>OY754336.1:103757617-105091242 GCA_963573305.1 Pyrrhosoma nymphula | reverse complement strand
GCTTGTACTAATAATAAAAACAGTGTGGAATATTACACAGTTTTTATTTATTGCATTCTGTGTGCATTTTCGAGAGCTAGTAGGTAGATATGCTTGTTCATGCAATTTATTCATTTGGTATTTCAGATTATACTAATTCATCCATACTAATTTATACACTGAATTTTTTCTACAGTTTTAATTAGTGGCACAACGCGTTTTGCCGATCTACGACATCATCAGGCACAATTAGTATCCATACTAAATTATACAAAGTGTATAAGTTAGTGTGGATACTAATAATTTCTACAAAGTAAACCTTAAAACTCAGAGTTTCTTATAATAATTTCCTATAATAAATTACTATATTTATGTTCGTAGAGCCTGTGAAAAACTCTTGGCTATTTGTTCTTTTCGTACAGATTATGCACTCAAGCCGTCAGCTGTTCAGCGTCATATTCATGCATTTTTTCTGTCCGTGTGACATTGAAACATGCACGTTGATGAACCTTGTTAAATAATTATAGATTTCAGGAATAAACTTACGAAAACAATTTACCGTGTGACAAGGGCTTTACCCTTCACACCACTCCCAACCTCCTTATTTCAGTCCCTCAAGACATACCTACCCTCTCTTCTAACCATCCCACCCCCTGAAAAAGAGGAAAAGATGAACCTTGAACTATGACCTTTTCTGCTCAGCTCGGGGAGAGAGAGGTGCTCCGGAAATAATAATGATGATATAAAAAAAGAGGTCTTCCTCTCGCGTAGTAGTTACCTAAATTGTTTCACATCCACGGGAAACATTTCATATTATAATTAATTGCTTAAGCGGCTAGGGGATACTTTTATCGGCATTAAAAATATATAATAATCACCTTATCTTGGGATCGGCGTTAAATTATATGCATATTTACTAATCCGTACATTAGGAATAGCTGAAAAAATAAGGTTTAATATTAGCGTCATTGCGCTCGAAGGCGAGGCATGTATTTGCACGAAAAACGACCCGCCCAAAATTCAGCTATAGTGCAAAATTTGTTCAGTTTTCATAAACTATACTACTAAATTATATTTATTATGTCAGTAGAAGATATGGTCTTTTTTTTCATTTCAATAATTGAAGTTGTTAATTCGATAGCCGACGCCACTTTTCGCAAAATTTAATTTGCTTCCTGAGGGCTCAAAGAGTACGTGTTACATATATTTTGTGATTTATCAATACAATTATCATCTTCCTATATAATAGGTACTGTTAAAATATTATAAAATATTGGTTACTATAAAAAACAACTTTAGTAGATTTTTCCTACATTTCGTCAACATTTATTCAACTTCCTTAGGGCTTTGACTTAATCGTTGTACAAATGTTTCATAGAAGAATATAATAGCAAACAATTTTATGTAGTGGTACTATGTCAAACTCTTTGCTTTTGTATACATCCTCGTACATTTAAGACAGTTACTTCATATATATGTATATTAAGAATAAGTCAAAGCCTAGAGGAACTCAAAAAAATTTATATCAAAGCGTTCGCACAAATCATGTGGTACGTAGTCACAGGCACGAGTGCTAAGATGTAGTACACCAAGGTGGGAGAAGTTTTCCATGAAAAATCATTTGCCTTGACCTGAATTTGAACCCAGATCTCCTAATTGCCGGTCAGGTGTGTTAGCCAGTTAACCACCAAACCATCTTAATTTAAGGCTTGGCGGTATAACTGGTCACACCTTACCGGTAATTTTTATCGAGCCCGCTCAACAGAAACAGGGGCATTGAAAATTCAAGTATTTTTATTTTGGTCATTCGGGAAGTGAGCATGACAGGCACATTAAATAGTTTTACTTTGAAAAAATTCAAACGATAAGATTCACACAAAAAAACAATAAAAATGAGCTGAAACCTCTGCAAAAATTCTGGGGGATTTGGTAAAAATCCATCGACAGTTTTAATTATTATGAGTGAATAGCGTAGACGAGCGTAAAATATTCCACAGCTAAGATAGCGTTCATGATTAAAAGGCAACCACTGCGTTCAAAGAAGATAGGACTACGAACAGGGAAATAGTGCGTAAAAGATTCGTGTGGAGCGTGGCACTCTATGGATCGGAAACATGGATCATTGGAAAAGCAGACAGAAAAGATCAGAAGCATTCAAAATCTGGTGTTGGAGGAGAATGCTTGAAGATCAAATGGACGAATAAAATTTGAAATGAAGGTGGATGGATTGGATTGGGCACACCCTGAGGCAAAATGGGTTTGTGAAGGATGTAATTGAAGGAAAAATAGTTGTAAGTGGTCAAGTTCCTACGTTACACGTTTAAAAGGTCCCAAGAAAAAGGCCACTTATTGATTCACTTGGATTTATTTAATGATACTGGCTCACCTCAAAAGCACTAATACCACATCAACGAATTTGCCCGATATTCAGACCTAGCCAAATGAATTTCTTGTACCTTAAGCCTTCAACAAATTTTTTTTTTCATCAAAATAGTTTCAGCCGTTTTTGAGATAAATTTAACACTCATTCAATTATTGCTCATGTAATAGTGTAAATGACCGTTGATAAGGGGTCACCATTAGAAATTATTGGTAGTAGGTAGGTAGTAGCTAACGAGTAGAAAAATGAGCTCTTTTTGGATGTGCAAAAGAGAAACTGACTGGATAGTCAAGAAAAGTACGTAATTCCATGATAACTCAATGAAAAAAGCAGTAGAATAGTGCAACTCTGGCAAGGGCAGACATTGGCTAGCGTTGTGGAGAGTATTATGTAGTAATAACAACCACTGTTTGTATCGCGCATTGAAGGATATAAGTGAAATGATATAAGGATGCCTGCTTTTGAAACTAGAGCTTTGCCTACAGCTTATTGTTTTTCATGATGTTTTCAATTGGAATTCATGCGTAGATTACTAAACAGCTGACCTGAATCCAAAAAATAATTCAATTTGAGTTCTCAAACGAACAGTTTGATGATATGACTATCAAAACCGAAATCTTCATTATTTTCTCTGTTTTGAAACAGGCTTCCCCGCCAAAAAATATGAAAAGGTTACGCAAAAGATAATTAAGCATTGAAAAATTTTGGGATAACGCATGGAATTCCAAATCGTGTGCGTCCTACGTGCTCACTCGTGTAAATTTTCAAAGCGACTTGGTTTTATTTTTGGCGTAATTAGATATTCCGACGTGTGAGCGTTTTCTGGGCCTTAAAAAAAAAACAAATGATGAATACATGGCAAAACGAACCAATTGCGATATGTACGCATGTGGAATGCATCTGATATTTTTGAAAAATATTCGCAGAAGTGGAATCATTTATGCGTTGTTCGTTCGTTCACATTCTGTTTTGAAATTAAAATTTTTCGCCACGTCGCATTTGGGTTCAAAAATCAACGTGACTATTCATCTTCATTTTTTCACCTTACATGAATCATTAATTAAGATAAAGAAATTAATGCTCCCAATACGGTATTTTCGATGCACATTTTTAAATAATTGATATTAGGTAGGTAGTTTGTTCCCCGCTACCCTATTTTATTTTTTCAACTTCATACTTTTTAAATATTTTTTCTAAAACTAACCTGAAGCCGCTCATATATGTTAGTTGAATTAATTGAGTGGAGAATTTTTTATCTGTGTAATTGAATATCTATATTTATGTTTTGATAATGCACACTAGGGTGTCCCAAGACATAAGGGAAATTTTTTTTTTCGCGAAATCAAATACGCATACCCTCTACTTTTTTTCTGTTTGACCTTAATAACTCACATAATAAATATTATTGCGATTGAATTATGATAACACGTGCCGACTCGATCCCGAACATGAGAAATAAAAATTTTTCCTGGCTTAGTATGGAAGGATTCTGGAACTTAATGTTTATTTAGTAAATAAAACACCAATATGCGTATGTCGTGTTTAATTTCTGTTTAACATGTAAAAAACATTATTCTTTAAATTTTCCTTTCATAGTTTGCTTTTTGCAGTCAGGATAAATCTTCCGGTGTTCTTGTACGCAGCGAAGGAAAAATTGCTTTTGTTCCTCCTCAACCGTGATTAAATCGTGAAAATCTGGCATCAACTTGACCGCTCTTTCAGCTGTATCGTTCACTGCCCTCAGCGTTGAAACCTTCTTTCTGGCTTCTTGAAACGAAGTGTTATTTGACCACATGGTAGGACATTCGTGGAGAAACCTGTCATCAATTTTAAGACGATCGCACAATGACTTACTTCTGACTGAAATGAAGTCGTAGATGTTTTTCTCTGAAATAAAACTAGAGATAGTCAGTTGACGAAATTGTGCTCTAAACAGAAAGCTAAAGAAACAACTTCTATATTTACTAATTTAACTTACCATACAATGGACCGCAAAGTTCTTCCTTCGTTGAGATGTAACGTTTTCCATGAGTTGATAAATACTTTTTGGTGAAATTTTCAACCATTTTTACTTTATTTTTTGATCCAAATCATCGTCAAACAGTGATAAGACAGAAACTTCATCAGTCAAATACCATAAATGCTGGCTTATCTTCTGTAAAGCTGCTTCAATCAATTTTTTCGTAAACCGTCATCGACTTCAAAAAGCACAAATCTTGGTAAGGTGCTTTACTGCCAAAATACATTGGAGTCATGGCTTGACGTAGGCTGTCACGATGAACAGGCAAACGTCTAAAAACGCTGCCTTATCCTTGATCGTAATTTTGAATTGATCACTAATTAATGATATTTTTAGGGAATAAATTGCTCTCGCCATCCATCGAGCTTGGTGGATGGCACCTGGAGGTCGAATTATAAATTTTCGCTGTGTAACTCCGCTTAAAAATATTACAGAAAGCTCTATCAAATCTTGATAGTCATTTCTATTTCTTTGGTCAGTTCAGTTCGGTAGATTAGGTTCAAGGAGATTGTCAATTTCGGAAACTGTCAGGTGCAATGCGAGCTTTTCTTTATAGCACTGTACTTTATCTGAATTGACAACATTCCAGTTATCTCGGAACTTGTTGAAGAGTGAAATGTCGGGATTTGCTGTCACTTGACTACTCTTTACTTCGAACACGCTTTTGAACACCAATTCATACACGTGATGGCGGAAAGCAAAAATAAGTATATCTCCATTAAGTTTTTGTTCAAGAAGCACATTGGCACCATTGATATGACCTGTATTTTAAGCCTTAGTTTCACAACAAAGAATTTGCACTTTATCTTCGATATTCCAGTCTTCAATCGCGTTCCAAACAGCCTGCGCCTGTCCGCTTCCTGAAGAGCTTTCCAACCTCTCCAGAGCAATAAGTTTTTCTTTACTTGCATATGAAATAAATATTGGAAGATGTTCTTCTTTTGATTTTCGAGAATCTAAAGCAGGCAACAGTTTGCCATCCCAGTGAACAGTCACAACATTTAGTAACTCGTTTTTAAAATTAGCTTTTATGGCTTCCGCTCGCTCTTTCCATTTTTCCGTACGAATCTTTTGAATCGATGACTTACTTATAGGAAAATCAGCAGTACTATATCCAAGTGCCTCAATGGTAGCTTCAAGAATAATCACTGGATCTTTCGAACTTAACTGACACCTATCTAGCGCTGCTACTCATTTTGGAGTAATGAAATTTTTCCGCAAAGTTATTTTACTGGTTCCGGGCTGTATGTTCTCGATCAGAGTTGGAACATCTTCTTTTAAATGCATGTCATTTTCATTAAAACCAGAAGATCAGTCGTTTTTTAACGCTCCATAAGATGACGTCGAAGGAGTTGTCGTGGAAAAATATGTAGCACGTAGCATTTCTTCTTCAATAGTTCCGAGGCGCGCCCTTTCCTCCTTATCAGTAAGTTACTTAAGTTTTTTGTCCACTCCAGCTACGTGACCAGGCCGACCTGACTCTCTCTCTGTCGCTGTAAGAAGATTCTGTCTTCATTTATTTTCAATAATTGAAGCGTATCTGCGTGTTCAATGCCAAACAAATTATCTAAGTTGTTGACAAACTTGTAGGCGCTGCTTAAATTCGTTTTGTGTTTTTTGTGCCTTTTTTTGTAACAACCTCCAAAATTGATTTGGTTCACTAGATTCTTCACACAATTAGAGAAAGATTTGGTAGGTACACGCGCCTTTTCCCAAAAGATACTAAATTCGCGAATAGTGAGAAGATTTGCACTTTCATTGACAGTAAAATTAACTTCACGGATATTATAAAATAAAACTGCCAGAACTTGTCTATTAGAGGGCAGTTTTGAACCTTTTATTTTATATAACTAATGATGTCAAGCCTAACCTCGTAGAAATTATGGATATCCATGTGGAAAAAACCACCTTTGTTATTTTCACAAAACTTTATTCCGCTGCCACTCGGAATAAAGTTTTGTGGAAATAAAAAAGGAGGTTTTCTCAACATGGACTGTTATTAGATGTTTTACGCCCCTTTAAAAATATACCCTTTTTAGAACTACGTAATTCCACTGACATGTTCATTGTTCTCTGATTGAAAACAATACATTTACTTAAAAAATAACAAGTGATTACAAACACATCGACGGCTTCGACGCGTTAACACATTGTCACAACATACAAGCAAAACACGCTTCACTAAACAATCACTACGGACCACCAACGTGACTCTGATAGCGTATCACATTTTCAATCGAACACTAAGCATTCAGTCTCGTTACTTTATTTACACACCTTGTACAATGTACAATTGTGCAATGTAAATTGTACATTTTTCGCTAAATTCGCATTAACCGGTGGGCGCGCCGCCGAAGTTTCTTGAATATCAAAAAAAATGTCGGGTGCGCTACCTGTAAGTCTAGCTATTTGTACTTCGTCTTATTTTGTGCACATTGTAGCAGTTATTGTGTTCTTACCATCTCATTGTCAGATCCGTTTGGGCGTTCAAACTTGAGGAGTCAGGTTTTGGTGCGTTCCTTGCGGTGGGACCCTTCGGTGGGCGAGCCGCCGTACTCCACGCGGCATAATTTCTTGGTTATAAAAAAAAACCAGCCATCATACCAGTCACCAGACCATGTTCAAACATCATATATTAGTTTCCCATTACTTAAAAAAATTTATATTCAGGTTAAACTGCTGCATCAGTCGCCGGAGGGTTAACAAATGGCAGGTTTTCAGTGACGCCTTAGCAAGTACTGATATGTTTCAATACAAGTCGGCACGGGTTTCCGAGGTCCTACGTATATAAAATTTTATTTACAATTGTTTAGACATCGTATAAATAAATTGAGAGGGTATGCGTTCAAAAAAAACGACTTCGATTTTTTTGGGACACCCTAATGCACACCAATTGAAAAATATGACCTAAATATCATATAATTCATATTTAACTAATGAATTGAGGGCCTTGAGTATACAATTCTTTGTTTTAACGTAGTATAGTATACCATTTAAAAAACAATGATTTTTAATTTTTTGTTGGTTAAAAAAACATTGAATGCAGTAAACCTAGTGGGAACATCTCCTCGCTCTCAGCTACAGAGATATATTTCCAAATATTTTTTAGCTGAGATAGATGAGTAGAAAAATGAGCTATTTTTACATGTGCAAAAGAAAATCTGACTTAATAGGCAGGAAAAGAACACAATTCAATGATAACTTCCCATGACAAAAGTAGAAGAAGCAGAAAAAATCACTTTGCTGTTACCAACGTAAAGATTGACATGGGGCCCCTCGATCGCCGTGCACGCCATAAATTATTTTTATTGCATTCAGAGTGTATGGATATATAATATATCTATAGAATAATGATGAAACGTTATCCATAGTATTGAGGTGAAGAGAGCAAATTAATTTTAATACTTTCATGTTTAGGATGCATAAAAATACACCATAATAAGCTTGTTATTGTTGCAGCATTATCAAAGAGATGACACTAGTCATGTGAGACTACATGTATAGCCAGATTAATTGATGGAAATCCCTAAAAAGGACTTGGACTGTCAGAATATTCCAATTTTAAGGGATTAGGACAAAAAAATCACACAAAATAGACAAAATGCAGAAATTTCATTAAATATTTCACGCTCTCTGTAAGCTGCCGCAACAAAAATAATATTAGCCCTGCATCAACTCACAAAACTAAATGGTCAAAGCACATCAAGACCACTGTTAACGTAAATTTACGTTTTAAATTTAGCGATACGATTTTTGTCCAAATATTGGTCATTGTCAAAAGTCGAGGGGCTGCTATTTTCGAGGTTGAAAAGAGAAAACCCCTCAGAAATTTTGTGGCCAGTGGTTCAAAATAACAGAAAAAGAGGTATTAATGCGCGAATGTTACTCGTATCATAAAATAATGAAGTTGAAAATTTAGCGAAATGTTTTTTATTATTTTATTTTTCTTCATGTTGATGTTGTTATAGCTTAATGGCAACTCCGTAAAGAGTTTATGCAACCAGCAGCGGTGTTTTTAATATTTTTCCGCTTGAAGTGAATTACCTGTCGGCAAAAGACGAGCAACTTGGGGTATGCATTCAACACCAATGCTATGAATTTCCACACTGTTTTATTATCACATTAATTTTCCATCATGACTATGTTTCTGTGGCTATACAATGTCACGGAAAAGTCCTTATATGTAACCCATCTTGAACATTTTTCCTCCTATTAGATCTGGGGATACAGAGAATAGAGACAACCAACTGTGTTTGTTATTTAAAGAAGAATAATATGAAATAAATTTGTGGCACAAGAGTAAATATCAGCAGAAAATTGGCTCCCATATCCAAAAATAGATATGAAAATTTGGTGGGGGCCATATATGTGAAGTGGAGTTAAAATTCACAGATGCGGTACGTTTCGGCCCTAGAACTGATTATAGTAACAATAATACAGGTTATGAACCTTTGGAAAGGCTGTTTCGCACAGACCATTTGGGATAAAACATTTCTACAGGAGAGAGTTTCTTGGATGATTTTAGCTTGCGTGAGGACTCACCGTCAAATGTAAGACCGGAGGGTAATTTTCGAGCGATTATTTTGGGGAAAAATTTGCATCTTATATGCTATTAAATATTATATTTAGGAAAAAGGGGAGATCTTTCGAAATGATAGCAAAGAAACACAAGGGACATTTACTTTACAGAAAACCTTCCCCAACGCACTTTCCGAGACATCTGCTGGAGCTGGAACATGCACTTTTCCACGAAGAGGATATTTGTTCTATAGTGTTTAAGGTTGTCCTATGATGTTGAATTGGTTTAAATGTATGGTATTGTAGTTGTGTGCTCCTGAGAATCGATGATAAATAAATGAAACATATGTATATGCTAGACACGAGGTAAAAAATTAATGGCAACGTTTTACGCGGAAATCCAACCTTGAAGCCTGATTGAAGTAGGTTTTAGTAAAGCAGCGATCGGAAATGGGGCAGTATAGACAAGTATACTAGGATAAAACCGAATTGAGCTCTATTAGGAAGACAAGGTCTTGATGGATTGCCCGCACTTGGAGGTGCAACGAATTCGGAAGAAGTAACGTAATAAAGGGAAAAGTAGAAGATACATTTTAAGATTTGCATGTATGTTGATAACAGCACAGAGAAGGGCATATGCTATATAAGAAAGGCCATTGAACTTTAAGAACCCCTAGTGATTTAAGTATGTAATAAAACCGGGATTTCCAACACCGTTGACCATATAAGATAACACCTTTGATAAGCCTTTTGTTGGCCAAAAAACTGAAAAGAGATGGGGCCCTAATCATCCTAGAGGTCCAAAACGGGTGTTTCATTAATTTGTCATCTCATAACCATGGTACTACTAATACAAGGTAGGACGTTCCCGTGAACAAATTCATTCCATTTCGCATAAGACGTCATCCAGATGTATCGAACAGCATACGACTAAAGAATTAGCATGGAATAATAGATGAAAATTCAGATAATTTACTTTTTAGTGTCGAAAGAATGGCTTCAAGTAGATATTTGCATTCTTAAGTACTGAGACCAAAAATAATTGATCGGTTATAATTATTAAAACCATAGAAATAAAAACCATAGAAATCAAATAAAACCATAGAAAAGGCCCAAAGGAGGGTGGCAAGATTTGCAATGGGAAATTGTAATAGAGAAACCAGTGTCAGTGCAATGATCGCTGAACTAGGATGGGAACTGCTGAGAGAAAGAGGAGGAATATCTCGCGGCTGAAGGCTATATATAAAGCATATGTTGGGGAAACTGCCTGGGTGGATATCACATTGGAGAATACAATCCTGTCTACAGTGGAAATAACCCTGACAACAATTTATTAACAAATGAAAGTTGAGCCTTGAACCATTTTCAACATTAAAGTTGTCTTGTCTCCGGCAAACCTGGACCCTATTCGTTAGTGCAGTTGCATCAATCTATAAATATCCTCTTCCTTCATATGTTTCCTCGCACAGCTGCTGTATCCAAATACCACCCAAGTAACAAATAAAAAATGCACTACGTACCTAGCTAGCGCTTGATGTAATCAAAACAACGTCAAAGCCTTTTATTTGACCCAAACGATCCGCAGCAGGTATTATCAGACAGATATTATCACAGCAGATTTTATCGACATTTTGCATCGAAGCAAAAGATAGCACTAGGAAGGACACAGAAAACATATGAAATTTTCCAGGGACCCTAAGTACAAATTCCTTTTTCCATGACTACCTCATCAAATTGTAATCTCTTTCATTTGCAGCAGGTGCAATATATATTATGCATGTCGTTTAACTCATTTTGAAAAAAAAATATTCAGGTTTTACGTTGTGTAGCAGCTCTTAAGTTAGTATTTATCTGAGAAAATGCAGAATGTTCAAATACAGGCAGGTTCCATTCCGTCCGTATAAATCGGTACGTATAAGTCCGTAGACTCCAGCAAAAGTTACTATATTTACTTCATTCTTCTTACAAATACTTAGTTATCAAAATAAAAAACGAGTATGACCTCTGTTATAACTACACAAAAATCTCGCTGAGAATACCGTCGAGTTCCCAATCGTATCTCTGGTTTTTCTCAAACAGTACCTATCTGGTGTCTGGGGAGGCAAACAGCACTTTATCAGAGCACCTCTCTCCATGCGGCTTTAAACATCCGATTTTATAGCTAGGAAGTCCATAATTCTTTTTGCTTACGGTTTTGCTGAGACAATTTACTCCTTTAGGCTTTTAAGATCAGAGTGGTACCACCTTCAATGCCTGAATACGTTTCGCATGCTAAGCTGTAAGGTTAACGGTTGAAGCTGCTGGGTTTACTCGTTTCTCGTATTTGTTTTTTTGCTTGGTTGCCGGAAACACTCCATGCATATTTCATGAACCTAACCACGGAGGTCTTTCTCTCTCCGAAATCAGGCTGACTAAACATTGGGATTTAAAATGAGACTTGAAATTCAAAGAAGAATGGATCTATCGAAGAAGTCGTAAATGGCTTCATCCCTTTTTTTTTAACTTGACCTTAGTTGGGTAGACTGTGGCATAAATACGGCAAGAGATAGCTATTTCCATTGCGTTTTTTAATAGGGTCATTTAATTTATAATGCAACAGTTAGTAAAACTGCGAACTGGATAATGCGACTCAATAAATTACCAAGTCCCTTTGAGTTCAAAACTTGAGGAGAAAAACTTGGTTGATTGCAGATCATCATTATGACCTGTGTCTTCCTTACTTTTTTATGTCTCTGTTGCTCTTTTGCTTTAAATAATTTTTTAGCTGTGAGGGATAGTTAAAGCCGAAAATGTTTGGAGTATCATTAAAACATTGAGAGAACTTTAAATAAATGTTTAGCTATTCTCTTCAATAATATTTCATTGTTTCAACTAGTTTCACAACACTGATGAATTTTCAGGAAGCAACTTTTTGCTATCATGAAAGTGGTAGTGTAACAAACCTAGTTGTACAAATAAAAAAAAAATGTTTAGTGGAATGGCTAAGCTTCGTTTTCGAAATATAAATTACGAGTACGGGTAAATCATGAAGTACAACTAAATTGGTGCCCAGGGTCTGCTGGGCCCCAATCTATGGTTTGTAAAGCGTGCTGTAATAAGGATAAGTTACTTTCTTTCCCCTTCAATCCCTCACTTATTCTCTTCCAACCAATAAACCTTCGTTGCACCAATTTATAACTCACTGTTTTCTTTTTATAGCCCCCTCTCCCACGAATCGCGCGTCACGAAAACCTAATTTCCATCCGCGACGAAAGGAAAATTTTCGTTATTTTGTTTTTTTTCCCCCAGATGCGATGATGAGGAGACGCCCGTCGTAAATCAAACATGGGAACGCAACACCGAAATAGGATACTACGAAACCTTCGCCGACGTAGCCATTTCCTTAATGGAATGAACGACTGAAAGGAGGCACCAATCAAGAGGCGAGATCAAATTCTCCCTCGCGGAGGAGAAGGATACCTTCAATTCTTCTTCTTGACTAAAAGAAAAGTAGTAATCTTTAATGACCTCAATTACAAGCGGAACATGCTTTTCAAAGCGCCTTCATTCCTCAATTACCCATCTCCCGCGTTCATTTCCTTCTACTCTCACCCTTAAGATCCCCACTCTCCCACTGATTCGATATCTCCTTTCACACTCTAAAGATCCTCTCTCAGTTTTCCAGGGAAACCCTTACCCCCACTATTTCCTTTTCTTTCTTTCGCCTATTGAAAAGAACGGTCTTCCGAGAGGAGTAGATATACTTAACTCTCACGACGTCTCCAACGCTAATTGAGAGACCATCCCACAAGGGGCCGGACGAAATGCGTCGTAATTATTGGAACCACTCCTCCCGTAATGAGGCCCCTCTTCTGAAACTATCGCTAACCCTTATACCGCACCCATCCTTCCACGTTCTCTTTCTCGCACCTGGAGTTTAACCTTGCGTTTATTCGTAGCGCAATGTTAGTCAATCATGGTGGCAGTTGAAATTGACGTATATCAACGATATGTAGTGGAAATTAAGCATGTAAGTAATAAATGAGCATCATTAATCATTTTCCAAAAGACTAATTTTAAAACTCCTGTGCGTTCTGTGGCAATAATGTGCGCAATGGAAAATTGGGGAGAAGCTTCAATACAAGGACAAAGGAACCCGAAAAGTTTTTGAGGAACGGTGACGAGTAATCCGTTTTGGCGAAACGCAGGCTTCTACAAGGAGATCCTCAGACTTCTTGTCACATATTCTGCACGTGGAAGAAAAGGGAAGAAGATTGGACGTAGTGCAGCACAGGAACAAAAACGTAAATGATTCATAAATTGAGCGTGAGGTTTTCAATTCCTCACATCTCCCCACCATTCAATTATTTATCCTATATCCTCACCAGTAGCACCTATGCACTTTGATTTTCCCGACCCACTCTTCCTTTGTTTTAAAATCTCAACGACGACGGCCAAGAGCAAGAGTTCCGCCCTCTACCTAGTTCGAAAGATTGACGTTTACCCCTAACAACCACCAAATATACTTCTCATATCCCGTTGTACAAAATTGTAAATTAAAACAGCACCAAACTTTAAAGCCTTGAAGATGGATAAAAAAAATCCGAAACGTTGGCAAAAGTTTAAAAATATTTTATTTGACCTAAACTCATGACATTTGCACCATACTAATGATAATGATACCCTTCCGAGAAATTTTCCGATTTTCCCATCATTTCCCTTTCACCGTCCAGCCCCGACGAGTACAGTGGAAGCGAAAAATGGTGGAATTTGCGCTGCGCTAATAAAGACTTTCCCAAAAGGGGCCTGGGCAGTATGCGTCGTCATTATTGGAACCTCCCGTTTCTCTCGTAATGAGGACCCTCTTCTCATGCTATCGTTAACCCTTGCACAGCACCCATCCTTCAGTATTCTTTCTCGCACGTAGAGTTATCCTACCGTCCGATCTTTCTAGAGCGATCACCATCGTTTACCTTTAAGGTGAGTTTACACTAGCAGGTTCATGGTGCAAGTTTATTGCAGCATGCGACTTCAGACGTATAGTGTAGCTATAGATGACATTGAAAATTTTCTATCAGAACTTTTATAAGGTTCGGAAAGTCCTTTTCAGAAATTTATTGTTGCCAGTGTAAACGGCAGCCAATCTCGTGAAACAAAATACCTTGTGAATAGTATTACTTCCCTGTATAAAAAATGTGAGGTCGATATGATAAACAACGAAAGATATTTTGTACGAGAAAAAAAACAAGCTCTTGCTGAAGAAACTTGCGGAAGTAACTCGCCAGGGCAAACACACCCTTACACAGTACCCATCCTCTCATGTTCTTCTTTCTCGCACTTGGAATAATTATTTCCATCCGTTTCTGACTCAGAACACTTCAAAACAGGTAGTGTACTTCAACATGGTTGGGAGCGGAGATGATGTTTGTTAAACAGTAAAATATATTCAATAATTGCATCCGAATTTGCTGTCGTTGTGTTTATATTCAGTAAAGGCCTCAAATATTGATAGTGTAAAGTTTTTTGTTACTCCGTGGCACAGAAGTTATCTTTTTCAATAACATTTTGAACGAATTCGATGACTGTATTCAAGACGTTCGGCCGTGACAACTGTGGACCTAAAGAATGCTACCTACCGGTGTGTTACTGAAAGTTTCGCCTGCAAGCATTGTTTCCTTCAACGTAATTCGTGCGTTCTGAAGTTTTATGATTTTCGTTAACTTCACCACCTTGTATGGAAGCCTCCTATTATAATGGAATGCCATGAATAGCAGATTACTCGAAGAAACCTGCTAATCCAAGACCTCATCCACCCAGGCCTAGGATACGGTAAATGTTTAGTAATATGCATCAACAATTCTTAACTTTGCATGGCATTTGACGGTTATAACGACAAGGTTTCACGACATGTGACATCATGGGTTGTGGGAAACATAAACGTAATGCAATTCGATTCTGCCCAAAAAAAAGCTAGCTCAAAGTGGCTGCGGCCGAAATCATGGGTCATTGAGTTCACATTTTAATAATTTGTCAAGTAAGTCGAAGAAAATACTAGGAACACATGCCATTTATGTACATCTGTTTATGCGGTGAAACTCATGGACTGAACCTCAAACCCATAAGGGCGGTATGCTGTAAATGGTAAAATAATTATATTTTTAAATTTTACCTTAATCAAAGCACATTATGGCTAGAGCTTTGGATAGTTTTCGCCACGGTATACGAAATTAAGGTGAAAATTAGATTTAAATATGGTACTTATCTAATCTTAAACCCGGCGTGACACCTTAATATATGTTAGCAAAAATGATAACATTAATTGCATTTTTGTACGTTTAGAAGAAAATATAAACGTCTGTAATAGAACTGCTAAAAAATATATCTCATGTTCCAAAAAGGCTACGTGTTATCATTACATTTAATGGCAAAAATAAATCGGTAAAATGCACTTTTTTTAACTTTTATCTATTGATATCACTAGTAAGAATACGTATGCAATGTTTCACACAAATATGAGCGTTGAAACTTTAATTGGTTAGTTAAATATAAACACAAAGCTAATACAAAATTTTATTGAATTTTTCATTATCTCGCGCCCTTTGACGTCATTTCCACTTCGGCGGTGTTTGTAAAGAGGGAATTGTTTCCCACAACGAAGCAGGGAAAACGCACGGTGAATGGTGGAGCCAAATTCGATCCACCATATTGACCACCTTTTCCTTATCAGTTAGTGGTGGGTGAATGAAGAGAAAGAAACAGGTGGAGACGAAAGATATTGGAGAGAAGGGGATGAAACGTTTATTTTGAGACAGTCGAGAAGAAGGGGAATTGGCGGGGGACAGACACTCATTGATTGGATTAACACCAGGGCCGAGACTTCTGCTCTGAACACTTGACGTATTTTCTTAACATGTTTTATCGGTGTGTTACAGTGTTATTAAACAGTGTTGCATGTATTTGACCAATGAAGTGTCGGTTCATTTTTAGACTCATACTGATTTTAAATTTGAGTGAATGTTATGTGCATATTTACTAATTGATGAGTGATTACAATGAGCGAGTCATTTTCACCCCTTTTTCGAGGAAGACCTGGATGTTTCTGGCCAAAAATTTATAAATGCTAACATTAAATGTAGTTTATTGTGCTCATTTTTAACGGCGCGACACCTAGTGGATTCATACAGGGTGGTTCGGGAGAAATCTGTGTAAAATATAAAAGAGGAAGGAGAGGTAATTTTAAGTTCTTTTTGCCTAATGGGGTTGACCCAATTGACGATGGGGTCTTAGGTCATTATTTTCAAAGCTAATGCAACGCAAACATTTTGTCAGAAGCATTTTGCAGTCCAAATGAAAACGCTAAAAAATGGGGTTACGTGCACCAATGGGAAAGGAGTAAAACTTTTCGAATTTGTTTTTAAGGCTTGTTTTCCAAGTGTAAAAATGTCGAATACTTACAAATCACTTACCCTACCTCCTCCGGAAGCTGTGCAGATTCTTCCTGAAACACCCTTTGCACTAATTATTAATTTATTTTGATAACGCTGCAAAAAGGTTGTTGGTCACGTTGCATTTTCTAATGTAAGGCGATAAATACCCTCCTTCTCAAAGGAGAGGAAGTTTCTACGCCAGCCATCTGAATGGGGTCTTGTAATGCTGATTATGTGCTCCGAAAGTTTTTGAAAGTCGTCTCCTGATGAAAGAAGTAGGGAATTTTTTTTACCTTCGTTCCATTTACAAACTCTATTCCTATTTCTTTTTCTCAAAGTCGAATTTCTTTCTATCCTGTACTAATGGAGTTTTTACATCGTTACTGAAGGTTCCGAGGGAGTACGTAAAAAAGTCTAAAAACACCAAAAAAATGCTCAATTGTAACTTCCTCTCACGTCTATGTCAGTTGAGATAGCCGTGCCGGTAAGAAAAACTTTCCAAGTACCCACTTCAGAGGAAGGCGACCTTCTTCGTCTTAGTAATGTCACCGGGGCTGAAGTTCTAGATCAGTCTGGAATATTACTGGAGCGAATTGCCTCCGCTACGCTTCTTCGTACCCGACTGCCTCTTTGAAGACTAAAGACCTAGAATTTCAGCGCCGATTCCCCAAATAGTCGGGATAATTTGCCGTCAATGCACGCTGGAGCTTTCTGGCTCGTACAGTGAAGTGTCGATTATCCGAGATTCCATTCACCGAGGTTCTGTATTATCCGAAGTACCAAGTAGCTGTACCAAGTCGCTTCATGTTAAAAGTTTGCATTGTTCTAATAGATGGCAATGGCATATACTTTGTCTACACACATAAGTTTAGTTTTCGAAAGATTACAAAAAAAAAGAAAAAGGATTAGAATTATTAATAAAATTATTAATTCCTAATATTATATTAAATCAATGAAAAAATATTCTATGTACCAAAATATTAGAAATATTGACACCCCTTCGGAACAATAGTTCTGATTAGGAGTTGCCGACACTTTGAAAGTTAATAAGTACAATTAAGGTGTGGAAAATATGTTACGGTCCATTATTACATACTATTAGAATGTAAAAATATAAAAAATTAAAATGAAAGAAATATTGGTGATTTAGCTAATGTATTATTTTATAATATTTTTTTAAGTTTTACAAAATTTAAGAATATTAACGAGAACTAAGAAAATATTTTACCACTGAATATCATGGAGCATGTCAAAAAATATTAATTTAGTTTGCTTTTAAATTGTACATGGACAGAATCAGCATTTTTATTATATTGGGAACACAATTTTAAAGAGTCACACCCTGATAATAAAACTCATTACTTCTCTTTATCTACCTAAAAACACCATTTATATTGAATGACGATACCATCCAAGGTACGGAACATTTTCACTGTCCATGTTGGTTTAATGTATCAAAATTAAATATTTGTTGCAATACTCAAATCGAAAAAACTTCAAATACGATTGGTGATTTACATAAAAACAATATGTTTATGTACTATAAATGCATAACTCAACTAAAAAAGCACGTGTAATGCATAACATACCAAAGCGCTACTTGTGACTGACACAGGTAACAGTGGTCTTAGAGACACCAATTAAAATTGAAAAAAATAGTTTCAAAAATTCTGTACTATTAGAAATTCAACGGCAATACTCATCGTTTTAAGCAAAATATTTTTCAGGAAGCTACTGAAAAGAAAATTTTCCTACGAGTGGATTGTTTCGACGATGATTCAATACAAATATGTCAAGTGGTCTGCCAGACTTCCACGCGTCTAATTAGTGGATTAAAATACCCTATGTCCGGCTTTAAACGAGCTTCAAAACTAGCCCGAAGCACAAAGAACGCATTTTACCCACGGTTCTAGTTCAAGCAACGAAAGTCAAGCCCACGACTCTGCTTAAAATAGGGTTTCGTACAAACTGAGGTACGCGAGTTTAAGTTTACGCCCAGTTAAGCGAACGAATCGACAGCTACGCAAACAAATCGAGACGATGGCACAGAGAAAAGAGGTGCTTGTTTCTGCTTCTGGCAGCCCAGTAACTCAATGCAAACAGTTGCACAAACACGTTGCACAGGGCTGCGAAATTCAAAAGGTGAAATCGCCTCTCTATTTAGCATCATAACGGGCATAGGTAGTTTCTTAATTTAGCACCCGGTTTTTAAGGTTTAAGGTAGGCGTGTAAGGTACCTATGTAGGGCAGGACATTGGAGGGGGGGAGGACTACAAACTTCCCATGATACACCGAAATATACTCACAGACTGCACGATGCCTTGCAAAATATATTCACCTCGTTCTCTTTTTCCGTAAAATTTCCCAGAAGAGCTTCAAAGAAGGTCGATCGCGGAAACTAAAACGAGAATCGGTCCACGAAATTTCTTTGTTTTTTTTGTGACGAAAAAAAAGTCTCTTTGATGAAAAAACCAGTCCTGCACGCGTAAATCAACACACCTCAGTTCTTTTTCCACGCAGTTTTCCCCGTTCGTGTACCTTGCATATATATTTTTTTTAATTTTGTTTTAAAGCGGAAAAATGAAAATTGGAACACCATTGAAACAGGAAAATAGCTTAGTATTTCAGATAACCGAAGTGATGTAGTTGATGCCACCGTAAAAAGACTTATTGTTAGATACAATCGTACCTATCACACAATTCTCTTTCTGGGTAATCGATGTTGAAGAACTTAGTTGCTGTTAGGCATAGAAATATGACTCTCGCTTAATACAAATCTCTCACATTCCAAGTGCTGATTGTCCAGTTTGTATTACCATGTCCGTCTTTTGTTGGGCCAAGCTTATACAGCATCTGCCGCCCAATGTGGCTTCGGCCCACCGAGGCTATTCTTTGACTTTTAGCCATAATATTCAGGAGAGTATTCAAAGTAACCAGGCTTTTTAGTACCCAAACCACGTGCAACTTTACCTGCTAACGATTTTGGCACTCCACCGGTTAGTTCTGGACATTTTCGCCATTATGCCACAAGAGAAACCAAATTCTAGTAATACCCTAGGCCAACTTTCATTCATCTGCTCAAGCTAGGATCCCTACCAAAACCTTGAGAGCCAGCAAACTGTTCCCCGCGATCCACCACTAGAAGGTATATGACACACCGGGGCGATAAAAAAGAACGACGTTAAATGACTCAAACGTCATTAAATTAGTTACCTGGCAACTATAGGATACATTTACCAAATCTGCTTGATATGAACATCTTAATCTAACCTTTCATGCTATTTTTGCAGAAAAGTTAACGAAATTAAGGGGTATTTAATACGAGTGAAGGTACAAAACTTAAAGAAAAATTGTCTTTACTATCTTATATAAATAACGTTTTGATAAAAAACTGTTCATGAGAAGCAAATGCTCTCAGAGAATTTCAATGGCAGAAAAGTATAGTCCGCTGCCCATCATATGTTTTGAGATATCATGAAACTACTGTAAATTTTGGACTGAAATGCGTTAATTATGGTACAGCTCGCAGTTTTATTGTTAAATAGTTTGCTGCTCGAAGCACCTTGCCTGTAATTTAGTTTTACACTACGTTATTAGGGGTTTGCGGGTGCTTTTGCTGGGAAAGAATTGTAGTTTCATCCCCTATTTCGTTTAAAATACCGTGTGTTCCCTATGAAACGGATTTCAGACGCTATTTTCTTGCCTCCTACGATCACATTCAGTCGTTAATTCGCCTTAAGGAATGGTTTGTTTTTTCAAGCAGCAGTGCGTCGGGTCCGATTTTTTTGTGTTTTCATTCCATCTTGCTGCGCCCCAAGCTTGATACCTTTACAATTCCAAGAAATCCTTCGTCTCGGATATTTTTGTTGTTCTGGCGTGCAGAGAAAATATTATTGGTCTCAAAGTTTTAATGTATTTTATTCGTCGTTTTTTGTGCAACTTGGAGCTAAACTAAGCATTGTATTTTTTTAATAAGGTAACATTTTTCGCAAATTTAAGTTGGTTTTACTGAGGCGTGATAAAAAAATTTATTTTGGGCAACGTATTGGCTATTTAATCAAGAGCTGTGAATTGGAATTTCAACACGTTTTTATGAATGATTTTTCGAATAATAATTTCATTTTTCAATCCAATAGGGGGTAATTATTAATATGATATCACTTTATAAGCCACCGTTTTTGGTATTTCTCGTTTTCTTAATTCACCGTGGAAAACTTTGGCCCCAGGAAATTTTAATTTTGCAGTTTTATCGGAGCGTTATTGTTCCAGTCGCAAATGAAAGCAAAAGACTCACAATTTTTCCGTTTCATATTATACTTGGTATTGTATTATTGTAAGTAGTTATCAAATCTTCATAATACCCTACAAGTCACATAAATAGCGTGTGGTAGGGGGTGAGCTGTCACTAATATGGATCACTCTACATTATACTAAGGGTAATGAAACAGCAATGTAAATGAAATTACAGTAATGCACCATTAACACATGCAAATACCTGTCATGACGTAAAATATCACCAGCACACAGTACACTATAGGTATACCACCAATTTTATCGTAGTAGTTAGGGAAGGAGACGGATAATGCAGTAATTTACGCCACTAAGGATTGGTGGATGGGACGACAATAATAGAAGATTTATGGAGGGAATATAATAAGAACTAAGATATTACAATTTTCCACAGATAAAGGTTTAATCGACCCGAGTTTCGATGCACTGCATCATCACCAGGTGTATCATCAGGTGTAGACCTGATGATGATGCATTGCATCGAAACGCGGGTCGATTAAAACTTTATCTGTGTAAAATTGTAATATCTTAGTTCTTATTATGTTCATATTCCACAACATCTCGCCTGATTCCTCCCTTTTTGTTCTATGGAGGGAAACCAAGTGTTAGCATTAACCTACTCTCAACGAAAGATGCCAAGGAGTTCACATTTTTACGCCCAATCCGAAGGTCGAAGAACAACTTTTAAAGTTATCTCCACATTGCTGGAATAGGAAATTGGGGTTCTTTGGGTTGAATGCCTAACACGGAATTTGCGAACCTAAACCTACAGAATTGATTACTATGTCACTTAGATCCAAATCTACGAAGTACGGTGCAAGCCACCTGCAGGGTATATGGCACAGAGTGATTCCTAGCCATGCATGAAATACTCATCCCAGTTTAAGGTCAAACCCTGAACGCTCACCACTAGACGCAGAACAAAAGGCGGTCAGGAGAATAATGCTAGACTATGCCGAAAACTAGAAGTTTTCCACGTATGAAAGCATTCTAACATGCAGCGAACGGGTAAGGATACTACTACTGAATTGTTATTAGTACCTATATATAAAATTTCAGGCTTAATCTTGTGGAGCCACATTGCGATAATTTGGAAATAAAACATCCACAACATCCACATTTTTAAGAATCCACAGAAAGTTTTATTTCCTCCATGGAAGAGTTTTCTTTCTCCTCAATGGAAGAAATAAAACTTTCTATGGAATATTACAAAGTGAAACTATTTTCAAAGTGTTACTAGTACCTACTACTAGTTAATGGGTACTACAAGATTCTAATTTTATTCAGAAAATGAAAACATTGGCGATATTTGAAGAGGGGTGAGGTTTCAGCAACAATGATACATTATAAAACAAAAGCATTATGACTAGTCCAACTAGCAAGGGCGGAAATATTATAGAAAATATACATCGTAACTATAGCGTTCTCGTATTAGCTGCGTAGAAAATGGCATTTTAAATCAATCCGTTTTGCAATATAATTATAGTTCCATGAGCTAAAGTAAATGAAAAATTAACTATTGGTAAAACGATTCTGATGATATTATGGTGCTTTTGTTCGTCAGTATTGCTGCTATTTAACCACAGTCATGTTGATATTTACTATCATAATATGCTTACATGTATAAGTTAATATCCAACGAATGCTGCAAAAGACTTGGTGGACAATAAGTAATATATGGTGACCGATCATTGATCGGATTTTAACTTTTCTTCTAGCAAATTCATGATTTAATCAAACAACTCGAGCTGAGAAAATTAATTTTTGGAGCGTGAATGAAAATTACTTTGTAGTAAATCCACCAATCACTCAATGACCTGGTTCTAAAAGCAGACCAAGTCGTATTGTCTTAGGTCCATCATCATCATTGTTCGTTCAATCCTAAGATTGGTTGACTAAAGCCCTCCATCCTTCGCTATCTGAATTTTCCCTCTATTTTTCCATCAATTATATTCTTCACAAACCCATAATGCCTCAGGGTGTTCCCCCAATCCATCTGGTTCTTCTTTCCCATAATGTGTTCCACTTGGTCCTTTCCTCTTCCACTCTTCATTACTTTTCTTCATTCCTTATTTTAGCCGTCCATTTGATCAGCATCAGCATCCTCCTCCACCACCATATTTCAAATGCTTCTAATATTTTCCGGTCTGCTTTTCCAGTGGTCCAAGCTTCAGATTCATAGATTATCTAAGGTTAAATTCATAATATTTTTAAGTCGTAATAAAATCCATTCCCTATTCCCCGAGACCCCATTGAAGCGTGTTTTTCGTGTACTTTTCATGATTGGGACTGGAAATCGTCTCTGGGCACTAATTCGGTTCCGAAAACGTTTTTTACGATCTCATCTCGTCAAATGAATACCTCCTGCCTGAAACTCTTTTTATTTATATAAAGATTTATAGTCCCATCAAAATTATTAGAGAACTTTTCGAAATGAATATAACCTGAATACATATCATTGCCCTTCTAAGAGCATAAGATATTTTCAATATGACGCCGATAGAATATGTAACAGTTTTAGTGCGAAGATGTGACTTCTCATGCGGACATTCTGCTTGAAATGATTATTATAATATGATCCAGAGATGATTTAGAGAAAATTCTCTGCGTAATTTATTTTGTCGTCCATTATTGAGAATCATTCAATAGCACACAGCAATAAGGTTGCTGAATTTAGAATATTCATTATTATTTTTTATATGACGGGTGAAATGTGCATGCATAAATTAAATATTTTTAAGTTCTCGACGTCCTCTGCAATCTTTTGTATTAAATTAGTGGCTCCTCACAGAGTTTCCACAGTCAATATCCTCGAAGTACGATTAATTCTTGCACAGCGCCCAATCCAAAACGTCCATAGACGCCCTTTCAATTTGGTTACATATATTATAACGTCAAAGAAAACTCCCGCCCTTTTCCAATTGACGGGTGCACAATATGGTGAAGCAAATGTGTTTCAACCATTCACCGTGCGTCGTTTCTGTTCTGTCACGTGAATCCCTTTACTAACACAAAAACAAAAACAAATCGTCATCACTGATTTTAAATAGATTCTATGACATCACAGTGTGAGAAATATTACAACATTCACACTTCTGTACTGGCATTAATATTCATAAATTTAATTGCTTACAAATTGTTACAAAAAGGAACATATTTTTGCAAATTAAGCATTTAGGTAGCCCCATAGGTGTACCAGTTGTGAAGCTACCATCGGTTTGACCATGCAATAACATTAATCACGGAAAAAATAAAAAAAAATTCACATTCACTGTAGCAAAAATATGTGCTGAAAAAACACAGTTGTTGTTGTTACAAAAGTACAAAACATCTTTGGAATAGCGTCATATTTTTTTAGTTAATAATTATTTATATTTTCTACGTAAATGAAAAACTAGTTCTTTGGAAGTAAACTTGAAATATTACAACTTCTTCGAAAAAGATTTTAGAGCTTCATAAAAATAAAAGTAATGAATTGGCAGAATATTTATCTCAACAAACAAGTTTAGATTTTGGCAGAATCTGGTTTACTTCATAGCAGTTCGCAAAATCATCTTTTATGGGCACAATAATTGATTAATAGGGTTTATTTTGTGCTCCTCCCCAACATTGTCTGTCGAATAATAGTTTTGATTCAACAAGAGTTGAATAATTTACCTTAAAATAAGACAGGACATTCAATGGGTAATAGCATGAAATACAATTTTAAAAGACATTTTCGTAATGTAATTGTAAGATTGTTGACTAAATTTTAATGTTTTATCAATCATTAGGTACCATAGGTATTTAAATTCTGAAACACCCTTATATTAACTTAACTACCACAACTTCAACGCTCAAGTGAGCTCACTCTTCATACTGTGAGTGAGACTCAAGTGAGAACACACACTATATATATAAATATAAATTGCAAACTTTTTAATTATTGACGTCATGGTATTACGTCACTCTTTATACATACAATACCTATGTTCGGAGGTGACAAAGACTAATCAATGAACTTAACGAGAATCTCAATTTTCATACTCCCGTAACTAGGCAACGGATACATGTTTTGAAAAGCAATTTAGCCAAAAAGTGGTCAAACGGAATACGGTGAGAATATTTGTTCTAATTAGGAGAGATATTTTTTGGTCGTTTAGACATGGAATTACACTAATAGATATATTCCTTTTCGTATACATACATCCACTAAATTAATAAGTGCCGTTTGTAGTTCTTCTAAGCAAAAAACTCCCACCTTCACCATCAAGGTTCCTGCTTCGCCCATTCACTTGGCTGAAATGTCGGACTTCTCCACTTCCCCAAAACCACTTGGGATTTACGGAGGTATCCGTTTCCGAGGGGTGGCCATATCATTTCTCTAACGACTTCTTCATGCGTCAAGGGGCGATAAATTTTACTCATTCCACCTCAAAGTCGTTTTTGGGAGTCCTTGAGAAGTTTATTATGAGTGGCCATATATACCACATACCATATGGCATAAAAAGGCTCAATATCCACGGGGTTGGTGGGTTTTTTATTACTTCTCTCCAGGCCAAAGAAAAACCTCATCTTCATGCATCATTTTTTCACCCGAGCGCAGTAAATAAATTAGAAGAGAGGCTCCTTCAGAAACTGCTCAAAGTTTTGGCACTCCTGTACGCTGTCGTCCTCAGAAGTTGGTTCGAGAGTTCCGCATGAGTCTTACTGAACTTCTCCATGCTGCCTTACTTCTTATTCCTCCGTTCTGAATATCAACCATTCGGCTTATATCCAACTTTCATTTTCTTTTTTTTTTTTAATTTCTTGGCTCCTAAATGGAGCACTTGACTCTCGAGGCATTGCAGTATTCCAAGTTTTCCTGACTACTGGGAAACAACGGAAATATTTCACGGTGCTTACGAACCATTTTCAATCCTAGGGTACTTACATATAAATACGATCCATAAAGCCGACTTTGGGGCTTATATTTTTCAAATATACGTACAGCAAAAACTGATTCAGTCGAAAATGAACTTAAATAATTAATTCAACTACAATATATTTTTGTCGTTCGTAGGAAATCGTAATATATACGGGGGCCCTACTCAGCAAGGAATAGAACTTTACAATGTATTGGATGTTGCGTTGCAGCCTAGTAAAATTTCTCGAATTTTTAATGGCCCTAGATATTTGCATTTATCTAGATGGTGACGTCAAAATTTAATCATTTCCAAGGCTCGAAGGCGTCATGATTAAGGCCCCAATTTGGAAGCGGTATTCGTAGTGAATTACTCTATTTGATGTTTTCGTATGTGCTTTCGTTACACGTATGAGGTGTGGCGGGAAATGATAAATAATTTTGAAAAATAATGAAGAAAACGTATTAAAAAATAACTTTTTTAATTCTTTATATTTCACGTCGTTTTATGCATAAATCACTTACTATTGATACAAGAATGAGTCTTAACTTGTAATAATTTATTTTATTTTTTAAGTTCGCGCATTTTTAAGTTCAATAACAGTTACATCATATAATAATGGCTGAATATCTAGAGGACGCACAAACATTGGCCCCTAACATGGTTTGTACTTTTATCAAAATAAAATTATTTTTTTCCTCAGCGATACTAAAGACAAGGTTTCCAATGAACTGGAACATACGTCACGTCAATTACTTCCAAATAATATTTTTCTACACATTTAGCGCTGACTTCATCTTCATTTGGGAAATAATACCATGGAAACCAATTTTTGTGTCGTCATGCTTTACCAGTTCGTTATCGTGTACAATTTTCAGCAGTGGACTGTCCAATGAAGCCAATAATAACGATATTCATACCCCCATGTCATATTCCTAGGAGTCTCTTTTCCAAATAAAGTATTTACTATTTCCCCTGGCAAATTCTGGAAACGAGTCGTAAAATAATTGAATTCGCCCGTTTCTCAAACTACAAACAGCTTTTATAAGGGAAAAAAGGGATGGTATATTCGTGATTTAATCAATATAGATATTTAGTACTAGTCATTTTTATATAACAACTCCAATTACCACTGGCAACGTTTTGTTGACTATATTTATCTTAATCAAAAATCCTTAAATATTCAAGTTCGTCCATTTGAGTAGGAAACCTAGAAAAAATTACTTTTAGCGCCCTCAATAAAATATCAATATATGCATATGGAACACCTAATTTCAATTTCCGGGCAAACATAGTAACAGTCTATTATTTTCTTTCAAACAATTTGGCATGGATACAAGACTTATTTACATAGACTTGTAACAATGGAAAATCCGTCGTAGTAACAATATTTTATTATATAATGGAAAAGATTAAAATAAAAATTAAAACACGAAAAAGGAAAACAAAAAAAGATGAGGCATAACGAAGCGATAAAACATTTTCAGTTGCACATGAAAAACGCTTCATAACCAAACCCCAATAAATGGCAATAAGATTACAACTGTATTCTCTTTTTTCTCATCAGTGGCGTATTTTCGATATTTAATGTTCACTTAATATTTTTGATAAGTGCTGGGGTTGCTGGGCCCACCCTAAATGGAGGCTCTACCCTGGAAGTGTTGGACGAAAACGTCCTAAACCTCGGATCCATTATTGGGCGGACACTATACGAAAGTGTGTGTTACGATTTTGTTTATACCAATCAAATCTTAAATACTTATAACAAAAACGCATATCCACATAAGAAATATATGGTTTCATAGAGAAATGATTAAATAATGTTACGCAACTTTGAACTTGAGAGCGTAAAGTCACACGTTGTCTAAACATTATGCCAATAAATTGTGGCGGAGTATAAAAGTTTCGCAGCCTGGAAAAATTAGTATAGCTTGAGAGCGCATACGCTTAGTAGCATATATTTGAGCTGTAGTTTGACAGAGCATGATTATTATAGTAAAATAATTTTCTAATGAGAGTCTAAATTGTCAATAGTGGGAGGAATTGAAACATTATACACTGATAAAATGTTGAATTTGGTCTATTTTATCTTGAAAGTTTTAAACATGCATATCTTAAAAAAAAAATATGTCAAATAAGAATCACCAACGAATACAAAGTAAAAGGAAGACTGAATGAGGGATCCGAAAAGACCTCTAAGACAGCAGCAGAAGAAATGTGGAGGGTGAGGTAGCGTCGACATGTTGAGGCGAACAGCAGTCGAGCGAACTCCGCAACGCCTGATGCAAGTCCACACTCCACACGCAATAGATATGATTAGAGAGATGAAAATGACGGAACACAAACATATACTATAACCTTTGAGGATCGATATTCAGCGTTTAAAATACACTGGTGTCTAACACCGCTGAGGCAAGACACCCATAAAAATTCCAGCGGCAGTGACTACGTCATTACCAACAATATTTTTGAAAATTATAACTAGGTACCAAACTTCATTTTCTAGACCTTGTTGAATAATTTTATAGATATTCAGTTTCTTAATTAAAAAAAATATTAATGTTGGCATCCTTAAGCAATTTTTTCTGGGGGGAAGGGGTTTGGTCCCATTATTTCCCTCCTTAAATAGGCCCATGCTTGCAATATTAAATCTATTTACTTTATTGACAATACTGCAGTTATAAATTACATTTGTTTATTTATGGAGGCATGGTCATGTCTTTTTAAAAACTCAACTTCCCTTTTCCGCCAACGTTTCGCCTTTTTATTAAGACTTCTTCAGGGCTAGAGTACAATGTAAGGATTACAGTTGGTAATAATTATAATACTACAAAGATAAAAAAGTTTTCAAACATACCTCAAAGGATTAACTGTCTTACTGCGACAATGCTAACACAAAAACAAACTCTTCCTCTTAGTAACAAAATAAACATAAAAAACAAAACCAAAATGGAAAACTAAATGTATTAATAAGTGGTCAATAACCATTGAAAGAAGTTATGAATTACCTCTTCATTCTTGCAAAGGATACTAATTATCATATTGTGTTCAAAAGCAGATAACGCCATGACTTAATGTTTATGATCTGTGGTTTTAAGTTCAATACGGTAATTACGAAATGAATTGGTAGTAGTGCAGTCACCACATTCAGAAAACGTCAATGCTCGTCTCAAAATAACGCTGCTGCTTATGAAAAATATGCAATTTTCGATAAAAATAATGCTAATTATGGAAGATCCAAATTTTACGAATGTTGTGAACAAACGTCGACTGAAAAACTAGCGGTCAATTTTTCAAAGCAAAACCGATTTCATAATGAAGAAAAACACTTGGTAATCTTCCACAGCTTTATTTCTATGGCACGACGCGTGAACGATACAAGAGTGGTGAAAGCGTCGTGCCATAGAAACACATCTGTGAAAAATATACGATTTAAGTTTTTCCAGGTGAGTAATATTTAGGTATTCTTCTCGGGCTTTGCACCAGGTAATTGGCTTCATATTGGCCGACGTTTCGGAAAACGACTTGTTTTCCATTTTCAAGGCGTGTTACTCTCTCTTCGTAGGATTTTACACTGAACTGAATTGACCGTTTGACGAGTCCGACAATTAAGCTCCGGTGTCGTCTGATTGGCTGATGTTCCTTTGAAATCTTTTCTTTTCTTTCCTTATGTTTTTATGCAATTTATTATGACTGTTACGAGGTTGAGAGAGCACTGGAGGCATTTTAGATTAGCACAACCAGAGAAGTTGGCAGTGGCGGAGCATAGCATCAATCAAGATCATGCCATTCGATGGAGAGATGCAAAAATTCTTTGCCACTCACAACTGGGACCGCATAATCAAGGAAGCCATCGAAATCCGCCTAAATCCACAAAATTTCAATCGGGATACTGGCTTTCATCTTAGCAATACTTGGGCACCTATAATAAGTTGCATGAAAAACTTAATGAAAGAACAGAAGAGATTTCAAAGGAACATCAGCCAATCAGACGACACCTGAGCTTAATTGTTGGACTCGTCAAACGGTCAATTCAGTTCAGTGTATGATCCTACACAGAGAGAGCAACACGCCTTGAAAATGGAAAACAAGTCGTTTTCCGAAACGTCGGCCAATATGAAGCCAATTACCTGGTGCAAAGCCCGAGAATAATGCATAAATATCTGTGGAAGATTACCAAATTTTTTTATTTGTTATGAATAAAAACATTTGGTAATCTTCAACAGAAAAAACTTCTACCAGGTCCAGCTCGAAACAGTTATATTTACAAAACAGATTGTTTCTGTTGGATCATCAGCTTCAACAGCAACAGTGTGTTTTCGGTACCCATACCTGCACTGGTACGGTTTCAGCAGCAAAGAAGAGCTAATGAAACAGAGGAAAAGCACACGATGGGTTTCCTTGTTCCAACTGCAGTAAATTTCCTTTTTTTGGTGAACATGATCTTATCCTGTGACATTCGTGTGTTCTTTATTTTTTCACTTAAGTTTATTATTATTACATGTATTAACAAAGTCTAGGTACAAATTGGGATGAGGAGACATGCTACATCAGAGTAAAATGCGTTTTCTGAATGTGGAGACATGCTGCACTTGTACTTAGCTAATCTCCTTTGTTGAAAACCTTGATGCGTACTGAATCAATTAATTCGTGAGATTCTCCCCTCAGTTGCTAAAATCCACCGAACGGATTGAGATGGAAGCGCGGACAATTGAAGACTGAAATGCTGAAGCGCAATTGTGTGGGGGGATTACCTCGTCTGCAAGTCCGCACGGTCGAATGAATGGCCGTGCCATTTGGATCCAATCGTTTGAGAGATTCTATGCTGTCCTAGCGTTACTGGCAGGGTTATTCACCAGATCGCTAGCAGTGCATCGCGGTGCATTTTGCAAGGTGAGGTAAATGCTGAAACAGCACACTAACATACGCTTCCAAAACCCACACCCCCGCAAAAAAAACTCGGATTGGTCTGAATATAGATAACATTAGCGAAATAATGAGCACACCGTACCATATACGGGTCATTAGTCATTTACCCCTATTCCATCCTGGGTCCCATATCTCAAGCACGTTTAAAAGTACTATAAAATATTTCGTAATGTCTTCAGAAAATGAGTTTCTTTATTTTTTCTCGACATTAAGGATAAGTATATAACACTTGCTCGAAGTTGAAATCCTTCCTTAAGCCCGCGTGCGACGATAACTTTCTTTGGTAAATTTATTCATGAAATCCATATTCATGAAACAAGTTTCAGGTACGTGTATGCCTAGATTTCGTACGAGCAGGGAAAATTCATGAATTTGGCTCTTACCGGCTTTAGGCCTGAACGAGGATTTTTCGTTGTAAAGAATATATCTTAAAGAGAAATATCTTCTGCCAGACAATGAAATGATCTAAAAAAAGGTTAAAAAATACCATGTGTATGTAAAATACTAACGTATTTATCTTACTTCAACTAGTGGGAAAGATAGCGTACTTCAATGAATGTTTCATCTCAACCCAGTGGGGAATTTATTGTCCAAAAGATGTTCAAAGAACGTTCAGTGAAGACTACTTGAACGTTCAAAGATCATTCAAGAAGGACATTCAATGAACGTTCAAATGGCACTCACAGATAGTTCAAAGAACATTCATTGAAATACTTCATAGAATGTTCAAAGAATGTTCAACTTGGATGAATTGCGGCTGAACTGTTTTTGAATTAATAACATATGAACCATGTAGGAATGTTTAAAAATAGTTCTCGTGAAATGATTCTCGATTCATATTGTATTATCTCTTCACTAACTTCCCTACACTCTCGATATAAAAAAATATAATTTGCTATTAATCACTATGATTGTGCAATTACGCGTACGTAATGTTAGTACGTTATAACATCCCATCTTGTATCTTCCTAACGTCAGTGTACCAATGCATAGTTATTAAGTACTATACGAATCTACGCATGTTGCAGCCGCTATTTAAGTTCATTGGGTTGAAAGTCGTATATATGTAGTCACTTCCGTCGACAAATGTAACTTCGAGAACTAAAATTATTAAATGGCGATTCTGTGATAGTTTGGTGAAATACCATCAAATCTCGATAGCAGTTATTCGGAATTAATTAATTAAAACTTATATTGTCACCTAATACGAATATAAATATCTTACTACTGTGAATAAACAAGATTTTGAGCTGTACGCATAAATGCGTACAGTTCAGTGTTCATCCGTTAAAATTAACAGTTTAACTCAATACGTATATAATGCGATATCACTTAATGCATTGAACTTTAATGCATTAATTTTAGGAATAATATCGTACATATGGTATGATAGAATATTCCCTAGAATATGTAATTAATATTTTGTCGTTTATGACAATTCAAATATGCATGGTTTAAAGATGTTCTTTAAATGTCCAACCAGGGAGCATTTTTGAATAATTCTTCGTGGACTGGAAATGAACGATCTATGAACAGTCTCAAATGAATAGTTCACACTTGAACATTCAATGAACGATCTATGAACAGTCTCAAATGAATAGTTCACACTTGAACATTCAATGAACGATCTATGAACAGTCTCAAATGAATAGTTCTCACTTGAACATTCAATGAACGATCTATGAACAGTCTCAAATGAATAGTTCACACTTGAATATTCAATGAACGTTCTATGGTTGTGTGCTCAGGATAATTCAGTGGTGAACTACTTTTGAATTAGTTCATGAATGTCTTTTGCATGTTCTCTCCCCACTGGGAAGTAGTTGAAGTAGTCACTGGAAAGTGTATGGTCTGGGTAAAGGGTATCGCAGTGCGGCATCTCTATGGTCGATGCTTTGCAACTTTGCACACCTCTATTTTTCTTTGGGAAGGGTGGAGGAAAAAAAAACAATAGAATTTTGGGGTTGTGTTTTAACTGTCTTCTTTCCACAAAGAATCTCCAAATCGGTTTCCTCTCAATAAAGAAATTTGCCCGAGAATCTCTTTTCCCGATTTTCCCTCTTCATTGCAGCTTCATAATTAATGGATCAGGGGCTCACTTCCCTTCTCAATTCCCTAGCCTAGATCCCCTAGGGACCCTACGCCACGAGTCGCTTCGCTTCAGGAAAGTTTCTTAACTTTTACACTGATTTCTTATTTTATTTTGAACCCTTCCTTCTCAAACATTTATTCTATTCTCTAGGGGACGAAATAAGGGCGGACAAGGGCGAAAAAAATTAGAGTTTCAAGGACGTAAAGAGTTCAGTTAAGACGAAAAATGAGATTCCATCGTACTGTGCGGGTCAAGGCAAATGTCTAATGAAAGTCTAATTTCACCGATTACTAGTCTATTTAAAAACAAACTTAAGGTAAAAAATATGCAGATTTTTACACAGATTCTATGCTTTAGGAAAACGTTTTCCGTCATAGGAGCCAATTGAAGCTCCATTTCTATTAAAGTACCGCATCTTTTTACAATAATAATGTATTTGTTTTTCCATGCATCAAGAAGTTACATTTTATCTTTACATTACAAGGACATTTAGCGACATTTAGGACAAAAGGATAGCTTATGAGGCAACTGGCCTGTGTTTAGGTGGTTTAGGCTAACTTCAAATAATATTTCGCCGTGTTATTAATATCTTGTGTGTTTGAATGCGCAGTGCAAAATTACAGACACATATTTATATGATCACTGCAACAATACAATCGCTTATTTATATCGAAAGCATGTTAAATACAATACTTTCTAATACAGAGAAAGGGATTTCCTGTGCACCGCTCACAACATCTTAAATTCGGCAGTAGACCGTTTGTGGCATGTATACCGTTACCAAATAATTGTGATGAACTTGGAATTTGGAATTGATTATTTGATGGATCAGATTGCTCTTAACTTAACAATTGTCAAGATATACAAGAAAATATAGGTATATGAGAATGTTGAGCTTAAAATGATACTGCGTAGGATTAATGTTTTCAAGCATAATATTGTGGAACTCCATTATTAAATGAAGAAAACTTATTAAAGCCCAAAATACAATATTTTGTTGTGGAAAAGAATATGCTTATATACAATGTTTACATCACTTGGATATTAAATGAGATTGAGATTCGACGTGTGGAAACAAGTGTTGGTGTGGAACGTGTGTTGCTGTAGTTTAACGAATATACTTTCAGCTTAAGGCTCATATTACCGTGTTTATTTATGCGCGCATTCGCACGAAATTTAAAAATGTTAAAATATTTCGTAGTATTTCATAGAGATTGAACGCCTGAAATGTAAGGAATTGTTGGCAACATGATGAAACGTAAAAATTATAAATGCACCACCGTGCAATTTTTACCCGTATTAAGTCAGTTTTCCACGTTAGGATGCAACAGTGGAACTGTCCCCAAGGTCCTTTGCATATTTTTTGAAGTTTTTGTTCAGCCAGGGTGACCAAGTTCTAGGGATCACGTTCTTTTGTTACATATATGTCCTTCCCATGTCTCTGGGTAAGTTTCATGCTGATCCCGTGGATAAAATGTGCGCCCAAATGCATTATTGGCAGGAGAGTGTCTTAGACTCTTCTTTTCAAACTCATCCCGTTGTCCCAAGACTGTCGCATTCAAAAAATCCCTTCTCGGTTCGCTTATGTGTCTTATTGGTCTATAAGGTGAAACTTGTTGCAGAGTTTCCGCCCGAAAGTCTTTGCTTCTTATATGCATTCAGTCGTTGGCTCACACGGATTGAATTTCCCTATAAAACGCTATATACCCGTCGCAGACTTGAAAGTGTCTTTCCGTAAGCGGTGATGTTGACAAGGGCATCAGGGTTCGATCGGGAACGCGGGAACCGGTGAATTCATTTCGTGTGTATATTTTTCAATTTTTCCTCCTCGTCCACGGCGTAAATATAGGTACATTCACGTTTTCGTTATTGCGTCAAATAATAATCACATACCATTCGCGAGATATATATGAAACATAATTTGTAAAAAAAATACGATAACTTGAAGCAAAACGTTAAAAATATATGAAAAACCAAGACGTGAGTACTGTGGTATAGTACATTCAGCGTATACCGTTCGACTCCATGACAGCAAAATCCAATTGTACCAAATATTTTGTTTTTCTTCCTGCTCATAATGTTAGGTGGCTGGAACGGTAATATTGCGTCATTGGGTGTACAACCTAACAATTTTTCAAGCTAGTCGAAAATAATTCTTGGGCCATAATTCACTCACGTGCATCTGTTTTCGGTTTCGGTGCAGTATACGAAATTAAAACGGAATTATATATAAATATTTATCTCCAATATTGGACTCGGTATGACACCTTTATATTGGCTAGCAACCGTAGTAATAACAAGAAATGTGTTATTTCGCATGTAGAAGAAAATATGTACACAAGTAATCGAATCATTAGGAAATATATTAGTTAAAATAGCATTGCATTGCCGAAAAACGTGATCGGTCAATGCATTTTTTTTACTTTTATATATAGATATCTTTAATAAGAACAAAAAAGTTCCACGCAGTTCAAAATATTCGATATAATATATTCACTTATCCGATCGGAGGATCACGAAATAGGGAATCAATAGTGTTGCTCGGCATAGGTGATTTGCGTCGATCTCAAAATATCCAAATCTGATATATACCCAATATATGTTGGTGATTTACATATTCTATGACGCAGTATTTAAAACAAATATAATTTTGTAAAGAATAAAATAAACCAAATGCCAAACAAGTATTTGCATTCAATATTAATTTCGACCAGTAAAACTACAGCACAGAAATGGTAATTTTCTACTAGAAAATATATCATACCTGATACTTCTCCTTTTGTTAAATTTTAAATATCAACAGTGCAGGGAAAGAGATAATAGTGATGGCGAGATGTTTTGTCGACCATCCTTGATTCTGGAGATAACGAACAACAGAAAGGGCGGGTAGGTACCACATTATCCAGGTCAAAAGATTGCAGGCGCGTCATCGGATTAATCAAACAAGGTCGACCTACTGGCATCAAGCGGATTATCCCGCAGTAATTTAATTGAATCCAAAGGCAATTGATTCCCATCGGACTGAGCCATCCCCCAGCTTCATTAGTCGTAATGCCTTCGGTGGACTGCGCGCGACGACTCACCACAGCAGCGGTGCGAACTTCTTTCGAAATGTGATTGCTCCCTCTCTCTCCGAATCATCCTTCCACTCGAGCAAAAGATTCTGCATTACTCAGAGAATATGTTAACGAGAGCCATTCTGTTTGCTCAAGAAATACTCGTGAACTCGGCCTTGACTATCGGTCCTTTCGTAGTGGGTTAATCACTTTATCTAACGCTAGAAGGGCGGGAGTTTCGCACTATCCAGGAGGACGACTGAGGGCCACTTGACCACTAATGATTTCTTATAACTTTTGCAGCATTGGAAATGGAGTTTTAACGGACTATTGCTGCTATGGCTATATCCTATAGATTTAAGTAAGACATCCATCCTGAAGACAAGCTCAACCTCTATTCCCCAATCGGGAGTCGAACCCGCAATCATTAGTTAAGGGCCGTCAGACTGCGTTGCCACTTTTATCCTTTAGAACCAAGGAGGTTAGAAAAGAAATGGAGGCGACATACCTCTGGATTCTTGAAGCCAATTCCGCAATTGCATTCAGCACAGTTTTGACCTTCCCCTGGCTTACGTGTCCGGCGGTCGCGTTCGATTTTCGTCAAATCTAAGTTAAAAACCAACAGACAAGGCGATGTTTTGTGACTGGTTTGGCAACACTTACTCGGCACAAAACCCTTCCCAAGCACCCCTATTCTTACTTCACTTTCGCCCATGAGCGTTTACGGCCATTCCTACTCCATTTCATTTTACCTTCCTTGTTTAGAACCGCCTATCCTCTGCTTCTACACTTCTATCCTGCGTTGCCTTCTATCATTTTTTCCGGATTTATTTAAGATGTTAAGCTTGACACATAAATCAGTGAACTCCTAGGGATCTATTTTTATAATGCTTACATCAACAGTGGAGATATATAAAATGTTTCCTAAGTCAACAACTGGCATAGGAATTTCATGATTTAAGTAGAAACATGAAATAGTTAGTCAAGAGCCCAACAGTTTAGTAATTATACTGAATTTGAAGCTTATAGGCTTTCATAGATAAATTTAATTCCCCAAGTCAAAATAAAGAGAGAAGTGGATTTCTAATTCTTATTATTTTTTCCCGGCCGAAGATTTATGAATTGTAGAATATTTTGTGAAATAGATTATATCTCTTGAAATTGGATGCCATTTATGGCTGCTCTTATATGAAAATCTCTCATATATACTATAGGCAATAAGCTGAACTTTATTTCTAATCATATTTAAACCTAATGATTTATCACTTGAATTTTAGATATGAAATGTCATTTCAAATATCAAACCTCACTAAAAAATAATGAACGACCATCTGGAGCATAAATAGCTATCACTCTTCATGTGTGTATAGGAAATATCTGACCATACCAACTTCTTAGAAGAATAAGTAAAGTTAAAAATATTTTCTTCCTGAATAAATCTGGGATAAATACGCGTTGAAACATAGCTCCTGTAGTGGGAAATGGAATCCTGGCAATTGTTGTACTGCAAGTAGAGTGCTTGGAGTTCTCGAATTCTTCCATTTTATAATGGTTAAATCATTGAGATATGTTTAATGACGGAAATAAGGACACTTAACTTTCCATAAATGAACTCAAGTGTATTTATAATCTATCGAGAGAAGGTTAAAAATTCAAGAAAGGAATTACAAACCGAAGTTTTGTAATTTAATAGTACCTATGTATCTTCATCGCTACAATCATTTTCATCGTGGTTGTAGTCTTAATTGCCAAATAGCTTATTTGAATTTTTGATCTACTCTCGATAAATTACTGATACATTTGAATTTATTTATGGAAAATATTGAAAAAGAAGTCGAGAGGTATTACACTGAATTTAACTCAAATCCCCTTCGAAGGACAAACTTCTTTGCTCTCGCATAAAGTTTCCAAAAATACTTTTCCCCTTCATGTTTTGCTTAAAACGTTTTTTGTTATACATTAATTAAGTCACTACTGAGGTTACCACTCAAGTTAAAGCAATCCATAGCTCTGAGGCAAGAATCTACGCAGGCTTGATAATTTTCAGAATTGTTTATCAAAACTTTCAGTATAACAACAGAGGAAATCTGGGATAGAAATAATTTAAATAAAATTAAAGTAACGTAATTTTTTTAATAAAAACAGAAATTTTTGCAAATTCACATATTTAAATAAACATAAAATCCAAACTTTTAAGGATCATGAAGTTCCTAACTTTTGCAAACAAGCAATATGTATGGCTTATACTTAAGAACCAGGCAAAATTATTCTATCACCATTATATCCGATAAAATGTGTTACATTCTGCAAATAGTAAGCCTTTTTTGGCAAATAGTAAAAGTAGTATAGTAGTAAGATATAATAGATAATCGCCATGAAAAATGTCTCCTGCCGTAATCTGAATTTTAACTCGGATCCCACAATAGATGGTAAGGTGTGCTAGCCAATTAAATCTCAAAGCCGAAAATGGTGAGCACACCTGAGTGGCAAATGGCTTCGAATCCCGTTCAAGTAAGATTAATTTTTCAAAGTAGATTTAAGAACGTTTGCGCTGTTTAATTGGAGCGAAGGCTTCCGTGGTCTATTTTTTGTATCTGGCTCCATCTTCCGGTAACGCTTTGTGTGTCGACAGTGAGTGACTATAGTTCTTCCAATTAACCGCGGCGTCTCCAGATCGAAGTGGCGTTGGCTGGAATTGGGGCGGTATAAATCAGGAATATGGAGGCAGCATTGATTTAGAAAATACAGAAGTGATTGCATTGCAGACTTTTTCTGATAATACTGCTTTCCTTTTTCTTTATCTCTTTCATTTCTCCTGATTTCATTGAGTTGAATACATTTTTTATTATTCTCGGGCAATTTCCTCTAAGAACAAAACACTGTCGACAACATCACACACTTTACAAATATCAAACAACAATCGATTAATCAATTGCGAAGGTACATTTGGTAGCTTAGTGACATTTTTGCGTTATTAAAGAAGCATTTTTGTGAACATTAATTGGAGATACGTCTTTTCGAACAAATAATTTAAAATTTTTGCATTCAAAAAGTAATTACCAAGTTTCAACAACCAATATGCCATATGAGACACCCATACTATGCACGGATCAATATCCCCGGACAGAATATGGGGTTCAAATGACTGCTGCTAATTTATTCCTTCACTCATGGCATTGGTGAATGTGGCGCGCATTCGCATCGCAGTGCCCATGCCTATCGGAGCCCCCTTGTGAGGATTAATGGCACTTCTACGGTCGTTCACCGTGAAACTGTCGTTCCACCTGAATAATTTTCTCGCAATCAAAGTGACAGGATTGAGATTCGTGCAGCAATGGCCTTGTCTGACGCCGCATTAATGATTGCCATTCTCCCGTTGCACGGCGCACATATGAGGGAGATGGATTCCAAATTGCCACTTAAATTTGGACATTATTAATTTCCGATTTCTCCTTAAAATACCACTCTTATCTTAAGGAGGACACACTACCAGTGTGTGAACCAAAACAATTATTGAATCCCATCGTTGCGTTTAAACAATTCTGATTTTCATAGATAACGAGCCTTAGTTAATAAAAAACAAAACTGAAACAAATAATATGAAGATTAATTTACGAATATATTTTAAAAGCCACAGGAACTAGTTGAAGTGATATTTCTATTTAACTAACGTATTTAGATTTCATTTACAATAGCTCTGTACAAAACATTTAATCAATAAGTTTACCATCATTCAATTCTCTGGGCAAATTCGATTCTTTTTAAGTGTGTTTTCGTGAAAATGAAATTTCAAACAAATAGTTTCAGGCTCAACACTGTGGAATATATGTCTCACAATAAAAGAAGATAAATAATCAACTTCATTTATTCAATAATAAGTTTTATTTTTCCATTTATGGTTTCGACAGGTAGTCGCCTTTTTCTAATGCCTTAGAAGGCACAAATGCAATGCTCTATATTGTAGGCATAACTTTTAAAAAACTTAAACTCTATTTTACAAAGGCATACCTAGAATTTATGACACCTTAAAAATAACGGCTACACATCAAAACCTGGGTGGGTAAAATAACACTTTAAGAGTGGATACATCATTTCTTTCCTTCAATTTAAAAAATTATATTTGTGTAAAAAACAGAACAATACTATTCTTCTCACATTTCGACCATATATCCACAAAGCACCTAGTAAAATCAAGTTCAGTTGGCAAAAATATTATTCCTAGGAAGTCATAACTTTAGTATTCAAATAAAACAGAGTACACGTTTCTCTATGAGAACCCAAAATATGCATATCAAATTATATGCTAGTCGTTTTACGGCGGAACAACCTGAAATTCCGGTATAAAGACCTCTCGGGCTTCACACCGGGTCAGGGCTTCCATGGTGTTCAAAAGCAGGTCCTCAATGGCGGCCACCGCAGTGGAAAACCCGCTTTCCATAGGCCGCCATGGTAGACTTGACACGGTGTGGAACCCGGGAGCTCTTTACATCAGCCCTTTGCCGGGAGGACATCATATCCTTCATAACCCAAAACTCCATTCAAAAGTTGAGTGAAAAAGAAATACATACATACATACTCATCACACCATAACCTTTCATGGAAGGCAAACTCAAAGAATTTGCTTATGGCCGTAAGCCCTTGAAAACTGACTCCCTTTTAATAATTTCCTCCAGTACGCCCTATCCTTAAAAACCACTATCGCTTCTCTTTCACACATGTATTGCTTCATACACACTCCTATTCTTAAAACCTCTATTATTCCTCCTCTTTATATTATCTTCTACATCATTCACTCGTTACTTCAGGATGAAATCTATGAAAATATTTCAACATTACCTTTAGTATTGTTAAGTTTTGTTTAAACTTAACATCACCTACGTTATCTATGTGCTACAAATGAACGATCTATGAATAGTCTCAAATGACTAATTCACACTTGAGCATTCAATGAACGTTCTGTGGTTGTATGCTCAGGATAATTAATTCATGGACTACTTTTGAATTAGTTTACAAATGTCTTCTGCTTGGTCTATCCCCACTGGGTAAAATCACACCAATGTTATATCATGTGGGAATCAACCAATTGATTATGTCCGTTCGTTTCGGGATCTACTTCTACATCTCACACCATTTACTCCACTATCGTATATCTGCTTCGTAATTTGACTCCCTTCCATTCTCTCGACATGGCCATGCCAATCAAGCGCACTCCTTTCATGTATGTTCATTCCTGGAGCATCCAACCCACAATCCTTCATCAAACACTCATTCATAACCCTGTCAATCCTATTGGATAGAGTTAGAAATGAGTGGGTCATAAAACTTTATGGTAATTGAGAGGGAAAGTACCTAATCGTATTTTTTCAATTTTTTTTCCGGTGGGTTCGAAAACGTGCTATAAGTATAGAAAATATTTTTTTCGGCGGACTTATGCGAAATACACCGTAAACTTGCGATTTTCAAATGGCGCTGAAAATGAAGAGAATATGATATTTTTTCCTATTTTAATTATGACCATTGTCAAAAACCAGTATTCGATTATTTTCCAATGATGTAAAACATATTGCATTAAGGTGGGTCTGTACTTCAAAGCCAACTCAAGTTAACGGTCGCCAGCTGTGGTTGCCTACTGGGGTGGTAGAAGCCCAACGGGAAACTGTGAAGGTGGCACTGACAAAAATGTAGTGAGAAACGATTATCCTTGGGAATATTATTTTATATATATATATATATATATATATATATATATATATATATATATATATATATATGTATAAATAAAACAGTGATACACTAAACAAACACATAAACATATATATATATATATATATAATGTCTTGTAGAAAATCGCTCTCGGCGACGATGCACATGCATAAATAAAACAGTGATACACTAAACAAACACAGAAACACGCATCACGCATGTATCACTGTTTTATTTATGCATATATATGTATATATATATATATATATATAGCTCGTTACACGTGCATTACCTAAAGGTATTCTCTTCTGGCCATTTAAGAGAATGCAAATTACCCTTTTCCATTCATCTGTTTCCTCAGGCTCCTCTTACTTCTTCTTACGCAGCGATGGCAGAAAAAATCAAATGACGTTTCAGATTAAGAGGGGTAAGGTCACATGTGGCTGAAAGAGCTTTGGCGCCGAGGTCGACATTTTTGAACTTTAAAAGGGGTCCCTAAGGTCATTAGCGGGTGGTAAGGGGGAAGGAAAAGGGTGCAATGAAAAGACGCAAAGGATGCTGGGAGTGTGTGTCCCCTTCGTGGAGCCAATGGTGAGGCAGGAGGAAAAAAAGAAGACTAAAAGTACCTCCTGAAAGCCCGAATGATACCGAAATGGCTCAGCTCTTCTTTCAAACACTTTTTTCGTTTGGAAATGGTGAACATCACGATTTCGCGAATCCTTTCAAGCAAAGGAAAAAAAAAATCCGACAGATTTTTGAGTGCACTTTAGTGGAGTCAGGGTGAAAATAAAATCAATTCAAAAAGGTGTGAATTGGTAGGTATTCAAAGAACTGGTAATGGACACTATATTGGTGCGATAAACCAAAAGAAAGGAAACATATAAAATTCACTAGTTCATCTTTAACTTTGTGTTATTACATTATAATTTTTATTCAATAGATTAGTAACAGATATTCATCGACAAACAGGAAACATATAGTGAATACGGTAATGAATTCGATATGCTGATAAGGACCACGATCTTTGTTTATCTGAAAATTGTGTCATAATTGAGAAAAAGTAATTGAATTTGACGAAATCAATTTTTTTCATATTTGACTGGGCTTCTGGAAGTGCTGGGAAGGGAAATTCAACGGAAAATGGGACATACGGGACGGAAACGTAAAAAATGTTATTATTGCGTAGGATTAAATGGAAATACCCAAAACGACGTGCAACTACGTTCACTACGTAGCATAACTTCTCATGAGGAGGCTGATTAAAAAAAATACGATGAGTAAAATATCGCTGTAATATTGTAATATTAATTATTTAACCTAAACCATGAGTGCCTCGTGAATAAATTCTTATTTTAAAGCTATGATCCTGTTTCCAACTAAATAAAAAGGCTCCAAAATAACATACAATGGCGAGACACCTTAGCCTCATTTGTGCAATCGCAATAATTGGAAATTTTTTCGAAAAGTTAGTCGAGTCCTTCGAAATTGACAGTGTTGGGTTTATTCTCAGTGAGTGCGGCATATCATGCTCAACCACGTCTCCTGAGCTTCAATGTAGATTGGGGACAAGAACAACTTGTTCGTATATACCGCCTCAGTAATTCGCTTTGATTTTAAGATTGTCGTAATGAAATTTAATCTAAAAATCTAATTTATAAATTAATTATGATACATAATAACCACTGAAGTTTGATTATTTGTTTGTGATTGTTGATTCAGAAAGCCTGACGAAGATGGCAGAATAGCACGGCGAAACTGTAGCTCAAAAAGAAATTATACCGCAGAAAACCAAAAGATATTTGTTCAAATTAAAATGAATTGCGAAAATCTACGAAAAAACTACGCCTTTGTGTTCCTTTATCAGCTAATCTCGCTGAAGGTGGTGCTGTGCGCACACTTTGCGACAGTCCTGAACGACTTGTCCCTTTTAAATCCTCGAAAAAAAAACTAATTATAACAATAAGGATGCCTCGGTAGCTTAACTTGCTAAAGCGTTTGAGTCCCGATCCAGGCGAATGATTTTTCCTCCGTGGAATTTTACACTCCCATATTCATTTTAAACCACGAAATTACAAATAATAACGCAGCGCCGACCGAACAAAAAATATTTACGTCACACACGTATACAGGAAGATGAGAGAACGAGCGATCTCGGTTGTCGTAGGAGATTAGTGACCCCAAAGAACCGCCCGAGGGGAAGTCTTATGAGATTCAGGTCAAGAATCTTGAAGGCGGCGAAGTTATGCCATTTTGAAAATAGCACTGCCATAAAATGTCACGTTCTTCCTCTCTATGTGCGGGGAGAGTTCTACTAATTATCCACCTTCAGTGGGGAGAGATAGAGGTAGTTAGGATAACCCGCCTCTGGTTTTTAGTCCCCGGAGACATCCAACTTTTTGAGAGCATTACGGAAGCATTAAGCCATCAAAAAAAGTGTCTCTCTGCTCTGCTGGGGATAGCGTGGGCTGAATTTGGGCCGGGGAAAGAATTCTCTTTTGCAAAGCTGTATTCCTCCTTCGCTCACAAGTTTATTCCTTTGTTCAGCTCTTCATCCATATTTTAAGTAAAAATAAATGTCTTCTTAATTTCTGAGCAAATTTAGGTCTTTAAAGACCTTTCTAACAATTTACTCATTACATATAACACAATAACAAACACATTAAGTAGAGATGTGTGTGTAGAAAATTAGCATAAATCGAATTGATTTAGATGAAAATTTGCATTAATACTGTAACCCTCACCTTCTTCCGGTTGTTGTTACCTTACAAATTATTTTAATTATCATATGATAATGTAAATACATACAAAATTTATGCTTTAGAAATTATCTTTTAATTTTTAAATAGGTGGATTGGGCCCAATTTACATTATGTTCAATTTTTTTTTCTATTTACTAATGGTTACAATTTATTATAAGTGGCACTTATCGTTCTTGGTCTCCCTTTATTTCCCCACTCTCGTGGTCCTCTCGGAAAAATTCTTTCTCCGGCTGCCGTGCCTTCTTTCTCCGTCTCACGCTGCCGCCGCAATTTCCCCCGTATCGGCTTACTCTCGGCTTTCCTTTCTTTCAGCTTTCCTTTCTTACAGCTTTCCTTCCCTATACCTGCTCCTTTAACACTTCCCGTCACTTTTTGACAAACCGGCTGCTATTTCCACACTTTTACACCATGTATTTCTTCTTCTTTCGCCTTTTACCAACCGAACTCTTATTCTGCTTCTCACCTCTAACTCTCACACCTCGCGTCTCCCTTATTCTCCGCGCGTCCCTCGTTACGATTCCTTTTGTTGCCTTGTTTTGTTTATTTGTCCCTACCTACCTATTGTTACGTTATTTATGTTACAATACGGTAAAGATAAAAATATGTTTGATGACTTCGAGTTGCAGTAATCAAGTCTTCCGAGTCCAATGAACTCGAAGCACGTAAAAAATCATTAATGCCCATTAATCACGATAAAAATTCAGATAAACGATTTAAAAAAATGACTGTAAGATATGTTATCCATAACACGAGGCCATAAATTCAATATGCGTGGAAAGATTAACTGTGAGAAATCACAGGTGTATTCAATTATATTTTTTGCATTGAATTCATTGAAAGATTTTACCAAACGGCAGACGTTAGATCGCCATTCGTCGTACGCGTTATCCCCAGTCAGGATTTTCTCGTGTAATCTCAGTGATGGGCTCCATTTGGATGCCCATTATCGGCAGTTTCTTCTTCAATAACGTACTTACTGACGTATGCAATTATAACGAAACCTAAACTACGAATCACTAATGAACTCAACTAGGTACGACGTATATACGTCCATTCTGGGCTCGTCATCATTTTGGTAACGTGAGAAAACAATTTGTGAACAATGAAGACACTTTTCTAATTTACTGTCAGTAATTTGATTCGTTCACTTCAAATACGAAGCCTAAAATCAGATACTTCATTCCGATCCGAGAAATATGCCATCAATTTGATTCGATCATGAAGGAGTACTCTGAGAAATGGACCATCAGATAGCAGGAACAGAACAGAATTGAGGCTTTTGGAACTTGATGATGGCGGCGGATACTGAAGAACAAATAGACGGATAGGACAGAAACAAGGTAGAGTAAAGAAGAATAGAAGAATCAGGAAAAACATAAGGAGCTCTGACAGGAAAACAAGGTCCAGATGGATTGACCCTACTTTGATACACAATTAATTCGTGAGAAACTTATTAGAAGGGAAAGCCACTCAAAGAAGGGCGAGAGACAATTACATAGTCCAATTAAAAACGGGATATGCAGCAGAAGAGCAACAAGGACATTAAGGAGTTTGCAGGGGACAGGGTAGAATGGAGGAATACAGTCAACCAATCTTATGATTAAATTACTAAATGATAATGATGGTGTAAGGCATTATTAGCAAGTCTCTACTTGTCCTGCGCTTCTCCTTGCGGATGGAAATGGAAATAAGGAATCCAAGTTTTGAGTGTTCTTACCAGATCGCGAACCTTCCATGGTCCATTTTTCAAACGAGGAAAATTCTAGATGGTGGGGGAAAGGCGAGATTTCAGACCGGAGATATTAATCTCTGTCGGGGTCAATGAAGGGTCACGCTCTTGGGTTTCATATGCCTTTCTCCTCCTATCTACTACCTCTACCTTAAATTCCGTATGGGTCCTATAAAGTCACGAGCAGGTCTTATTCTCGTAGGCGTAGGCATTGAGTCATGGCTATTCCCCAGGCACCAAAGTCTTTTGAATATCATCGAAGAACGGAAGAAAAAACCTTGTAATGCTGGAAAAATTATATTTTCTTCAATTTAAAACTTCTATCCCAGAGCATAAATTTGTAATGTAACTTTATATTGTGTCTCCTTATGCCCCTGTTACTTTTAAATGAGCTTAGGTCATGATGTTACTTCAAACATTTCCTCTATTTTAAAGTTTTTCTTTAAAAATTTATATAAAAGTTTTATTATGTTGCAATGTAGTGGTGGAAATAGCTTTTATAAAAAGTGTTTTTCCGACTAACCAATACTCTACTTTCATCAAACGTATAACAGAGATACCTACTACAGCAAACCGCAAACAACTGGTGAAAATGAACACCCTTTTTCCATGAAAAACTGGATTTTTACCTCAGATTGTGCTTCCATCGGATTTTCAAGCACATTTATGTCTCGTATTCTCAATTCTCATTCAGCTCTGTGGGTGATTCATTTGGAATTCTCTAACTCAGCGGTTTAGAAACTGGGGCATTAAATTTCCCAGAATATTCACCGCCGTTTTCGCTAAGCTCTCTTTCGTCCGTAAGGAAGATGGCTTTCATATTTCCATCCACCGTATCGAAACCCGTTGCTGAATAAGCGCTATTTTTTTCAATATTCCCGCTTACGCGACAACTTGGGCTGTAAGACATATTTTACATAATTATAACAAGAAATATTTTATATAATTATATTAGGGATATTAGATATCCTTTAGATTTTTTAAGCGAACCTGATAAGGAGACCATAGCGTACATGCCCATCATACCATTATTCCCTTTCGGCATATGCCCATTAAAGTATTTCAATTCTAAGTTGAGGCCTTCAAAGGTGGCTCTGTTTTAACACTATTATGCCCAAGGTCCTTTGAAGCCCTATTGACAACTTTTGATTTTGTTATTCTCTCACACTGGCATTGTACAACAAGAAAAAATCTTTAAATTATTCCAGAAAAAATTGTCAAGGTTGACCTAAATTGATTTTTTACCCTTTTTTAAAATTTACCTTTTAAGATAGCTTAAGCGAGATTTTTTCCCTAGTCATAGTAATCATTCAAACTTTATTTTTAATATAAATAACCGTAAGAAGCATGAAGTAAATATTTTAATATTAATATCGCAGAAATTGTATTTAAAGTTACGGAAATTCTCAGTAGTTATAACTGAATATGCATTTATAATTATTAAACTTGACTAATTGTTTCACGCTGTCCGTGAAAATGGCTTCAAAACAGAAAATTATATTGTTTTAACAATTCTGTAAAACGTTTTAGGTGAGCGTTTGATTCGTTTTTTAATATAGCTCACAATAAATACATACTACACACTGTTCAATTTCTGACTATATATATTGCCTAGAAATTCCCCATTTTTATAAAAATAAAGTATCTTTGGAGTTCATATTCGAACCATTTCCCATGGAAAATGGCTAGTGTCTGTTGGCAAATATCTTGAAAAAAATAATAAGTGGTTAATATTTTGGTATCATTGGAAATATGAGATAATTTAAGTTATTAAGAGGTAATTTTTATCAAATTTTATAAGAAGTGATTTATTCTCTCATCAAGCCCAAGCCAACGAAGAATTCTCACGCCATTGTGCACATAACCAAAGCACCTATTCCACAATCTTTCATTACCCACTCATTACTAACCCTATCACTCCTGCTTTTACCACAAACGTCTCTCAGAAGACTCATATCAACCTTGGTATGCAGGTAATACAAGAAATATTTTATATAATTATATAAGGGATATTATAATACTTAATAAATAAAAATACCTATCAGTTGCCGAAAGATATCGAAAGAAAGTAAGATGTGTAAAACGCACGAAACCAAGCACTTCCTTAACATGGATGATGGTCATCAGCATATCGATAATACACAATCGAGACCTCAATATGACGATAATTGCCAACAAATATTTGTTACAAAGATATTGCTGACACTTCCACATTACCGATAATTTATCATTTTCTAAAATAAGTATAGTTTTGTGGTTTATTTAGGACATTTTAGATGGTACCCGAGATCGCAAATTCTGCTCTATAAGTCCGATAGCAGTAGTCCGTCGCAGAGTTAGGATTAACGATTAAAAATAACTGTTAAAAATGTAGTTAACTATTTAACTTAAACGTTACTTTTTAGATGAGTAAACTTTTAATCGTTAAAATTATTCATTAACTGATACAAAACTAAGTTCAGTTAATTTCTTTCGTTAATTTTTGGTGAATGCCGACCTGTTCGAATTTGGGCGAAATGCTTGCTCAACAGACAAATGGGACAATAAAAAGGTATCTAAGAATACAATATAGCTGGGTAGTTTTGCAAGAATTCAATGAATAGGCCCAGGCAAATACATCCAAACAAAAGCATGATTGAGTGGAGTGACCGCCAAATTTTAGGAACGCACCCTCAGACAAGAAAACATGAGACCACTCGAAGACCATGCCCGCTAGGGCACGATTGCTTTACTCGGAGACATCCCGACCTCAGCGGTGTTGAGTGGAGTGACCCCAAACCGATGTCCGATAAAAATTTTGAAATGAGTATCTATCTAAAGTTTAACGACTTTTTAAGGAAAAGCTAAATAAATTTTCCTTGAATTTGAAGTTTGTATATATTGTATCCCAAATGCCAAAAATAGCTTTGAAAAGTTACTTTTTAAAAGTTTATTAAAAGTAACTGAAAAAGAAACTTTTAACGTAAAATTTACTTCTTTTTAAACTTAACGTTAATCAGTTGCTTTTTCAGAAAAGTAACTTTTAACTATAACAAGTCACTTTTTACAGAGATTAACTTTAGCTTTAATCAGTTAACTTTTTCTGGTAACTTTCCCAACTACGGTCCGTTGATTTACTGCTGTCACCTCGATATATTTTCTTTTAAGGATCGATATAGAAAATTTAATATCGAACTACCGCGTTCATCCCAAAAACCCATTTGGCATTCGCCTGAGATGCTGAATTCCACCCAATCTTGAACGGACTTTTGACGTAAGAATGTTTATTCTTCTTTCTCCGTCTTGCTTCTCTCTCCTGAATCAATCATCTAAGGAACGAGACGTCACCAATCGACTTCCCATTTCTCACGAACGTCCCCTTTTCTCCTTCCAATTCTTCTATTTTTTCACTTTGATTTTTGTCGACCGATTTTTCAAAGAACACCCCCCGAAGGTGAGAACTGGTGCTGAAAAAGCTGAAACGTGGTCTAGGAATAGAATATAAGCGGGAGGCCAAGTGTAATTCTCCGTGTACTCCACTACGTAATGACTATAAGATGGTGCCCGTTTAAATTAAGTGGAATTAATAACTAGTAATAAAAGTGTTGCATAAGATTATAGTAATCCTAATGTGACGTGCAAGCATGTACTATGTAGCAGTCATCAATCACGCATGCAGTGGTTGAATTTAAATGAACCCGTTCTAAAATATCGCAATAAATCTGTCGTTATATTGAAAAGCTATCTTAAGTAATAATTATCTCGGGGATAAGTTGCCATTTTAACCCTGCGGTTGCCAATGAAATTAAAATATCTATTAAAATTAAAGATTAATCCAAATCATTAATGAAAGTAATAGGAATTATGATTCCCATGCATACATTTTGGACATTTAGGAGACCATCCCCAGGGAGAGTTAAAATCTCGTGAAAATGTTCGTGTTATCCGACGTTCAAAGTAGGAGTGTGAGCTCACTGGTAGTTATAGCGAGATTTTATTAATTTTTTAAATTTAATTTTTCATGTTTTTATTTATTACTGTTTTATGTTTATTTCTTTTGTTACATCGACCAATGACATTAGTTTATGTGCCATTTTTGGTTGTGTGAGATGATAAATAAATATATAAATATATTTTTTTAATGATTGTTAATTGACTTTGAGCTCATCATAAAGAAAAACAACTCATCTATCCATCAGAAAAAAAACATCAGACAATTACCACTCCAACTTTCGAGGTATTTCCACAAAAAAATAGCAGCTATTTTTCCCACCATTTCATTTTATCATTCAAATAGTGCGTATATGCACTCCAGAGAGACTTAATTTTAAAAATGAAGATTTTATAGCGTATAGACCTCGTCAGAAGTTTGAATGTTTAGTGGTTATTACTTCTCGACTATTTTTTAAAATTAATCAAAACTCACTGCAGTAATTTTTACTGGAATTTGCAAAAAAATGTATTCGGTTGTGAAGGCGTTTTCACAGTAGGGCGTGAAAAAATGAACAAATTAAAGAATTATGAATGCATAAATAGTTAACTACTGAGGATTTTAGTAATATACATCAAACTGTTGGCGCCATAAATATTACAATAGTTACTTCATACCTCTTACAGTTGCTTGAATTGAAAAATTAAATTTGAATATGGTATCCATTGTGACTAAGGAAAAATCCCGATCAAGCCACCTTAATCCGGTGCGTCTCCCAAGGAGAATTCACCACTCTCAAGATGCATTCGTTGTGTGAAGAGCAAGTTGGGAAGCCATCGCATGTGCCACGCACAGGTCCTACCACGCCGTCCCTTCATCTCACCACCTCGCAAAACTAAAGCCATTAAAGTGGTTGGAGAGGTGGAGCAGGGGTCCACAAAGGAATTCCCGGATTCTTCCGAAAGAGCGGGTCAGCGAATGGAAGATTGGATGGCAGTGCGAAGGATGGCAAGAGGTAAAGGAGGAGGAGACGAGAGATTCCCATTGGAAATTCGGGTCGAGGGAGGGAGCTGGAAATAAAAAAGAGAAGGGAGAAGGAGTGATATGGCTCTTGTGAGGGAGAGAAAGATATTGCAGCGTCAAGGTCGGGGTGGCGACGGTTCATATCGACCATAGATTACCCCAGTGGGGAATTTATTGTCCAAAATATGGCCTAAGTACGTTCAGTGAACACCATTAAAACGATCAAAGATCTTTCAAGGAGGCAATTTCATGAACGTTCAAATGGCACTCATAGATTGTGCAAAGAATATTCATTGGAATACTTCATAGATTGTTCAAAGAATGTCCAACGTAGATGATTCTCTACACGTAAAAAGTTTCTTAATTTCTGATGGGTACTATCATAGAATCACATTGTCTGCTTATACCATGGAATCTTCCTACCTATCTGAATAATACTATTTTTATCACACGTCTACCTACTAGGTATGTATAGGCTATACTCGCACCTGATTTGAATTAACGTAATCAAAGTAAATGTTATTTACCTGGCCATTCCCGTGCGTCAATGTTAATGTGAGAATAAATCTTTAAATTTAAATGACGTGATAGTTGGAAAAAATATCATCCAATCACCATAACTGTTTTCTGGCATTAATTAATTGAAACTTATGTTGCCCCATAGGACAAATATAATGTCAATATTACAGATTCACTCGAAATCACTCGAAACCAAGCAATAAGTAAATATGGAAATAAGACAACAGGATAAAATTTTACACGACGCATACACTATGCCCATTTCAGGATCACATACAAAACAATAAACTCTGGAAGTCCAGATGCGGCAATACAAGTCAAAATAAAATCTATGAAAATAATTCAACATTACCATTTGAATTTTGTTTAAATTAAACATCACAAATATCCCTAGAAGATAGAATGAACATTGTCGTTAGGAAAATCAAATGTACATGGTTGAAAGCTGCTTTTTAAATGTTCAACCAGAGAGGATTTTTTAATAATACTTTGAGGACTGGAAACAAACGATCTATGAACAGTCTCAAATGAATAGGTCACACTTGAACATACAATGAACGGTCCGTGGTTGTATGCTCAGGATAATTCAGTCATGCACTTTTGAATTAGCTCATGAATATCTTCTGCATGGTCTATTCCCACTGGGTAAGGAAGGGAGTAGATGGCGTCATCGCGCGCGAAAGTTAAATATGTTTCTATTGCAAAAAAAAACCTACTCAAAATACCTATCACGCGCAACATGTCCATAAATTTTATGAATTAATCAGATATTTTTGGTAATTCTACCTATTTTGCATTTTTAATTATAAATATTACACTACCACTACAATTCCGTCACTATTGTCTTCTATTTTAAATACGAACTATCCGCACAACTGATCCATTCAATATGGCTTAATGCGCCTTGCAAAGGCTTTAATATTCCTATGTTATATCGCATCGCATGATTCCACCTATTATCTTCCTTAATCCATGGTTACTGTAAACCTGCGCTCACGCGGAATAATGGGTATTATTCTGTTGATCAAATGATTTCACAAACGAAAGATATTAAACAAGAGGCTATGCAACTAGGTCAAAGAGAATTTTTCACATTAAAAAAACGCAGTTTTTTTAATAAAATTATTTGTTTTTTTTTATTACTTAGCGATATTTTTTCCATAGGTTAACGAAGAATAGAGTAGATGGCGCATTCGAGCTCGAAAGTGAAGCCTGTTTCATTTTGCGGAATATGATCCACTAAAAATGCTGACGTACCTGCATTTGACGCATATTAACTGCACAACTGATCCATTTAATACTGCCAATTGCACGTTTTAATGGTAACAATATACCTGTGTACCATTGTATCGTGCGGTTCCATCCATTCTTTTCATTACTCTATGGCTAGTGCCTAGCTGCGTTAACTCAGAATGCTGGATTTTGGATTTAAAAATAAAATGTTTATTAAAGGTTAACCTAATAAGGCTTAACCTAATTACGTTTAATGCCCTGGATGAGGGGTCTACAAAGTACGGCCCGCGGGCCACATCTGGGCCGGAAGTCCGGCCCGCAGAAGAATTAAGCCGAAATGCGCCGCATAAGTTTTGCTTGGATAGTCGTATAGTCGATAGCTCCTTGTAATTAATTGGCGTTTCAAGATTTAAAATTCAGTTTAATAAGATTTTAAAAGCACAAACACAGTAACATCATTCATATTAATGGTTTAGTGATGAAAATATGAGAATTTGCTGGCAGTGTTCGTCTTCATCAATGTACGATAATGTGATTTCACATACTCTGTAATTAGTTAATACAAGTTTCAGATTTCGATAAAACTAATACCTAGATTTTCCTATTTCTTTATTTTTCACTACGGCCCGCTGAAAAGTGTTCAAGTACCCAATGTGGCCCTCGTTACGATAAGTTTGGAGACCCCTGCCCTAGATTAATGGTGAGAATAGTAGACGTATTCACTCTTGTAAGTGAAACCAGTTTCTTTTGCAAAACATGAACCATTTCACATGGCTAAGGCTCATTGTTTTCAATAAACATATGTTATAAAATAAATGCAGGGATTTTTTTATCATTTCACTTTTGTAATTTTCTATATAAATCGGAATATTCCGCTAGGGGAACCTATATTTTGTCCGTATTTACTGTTCAACTAATCCATTCCATATGTATGGTCGATTTCGCATTTAAATGGTTTCAATATTCCCTTACTGGTGTCACACCCTATGATTCCATCTTTTCTCTTCCTTCGGTAGTTTGAGCGTGATATTTTCCCCGTCATAATAGAGACTATATTAAAAATTTATTTTAGCATTTAAGCAAATCTAAGAAGCATGAAGTGAATGCTGTAGCATTATTAACGCAGTTTTTTAATTACTTAAATTTTCAATAATTAAGTAAGTATGCTTACATAAGGCTCTAACTTGACTAATTTGTCTTACGACCTAATTTTTTGCCTTCAAAACCGACTATTTTTTTTTAGCATTTCTGTAAACATTTCTGAGGTGGGTAATAGCTTTCTTTTTTTAATTATTTGAGAATTAATGCAAACTACTCACTGTTAAATTTGTGACGAGGTCTACGCGTTATAAATTCCTCATTTTTGAAATTAAGTCTCTCCGAAGTGCATATCCGTATCATTGCTCGTGGAAAATGGCGGATATTTTTTTCAAATGACTTGAAAGTTTTAGTGAAAAGTGGTTAATATTTTAAACCTTTGGAAAAATAACATCTTTTTCTTAAAAATGAGACCAAAATATTGAACTTCATCAGTAGTGGCAACTCTCTCAAACTGTCTTAATCTATGAAATAAATTTTCTTTGAATGTGATGATAAAAATAAAATTCGAAGATGGTCTTCATTATGAATAGGAAAATCTCTCCATTAAGGTAGTTTTGAGGGTTAAAATATTAGCCACTTATGTAGCCTCCGCGTTTGACTATCTGGGTTCTCGAAATCGCAAACCTTAGCTCCCAGCTACATAATGCTCTGTTATTATTATCTTGCATATCTGTAAGGATCTTGATCCAATCAAACTACATAATTAACAAGATGTGTCTGTCAGCCTATAACACTGCTAGGGGCAATGCGATGAGGAATTTTTTCTTCATTGACATCTCTTTCTGTAAAATAAGGCCTAATTCACGGAATTCTATATAAAATGATACCTCACTCAAACTACTCTTATGTGCCAGTTCCTTCATTTTTAGCTAGCACTAAATTCCAGGCCTGATATTAACCCGTTCCTTATCTGGTATCAGGGTCAATTATCTGCTGTCATTTTCCAATGAACTCTTCTCGGAATTTAATGAAAATATATATGCATCATAGAATCGAAAGTGCTGCGAAGTCAAATTATAAACGTTAAGTATTGATCGTAATCAGAGAGTGTGATGACAAACTTGCTATATTATAGGATATTGTAATAAGGTGGAAAAATTACAATTCGTTTGTAATGATATTAATTGCTAAAATTACCATTTCTAAGACTCCTAAAAATTACATTAATGCAAAGCACATTAAGATAAACCTGCTCCATAGGTTTAGTTGGTGATTATTCTAAGCTACTCTTTACCATGTGTCAAGCAACAAATTTTCCTCTTGTCCCATCTCCGATATGAGCACTTACCTGAAAAGTAAGGAAAATAAAGGTTATTATACTAACTATAATATGGTAAGACATTTAAGTTAGTAGAAACTTTCATTTTTTAAATGTATCGTAAATATATTCACAACTTACGTATGCAAACCAGAAATGTGAAAAGGTATGTTGGGAGCTATTTACAGTGCATGAAGTGAAACCGCATAAGAAAAAATAAGGCTAAACAATATTTAAAATAATATCGCGTTTTACTTATTCATTTTGAACAGTGATGTATCTAGAATTTGGATCTGGGGAGGGGTGGTCTAAAATAATTTATACGGTGAAGTGCCCGGGATATTTTTGAAAATTATAACAAAAAAAACTACATTTTATAACTCTATCTAAAGTATTTTAAGGCTCCGGTGGCGGTGGAGTAAAGTCCTCGCCAGCTAATCCGAGGATCGCGGGTTCGAGTCACGCCTGGGTCGGTTTTTCGCATGCGCAGGGCATGGGTGTCAAGTTCTGGTGGTTCGGCCCCAGAGAAACCTGAAACGCAGGCAAATGCCTTATCGGGATCGCAGGAGCATACGGACAACCAGAATCGTCCGAGAGAGAAAAATAGAACATTTGATTAATTAACATTGCTATATTTTAATTTTGGTACTATTAACTGTGTTTATTAATTTAAAAAGTTGCTTCACCAGTCCCATTCGTCCCCCATCTGAAAATACTCCCATGATTGCAAAGCAAGAGGAAGCAAAGATAAGGTGTTTCTAGTGAATGCGACACAAATCAATCAGAATGATAATACGATATCGACTGTATATTTTACTACTTTTCGATATATTTTCCATGAAATAGACGCCATTTTGCTAGCGATATAGTGCGCCTGTGTATTTTAGAGAGGCATAATTGAAGCAATCAGGATGTTTATACATACGTACTTATCTCGTGAGAAACGTTATCGTGCGTACTTCGTACCTCTTTTCTATTATAAAAGGAAATATATGTTTATGGCTCCTTGTTATACTTTTTATAAGATTGTAATTTAAACCATCCGTTGTGATGTCAATGTCTACGTACAGCGTGAAACTAGTGAACTAAGTCAAAGCCTCAAACATATGCACACATTCGTTAATTAATAAAAATTCGTCCGTCATAAAACCTTTGTGTGCTAATAAATGAGTATATTTACATAATACACCTTACGACTGCTTGAATTATTACAGTCCCTTGACAATATATTTGATGACAATTATCATGAAATATTACCACAAGTGAACTAAATATTGTAAGTAAACTTATTGTGCTACACTGTACAAAATATGATGTATTTTTATGTGTATTTATACATTTGCCGTTTTGCTAAATGTTTTGTTAACAATTATGTCGGATTCTGTGATATTGATACATCATGTATAACTTCTTACTGTACTATTTGTCGACTCTAAATATATGTATAATCATATATGTTCCTAAGGGACACACTTGTCCCAGAATAATAAAGTTAATTTTCTATTTTTCTATTTCTATTTTGAAATTAGAATACAGTCCATTCGGGGCTATAAAACAATCTCGCTCTGACGCAAGAATGCAGTGCAGAGCACTCTCTCGCTTGAAAAGTAACGCACTCTTTCACTGCACTGATCTTTGAACTGAACTTTTCTCCTACATCCGCACCTTCCGTTCTTTACTTATGGAGCTCGGAGTTGAATGGTGTTCCATATGTGACGTCGATCGGATGGATACCTATCCGATCGACAAATGTTGTGTTCGTCCATCAGGGACATGAATATACATATAGATCCTAAACTTTCCCCCAGAAGGGTGTTGCTAAACATTCCGCATGCACCGAAAAACCAGGACCAAGCAGATTGTAGCGCCGCGCCGCCACTCCCGAGGAGGTGGTTCTAATAAGGAAAGGCCGTGATTGAAATAGAGGTACTGGAAATAAAGGTACCGGAATTGGCCTCCCAATCAACACCGGCCATTTTTGACACACACAAGCGAACCATGCCGATTGCTGCGCCGACCTATCTTTTGAGGTAAGCTTGGCAACACTGCTTCCCGTACAGTGGTGCCGAAGATTTAGATCCATATGTATAATCATGATCAGGGACATCTAATTGTGAAGGACTACATGACGCGTTATCATGTGTATACAATCATTTTGCGATGTCGCCAGAGTAGACCATGTTGTTCCGCATACGCGAGATGAGGCAATTTCGCTATTCTCTGTTAAATACATTGAAGTTTTCCTGAAATGGCTGAGTTCTATCTTTATTGAACTCGACTCTAAGAGACCGCTATTTCTCTATCACACGATCCCCTGGCCGCTGGGCGAGAACCAGAAAGGCGTCAGGAGAATAATGTTTGGTTAAACCATAAACTAGAAGAGTGCTACGTTGGCTAACATGCAGTAAAATGCTTATGAAAGTGGTTTGGGACAGGCTTAACAGAGAATATTTAACTCCATCGAGCGTAAGAGATAAGGGAATATTGGGTTTGTTTGGAATGAAGGAGATTGATTGCATGTCTCACCGTCCACATTAATTTTCGCCGAAGCGTATTTGTTCAAGGAAATCAAATAATTAATTTCCTCTCTATCTTTCTAAAACATGAATATGAATTAATTTTAAGCAGTATATATCTCGGAGGATTACGTGAAGTCTAAAAAGATTTTTAATCACCGAAAATCACTTTTATGTTCAATACGTCAGATAAAAAGATATGTTAATGTTGGCCAAGTTTTACCGATAGGACATTCGCAATCAGGCATCGTTGACGTAAACGTTTAAATTTAGATTTTAACATTTGTTCCCTGGCCTCAAGTTCGTACTGATTTCAATATATGTATCCTCCATCTCCAAGTTTTCTAAAACTTTTTCGTGGCTGATTCTTTCCGTCTAATTTATCTTCATAATTCTTCAACTTTACTCCACATCCATTGCTTTCAACATAAATATTCTCTTCTGCAGCCTTTATTTTGCAGGCGTCACTGCCGTATAAGAGTTTTGTCTCAAATTATATGTTTTCATAATGTGATTACTCACTTCCAAGTTCCTATTTGCTAAAAGACTCCTCTTTATATAGAACGCCTTCTCTTCGTGGGATATTTTTAATCAAAAATCTATCATGCACCCTCCATCACTGACGAACCCTTTTCCCAGATAGCTAGATCCTTCCACTGGGGAAATTTTTGGCTATCAAAGTTTGACTCATATTTTATAAAAAATATTCTCACAATTAAAACGAGACGATTTATGGTATATCATACGAATATATAAAAAATGAATGGTGTCTGTTACTCAATCACGCAAAAAATACCGGACCGATTGAGCTGAGATATGGCATATAGTGACAACATGTATCTGGGTGTAACATAGGCTATATTAAAAACCCCTCAGGGCCAACAAAGCCCCTGGAGGTTGGTCCATGCTAAGCACTGGGTTCGGTGGAGTAGTTTCATTTTTTGCTTTTTAAAATTATTTTCACTAAAGATAGATGGCTGGGATTTTTTTTATCGGATGGCTCAATAAATGAAGTTTCAAATTCTTTAAATCGATTTTCTTTTACGCTTCGTAATTGTCTGAAAATCAAGTTTATAGCTGAAAGACCTCACTTTTTTCTCTTAAATCAACAATAGGATATTTCCCTGACAACCAGAGATTTGATTTTCAAAGGATATTCACGCCTCTAGCATTTAAGTTTTCCTGCAGGCCCATGATAGCATGTAGAAAGAAAACCTGTATAAGAAGGGCCCAGAGTCCCAAGGGCCCCATGATAAATTGCTTCGGGGGGTAATCGATAAATTCAATGAATTTTACTACAAGTATTCTCTTCAATAATCTCAAAGTCCCTCCCATAGGGGAATTGCATGTATATAAGAGGACAAACACGTAGTAAACAATACACATAAAGGAATTAAACTTGGAAGAATATTTACGTGCTGTGAATAATAATGGTAATAATGCGTCTGTTGCTACAACAAACATGGCGTTGTGTATTATCGTTTAAGACTCAGATGTATTACACGTAGTGGAACCGTCTGCCACTCATTACGATTGCGAACTGTTTTTTAGACCAATTCCCGCATCATTAACATTACGAGTTATTTACATATGTTTAATTGCAGTTAACTTACATTCACTCCATCATCGAGTTGCCTATTCAAGACTCACTCGCCGCTGTTTCCCCTCCTTGGACTTACAAATATATCCATCAACATGCCTGATAAAAAAAAGAGTAACCTTTGGAAAAAATCTACTAAAGCAAGAGGAATCTCTTCTTTGCGAGTAAATGAGTCCTAGCATGAAAAACGGCAAAGGTTAGACTTGGATGCTCAAAGAAATGCCCACTGGTGGTTTTATGAGCATCTCCCCGTGGTGTTTCTCGGGTTACGCTAAGAACCGCACAAATTTCATCCTAACCCAACCTACGGATGGGTGACCAACTACAAATCTGGTTCAATTATAGACCCATCTGTTTCGAAACTCCAATCTGTTTTACGATGGCGGAAATTATAATGACGTCACTACATGTTTCTTACCCGAAAAAAGAATGAAAATTCTACGCGATGAATGACATCCGTGCATGAAAAGCGACAATTGTACTAAGAATCACCATATATATTTCATTTAGCAAGCGAAACCAATGATAATGGCTATCCTTTATGCCGAAGGCGCAGTCCATGTGATGGAGGATTCATAGGTCAAATTAACATGGCTGCTTCTGCTATATCTCCTTTTGACGTTGTCAAACGCTGGAATGTACCCCATTCTCCAATCCTGATTAAGGTACTCAACGCATATATCGACGATGAATTGCGCAACTCAATTGAGTAATTGAATGCCAATATATTTTTGTACACAAGGGAACCGATCAAGCTGTTAATCACTCAGAAGGCGGCTCAAGAGAGCCAGAGGGACGAGGTGACCATCTATCAGCTTGGGTGTTAGTAAAATAGTAATTAAGTAGTATTTTGGTTTCCCGTCCATGAAAGAGGACCAACAGTCACTCACCTCTCCGTGCACCTGAAAAACGGCCGGCGTGTCTACTACAACGAACACAACATACAAGATAGGTTACGAACTGTAAAACACCACCCTGACAGTATTCTTTAGGCTTTGTGGTTTTCTTATAAAATAATTCCAATGTTTTTGACACCCGTTGAATTTCAACGGGTATCTGCCGCTACTTTGTGATAAAATTCCTTTAACATATCTCCATTACTTTACCCAATAGTCTCCATTTTCCAGCTAAGACTGTAGGAATTTCTCGGTATACACAAGATTAGTAAGTAAGTAACTTGAACTTACGTTTTATTTATAATCACGCAATGAAGACCGTCGACATTTTTTCTGTTATTTTCCTGTCCTATAGTCCACCGTCACTAGAGTTCTCTACAGAGAACGATGACTCCATTTCTTTGGGCGGCAAAAAGACGCGATCCCTGCCTTCCTTCTTTGCCTTTTGTTTTTTTACGAGCGTCAACGGAAGGGCTCTTTCCACCCTCGTGACTTATCTCTCTCTCTCTCGCGTTAATCCTCTGAAATAACCACTCACCCGCCAATATTCCGCAAACCACTTTCTGAGGAAGATGAGCAGAACAATAGAGAGCGTGATAAACCAAAAAGGAAAAAAGACAATGAAAATCGAAGAGGAAAAAACGCAAAAAAGAAGATCTAAAAAACAATAATGAAGACAACCTGGGTGGTGAAGAACCAGAAAGTGTTGAATGGCAAGCCAAGATGCACCACGGATTCGTAAGCTCTTGGAATAGGAATGTCTTATTTTTACTGGTCTAATTGTAACTTGCTTCGTGAGTTTAATAGCATATCTATTACCCAATTTTTGAATCCCTTCCTATTTGTTCAATCTTTCCCAAATTTTGCATACATGTTTAATTTCAATGAAAGAATCTTGGAAAATTTTTTCGAATTTTTCACGTTGTCAGATTTAATTTAATTAAATATTTTAGTAAATGAAATACTAACTTTGTTTCCTTCCACAGATTTATTTTCTTGGTACAACATGTTTCAACACATCGGTGTCATCATCAGGTACAAATTCAAACATAGTTTTCACGTGTATATATATCATGAGGGTAGTGGGTTATCTGGAGGCTGTGGGTTATCGGGAGGTAGTGGGTTATCGGGAGTGGGCTCCCGATAACCCACTACCCTCATGATATATATACACGTGAAAACTATGTTTGAATTTGTACCTAATGATGACACCGATGTGTCGAAACATGTTGTACCAAGAAAATAAATCTGTGGAAGGAAACAAAGTTAGTATTTCATTTACGAAATTCAACTTCCACCTAGTTGAGCCTGAAACAATGGAACGTAAATATTTTAGATTTAAGTACATAGAGAAAACATAAATAAAGCATTACGCACTGTATTGTAAAACATTGGAAGCATTGAAAAACATTGAGAAACAAAGATTACGATCACTAAGACAGGAGTAGTAAAGGAATTTTTAAAAAACTAAAGAAAATTTCAATGATTGTTAAACTAATGTAAGTGTGTAGACTAACAGATAGAAAATAGTGCATTTTGAAATACGACCAGTTTAAAAAAAGTGTTTTTAAGGTAGGAATATTATTCCAATAAATAAAAGTTTTTCTTCTTCCCACACTTCAACGTTCATCTACATCTACATATTACCCCGCAAGCCGCCTCAATAGGCGTGTGGCGGGGAGTGTTAGGACACCAGCCGTTTACATATAAAAAGGAAACGCTCTAATGAAATTACGCCTTGCATTTATTAAAGTCCCTTATTGTTCGGGGGAAAAACGAATTCCCATACCTATCCGTTCGGAAAAATATCTCTCTTAATTTATCGTTTCTGTCGGACCTGGAAATATAGTGGGGTTCTAATATGATGTTCTCCGTGTCGCTCTGAAAGATATCTATTCTCAATTGCTCAAGCAATCTAAGCCTAGCGCGCAGCCTCCGAGTCTCTAGCGGCTCCCAGCCTAATTCGTTTAACATCTGTGTAACGCTGTCTGTACGCCCGTAGCAGTTTTTGACGAATCGCGCAGCTTTCCTTTGTATTTTATTAGGTTCCCGGATTAAGTCTTTCTGCACCGGATCCCATATGCTCGCTGCATATTCAAGGTGTGGCCGGACGAGTGCGAAATAGCACCTCTCTTTTACTTTTTCATCCGAAAATCTTCCCACAATACGCTTGACGAATCCTAGTTGAGTTGACGTTGAGAAGTGCAAGAAAAATAAATCTTCGGGCAAGTAATTCTCAGATATAATAGGAGGTCACTCAATATACGTGTTCAGTAACGTTTTCATGCAACCATTTTTGCGTCGTTTTGCCACTGCGCAGTGCATTACACAAACAAAATAGTAGGGATTGACCTTTTCCTTAAGCGCAGTTCACTTTTCCTGAAACCATTTGCATAATATACTTGTGAATTCAATTGCTTTTGAGAGTGTTGGCACGCCCCGAAAATTGTTGTCATTGATTGCAAACAAACACACTGACGCGAACCTACCTACTAATAAACGATTGCGGATCGATAGGTAACGAATGATATTGCATCCAATGTTTCCACATTTGTCCCATAAGTAATAATTATTTCCTTAGACCGAAGTCCGTGACAAATAGTGACAACTGTGCGCCCCATATTAATCGATATCTAACGATCGAAAAATACCGCAATAAACACTTGGGTGTCACAAAATATTTCAACCCCCTTTTTTGACGTGGATTTTTGAAATAATGCACTTATGATTTTTTTTTCTGACGCGCGAAATCTTCAAGCATTTCAAACTATGCTTGCAATTAGCTGCGTAAGTAGACTCTAAACTTCTACTTTTAGCCTTACTTTCTATCATTATAAACAATAATTATTTCTCAACACTATTTTGACTCAATGGGAGAGATAGATAAATTCAAAATTGTGTGAACATATTAGATAAGATTGTGATTTATTTATTATATAATGCTGGAAATTAAATCGCATTTACAATAATAAATATTGAGTAATATAAGCATTAGGTACTGTAGAAACCGGTGTATAATCCTATAATCAGGGTCAGAGATAAGACTCTAATCCCTTGGCGAGGTCAGAAGAAGTTGAACTTCGAGTCAGAAATTTCGAGTGAGGGAATTAGTGAAAACGCGCTATAAATTATAATTATTGTTCACTCGCACGGAAATAAAAAATATCTTGTATTCTCTTCTGATAGATAGTGTTCCACGGTCATGGAATTACTGGTAGCAACAACGCAATGCACAAATACCCCATAAGGTTATATCCTTAGGCTTTATATTCGTCTAATTTTTACTAATTACAAATAATTTAATTATCATAGCATAAAAATACAATGCAATATTTTCAGGTTTAATCTCCGCTTAGCTATAAATTATAATCATCACGCCATTCCCTTTTAGGGTTGGCAAAGTCAAAGTTAGCTCAAGAAAACTGGCTCCATTTATAAATTTACTCCATAATGCCCCATTCTTACAAACCACTTTCGTTTCTCTTACACTCATGCAATGAATGCTCCATACATGCTCTCCTATTATTAAGACTCCTAATATTCCTCTTTAGAGTCTCTTCCACCGTATTCACCCATGACTTTTGCGGTCTACTTCTTCCCTTTACACCGTTCACTCTACTATCGTATTATATCTCTTTCGTTATTCGACTCTCTTCCGTTCTCTCGACATGGCCAAACCTACGACGCACACTCCCTTCATATACTTCAATTACCGGAGCATCTAACCCAAATTCTTTTATCATTCCTTCAGCCTAAATTTTCCGCAAACACTTCTCGGGTATCTCATTCCCATTGCATTTAGCCTACTCTTATACTTATCCTGTGATACCCAGGTTTCTGTGCTATGTAATAACGTCGGGAGGAGAACACTTTTATACACATAGATTTATAGAGATTTTACTTGTGATAATTAGTACCAACCAGTCTGGATAGTAATTAATATGGGTGATATTGTTTGTTTTTAATTTTTTTGTAAATTAAAATGTTTTTAGGTTTTATTTTCTTTCATATCAGATATTTTTTCACTATGTAGCAATATTAGAACCCGGTAAAAAATTTCAAAAATATTATTTATTTGAGTTGATTTTTTGCTCCTGAAAATTTATTTATCAGTCCAAAGTACACAAGCGATTAAAAATACTCTTCCACAGTTATATTAAGGTTCTTTAGATAAGGGTTTTGGCCAAAGACGAAGCTATTTAGCAAAATTAATAGTAATATGTTCAGAAGTTTCAGAGATAATTTATGTTTAGCCTGTTAGTCAGTGGTATATGCATTTTATAAAAATTCCAATTGATTGCACAAAACATCAGGCGATATCACCTGGTGTTCTAAAATGGCAATGTCTCACTAAAAGTTTAATTTCTCTATGAAATTATTTTTGAGTTCTGATTGCTTGAAAATGATTTTAAGACATTTCAATGTACACCAGGAGCCCAGAAAACGATGAACAAGGCGTGCATAGAGACGTTGGCAGAGATGCAGGATTTTATCCGTTGTGGAACCCGAGAAGAACTTATCTTCATCTGAATTTTTTATCAAATATTTCTTTTAAAAGTGAAAAATTGCCATTTCCTTTGGTCTGTGCATGGGAAAAATCGTAAATATTCGCAGCTGAATAATTTGGTCATGAGTGAAGACTGGAGGCATTTGAGATGCAGGTTTAGAGAAGGATATAACTGAATGGAAACAATGTTCTGGGAACAAAGTCTCTTGCAACATAAATTAAAAATACATGCCACCATATGGCAACTAATACCAAACGTAAATACAAAAGAAATTACGCAAAACTGTGGTAACTAAATCTTCTAGAGGGCAAAGATAATTAAGAAAAGTGCCACGTATACAACACCTAAACGTAATTATTAATCAGCCAGGACACTGAAGGATAAAACAATCAGAAATTAAAAATAATCATAATGACAAATCTACAAATATTATTCAATGTGCTTAAATGAGGAGAAGGATGGGAAGAGGTTAGCTGGGAGGCGAGGAAGACGGACGAGAAGGTATTGGATAGGGTTGGAAGGGAAAGGAGTGGCGGAGGTTCGGAGAAGACGGATTGAGGACGTTTGGAGAGGCGAGGGCATTTTGAGGAGGGTGAAAGATGGGAGAACGCTGGGGAAGCGTGGAAGAGGAAGCTGGAGGAAAGGGATTTTGGACGATATAAGGGGAAGTAGAGAGCATGGATGAATGAAGAATGAGCAGTGGCTCATGGAAAGGGTCGGCTAAGGAGCGCAGGGGAGAGGACAGTCATGTTAGGCAAATCTGCCATCATGACTGCATTAAAGGTGATCGGAGCGATTTTTGTTTATGGACAGATTTGCGTAGAATGTTGCATACGGTTTATTAATAGTGATTTCTATGGATTAAAGTTAACAAAATGCATGAAACCAATTTTGATTTTTTGGCAATTCAATGCTATTTTATAACGTAGTCTTATGGCACATGGCAAATATTTCGTTATAGGCATTCCAATTGCATATGTACAGATTTTCTTCTAATGTGCAATTAAAGTATTACGTAAGACGTTTTGGAGGGGGGAGGGAGCTAGGCTTTCCTTATGTTGTCTTACGTAGGATGGTGAGGGGGTCCTAGACAGTCTTACGTAAGATTTAAGTAACTTCCGAGATCGGATTTATGTCACTTTTCAAAATGATTGTCGGACAAAAAATATCATTTCGTACGATAAACGTCGCGGCGGTACGCCTAAACTTAAGCTACACTACAAAATAAACGTATTACCAATTCTTTGCGTTTATTAGCTAGGAGATATTACAATTTTCAAAGATCACGTGTTTTGTGAGTCATTCCTACTGCGAATCGCGAAATCTTTATAACCGTGATCGATATCCGACTAGAAATTCAGATTTCTAAATTTCTAAATAAAAATATGGGCCTATGATTATGTAAAAAAAGCGGAGGGGGTGAGGTCAGTTTTTGCACACTTGCACATGAAATCGCGAAATCATGACATGTTATGTTGTCTTACATCGGAGGATGCAGTTAAAAAGTGACCACAATCGCCTTACATAATACTTGAATGACCCTATACGCGGAATATTACATTTCTTATTTTTTTAATTGTTGCTATCAAATGTTAAGGTGTCACGTGGAGTCAAAAAGTTGAAAACTACGTATTTCAATACTATTTCGTCTAACTTTTGAACACCGTGCCGAAAACTATAGTCATAACATGCTTTAATTAGAAACACGTAGCATGCTTTAATTAGACAGCCTAATAAAAAAAAATTGAAAGGAAAAGAAATGGAAACAATTATAGAGGAAGACCAAGAATGGATAACATCAAGAAAATTACGAATGATGTCAAAGTAAATAATTATGTACGAACTGGTAGCAGAGAGGAAGTGGAATGGAGAGCTGCTGTAAACCAATATTCATATTGATGACTACTGATTATAATTATGGTTTCTTCTGGAAAATATCGTTCAGTTGTCAAATTGCCTTTTAAAGTTGTCTATTAGCTCAAGAAGACATACTGATGCAGCTTAGCTATCGACGAGGGACGATACAAGAATGCGTTGATCTAAACCATAGCCTCAATGTTTCGTAAATTATTCCGGCTTCAGTAGTCACGAACTAAAATCAGTATTCTTAAGTTTTGAACCTCATATTTTTGACTCATAAAGCTGCGTTACGTTTAAGCCAAATTTAGGTGCTACAAACGGAGCCTTTAAGAGTTTCAGAAACAACACTATCTTCTGGAAGAGAGAAGATGCTAAAAGATTTAAATATACATCCAAAGTTTCAAGAAAACTTTTGATAAAAGCTTCATCGATATATTTTCTAAGCATTGAAAATATCAGTTATATTAAGACAAAGGTAATACTGGAATTATTTGGAGGAAAAGAGGGGATGTAAAATATATTAAATGAAGGAACACAGAAAACATTCAATATTTATCATAATAGGCTATCATAAAAGAAAGAAAAGGGGAGACTGGATGATAAATAAATTACTTGGAAGCAAGAGAAAAGTTTAATAATAAGGAAAAGCTTAGGAATTAAATGAAGCTGAATAGTAGGCTTAACCTACGTCACACAAAAGGCATTGTCTTTTAACAGTGAAAGAATTACTAATTGGAATGAGGGAAGAAAGCAAAAATAGGAAGACGTCCTGAAAAAATCATGGGAAAAAAATGAACAAAGGCGCAAGGAGATGTGAAGATTACATGGCAGAAGTCGAAATAGCGTGCGTCATATTGAACTTACAATTGGGAATTCATGGTTCTAAGAATTCACAAAATCCCCCAAAAATCCCTAAACTGCTTAACCTTGGAAGAGGCAAGAAATTAACCTGAATAATAGCACAGGTTTACGAGCATTCCTACTATAAAAAATAAAATGTTTGCAAGTAACAATTCATACTTGAAAATGAGGAAAGAACATAATTAGAGCAAAATGTATATGATATCAAGAATAAGACATAACGCAATTTCACCATACATGAAAAGGCGACCCCGATCTTAGTTATTTCCATTTGGCCAAGGAAACTGGCTTATATTCTTATGATTTACTTTATACTTTCCTTTTTTTGCACACATATTTCACTCTTTTACACTGAAGTGCTGGTTTAGACACACTCTTCTAATTTTAAGACTTAATATTCCTCCTCTTAAGTGCTTCTTTCGCCACATTTACTCATGTCTTTCATCGTCTTTCCCTTCATCTAGCACCGTTCACTTTACTATGAAATATCTCTTTAGTTATTCGACTCTCATCCGTAATCTTGACATGAACTATCAACGAAGCACATTCCTTTGATATACGCATACACTTCTCAGGTACCCCATTTGCAATGCATCTATCCTAGACTTATGCTTATCCTGACACACCCAAGTTTCTCTTCCATGTAATAATTTCGGGAGGAGAATACTGTAGTGCACAGTGATTTTTGCTTCCATATACAAACACGCATTCCAAGATATGCTCCATATACTACCTACGAAATTCATCCCATTTGCAATTCTTAAAATCTCTACATATTTTACAAACATTCTGTCAAGATTCGCAAAATAATTAATTACATGCATATATCTTGTTCAATTGTTTCATCATTGACGCTCATCATAGAATCATTATTTCCATTCTCCCGATCAAAACCAAGCACGTTTTTGTGTTTGCCACATTTAAGCTCAAATCCATTCCTCTTTCTACTTCAGCATTGCATGAATTTTCATCGGTATATATATGAATTTTGGCTGACTAACTCTCGTAATGTAGACCACTTCTCAGTTCTCTTTAGAAAGTCTCAGAACTCAATTCACGCATATCCTACAATGAAAACACAAATCGCATGATTCTTTCAGACCCAATTGTATGGTTCCAGGATTAATTTGGAATGAATAGAAGGATTACGGGTAGACATAGTGACTTTTAACATCTGTAAATGAAGGACTTAGCATTATGAGTTGCTAGTTTGACATATTATGGCATTTAAAAGTTACAAATACTGGGTTTTATAGCATGTTGGAGGAGACCCTAAAATTATGGTATGAATTACTCTCATCAAAGAATATATACAAATGTATACAATTTATCACAGTTCAATCATTAAAAATGCTTAATGTCAAATTGTTCCTGTGTTTGAAAATCAGTGGGACATAATTTTTAGCTCATGATTCGAGTAAATGCTTCTCGTGGGTGGAAATACAAACAGAAGGGTATGACCAGTAAACTGTTAAATATCAATTCATTGCCTGCCAATGCCGCGGAACTAAGGTTCAAGTTTTGAGGGCATCTTTAATACGTTAAAGTGGATTTTCTGCAATATAATTGCATTATTTTACAACAAAATCGCATTTAATTCGCGTTTATCGCACATTTTGTGAGTCTACAACCCAAACTATTGTTGAGGACGGTGATTATGAATTTGAAGGAGCTCAAAGAGTAATTTAGGAGGGGTCGGAAAGCGTAAGGGCCGGCGAACGAAAGAGGAACACGCGAAATGCGTGAGGCAAATGCTTGACCCGGGATCCATCACTCTGCGTTATCGCGATTGCACTGACATACCGGGCACCAGTATGTGCACCAACGCCAAGATAAGCGAATCGGGCTGAGAGGTGGATTCGACCTCTTTAAAATCTGACTGGCCGACGTTAATCAGCGCCCTGACACCATCACGACCTATCGTACTTGGAATGGTTTGTTTGCTCCTCCAACAGTAAATAGATGACCACCTAGCAGGAAAGTGCCTCTTTCGAATACACTGTACAGAAAAATGTTTTATCTACAATTTCTCCCAGAAAAATCCCATAAATTGCTTCGTCGGCTTAGTAATGCATTATTGGTTTAAGATATCTCTTGCAAGAACTAATTTTTTTTACATAAAAGATCTGTTCTCTAGGCTTCTAAGCACTCTGATCGATGTGAATGTATATTTATTTTACTTTACACGGTGATTTACGATGAGATTCAATGGGTGATATAGGAGATAATTTTAAACATTAAACCCGCGCACATTTGGTCGAAATTCCACAGTTACCTAGCTATGGCAACTCAAACAGTTTATCTCGAGGATATTTTTAGTTACCATGAAAACTCCACAAATCAGTGGAGTACAAAAATATTTTGAAGTAAAACTTGTCCAAGTTGTTCTTAAATATATTTCTTTTCATGGCGTTTGTTTTTTTAATGCTACCAATTCTCATGATAATAACGAAATTGGAAAATATATTCTTTCTTTTAAATATTTTTATAGAAGAATTTCATTTATAGGGAAAAATATAATTTGACAATCAAAACATGTATTAAATTTATATTCCATTCTACCCTTTATCAAAATATTTTCCTAACTTAAATTTTATTGGGTTTCATGGTAAGTCATACCGTTAAATTACCTACCTAATTGATTGACAGCTCTCCCATATTAATGGAACGGGCATTTATAAACTGGATAAGACAACTTAATTAATTGATTTAAGCTTAATTAATTCCTTTGAAATGTATCAAAAAGTATTAAAACCACTGAAACAGGGATGCACGTTTTATTGTGGGCTAAATAAAGTGAACAACCAAGCTGCAACTAAAAATAAGTTCTGACGCGGTGAATATCGGTACGGATCACACGCAGAATGTAATTTTCAATTAACTTAGGTTTTTTGACCGTTTTTCTCCGAGGAAATGTTAATTCCGTAGAATATATTTTTTATAAAAACTATAAGATAGCAAAACAATTTATTTTTGTTTTTTACTTGTTTTATTCTGCGATACACTTGGCACCCTCCAACGATATTGGAATAAAACCAAACTGACTCAGTTCATTCTATCGCGTTTGTTCTTTTCCTAAAGCTATTCTCTATTCCAATTTCTGTTGAATAATTATTGTTTCAAAAGAACCTTAACTTTTGTATTCTTCACTAATGCGAGTAGCTATCATCTATTGTTTTGTGAAATTCGTCAGCATCGACACGACTACACAGCCGCTCACCACAGGGGTGTTTGGCAAGGGGTTTTGGGGGACAAGCCCAGAAAATTGGAGGAAATAGAGAAAAAGAATTGAAGGGAGAAAGGAAGAAAGTCAATTGTATTTCAACGTGTCTTACTATCATGCTCTGTTTTTGTTACATGTATACCTACAGTAATCGTGCTGTGAAGGAAGAAAAGTTTTGTGCATATCACTACGGATAATTTTTTTCCTTTTGTCGCTTCGATTAGTACTAGAATACTAGTGCGGGGATAAAATAAAATCCTTGGTGTCATAGAGAATCCGCGTTATCTATAAGGCAATATCAGGCTTACGTGTAGCCTCCGAATCTCTAATACCTCCCAACCAGTTGTATTACGCAAGAGTGGATTTTAGGTGCAAAAGAACAGCCGTTAGCTAATATTGCTCGTAGGTTTCTAATTTTTCAAATACATGTAATGAGTCGGACGTGATTTAAGAGCCAGTCTTTGATGCTGTCGGCAGAAACCTACACATACAAATAGGCTAAAAGATATCCGAAATGACGTAGCGCTGCTGGCCATTACGTGGCGCTTCATAGGAGAATTTAATAAAAGTTATATCGGAATGTGTTAATTACTAGCATTACATGCCAAATATATAGCTGTAAATACTTAAGTGAAATATTGAGAATAAATAACACTGTGATCTCTAATTTATAATAAGTGAACGGCTTTTCTGCTGTCAATTAGATGGCGCTTCATAGAAGGATTTAATAAAAGTTATATCGGAATGTGTTAATTATTAGCGTTACATGACAGATATAGAGCTGTAAATACTCAGTGACATATTGAGAATAAATTATACTATGATCTCTTATTTACCATTATGATTATCATTGCATAAATCTTTTTTTTTATTAATGCGAGACTTTTACCTTCAATGTAACGCTAATAGCTGCTTAATTCTGTCAATAATTCAACTGGGGCGTTCGAAAAATGCAACCGATTTGCTCTTTGTCTGTGCAACAATCAATTATTTCCACTAAATACTTCAAACTCTCAAACTAACGGAAGTAATTGAAGGTAATTCTCCGTAAATTTCGGAACTGATACCGGCTCGTACCTAGGCAAACAAGCACTGGGAACACGAGCCGGTTTGGTCGAATCGCGCTGGTTTGATTATGCCCGTGGTACCGACACCGCTGCTGCATTGTGTGATTTCGTGGAAAGGCTGGCTGTCTGTGATTGACAGAATGAGGGGAGGTTAGGGGGGGAAGGTATTCTGGGGCCGTTTCGTCGTTCTTCGTGTGATGTGGCGCAGGGAGGGGTTGGAAGGAAGTCCACCGTATGGAGGTAGGGTTATGTTCAACGCCGCCGCGTGGGAATGACACCGTCCACCTTTAGGCGTGGACGTCATTAGAACGGGAGTACCACGCATCACCTCCATGCACACCCTTGGGGGGAGGGGTCCTTGATTGGTCCCGGAGCTGCCACCTTTTTCTGTTTCAAGTATGGGAGCAGACGGTGTCACAGCAGCAGGTGCGTTAGCTCGGGGCCAAATTTGAACGCAGCAGCTATTGCGGGTGGAGTACCATGCTTCGTTTTGATTGACCCTGCGGTAGTGGTGAGTTTGCAGCGGTACGAAACCGTAGACTAAAGAAGAGAGTGCATAGCGTATTGACATGCGAAAGTGAAAACGGATTTTTTTGCGAAGAATGATCCATTAAGCATGGCTATCGCGTGAAATCTGTCAATAAGTTTTATAAACATTTGGAAGTTATTTATTATACAAGCTATAACCTGTCAAAAATGACGCCACACTCTGCGATATTGATGTATGATCAGTCATTGTATTGCAGCGTTAGCTATATATTATGGGCAGACATGAAATAGACCTGCCAAGGGAATGTTTTTTCCCTAATTTAATATTCTTTTATTGAATAAATATTTGTTTATTTAAAATAACATTTATAATAAAGAATTATAAAATATACTAAAGGATTCTTCCATTATAAGTCACCCATCTATATACATATATTTTCGGATTAACATTAATTACCATTTAGTTAATAAATTCAAAGAACAATTCTTCAATAAAATTATCAATATGTGGTTTATAGCAACCAAGAAAAATATCCATCAAGTATATCGGACACTATTTATGTATTTTTCTTCATTTCTTAAACTATAGACTCAAAAATTTTGGATTAAAAATATAGAAATGAATTCTTAAATAAAGGAATTTGTTTTGGATTGGATCAATCATTTGAATAATAATTTTTAATAAAATATAAAAATAAAAAATTCGCTCTCGATGACAATTTTTTGTCAATCGCAGCACCCTTAGCAGCGTTGTAGACTGACAGACATACATAGGGAAATATGTGTATAGATATTTAGTGGAGTGAATGGTGTAAGACGAAGGGAAACACTGAGAATGTCATGGTTAAATTTGGTGGAAGATATTCTTCAGAGAATGAAAAAAAAATGTTATAAGAAAAAGAGATCGTGCATGGAGCAATATACCGGCGTTATTGAGGCATAAGGGGCAAACAAATGGAGGAATTATTAAAACATACAAAACTACAAAGTTTCAAAAGGAAATGCTAGTTTTACGGACTTACACTATCTGCTAAGCTCGTTTCACATTGCCTACCCTGAATGAAAACGGCGTGATGATAGTTCATGATTTCGTGTACCTACTTACATACATGAATATAGATTAGCCGTATTTTATGATTTAGTAGTGTTATCAGAAAAACCTTAAAGGTACTACTATTTTATATGTCCTATAAGGCGCACAGTCACAACATTGAGCATGTGAGCTAGTGACCACAAATTGAAGGCGAAGTTAGCTACGGGATAAGTGACTACCAGGCTCTTACATTTATAACACTCAAGTTGGCGAACGGAGTGCCTGATATAACATTTAACATCCAAACTCTTAGTTGGCAGTTAGCTAACGAAAAAGCTTCACGTCATATTAAGATTAATTTTAACCAGATACTATAAAACCATGCCATTATTGCCTTTTGAAACTTTGTAGCTTTTATCTCTATATCAGGCCTTTGAATTGCATTGTCATAGAAAATTATAAGGAGTGTATAGAATTAAATGTGGTTAAATTAAAGGTTTGAAGATCTTAAAGTGTTTAGGGGTGTGTAACTTTAAATATTATAGGGGTGTATAATATTCAATTTTATAGTAGTTTTAAGGGATGTGTGTAACATAGGGTTGGATTGCACTAGCCATCAAACTAATGCCATTCAGCCTAGGATGTCGCCTAACCATGGCGTAATAGGTGAGCATGCATGAAAACGATAAAATGATGATCAATTTCCCCTTTGAAAGACAAAAATTTCCATGGCATGACCTCATAACGATGCTTATAAAAGGAATTTTGGTGTGAAATATTTAAAACTGAAAAAATACGAGGTGATACGCTTTTTGAAAAAAAAACGCAGTTCAAGTTTTTAGAATAAAAATGTATTCCCTAAATTGAAAAATTCATAATTACTCACGTAACGATTTTTTGCGTAGTTGTCTTTTCTTTTGAGTGAGCATTTTTTAGACTGACAGAGATTACATACGTTCGGAGATATCGAGGAAAAATCAAACGCATATATATGAAAACCTCAATTTTTTATTTCTATATAGGTACTCCCGCAGTTAGGCAAAGGACTTGGGTTTGGTAAACAATGCAGTGAAAAGGATAACGTGGCAGTAATTTGATCAATATCGGCGAAAAATTGTCATGGAAATACACCAATTTAGTATATTTTATTATAACCTGTGTTTCCGTTCCATTTCCCATTATTTTAGTTTAACTTATCCTTGGAACGTCACGGCTACGGTGACATGAAAAATTGGGTGCATCAATATTCACTTTTTTTCGAATTTCCAAATGTCTTTCGGCGGAAAAGTTGCCTTTAGTCCATGTTACCAAACTTCAGCAAAATAAAGATCTGCCCAACGCTGCAAGCGAATGAATTTTGAAAATTGGTTGTCAATCAGGTGGATTTCGGGTACATATTCCGATAAAATTGGCAAATTGTTCATTAAAAAGTAGTTTGCTCTCTAGGAAGCGTAGAGTGATCCTTGATCGACATTATCTGAATTGAAAATTAATTAGTCACACAAATATTACCTGCGGCCTCGATAAACTAGAAATTTAAAGAGGCTCCTCCGCTACTATGTGATTCAAAACCAATACGAAAAGTTAGTTATTTTGTTTATTTGGTTTAAAAACCGTGCTTTCGGTGATTAATTGCGTTACCTATTGAAAATCAAAATTAAGGTAAAAAATATCCAGATTATTGTACGGATATATTTAAAATGAGCATTTTTCCCAGCCATAGCACCCGACTGCAGCGCCATTTCTATGGAATTACAGCATTTTGGCTTCAAATATGGCAGTAATTACCTAATAACTCGACAAATAAGATACTAAGATCCCCATGTTTTAATTTATTTTACCTTTAAGGGATATTTTCCTCCCAACGAACAGTTTTACGTGAAAATGCTATTTATATTACACGGAATATATAAAAATTTTCCTCGTGTTTCTCCCATTTTCCCATTGAATACCTTAACTTTTATATAAAAGGTATAACTTTTTTGTTCGTATCAGATAGAGTACAATTTTATCAACAAACAGTAAGAATATAAATTAAATAACGCATAAGTTATTTTACGGTGGAACCATCTTGATATAGTTTGAGCGAGATTTTTTTCTTTTTACTCAATTAGTTAATAATTTCTCATTTAGTTCAATTAGAGAATAAAATACTTAAATATTTTTTTGCTCATATCAAATAGAGAATAAGGTTTTCTACACCTAGGCTGAATAAGAATCAAATAACATTTAAGGCACATCACAGTGGAACCATCGTAACTAATTTTGCACGTAGGCAATCCACACAGTACTTCATGGCGTCAAAGTTCGAAAGAATTTAAAATCGACCCACCGAACGAACAACCCCTGCCCTTTTCCCAATTTCCCTACGCCCTATTCCACTCTATCTTTTCCGTGGTCTGCTATCCTTACACCCCATACCGCTTGCGGCGGCTCGCAGAAGTACAATTGAATTTCCATCTTGAACCTTTGATCGTGAGGTCGAAGTGAACGCCCTCTGGATCAGATTTTGAACTGTGACCCCAAATGGCGGGGCTCTCCTCCGATTCGTGCGCTATCTTCCCGTCTTGCGAGAGGGAGCTCCAGAAATATTCTTGGCTCACTCCCAATTTCCGAAGAAATTCCTCTTCGAAAGCAGTTGTCGAGAGACGAACGATTCTTACGCCGGAGGCAGGTAGAGAAAATAATAAAACATTAATAATAAAAATGTTACTGGAGTGATTTAATGGCCACGCACTCGGTTGGAGGGCCCACATCTATTCTTCTTGCCTTCTTCCTTTCCGAAACTCTCCTTGTCTCCCATTCACTACTCTTTCTTTCTTTCCGTTGTGTTGATTTTTTGGGGGGTCCTCTTTCTTCTTTCTATCTGTTCCCCTTGAGTGTGTCTGTCCCTGCCTCCTCCACTCCGTCCGGTCATGTGGGTTGCAAAAGTCGGAAGGAACTTGTGGAGTGGAGGAGCGACCAGGTTTCCGGAGGGGTGGGAGAATCAGTGGGAAGGGGTGTGTAACAGGCCAATGGGGGGAAGGAATGAAATAAGAAGGGGACAGGGTATTTCGCATGGAACGGGCCAACTAGCGGAACAGGGGTGGCTTTGGTGCCAAGTTGAACGAGTTTGTGAAGGGGAACACTCCATATGGATGGGGCGAATATAGTAAAATCCCAGCGTCACGCGACACCCAACTCCCGGAGTTGTTGAGTCGTTGCGTGGTTACGAATATAAAAGCGCTTCGATTTATAATTTTTAAATGATAAAATTTTTACTGAAACCACTTCTTTTTGAAATAACACATACAACCCAGGTTTCGATGATTAATCATCATCAGGCGTTTATGTTAATCTTTTGTTTGTGTATCTATATTAATATAAACGCCTGATGGTGATGATTACTCATCGAAACACGGGTTGTATGTGTTATTTCAAAAGGAAGTGGTTTCTGTAAAAGTTTTATTATTTAAAAATTACAATGATATCCCACAAAGTTACACTAGAACAAGTTAATTTAGCTTTGAGCTTATTTACGTTACCACCACAACAGGGATAAAGTGTAATTTAATAATATTTTAACTGTTAATTTCATGGAATTCTCATTAATGTATAAATATATTATTTTCATATTCACGTTATCATAAATATAAATTCAATTATTTACGTTTGTTTATAAATAAATTTGTGTCAGTGTACACTCCCACTTTCAGTCATATCCATACTCAGGATTCAAATTCTGACTTATATCTAGCGACGGCCACACCTTTTTTTATAGTTCAGAGTATTCCGAACCATGCTAATCCAAAATATTCTTTTAATCTGACCAAGATTTGAGCCAAAATGGGAAAAGTTAACGAACAAAAATTTGAAAAAAAAACTAAATCTAGATTCAATACGGAATAATTACATGAGGGGGAGTTTAAATGTTGCACCGATTCAAGAAATATTCAAACAGATTAGATTAAGATGGTTTGGAAATGTATAACAGCGTTCGGAGGAATATATTGGAAAGGAGGTGGGAAGATTTGAACTCCCAGGAAAAAGAGAAAGAGGAAAACCCGGGAAACGATGAAGGAATTGTGTGAGAAGTGACATGGAAGAGAGTGGTATGACGCCAACGGATGCCATAGATAGAAAAAAATGGAGGAGACTGACAAACAAAGCCGACCTTTAGCACTCTGGATCAAGGCTAGGAAGAAGATGAATTTATAAAAAATAACTTATTCCACTGAAATTATGAAACACATTAAATGAAAAACTAGCACAAGTAAAATTACCAATTACTTCCAATTTTTATTTTTATCCACAAAATCGGTCAATTTTTATCGGTGTCAACACGAAAACCTAAAGAGTACACTACTTCCTAGCACTTTACCTTAACGGGTTTTGTTTTATCCGAGAAAAACGTATTCCAAACAGGCTTCGATCCCAATTAGTCCGGATAAACGGGACCCTAGAGCTGTTTGAGAGAGATACTACTACTCATGAAATTAAATGAGTTTGACCAAATAAAAAAAAATAAGGTACGAGTGAAGAAAGAATAATATGCCGTTTACAATTCGTCAAAATTCACTGAGTATACGTTATTGAATTCAACCTTCGCACTTAAGGAACTTGCTAAGAATATTATGGGTACGCATTGCAACATTGCATAAAATAGCATGCGTAACAATTTGGCCTCTGTGCCTAAGCATGGCGTAATTAATGACTACTTTACATGCTAATATTCTTACCATAGTAGCTCACTATTTACGATTAGACCACATTATTCTAGGTTCTACCTTGCGCGTTGTAACTCAAAGAATAACGTCATTAACGACTGCAACGAATTGGCTAAAATTCGACATGAAAAAAAATCATTTGCCTTGACTGGGATTCAAACCAGTATCTCCCAATTGCCGGTCAGGTAAGTTAGCCAGTTACACCACCAAGCCTAGGCAGTCGTGGTGGTGTAACTGGCAAACACACCTGACCGAAAATTAGGAGATACTGGTTTGAATCCCAGTCAAGGCAAATGATTTTTTCCTGTCACATTTTTGCCAATTCGGGTTGATTCCCGGTCAAGTCAAATGATTTTTTTCATAGCGAATTTCACCCACCTTGTTGTACGTATTTGCACCCGCACGCGTGACTGCGTACCACATCATTTTTGCAATCATAACGAAATTTTCACTGTAGTAGTTTATTACTACTACAGTGAAAACTGTGGTAATTTATGTATTAGATATTGTAACGAGAAACAATGGGCGTTGACCGGGAATTGAACCACGGACCTTTGACCAAGGGTCTGACGGAATTGCGATATCTCGTATGGATTACTACTAGCGCCAATTGTTACTGGCGCAAATGGAAAAATAAGTATGCATGATAAAGATAAAGATTGTATGGTTTTGCCTTTTATTTTTTGTGAATAAATGCAGTAATAACTCCTTTTGTTGTAAGACGTTTATCAGCGTCCATTTAAAATACGCCTGGGACCACACGAGACATCACCATCGCAACCGTAAGTAAACAAAGAAGATGGCCGATAAAGTACACTACGAAAACGCCAAGAGAAGGACTGGACGGCATTATTGCGCTGCAATCTGGTTCCAAAATTTTTCCGGATGCAGAGTTGATTATACAATTGCCTTTTTAAGTTTCCCCTGAGAAATAAATAGATAATTTCCCACTTAAATCTGCATGATATTGAATTAAAGTGTATACCTGTCGTGCTGTTGCGTTGATAGTTAGTGCCTGACCGCTAGAGTGCTCTGGTTGAAATGTATAACCATTGGAGTAATGTGAGTGTCAGACCCTTGCCTTTGACTTTTCGGGCAAATGCGAAAACCAACTAATTTCTAAACTTAAATTTGGGGGTCTGCGCAGTATCCCGGCAAGCCAAAGTTCCGTGGTTCGACTCCCGGTCCAGGCCGATTTTTTTCTCATGGTAATGTCTACCTATTTCATCCCCGTATTTTCGACAGATGCGAGCTTCTTCGATTTAATACGCATGTTTTGCTCTTTGGCGACGTGCAAAATGACTGAGGTCCAATGCACCACTAAGGATACGTGGACAGGTTAGTTAGGTAATGTTTACATTCTATTAAATTTCGAGGAATAAGTGGAGAGAAACCCAGCAAACACCTAGCGTAAGCACCATTGCAATGGGTATGAAATGTCGTTCATTCCATCCGACGGACGGAATACTGCACGTGAAGTGCTCTCCACATGGCACCAAAATAAGGATCTAGATTTCACTGGACATTTTCAGCTGTGCCAGGATTCAAACTGGTACCCTAAGGGGGAGAAGATTAAAACCGGTACCCGATGGGGGAGAAGAGAAGCAGATACTTGATCACCCTTATTAAAATAAATCCAATTTGAACAGGATCGCACTGGTGTTCAAAATCCAAATTCCATTCTGACTGATGTTCCCCTCCTAGTAGTTCCCCACGTGAAGATCCGATTTGTGGGCTATTTTATCTCCGAAATATTTTACCGGGAGGAATGCAATCACGTCATATATTGTTGAATGAATGGCTATGCCCTCTACAGGGGGACTTATGCGATGGTTTCACGTTGCCTTTCATACATGGCAGTACTCCTGCTAATTCCGTGAACTTCACTCTCACCCAAAGCAGAGGCCGTTGAAATCGGAACCGATCTTCTAAACCTGCGCCCTCAGTGCCTTCTGCTCCCTCCCAGACTGCCACCTCTCAGCAGTGTCGCAAGACGGCTAGTTTTTGTGGCGGATAGAAGAAAATTCTCGCTGTCTTTATGATTCGTTGATTTAATTTATTTTCTATAGTCAGGATTGATATAATATAGTAAAATTCTCCTTGGTCTCAAACCTGCGACCGTCGGATTTGGAGTCAAGCACGCCACCACTGGTCTACACACCCTAGCTCCTGTGTAGCAGGAACTATTAATATAAAATGATAGAAACTATTTATCCACCAAGAAATTTTAGTGGCGCATGTTGACTCGTAAAAAAATGTATTTCCCCGTTTGATGATTTTCTTGCTCATATTTATGTTGATTTATTCATATTTGTTCAATGTATTTTCTTGTTTGGTTGATGGTTTATGTTGCTGTTTAAAGAATGCTGACGGAATGGTTGATGTTTACAAAGGAAAGGGTTAGAAAATGAAATAGTAGGAGAGAGGGTGGCCAAAATAAAGAGAATTCATGTATGCGAGTTGAAATTTGACGTTAATAGCGTGTTTTCTGACGTTATTGTGTATGAGTATAATGCCAATATTGCTCTGAATAAAGTACAGAATGGACGTGAGGGAAAAAAACGTCACATGTCACGTGATCGCCCGGGTTGAGGCGTTCACAATCGTGCCAATTGTTTTGCAGCTATTTATTTATCAAAATCGAAACTTGATTCGAATTTCAACAAGACTATGCTTTCATATTAATCTGATCCATTTTAAAGGTGTTTATTTTTGGAAAATTTCCCAATATAGTATTAAAATGAACAGGGGATTGATTTAAAACATGTTTTAAATCGTAATTTTTTTCTCATAATAATGATACTTGATCAAAACGTTTTTCGTGACGCGTGATGATCAGGTTTAATCTGACGTTTCGTGACCTCAACTGGTCACTTCTTCAAGAGGGAATTGATGTCCCCGTTGCCGGTGAGGGATATATATATCTCAGAAGGGTGAGTTGGTGGGGGAAGAGGGATGAGGGGTGGAGCGAGAGGTAAGTAAAAAATATGTATTTAGTATGGGCATCCAAGTGTGGCTTATTTTGAGGCCACCATCTCAATGAAAAATAACACTTGAGTTATCACAACTAAATTTTGTCTCGTTGTTTAATAAACACGATTGATTTGGCATTGCTTTCGCAATGATATTTTTGAATCTAAAACGACCAGCCAGCCGAGGTCCTTCAATTGTATCCCTACCAATTGGACTAAATTTTTATTAGTGCCATGATAACCACTGAGAGGCGTAGTAAGTTAGAATACAGGTATGTTATGAGAGCAAATCCTACCGCGGACAGATGTGCTTTAGAGACGGAAACGAGGCACAAGAGATGTTTGGAAAAGTACGGGGGTAGACTCAATGGTGAACCCCTTGTTTCTGCATCCAGCGGGATTGTTGGCATTTGAAGAGGAAGGAGAGCTAGACCAGCGGCCACTCTCAGCCTCCTTGAAACTCCTCTTATCCTATCTTCCCTCTTTCTCTCACAGCTAGAGAGAGAGAGAAAGGATCCCGTTCCCATTCTATACCTCTTCCATTCCCAGCGTCTCTACAGACCCAGCCGGCCAACATATTTTCCTCCACACTTAACAAGTCCTCTTATTTCGCCGTTGGCCGCTGCGAAAGGCAGACTCGAGTGCTTGCGGGGATGAAAAATGGGAGAGGAAATTGAAAAACCATCAACTCCCCGCGGCCTTATTCCGTGCACATGACCTGCTCATGCATTTTTCAAGGCGGTAGCTCCTCCCCTCTGTTCTTTCCCCCAATCTCCTTTGAATAGCCCACCAGGCACCCAAGACTTAAGGAAAGAGGATTTTAAAAAAATACAATTCTTTTCAAATCTTTTCTCAATCCTGCGGACTGCAGTTGGCGTTTTAATCAGAAAAATACACCTCACCGCGTTCAAACTTCCCTTTTAAGACGCTTGCTCATAGATGTTCGCTAACCTCTCTTTGAGATGTTTTTTAACAAACATGGTAAATCAATTTTGTAGTGTAAATATTTCTCAGTAAATGCGATGAAAATGAAACTTTGACGGTTGAATTCGATGATTGACGTAGCTGCAGTCTGTTGTTAGTGAGAAGTTATTGGTGATTGTCATTGTCAGTACCTGGATTTTTCTGATAAATGGTCCATTCGACATGTAATTTGGCATTTTTGCAGGAAAGAAAAATGGACGAGGCAAGAGAAATAAATTGTTTAACTCAATATTTCTTGACTTCAGCGGCAAGTGAAGGTTTCAAAATACAGAGCGTCACAGGCAATGGATTTGCCAATGGCTCTTTCGATTGTGATTTAGTACAATTATATCTAATCATTCATATTTACAATTTAATTTATTTTGTATTGATGAGGTGACTTTATCTGTTGAACGTCTTTGCAAAACTTTGTCACAAATATATATTTTTCACTCACATATACATTTCTTGAGTTCTCGCACTCAAATTGAAAAATAACTATTTTTCATAAGTGATGTTCTTGAATGCAAAAAAATTTACTATAAATCAGTTTTTGAAAACAAATTAGTTTCCGAAATTGAAATATTATAATTCTACACATTGTCAAATATTCATTCCAAAAAGAACACAACAATTGATACGTAAGACTTTTCTTTTCTCCAGGACGTTATACATGAGGCACTTTAATGCACACTCTAATGTATGGATGGAAGCGCAGTGAAAATTACGTCGTGTAAAACGGGGACTTGCTAAAATGACTGCGCGTACGCAAGAACAAATAAAATAAAGGAAAATGGACCCTGCTCTAATTCCATGCCTGTGTTCTCGCAATATTTGTACAACAAACTGCGCAATTGATTGCGTTGTGTAAAAATGCCTTCCAAAATGCGGAGCATGTATTAAATTTATTTCTCATTTTTAAGTTTACACGACAAAAACTTTCTCAAGAGCTCAAATATGTAATCCATTTGTATTTTCAGTATCAGCAAGCATTAGCAATCCCCTTTTCAAAAGTGCATTAATATATTAAAAAGTCATGTGATCCAAAACGACACCTAGGTGCCATGACGTCACCGCACTGTTTCGCTTCTACAGTCCACACTTATTTCAACACGAAAGAAAAAATAATACTACTTCATTGTCTCTCTCAAAGAAAATTGAAACAAAATGTTCGTCAAATTACAAAAAAAGCGGAACTTCACAAGGAAATACGTCGTTTTGCTTTTAGTGATACCGTTTCGTGACGTCATTAACCTGGTTCTCAATGACGTAGTGTTTTCACGCCACCGAGCGCGCGTAAATTCTAAGGGAAATATTTCAATGACGAAATGATTTATTCCAATAAAATGAATTTCCTTTTAATTAATTTTTAAAAATATGCATGTCTCCCACTACCAGAGGTCATAAACGTTGTTCAACAGCCAGGTATCCAAGTACCCAACCTCAGAATTCCTGAATAATTATCCCTTTACATCTCGGATACCTTATTTCCTTTACTTAACACGTATCCGTTGGTACCTCTATGAGGTGCTAATACATTTTAATCAGTTACATTTGCCCTTTTAAGGTAAATGAAAAAGTTCTTTTTAAATATCAAGTTGCCTTGCGGCCTGTTTAGAGTATTACGCGGCTATTAAACTGTGGAAACCAAATGAAAAGATGGGGAACTATCATAAATTGTAGCCTGTCGTATTTACGTGGAATTGAAAATAATTAGGTAATTTACTTCATTATGTTTAGAAAAAACAATGTTTCAACCTGGTTACCCGTTTTTTTAGAATAAGAGCGTCAATTTGTATGCATGATTTTATTTTTTGTCGAGAATACAGTAGAAATGAGAGTATATTTAGATTTTACAATTTTAAAAGCGTGACTAACCGGGAGGTTTTTAAAAAACTATTGGAACATCGACATTATTAAACAAAAAACGCTGATGTTGGCTCACGGATACCAAGTTATGGACCCAAGATTTATAAATTACATCAGCAACTTCTCCCATTAGCACTTCAGCTCCTAGATTTCTAAGAAGATTGTTACTTGTTGGATGCCATTTTAGCGAAGTCGGTTCTAATGAAATACCGTGAGACGAAGGTTCGTATCCGGTATCCCCATAATTTTCAATGAAATGTAGGTAACTCATAATATTTTATGGTCACACAAATGTTTTTAAGCCCGATATTAAAGGTTCCACTGAAAGTTTGTTGGCAAATCACATAAATCATACGGTTTGAAAACGCGAATTCGGACCTTGATTGCGTGCCACACATAACTCGATCCCGTCTACCCGATCTGCGATGGCGTGAGAGATATCCCGGTGGAAAGTCTAATTTTAAATCAGGCGGAATCCTTTGGAGTTCAACAAACCCCGAAAAGTCCACGTGCATGTAACAAAAGATTTTATGGATGGAGTAGCTATAAGTAACCACTTCACTCAATTTTCCCTGGATGGGAGTTCCTTCGATGTGACTAATTCGAGAAGGATTTATGTATTAAGTAAAGCCGATGGCGTACGATAATTTTTTTTGTGAATTGATTCATCAATCAATCATGCACGACTCTCAGAATTTGATTGCGCATGCACGTACCAACGTTCCGTGAATCTATGTAAATTATGAAACTTTAAATCCATGATGACATAACTAATATTTGGTTTTTCTGCATGGAAGCACTTTGCCTATTCTCTTGGCAGACACTACTTCGACTACTTGAGAATAAAATGTTATTGAAGTACTCCATCTTTAACACGAGTTTAAATAAGGTAAGTGTTGTGCATATCGGATATTCGAGCAAATTGTTGACACTATTTCATTTCAGGGAAGACGCAGAATTATTTTGTGTGAACACTTTTTGTGAAATCAGCTATTGTAATTAGATCAATCAATCATGAATTTTTAATAGGGTAGGAACTGCTGCATTGGCATTTCTATGTTATTCTACATTATCGTGAGCCAGTACGTTTTTCATGCAACTTACTCTTCTGATACTTAAGCCTATAAGTATTTCCTTATGATTACTATGCATAGGCCCTTAGGCCCTGTGGGAAACTTTTCGCTATTTGTTCTTTTCGTTACGATTAGGAATACCTTACTAAAACCAATTCCTCTAAAAACCAATTCTGGTACAGATCGTCACGTCAGCCGGTCAGCGCCAAATTCATTAATTTTTCCTGCTCGTGGGACATCAAGGCGGGCAATTTCATGGAACTTGCCTTGTGAACGTGGATTTTATGGATATTTTTATGAAAAACTTTACTGTGGGGAAAGGACATAATTTAGAGAAGAAATACGTTTTATTCTGACGCCAAAAAATATTTCAGGCACTCTAGCATAATTCAGAACCAGTTTTGTATAAGTCAGAATAGATTATAAAGTGGAGAACAGATTGAACAATGTGGTAAGATAGCATTGGGGAATCTTGTAGCCAATGAAATACACTAGTGGCAATTTTAAATGGATCAGTTGTTCCGAAGACGCTGAATCCATAGGTATAACACCATTTTTCCCAACTCATGGCGGGTGGAAGTCACACAGCGAGTAACCAATTAAAGGCGCCTCCTGTTCCATCTCCGCTTCAGGCTCCCGACGGTCGAGTGATGCTGTCAGTGCTTGTGAATAATGAAAATTTGGCGGTGAGGAGTCACGTTAACCACTGTTATTGAAGCTTAAACAACGGATTTTAACTTGCACGCAGCCGATTTGATAACATGGACGATACGAGACCGAAGTGAGCCTCACGGCACTCGGAGAGAGGCTGATTTTTTCTTCCCTTCCACCCCAATGCATTCCTTCCCACTCATTTGTGATTGGCTGGAAAAGTTAAATGCACACCACCGAATTTAAAGTTAGCCGCCTTGAGTTGGGAAAAAGGGTAAGCAGAAAAATGTAAATTGAAAATAATTCTCCATAAAATCAATGGTCTGCGAGTTCACTTCGTGGAATGAATACATCTTAGTCAAAAATAAACTTGGTTATCTTCCACGCAAATTTATTAAAAACACGACCTGTTTCGACCTTTTCAGGTCATTCTCAAAAGTTACCTCAACTCTTGAGAATGACCTGCAAAGGTCGAAACCGGTCGTTTTTTTAATAAATTTGTGTGGAATATAACTAAGTTTATTTTTGACCAAGATAATTCTCCACATAGTATTCATGGAATTTATGGACAAATTGCGCACCTTAGCCATGTTATGTGGTATATTTTTCGTAAGAAAATGGGATTCACTATCGTGCGTCAAGACCTCCTCTACTCTCTTCTTTTACTATGGACACTCAGATAAAATGTTAGAGATAAACACAAGGTGTACACTCTACATTCCTCTTCACGCATCTACCACAAAAAAAACAAATAAGCTATTACCTCGATACTTCCTGCCACACGCCATTGCGGATCGCCCTCATGTGTATCGACATTTTAGATATATGTAAACGTACCTATTCGCCAAATTTTAAATAGACTGAGGTGGCTTATTAAGTAGAGATTTTCAAATGGTGGGTTCATTTAAAAGAAGTGGTTCAATGTAGTCAATATTATAGAAAGAGGACGTTTCATATCATGTTTGGCAGAGTATTAATCATAAAAATGTAAATTACGGTTGTCTCAATACGAAGAGGATAGATGGCGTCCTATCGCATGAAAAGAAGCCCGGCTTAGCTCATGAAAAATCATCTACCGAATATGGCTCTTGCACGCAATTTATCCATCATTTTAATGAAAATTAGGCAAATGCTAGATAACATCAAAATAGACGGAAGGTACGCGGACACTAAGTACCTGGCTGAGAGAAGAGTAGAGTGGAGGAGATAATTAGAAAATCAGCCATCTGGAGCACAAAAGCAAATGAATGATTGAATGAATAAATGAATAATAAAGTCATATTTTTGAACCTATTTCTACTTTGAATTTTAGTCATAAATCACATTAACACAATAAAAATACGCTACTTAGATATACCTTTAATGTGTAGCTACTGCACCACTGATCCTTTCAATATGGCCAACTGCGCATTTCAATTGCTTCAGTATTCCCACTCTTTCATCGTACCGTATGGTTCCATCCTGAGGTGTAGATACGGGGGAGATTAATGGAATCAATCCCCCTACATGTCATGAGGGGTATCATTCTGTAATTAATCGGTTTCGTACCGATCGGTTGGGCTTCCTAACCAACCGACCGGTTGGGATTCCGTACCGACTTGAACTCCGCCACCGACTGCGCCTATTTCAGCGATTCTGTATGCAAGTCGGTGCCATTTCAGTCGGTTGGGTAACTCCTCCCACTCAATGTTCCCCCCTCCTCCCAATTTTCCGAGTGTTTCCGAAGCTGAGGGTCACATGCTGTATTCCCACCAATGGAAGACGATAGAAGAAACAAATGACTATCGGAAGCCGCCTAGTGCTCTCGGGGTGGAAAACAACAACGATGTCGAAAGGAGAATGATCGTGTATTAATTTATGTGAATTTTGAGTGTTACACTGTGTAATTGATGTTTAAAATAAGTTCTTTATACTTAAAGCACATATCTAGTAGCGTCCGTGAGAATATGAAGTATCAATAAAAGATGTTGAGTACTACGAGATTAAATGAAGTGTGCGAAGTGAGAATGAATCAGCTGTGATCGTTTGAATCCAGAAATAACTTTCAAAATTTCAATTTAACATGTATATTTATTGATCATATGTATTAACACGTGTGATTTTGATCCGACATTTAACAGCGTTTTGCACTTGGAATTTCTAGTTGCAGAAAAGGCATTACGTGTAGTACCTATATAGTATTTAATCTCCCAAAGATTGATAGAATTGTTCGTTGGAATAAATTGAACAGTGGCGTGATATCGAAAATAGAATATCCGTGTACCTATGTATTATATATTGTAGGTATGGTATTGAAATATTCTTGTAGGTATATTATTCTATATTCGTGGTTTTAGGACAGTGAAATTACTGCGCGCTCGTGCCATGAAATATTTATTATGTAATTTCGTGGAGCAAAATTGAATGTAAAATGAATTTAATGAGTGACAAATAAATACATATGGCGAAAGAAATTTAAGTTGAGTGTAGAAATAAGTTCATTTGCTATTAGCACTCTTGGTTATTGTACGTGTACCTATTTGCAATTAGTGTTGTCACCACACCATGGTGTTGTCCAACACATTGTTTCAACATTATTTGATGAACCATCCGAAATTTATTATGACAGAGTGATGATTTACAGTTCAATGCAAAAGATTCATAAAATATATCTCCTTAACTACGAAAATAGAGGCCGGAAGCAAACAAACATCAGTATAAATACGAACTTTCGTTACCCTGGCCCAAAATCGGGGGATAACATAGGTAACGCTACCAGAATACGATACAAATGTGCGAAATCGCCTATTTCCTGAAATCGGAAGCTACTTTAGTGTGTAATCTAGTTAAGTAAGGGACTGCATACACGATATATGATTATAATATGAAAACTTTCAACGGGAATCATCCATTTAAGAATAGCCAAACCGCAATAATAGGCATTCACCGTTGGCAATTTTTGGCAATTATTATGAAAAGTATTCCGGTGACAGAATGCTGAATATCCTAAATATGGTGCTATTTACGTACAATTGTTAGTGCCAAATAGTAAAACATTTTTAACAGCCAAGAGAATACAGTGCAATACTACGGAATTCTAGTTGTGTAGAAGTTTCTCTTATAGATCATTACCTTTATGACCTTCACTTCATCGACTTTTGCATTTGCTCTCTTAAGAACAAATTACGTCGCTAATACATATCCATGAATTTATGTTTAATCATTATTACAAGTATCAAATATCCAATTTCAGGCTAAAAATCCATATTTAGTATCGATTTGCTTCGGTGTTTCTCAAGCAAACCGACTGATTCTCCGCCGCACCGACAGCTTTTATGTGTCGGTGCGATCCACCGACTCACACCGACTGGAGCTCACCGGCGCACCGATCGGGTGCGTACAGAATCGCACGGCTGCTCTCTCTCGTCGGTGTGACGTCCCACCCGACGAAATGCCTACCGTACCGATCGGTTTGGAGTTACAGAATGACCCCCGAGATAATAGATGTTTTTGGCTTCTTGAGTTCTAAATATATTAGCAAATGAAAAGCATGAATCCTAAAAGTATCAATGGCAATCGCTGTATTTGTTCATGCTAAGTCTTTACCTAAGTTGGTGGCATCGTGTCCTCAATTTAACTAATTTTTCGACGTCATACAATGATGAAATTTAGCACAGCGACGTAGGTCTAGTGGCAATATAATAGTACATTGTTACTTTAATATATTTATATATTTACATGCGTAGGTATAACTACTAAAAATCTTAATAAAAATTATTTTAATTATCACCAAAAAGTATAAAATAAAAGAATAGAAGTAATTTTTTAACATGATTTTCTCCTAGAAAAATTAACAAAAACAAATAAAGTAAAACAATTCGTACAAAATAGTAAAAAATAATTTTGATTTGAAATTAATTATTTTTTTATTTATTTTTCTTATCATGGATGACTAAAAAGATAAAAACTTATGGTGTTTAGAGGCGTAGGGCACGCTCTCGTATAAATATAGATTGTATACATATTATATCTATAAGATTATTATGTAACAAATAGAATATCATAAGAAAATATTGTTCTACGAATTTATTAAGTGCCTGCATTAAATAAAAAAAGTATATAGAAAAGGGTATGCCCCACGCTCTTCATTAAGTCATCCATGAATAGAAAATTTTTAAGTAGTAGTTTTTTTGGAAAGAAAATATTTTTTACTTTTTAGTACGAATTGTTTTTTTTTTAGTTTTTTTATATTTCTTTAAGGAAAGCAGATTTAAAAAATTGTGTATCAGGATAAGCCTGGCTACACCCGTCTCACAATGATTTAATACAAAATGTTAATGCTCATGTGATATAGGCAATACTAATGCATAAAATATCCATCCATCCCCCCCCCTCCACATGAAAAAATTCGTATCTACGCCACGGGTTCCATCTATTCTCCTCCGTAATCTATGCTTAGTGCCAAGCTGCTCTCACGCCTCATGGTGGGGTATTAGTATGAAAAGCACGTCGACTTCCAAGAGCTGCCAGCTCTTTAAGTAACTGCGAGGAAAAGGGATTCAAGAGGTTATCCGCTCTCGGTCCCGTGAGCTTCTCCTTCGAAGAGATTTCCCTCGACGCTCCTCTTCTGCCATTGGCGTTCCAGAATTTCACTTCGAGAAGACGAAGTTTGGCCTGAATCGATTCCCACTCTCCGTCTCTCCGTCGTAAAGATAAAAGAGCGTGTGCGACATCAGAGCCTTCCGGAGCGAGCGAAGAAATGCCTATAAAAAAGCTCTTCCTAAAGTCAAAAAAGACTCCTAAACCTTGTTCAAAGGTATTTTTAAGTGTATTGTCCTCCGGGAATGATGTAAACTCCCCTCTTGGCGCACGTTTGAAGAAGTAAAGAGGAGGTCGAATGTGCTCCTTGCCAAGATACTACTGCTTGAATTTCTTCCGCTTCTCTTTTTACTGTGACGATGGCTTTCGCACCTCCCGTACTTACAAACGCCTCCTGGCCGGACTACATGACTCAGTGGACCCCACCGATTCCGAAAACGATGATGGAAGCGCGGGATCTAACAAAACATCCCCTGCGATCGTGAAAGATCTCCAACGGTCGCAACACTTGCCAAAACATGCGTACACAATACGGTAGAACTCGCAGCAACGTTCACTTCCTTCCGAGTGATGCCCTCTGCAACGCGAAGAAAACGTTGAGCGAAATATGCTTAAAACGCAGCATATCTCGAAAGCGATATAAGCTTCTTCTGCTGGTGTTTCGATAAAGAAAACGTCCGGCTTTATAATATCTTGCTGAACATTCCCTCAGCGTGTCAAATGATAAGGAATCGTTGTTAGACTTTACTCTCAGTTAAAACAAAATTAAATTTATAATAATAATTGCGACTTTATTCATGGTGAAATCAGGCCTATGCAGCCCTCTCATCCCTCACACATTAACACCCATGCCCTGAGTGGAAGAAAACCCTCCCAGGCGGGACTCGAACCTGCGACATCAAGATTGGCAGGCGAGGACTTTAACCCGCCGCCACTGAGGCCGTCTACATTATGCTTCGGTTAAAACTTACAAGACATTATAAAACTGGACCTTAAAGTGACAAATTCGACCGGTTTATTTTTTTTGGATTTAGCATTTTCTGGGAATTTATGTATAGACAACATATATGCTCTATGTACCAATATGGATAGTATATTATATTGAAAAGCCTCACGTTAACTGACAGTCTAATGCAATTTACGAAACTTCGACTCTCATTCAAAATCACATCATCGAAAAGGCTACGTATTCTCACGGTTATCAAGTTAACTAGAACGAAATACATCATGAAATCGGATCATAGAGTACATATAAATAGTTCCCTGCAAGCCATCTCAAGGTTTTATGGTAGGAGGCGAGTTTTCACCAACGTGGAATTCACTATATCCTTCAAAAGTGATTAATCTACGATTACTAATGCATAAGCAAACATCAGTAGCCAATAACAGTAAGGAGGTGATTTTTCTCCGACAGGCTCTGCTCTATATGCTACCAATGCAAATGAAATATGATGACTAATCTACTGCGTAGCGAATTAAGACAGGAGAATTAATGATGAAATCAAATAATTACACTAAAAAAATAATTGGGCAAGGCAACCTAAGAATATTATTTGGTATCCAAATTAAATGGATAATAGAGCGCCAATAAGATGACTGTGGCAGGTATTTAAAATGTCTATGTTGGAGTTGGATCCAACTCTCACGGATCCACTACCTACTTAACTTGGATACCACGTCCGAGAAAAGTTGACAAAGAAAGCAATTTATTTGCTATCATGACTGTAGGTACATTCTTTCTACAAAATGGATGCCGATCGTTGAACGGGAGTTTCGCTTGAAAACGAAAGCAGATTTTCCTACATGGACTAACTTTCCAAGCTCAGGAAAAAATATAGTAAAATTGAGTGGAGTTGAAGTCTACGTAAAAATATTGTAGGGTTAAAGAGTTTAACAATTGCCATTCATTTTCAACGGAAGGTAGATATTGTGGCTTAATAGCCGCTAATATATCCACTCTTCCGTGCTATCCAAAGGCAAGCAAGCAATATGGCGGATATTGTGATTGTCAGGTTACCTTTTGATAATATTTCATGCCGTCTCCATCTTCCTCAATGGTTCCGACACACCAAACTCTGTACCCTATCGTAATGGTACCACGTGGATCCTTAGTTACGTGATTGGAACTAACTCAAACGTTACAAACCCAACTCCCAAGGCGAATTTAACAGTAAATTTCACAAATCTTCGTGGCCAACATAAAAATTCCCCATTTCCCACTCACATCCAATTGGTAGGTCTCTAATCCTCCTGTTGTTTGCACGGGCTTCTCCGATGGGTTGCGAACATAATCTGCGTATTTAGATCCAGCTTCGTTTTTGATCATAATCATGGTCGTTATAACGCTTCATTGCGACATTTCAAGTTCCGTTATGTTTGCAGCATTGTGCTACCACGTGCTGTTCTCACCCCTCCGCTACTTCTGCGATCCTTTCCCCACGAGTCTTCCCCTACTATGACATCACGCTTCGCGCAGGCGACCGCCAAATAGCTCAGCCACAACTCTACGGTACAAGGATACACCTGGTTGTACGAGTTTTAGATAATAGAGAGATAACTCCATTATCAACCTGTCTTGGCGGAATGCGCAGTATGGCTAAAGGATAACTTCGGAAAAGCAATCTATTTTTAGAAAATAGTTTCATTCGGATTTAAAGGATAGCCTTGAAAGCAACCTGTGATGTCAAACTCTATATTTTTTTTTTACAACGTTACAAAATATTTAACATTATTTGTAGTCTCATTCAGATGTACAGGAAATACCTTGGAAGCAACCTGTGTTTATATATTACATTAACTATTACTATACGTATACGAAAGGTTGCATATATTTTTGGATATATTCGGATACCGGGATAATTTTGGAAGCAACCTGTGTTACATATTATATGTTGCTTCTGAGGGTTGCTTGTACTTTTGCGCATTCCGCCATGACAGGTTGCTTCTGAAGTTAACCCTCTCTCCATTAGGACTCTGGTTGCCGAATAGGATTTTATCGACTCGGTTTGAACACGAGGGGTAGAAAGACCATGGTGCATCAGATTCGAAAAATGGTCGACGGGTAGGTAGGACTGTGTGTAAATATATATCGATTATTCGCGGAAGGGATGTCGGGGACGAGCGCAGGGGCACTGCGCTTTTATTTTAAACTGCCTTTTATTTCATTTATTTATTTTTTATATGCACACAGGTGCGGGACCGGGAGAATGTGGTTTTGGGAGAGAAAGGCAAAAAAATGGAATTGGCCAAATAGAGGGGTTCAGCCCAAAAGGTATGCATGGAGGAAGGGAGGGATATGTGCGGGGAACCCTCTGTTGAAACTGAGAGGATAAAAGCCGGAGGGGTTTGGTCGGAAGGGAGCGCATAAGGGGTGCGAAGGACGACCCACGGGAGTGTATATACATAAAAGGGCTTTTATCGGCAATGCGCGAGAATAATCTCAATTTATTTTTATAAGTTTTTATTTCTTTTTTAAAGCTTCCCCACGTCCAGGGCAAGGTCAGTTTAAAGGGTGATCCTGGATAACATGTTACCAATTATGTCCTTTTTCATGGAGTTCACTAAGCGCACGTTCGCAGCTCCGAACGACCGTTGGTCATTATTAAATTCTTATTATCTGGCTCACTTAAAAGAAAACGGAATTTAATTTTACCTACTCTACACCGAATGCTTTTTCAACGCTGCGCTAGAGATTAATTTGATTTCCAATTCATTTTATGGCAACTAGGGTATTGATGAACTTAGTTAAGCGAAATGTTTTTTTCTTTAGTTAATTGAAATTTTAAAAAGTATATGCATTCATACACGTATCGACATTTTATATCGGGTAGGGCGCACTCGATGAGCTTAGTTATTGTTGTTAGACCACGCAGATTGCCTCTCTTTTGGCAATTTAATCTTTGATGCCCTATTTTTTCATGCATTCTTCATATCTATTGCACTTTATTCGTCAAAAATGTCCAATATACTTCCAAAAGATCCTGTATGACGCCCTTGTAGGTTCTAGATCAGGTTATGGTCTCATTTGTTTGGGCAGAACCCATTACACGTCTTTAATTCCAGCTATATTGCTGCAGAAAAAGGTAATCAGAGTTATAACAAATAATAAACGATACGAGCATACCTATCCACTATTTATTCCTCTGAATATTCTTCCAATAAGATACGTTTATTATTAAGGTTCTAAAATTATTTTATTTGAGAAGTGGTAACATGCCCTCGGTTAGTAGAAGCGAAAATAATTATAATTTACGAAGGAAGCATTATACGCCACTTCCAAACCCGATTCTCACAATGAATAAGAGATCATTTTTGTATTCGAGACCAAAAATATTTGATTCCTTACCGAATAGTTTAAAAGCATAAGAGAATATTTGAAATTGTCAAAGGCAAGGATATCGGAACATGATAGCATTAATGCTTTATATTAATAATTTTTACTTATGTTATAAACTTGTATATTCTGTAACAATCTCGATGAATTAGTCTGTATGTATTTATTTTCCTGTTCATAATAGGCGCAAAATGAAATGGTTTCTCATTAATTTATTTTATATGCTCTATTTAAAAGGTTTCGCTTCTTAGCAGCAATGCATTTCATGTATTGAAGGCAGCCTCCCCACAGGCCTGTGACATTTGAGGCTGCCTAATGCTGCATTTTTTTTTAAATTAAATACGCTGCACTATAGGTAATTGTGGAGTAATAAGTGCATTATTATTATGTATTATGATTCGTTCATTGCTTCATATATTTTCTCCTAAATGTTTAGCAACTCTCCTCTTCAGAATCTCTTCCACCGCATTCTCCCTCGGTATTCTTGTTCAACCCTCCCTCATTCACCACTAACTCCTCTAACATAAATCTGTATACCAGTTTCTCCTGTTCTATACCTTTATTGCTAAAATTCCATCCATTATCACGACATGGACAAACCAAGGAGGCGCGATCAATCCATATATGTCCAATACAGAAGAATATATTCTATATTTTCTCATCATCCGCACGTTTTTAACCCTATATTACACACCTGTGAGAAGAAAGGGTACAAATAACATTGCATAAATACCCATCACGCCTTTTCTTTCGAGGTAAATACACTTAAAAAGACTTTTATTCTCGGTGAAAGGACTGTAAACCTGACTCTGCTTTAATAATATCTTTTTTAAGGCCTAATAGCAATAAATTAAGAGTATGAAAGAATCATAAACCATATTCCATTGATGTACTACAATACGCCCAATCATTTACAATATATCCCTGAATAAGCATGTATACCAATGCAAAATGTCAGCAAAGAGAATAAATATTTTTCAAATTAATACATCTACATCTCCTGAAAGAAGAAAATAAATTACATAATAAAAAGAGGTAATGAAGAGCAATCATCTAGATATTTAATAATATCCTCCATACTGCCTCTATTCTTGCATGCATATTTGCAGCCATCATCCTTTTACACTGCTTCATTCACCCCCTACTGTTTTTAAGGCTCCTGATATTCCTTCTCGTACACAGTCTACTCATTTCTGTTACACCATTCACTTCAATCCCATATCTCTTTTTCTTTATTCAATTCTCATCCATTCTTAATGTTTATATTCCATAAAAATATATATATATATATATATATATTATATTAGTTAATAAAAGCTTTGAAATTTTGGAAATTCTTAACTTGATGGCAACTATCGTTCGAGTTAGTTATTCATGAATGAGATTATCCGTTCGTAAACTTTCACAAATTAAAATACACTCTGTCGTTCTTTTATTTCGTTCTGTATTTAATGGAGCGTGGTGGCCTAGTGGGTAGAGTGCTTGGCTACTGATCGAAGGGTCCCGGGTTCAAATCCGGGTGAAGCCTTTGAGCACCCCGAACAAAAATCCTCGGAGTGCGAGGTGGCCCAGGGAAAGGAACTGGCCCCCCTACCCTGAATGTGCAAAATTCACACGCCTATGGCTTAGACCGGGTTGAACTCTACCCTCAACTATCCAAACCACTGAATCACTGAGTGACTGAGTAAGTGTCGTTCTTAGGGGTAAAATAAAGACAAAACCGTTTCCTTAAATATATTTGAAATTTATTTATATATTCCTTATACTTTAATTTTGGCTGGTTGTATTTAAACTTTTAAAATTGGAAGCTTTTTTTAAACCAAACTCGATAAAACTGTTTTTAAATGAATAAACGATTCAAACGACTGTGCAGTCTTTTTTCTCCGTCGCGGCCAAATTCCCTGCTACGACCTGAATAATATGGTTTGCCCTTACTTCTCGGTGATAGTCATGATTTTTAAATCCATTAATGAATGTAATTGAACTTAAGAAAATGGAAGGAAGAACACAACATGGTTTTCTTCCTCATGAATGAACCGGTAATTCAAGAATAAAACTACTTTACAAAGCTTTAAATACAAACTTGGCTTGGTGTTTTTTTATATAGTGGATTACAAGAAATAAATTTTTGCATGATGGTAGGTATTTAACCTTACAGTTAGGGACTTTTTTTTCGGAAACCAAGCATGAAAAATGCCTGATTCCTTAAATAAATAGGTACACAATTCAATGTATTGGCCTCGAGTCATTTTCTGATAGGAATCAATCGCCTTAATTTTTCACACTTCTCTTTTCTTTTCCACCATTTGACTCATTTGCATTTAAAAATTTAAATCGAGCTTTCAAGAAATACTAAGGACCCTTAAGATTTTTTTCACGAATGTTTTTACTATCCACAATCCCTTTAATTATTACGTTGGCGTAATAAATACATATCCATTAAATAAATCCATCACGAATGACAACAGAAATTATTTACAGAGATTTTATTCAAAATATTTTCATATCAAACCATTCATTGATTTAATCCGAGCTTAATTCAAACTTGCACTGAGTGTCTACGGTAGTCTATGGAAGCAAAAATCACAGTATATAACATTTTTCTTCTCCCGACTTTTGAATGGTAGAAAAACCTGAGCATGCCTCCATAAGCATGAGAGTAAGATAAACGGTAGAGAACTGAGGTGCATGAGAAGTACTCACGGTAAATGCAGATGGAACAGAATTAGGAATGAGTATGTCATGAAAGAATGTGAAAGGAACACTCCAATGATAGACGAATATGAAAGGACCGTGCTTCGTTGATTCTGCGATATTAAGATAATGGTAGAGAGTTGAATAACGAAGCAGAAATGTGATATTGTAGTGAATGGTGTGAGAGACAGGTGTCGACCAAGAAAGTCGTGGGTGAATGAGGAGGAAGAGGTTCTGAAGAGGAAGGATATTAGGAGCATCGTGAAATGAGCATTTACATTTACTGCCCCAGACAGTGAAGAGTTCGATTAGTACTTAAACTCCACTATCCGCCTCCAACTCCATCAAAATAAAATGCTTCCTTGTTTTTGCCCACCGCAATGTAAAAATATTTATTCCAGTTAATAGATTGCAAAAAATGGGAGAAAACTAGTTCGCCAGCATATGACACTACTTTTAAGCCCATTTCACACAATACTAAATGAAGCACTAATTCAAGGATACTCGTTCGTGAGATAGCTTTCCAGTACCATGTGTTGCTGAACCAGTATGCCAGTGAACAAACATGACCACTATCATACTTGCTAATCCACTTGAATCCATAACTGATGCGGTAATAGTATGCTTCTTGCTCCCAGTAGGACATACTACCCGTCGATTAATCACGTTAGCTTTTATAAACTGCGTGCGATCTCTATCTTTGCCTCCTTGCGTCTATAAGAAATTTCCTAGACGTGAAATCAACAATACATAAAATTGTTTTGATAGTCGCTTCGGCTCCATTGCGTTATTAAAAATTATAGTAGACAAGAACTACGATTTGAAATAATAATCTCTTTTGCTGAATCAAGTATCGTGTGAAACGGACTGAAGTTCGTCCAATGAATAGGTCGCAAACGGTGAGTTTGTAGTAATGGAGTTTAAAAATTTGTAGTGTGCACTACTCAAATATGAGGAATGAATTGTTTATACGTTCCTCAATTACTCTCGGTTGCTTCCTCTTACAACTCCTATTCTCTTTTCCTTCCCCATTTATGGCTATGACTAATATCCTAACACTCCTCTTCCACACGTCATTGCTTTGGTTTGCAGGGTTGTATAGCTCTCGTAAAATATCCTGGCGCTGCGCAGCGGACGATTTTGGGATATGGGCTACGGAACTTTCAAAGTACTGTGAAACGAGGAAGGAAGGTTGTTTAGTGTGGATGGTAGGTAAGAATATCTAATTTCTGCAATTGAACGATTCCACAAGTGGGATGACTAATCACCAACTGCCGTTTCGTTTCGACTCAAGTCACAATGAGACCTCATGACAATGTCCCTCGTAAAGTAATGGCGAGGGGTGATTTTATCCACTTGCCTTGCATATGTGTATCTCGTGAGTTTTTCCTGAAATAGCTTTGGTTCCCCTGCCTCATTTTCTATCTTGAATTTATCCCTCACTTCCCCCTTGTCTTTCCCATTGAGGTATATGGAGAGGTCAATGGAGAGGATGGCTAATTCCTGCTGGTGACTAATGTAACATGGGTGTGGCCGGTCCCCCATCTTCTTTCCCCTCGATTAACCTTAGCGCTTACGGGCTGACGTATATACAATTTATTCCTCATATTTCAGATACAAACATAATTTTTCTACAAACTCATCGTTGGCGAACTATTCATTTGATGAACTTAAGTCCTATTCACACGATACTTGATCCAGAAAAAGAGATTATTATTTCAAATCGCAGCTTTTGTCTATTATAATGTTTAAAAACTGAATGGTGACGAAGCAACTATCGAAACATTTTTATTTGTTGTTGATTTCACGTCCAGAAAATTGCTTTTAGCCGCAAGGAGGTAAAGATGATGCAGATTACAGAAAGTTGAAATCGCAGGGCGACTGCAAAAGCTAGCATGATTAATCGACGGTTAATAAGTCTTACTGGGAGCGAGAAGCAGACTATTACGGCATCAGTTATGGATTCAAATACATTAGTGAGTATTATAGTGATGATTTTTGTTAAGTTGAGCATGCAGGTTTAGCTACACGCGGTACTGGAAAGCGATCTTGAATATTTCCTTGATCAAGTATCTAGTGAAACGGGCTTAAAAGTGGTGGCGTATGCTGGTGAACTAGAGTGTTCTCATTATTCGCAAACAATTCACTGAAATAAATGGTTTTACATTGCGGTGAGCTAAAACATGGAAGCATTTCAATTTGGTAGAGTTGGAGACGGATAATTTATTTTAAGTACTATTCGAACTTTTCACTGTCTGGGGTAGTAATTGTAAATACCCAGTTCACTTACAAGAATAGTTAATTTTGATGGATGTTATCCATCTTTAACTCACTTTAAGCCAGCATGCACTTGCTCTTTAAAATGCATTATCCATAGGTATTTCCTATTTATTAAACTTAACAATATTATTAAAGGTATTTCCACCAAAAACCACAGTATAACCAAATAGAATACATAATTTCAAGTAACTAATATATATTATAATAGTTATTTTGCATTTTCAAGAGGAGATTAATAATATAGCTCCATATCCGACAATGCATCCAATTGTTAGGTAGAGGAATTGAATTTGGCGCCAACTGAGGCGGTGGTGGCGGAGTGATCCTGGGAATTATCATTACCCATCATTACCCAAAGGCAAGGAGGAAAAGAACAGAGGGAAACAATATGGTTCGATATTTCGGTTGTGTATTTCCAATTTGATGACGTCATGCGCTCATCATCTATCTCAATTGTCTTTCCCCTCCACTTCTACCTACCCTCCTTGCCGCGCTGGCCTCCGCCATGAACTTTTTTGAGAGCTATATGCAGATAACGATATATGTCGGCTCCTGAACCGATAGATAACATGAACTTCTAACTAACGCATTCTCTTGACGTAAGTTCCGCTGCGTCAACAGTCCCGTACTAATTCCCAGGATCACTCCGCCACCACCGCCTCAGTTGGCGCCAAATTCAATTCCTCTACCTAACAATATGATGAAACGGGGCCTTCGAAAACTTTGGCGCTGTTTAATTAACCTTGATCTCTCCCAGCGTGAATCCCTCTCCGTTATCTCTCTCACTCCTTCCAGACGATGCTTATTCTCCTTCCCGAACTTGTTCGTGGGATACCATTTCGGAAGTCATACCGGGAGACCAACAGATTACCATCCGACCCCAGGAGGGATTCACGCGCACTTCTGCAGCTGACATGTGCTTCAATTTTCTTCTGGAAAACTGAAGACACAGCGGCATCATCTGGAGTTAGGCAGCCGACGCCATTCGCTTCTGATAATGCGATAGCAATCGTGATATCCCTATCATAACTATCAAAATAGCAGTGTCTCTAGAGACGTTAGTATGACAATTTTCCTTTTGATCCTCGACGATGCTCATGCAACAGAGTAATACCTACATGTCACTACTACATTCATACTAATTGTGGTGACAAATTGTTGCGACAGTCCGATGACTCAGCAAACAAACAAAAATCAATGCGTATGGATTAATTAACTGGGAAATAGCTAGTAGACCAGTTTCAGACATAACCATGGTAATGAAAATCAATAAATATTCAAACAGTTAGTTACTAAGTTACACAGGCGAAAATCAAGGTATAGGCATATTTCACCCCTCAAACGCCAGCTCGTAAATAGCATTGCATTAAAATGACCAAACACATGAAAACATTACTAAACCAAACAAATGTTATATAGATCACACGAACGTACACACTGATGTATGCACAAAGATGATCTAGCGGTATATAGTTTTTCTTTAGAAAATCTTAATTTCATTAAAACATGGTGTGCAGGAAGAATGATCAAAATATTTTTAGATTACCTTTCAGTGCTCAGATACAAACGTCTATAATTTTTTATCCTGCAATAAGCAAACGACTTTTAACTTGCAGTTACCGGCTATATTTGATTACGAGTTGGCAAAAAAGAGCCTAGATGCAAACTGGTTGCAAATAAAAAAAACTCAGAGTTCGCTGACATATGAGAATAAAATTCATGAAATCAATGAAATTTCTAGGAAATCTTGATAAAACTTGTACAGCCAAAGTAATAATAGAATAAAATTCATCTTCTAAAATACCTATATGGTGAATTATGGTTCCCTTGAAATGTTGTGTCGATGTTGGAGCTCGATGCTTGAAAATGAACAACCAGAACATGCGCAACTACAGCACCGCAATCTTGAAAGAAAACCTTAATCTTTACTTTGTATTAACGGAAACAAAAAATTCTATTGGTCTAGGAATCCGTATTTACCTTCATTAGATTACATATAATTTAGTTTAGCAATGAAGGAAAAGGACGAGCGAGGTTTGCTATCATATGAGCATTGCATTACAGATTCAATTTTTTTTTCTGATTATCACAACATAAAATACTGCACCTATAGTTCGCCATTGGCTCCGATGCTTTTTTTTAAATTGGCCCATTAATCTTTTCTGGGCTCAAACATGGACCTTCAAGGACTTTTTCCGCTCAGATCAAACCCACTCTATCGAACTTAAAACGCTCGAGATATGGTTTATCATTAAAAGTATGTGATAAAGAGTACATACACAAATATACAATTATTGATCGTTTAAAAACGGTAATGAAAGGAATTGCAGACTGCCAGAGAAGGTGTTTTCTTATTCGTTTTCGACGTGGATATCGCAAAACATACTATATACGGCAGTGGTGTACTTAGAATTTGGCTCTGGGGGGGGTCTGGAATATTTTTGATAGGTGAACCGGATGTCTGAGTCCAGCCAAATTGGGTGCCCTACCCCGGAAAGTTTTAGAAAATTATAATAACAAAATTGCATTTTATAGCCCTTATTGATGTAAGAATTTAGTCATTTTTTTATATATTAATGTTGGCACCCATGACAAAGTTGCTTCTGGGGAGGGTCCGGTCCCGTTCTCCCCTCCGCCCGTAAATACGACCATGATATACGGTAGTCCATTTGGCAACCTCACTCTTCAGATAATCCAAAACGCCTTCTTTGAAGGGTAAAAAAGATTTTATTTTTCGAATCAATCCGAGCGTTTTGCTGACATTTTCGTTCAGATTTCCATTTCTTCTGCTGAAACCAGATGTTGAAGTGCCAAATATAGGGGGATGAGATTGAACGCTTGGAGTGATGGTTAAGGTTTATAAAGAAGGAGAGAGATTTGAAATGGCTTTTTGTTAAGAGAGGGCGACACTTGTATCTCCCCTCTCCTTAGCATTATTAAAAGTGCATGAAATAAGCCCCGGTAGCGTTCAGGAAACGCACTAATTTAAATAAGGTTCTACAGTGACTGTGTGAGTCAAAATAAATACTAAATTCCACATTTTTGTTTATTTGGTAAAAAAATGCTGCTATCGCTGATGACATGATTTACCTATATAAAAACAAATTAAGATGGCAAATATGCGGTTTGTTCCACACATGTATTTTTAATTAACACTTCTTTCAAGACATAGGAGCCAACTGCAGCGTTATTTGTATGGAAATAGCACATTTTGACTTCAATAATGGAAGTAATTCGATAATAACAAAAAAAAATAATACGGTAATATTTTCGAGAGTTTTCCCTTCTTACAGACAGCATTCCTCGAAAATGGCATCTATATTATACAAAAAATCTTAATTTCCCCGTTTTTCTCCCACTGCCTCATTTATCACGGTTATTTCACGTTCAATTTACGAGAAAATAGTTTGGAAAGCTATCATTTTTCTGTTAAAAAATCAGATTGTTGATACGTTCCTCGATATATAGTCACAATATGAATGAAATGACATTCAAGTCACGGTGGAACCGCCGAATAAAATACATGGAGCCATACGGCAAGATAGCACGAGGGGAATATTGGAGTCATTGAAATGCGCATTCGGCCATATTGGAATTGATCAGATGCGCAGTTTACAACGGTGTAAGCACAGGGGTTAGTGAATAAACTGTTGCGAAATCGTGAAGATTTATCAAGGGAAATGCAAAATGGAAATAATATCCTATAATCCATTTCATTTATCATAAACTTCATGGGCTAATTACGCGCGATAGCCATTTTAGGTTAACCATTTTTCGCTAATAAATGCACTCTTCACTTCCACGTGTCAAGATTCCTTCGATCCACTATGAGGAAACGCAATTTATTCTAGTTCCAAGCAAGGATGTCACGCGAAACATGGGGGAAATCTTCTACACCCACATTCTACCCCAGCGAGCCGCCGCAGAAACGTGTGGAAGAGGGTGTAAAGATTTGTACATAAGAATTGCAGGAGCCATGTATTGGGGGGAGAATAGGAAATATGAGAGGGCAGAGGTGAATTATGTTTCTTAGGCTAGTGTCACTTTGTTTTTGTTATAATCACTTATGGTGCGAGGAAAGAAGGATTGTGTGTGCCAGTCCGTTTGGCAGTGCATTCCTCTAATTTTATCACTCCTATCAGTTCAAGAGATACAGCGTGGGGATAAAATAATATCCTCCGTGTCGTACTGAAGCTCACCTGATCGGAGTTTATCAATTTATGCAAGCCTAGCGTGCAGCCTCCCAATTCTCTAACGGTTCCAACATAGTCCTTTCATCTGCTGTGTGACTTATTTGTTCACACGTAGCAGAGTTTAAAGAAACATACGGTTTTCCTTTGTAATTTATATGCTTCGTGGATTAAATCTATCTGAGCAGGGTCGTTAATGCTCTCGCAGTGAATACAATATGTGGCCTAATAAGAGAAAAGTAGCATCTTTCTATTTCACCTTTTCAATAGAGAACCAATTCGTAGGAAAAGTCATAGTTTATTTAATGCAACGCCGCAAATGTTTCGTATGTGTTTACCCCACGTTAGGTCCGAAGTCAAGGTGTTTCCAAGGTATTTGACTTTACTCCCCCACTAGAGGCACAAAGATTTTACGTTATCGAGGTCAGACGAGAGAGTTTCTAAGTCAGCCGTTGTAGCAACTTCTCAGTAGATGACGGCAATACCTGCAAATAATCTTATTTTACTACTTAATCTAAAGTTAAAGTCGTTTATATAAATGATGAATAAGAGATGGTGAATCTCGCTTCTCGAGAAAAATCTCGAAAATAATGCATAGGCACAATTCCCTTTTTTTACGTTTTACCCTACATAGTTGCAATGTATATTTTTTGTGAACAATCTGGTCAAATGGTTTCTTTAAATCCTGAAATAAGGCGTCAACTTGCCTTTTCTCTCCCCTTGATTTGACAGTATCATGGAGAAAGAGTCCAAGCTGGTTTTCACAAGAACTACTCTTCCGAAAGCCGTGCTGACTGCTTTGGAAGAAGTTTCAATTATCCAGGAAGATCATGCTATTACGAGCAACAATGTCCTCGTGATTCTTGCAAAGCAGAAATGTTTACGATATAGGCCGGTAGTTTCATGGGTCTTGTTTTTTTTCCTTTTTTTAAACACTGGTGTTACATAAGCTATTTTTCAGTGATGTAATTTATCTTCAGATAATTAATTGTAAACTTTTATTTCTAGCAATGGTACTTTGTGTGGGGAAAACTCTTTGTTTGCGTATGCAGATATTTATTCTAACTAGGGGACTTGACACATTTAATAGAGCGTAAATTCTTTCTTGTCCGATCGCGTTGTGTAAGTATGTTGGCAACTCACTGGTTCACAAACGACAAGGATGTTGGCGTCGAGCATGGTGTCGTCCTTAGTGTATAAAATTTCAAAGAATTAGTTCAATGTATTGGCTCTGCCGATAGGTACAGTGAGTGACTACTTTGCCACATTTGCCAATCAAATACTGTACAGATAAACGTTTTCTTTGGTACTCATGATTATTATTAATGATAACCTACCGGTAAGGGTAGGTATCGATGGAAGTAGGAATACCTATATTAACCTTCAAAAGTAAAGGGTCATTTGTTTCCATACACTATTCCATTCTGCAGCTCTGTATACGTCTTACCTCTCTTCATCCCGTTTATAAAGCCTATTCTCTGTCCTCCCCACCTCCGCTTACCCGCAACATCCTCTCCCCTCTATCGCGGCCTTCAGTATTTCTTCAACCCTCATCACCTGTACCAACCTCCCACTCTACCTCCTCCTACTGTCCTCATGTATTTCCTATCCTCACTCACAATGCCGGTCACTTTCCGCCTTAGCAGAAAGAATACACTGAAGAAACTCACGTGAACGCGATAATAAGGCCGATCGGAGTATTTTCTTTCGGGCTCTGCCTCAAATATGTGTTTGTGAAAGTTGCGAATGGGCGTGCAGTTTTGTTTAGCCGAGATTCTCATCGTATTCCATTCACTATTATTACCTCGGCGTGTTCTTCATCCATGTGAGATAAACCTCTAGTTTTGTGGAAAAAATTTCATTATTCTATGAACAATTTGGAGCCATTTTATTTATTCTAAAATGTTTAATCTATATTATATCGATGCATGCGTGCTGCTGTAGTTCGCCGGGTTGTCAAAGCACAGTACACGTTTGTGTTACCTACGCCTAATTTTGCCCTTGCAACCGACTCAACTCTTCCTCCAAACCCTATACTATTTAATTGCAAAATACATATAAACTAACGGTCCCTCTACCATTGGTAGCACATTTGTTGTGTAGTGAATGCTTTTAAGGTTTCGCCTCGTGACACGCATTAGCGATTTATGCTAATGCATAATTAGTCGTAGTAACACTAACTTTAGCGTGTAGTGTAATGCATGTTGGTGACTACTCACCCCCAGCCACACACCCTTGAGGTGGCTTGCAGGGTATTTTCCAGGAGTAGAAGTATTTTGCTGTTCTCTGATCCATGCTTGGAGTCATCATATTTTCTACCCTGACCCGTTCTTTCAATCAAATGTAAAATGGGGCAAAATAGGTTTCTTACATTGGTGGATGGTAGTATGTCATTGTCGAGAATGCGGCAGTAGGCTTACTTGGATCAAAAACGTTTTCCAAACCAATCCGAATATTTCCGGTTAGGATTTTCGTTCATTTCCCTTCCTCCGACCGAAAACATTCTTGAAGGATTCTATTGAAGTGCCTAGCCCAAGGGGAAGAAAGGGAGTGGCAGTAGTGCTGAGCCGTGTTTTTAAGGGTGTGAGAAAGCGCCATCCGATAAGATTCTTTTTTTAGGCGAGGATGTCACACTTCTTTTATTTTATTTTCCGAATTTTTTCGAGTCCGAATTATACGCGGCGCTTTTGGAGGACACCACTTGAGGCTTTGACGTGAGGATACTGATGGGAATTGAAAAATGGCAACGGGGACACATCTGATTGTACGGAAGAGGACGAACACATGTCAAACGCCTTAGACTTGGTTCGTAAGTGTTGGATATTCGGGGATAGGCAACCCCGTAAAACAGAAGTAAAAATCCTTGATTTATCCTCTCCATATGCAATATCCCCCCCATACACCGGAAATCCTGGGTTTTACCCCTCTAAAATTATTTTGATGACCTCTTTGCGTCCTTACCGTCCCCCATGTGGGCATCACTCCCGACAACTGAAGTCTTTCCCTCATTGGGGATACATATATTATTATCCTTCTAAAGACTAAAATATTCGCATGATTCATTTGTGCATTGTTTCAGCAGAAGCAGTCTTACATCTGAATTTAAATACTACCATGTGACCCACCGCATATGCGTGTGGTGGAGGGTTTAAGGAAAACCAGCTGTGAAAAGGGAGTGAATGTGGAAAAGGTATTGAGATGAGATGAGATGAATTTCATGTTTACGGTGTATCTTATGTTACTGTCACTCTTTCTTTTTTATTTAGACACTAATGCTGCCTTTAAAGAAGAACCATGTGTACCTATCAGTGTGGCAGTGTCTCTTATCTTTTAATTCTAGAGATATAGCGCGGGTCCAATATTGTATCTGTCGAGTGCAGGTCAAAATTAAAAAAAAATATTCTATTAAAAAACTATTTCAGACCATCCGACCACTATTTTATACCATCCGTATTTATTTTTATTTTTCGATGAAAGAAATTGGAATAAACGGTAAATTATATAAATGATACCCATTTCCCATAATAATAACACGAAATTAAAGAAAAACATGTCGCTAAGCTGAGTACGATATAGAAGTATTTGATTAGCCAAACTTGTACTCCAATTCTACCACACCCCACTGATAAAAAGTGTATTTTCTACTGTTTAGCTATGCAGGGATGTGTACTATGCTATACTATATCTCAATGTACTGTTTATTAATAACTTTCGTGCTCATTTGTTTTTAACTTAGTTGATGACAATTCATGGTAACCATTGTCATGTAAATATAATGTACAACCAAATATGAATCAAGGTGGTTCCACCGTAAAATGACTTAAATGTCATTTTACTCATATTCTGTTTACTTGTAGAAAAATTTGTCCTCTATCTGATATGAGCAACAAAATAATACCTTTCCACGCTATTTTATTATATTATTGAACTTGAAATCACATGGTGCTCAATGGTGGCATGAGAGAACCACGGGGAAAAATAGTATTTTTCCATAAAATATAAATGCCATTTTTGCGGAAAACTATTTATAAGAGGAAAATAACCCATAGAAATTGAATAAAAATAAAACATAGGTATCTTACTACCTTATGTTTTAAGTTATTGAAGAATTAATGCCGTAATTGAAGCCAAAATACGGTAATTTGTAGGAAATGGCGCTGCAGTCGGCTCCTATGGCTTGGAAAAAGTTCTCATTTAAAATACATTCGTGGAATAATCTGTAAATGTTTTCCCTTACTTTTTGCTTTCTTTGGTTTCATTTCATCAGCGAAAGCAGGATTTTTTGGACAAAATAGGTTAGGTTGTTTTATATTTATATTCAAAAGTGATTGTGAACCTTCCAATAGTCCCTTTGTAGTCCTGAAGAGGGAATGATTTCATTCCGATACGTCGGCAAAGAATACGGTTTTTTTATTTTGACCTGCCTCGATGAATAAATTTCAATTAAAGGTCAATATGTTGATTAACGATACGAAATAGCATCCTCTTTAGTTGTACTGAAACTCGCCTAATCTGAATATCATCAAGAAATCTAGGCGTAGCGTGTAGCTTTCGAGACTCCTAACCTAGTAATTCAGAACTGTTTGTTCCCTGGTAGAAGTTTCGTACATAGCGTGAGGGTTTACCTTATATTTTCCTTAATTCGCGAATCAAATCTTCCAGTGCAGGGTCCAAAATATTTGCGGCGTATTAAAGACATGGTCTAACCAAAGAAAATCAGATTCCCTCTTACACTTATTCATCCAAGGACCTGTGTACTATTCGCTTGATAAATCCTAGAGTTGACGTGTTGAAGGCCGTTAAAGGCGTTGGCACGACAGAACTGATGAGAAATAAAAACGAGTTGGCAGGTCGCATCTGAAGGGAAAGAGAACAGACACATATATGTCACACATTGGACATGTCTGTCACAGAAGAACACCGCGGGTAATGCCACGGAAAGAATGCGTGTCAGAAAAAGGTTTTCATAAAATAATTATTTAAAAAAAAAACAAGAACTATGAATGTTATCTGTCAACGGCTTACAGGGAAACTCCCTTTGCAGCCTGTGCGGGCCGAGTAAAGACGATGTTGCAATCTTTTTCAGAAAGCGAAATGAAAAAAATGGATGTGTTATTGAACAGAGTGATTGGAAAAAAGACATTTTGATTTCAAACAGTTTGTGGAAGTTTAACTATTCACAGAAATTCCTAAATTTTCCGAAAAACATCGAACAAACGAATTCCTGGGTTTTGATGGCTCTTCTTTTATTCTGCACCAGGAATCATTTTTATTTGGAATATCGTGTTTGTTATGCTTATAAATTAATGCGCACAGTGTCACATCTTTCATTCGGTATGGGTTAAAGAAATTCCGTATGTTTTAATAGATAAAAATAGGTTAACTTAATTTACAACTAAAATTATATCATCTATGCATAATTATTATATTTTTTATACTAAAAGCTATGGGTGGCCGATATTCTTAAACTCGATTTATCCACGATAAATGGTTGCTGTATGAAATTTAATTTTTTTTATGCAGTACAGCAATAAAATTTTTAATTTAATAATCACAAAATAATTCAAGATTTTAAAAGAGTGAAGCCCTTCTTTTTCTGTTTTCGAGCACACGGTATGTCATTGTAATGATCAGAAACTTGGTCTTAAAGGACTTTAAATATCGATATTAAAAATACTTACACCCAAGAATACTATTTTCATATCTAAGATCCAAGAAAATATGTAATTTTCTTTTTACCGAGGATATATAACTAATTGATTTATTATGGATTTTTTATCCGAGCAGATATGCTAATAGTATCATGAAGGCAACTAGTATCATATTTCGCTTCAATAACATCATGGTGTGGCAATGTGTTCTAGATATATAAGATGAAAAACATTCTTGCAGTCACATATACTATTTTTGTACTCTGGTTCCATGATTTCAAAACTTGGATTACGAGAAAAAAAGAGGAATTTGATAGAATAATTACATGAAAGTACATGCCAGCGGAAGTAGTGTTGCTACAGTGTGGACTTTCCGGGTTGATTCAAAAGACTAGGGGGTTCACAAAACCGTTTTGAAAGCTGATGTAAATGTAAATATAAACGAAAAGGTATCGTACGCGTCCCGGGAAAAATATCCTCAAGTCTTTTTCAAACTACGGAATAAATAGAAGAAAATTGTGTGTTAAATTGAGATTTTTGCAAATGAAACATGGTCGCTAATTGAATGAGCAAGTTTAAATTTAAACAACATCCGAAACTCACCGCAAAGGTTAAAACAAACGGATATAATACGTCTGTTTGCTAATCGCGCTAACGATGGCCAGAAGGGAATAAACACTAAGAAAGAGTGTATTTGTTCTGCGTTACCTTTTATACGCACTCAGTTTAGATAATTCTTTTCACTCTAGGAGCGATGTGATATATCATTTAATAGTTAAATAATGCATAAATTACCAGTAAACCAAACATGATAAGGGATTTCACTCAATTAAAACAAACTGCGTTCCCAGCAATTATCTGAGGCTTAGAGTTTTGTTGTTACGCAATTTAATCTAAATGAACTGTATATACTGAAGTTATGAATAGTAAATGGCACGATTTTGAACACTCTTACTGAGAATCCGGCCAAGTGACGTGATTTACAAATTCCTGAAGAACGCGACTGACGTCAACTAATGTGTTTTTATGACTTCAGATATCAAAATTCTGCCATATTTTTAAAAGGAAAGAATCAAATTTGAAGAACCTACTTCATTATTTCTTACCTACCTACCTTTTGTACGTGTAACTACCTTTCATTACTTATCAATATTAAACGAAGAACTTAATATTTTTAATCATGCATTTATAGTTGTTTTTGAGCAAAATAGCTTTCCTTTTTTAATCATGAAATTCATCTAAAATGCTCATATGAATTCTACAAAGGTATTGAAATTCGAAGTTCAGTATCGAGAGTGTTTACTTTATATAACTATAGAGCAACTTTGCATGGCTCCGAAACATGGGATATTAGAAAAGAGAGTTCGAAATTATAGGCCTCTTTTGAGATCTTAATTTGGAGAAGGATAAAGACATAAGTTGAGTTGGAATCCATACTTTTTAGATTAGACGCAAAAGCATCAAAGTGAGACATGACCATAACGTTGAGCATTACTTCCGTGGATATTATTCTCTTTAAGAATCCATATTCTTTCCCCCTTCTCGCTACTACTTAACTATATCGACTGGCCAGAACGGAATATGGCGGACTGTTTAAAAAATATTACAACCATTGTCGTACTTGACATCTCTCTAAGGTGAGTGTGCAAAAGGTGGCCTTTGCTCTTATATGGTCTATTTTTGTATACTAGAGATAGCTGTCCACTTATTCACTAAATGGCAGCGCGTCCTTGATTACGGGCACATTCTATTGTAGTGACTGAAAACTATCATTTCTAGGAAGAACGGCGGCCATGTTGGTGCTGTTTATACATCCAAATATCTGCCGTCGTTGCACAACAAGATTTAGGTGAGTAGAATTTCATCGTAATTAAAGATAAATATGCAGTACTTCATGAACGTTGGATATACTTTAAAAATATCATTTTATGCTTTTTTAGAGAACGATAAAATACTGAAGTTTGGCGGCACAATTACAACATCGAGATGTTAAATAAGTATTGAAAATCGAATATTGTTCTGGTTCCCAGGTGGCTATGTTGGACCATCTTGGGAGCCCCTATGAATTTCAACTGCCATTAATAATTTAAAAATAGTATTAAAATAAAAATAAACTACTGAAAAACATTTAATAAGAACATAATTATATATTTATCTCAATGATTTACTAATAATAGATTAATATAAAAATCTATAAGTGCGGATACTTGTATCAGTACATGATGGTTCGAGAACTTGGGAAATGGACAGAGGGTCCGCTAACCAAAGCAATACTGCTGCTGCAAATAATACTGCTGTTAAGGATTAGGTGACTGTCAGAAGAGCTGCCGAAACGAATAGTATCCCCAGAAAAACTTTAAGAAACTATCTAATATAAGATAATTTAAGGAGATAAAAGGTTGGAAATCTGTTATATCTTTAGGTTTTCATGTTTCTGCAAATCTGGTTTATCGTTAGAAGTACTAGAACTTTGTAGAATAATCCATCTTCTAGCGGATGCCTCTTATTCCAAAGTTTGTCAAGCTTACTATGCTTATACTTAGCATCATCGAGGAACGATCATTAGTCTGGTATTTCTCAACGATTAAATACATAATAGACGATTGACCGACTAGATAGAGAATAGAAAGGAAATTATGGAAAACTTCTTAAAAGCTAACTTCCGTTGTTGACTGAAATGGTCAAATAGGCTTTCTTGTGAATTTGGTGAAGAAACAGATCAGACCTTGGGCTAAAATTAAAAAGTCTGCGAAATTTGCTCACGAGTGGGAAGATACTGGGAGGAAGAATAATCAAATTTAATAGCGTGGATGGGAAAGAATAAGTGAAGGGTTTAACTGGATTTGGAACTGAAACTGAGAAATCGGAAGATGGTGAAAAAATGAAACTGAAAAGAATTTAAAAAAGAAAAAAAATGCGAGGGGGAATATAATTGACTTTTTTATTAGTGCTTCGAGTTGGAAAAACGGAAATTTTTGTTTGAGAATAGGAGTTTCCCCGACACAGTATTCAGCATTTTTTCGTGATTATCGATTCATTCTCTAAAACAGTCTCGACGGATAATCCGAGAAAGAGAAAAATTAACTGGCAGTTGACGCGATAGTGCCGTAGGAGTAAAGACAGTTTCACACGACACTTTCGTCATCAATGAAATCAGTAACAAAATCGTTGACGTAAATTGGGAACCGAATTCGGATATTTTATCACCTTCGATGCCTCAGAGCCTATGTTTACACGATATAGTAATTTCAAGGCACGGGGACACTATTCAGGCACGGAGATTGGACTTTCACGGAGAGTTTTTACTCCAATTTCGAAGCGATTGGGAATCCTTCATTTATACGGGGACCATTTACCGGATTTGATTGGAAATGAACTATAGAGAATGCTTTAATTTCATAGGCACATATTTCCCAGTACCATATTTTCCCCGTGTTTCTCCCATTCTCGTATTTAGCACAATGTAATTTCAAGATCGATTTGCCAGAAAATAGGACGGAAACAACATTTTTCTGATCATATCATATGGTAGACACGTTATTCTTTAAGTACCCAGAATGTGAAGTAAATGATATATTTTGTCATTTTATGGGGGAACCTCATTAAGTGGACACCCCGTCCTTACTTGGGTTCTAGGTGGAACTAACTTAAATTTTAGGGAATTGATTGGAACGTTAATATATGACGGCTGCTTGATGTGTTGTTCAATATATACAAACGATCCCTCTAACATTGGTAGCATATCTATAGTGTAGTGCATGCTTGTGAGGCTTCGCCTCTTGACAATCATTAGCGATTTATGCTAATGCACCATTAGTCCGAGATACACTATCTTTAGAGTGTAGTGTAATGCATGCTGGTGACTACTCACCCCCTGCCACACACACTTGAGGTGGCTTACAGGGGATTTTGTAGATGTAAATATAGATAATGCCTTTCGATAAAATGAGGCTAACACCAAAGATGGGTTTCCTCCCTTCCTATTCCAATCCCAGTATAATGCACCCTATCCACTTCCCGACTGCATAACATCCTCCATTCAAACCATGACCTTTAGCATCCCCTCGCCCATCATTGTCTTCTCCAAACCCTGTTATAGCGACATTAGAGAACAGGGACAAAGCGTTACGGCAACCGTCTCCTACGATGGAAACACCGGCTCCCAATCAGTCATCGAAGTTAAGCATCGCTGGGCTCGGCTCGAATTTGGAGAGGTGTTCCTCCGATTCGTTCGAGTGCTGTTGCCTCTGTCTGCATGTGGCAGACAGTAAGTGTGAAATGACCTTAGCCGTCAAAGCACGTTAAACAAAAGCACTACCAAGTACCACAGATCTGATGTCGCATTCAATGCGTATCCATTTCGTAGAGCCTTATTAGTATACATGCAGTGCGGGTTGCGTCGCTTGCAAGTGCTAGGAATGCCAGAGGCAAGGCAGACGAGCCGGTGTGCCGACCGTATGGGGGTGAATGCTCACTGCAACGAAATGATCCAATACGCCTGGAACGCAGTGAAAGAATACCGCTTTCAAGGATTTGCCAATTAAATTTTTTTGACGGAGAAAACTTGTGCTTGTAATCTCAACGTAATTTGAGCAAAAAGTCACATACCTAGAATTTGATGAATTTGACCTCATTTTATAGAAAAAATTCCCATCTTTCCAATTATATCAAAATACTAACTCCTTGCCGAATTACATTTCGATTAACAATTTGCCTAAATAAGCTGTTTTGCATAGAATAGATTACGGCTGTGCGCTCCAGAGGATTATTATTGAAACATGATAGGAACTTTTAACACCTAGATTTCGTCAAAAAACTGAGTGTAGTTTGTATGTTTTTTTAACTATAACAAACAAACAATTTCTCACCTCACAAACAAAAAATTTTTACAGAATCGCAAAAAACCTGCTGTTTTGAAGGCTTTTTATCCGTATGGCGTGAATAAATGACTCAATTTAGTGACTCACCTACGTAGTTAGGCATATTGATTTCATTACTGAGAATTTCTGTCATATATAACTATATTTTTGCACCATTAATGTTACAGTATTTACTTCTTACTTTTTACAGACGCTGAAGTTAAAAAATAAAATTCGAATATGGTCTCCATTATGACTAGAGAACTATCTCGCTCAAACTACTTTAACATTATTTTGGTCTCAATCTTGAACCTCAACCTTCACGTCCTTCACATTCCTCGAAGTGACTTTCCTATCACCTCATATATTCCATGGTTATAGTCAAAAGAGATATCAATGAATGCATATTTTTGCATCTATTTATCCGTCAAAATAGATGCAAACATCCATTCATTGATATCTCTTTTGGTTATAGGATGGCTAAGACCAGTGGGGTCCGGAAGATATGCAATCCGCGTGACACGGATGCCAATATGACGCAGTGAAATGGGCACGCTTCGCCTCCATTGCGGGGATAGGAGATAAACTCTCTGTATTACGGTGAACTTACGGACGTCCAGTCCATATTTAGCTTTTATTTGAAGCTTTCAAAATATTTCACGAGTTTCTCCAGCCATCTTCTTAACCAAGAGTCAGTGCCACGCTGCTTAGTGTCTATAAATGCGTGAATACAAGATAAACGGTATTTTTGGCTCACAGTTTACCTTAAAATATCCCGAATTCGCCGTTGCGCTTACGACAGTCAATTTTCACGGGAGGTGCACCGTGACGTCGATTGTGTCCGGTGGTTGAAATTTCCCGTCCCACGTCATACGGTTCACGGTTCCCGTCACACGCTAACGTTGATTGTGTCCCAGCCTTTAGTCTCAACGCTCTTTTAAGACCATTACGGAACGAAGACTCAAGAATTATATAAAGAACCTTCTTACGTCTTGCGGATTAATTGCACCGATTTTTGTTTTTCATAGCCTTGAATTTTTTTACTTCGGCATTCTCTCTCACTCTATGGCTCTCTTTTCAAAATATCGCAAAAGAAAAGGCTTGCGTCATCCAACGGTTTTAAGCCGCAGTTTCTTAAAGCCAAGAGGAGAGACAGAGAGAGAGAGAGAGAAAATTCCGTTCTTCTCTCATCGGTTTTTCTCCCACCTTCCAAAAAAGATAATGAGAGAGAGAGACAGAGGGAGAGGAGTAGAAAAAAAGGGGAGGGATGGACTCGCCGGGGAAAGAAGATTATAGTGCCCCTGATGATGAGAGTGAGAAAAGAAAATAAAAGATTTAAAGCTTTTTCGCAGGGCTTTTCTCCAGAAAACGCTCTCGCTCCGAATACGGATTGTCTGCGAGGCGTGGAGGAGGGGCAAGGGAAAAGCTAACGTGAGACATTGGGAAAAGAGATTGGAGAATAAAATACCCAAGTCCAGAGGGTAGAGATGACGCGACGTGGTATGGCAGAACGAGGCTCACCTCAGTTGAGACGTAGCCCAATAGGATTATGTACCATTTCTAGTTACCACTAGTTTTCCAGAAAATGAAGGCTGTTAATTAAATTAAGTTTGGTGTCCATTTACTAATTAAAGCGTGATGTTAAATGCGATAGACATTTCGATGCCATAAAAAAAGTAGAATTTCTGCGTTCAATAAAAAAACTGGTAGCCATATGAGGTGATGTCTTTTTGCAGTAAGTGTTTGTTTAAACTACATTTACAACGTAGCTTCTCGGAATTTCAAACACGTGCAAACGATAAGTAATGGCATTAGACCGTGTGAAACTCCTTCAAATTATCCTTCTAAAGCGATTTATAGCTAAACAAACGTTTAAAATAGTGAATATTGTAATTATCAGTTATTCGTCGTAGACATAATATTTGACTGCGAAAGTTAGAACAAATAATGCATCACCATATCAACATAAGTCTTTATTACGTTTCGTTACGGCTGTTCAAACTTGGAATGTCCTATTTGTTCACTATTCGTTTGACAGCAGCCATGAGAAAAAAATTAATAGTAGATGAGGAATAAGGTGAAGAGAAAAATATTTGGAGTTTTTTATGAGCATAAAGTCAGCATCGAAATATTATAAACTAGGAGCTAAAATGGATTTATTCTAAATGTAAGATTTGTATCTCTAGGATAGGTCAAAAATTTAAAAACTTTTACTCCTTGCCAACGTTTCGGTGTATAATTGACACCATCTTCAGTGCTACAATTTCTAGTACAACAAAATTATTAATGAAGTAACATAAAAAATATAACGTCTCCCCTTAAAAATCAAAGTATCATATTTTTTACATCTTTTTTTTAATTTTTGACCTATCCACGAGATACAAATCTTACATTCCATGAAGAGGTCGATAATACAATACTTCAATTTATTCTAAATGCTATTTCATTTGAATCTGTTCAGAATTGATGCAGTTAATCATAACTGAAATCAGTGCCAAATTCTGAATAACGTATTCGAAACTAAAAAATGAATTCGATGCCTCGCGGCCTGTGTTTACACTATGCTAATTTCAGTACGAAGTGACGATATCTGGACATTTGCTGAGCTATGCAATCAAAATAAGCTGCGTACTGAATATATTTTTATGGATGGACCTGGTGGAAGTTTTTGATATTTATCATAAATAAAACCCTATTTCTTCCTTAACAGTTTTTTTTTAATTTTTCAAAAGCAACAGTTGAAAAGTAGGTATGTAAAATATATATTTATTATTTAAACTGCTTGATATTCTCTTGGTATAGTTACTATCTGGTTTACATAATATTTCAAGAAAAGGCTATGTAAACCAGCTCTGCATGTCTCAATAGTGTATTGTTGTCTGAAATTCATAAAATTTCTCCGAGGATTATTTTGGTAAATATCTATATTGGAAACACAAGGACAACGACACCGAATTCAACCAAAAAAGACATCCAGTACACGGGGAAGATAGGGAGTAAACATGTCTCTACGGGGAAAAAAATTATTGCCAAGCATTTAGTGAGTGAAAAATAATAAGGAGTTATGTTGATATGGTGATGCACTATTTGTTCTAACTTTCGGAGTCGATTATTATGTCGAATAGCTGCTAATTATAATTTTCAGTATTTTAAATATTAATTTAGCCATAAAATGCTTGAGTAGGGAATTTTGAGCGAGTTTGAGCAATGCGATGCCATTAGGTGTGGTGTTTTGGTGAAATCTTTGGCGGAGTGGTTACTTCACATGGTGGCTTTTTGGATACAATCTGTGGTGTTTCATACCGTTTCCGACAAAATATATCGGAAAAATGACACAACGTGGGAGTTACCCCGAAATCCACCATGCCATCAATGTTGATGTAATACTACAATGTTTTAATGCCACATACATTCCCAATTGCCTCGGTTGTCGGCATCAGTTGAGCATCAACGTTGTCTGTGCACCTCTGATTTAAAGCTTTATATTTTGGTAGATGACAGCTCCACCGCCGGAATGGGGAATTTTCACATTTTTTGTAAACACTTTAAAAATGTAGAGGACCACTAGAAAATAATATCTGCCAAGGGAAATTTCAATAAAAGTAGTAGTTTTTGAGATATTAAAGGTCAGAGTGGAGGAGTGGGGGGTGCGAGCGAAAGTAGTAAGTTCTAGAGGTGTGACGTCATTTTTCCCCAAGCGAACTTGCCAGCTTGCCAGCGTTCAAGGTTTGCTACGTCCGTGTAAGACGGGCGGGACAGGATTGTGTAGAGTGCTGTGTAAGATGTCGGACTATAAATATTGTGCGGTGCCTCCAGTGGCGGATACAGAAAAAAACTCAAGGGGGGGGGCGCAAGTTATCGCGACGATTGTAGCTTTCAAACTGACTGCCTGGCAGCGACTCTGCTTCCCTCATATATGTAGCTCGGTTGTTTCGAGAACATTCGGTGCCAGGATGATCGCATCCAGACTTTTAAGGAGTGTGAACAGATACAAACAGTAGAATATTTCTCGACTTTCCTCGAACAAATGCCAGTCAGAAAATCGTATCGAGATCACTAGAATGGCCGCGACTTTTCTCGTAGGTTAGCTATCTATGTGTCAGATAGAAACGTATGAAATACGATGACGCGGACGCGCACGCGTGCTACATAAGAAAGTACAACTACTCGATAACTCGACTCAGAGTCGGCTGACGAATGACGCGAACGAATAGCCTGCGGGCAGACTGGCGGGGGCGGCAATGCGGGCGGCCCCGCAAGGGGGGGGCGCGCGCCCCCCGCGCCCCCCATATGTATCCGCCACTGGGTGCCTCTGTGTACAAATACTTCAAGAGATTCAAATAAAATATTCATAGGGATTCCAAACAATGAAGGGAGAAGAAATAAATGATATAAAGCGATGAAGAGGAAGAACGACCTATCGACGAAAACAACGGGATTTGTTAGAGAAGATCATTTTAACGTGAGTAATGAATGACAACAGCCATAAATTTATAGTCAATATATGAATATTTACGTTATTTTTGCTGTGATTCACCTCAGTATTCACTCGGGTACAGTGGCGGATACATATGAGGGGGGGGGGGCGCGGGGGGCGCGCGCCCCCCCTTGCGTGGCCGCCCGCGCTGCCGCCCGCGCCGCCCCCGCCAGTCAGCCCGCACGGTATTCGTTCGTTTCTTTCATCAGTCGACTCTGAGTCGAGTTATCGAGTAGTTGTAGAGACATTCTTAGAGATCATTATCCTCTTGACGTTAATATGACATTAAATATTTTAGGAATTCAACATCTCACCCTCAAAAGTGGCACGACATTTTTCAGGCTCCATTATTCCGGTGGCTAGTAACTTGAAGGAGCTAGTTTTTTGGGTTTATAAAAAGAAAGTGTTACTCAATCTTCCAATTCCCTTTCGCATTCGTTATTCTCATGTAGTGTCAGTAATCGACTGCTTAGAAATTGAAATTGAGAAACCAAGTAACCCGTTTAACCTGGTCAGAGTACAAAAAAACAAACACAATAAAATATTTAATTTCATCCACCCCAGATGGTTATGTAAATTTCATGTCAAGGGGTTATGGAGGCAGTGCAACAGATAGTATCATTCTCAAGGACTCTGGATTTCTTGAACAAATTCCCGAAGGGTGTGGGGTAATGGCAGATCGAGGGTTCAAGCAAACTGCTCACTTATTTAGTGGAAAAAATTGTGAATTGATAAGGCCACCTAGTGTTTCTAAGAATGTAAAGAGCTCAAAAGAGGAAGTCAAATTACCAAATAGCAAGCCTAAGGATCCACATTGAGAGAGTAATAAGAAGGGTCAGAGAATATCAATTGATTGTCCCTCATTCCTGTATTGACAACCATTTGGTGAAAAAAATTGATTCTGTTATGAAAATTGTATGTGGACTAATTAACTTGCAGAGCAAATTAATTAAATAATCTATTTCTAACTAAATGAATGCTAGGATGAAGAAAATTTAATTCTTTCTTGATGTGCCAAGTGTTTATAGTGAATTATGTGTTGACAAATAAACTGTTTACCAAGCTGATGGTGAAATTTCAAAACAAGATTTTATTAATTTTCAAGAGCCTTCCTAACAGAGATGTTTGATTAAATTTCCTTGAACTGATACCACCTTTCATTCATTCCCATTAAGAAACTTGCTGAAAAGTATTTTTCTCAAAACATTTTCACTTTAACCTCTTTTTCATGAACAGTTATCACCATATATGGTTATAAGACCACTAGGGTTTTATAACAAAGGTAAACAAGGCTGCAGGCATCATTTTTTAAGTGAATAAGACATTTACTTTGACTCGGTTAAATTTGAGGAAAAGATGTTTTTAGTTCTTTACTAATATATAAGGTGAATGCAATAATCTTGGTTTCAGCAGTCACCTTGACTATGGGTAGAAAATATGAGGGGATGTCTTAGTCATGAAATCTGTTTTTGGTCTACGAATACTGATTTTATGGATGCTAAACAAAAACTTAATCTATGGAAGACTAGATCACTATGTCCATGGCTGAATATATTTACTGCCTCTAATAAATATGTTCATACACCTATGATTAATATGAAAGAATGCCTACCTACTCCCTAAAAGATGAGCCCTTTACAACTATGTCCAATAATAATGTCTTCAAGGCTAAAGGCTTTGTAAAGCTAAAGCTTTTTCCCACGATTAATACAAAGATTTCATGCTGCACTTTCACTGATAGTATTATCTTTGAATGTTCAGCGTGAAATATTCCTCATTTAATCCTAAGCCAGGATACCACTGGGGATTTATATCGATACTGAATGTGGTTACAGGCACCATTTTTTAACGAATAAGCCACTATCCTAGACTGCTAAATCTAATGAAGTGATGTTTTCAGTTCTTTACTAACATATGAGGTAAATGCAGTATTCTTGGTTTCAACAGTCAGCTTGACTATGTGTAGAAAATATGAGGGGATGCCTGAGACATGAAATCTGTATTTGGTCCACGAATACTGATTATGTGGATACTAAACAAAAACTTCATTTAGGGAAGACTAGATCACCATTTCCAAGGATGAATATTTTAACCGCCTCTAATATATATGTTCATACATCTATGATTAATAAGAAGGGATATCCCACCTACTCCCTAAAGGATGAGCACTTTTCAACTTTGGTCAATAATAATGTACCTATTCAATGTTAAAGAGTTTGTATTAAACGTGGAAAATAGCTTATTGGTGAATGTACAGCATGAAATCTTAAAAAATACAGTATTAAAATATTAGGTACTTGATGATGACACCGCTCTGTCGAAACATGTTGTACCAGGAAAATAAATCCGTGGAAGGAAACCAAGTTACTTTTTCATTGGTGAAATTCAACTTCCACATAGTTGAGCTTGAAACCATGGAACGTGAAATCTTCCTTACTTAATCTTAAGCCAGGAAACCATTCGGGATTTATGCTATGGGGATGCTAAACTAGGCTGCTGGCCGCAATGTTTTATTGTAAATAAGCCACTATCATAGACTCTGTTAAATCTATGGAAGAAATTTACCTGTTCTTTACCAATACAAATCTCTATTTAGTCCATGAATCCTGGTTACATGGAATCTATTCAAAACCTCATCTGATAATATTTTTACACATGACGTAAAATTTTCTTTTCACTTAATCAGCATAAGGTATATGAAGTATATGTACCTACGTTTACATACTTGATGTGATCTTTTTCCTCAATACTTCTGACCAGTAAACTATTGTTATTTTAATCATAATTCAGTCTTGAACGATATCATCAGTGCTACCACAGAATAATAATAATAATGCCAATGTAGTTATTATGTACAGGTCCATAGTAATGGAAGCTAACATTTCTCTTTGATATAATTATTAAATAAAGTTACTAACTATAAAGGGTTAAAAATAATGTGCACAGTCGGAAATATTCTCTTCATAAATGTTACATGATATCTTTTTTTGTATAGGAAAGGTTAGAGTAGTCAATTTTCTGGCTTATAAGACACCAATTAGTTTGAACTTAACCTTAATTCACATTTGCAAGGCAAATAGGCACTTCTATGTTTTCAAACGCTATTCCATCAATAAATAAATATTTATACTAGAAAAACTTACCGTGAAGTTACTTTTAAAGTATAACGCCGTCATGATGGAATCCACTTTAGGAAGATTGTCACTACAGCCTTTCACGAAGCCTTCATCCATTTCAAAAATTCGATATATTAATAGTCTACGAATACGGAGAGAGGTTGAAAAAAAATGAATTCATTAAAAAAATAAAATTTAATAGGAAAATCAAAGAAAATACTGCACAAAATTCGTAAACATAGACCCAACGCCTTCAAGCTTCTGCTGCCGTGCCGTGCATGCCGAGGGGAAAAATGACGTCACGACCAATCAGAGCGAACTTCACGTCAGCAGACAGATTTCATCATTTTGAGTGATTTTTATGCAAAAAGCGGTGTTCAACGCGAAAATTGGATAGCATAAGTGGATTTCTGGTCAAAATTCCTATAAGAATCATTCATTTCTTCGGTGAAAAAATTTTCATGCAACTTCCCCATTCCCTTGAATCACTTGACTCGCCTGCCTGCTTTTTATTGGTCGTAGGATCAAAATATCGTATATGAAAATAATTATAACACCATTCAGTATAACGCAGTGTATTTTATAAAATTTATAATTTGTATTATTTATGTTTAAAAACCTGATAATCTATTTAGATTATTTATTATTATGTGCTAACACGCTTACCATGGTACAATTTGAAGCATGACGAACTCAGATCGATTTTCAACCTTTGCTCCAAATGAACGTACCAGAACCAAAATGATTTGCGAACAACGTATTCTATCTGGATTATTGGTGTACTTTTTAGTTACATAATACGTTGTAGAAACACATTAGGCTTGAATGGAATTGAGACAATTCCCTAGCGCTTGCTTACTCTGGAGAGGAGGACGGAGAACATCCTTTGTAATCATTTGAAATAATTCCTCATGCTACTTTAATTTCCTCTCCCATAATCCTCCCGCTTAATCCTCTTTCAATTGAATTTCTGAAACTAGGGAGTCTTATAAAGGCGAGACTAAAGCTTAGTTCCACACAGCAGCGTCTTTTTCATATTATTTTGTATTCCCATTATATTCGTCTGCTCTCTCATTGTAGTGAGGGATTTAGGTGACGTCCATGTTTTTTTTAAATACTTCCTCGTTCCTTTCAATTCGATATTAATCCCAGAATTTGAAATTATAGACTAATTTGATGCTCACATCATGAATGTAATGACTGGAATTCATATCCTTTCGAAATTCAAAAATTAAATAAAAAACACAAAATTCAAATGTGTGGCCACAGGGTAGCCCCACGGATATTTAATGAATTCCCCAATTTTCCCCTCCGTCTTTTCGAAAATACATTTCTGTTTTTCCCGGTTTTCTCGAATAATTTTATCGTTTGCCGGGTTATTTTGAAACCAGGTTTATGCAACACCAGTTCGTTAAACTGGGGAAGAGATTGGCAATAAACTAGTTTTCGGCGCATCACTAGCTGGTGGATATAATAACAATGATGTACGTACATGCATTTTTTTTCAAAATACTTACATCTTTTTGTACATAAAATGGAATATTTCTATAGTAGCCAACCTATGTACTTATCACTCGAGAAATGCAATACAATATTCTTCCGAGTTTCTTTTACAGGCGAACTAGGTGAATACTCGAGTTATACTTCAGTTTTTTACTTTAAAAATTGTGTAATCCATTATATTCCTCTACTCTTTCCTTGTTGTGAGGGGTTCATACGAAGTGTCCGTTGTTTTTAATACTTCCCCGTTCTTTTTAGTTAGATCGTAATCCTATATTTAAATTAATATACTATGTTTCTGCTCAGATGAAAAATGTAATGGCTGGCGTTCCTATCCTAATAAAATTAGTAATCTTCACCTCCGTATTAACCTACGTGCCTCAAGCTAGAGCATTTTACAAAAGGGGTTTTAGGGCACCAGCCTTGCAAAGGGATGGGTTTAGGGAAAAGGGATATGAAAAAGGAGAGGCCGAAAGTGAATTGTATGCTAACGGGGTGTCATAGTTTTTAACGTAGTTGCTTTTATTGTAATCATGATTGGTTCGTGGGTAAAGGGAAGTTTTGTATGTACCTATCACTAAGGCCGTGTATCTCTCTTATTTTGTAACCACTATTATTTATAGAAGTATACATTCAGGGTAATCAAACGGTTAAGTTAGATATAAGTGAAAGAGAGTTAAAAATCATGGGTGGTTTCAGGTGTGACGAAGTGGAAAATTGATTTAAATTATGAAAAAGAACACTAGGTATTTGGAGCAGAATTTTATTGAGATACTACTTGTTTCAACTCACATACCTCATCTTCTGGTGCCAGGTGGTATCCGAAGATGACGCATGCGCATTGAAACTATTAGCACCTAAATGTTATACAATCGAAAATATCCTGTGTTCTTTTTCATCATTGAGTAAAAACCCTCATGAATTTTACAGGCGCATGTCCCTGTCTTCTTACGCAATTTATTTATTTATCTCAGCGTACGTCCTACCCTTCTTTATCCAGTCTATAAAATCTATTCTCTTTCTTCCCCTCCTCCACTCACTTAACTCCCCCCAATCTATCACGGACTTCAACATCACAACGTCCCTTATCAACCGTTCCTTCTTCTCCGTCCAACGCACTTTCTGTGTTATCCGCCACACCCACATCTATATACGGATAAGGTATGTTCCTATAATACCAAAGCATTTTACAATATACCTTTTCCGTTTATAAAACAACCCGGAAAATTTTTCCCAATTATTTGAGTAAGATTCCAATTCGTTTCCAAATTCAAATAATTAGTCCTCCATGAAAATGAAGTATTATCTCGCATAGAGTCAACAAAACCGATATCGGTTTTCTCAAGATTTGATCTTTGAACTGAAAATCGGCATTTTAACTGACTTCTCTAACACAATCCCCCAAAAGGTCCCAAAAAGGGGCCGGCCATTTGGTATGCTACGCATTGGGTTTTGAGCAGTGGTATAATTTTTTGCTATTTAAAATTACCTCCGCTCAAGATAGATGGTTGAATTGTTTTCAATCGGATGGCTGAATAAATGAAGTTTCTTATTCTTTAATTGGATTTTATTTTGCGCTTCATATTTGTCTGAATATCATTTTTTTAGGTGAAAAATCTCACATGTTTCTCTGAAATCAACAATAGCATATTTCCTTGACAACCAGAGATTTGATTTTCAAAGGATATTCACGCTTCTAGCATTTCAGGTGGTTCCACCGTAAAATGAGTTAAATGTCATTTTATTCATATTCTGAATACTTGTAAAAAAAACTTGTCCACTATCTGATATAAACAACACAGTAATACCCTTCCACGCTATTTTATTCTATAATTGACTTGAAATTACATTTTGTTCAATGGGGGAATGAGAGAAACACGGGGAAAAATAGTATTTTTCCATAAAATATAAATGCCATTTTCGCGGAAAACTATTAATATGAAGGAAATAATCCATAGAAACTGAATAAAAATAAAATATAGGCATCTTACCACCTTATTTGTTTAGTTATTAGGGAATTACTGCCGTAATTGAAGTCAAAATGCGGTAATTCGTAGGAAATGGCGCTGCAGTTGGCTCCAATGGCTAGAAAAAAGTGCTAATTTAAAATACATTCTTGGAATAATCTGCATTTTTTCTACTTTACTTTTGGTTTTCATTTCATCAACGCATTTCATCAACTCATCAAGAGAAAGCAGGATTTTTTGGACAAAATATAAAAAATGTGGAATTTAGTTTTTGTTTTTACCCACACAGTCCTAGTCGCGGCGGAACCTCCTTAAATATCACGTTTTCCTGCAGGCCCACGATAGCACGTAGAAAGAAAATCCGTATAAGAAGGCACCAGAGTCCCAAGGGCTCCATGATAGTTTGCTTTGTGGGGTAATCGATAAATTCAATGCATATTTACAAGTATTGTCTTCGATGTATATTCTCATAGTAGCTCTCATTAAGGCACTGCATTTATATGAGAGAACACTTACGTAGTAAACGATACAAATAAAGGAATTAAATATACTACACAATTAAATGTGCAAGAATACTTAGGTGCAGCGAATAGTAATGCTAATAATGCCTACTGTATGTTGCTACAACAAACACATCCTTGTTTATTATCGTTTAATACTCAGATGTATTACACGTAGTGGAACCGTCTGCCTCTCATTACGATTGCGAATTGTTTTTTTATACCAATTTCCACATCATAAACGTTGCGAGTTATTTATTTATGTTTAAAGGTTTTAAAGTGCAGTTAACTAACATTCACTCATTCTTGGGTTTCTCGTGCATTAAATAGGACCATCTCTCCGTTCACCTGAAAAATGGTCAACATATCTACTACATCGAACACAACGTACAACATAGGATACAAACTCCTCAAATGACCACGCCAACAGTATTCTCCAGGTTTTGTGATTTTCTTATAAAATAAGTTCAATGTTTTTCACACCCGTTGAATTTCAACGGGCACCTTCCGCTAGTAAGTAATATATATTATGGATAGGGAAAGTGCCTTCTATTTGTGTTTTTTAAATGCTCGAAAGTCATATCTGAACGAATATATTGCCATCAAACTACCTTACTAGAACATGACAAAGAAAATAGTGTAGTTGGCATAAATGCAATCAGTCAGTTAATACGTTCAATGCCGTCTAGGAAATAGAATAATTATACCGAAGAATCTTATATGGTTGCCTTTGTTTCTGTCATATGATACTAAAACCATGGTTTTCTTTTCATTTATTTCAAAGCAAAATCAGTACATTGCATTTAATTATGGTATTTTAAATAATTTTTAGCGTTTTTGTAAGTATTAAGGGGTATTTTTGCCACCATGAAGACGCTGCTTTAATGTTTTGATGTTCAGTACATAATGGTGGAACTGGAATTTTAACTCGTCTCTGCCAATTTCCGTTTGGGTTTTCTTAAGCTCATTCTGGATTAAACAGTTGAGTTACTTATCGATCAAAACATTTTGTGCTTTAAATTCAACACAGAATCGAAGTTTAACCGAAAAATACGAAAAACAATTGAATCAACCTAAAAGTTTAAAATCGCTTCGTCTGCTACGCATCCCAGAAGGCGTCGCGACTACGTCACATCTGCCTCGCTATAAGGCCCATGCAAGGCGGCACCCTATTGGTATTAGGTTTAAATGCTCAACTACGCTATTTCCTTGGACACAACATATTTCTATATTTCACTCAAAAATTCGATCTCGCTGTCGCATTCATCGCAAATGTGAATGTAGGTAGTGCCGTCTTTAGGACTGGCCCAACCGGGCCTGGGCCCTGGGGCCTCGGGGTATCATTCCTAGTCAAAAAGTACCAAACTTTATTTTCAGACTACAAAAAGACTTAAGCTCTGAATATTTATTCTTCATATATACTTTGAACTTCGAACCTAGAAGGTGCGAAAACTGCTGAGAGCGTTTCAAAAGCTACCTCATATTATTATTTGGTCCAGAAAATTTACAATTTTTTATCCGCGTCAACTCATAGATGGAAAACATTACTAACAAGCTAATGGCTAGAAAATAAAGTTGCTAAAACATTATCCAATACTCGATAGTCATCTCGATTTTCATCAAATTTATTTTGTTAATAATTCATCCTGATCGCGTGGCCTTTTATTAATTAATTTTATCATGAAAAATAAATTATACATTTACTATTAAAAGCAATAAAAATTTAAAATATATAGGTTTTGTGAGTATAGATTATGAAAAAATATTAATAATAGTAATTAATTAATACTTGACTTAGGATTAAAAAAAATAATTCAATCGCGTGTCTTGTGTAATTATTGTAAATTATTTGTGTTTATGCTTCCCTTAAAAGGGCCACTCACTAACTCGGGCCCAGGGGCCTCTCGATCCCAGAAGACGGCCCTGAATCTAGGAACGGAAAAAGAAAGCGGAAATCATCGAGGGACGTTCACGATTTTGTAGGAAGGAATGACGCATGAGGGAACGAGATGAGCAAACCGTGTGCATATACACACATCATTAGTCGAGACTTCTTTATACTTTCATTTTCCTTGTGGATCTCGCAGTTCGTCTTGATTACTCTCTCTCTCTCTCCATCACCGTTAGCCCTTTCTTGAAGTTTTTTCTCCCTCGAAAAGAATGCTCGAGGTAATTAAAAAGTAAATTAGGTATTCCCCGGGACCGGAATGGGATAGAAGCGGCTGCGAAAAAAAAACAGGAGCTCGGGGATGATGGAAGATTTTTGGGAATGGGGATGCATATCTCTCTCTCTCTCTCCCGGGGGAGAAACGTGGAGAAGGAAGTTGGAATCGACGAAGTAGTGAGGCGGAAAAAAAGCTGGAGAATGAATTCGAGGGCTGCGGTAGGAGAATAGGCATTTCTTTAAAGAGGAGAATAAAGGATGACTGTAATGAGAAGATGTAGGCGGGTTGCATTACTTAGTAATAGTTTCCAGCACTTTGGAATCGCGTGTTTGTAATCGCGTCCCCGTAACACTCTTACATACATAAAAAGATACTCCGACGAAAAAGTGAAAGAGAGATGATACTTCGCTCAGGTTGGGCCACGTCTCAAATTCGCCGTGAGCATTTGGGACCTTACACTGAAAGATTTTATTTGCGAAGTAAATTAAATACAAAAGGAAGCCGATCGCTTGGTTTAAAACTAGTATGAAGGAACAGAGAGTGTAACATAGCTGATGAAAGGACTGGATTGGAAGCCTCTGGTGACTAGCTATTCGCTCGGCTTAGATAACTTGGAAAAGGTAGATAAGTTGAGTTTCTTTGTGACACGGACATATTACTTTAACCCCGCACTATATCATTAGAACTGATCGAAGTTACAAACTCAGATAAATACACTGCCTAGCTTAAAGGCGCAAAAATATTCACTTCCACCAAGGAGGTTAAAATGAATTGGAGGAGGCATGACTGTGAACGCTCATGGGCGAAAGTGAAGCAAGAACAGGGGTGCTTGGAAGGATTTTGTGCCGAGTAGGTGTTGCCAAACCAGTCAGAAAACATCGCCTTGTCTGTGGTTTTTAACTTAGATTTGACGAAAATCGAACGCGACCGCAGGACACGTAAGCCAGAGGAAGGTCTAAACTGTGCCGACTGCAATGGCGAAATTGGCTTCAAGAATCAAGTGGTATGTCGCCTCCATTTATTTTCTAATCTCCTTGACTTCCACGCATTATTGACTATCAGCGACTAACAAAACGGAAGTGGAACACTTTGACACTCCGCTGCCATATAATCTAATTCCGTACCTTCTTTCTTCATTTTCTTCCTATTCCCTCACTATTCCATGGCTTTAGTTCAAGCACCCCGTGCCACACGTCCATGAGGTGGATCACAGGGTAATATATAGATTTTGAAACAATTTGTTGAAGTGAACGCCTATTGTTATCCATTCTGACTAATATTTCCCCCCCATTAAATCTCATCCGGAGATTCGATTTTTCCTACGAGAACTATTTGACTGAAGGAATGCCATCGCTTCATATATTGGCGAATGCAAAACTGCACCCTCTATAAGGAGACTAATGAGCCTTCCACGTCGCAGCACTCCGGCCTTGAACTTTGCTCTCGCCCTTCTCTGTGGCAGTTGATACTGGGCTGAAATTCTTGATCTGTTCCATTATTGCTTTCTACTGAGACAGCTGCCTATCAACAGTGAACCCGAGTAGTTTTTTGGATGCCGCTTGTGAGGAAAATTCTTGTCTAGTTGTCTCGCTCCAGAAAAATCAATGAATGTTTTGTTTTGAAAATATGCGTTTTTCCAAAATCGTATAAATATTTGCCTTCACTTGGGCTTCTATCTACGGCCCTCAAACTGAGAATCGACAATACTACGCCAAGGCCACCCTAACCTATCTACTACCACATCTGCCCGACTAGTGAGATCATTTTTGCAAATAAGTTCTGGAATATATATGATATCATTTTACACTGCCTTTCTCGCAATTTAACTTAAAATTACACGGTGTTAAATGGTAACAACATGGGGAAACATAGTACAGGGTGATTACAAAAGAATGCGTCGGTTTCAAAGATCTGTACTTTTCAAACGGTACAAGCTACAGAGCTGCGCGACCTCTTAAAATGACCGGCACATCCTCTAGTTTTTTCGGTCACCGCTAGGAAGCGCTAGTTGCCAAGATAAGAGCTTTATCACTCAGTTGTTGTTTTGGCAAGCTTCACGATAGAAACAGCTAAACAAAAGTCGTTTTGTGTGTTGCAGTACGCGAAAAGTGAGTCTGTTACAATGGTGCAACGTGTTTTTAGGCGTGAATATGACATTGATCCACCTCACTAATCTAGCATCTTACGCTGGTACCAAAAGTTCTCTGAAAATGATTGTTTGTGTAAGGGGAAGTCACCCGGCCGTCCGCGCGTCTCAGGAGAATGTTGCAAGAGTTCGATTTGCTTTTACGCGTGGTCCAGGAAAATCTACCAGACGTGCTAGTTGGGAACTCGGAATGCCACAACCAACTGTGTGGAAAGTGTTAAGGAAATGCTTGCTGATGAAGGCTTACAGGCTGCAGCTGGTACAGACCATTACCCTTGATGATTCTGTGACTTCATTCTAACAAGACTAGAAACTGATGATAATTTCACAGCCAGACTGATCTTTAGTGATGAAGCTACCTTCCACACTAATTGTATGGTAAACTGTCACAACGTGAGGATTTGGGGTGAAGAAAATCCGATTTAGACTCTGGAACACACAAGAGACTCGCCAAAAGTTAACGTGTTTTGTGCGATGTCACGAGAAAAAGTATACGGACCATTTTGTTTCACCAAAAACACTGTTACAGGCCACTCGTACCTTAAAATGCTGAAAGATTTACATTTTCCTCTACTGGAGGCAGATTCCAATGATTTTGTGTTTCAGCAAGACGGACACTTTCCCATTAGCACCTCTCAGTTCGTTCTCATCTTAATGAGACCTGCCCACAAAGATGGATTGGTCGATTTGCAAGGCAAGACCTCGCCCTTCATCTGTGGCCTCCGAGGTCACCTGATCTCACACATGTGATTTTTTTTGTGGGGATATGTCAAGGGTCAAGTCTTTGTGCCGCCATTGCCTACTAACAGCGAATAATTGAAAGCACGCATTTCTTTGGCAGTGAAGACAGTAACCGCTTACATGCTTCACAGAGTGTGGGAGGAATTTGAATATCGACTTGACATTTTTCGGCTCAAGGAGGACATATTGAACATTTGTGATTTATTTCTTTTAAAAAAATCTAGAGCATGTACCGATCATTTTAAGAGGTTGCGCAGCTCTGTAGCTCATAGGTACCGTTCGAAAAATACAGATTTTTGAAACCGACGCATTCTTTTGTAATCACCCTGTATTTTTAGCATTTAACATAAATGCCATTTTCACGGAAAACTGTTTAAAGGAAGCGTGAACTTTCTTAAAATAGATTGAAAATAAAAAAGATACATCATACCACCTTTTTTTTTAACAATAATTTCTAGCGAATTACTGCCAAAATTGAAGTCAAAATGCGGCAATTCCATACAAAATGGCGCTGCAGTCGGCTCTCATGGTTTGCAAAAGATGTAAATTTTAATAATATATATTCGTGGAATAGTCTGCAATTTTTGTAGCCTAATTTTGTTTTTATATTGGTAACACAAATTCATCTGCAAAAGCAGGTTTATTTAAACCAAATGCACAAAAATGTGGAATTTAGCATATGTTTTCACTCACACAGTCGCAGCGGAACCTTATTGAGTTGTCTCACCGTAAAATTAGTTAAATTTCATTTCATTCATATCCTGGCTACTTACCAAAAATGTTTCCTCTGTTTGCCACGAACAACAAATTTTTCCCTTTCCATGCTATTTTTTTCGCAAATTGAACTTGAAATTGGATGGTGTTAAATGCTTGAGTGCGTGAAGAATGGGGTAAAATAGTATTTTTTTTATCTATTGTAAATGTTTTTTCCGCAGAGAATTGTTTCTGAGGAGCAAAAACTCATTTAATTTCTCACTCAAACTCACTCACCATTTAATTCAATTTCTCCCACGGGGAAATTGAATTAAATGGTGTATACGTAACTTACTATCTTGTTTTTTGAGTAAGTAGGAGATTACTGTCACAATTGAAGTCAAAATGATGTCAGTCAATAGAAATGACGCTGAAGTCGGCTTCCATGGTTTGAAAACGTGTTAATTAAAAATATATTCCTGGAATTATGCGAATATTTTGTACTTTTTTTGTTTTCAATAGCTAAGACATTTCCTCATTGAAAACAAATTTTTTTAAACTGGACAAATAAAAAAAGTATAATTAAGAATTTGTTTTGCTTAGATATTGGCATGAGGGGTAGAAGAAGTAACTCTGCAATTCCACATGGTAATTGATTTATTAAATTTAAAAAACGAACGGCGATTTTAAGTGGGAGGAGCAAATTTTAAGTCTGGTCATCGAGTTTCCCTCAACCTAGAGAGCTATTAAAGAATAGCGGTAACACGAGAGGGATGTGAGCTACGAGAAGACGTAATCTCAACCATGCTTTCGAACAAAATCTCTTGGAGTTTATAACCAATAGTCACATAATAAAGATGGGAGAAGATTCTAGTATGACGCATGGAACTAAATGAGTCGGAAAGCTGTTCACTGCGGAGAAAAGATGTACGTAGACACGCTGCGTTTGGGTAGGTAGAAAAAAGCAAATAAAGAAAGAAAATATGAATGAAATGAAAATATGAAGTGGGGAGAGAGGATGAAATTAGTTGAAAGCGGGTTTATTGTGTAGGGGGATAGAAGGGGAGGGTTTGCAGTTTCAAGTGAGCGGCTGGAATATTTTAATTTCCGGGCTAATCGCGGCGATATTAGTTTTTTTACCGCGCGAACGTCGATGAATAAGTAAATAGACATAACGCTTATAAACTCACGACATGAAATGCGCTGCATTATTAAATTGGGGCTTGAAAATGGATTCTGTTAATTATCTTTTAAAAAATTAAGAAATAAATTAATTTTGATCAAAATCGAGGTAAAATATTGGTTTACAAAATAATGAAGAAATTTCAATCGAGAAAAAAATTAATTTAGTTCACACTCAATCGTCATATTTTATTTAGTCGCCTCTAAATAGAAAGAAGAATCAGTTTTTGGGATTAAAATTTCAACATCTCGTAGTATTCTGTTATTTTTAGTCGAATTGCAAGAAGTAATTAGTACGTCAACATACACTGCTTAATGGTAAATTTTGGTATATTAGTCATCCAATGTTTAAATATAAAGTGAGGAGGAACCATGATCTTTAGATTATCTACTCGTGTCACATTTAAAAATCTCCTTAAGAGTTCTAGAACAAATATTTTCGCTTTCCAGGAAATATGAAAGGACTTTGATTGCATACAGTAGGTGTTAATTTAAGGCTTATTAAACTTTCCAAGCATTAATCTTATGATGATAATTATGGTCTATGTTTTTTTAAATTTAATTTGTAGTTAGTGCCATAACAACGAATTTTTAAAATATACAGTCAAATACTTGGCAATTAAATTTTACTTTCCATCACGGAATGAAATCTATTTTTGGGTTATGAAATTAGATTTTACATTTTTTCCCCTCGGACGATTCAGTCATGAAACTAAAATATATTTTTGTTCTCTGAGTGATATTAAAATATTATAAAATTCTGTTATCTGAGATCACTAGTTTTGAATTGAATAAGGGTTTCAATTGCCAAAGTATTTCTGTTGCAAATCAGTTTACTTATATATTTTAGCATCAGTATATATCAGTTTAATTTAGCTGTTAACTTATTGATTATCTCGACTTACTTGTTTTTACTTGACTTACTTGTATTGATTTACTTTTAACTTGTTCTTAGTACAGCTTACTGTTTTTTGAATATGTGTATGAACAAACTAATTATTTTTTGCTGAGTTGTTGAATCTTTTTTTTATATTTTTGTATACGAGCTGCTGAACATTTTCTTCATAGTCAAAGAAGGCCAACACATTTTTAAGGATTTTTATCCATTGGGATGTCTAATTTCACTCCTTTCCTGTCGTATATCTTTATGTATTCAACCGAATGAAGTAAATAGTATCATTATAATTATCAGTCAGTGTAATTGGGTAATGATCTTTTATATTCAGTACACAATATACACAGCAACGTTTTTATACCAAAGCAATTGTACTGGAGCATTGAGTCCCTATTTTATGGTTAAAAAAACAGGCTGAATTTCAGAAGAGGTAAGACTTGGGAAGTATGATTTTCCATGGTGATTAACTTTGTTCCGGAAGACACATTAGTTGGGGAAAATACACACTGAATGATCCAAATGAGCTTTAAAGTAAGCCTCAAGGATTTAAGATCCTGCAACCAAGATAAAAATCACTGAATTAGCAAAATATAAGTAAGAGGCCAAACGATTCGTTAAAAACTGCTGTGAGCGCATTGATAGTGTTGCTAAGCTGATGAAAGAACTAGTTTGGGAGCCGGTAGATACTCGGAATAGACAAGCAAAGGTGTACTGTTATTGGACAAATCAGCTAAAGAGAGATTCAGTATGATACGGAGGATATAATTTCAACACCACACCATATCTCTAGCTTTGATGGAATCAAAAAAAGAATAAAATTACCCCTGACGAATAAATAGGTGCAAAAATTTCTACTTTCTACGCAGTATTGGTTACTTGTGGAAAAATAATATCATCTACATTGATTTTAATTAACAATTCATATCTTATTCAGTGCAAATAACCATTGAGTAAGTGGATATACACGGAATTTCGACTTACACATTAAGTATGGTAATAATGGGGACGATGACTCAAAAACGCCAAAATATTGCAAAATATAGTTACGTTTTAGCAAATATTTCGGAATTTCGACCACAATACAAAATTCAGTTGAAAGAATAAGAATATTTATTTTACTTAATTTCTATTCGTACCTTTCCCAATAATAGTAAACAACAATTTCTAATTTAATTTCGCAATTAATAAAATGTCTGCAGCCAAATGAAGATTCAGCCTCTCGTGTATGCTCGTGTGTTCAAGTTAATGACATATATACAAACCAGAAAAACTTTCTCAATGGAGAATATTCGCTCTTTAATGAATATTGCTTACTGTTACGTTAACAACGCTGCGTCTTTGTTTGAGAAACTGAGAAGATTTCGAAACGGATCAGTGCGCGAACGTGGACGACAATCGAGGAGGTCTCCACGAGGTGACTTCATGGGGATTCGTCTCTCGAGCATAAATGAGTCCTTCACGGAGGATGCCGCCTCCATGAAGGATATACTTGAAGGGTCGACTTACTATACTAGCCTAATTCACCATTAACCAAGTTACAATTCACTTTCTTCCTTTTTCTCCTTCATATTGCTTTTCCATATTCCGTTTCTTTTCCTTGAGTAGTGCCCCAAAACCCCTGCCAAAAACCCTTACAGTGGATTGAATGGTATAGGATGTAGATATAGATGTCAACCACATTAATTGATAAAATGAATGAAATACAAGAACAAAAATTATAGACGGGGAAGATGCTGTGCATGTTTTTATACTTTTGCTTATTCTCAAATATCCGGCTGCAGTGATAACACACATGTTTACGAATGAATTTTGAAATCTTTATGTCAAAGCAAAAGTGTTGCGGATAAAATGGAGTTCAATAGTTAGTTATTTATCCTTATTTATTAGTTAGTTATTTAATAGTTCTCTTTCATGAGTATCCATGATGGCTGATAAGACATTTACCACTTGGAGGCTTAGATAGGTGTATGATCTGGTGCTTTCCCGGCGCTGCTCATGAATGAATTCAGCCCTGATGACGATGCACGAGTCGAGCATCGAAACGTCGGACACAATGGAGATTTTAACCCGGTTGGAAACCCGAGAAGAATTCATTCGCTTAGTACTTGATAAATGAGTTGTCATGCGACGAATGAGGTATCGATTCACTTATTCTGGATATTTATAGCATGTATAAGTAACTTAATGCGTAAAATAAACATGAAAATGTCATGCACCTGTCCGATAGTAGACTGAATAAGTAGTAAGCAGTAACAATTGGAGTACAAATTACGAGAGAGATAGTTCCTGCAAACCCAAGTAATGATACTTAGCAAAGTCCTTAACTTTACAGTGGTGCAATCACCGTTCTCCGTAATGCGTGCGCTCGAGTTATCGTTATTTTTCGATTACGATAATGAGAGCGAAATCATGATCGTCATTCTACAAGTTTTTTCAGGTGCCTTCAATCAATAGTTAAATTGATAGAATGCGTTCTTAAGACAGTAATTGAGAGCATAGACATTCCGGAGCGGTTTGCATGAACCGCGATACCACCCACAGGTCTTTTAACTATTGATATAATATTTGAATGTGTGTGCAACCGGCCGTTAGCCATGGTAACAGTTACAAACTGAGATGTTTCACGTTGATAGAAAAGTTGTTACAGGAGTACCTATATAGTATGTGGTCAAATTAAAGCAACCTGAGTACATTTTGAGTATTATCACAAATGTATAAGGGTAAAGGGGAAAAATGTCTGATATCGACGAGAACAGCTGCGACGTTAAGCAAGATTACTTACGAGCAGATGCCCCCAATTAAAATCATGGCATGTATAGGAGACTCGCCGGTAAATGGACTCAAAGTGTAGCAGAGATTGCGGAGGTAATGACCATTTTTCATCGCCTCTCATCCCAGCCTGTGGTCATCAACGAGAGGAATTAAGGGATGCCTTTAATGAAATAGAACCCTGAAAGTAAACCTTTTAAAGGGTTCTTTCGTTTCCAATGAGTGAGCATGGAGAGGGGGCGATAAAAAAAACCATCGCCATCATCATATCTTCGCAGATGATTGAGAATGGTGTGGAGGGCGACCGGGGAAAATGCCGAAAAGGCCTCGTAAATGACACTGGGGGAATGTCTCCACGGTGTTGGACCGAGGTAGTGGAAGGAAATGATGGCTTGGTAAAAATATATACCCATCAGCCATTTTGATTCACGTGGTAAAAGGACAAAACTACTAGCCCTCAACTCAATAACGAACTATATAAATCTTGAGTTCAACCAAGCGTGATTTATGTCCTCACTTCAGGGAAACGACCCGCACATATTCGTCCAAATATTACCTATTAAAAATATCACGAGTCTCCCCTCGATGGAGTAATGTTCACTCGTAACTCTAAACTCGCAATAAGGCTGTGAGGAAGTTCTTTAATTAATTAATATCCTCGGCTATTAGGAATTTTCAAATCTCCTCTCCTGAACGTGATCAGTAAATATTAAATACCCTGCCTCCCTCTAATCTCATCCAGAATTTTCCTATTCTCATCAACCATACTCGATCGTCTTCCTTCCCATCCAACGTATTTTCCTCCATTTTACTCTCCTACATTTAAAACTTGATATTTGTCACCTCGCCTTCTGAAACTCATTTCTTGTTTCCGAAAAAGTTCCGGTCACTAAGGAGTGGTACAACCATAATTGACGGACGTTTTTGAATGGACCTAAATCATATTGAATTCTTAATGTTCGCAGTCACTATCAGCTTCATTCCTACAGGCGTCTATTTTATATTTCATGACTCCCACATTTACGGATTAGAAATGGCAGTGTGGTATTCATATTTCATGCCATCCCTTCACAACCTCTTCCGCACCTTGAGAGAACAACCTCTTGAGAGTTATTTTTTTCATTTTTGATTGGCGATTCCGTACCTTTTTCCCGAATTACCTGTTTCCAAAAATAATTCTTTACCGAACGGCTTTTTTTCCGGATTCCGAGTATCACCCAGATTTGTATTCGGCTATAAAAGAAGTGCAAATGGAACAAGCGGATACAGATGTCGCGTCCCAGTTTGTGGGAAAACCCATCATGGCGAAGCCCAAAAAGAAGCATGGTGAACACCAAAATATGCTCAGAAATATTGTCACCGAATAAGAAGAATATAAAAGCGAGAGAAACGTACTTGAGTTTCTCCGTGCTCTCAAGCCCAATATTTTTTTTAAATAAATTTAAATTTTTTTAATGTATATTATTTTTCATGGAAATATAAATAAAAATTGGTTCGGAAAAAAGTGATTCGGAGAAATGGTCTACGGGAAACAGTAATTCGGGAAAAAAGACACGTCATGATTCGGGAAAGAACAAATTTGGGAAAAAAGGTCATCGGGAAAACCTTGGTAGGCATATTGTTGAAAAAACTGACCTATGGAATTTACAGAGGTAATTGAAATGCACATAATGTAATCAGAACTTTCAGTACATCCTTGTTCAAAATCACCTCAGATAGAAGTAAAGTGTTTTGAAGCAATCAACAATCAATATACTGGAGAATCCATCAGTGGTGACTTTTTAAGGTTTCAAAATAGACGTGGAATGAGTTCTTTGTGCTAACCACTGGATAATTAGATGGACACATGCATTTAAAAACTTGATGCATGCTGAGGCGTGACGAACGCGACGTACCTAAACCAATTTTATAAAGTCAAGAGCAAACCAAGTCCAAGACAAACTAAATCATTGATTTTATCTACTGACCAGTTGCAAATTGTGTTATCCTCATTGAAAATTTTACAATGCCATCGAACGTATGAAATCAACAGCTACGGTTTGTGAATTTACGGAAAACTGTTAACCTGATTTTAGGTGTGTCTGAATAAACGTTGAATATGATCATTGTGCTAACCTTAATGTAATTAAATGGACTTAAGCATTTATAAAGTTAATGCCAAGTGAGACAATACAGAAAGACATAACTAAGCTAAATTAAAAATATCAAGAATAAAATTTATCCAGTACTTAAAAAATTATTGATTTTACCTACTGGCCAGTTAGAAATAATTATGACTCATTGAAATTGTCATATATAACGTATATTAAATAATGAGGAATGAATAGTCACAAATGATAAATTAATGAAAAATTGTTCACCTTATTTTCTGTCGCTTGTAAATAGAGGTGAAAGGGGTTCTTAGTGCTATCCATTAGGTAATTAGATGGACTAATGTATTCCTGAAATTGAGGTCGGGTGACGGATTAAATGACGACGTAATTTAGCTAATATAGAAACGTCAAGAATATACCTGGCCAGTGCTAACCAAATCATTGCTTATACTCAATGATCTGTTAGTAATAATTATGGCTAATTGAAATAGGCCTAACGTCCGTGAGGAATCAATAATCACCGCTGGTAAATTAATGGAAACCTTCGCCTGATTGACTGGCTCTTTTAAATATGAGGGAAATGCGTTCCCTGTGATAGATATAAGATAATTAGATGGAGGTATGCGTTCAGTAAAATGAGGCTGTGTGCGGCATTACATGATGAAAAAATGACACGAATTTAAGATCGCTAAGAATAAATGTTGTCCAATGCTAGCCAAATTATTTATTTAACCCACTGGCTGAAAACCAGCCAGCCAGGGGGCAAAGCAGCTGGCAATAATTATGACTCATTAAAATAGTTCTATTGCCATCAAAAGTGAGGAATCAACAACCACTATTTATAAATCTAAGGAATATTTTGGGAGAGGCAATATAAATTCCGATCTGAGAAAAAATGTCAGTATTGAGGTTAATTTTTCCATTTTTTAGCCAGTATTGTAATACGGAACAGAGAACCTAACCCCACTACACAAGCACAGGAGTAGATTCCAGAGCTGTGAGATAAGATACGTAAGACGAGCAGCAAGACACACTAGAAGAGATCGAGTGAAAAATACTACATTCAGAGCCCAATTCCAGTAAGACCCGATAGTAGAGTCTAATATGGAAAGAAAAACTTGTATATGGTGTGGAGATGTGGTTAGGATGAATGAGGAAAGGAAGCCAAGAGAAGTGACGGAGGCAAGACTAAAAGGAAGGCGAGAAAGAGGACGACTAAGGATGGAATGGGAAGAATATGTGGAGAGATTGGCAGCCAGGCGCGGAAAGAGCTCGAATCAGGTGAAGTGTCTCGCTCAGAAAAGGAACGAATTTGGAAAGAATAACTAAGTGAAATGTTTAATTAAAAAGAAATGTTTCCCATTATATGAATATCAGTAGTGTTTCATCATCATTATTGTATCATAATGAGTTCTTGAGATATTTAGATTAGAGTAAACCTCAAAATTCTCAAAACTTTGCGTATGCCATTTTCGAAAAATGTCTGCCTCTATGAAAGAAAGATGGAAAAAAGTTTTTAAACCATTGCATTCAACTGCCAATTTGTGTAGGTATGTGCGTGCAAAAATTAATTTTTTTAATGGCCATGCAAACATCATTGGATCATTTAACATGAAATGACCTGACCACAATGGAAAACGTTAGCAAAATTCTAATAATACGTATATACAGACCTTTCGGAAGATATGAAAATCACTCAGTTTAATAACCCAATGATAAAAATGCTCTTGACTCCACTCTAGGGGATGTGCCGGTGAAGAGTAACGTGGTCAAGCAAAATTGCACTCACCTGAAAAGAAAATAATTCACTTGTTAGGACATATTTTTCGCTACGCGATGCTATTAGATAAAACTAAGTTTTTTAAACGTCAAAAAAAAAGTTTCCCTGACTTTTTCCAGTGAATAATTTGATTAGCCTTTTTTCAGTGTTACCATGCTTATATTCAAAGAATTACTAATTGAAAAGATAACTTAAGTTTTTAGAGTAACAAGCTAAAAATAGAATATAACGAAACCACTGTAAATATCAAAGTGGACCATGAGAAAATATTTTTTTTAGTGGTGAACGAGCAATTATCCAGCAGAACATGAAATTTCAATTGACCCTTGACTCGACTGATAAGTTAGTAATAGGGGTGGGGAAAGAAAAGTAAAAAGAGAGAAGACTTACAGGGAACGTTTCGGGAATGTAAGCCCTTCCTTAGCTAGAACGTTTTCTCTAGCTGAGGAAGGGCTTACATGCCCGAAACGTTCCCCGTAAGTCTTCTCTTTTTTTACTTTTCTTTCCTCACTCCCTGTTAAGTGTGTGTGTGTGTATGTTAAACTTCCAGGAGAATCACTCGGGTGATAAATATACAATATGCCAAGAGGGTGGCCGATAAAAATATACACACGGAAAAAAGAACACTTACAAATAAAAACTTCCGATATTTCGGTGAAGATATTAGCTCCACCTTTCTCTAGGAGAAGAGTAGAAATGATTCCTACTCTTCTCCTAGAGAAAGGTGGAGCTAATATCTTCACCGAAATATCGGAAGTTTTTATTTGTAAGTGTTCTTTTTTCCGTGTGTATATTTTTATCGGCCACCCTCTTGGCATATTGTATATATATATATATATATATATATATATATATATATATATATATATATGTACATAAGTAGTTGGTGATACGAGATGGAAACAAAAATCAAAAGATCTTACTTCCCAAAAATAAAAACTGCTGACATTAGCAGAAATCGTAAAAATGTACGCGGACGCTACATTAAAAGTTGGAAATACGGACATGTCCGCATAAATGAGGACATATGGTAACTCTATCTGAATTGATAACTGATATTCAATTAAGTTTTTATTGTAAAATAATAATATCACCAAATTTCTAACATTGGCAATGTACCCAGCCAATAATGGAGCAGATACACAAGTGCCAAGTTTACAATTAAGTACGTGATAATTCAACCCTATTTTAGTTAATGGACTGAATTCTATTCGTAAATATTGCATGATACATTAATTACGACTCTATTTGCACGTCCTCTAATAACGTAGGTGACGTGCAAATTCATGAAATACGAAAATTTCAATTTATGTCATTAATAGTTGGCTCGTAGTTTGAAATATCGTGATACAGCTTCGGCTCATAGTGGAGTGTTTGATTAATTTGCATGGTTAACTTTGGCCCGATGACGTACACCATTAGGTGCTAAAATGGAGCATCAAATGTAAGCATTAATGTCATGCGTATTGCAGTACCTTCATTATATAATGAAAGCCCATACAATTTTAACATTGCTCTGTACCTTAGTGGCCAGAGTCATACTTCTGAAGGAGCAAGTGGTATATGCAGAGCTAAGCATTTTGGACTCATCAATATGCAATTAAGTTAATTACTTATACAATGATATTATGAAAATAATTTATTAAGTACGTATAGGTGACCCAAATGAAATTTAGATTCTGTAATAAATAAATAAAGTACACAATTAATCGGAAAACAACTTTTCGATGTATTTCATGCGGGCATGAAACGTCTAAAAACCATGGGAATCACTCAAATGAGTTTTTAAAAATACCTGCTGGCCTTCTTTTTTTGAAACAATGTAAAGAATCAAAAAAGAAGTCCGCAGTATCAATGAGTTCATTAGCAGCTGAAACCAACGGAGGAAAACAAGAACATTTTATGTATACATTTTCTCTTCAGAAACTGTCTGCTGATCACTTGCATTTATTGTCAGTTCCACCTTTGCAAAGACGCGTGGGTGAATGAACAATGCATTTAAAACAGAACGTTTTAAATATCCTTTTTAAATCATCCAAATCTTACTCTAACTATAATTATAAATTAGATCGTCATCATAGTTGGTTTCATTTTCTTACGCAACATTAACAGACGTTACTCAAATGCTCTTATAACATGGTTTCTTCTTTCCTCGATTTTGACAATCCATGGACCACGTACAATAGCATTTTCATGACTTCCGTTCTTTGTCCTTTCCATCCTACCGGTATTTTTTTTCGTTCTTCGTCTCTGTTGCTCTTTTCTTTCTTCTATTCATATTCCACCTCTTTTCTTTTTTATCTTAACCTGGAAACCCTGAAATCTATGCAATATTTTTCGAAATTTATTTCGGTTTGCTATTTCTTCCTCTGTAATATGCATATGATAAAGGGTCTGGCCTGACTTGTGTAATCTACGTCATTTGCGTTTTTAGGTTTGGGTAAAAGAGGCAAAATATTGTTTATGCCAATCATTTCATCCATTATCTTCAGGATTTCATAAAGGTTGTTATTCTCAACCTCACTCATTGTTTCAATTTTTCTCTGCTTTTTAAAAACATTTCCTTGGTGTTTTCCATCTCAAATTAGGTCATAATTTCCTTAACCATTTCATTTACTCCTTTTCTATTTCATCTCTTTGCTTGTGTGTTCAATGCGAGATTAACTGATATACTTAGGCTCTCTTGTGTAATCAGTGTATTTTATGCCTTAGTTTCGCGTTTATGGATATTATTTCTATAGTATGGTTTATTATATGCTATTTTAAGTATTAAGCATAACTGTCGACCGAATAGAATGAAAGCATGCCGAAGGAATGGTAATTTGCGCAGAAGCAGGGTAAAAGGATGTCGGTGACGACACGTTTTCATTTACGTTTTCCTTCCAGATGCTTCGCCAGCTATTTCCATAGGGCGTTAAAAACACTAGCTAGTGGGAAAACTAAAATGGTTTGGGTGGCGAATGGTGCCGAATTTCATGTACATAATAATTTCAATTGCGCAATAATGCCCAATTTTAATATATTTATTGCGAAACATGGTAGTAGTAGCGCCGAAGGCCCTGTTCCGTGGAATAGATTACATACAACACAGAATGGCTCCTCACGGGTAGTCTCCACGTTAGACTACTACGGATCCCAAGGTCACAAACCATCATTGCCAATCTCAAAATGCAGAACCTGTAACTAACATCAACTAGCTTCACCAAAGGCCTACGAGCAATATTAGCGTACTTGGATCTATACTTTTCGTGAAACACGCTGCTGACACTTTCCCTCTCAGGTTAAATGCAACTTTATTGCCAAGTGCAATTCTAGTTAGCATACGCTATAATATTACTGAAACTACCACCACCTCGTCATTAAAAGCTCAGTGATAAAGTGAAACCTTCCAGGATGGCTCAAATCGTACTAATTTTGGCTCTTAATATCAAGTACCTGCTAGTATACTAGGTCTTGTGCTCAAGAGTTGATATGCTGGTGGGAGTTCAGTACGCTAGTAGATCAAGTATCGTGCGAAACGGAATTTATTTCCTCCGTTCTGCGTATTCTATTTGCTTATACATTGAAGAAATCATTAGCTGTTTTACCATAGGTACAACTTATACGCTTGAGAAAAAAGTAACTAAGTGTATACTGCTTCTCACGAGATGATATATCACAATGAGATAACCTTAATGAGCGTAGCCATAAACTAAGAGCATATATATCAGGTTTTTTCCTTAGAGGATCTCAATTCTATTTCGCTTTTTTTCCTGGCAGCAGACAGTGATTCCCACTCACTCATCACACTTAATCTTCTGATAGGACCAAGTGGAGGAGAAAGGAGAAGGGAATTAATGGTCTTGGAAGGCGTCAAGAGTCAAGGGACGTAATTAAGAGCTCTGTCTTTCTTTGCCAATGACTCCGACAATATCTTCCCGATTTTTGTCGCCCGCACGGAAAAGATTAAGACTAATCGTGGGACGCCAGCAGAATTGAATACGTCGCAGTAAAATGGAAGACTGGTGCTCTGGAATATTAAGTCTTTGAGTCCCTTCACATAGACCTGGGTCATTAGCGAGGCCAAAGTAGAATTTACGAACTTCATTTAATGATTTTCTAGGACTTGAATTATGCCTTTGCGCTTTGCTTACTTAATATTTGATTGTTCACACGATGAAACTTACTGCTAGCCACTTCTCGCACCATCTCTGGCACCAGAAAAGTTGACGTTTGTACAGGTCTTAGCCGATTGAAAACTTTATAGGATGGATACCAAATTCTTGCGGCTCCATGCAGATGGCGCTCTACCTCAATGCGTAGCTGGCAAACTCTCTTTAATATGATCGCCCGAGAAGTACACTACTGTTCTATTAATCATTGTTAAATGTTTATTTCTCTCACCTATAAGGTACCTAATTCAAATGTTTTAACCTTTTTATTTCCAAAACATTTGTAGCACGTAGCATTCTCAGCACGTACTGCTGGATCTAGTGATGTAAATGTGCCCTAGTTCACAGTGAGGGAACTGTTGCTATGGATAAGATCTGAAAGCATTCTCAGAACTCACTGCGTTAACTAGTACCGAATATATGGAATGAGTATATCCTCAGCACCTGTGACAAGAATATGCTCAGTTGCGCTGTTTTGTTATGTTCTCAGATCATCTCTCTGGCATATTCTCGCAAGACTCTAATATGCTCACAGCAAATAATTTAATATATATTTATTTCCTCATTTCATCTACAAATTAAATACAATTTATGGTCCATATTAGGACTATAGAGACATCTAAGGAGATAAAAATATCCTGAACTCTTTCCTCGAAAAAATAAGTTCATTTAACACAAAAATATGAAAACATGCATATTCAATGTGGTTCCTCTATAATTGTTTTCAGGACATAGCTGAATGTTGAGTGTAACAAGTAGAATTACTAAATAAGTGTTTAGATAAATACACGAAACGATAAAAAAACTATTTTTATTAAATTGTTAGAAAACCTTGTTAATCACCCTTTGAGAATATGCGGGGCAAACAATCATTTAACCAATTCATCATATAATCTCCTGGTCATATTTGCTGCTAATAATTTTGCTAACTGCGATCCTCCCAATATTTCGCTCGCAGCTCGTTTGCAGGACACAGCGAACATCCTAATCAGAGAGTAGAACCTGCTCATGTGAGGGCTAATTGTTATTTAGTCACAGACACAAAAGGACCTCTACTCGAGTCGAGACAAATATTTCATTTCACTCGCGTGGTGCTGGGTGGTGTTTTTTCCTCCGCAATTACTTCGTATTTACGGTCTGTTGTTACCATTCAAAGGCAGCAAGCCGTGGATAATGGAGAGAAAAAAGATTTTTTCGTTTGCTCTCTCGGCAGCAATGGTGGAGCGAATTTCAAGAGAACAAAACGACTTATTTGCGGGGCCTTTCTTCCTTTGTGAGTTTCACTTTGTCTCAGCGACAGTGTTCTCGCCGGGGGAATGACAAAATTCAATTAGCCAGTAAATGAGAAATCATTGATGTGGACTTAACGGGCCGGAGAACGGAGATAACGTGTCTTTTGAGGACTAAAAAAAAAGATAGGTTTCGTCGTTTGCAAGGATGGTTCAGCATTGTATACGAGCAAAAAATGAACAACCGAAGAATTCAAAGGGGATGAAAACTTAGCCAAGACTTAGCATTCTCGTCTATACTTATGAGGCTCGTTCATAATAAGACATTTTAATTATGCGGCTGAGTTTATTAATGGGTGGCGTATATAATTATTGCTCTCATCCTTGATTATCTATAAACATCTATTACTAATTCATTATAATCTGCTAGTTTCTCCATCCATCATTATGCCTGTCGGTCACGTCTCTTTAGAGGACTTCCCGGTGGCCAAAGAAGTCGAAGTTTGACAGGAATATAGGCCGAGGCCTAAAACCAATCGGAAAAAGAGTAAAAAATAAACCTTAAACAGTTTTGAGGGTTTTTATTTGCCCCTCCTTTGAGTCATATAAGGAGTCCTATAATGTAGGATAGCATTGGAAGTGGTGCAGATGCTTTTTTTACTTATTTAAATTACTCGAACTAAATATGTAGATTTGAAATTTTCACGATTGGAGAGCTCAAATAATGTAGAACCGATGGTAGAAATATAAGCTAAACTTAAAACAAAATGGGGTTTATTCACCCCACATTTATCAACTTCGAAACACATTTAAATCGGTTCAGGGGTTATTTTTTCATTTTTATTAAGTTAGGTACTTGCAACTAAGATGTGAGGTTATAATTTTTACTGCTGTGCAAGTACCTACAAGCTGTAAGAATAAGAAGATGGAGAACTCATGCAGGATATCGTGACGTCTGGGCTAACATTGTCTGAGGCCAAGGCCCTACAAGGGCTGTAGCGTCGAGGAGTAAGTAGTAAGTCAGTAAGTATAAGTACCTAGCTAAAATAACGTTTTTATTATTAAATTCGAGTTTAATAGTAGATTCGCTTTTGCCCAGAATTTACCATTTTTACTTAACAAATCTTCCTTTATAACCATTTAAACACATGTTTAATTGAAATTTAAATTTTCCTGACAGTCGCAGCATGGCGTAACATGGAAAATTACGCCTGAGGTCTTTGTGGCTTAGGTGGCTTTGTGGCTCACAAAGAGATTTAAGTTGGGGTAATTTATTCACCTCAATCATGATTGGGTTATGACACATGCATGGTAATTGAATTTTCCACGTCACCCTGAAAGAGTTTTATAATTCTAAGCAAATGTTTAAAGTTTTTCATGTTTTTTATTGAATTTCTACAGGCTTCTTCCTCTTAAGTTCTCTTAGTATTGGTTAAAATGCATTACAAAAAATATTATCTGGCGTGCAATTAAATTTATCCGCCAGGAGAAATGGAAATTTAGTGGAAATTAAACTCCCCGGCATTGGTTTCTCCATTTTTTTTCAACCCTTAAGTAAGCTCGAAGTTCAGTTTTCGTCACGCAAGTAACAGGTAGTCAGGCCCCTAAAATTTCAAACTTATAAATAATGAATTATTGTATTTTATGATTTTATTTCACCCGAATATTCTATATACATATAGTTTTTAAACATTAGTGTAATTAATACAACAATATCGATGAGATTAGAAGAAAAGGTAAATGTTTTTGCAAGTTTTTTAAATAAATCCCCGCGCGCCTACCTATGGGTTAAGAAGAATTAGGCTTCAGAATATTTAGCAATAATTAATAAATGACCAAAACTCTTTTTTACTTGCCACTTATAGGTACAGAAGCCGATTTGAGAAAAAATGTTTTATATTTCAATAGAATTCTGCCATACCAAAAACAATAAGCATATTTAAAAAATAAATTAGGGAAGAACTCTTCTGGGAAATTTGATTGGGTTGATGAAATTTTATTCATATCACGTTTTCTGCCACTGTTACTGAATTAGAGGCATTTTTATATCAATTAGTGTTTCTACAAATCGTATTCTTTTTTCGGTAAACATGATAGATGAAAAAAATGGATGAAATTTTTTCTATCATGACATATTTCCTTGATGACAACGTTTTTCATAATCTTTTTAGGGATTTATATATATATATACATATATCTCTAACGGGTATCAAAATATTAAAAATATCTGACGGGTATTTAATATGAAAATAAAATAAATACATCATATAAGCACCAATTATATTTCACAATGAAGCAATTCAACTTTTATAACTCTATGTCCAATATGCATTATAATGAAGTCCCGCTTTCTATTTCTGTCACAGCTTCAGATGCTCCTTTAAACCAAATAGCAACTCAAAGGCCGTCGTATTCATGTGAAAAGTAACAAAAATAACAAAAAATGTTGATGCTTATTTTATAACTGCTTTAATTCGCAAGTGAAAAAGACAAATTTGCCAAGTTAATACTTTTAATCTGGATCACATTTTTCCAGGAGCAAATGCAATTTAAAAAAAATAAATTCAGCCATTAGTACCATTCCGATTGCTCAATATGCATCAATGAACATTGGATTATGTCTCAGGCACCACTTAACGGAATTTTTTTGAGACAAAATCGTTTAATATTTAACGAACATGAGTTGATCGACAGCTTACAACTGTTGATTAAGCATAAGAGATTCAATCTAATGATTCAAACACGTTTAAATCAGGTAAAATAAACTCGTAAGCTTTGCCTCCAGGTGTATTTCCTTTTATGCCATTAGCATAATATTCTGCAAAATGATTCCAGGGAGGACTTCGCCATGTAATTCACTACCAAGTCTACTTGGAGGAAATTCTTGACCATGAAATCGAAAACAGGCAAAAGAGATTTACACTCAGATCTCATGAGAAAGAACGGAATTAAGGTGGTAGCACCGTACATTAACACGAATGTAAGTTTCTTCGTACTATGCCTTTTTAAAGAAAAACATGACCACTCTTTAATATGAACAGAAATATCATATCTTTCCATGAAATTTTTTCACGAGCTGAACTTGAATTTACATAGTCTTAAGTGCAAGAATAAATTAAAAATAGGGGAAAATGATATTTTTCTATCAAATATTTTTACGCTAAAATCTGTAAAATGATTATGATATAAGAAATCAATGGATATTAGGAGAAAGTAAGGGCATCTTTTCTTCAATAAAATTTGATATTGCCTCTAATATTTATCCAAACTTCCTTGCCGCTATAGTCACGGCTCCTGTTTTAATAAACCAATTTTATACATCTCCTACTTATTCTATTCCGATGAACCTTATTGCTATACCGATAATGTCTTTTTTTATGCTATTATCTATTATCTCCATATTTCTAATGATCTTTGATATAGACCTATATTGTCTAAAATTAATAGGCTTTTTCATTACCATATAAAACTTACGCTATGCTTTACATGTTTATGATAAACATTCTACCACAGAGATAAACATGTAGGGGCCTGCTCATTACCCGATACAATAAAAAGAGCAATGGTTGTATATATGCATATACTACGCAATTATTTCATCGAAAACTGGTAGTCTGATCTACCCGAACTTAGGCATTTAAGGATGTTGTGGTGTGAGGAATAGACTGTTTTAGGCCTCACATCCGCGAAAAATCAATTGTATGCAGAAATAAAAGGGCTACAACTCCCATAAGAAACGCATAGACGGCTACTTTGGATACTATCATTTGGCTAGGCAGCCACGCTAAATATAGTTATTCATTTATTTTCTTTCTTCTTAAGTCCCGTGGAAGACCTCCGAAACACGCGACTACTATTTTAGCAACGATTACAAAGAAATGAATAGTCAACGACTATTTATTTTCGAGAAAACCTTCTTAAGCCTAAAGTTTACCCAAATGAATTGATAAGCCACACCATGAATTTAATTTAATTTTACAAATTATTCATTCATCCAGAGCAAAGCTCAGTCCCCCGGTACAATTATTTTAAAGGACACCTTAAACTAAATATTCAGGTCTAATGTACAACTTAGACCAGGTTTTATTCATTAGTATAAGTGAGTGTCACTATGTTTTCATGGCAATGATGCAAACAGAGTTCAATAAATGTTTACATTGCCATACCTCCGTAATTTCGGAGTGAGTTACCCCACGTTCATGGGATAAAATGTAGGTTGAAACCATCCCCGGAAGTAACGCACATTCCTCCTGAAATTCCTCCATCCGTATTTTGCGTATAAAAGTGCCTTTACGCTCGCATTTTCGTAATCAGTCTCCGGAAAACTACCTGTAGCGAAATAGTGAAAAAGCGAATAAATTGCTGGCTTGAATTCGTTGATGACAACTTCCATGATGGCGAATTTGTACACATCTTGAGCTTGAGTGGAAATTTTTCGTTCCTTTATTCGGCTTTGTCCATCGGATAGTATATATTTTAGGCATATCTTCTTTCCCTCTACGTTATAAGAGCAGCGCTTCCCAGCATTTTATGGTTTGCTTAACCCTTTGTGGCTCATTTATCCTTCTACTACACGTTGATATCCAAATGGGTTGGACCAGTCGCTGTACGGGCATATGATTCTCACTCATCCGTCATTACTCAGCTTTCCTCTCTCAAGTAAATTATCATTTCTTAGTAGCAGTATTAGAAGTCGTATTTAATGTGCCTCGACGGCTAACGTTATTTGGAACTAACTGCCACATGCAGATAGGAGCGACAGTACTCGGACAAATAGAAGGATAGGCTTTACTCCGGTGATTTATCGGGAACCGGTCTTTCAATCGTGGCAGGTCGTTCCCCTTCTGATTAACACAAGATAACCTTGGTTAAAGTACATTACTGCAAACTATTAACAGGCATGAAATTAAACTTTTCTGCTAGAGAAGTTGGTCATTTAGCACTTTGGTATTAGACACTTAGCTCGATAGTTCTTGGGGGAAGACTTCCGGAACCAAAATGTTTTTAGTTAATTAAGGAATTTAGAGAAAGATTTTTTACTTGTCAATGTAGAGACCATATTAGAATTTAATGTTAAAATTTAAGATTAAAAAAATTAAAGAAGCGGAAAGTAAACATCACATTAACATTAGAAGATTATTTTTATGGATACCAGTCACACCACCGATATTCTCTCGAAATAAATTTTACTCGCCTGCTTGCCTGTGTCTTGTCGTTGGGTCCAATAATCGAATGGAAAATAAGTCTTGCGCTTGAATTTATTTTTAGCACTGGTAATCGAATTCAATTATTTCATTAGATACTATAAAACCTTGTATAGGGCATGATTTTCATCATTCTGAATTCGGTAAAGATTTCTATTATTCTTATCAACGTGCAAAATGGCCATAAAAAATAGCAATCTATGATTTCATCTCATGAATGCATTTCTATTTATTTTAATCATGCAAGAAAGAAAGAGCTTGATGAGAAAATTCGATAAGTATTAAAAGTGAAACATCCGGTGCATTTTTATAGGTAAAAAGCTGCTTCCATAATGAAAATCAACCCTTTTCGTAAACGTGTAATCATTTCTGCTAGACAAACACAAGAAATATTCACCCTAAGTAATATCCTGAGTACGTGCGTAGCAATCTCTTTCTTCTCTGCTCTTAAGGAGACAGTGTTTGTGCTTTTCCAAGATAGGGACAGGTTTTTATGATCCCCCCGTTGACCAATCTCATTCCTATATCGCTAGGAGAACGTATAAAACCTTCACATAAAGATTTTTTTCTTCTTTTTCGCCATCTGAGAAGATACTTAATGAGAACATCCTTTATACTCCTCCATCGTTCGGTATGATACTCATGTTATAGAGCAATTGCCTTCTTCCTCCCAATATTTTACTCCCATACGTCTTCGTATGTTTCTCCAATCGTAAAAACTGATTGCAGATGCTTTCTTCCAAGGAGTTACCAATTTTACAATGTACTTATATTATTTTGGTACGAAAAAAATGGAGTAAAATATATATATTATCTTCATGAATTTGGTTTATTGATCACGAATAGATCGTTGTCGATCTGGAAAATTGCATTATTTCAGAGATAAACGCAGACGAAATTGACATTAACAATGTTTTAATAATTTACTGCGTTATACATGTCGATAATAGTGAAAACTGGAGAAATTAGTTACAGAATTATATTTGTCGATACCCTCTCCCTTTGTAAGCTACGTTGACTTAAATTAATTGGAAACCTATCCAATTGCACTCACATCACGTGGCGGAGAAAAATTTAATATTCGTATCTTGTGGTAAACATCAGTTAAACAGTTAAAAATAACAACAAAAAACTCATCGCCATGTAAAATCATATCGCAATACTTAATTTAAAAATTGATATTTTCAACATCAACTACGTAAATCACAGAAATAACGCACTTTGTACATGTACGACATTCACATTCGTGTATTAGGATATTGGCTTCATTATGATAGGGAGCTACTTCTTTCATTTGAGTTCAATGTTGCGGTGCTAAATTCATTACGAATTGTGCATATTTTTTCATAGAAAATCTTTCAAATAATTTTTTCATTTTTATACTCCTCCGCAAATCCAGTCGATACTCAAGAATTACGTAAGTAGGAACAAGGAACTCATTACGTAAGTAGGTTTTGGACGCTCCGACCTACCTCTATGTGAGACAACGTAATATTTCATGAACTAATGGAGCATGAGATGGCTTAAAACAATGTTGTGGCCATATCATGAAAATGCCTTTCAATTCTACGTAAGTTTTCGTAGACTTTTGGAAGCATGTACAAAGATTAACCTTTCTATGAACAATTGTTTTGGGCAATGAAGGATTCCCATGGGAATGCAGAGCACAAGATATTGAAGGTGTGGCGAGGATACCAATGCTGCCTGCCAACGTCAAACAATTCGGCATCCGGGGGTGCACTGATCATTGATCATTAGAGACCGCCAAATTCGACCAAAATTTTAACTTAAAGCACTTTATAAGGTACCGACACAATGTACGCTAAATTACACACGCACATGCCTCATGGAAGGGTGTTGAGGGGGGGAGCAGGGTGGAACTCGAATAATAGCCACCTCCTTCCTCGTGGTGAGTTCTGGGTAGTTTCTCTACGAAACTAGCGAAGAGCTACTTAGATAAGCACTTGGTGGTCAAACTGTACTCACAAGCTACGTTAATGAACTACATATTTTTTTAATCGTAATGAATCAAAAGATGCATATTTATTCGTAAAAATGAACGTTAATTTCAAACTGTATAATTTTATAGGTTATTTCCATGGATTACTTAATGCAAAATGATGACTGAGATATTTGTAAAGGAATAAAATATGAAGAAATAGGAAAACTATGGCAATCACGGCTTCCATAAGGCAAAATGTGAAGTGATGTCCTATGTCACCAGAATGTTTGGTTGGTATTCGGGTTGCCTATGCTCAAGATTTGTTGACCTGGCATCGTAGAATCATAGATATCGTCCAGTTTATTTAAAATTTCAGAAATTTCATATAGAGAAAAAAATACATCGTTAATATTAACTTAAATGTCGGTTTTTTAAATACCTCAGTCTCCATATGCGCCTGTATTTTCGCAAAATTGTAAACTTTAGGCTTCGGGCGGCAGTGATTAATATTATCCGATTTAGAAAAAATTTTGCATGCGAGATCCTCATATCATTACACAACTTTTCCGCACAGGGCAAATTTGATTCGGAAATAAACCTTATTTCGGCCCACCCCACTGATCAACTCATGTTACTAGCGGTCTAAGAATTTTGTCTTGAGGACGTTTTTAAAATAAACTGAAAACTATCAAACTCCATTCATTACCATAGTTTTATAAAATAGAGAGAAAAATCCGGGCATGCTTATAGCAGGATACGCCAAGTAGAATTGCAGGATGTAATTTGTGCTCACCGTGTCAAATAAAAAAATTGGATTTTTCGACCCTACGAAAAAGGAATCAATCACTCAAATTCCCTGTCGGCACGCAAATAATAATGGCTAACCCCGAAAAATTCACTGGTTGCTTTAATTCGTGATTAAGTAAAATACTTAGCACTTTTATTCAAATAGGAAAACTAAGACTTTCGTGAAACCTTTGTAAAAAAGTGACACAAACAAGATCTCACAAGTAAATAATATTTTACGCAAAATGACCACGGACCCACAAACGTCTTAAATATGCAAGCGTCTTACTTAATAAACTTGACAGTGGCAGGCTTCACTTCGTAGAATTTTACTCTGTTAGTACTCATGATTCATTAAAATACTTAGTACTTCAGCAAATTTGTATAAAATTACTAAATAATTTAATTGATCATGAGTGCTCACGTCTTACCTAATACTTTAATGCACCCTTAAGCCCGTTTCACACGATACTTGATCCAGAACAAGGTCGAGGATACTCGCTAGTATAATAGTTTTCCAGTACCGTGTGTTCGCACGAGGACTGGCCACCTTTTTTGTTTCTTTAAATTTCCCTCCCTCTTATGACGTGGCAAGCTTCGCGTGCCTTTGTTTGTTATGCAGTTATGATTTTGCCCGTTGTGGGTGCTTGCGGGAGGAAGACAGACTGAACTACTGACTCGGAGAAGACATAACCAGTGTGGAGTTCAGACAAGACAGTATAAGTGGCCTGCAGGCATGACGTGTGTGTGATTGGTGTGCGAGTATGGATGAGAATTGAAGACCTCCGGAGACGTCGGCGATTCAGGTACGCGGAGCTTACGCCCGGCATTTTCCTTCCCTTATTTATTAATACTTTTCCGTTTCACCTTTTATCACAGTATTTCCTCAGTTTTATTTTGTGTCCCGTTCAAGGCCAGCCTCCATTCTTTTTACTTTATCCTTGTGGGATTCTTTACTTGTCTGGGGACATCACGGCCACTGGCGCGAACACCGTGTGATATAGAACTTACATGCTAGTATAATCGCTATCATACTGGCTGGGCTACTTGATTTCATAATTGATGCGGTACTAGTTTGCTACTAGCTCAAAGTAGGACCTAGTCGCCATCGACCAATCACGTTAGATTTTACAGTCGCAGTGCGGTCTTCACTTTTTTTAAACCGCGCCTCACTTTACCGCGGGTGATATGCACTCTTTGACGGTGAAATTAAGGTGTTGAGAAAATGTCTTGACAACCCCTGCTATCCAGAAGTCGCCTTCTTTCATGGAAATTTTCCATTTTACTGTAACAGTTCGCAACAGTGGACGACAGTACCGCTTCATCGCAAGCACAAGTTCAATGATTGTGTGAAACCTTCTATCAAGGATTCTATCATACTGGGCTCCGTCCTCAATATCAAGTACCAGCTAGCATACTAGGGCTTGTGCAAGATGAAGTATCGTATGAAACGGGCTTTAGCCTAATCCACGCTCAAATCATCTTTGCATCAAATCTGAGACTCTAAATTTAGAGGCATCTCCATGATATGGTTGCAAAATTTATTTTACGCCATGTAATAATTTAAACAATGAATTAGCATAAATAAAATAATTTTTACACTGTCCTATGCGGATTCCATGAACCATTTTTTACCTTGGAGATAATTTTACGTTGACATCAAATCTTTACTAGGAGGATTGAGAGTTTTGTCTTAAAGAGCATGACATTAAAGTCAGTCAGTCCTTTATTGGAGTTCGTCATCGTGTAGTACTTGTAATCATATGATCATCATAACTTACCAATCAGCAATGAAAACAATTAATACTATGTTCAAGAAATTATTACGTGAGACTTTTGCCATTAACATCGAACTTTAGCATGTAATTTAGATTATCCAGTTTTTAATAAAAACTCTGTACTTTTTCGCACTTCATTTAAAACTGCAGTCTTTCCGCATTTCATTTAAACAAGCAGCAAACTTTCAGCTTTAAATAAAGTGTGGAAAAGTACAAAGTTTTTGCTCAAAAATGGATATTATTTCACTTACACTAAAGAAACCTGAAGCCTGAAACAATCAAATTTAATTTATTATAATAAAATAGTTAATTATAATATTTTTCGGATTTACAACAACGCCTACATGCTGAATGAAGTATGGCATTCCCACCACTCCCCCCTCCTTGATGTCTGAGCACATGCCTCGACCCCTTAAGAGCGTCCATCTTAAGCCTCCCGGCGTAGCCTTACGCAGCCTCGGGGAAACGGATCGCTTCCCCCGTCCTCTTCTCATACCCTCCTACCCGTCACTGGAAGACTACCTACCCCCTCTCATTTTGACCTATTTAGAAATGTTTTTAAAATGTGTATATCCAATGATGTCGCGATGCGACGAAACCCGAGTCGTGAGTTAAAATAAAATTTTTATGTGGAAATAAAAGAAATCAGTTATTTTATAATGAAGGAATTCCACCAATTCACTCCCGGTACCATTAGTTGTATCTAATTTAGATTAGTCGCAATCGTCTGAAGGCACATAGCCAAAAAAATACAGTTGCGTGACATTATTCCAGAGTTGTATTAACTTCACTATGCATGAGACTACTGAAGTATTTTTGACGTAAACACATGATTATTAACACATGATCACTACATTACATATTATCTTGACTTGTAAAAAACCTTATTACATATTCTGCTATTTTGTATACTTAATGAGCGATGCAATTTGTAAAGTTGTGTGCTATGAACGAAAGTCAATTCTCAATAAATCATCCAAGTCTAATTTTGGAACGGTAAAAATTGTGGACGCCGAAATGAATCCAGACGCTTAAGTTTCTTCTTAAACGAATAACCTCCTCGCAGCTGCCGTGCCACAAGGAAATGACAATCAAATTCTTTAGCGTTTTGGGGGGAGGGCCTAAGCCCCGATCTCATTTTACCCTTCTCTCAGATTTGACACCTCGATTTTCCAGTCGGCATCTTTGCGAGGGAGAACGCAAGTAGTTTACGAAGCGACCGCGATTAAAAATTCTTGGGTTGTGGATTTCTCCTTCTGGGCTTCTAATTCCGAGACAACCCCATTTTTTGATGATGTCTTCCGCGTCAAGGCTGCGGGATCGTTAAAATTCCAAACCCACGCAGAAGAAGATTCCGAGCCATTACTTCCCGCTGTTCGGGATCAAATTGCATCATCCTTCGACTCAAAAGACGTCAAGCATCACTTTTCCCGAACGAGATGACAATCTCAGAATATTGCCAACATATCTGCCGGGATCCATCCTTTTCCTCCTGTCCATCCACTCTCATCTTCCCACCCATCACTCTGTTTACTTTGAAATAATTTGGTTAAGTTTGACGTCCATCACAATAGCACCGTAATGATGGCTGATCATTCATCAAATTTATAACTTTACAATTTCAACTTTGACGGTTGGCAATTACACTGCGTAATTCAAACAGGGGATCCACTCATGAGTGAATTATTCCCTGATCGTTTCTTTAACTTTTCCGTGAGGCTTAATCATTTCTTTCCTGAATACTGATTTTTGAAAATTGTTGCCTCGTAATTTTTTTGTGTCGTATTACAAATTATTTTTAAATGAACCAATAACATTTTATTTAAAAATACTTATTCCGTTGCAAGTTTAACTTTTACTCCTAAGTTTCCCAAGGACTGTTAACCTCATTTTTATTTAAGGTAAACAAGTATAGGGAGTCGTCAAATTTTTGCATCAACTCATGTTTTTATTATTTGTTGGTGTATCAGATACTGAGTATTATTGGGTCCAATTTTTATATTGATTGTTCAAATCAATATTTATATACGTAGTATCGAAGTATTGAATTTCAAAATATCATAATTCCAATATTTAATATTGCAATAATGAAATGCCATTGGTTTTCCATGAATCAAAACTTGAATACATACTACATGATCTCTTATGTAATGTTCTTAAGACCAAATGTTTAATATCACGATAAGATACGTATGGCTGCTGCAAATATGTATTTCGATACTGAAAAATTGGATTATCCGATTTCAATATTTTATTTTGACACATTAAGAAAGAGATTTTAAATTTTCTCTCTAAAAAAAGTATAGTAAGATAATTCATTTTAATTATTTTATCGCAACGAAAGACAACATATGGTAATTAATAAAATTTGATAGCCTACTACTTCCCGTAAAAGGCGATTTTTGCACTTACACGGAAATTTGACTTCTCCATAACAACCGATTTTCACCATTAAGTGTTTTTTCAGCAGATTATTCTTTCTAAAATATATTTTTCCTTATAGTACACTGTGTTTTGAATTTCTCAATGTGGTTGTGTTCAGTAAACCAGTTTTATGTACCTTTATTGTGATAATGGTTTATTTAAGATTGATACTGAGGTGTTATTACTTTCGTCTTTTACTACCTTGAAAAACGGAAAACTCGTCACAAGTAAGACCATACTCACTTTGGAAAACTATTAAGGTTCAAACTGAAGAGTTAAAAACACTTATAATATTTAAAAATATTAATAAGCGACATATAAATACATAGAGATCAAGAAAAACCCTTTAAAAAAGTCAAGCGTCGACCGCTCGCCGGCCTTTTCGGTAGGCAACCAACTCCCGACTTTCTAGTGCTAAAGACCGCTCAGCTCCATCATGAAGTTCGCGGCGCTATGAGTTTTTGGCCATGGAATATGTTCAACTATTGACCTACGAATCATGTATGTAAACAATTATTATTAATATCATTTAAGTATAAGTTGACGTAAATATCTATCTGAATAACAGACTCGAAATTCCAGTATCTCCAGATTCCAAAATAGTTCCTTTTCGTGATGTTCATGAAAAACTCTACTAATTATAGTGATAATCGAAAAGGTGGGAAAATTCAAAATTAATATTCGCCCTATTTATTAATCAATCACCTAGAGTAGAACTTGTTAAGATAAAACATTTAAGTTTTTTTGCTGCATTGTTAGATTTAAATTGTTTGTAGGGGGGGCCTTCGACAGGAGCCCGGGCACTTAGACCTTCTTGGTCGATTGTGCCAACCCCATGCCTGTCTGCCACATGCAGACAGGGGACAAGAGCGGTTAATGCATGTATGGTCACCCGGGCCCAACATTGTTGGCAATGTGAAGCAATTACCGAAGTTAAGCAATGTTGTATCACCGAAGTTAAGCAATTTTGGGCCCGGGTCCGGCCCAATGTTACTCTATATATATTCATTTACCAACAATGTACAAATGATGAGGGTCGGAAATAGAAGATACCTTTTTTATAATATTCATTTAAAAGTCTAATATATATTGACAATCACAGATGACGTAATTAATTAAAACATTTATACAACAAACATCAAGGGTAGAAGTTGATTATATATAGTATTAATTCAACTTTTAAACTGTTAAATTTGTCCTTATATGATCAAGACTTTTGCGCGCCATGTCAATCATCAAAAGAACACTTTCCGGATATTTTGGGAGTCTAATATTGGTATAAATCCGACGTGTCCCATCAAATAGTAACCCGCCCATGAAGAAGCATTCGGCTCTTGCAACGAAACGTCGGATTTTACTCGATCGATTTTCTTGACGCGTAAAGTATCCTGAAGGCGTTACATTGATCAATATGTAATTTAATTATCTGATATTTTCCCGCCGAATCTTCTGAAGGAAGGTTTCTAGGGTGTTCCACCGGATTATAGCCTCCATGTCTGCTGACATTTCGATGAATGACTCCCTCTTCATCATCAGGACTTCTGAATCAGGGCCACGGTGTTCAAAAGCCCTGGTGACAAAGAGCGAGTCATTCTTCAAAACGTCGGCAGACATGGAGGCACTAACATGGTGGAGCATCTGAGAATCCTTCCTTTACAATATGCTCACAGTGCATCTACTTTATCAAAAAAGAAAAGGGAAAATAAAAAAGAATTAGACGAACTGTGAACATATGAGTGCTTTGGGCATATGAGTACATTGAGCATGTCGAGAGAATGGGATAGAGAGGAAAGAAACAGATATATGGGAGTAGAGTGAATGGTGTGAGAGGAAGAGGTAGACCGCTGAAGTCATGGGTGAATTTGGTAAAAAGAGACTCTTAACCCTCCAGCGGGCGCGCTGTGGCATAAAGTGCAACATTGTTTCGTTTTGTTGTCATTTTACCAATAGTGGAAGGTCAGTGACCCAAACGCACCAATTATTCCTTCTTTGTAACAGTATAAAGATTTCTGCTGGAAATTGTAGCGCACGGTCTCCCGCATTTCTTAATAAAACGTATTAGTACCTGATGTGGTCGTCTTTGTTGCACTCTGTGCAACGCGCGCCTGGTGATGAAATTCGATCCAATAGTGGCACTACTTGATCAACATTGTTACTTTCTCTACGATGTACTGTGATGTGAGTAGGTAGGAATATAAGAATTTTCACCATTCCTCCTCTGATATATGGTTGAGCTAACATCTAAACATATAGTGATTAGAAGCTGCTGTATGCGGAGAGAAAAACCTTCGGAAATTGAGCTGTGGTATTATCTCCAACGCGAGTCCTATGATGTGAGTATAATTTTAGGAATAATTTCCATTGCATATTTTTTGTCCTTTTATTTTATGGCTTTATCTCTTACCAGCTAACACTAAAATATTCTTGATAAGTTATCGAAATGAAGAGATGCAAATTGAAGAAATGAGCGAGAAAGCAAGTAAGAAACGCGGAAAGTGCGTATTGTGTGGCCGTGGAAAGTACATATCAAAGACAATCAAATGTGGGAAGTGCAATGACATTCATTGCCAAAAGCACTGTGAAACAGTAACTACGTGCAAACAGTGTATATAAATGACGTAACAAAGTCTTAAGAGATAAAATCTTTCTAATATTCTAATTAAGTTTTAGGCATTGCGTAAAAATAAAAAAAATATTGCAGATGTTTTAAATGGTAAAAGTGTTTGTAAAAAATATGTATTGTATGCGTTAACTATGTAAAACATTATAAATAAAACAAGGAAAGTAATGTACCCTTCTTCATTCCAGTTTTTGTTACTAATATCAGCAGAAAACAAAGTGTGACACTGAGTGCCATGCGCGCCCGCTAGTGTCCGAGAATATGGCGCGCTCGCTGTAGGTTTAAAGAAGATGAATATTAGGAGTCTTGTGAGTTGGAGAACGTGTATGAAGCATTACATGAGAGTAAGAGAAGCTAAAATGGTTTGTAAATATGGGATACTATGGAGGAAATTATTAAAAAGGGTGCCAAATTTCTAGTTTTCAGGTGCCACTTCCCAACTCCTACCTCCCTACCTGTACCTCCACAAATTTTGAGTGACCATATATTCTGGGTCTTCTTCTTCTAACGTACCCGATGATGGCGAGTTTCTTCGAAACCAAGGTCGTATTGTTGTAATAAATCTATGTGGAAAAAATAAGTTATACTTATCATTGACAATGAGAAATAATACATTTTATATTGTTATGCATTCATATTGTACGTATGCCATCTACTTTTTCTGATAATATCGGTGCCATGCTACTGAGGCAATGGGAAGGCTACTGTGGTTGGGCTGAAGGAGTTGGGAGATAGAGAGATAGCCAAAGCAGCATGGGCGTTTCCCCACATTAGGTTTCCCGCTTGCCCGGCTTCGGGAGGAGATGGAGAAACACAGATGTAACTCTCGGGAGGAGAGGTAGGGGATGCGGGGATTAGTGAGGGGAACCGGAGGTGGGGCAGTCGCTGGACTTGGAATGGAAAGTTGGGAGGGCGAGGTGGAGGGGGCTGTTGTCGAGGCGCCATGCCAACCTCCCTCCCTTCCCCTCTCACCCCGCCTGCCCTCCACCTATCCCCCCCATCCCTCCACCGACCCCACCTTCCTCCTCTCCACCAACAGTGTACCCCTCCCAACTCCCAAACGCGCGTGCACAAGGCTGCTTGCCATTCCACGTGGAATATCTCCTCGCCCCTTATCGCCGCCTGATCGCCCAGAGAACCTCTCTCCTTTTATCACTGTCTTCTTCCTTTGGCACTTTTTTTCTCTTCTTTTCGTCCTTCTTTCTTTCCCCATACACGCCCCTGTTCGCTATCTCTCTCTCTCTCTCAACCCTCACTCCCGGCAAGGGACTCCTTCCTCTGGCCCTGTGAAAACTGGCAAACGGTGGCGTTGCGAGAAGTCGGGGATTTATTTCATTCGTCGTGCCGAGGTTGTGTCTGTGGCATGCCATCGTGCTGGAGCAAATTTATACAAAAACTATTTCACACACTGTTGAGCATACGAAAATATGTATATATTTTTTTCAGGAGGCTACAAAGCGACAAAGTGAGTCAAAACAAGTAATAAATTCCCTCTTGGGATTAGTGTTGATTAAAAAGTACCTACTGCTTTCACTGGTTGAAATTCCTTGAGCTGTTAAAATACCAAATAAAGATAGAAAGAATGCAGATTAGTTTACGGAAACATTTTTTATGCCTAAACACTTTGTACAAGCATAGGAGCCGAATGCAACGCCGTTCCTTTGAAATTGACATATTTTGACTTGCGTTATTGCAGTCATTTACTAAAAAATAAAAATTGAGGGAAAGATCACAAAGTTCTATTGAATTTAAACGACATGGGAGAAATGACGTTCTAATAGTCAGTTTTTATTTAGTAAAAAATGACTCTTGTATTAGATAGAACAATAGCATTTTCCCCAAATGCGAGAATGCATAATGCATCCATTCTCGCATTGTCACCATTCTATTTCAAGTACAATTTGTGAAAAAAAGTAACGTGGACACGTATACTTCCTTTGTTTATATCAAAGAGAGGATATGAGTTTTATAATTCCAGGACATAAATAAACCTTTTCATCTGTTTTGTCAAAAAATAAGTTTGTGGCCGTCTCGGCAAGGCCGTCAGAATTTGCACACCAAGTTTGAATACGACTTTTCAGTGTAGAGTACGCAGTAGTATATATAAATAAACATAAATAATCAAATTATTATTTCTGTACATATAAATATGGAAATAATACATCAATGATAATAACATTATATGCACATAGATTTAAAATATTCATATGAAATAACACTCCTCTGGTGATAGTATTGTGCATCAATCCGAAGCGCTCGTATATACATAACCACGCGACGACTATCCGTATGAGAGTCGGGTGTCGCGTGACAAACGCTAGGCTTTCGTGATAATACCCCCATACATAAGAAGTGTTCCATTAAAAAAACTGATTTAACTCATCACATGCCACATTTATTACGAAACAAGCTTGAGGTAAAAAATGTTCATGGCATTCATGCATACATACAAAGCCGTCACGCCGTTGTCATTTGATGTAGGAATCGTCAATGGAGCTTAGTTTTCAGCGTTAGACCTAGAAAACCGGCTTTGATATTATCAATTTCTTGGTTGAAGCTTTCGCGGGTATTGTAGCTGTATTGCTCATATTGTTCGGTTGTACCCCGCGTACTTTTTTAGGCGTGTTATTACCCGACATTTCGTGGCCGTTCCTGGTCACTTTAACTTAGGGAATTAGGATCTGTATATCAGGGGGGTTTACATAACGGTCATGGAGGGAAGAGGATGGAAAGGGAAAGTTTGGAAGGATTAATTATTTTATTTTTATTTAAGGTTAAAGCCGGTTCCCACATGTGGCTGAGTTTGAGGCCGTCTCTCTCGTAATTTTCTTTGCATTTTCTTATCTCCAATGCTTCGCGGATCAGCCGGGGCTTGAAGTGTTTTACCTTTGCGATTATTTTTGTTCCTTTGACGTCACACGCGTGTCCCGAGATAGTATGTTCCGCTTCAGCTGACTGTGGGTTGTCCCATTCGAATAGCCCGCTGGTGTTCTTCCAAATGGATGACTAATGACTAATCAATCCACACCTTCCGATCCTCTTCCCTCCATGACCGTTATGTAAACCCCCCTGATAGACAGATCCTCATTCCCTAAGATGAAGTTACAAGTAACGGCCACGAAACATCGGGCAACACACCTGAATAAGTACACCCGAACAACATGAGCAATACAGTTATCAATTTCCTCCGAACGACCCGTATCAATGTGCCAGTACGCTGCAAATGCCTCATGGCGGTTGGTCACGAGCAACAATATGCTGGCTTCGAAGGTAGTCCTTTTAGAAGTGATCCTAGCTCGAGGAGAATAGTGAAGGCGGCCAAAGGGTATTACTAGGCTTTAGTTTCTATTGAGGTATAATCGTTAATTGCACTCAAACTGGCCAGTAGGTACAGCGCCGTAACTGTTAGCAGGGAAAGTGGCATGTGTCACGGCTGCATGCGGCCGCAATGGCAGGAAACCTTGCTTACTCTATCCTAACTTACTGCGAGATTTCAAAAAGCAGTTTGGAGATTATTTTATGAATATTTTGAATGAACACTTACTCTAACCATTAGAGCCAACTTCAGCGCCATTGTTATCGAATTAACGCGTTGTAACTTAAAATATTTCTGTTGTTTGTTAATGCGGCATCGATAAATGGCATATTCCCCCGATTTTTCACCCATTTCCACAACGTTTAAGGGTGGGTTTACACTGGGAAGTCACTTTCGCAAGCATCTTCTGCAAGGGCTTGCTGAGGTTTTCACTCCGACGAAAACATTTTCGCGATTTAGACCAGAGACAGATTGGTCGCTGTATACACTGGCTACAATAAGCTTCTGAAAGCGGACTTTCACAGACGTTTACACGTGCGATTTACGGCGAAAGTTATTTGCTGCAAGTGACTCGCGCAGTAAACTTGCCAGTGTAAACCCACCTTAGTAACAGAGGACATATATTTTTTTTAATACGTAACCATGATATAAACAAACTACCTTAATCCTGTTTCCCTCATGCCCTGCAAGGATTAATCTGGAACTACTTCTGTATCCATGCTAGGGGCATAGAGATTTTAGGTGCGCAGTCACTGCCTCCTTGAGGTCTTCAACCGCCGCTCTAGCGAGGCGAGAGCTTGGGAGTGGGAAAGCTTAAAACCGCATGTCTCGTCGCTCGGCATTCCCGGCTATTTATGTTCCCGACGCTCAACGAGGCAAGCGTTCACGGGAGAGCGATCACGAGGAATTTATTCATATTCTCCACACGGATGTTGATTATCTCCGGCGCTATTTCGAGATGTGTGCTCTGAGGATTCAAGAGGAAACTTAAAGAGAGGAATCTCTCTCCGTTTATCGTATTTATTTATCTCCTGGAATTCATGCAGTGGAGCTAATTTTTTCCGCGTTCCACGGGAACGTTCTACTTGCTAAATTCCTTGAAAATTAACGCCGGGAACTCTCTTACATAATAAACCTTGTTGTTCCTTCTTCTCATGAATATCTGTAGCTCGTACATTCTTCCATTAAATTGAAATACAGTTGTGAATTGGTTGAATTTAATTATATTACACAATTAGACGTATGCTCTGTTTATTTATGGAATAAATTATTTTGGTTTACAGGAGTGTACTCATCTCTAATATATTGTACGCAGATAAATTTGGATATGCCAATATAAGCATTAACAGTAGGCTAAATAGGGCAGGGTAAAAGGGATATTTTTATTTGCCCTCGCACGATTCTGGTGGTCCGTATGCCACTGCGATCCCGTTAAGCCATTGGCTTGTCGTCAGGTTTCGCAGGGGCCGGACCACCAGAACTTTGCAGAAACACCTATGCCCTGGGCATGCGAGAAACCGATCCAGACGGGACTCGAACCCGCGACCCTCAGATTAGCAGATGAGGACTTTACCCCGCCGCCGCCGGCTTTGAGAAGTTTATTGCTCTAGAGGCAGAAGGGATAGGGTTAGGAATGAGTGAGTAATGAAATAATGTGATTTGAATTAATTAACCGGTATTGGATATGTGTGAAAGAGGGGTGCTTCCTTGGATTGGTCGTGTTGAGATCATGGATGAGAGTCAAATAATAAAACTCATTTATGATAGAGGCGTAAATTATGAGAGTCGAAGGGGTAAACCGAGAAAGTCATGAGTGTGTGTGATGGAATATACTAATAGGAAAAGGAATATTCGGGGTCTTAAGGACAAGAGGGCGTAAGAACATCAAACAATGCATGAATGTACCAGACGCCAAAGAGGTATGCAAGGACAGGGAATTTTGAAGGAAATTATTAAAGCAGAGTTAGCCATACAGGCGAACCACCGAGAATTGATTATTTCGAGTGTGCCTGGACCCAAAAGGAATTGCGTGATGAGTATGAGAGTGTATATGGGATTGAAGGAGCAAATGTAAAGAGTTTCATTTACTTCGTAGTTATTCTTTTCCTTCTAATTACCATTTAAAGTTATTTTAGTACAATAGCATTTAATTTTCTTTCCTTATTTGTGACATGTATACGGTAATATATGAACGGATATTTATTTTGGAATTCAACTATATTAAAATGAAACTTTATGTGTTTCGTACCTACTCTTTAATATCTACCAAAATATTTTCGTTTCTCAATTCAGAGAATATGCCTTAAAATGCAACAACTCCCAATCAACTGAATACAAAATCCTATTTGCAATGTAAGATGATGCCTTTTAATGAAACAAAGAATCATAGATTATTTAATAATTTATTCCTAGTTTCATAAGTGATTTTTGTGGGAAGAAAATATGCAAACATTTAACCCCTTAATGGGATTCATCGACCGCTATAAATAATTTGGCGTGAATAGCTTATAAGCCACCTCCACCACCACCTTTTTCAATAAATAGCCGTTGGTACTGACTTTGATATGTTTAATTCACATTTTGAAATTTGTGTTCAACCGGAATATCACATTGGCCACTGGTTTTTTATTCCTGCATTGTCCTTTTTAAGGAACTATAATTAAAAACTCATAAATGGCGCAGCGATGGCTTTAGAAGTCGTGAGGTGATCCCCAATTCGTCTTTCAAATTTCCCAATTTTCAAGTAATATTTTTTGTATTTTAAATCATTTATGAAAATAGATAAGTTAATCGTATGAAAAACTACGACAGTCCCTCAAGGACTCATTGAGTGGAATCACATATTGGTGTTTATTTTGAGGTTGGAGATTTGGCTTCTGTGAACTAATCTGTGGATTTTATATCGCACTGCCTTACCCAAGATACGTCTACACCTACGCATCATCCAACAAGCCTATGGTGCGTGGCAGGGGGTGATTTTTCACCAGGATGCACTACCTATGCTATATCCTGATATAGTTAATTAAGCTATGACTATTGATGCATCAGCAAAAACATGTAAATACCTATCAGGTGGGTAATTTCACCAACATGTGCAATATTATCTGCTATCCGAGTAATAGCACCATGAGCAACAATCTATTCTGGAACAATAATAATGCACAGAGATAAAAAAGTTATCTATGAAGGATGTAAGACGTGTTGTAAGTACAATGTTGCAAATTAAAACAAGAGCATTGGCGGGTAAATCGAATAATTAGCTAAACAAACGATTGAATAAAGCTAAATATAAATTCTCAACGGCAGCTATTACGGTCTCTCATTACTGGGGAAAAAGGATATTTTAAATATCTTCATTCTATATTCTATTTTTTTATTAATAATTTACTAAAATCGAAGTAGACAGAGTAGCTGTCATTACGAAGACCTAATATCGATGACTGAGTTGAGATTCGAACACGCGGCCTTTGACCTGCCAGGTCGGCTCGTCACCGGCATTACTACCACAGAGGGTCGAGGTAACAATAAAATTTAAGAGAAGGAAAGATTTGCTGGGTCCCTCATCTTTCTACTTAAGAGCACGCACCATCGCTTATTCAAATTTGGGTTGATCCCACTCTCTTCCGGTTTTTTTGATAAATGACTGCGATAAAGCGCCATAAAAGGGTCTCTGAACGAGGGATAAGGTAATTCAGGACTAGCAGGAAGAAAAGAGGATTCCTTTCTCCCCTCTGGATGAGGATATAAGTCATCCTTATTGTCGTATCTTATACGTAAGCCAAGAAACTGACTGACTGATACAAATTACCTACCAGGCAAGTTTCCTGAAGCAGGAAACTTGAAGTAAATCAAGGGAAGTCTTCACTAAAGCATTGAGTGAGTGTGGTTGAAAAAAAAGGACCTCAAAATGTTATTTGGGTTCAATCTCAGAAACCTATTCGCTTTCCGCTGTGTATAACCCAGAAAAAGGAGTGATTTTACGTGCTTGGTAACTCTTTTCTTCAGTGAAATATTCATAAATAGAGTTACTAGCCGGACAGAACACAAATACGTGAATTATTAAGTTAAAAAATATATACTCAAATTAGGGTTTCGAACCAAATCTCTCGATATTGGAGTAAAAACCTTACTGTGGAATAAGGTGTCATGGCAGCTTAGCTAGCCCACCATCATGGATGTTGCACCAAATAAATGGCTGGTCAATAGACAGTTTTTATCTGGACGTTGCATAATGGGCCGGAGTAAATATATTGGCTTTACAGGATTAGTCGAATCTTTAAAAGTCAATTTTTCAAGTGTGTAAAATAACGCGAATTTGAAGCAATATCAAAGATCCAGACACGAGAATTAAGGAGGTTGGAGCGATGTTATGTACAGATTTGCGTGAAATATGGCGTGCTCTCATAAGTGATATTAAACCCTAAAACTGCGCAAATATCTGAAATATAACTCCTCCCAGGCGTAAAACAAAATATTTTTTCTATATTTTTGCGTAATTTTGTTATATATCACTTTTTATTCAAGGAAAAATTGTTTAAAAATTTTATAAAGAGTAATATTGTCAAATTATTTTACTCTAAAATACGAATTGATGGACTTTCTTTTACTAACAGACGAAATAATGTTTAGCACCTATGGTGTCTGGGAGTAAAACCATACTTGAAATCGCCAATCGACGATGGTAGCAGTCTGTTAAGGCGATTACTTATAGACAATGGGAGCAGTTGAAGGGTTAAAAATAAAAGTGAAAACATTGCTTCCAACCGATTTATTTTTTGGCAATTCAATGCTATATTAACATGTAGTCCTATGGCACATAACGTATATTTCGAAATAATTCGATTCCCAAGAACAGATTTTCTCTAAACGCGAGAATACATCAAAATACATTTCTTATTATTGTTGCTAAGAAATATCAAGGTGTCACCCAAATCCAATTCCAATTTAAAAAAAAAACACATATTTCAGTAAAATTTCGCTTAAACTTCGAATGCCGCACCGAACACTAATCGCATAATGCTTTAATGAAGGAAAAAAATAAAATTGTAATTTGTGTATCATTTCCATTACTGGCAGTATGGTGAGTTACAACTCATAAGCAGATGCACTTACGTAGAATATGGTCCAAGAATTTTTTCCTATTTACTTATTTACTTATTAAAATAGGAATTCGATGACACGAGATTGCGACCTCTTGCCATCTGAAATGCGACTTTGAGCCCAAAATACTGGATTGCACAAGTCTGAGCCTGGTTTTATGGGCAGAGTATCAATGTAGATCAACTAAGTAGATGTACAACTAAGTAGGGTAACTAATGAAAAAGAGACATGCAGGGATAGGGCGGTAATGAGGAAAGTACGAAAGCACAATCAGCTTTACAAGCGTATCACCGATAGTTAATTTTTTTGACTCTGCTTAATCCGAAAGGAAACAGCGTGATGATTATGTAAATACCCAAATCTATATGAATGACCCAGAAAAAGCAAGAGAAAACTTATGTAGAATACACAAAAAATATTTAAAGTAGAATTCAAAGATAGAATTAATTGAAAAATGACACATAGAATTGCCTCATTTCACAGAAACATTGCCCACCTTTCCAAAAATAACAAAATACCAACCACTAACCGCAGCTCTTTTCAAGATATTTGCCAAGCATTAGAAGCCAATTTCCATGGGAAATGGTTCACGTATGCACTCCAGAGAGAATTTGTATTAAAAATGAGGAAGTTATAATGCGTAGATCGCATAATATATTTCATAATGTATTGTTTGAAGGTTTTCTGAACTATTTTTTTAAATGAATCAATTACTCACCGCAGTAATTTTTACAGAATTATAAAAAAATCTTCAGTTGTGAAGGAATTTTTAGCGTATGACGTGAAAAAAAGTCATGTTTAAGACTCATGTATGCATATTTTGTTAATTAATGAGAATGACAGTAAAAAAACAATATTTTTGCGTTATTAACATTACAATATTTTCTTCATGATTCTTTTATTTGCTAAAACAGATCCCATCTGGTATCTATTATGACTGAGGAAAAACCTTGCTCAAACCTTTAGAGGAAGAAAACCTCTACTCAATGAATGCATGCAGTGAAGACTTACATGGTAAAATTATAGTTGGCCTATTTTTGGTACATTAAAAAGAATAGTTCATAATACGCTAAAAAAGAGAGCTTTAAAAATTTGCCTCTACAATAATGCGGCTATTATAATATAAGTACCAAATCTCCTTCGTTACTTGATATGGTCCAACACGCTGTAATTCCAAAATAAAATAATTTTATGGCTATTTTATGCATCATGTTCAATATTTTCTTTCCCCCGTAGAATTTTAACGGGTACCCTCCACTAAAATTCTATATGAGAGAATGACATTGAGTTTATAGTTGGCATATTTTCGCCATGTCGCATGCCAAGTTTATGAACTGGCAATGTATGGGTTAATAGCTCAAATCAAATTTATTTATTAATTTATCAACGCATATTGTAACTTTTATTTATTAATTACATAAAATATGTGGTCTCTCAATTGTCATAGAGTTCTTTCTTCCATATTGATTTGCTGATAAAGAAGAAGAGCATTTTTACTTAAGGACACATATTGGAGTAGGATGGTAGTGAGCGTATTGTCCTGGTTGGAGAGAAGAATAAAGAATTAAGACTAATTATCGCATTACAAATATTTGTTGCCAATGATAAATAACTATTTAGAATTCGTTGCTGGACAACGTAAACCATGACCTCACCAAATGAGGTTAGTGTCTGCTGATTGGCATTTCCCACATCGCAATGGGAGGATTCTTTTAATCATGTGAAACATTTTTTTATCTTCTTGTTGAAATTTAGCATGCACCTCCTGCCAGCATACATATAGACATTCCCGACCGCTTGCAAACTGCCAGGCGTTCGCGTCGTTTGCGTGAGGCACGCGGGTAGATGTACAGATGTACGCGGGCTGATACATCCGCGTGAGCCGCAGTCGTTAACTTCGCTTATCGATTGACAGCGCGTGATGTCCATGCGCTCTCGTGGAATGCCTGGCGCCCTTGCTCGCTGGTTCCTCCCACTTAACCCCCTCCCCCCGCCCACCCTACGCCTGGTTTCCTTCTCCTTGTGACTCCCAGCATGCACCACCTCCTGCCCGACCATGGCTCCCTCGTCAGCTCATTCTCAACAGAAGAGTCGAGAGAAAGTGGCACGGCAAGCGAACAGAAAACACATCTTCGAGCCACCCGCCTACCTTGCAGCAACAGCTCTGCCACACCTAACCAGCCCAGCCAACCCAGCCAGCCCAGCCAACGAAACGGACACATTTATTTCAAACATATTGGTAGAAAATTATGGAGAAATACTAAGTAACAATGTCTCTCTTTACTGCTCGTCCAAAACGATCCGCATTCCGACAAGATTTCCGACCCGACTACTTGAATATCCTGCTGAAACCAGCAAATCGCCCGTTTACATTACCAGCTTTCTACAATAGTATTCGAAAGCCAGTGAAAAGTTCCGATTGTGAACGCTAGTTTTGACCAGTGTACATTTATAGCTCTCTACCATAGTAAATCGAAAGCAAGCAAAAAGTTCCCCTGGTGAACGCTAGTTAGCGCCAACCCAACTTGTTGTTTACCATGCAAGAGTTACCAGGGTTGAATGATGATTACCAATGATTACTAGCGTCTAGATACTAGATAATGATTACGTTACTAGCGTAGAAATCTAGTAATGTAAACGGGGTATAACATATAGGCGAAATAGCCAAAAAATAATGAATAAAGTAAATAACTAAATATAAGTTAATGCGTTTTCTTAATGAAAACAATAAAAGTATGGCAAGGTAATTGTATGTAACTATGGAAACAACCAGAAAGAAAACACTTTTAAAAGTCCGTCATAAATAATTCGAATTCTTTCCACTCTTCAGTATTAAGGAGCGATTATCGTGAGTCATTGAATGCACATATTTCAATAACTTTTCCAGCAAGTCGAAAAAAAAGTTCTTATACCGTATATGACTTTAGTACACCTGTTTATGCGGCAAAAATCACGGTGCATGCAGCACTGTAAATGATGCAAGAATCAATTTTTTTTATTTATGGACTTAATTAAAGCATTGTGATGACTTAGATTTCCGGAACGGAATTCGCAGTTAAAGCGAAAATCATATCATTTTTAATTACGTTTTCTTTCAATCGGTATGATATCTTGATAGTTGTTATCAACTATTATAATAATATGAAACGTAATATTTCTCGTTTAGGAGAAAATATGTAAATATGAAATCGAATTATTTTGAAGTATGCTATGTGCCGTAAGGTTACGTGTTAAAATACCATTGTATCGGCAAGAAATCAAATCATGCAATTTTTTTCAATTAAATCTATATATATTAATAATAATTACTCAAACGTGTGCAAAGTTTCACGCAAATCTGTACTTAAACAAAACTCACTCCAACCACCTTAAATATGGCTATATGATCTGGCACCAATGGCGTACTGCTTTGTGTTTGGACGTCACGGGCGGTAACACTAAAAATGGCCTTTAATGGAAATACTTACATACTGTACGTAGCCATGAACAAAATAAGGACTTCTGTGAATATAATGTAATTACACAACTACAAGCTCTTACCCACTGCTTTGCTTGCCTTAAAATCCCCCCTATTAAAATAATAACCTACTATGATACCCTTTAAGTACTTCCGATTGTCATATTACCCTACATGCCCTTGTTACATACGTCATACATACCTACATTTTACGTCACTCCCTTTCCGGGTAGGCAAAGCCAATGAATTCAGTTATTGCCGCTAGCCGCAGAAAACTGGCTCTGTTAAAAAATCTGACCCTCAATTTTGAAAATTTAAAATTTACTATAGATTATTTTAATTTAACTCGGAAATACGAATCAAATCAGTGAAGTACAAATGATAATAGAATCAAAACGTTCCTATAAATATGCTCCATTAGAATAGTATGAAAAGCTACATATAATCCACGGAAAACCTTAGGAAAAAATCCTTAATATTCACGAAAGTATAATTTATAGACTGTTCTTCTATGAACATGAATAATGGGAAAAAAGCAAGTTAACTCCATTCCAAGATCCATTCTTCTTTCGGAGATTTCCGTCGCTTAAAAAAGACACACGTAATGACATCGCTTTCGAAATAATGAAGTAGATATCATGGTATGATACAAGCCAACGTAAACCCTTCGGGTGGATTCTTATTGGAAGCAAATCCGGCGGGTAAAAGCCGCTTATAGGATTTATTAAAATATAGGTCCTGATTCGATACATTGCAACGATGATGGTGAAAAAGTGTGCAACAGCATAATCAGAATGGGGGAGCTGTTAAACTTAAAACCACGTGTTATGTATTGAAAGAGGAGTAAGTTTTTCATGATTAAAGATAAAGGTGAATTTTTTTTATTCTTGCAAAAACAGAGAGAAAACAAGGATAACAGCAATATATACCTTGAGGCGTTCATACTCTCACTGTCGTGTTATGATATTAACTGGGTTAATCGATTCTACTTAACGGTTATCTATGTTTGAATAAAACTTGCTCTGAGGAAACGAATTTTGGCATTGCATGGTAACAAATTTTTATTGTACTTTTACGTAAAAGATTTTTTACGCATTCACGCAGCTACGCTTCGTGGAACAGACGGGAATAAACTTGAAATGAAGAAGAAAAAACCTAATTTAAAAAATCAAAGGAGACAGGCACGTCATTTATTCAGATGAACCCTCGAAAAGTAGCAAGGAACAATTGTGCGCAATTACGTATCTGGACAGTGTATCGCATAAAATCGCTTAAAAAATACAAAAATACAGATTCCAGGTTGTTTTTAAACCGCATACCACTTTTAAAAGGCTCCTAATAAAATTTAAAGATCCGCTTAATAGAATGGGCAAAACATTTAAATCAAATACAACTTTCAAAAGGCTCCTGGTAAAATGTAAATATCTGTAAGACAGAACGGACAAAAGTGGGATGTACTACGAAATAAAGTGTAGTGAGTGCAAGGGAATGTATATGGGACAAACGGGTAGAAGCGTCGGACACTTGATCTACATCTACATCTACAAAATATCCTGCAAGCCACCTCAAGGGTGTGTGGGAGGGGGTTAGTAGTCACCAACATGCATTACGCTTTCTTAAGTGCTTTTCAAAAATAACAATGGAAGTAAAAGTAATATCGCTGATTTTAATATATAACAACCATAAGAGTGATTTTAAACTGGAAATTTTAAAATTGTGCATTGATAAACAAGAACCGGACTCGCGAGAACAGTTGGAAAGTTAAAACTTGTATACGACCCTGAGATCACCCACACGGGTTAATGAGTTCTACTTTTACCCGGCCGTCTCCCCTATCCTGACCTCCGTTTTGGGTTAACCACTCTTTTCCTCTCCTTTTCCCCCACCCCCTTCCACTGACGTCATATAACCAACAACTATATTAACGAGAGTTTCCCAGTTCAAAGCATTTGATGATGATGTTGAATATTGTTCCTACATTTCCGGCCCACCGTATAAGTTGTTTTTTTTTACACGAGTTCCACCCGCATTCTAACGTGCGTCTTCAGTTCGAAGTAAAATTTGACCTTTACACACCCGGAAATGCAGGAACACTCGCTTCAACGCCGCAGAAACCTTCGATGGATGATGTTGATTATTAATTGAAACCCGGGTCGTGTGTGAGTGTGATAAAATCTGAGGTTTGTGAAAAAGTTTGGATAAAAATTTGTTAACTGCGTTTGGATTATTCATATTGGCTCATTTTATTTCCATATCTCGACCATTGAGAGAAAGCGGAAAAAATAGTCACGATGAATCTTCGAAATTACACTAATGCATTGCAACTATCCAAAAGTGCGTCCATAAGATTACGAATCTGGGGTCTTTTTTTCAATATTTTAGCGATATTGGCGAGAAAAAACTTAACAACATCGTTGTTCTACTACATTTATGATTGCAAAAGAGTATAATTTATAATCTGCTCCTGACAGGCAGCATGCAGTGACGGGGAAGGACTATTATTATATTAATGTGCTCTGGTGAAACCTTTGTATAACTTTCATTTTCTTTCATCAAATGTTTATGGATTTTGTTTGAATTGGTTAGTATCCTACAAGGCCGACGCCGTAATACTGGCGATGAACCCTAAGACAACCCGTTGTGTGATGCATAGTGTACAAAAGCTTTCCCTTTTCTTCTCCAATTCATTTTCATTGGGATTTTTGTTTTTCATTTCTACCACTAACGAGCTTCCCAATTCCGATACATTTTTCCCTCGGTTTTTGAAAGGAAGGTTTTCATTCTTCCTTTAATTTCAGTCCCAGCGTTTCCAATCGTATCATTTTCGCACCAGCGGCCACCGACCAATTTCCAAATGCTCCGGGGTGTTCCGTTATTTCCTTTATGGGAATTCAGTCGTTTGAAACGCCCAGCTCGAAAGCGAAGGCCCTTTATTGCGGATTTAAGGTAACTTCTCTGTTGTCCTGAGCCTTACGCGGTATGCTTATTGGATGAGAATTATATCTGGCATTGCAGTCTGTGGAAAAATAGCAATTCCAAAATAATTTATACACTTCACTCGTCAAATAATGTAGAAGCCACACTAAGAGGAGAGAAACTAGAGCAAGTGGATTCGTTTACCTACCTCGGCAGTAGGTAGGTATGGGTCGGAAACATGGACCATTGGAAAATTAGACCAGAAAAGATTATCATGGATTAAAGATAGGTATTTCAAATGGCTGTACATAGTCTTAAAGAGGCTGCTAGTAGGTCGATGAAACTTCATGATCGCGACACTGCTCTCCAACAAATGCATTCTTCGCGAGAACTGTCATTCATATGTAACTATCGATGGTGTCATGTAGGGCGTAAGGCGTCCTAGACGTACTCGGAGAAACTCCTAATAATGACGGATTTTTCTGAGGAATCCAAGTCCCCACTTTGGTGTCATTTGGAGGGCACTTTGAGTGTATTACGTCTAAATAGATTTACTACCCTACTCAGAGGAATGTGGCAGAGGATGTTAGGACACCAGCGTGGGGAGGGTATAGGGAAGAAGAGGGGAAGAGGACAAAGGTGAAGTACATCTTAAAGGTGTGTGCTATGTGTCACCCAGTTTTTGTTATTATTACTAATGGTGCTTGGAAAGGAGGAATGTTTGTACCTAAGCAGTTCGTCTCTCGTATTTTGTCGCTTCTCTCATTTGTAGAGATATAGCGTGGGGTCAAAATAATATTCTCCGTTGTCAAACTGAACAAACACACTGGTGTGTTTCTTACATTTTTGAAATGCGCATTCCTTGCACTTTCACTGGGTTACATTTTCATTTTCACCACTAACAGGAGTTTTTCACAAAAGGTTATTGGCTGGAGTGACTAAAAGACAGATTTACCTTCATTATCTTCGGTAGATAGCGTGATTCTAACCCATAATGGGATACTTTGTGGGCAGTGGTCGCCGTGGTTAAGTAAGTATGTATCACCTCTGCATTTCTTTCGAAAGTGTCATATTCGTATATTTTTAAATGATTTGAAGCAACGAGTAATTGACGAAAGCAAATAGCACGAATCATATTGAATCAGACTATCATTGACATGTACCCTAATGCCCAAATTCCCTGGCGCAACTTGAAATGTAACGAAATGAAAGAATCTTTAAACTCGTTCCTTTTAGTGAGCGAGAACGAAAGGAACGAGTCCGAGAAAGGAACGAAACTGCTCATCACTACTACATAATCCTTTCATCAGCTGTATGAAGCTTTCTGTAAGCTCGTGGCAGTTTTTAACAAACCGTGCGGATTTCCTATTTTAGTAGTGATTGATTAATTGGGTGGGCGAGGGCCGTCTGTAGCCCTCCTGGCACTCAGACCCCTTTGGGTCCATTGTGCCGTCCCACATTTAACCTGCTCGCCACTTGTAGACAGGGGACAAGAGCACCGACAAACCTTGCTTAACTTCTATTTTAGCTTATTTTTATTTTTACTTCTATTTACACCCCCCTCCAACGCCCGTCTGTCGGACGTTCAACCGTGGACCCCTAGGCTCCTTTCGTTTGGAAAATGCATATGCCAACAATAGGTTATAAGAATGCTTGTAAGAATAAGCAGTGCAGAAAAATTACATGACTGGAGTCTTATATGGCTACGAGGAGGGGGGAGGGAATAGTCCGGACCCACGAATCTGGGGCCTTATTCAGTTAGGACTCGACATGGTCGGACATTGGGAAATCCGTGAATGTGACGTCACTGACCACGACAAATCTCAACTTTTGAATGGCCTTATTTGAAATTTTAGAGGTTGTGACGTTTCACAATTCACTTTCGAGGCTCGAAAATTCCGAGAACATACAGAATAGCCACCCTGGTCTTGCTGCTGGTCGGCCTGGTCGCCACTGGGAAGCGAGATCTGGCTGATCTGAGACGAGCGGGCACAAAATGTTGGTCTTGTTGTTCGACCCACGCTGGGTAGTGCTGAATTGATCCTACTGACACTATAGTCACCAGACTACTGCGCTCTCTCTTGAGGATGGCTAGCGTTTATATTCGCTTTGTAAGGTACAAAGGGTAGGTCAAGTCATCCTTAGGAGCGTCGTGATTTAAGCTCGGGACAGCTCAGCGGCGGTCAAGAACACTAAAGTGCCAGAATTATCCTGATAGATAACCCTATTCGCTGACGACACATGTCTCTGGGACGTTACCAGTACTACGAAGCGCTTGATTGGTCCCCAGAGATATAACCGATGTCGCAGGGATGTGAGTCGCCTTCGATATGGGAAACCTGTTTTTTTTCCCGATGGTAACTTTATTCAATTTTATCGTCTCGTACAAATAGAATGAGTGAATGGGGCACCGAATTAATGACGTGTAACTATTTTTTCCTTTTTAAATCAGCACTTTTTTATATTATTGACATGGTTTTGGCTGCGTTACTACAACTTTAATAAAATCGTAATTTTTTCCGATAAAATCGTACTCTCGTATCGACAATCTTCTGATAATATCGGGCCACATCCATAAAATTTGGATTCTATTGCCCATCCCATAATCCAAGAGCGTGTGGGTCGACTGTTGAGGAGACGTGCCAGGTCTCAAGAATGCGTTCATTTCCAGGAGAAGAGATCGAAGGAATGACCGGCTATCTATGGGCTGAGGAATGGATGACTCTCTCCTCAAGCCCTTTCTCCTAGCAACCACCGGCGGAATTCTCCCTTTAATATTCCTGGATCATATTCGCCTGTTCGGTCCTATCTCAAAGGGTTGGAGGGGGGGATATTTCCCCGTCATAAAATCAAATTAGGGACGATGGGGTCACCGCGTCGAATAACTTAGACAAATACCAAGCTTGCAAAAGCAATAAGAAGGAAGTAACAGCATGCTGGCTGGAGCAGCACTAGGCTTCCCCTTTTTGAGGGCCTGGTAGAGTTCTATTTAAGGAGTGGCGGTGGCGATTTTTCATTACAATGTGGTAGCGAAATTTGGTGGCAGTCACCTGTGAGAAATGTGGCTTTAGGAAGGGAAGGGTGCGAATGGAATGGGATAACTAAGGAGCGGAGAGATGACGACATCATGCTGTAGGCATTGCTACCAACATAACTGCACTTAACTTGAGTTGAGGTATAAGTGTTAGCAGCGCTTTTCACGGCAATGTTCATGAACCAAATACAGCTGGATAAAAATACGCAAAAATTGTTCCTAACCCATAGAAGAAGCATATTTAAACGATAATAGTGAGCTTGAAAGTTGATCTTAATTATATTGAGAAATTTTAAGTTGGCGACAAAGTTTTTCGGCCTTAGGAACGCGGTACTCAAACTTAGACACTTCCTTATTCCACCGGGTGGAGCTATTTTGTACACATTGGACCCTTACACTGAAATAGGACTTCTCTGCTATTGCCACCATGTTTCGTTACCACAACAAACCCTATCTCTATTTTTTCACAAACAAAGCCGTTTCAGGGTGGCTTGGTGGAAGTTCATCATACTCATGATTAAAATGAAACTCTTTGAAAGGATTTAAACCAAGTTTGCAACTAATATTTGAACATTCAGAACCCTACTAGCCAAACTGAAGATATCATTACCCCCGTGGGGAGCTATATTGCAGGTGATGGACACTTCAACTGAAAAGAGCATTTTGTGAAATTTCCGCCATGTTTCGCTACCACCATAGGCTCCAAAATGGACAAAAAATAAGTGTTAATAATTTTCCTCAACAATTTTGTGACATGTGAAAGTGTGACCCGGGTTGAAAAATGTATAAATGGCATATATAATTCCCTTTCTTAATACTTAACCTTGAGAACATATAGTTGGAATAATCATTGAAATAATTAAGGAAAACAGTTTAAATTCTTGAAAATTGTACCTAGAACATAAACAAGGAACACAAATTAAACATAAAAATAATGCTTATGAGCATTAAAATTATTTACTTGAGATATCGCCCGACAATAATCATCTTCCGGAATTTGTGCCCTAATAGTATTTTGATGCATTGATACCCATCATGCAATTCCATTTTTGGGTTTCCAAATTCAAAGAGCTTATTTTTTTCTGTTAGGCTTAAAAAACTGGCTATCTTTAAATTATTACCTCCATAATGTCCTATTTTTGCATTATCCTCTCGCTTCTCATACACAAATGCGTTGCTTTCAGTCTCGCTCTCTTATTTTTATGACTTCTAATATTCCTCCTCAGAGTTTTCCACCACACTCACCAATGTTTTTCTCTGTCTACCATTTCCCCTCAGACCATTCATTACCATTTATCCGTTACCTTATTCGACTCTCATTCAATCTCTCCACGTGGTCAACCAACAAAGTTCGCTCCTTTCATATAAGCATCCAACCCACATTCTTTCATCACCCACTCATTCCTAGCCTTATACATTCTAATCCTGCAACAAATACTTCTCAGGTACCTCATCCCTACTGTATTTAGCCCACTGCTATGTTTATTCTAACATACCCAGGTTTCGCTGTCATGTAACAACGTCGGGAGGAGAGCGCTTTTTTTCTACACTACAATTTTCGCTTCCGTATACAAACTCTCATTCCTTGATAGGGTACACATACTATAGGCGACTTTCCTTCCGGCATTTCGCACGTTTATTAATCTTTTCATCTGTCCATCAAATATTTGCAAACATTTGGTCAAGATACATGAAATCGTCCACTCCAATTTTTCAAATTCGTTCATTTGTTCCATCATTTTCCATCGTAATACTCTCCCCCGACTTTCTCAAAACCGATTAGTTCGATCACAAAACAGTCTTCAAATGCGTTATCTAGGAGTAATCTTCACCAACATATGGGACTTGGAACAAGAAAATTAGAAAAATATTTATGGGCATGTATCGGTTAAACTGTGAAACTCTTGATGCTTTTCATGCCGGCGCGCTATGCATTATTGCAAGTATCACGACGAGGCACCGTGGGACATTTTTTGTAGGCCTCGATTTATAAATTTTCGAAAATATATTCTAATTGCTCTTAATTCCGTATTAGTTAATTAGTAATTTGTGCATTTGTATAAAAAAATGATACAGCATTCCGATTGGTTCATTTCCCAAATATGTGAGTGCAAAAAGTTAAAAGATTACATTGTGAAAAACCTGATTTCCTGAAACGCATGACCGCCTGCTTAAACCCAAAAACGTGGTGTGGATTGGAAGTCATTGTTTTCAAGCCCTGTGAATTGTTGCGTAATGTTCTAACCGAAAGAAGTTTTATGAATTTATATAGTCTGAAGTTTATTCTTTTCAGCTACGCCATTTTTGTTAGGAAATTTCCACTTTAATTTTTTATTTTTGTCCAGCCAAATTGCGTTTTCCAACCACTGTGCGGCGTCGGCTTTTTCTCCATCTTTCTTCCCATTCCTCTCCTCTTCCACTAAATCCTAATGGCACAAATGACCATTTATATCGGCCGCCTCCGCAACTTTCTTCGTCTATCAACTCTCAACTCTTCTTCAGTTACCTTCCTCGCTATCCAGCCGTAAACATTGATACGGATGTAAAATCGTCCTTTCACTGCCATTTCATCAGTGGAATATCACTGGTCTAAAAACCGCAGTCCATGACCGGAATTTTGGGTGTCAAAGGTGAGGCTTGGAGCTCACCCGGAATTAAGCCCAAATGGCGAAGGAACTTGGCACATCGAGGATATTAGTGAACTCACAGTCTCTTCCCCTCTTACACCTGCCTGTGGTTTTCCTGGAAGATCTGGTTCTCAGAAAATTTCACTGCGTGGGTTTCAGCTGGGAGGGTTATCAAAAGGGAACCTTTATCCTGCTTCCTCCCATGTAACAAGCCATAGAATCCGCCCCTCTCAGCTTCCATTTCGCCTGATACCAAGATGGTCCGTCAAAGAATTTCCAATATAACCTAAACGAGGCATGGTAGATAGCAGGAGCCAACGGTTTCCAAGAAGCTATATATGTATTATCGGTACTTTGGTTTCATTGTAGTGTACCTTTTTGTGCTCTGCGGTGGATACCGTGGTTGAAGCCAACATTTGAGTGAATGCCGTAGGAATGCTTGTTAATACAAAAATTGCTGCAACCACAACTTCCTCAGGGAATCTTCTAATGATTTCTTTATGTGGTACGATTGGTCGAGGACAAACGATACAGATAAAAGCAGAGGATAATGGGAGGATAGATGTCCTTCCTACCCAAGAGATTTTTCGGCGTTTTAAATGAATAACCTTACGAAATTAGGCAAGCTGGCCTCCTATATTGTTGATTGTTCCAGGGTAGAGACAGGAATAACATTTTCTCTAAGCAATAAGAATAAAATCATGTAAAAGTAAAGCTATAATACAGTGCAAACGTTTCAAGCTAATATTAACAAAATATACCTACTAATTTTTACCAATGCCGTATTTCATCAAGATTAACTGTATGGTTTCCTTTGTTTAATTAGTTATTGACCACTTAATTAATATATGCGTTAAATTATAGAGAGTTGGTCATGTGTTTTTTTTTAAATCTCAGCTTCCTTTTTTGCCAACGATTTCCGGCAATAAATTTACGATTTATCTCCGGTTCTATGTTGATTAGTTACCTTAAGCTCAAGATGTCGTTAGCTTTTCACTGACTTGATCCTAACTGGTAGTTCGGTTCGACATTAATTGTGTGTATTGCATGAAACCTTTGATCATGTGAACATAAGTTTTTAAATGGAGAAAATATGTAACCACGGATAATAAAAACTCGGTCTTGGAAAGGCATCGTACCCTTAAAAGTAATTTTTTTATAGTTTTATTTTTAATAAAATAGTCCTCATACAGGCATTTTGCCAATTTAAAGTTCACTCGTCACAAACACATGTATTATACATAATATTTCCAGAAAGATGTGTTGTGGCCAAGTTGGTGAATTTCAAGGCGATGGAGAAAAGTGATCAATATCAGTTGGGAGTGAATGGGGTTTAACACGATTTTACCACGTTTTTATTAAGTCACTTTCTTGTTTGTTTGTTTGTCCTTCCGGGCAAAATCTTTCCACTCAAATTTAAGCTACTTTCCGATTAGCTATCAACTTAATATTTCCAGTACAGATCAGATCCAGATGACAATGCATTCTTACGCTATATCTAGCTCTTCAGAGGCAATATGATCCGCGAATTTCGATAATTTACATTTGTATTAATCGCTCAGCTGTTTGATTTGACAGCCATTTCCTCGCGTTGCGATGTGGCCCAGGGAAAGGTACTGGCCCACCTACCCTTAATGTGTGAAACTCACACGCCTTTGGCTTAGTCTGAGGTGAGCTCTACCCTCACCTACCCCAAACCAACCTTCGGGCTGAAGCACTGAGTGAGTGAGTGAGCCATTTTACCACGTTTTTATTAAGTCGCTTTCTTGTTTGTCTGTCCTTCCGACTTGCCACCCGACAAAAAGATCGCGAGCGGAAGGCGTCTGCTGCTCGAAATCGAAATGAAAGTGATCAAATTTCTCACCTTGCTAAAGATTGAAAGCGAATGTTCTTAGCACGAGTGAATGAGTCTCCGGATGCCTATATTTCTCGCATTGCCTCTCAGCGAGAATACGCTGCTGAATACGCTGCAATAATCTTTTGTACAAGGACTTGACCATCAACCACTTTGCGCGCATGGACAAAGCGGATATCGTCCGCTACATTCCTCCGGAAACACCGGAGCAGCCGCAACGAGAATAAGCTGCAGAAATAAGGAAAGTGATAATAATATAGTGCATATAGGACATCAGGACAAGGTAGGTTGGCAAGATGAAGAGTTGAATTAATACAATATTCTGTATTTTTGCACATATGAAATAAAATTGAGAAAAATATATAATACAACGGATTAATAAAATAATCTAAAAACTACGTTTTTATTTAAACTAAAAAGAAGAAAATAAACCACCCTACCTCCGCCCAAGGTCTCACGATTAAATTTTACAGATAAAAGGCTATATATGTTCGAAACCAAAAACGTGGTGCGCATCAATTTCAATATCTTGAATCAAATTCTTTCTCTGTACATATTCATTACACTACTACAACTAAAATCTCAAATATATGATATAGAATAGATATTGAAATTGATGCGCACCACGTTTTTTGTTTTGAATATACAGTCTTTTATCTGTAAAATTAAATCATGGGAGCTTGGACCAAGGCAGGATGGTTTATTTACTTCTTTTTAGTTTAAATAAAAACTTGGTTTTTTAGATTAATTTTTTAATCTATTGTATATTATATTTTTTTATTTTTTACCGTGCAGCGTGTTTTTACTTTAACGTTTAGGGGACCATGGCAAATGATCATTTGTAAATAATCTATTAAAGATTCCAAAACTTGCCAGAGATATAGGAGTTTAAATTTGAATGGATATTTTACCTTCCCATAACGGCCGTGGCGTAATTTTTATCCATTGCTTCTTCCCTTTCTTCCCGATCTATTCCAAAATATGCCTTAAAAAGGTTTTTGTGAAGATGTCCACTTCTGCCGGAAATATAACCGTATAAAGATTTACAAAATACTTTGAAAAAATATCCGTATTCACCGGGAATCGAACCACGGGCCTTTGATCGATGGAAAAAAATGACGTCAGAGGTCGTTTTGCGGAAACAGAAATAAATGCAACTTTCTACGATTAATTATTAGGTCTTAATGTTTCGAAGCAACTACGTAAATCCATTTGAAAAACTTTGCAAATTTGATTTCAACGGTAGTATCGAAAAATAATTCTAATGATAATCCCCCACTCATTTGAGGGGAGAGACGGAAAAGAGCGAACGTTTAATTAGTGACAATTAGGGCTTGGGCATGCGGAGTAATTAGTCAGTTCGGGGAAGACGCGAAGGCGCTCTGATATTGAGTGGTTTAGGTAGATGGAGCACTGCGTAGTTGACTAAGCCCACTTTGGTACCACATTCATAATCAATATGGGTTCTACCAATTAGCTAGGAAGTTTCTAAGAGGAGCACCTTAATCCAATAACAGATCACTTCGTGGATAGATACACAAACCACATATTGGGGTCAAGTAGACCCAGAGCATTAAATTACATCGTACTCTCCTGTTTACCCTTTATTGTAGTAAAAAATAGAAATATATTCAGTCTATTATTTGAGATGTACTCATGAAGAAAAATTCGCTGATAATTCATATTTTGCAAGTACATTTTGACTTTTGCAAAACTGTACTCAAACAAATACGAACAAATATATAGTTAATTATTGCATAATTTTTCAATCTAATTGAAAATAAATAAAAATAAACAATGCAGCTTATATTCAGACATATCACGGAACCAAAAAATAAATAACAATATTCGTTTGCTCAAAGTAATCATATTTATTAAGGTAAGTGAAAATGTGCGATTTTTCTAAGTATATAACAATCTTGGTCAGCTATCTCTTGTGATGTAGAAATTTCCTCAGTTCTCATTAGAAAAGAAGAGGCTGCAGTTAATAAATAAACCATTTAAACTGATAGAATATAAAGTCGCATGGGTTTTGTCAGACCCTAGATAGAGGTTCCAGGGTTAGCATCCTCATTTCGGTGTCATCTCAAAGCTTTCCCGACTCATAACTTATATTTTCCTACTGATAAGTCTCTCTTAAGCTCCTCGAAATTCTATCTCCCAATGTGTCGTCCAAAATTCGTACCCTTTTCCTCCCTTATCTGCACTGACCCAACATTCTCCTCTCTATCACCGTCTTTAATACACCTTCCCCTTTAAATACGTCCTTCATCCACTTCTGCTGTCTTCTCTATACCTCAAGAGTCAATTTCCTTTTACGCTTGACCATTTCTTGCTCTTCTTCGTTTTTCAACCTCGATGCTCAGATAGTACTCTTTCCATTCTCCTACAGTTTAAAAGTTCAAAAGCCACTAGTATACGCGTTTACACTTTCCGCCAAATTGAGTGAGATTCCTCTCTATTGTCATTAAGAGATATATTTTTATTTTATTTTAAAAATTTTAGCAGTTACAAGAAGCGATAAGTAAAAAATAGTAATAATTATGACGCAAAAAACTTTGTTTTATACGACTAAAGTTCTCACTGTTTACCTATATTTACATATTTAAACCTTAAGTAGTCACATGGGAACCTGTCAGACCCCGGAGGCATTTATTATTGCTTCTATATTTTCAAACGATAATGGTACGATAAAACGTGTTCATATCTTCAGTAGCTTCAAGAGACTTAGTATTCACCCATAAATAATAAAAATAGGTTTTAAATACTAAATAATTTCAATTTTACTTATAAAGTTTACGTCACTGGGGTCAGTGTGACCCCACGCGCCAACTAACGTTAGACTTTCTCGTCATGGTTTCCATGTACTATAATTCCCTAATTATAATTACTGTGAACCAGATTTTTTTAAATATGTTCTCATTCAATACATCTAGAAACTACGTCTTGAGATAAATGAAAAAATTGTTTTAATTTTTTACTGCAAGCAAGTTATAGGAACACTTCAATTATTAAAACGTTCGCGGTTGGTAGTCATGTGTAAAACAGTTGCTTTTGGTATTTCCCGCGTCTGAATTTAAAATGACCAACGTGTCTTCTCCTTCTGCCAGCGACCTCGTCAGCGCTAATGATTCTCACCTTGGTTGCGCGTAAATATATACTCTAATTACGGCGATTTCGATGGTCGATTATGGTCGATTTATCCGGTATTATTTTATTTTGTTCTCTGCATGAAGTAGCATCTCGTAGCATTCATAAATTAACAATACTAGTAATATTAACCACTAGATGTGTGTATAGCACTGTTCTGCATGTTCAATTACGTATCACTCTCCCAGTTTCCGGTTGAACTGTGCACTGTTCTCCTGACTGCTTTTTGGCCTGTGCCTAGCGCCAGGGGGAGCGTGCGAGGTTCTGATTTGTGCTGGGACGAGTGCTGCATGCCTGGTGTGGAATCACCCCGTGCCACACACCCTGGTGGTGGCTTGCACGGTACTTCGTAGATGTAGATGTATGACAGGGGGATGGGAGTAGATGTAGAACGTTCCGGGTGGTGTTTCTCTTCCTGGAAAGTACTGTTAACCATGCGTCACTAATCCTTTGCCCTTGGTCTCTATTGAAATTGTTTTTGTCCCCTTATCTCTAGGGCTTCCCTAAAGATCCTCGTTTTTAAATGTGTTTCTCTTGCGAGAATAGTGGTATTATCGATGTCTATGGAGTGGCCTTGGGAAGTGTGGTCAGCCACGGCTGATCTTTCTTGGTACCCCAGTCGAAGAGCGGCGCTGAGCTCCTTAATCCTCGTTTTGACTATCCGTCCAGTCTCTCCCACGTAAACTTTTCCGCATGTTAGCCGGTACACTCCCTCCTTCTCCATTCTTTCTTTGCCTTTGACGTTCTTTGATGAGTCCCTTATTAGCCTTCGTGGTTTGAATATTGTTTTTATTAGATTTAGATTAGACTTTCCAGAAAGAGAAATACCGCCCGGAATGTTCTACATCCACCCCCACCCCCATTCATAATTAAAGTATATATTTACATGCAACCAAGGTGAGAATCATTAGCTCTGACGAGGTCACTGGTAGAAGGAGAAGAAATATTGGCCATTTTAAATTCAGACGCGGGAAATCCCAAAAGCAACTGTTTTACACATCACTGCAAAATTATACGCATAATGGGGAAATTTACAATACAGATGACTATTACGGTAAAATTAATTGATATTGCTGTGTAAATGATTATAATGTTAAAAATGATACGTAGATATTACATTCGGGTGAAATAAGTCATGGAAAGGTAATGATTCATTGGTAATTTATATTAGATTTTGAGAATTTGTCAGACTCCCATGCGCCTCCTTGCGTGATTAAAATTGAGCGCGTCCTTTTAATGGTTATGCCCTAAAGTTAAGGGTTAACTTGACTTCTTTGTTTCATGCCATACGCTGAAAACGCCTTCATATCCATGGTTTTTTTGATAATTTATATAATTTATTGGAAAAGGATTAAATGTATCAATTATATCTTCGAAAACAAAGGAACCACTCATGTAATTGGTGGTTTCGGACGGAACTTAATGGAATCTAATCATGTTAGAGTGAAAAACTATAACCTTGTGAAACCATATCACTTTCATTTCATTTTATTTATATACGACCCTGGTTTCAACGTTCAGCATCGTCTTCAAGTCGTCATTCTGAATATAACGTTGAACGTCAAAACCAGGGTCTAATGTAAATAAAATAAGGTAGAATCCCAAAGTAAAAGTTTTAAAACTAATCACCTAGTTAGTCGGGAATAAATTGAAAATTCTGAGAAAGTTTCCGTACTTCGAGCATATAAAGAATTTAGTTTTTCAATGGGATTAAATGAGAGAAACAAAAAAATCCTTGCAGATCAATTTTATTTCGCTCATTTAAATATGAAAAAAATACACTTATAACGGTTAGACTTGTACTGATTAATGCCTAAAAGATGGTATTTTTTCCTTGCAACCGATTGTAACGCAGTTATATCTGAATTACGATATATAAGTTAAAGCGTATAATTTTAGTTTTTATCCTTCTCTTCCGTGGTAAGAGATATGGTGACGATCATTATTGGCCTCAATTATTCATATTTGTTTATCAACAAAGATTACGTATGTCTGAGATTCCTTAGTTTGAGGGATAGATATTAGAAAGATTTTAGGAGCTTAATTAAGATGAATTGTTAAATAGTTTATTTTATGTGATAATATTTCTTTTGTACCATATAATCTAGCCCAATGCTGTGTTTATTAAATGGATAAACGTTTGCTTATATTTGATTTCTGTGGTTGTTGTAAACAGCTTAACTAGAACTCAAATGAAGAAACAATGGGTGCTTTCCCATCAACTTGCGTTGATTATCGTACAATGTAGTAGATGGAAACTCACGAGCGCATATTCAAGTCGACGATTGGAACAATCTGCGCTGAAGTGTATTCAAAATGGTGGTTAGGTATTAAACTTCACGAAAGAAATGGCTAAACTCATCTCATGAAAGATTAAACTCAGAATCAATATTTTTTTTAAAGTAATAATCACAATTAGCATGGACATTGAGGTATTCCTGCTTTTATTTCAACAAATTTTCCCACCATCACATGTTTCGTCCGCTGGCGCACGTGGTTACGCAGGCGAACTACAGTGAAGTTTTGTTTCAAAGTGCTTAGTGCAGATGACGTCACAAATGACATCGAGAAACGCTCTCCTCTAAACAGATTGAAACAGTTGAGCGGAGATACGTGATTGGAAAGTACCCAATATTGGAGTGAAGTGATGTGACGTAGTATAGACGTTCCACTTTTTTCGTACGTCCTAGAAACGACAAACCCATTTTTAGAACAAATTATATTCATAACACTCCTACAGCAAGGAATGTTATAGAGACAAATATGCTCTCCTTTAGACTCTATGTTTGTGGTGGCACTAGAAGAACACAACAGTTTAATTGCAACTGTTTCGCAACCGAAACAGTTTCAAAACGATACAGTTTCAAAACGAAATAGTTTCAAAACGAAACAGTTCCGCGAAACACCCTATAGCAGACAACAGCTAGAGGCACACCAAACAACAGGCGATCGATCGGCGCTCTTAGAAAATGGCTCGTAGTTATGTATTCTTTGTATTAAGAAATATTTCACTCAATGAAGTAACAATTTTATTTGGATTTCATTCAGATACCTAATAGTTCTAATTCTATTTGCAACGATAGTCGGACAAGTGTTGGCTGAATAAACCAGCAACCGCCTACAACAGATTCAAGTCCAACAAATTACAGGCTATAAATAAACTATAAATATAATTTATAGCTTATAACCGCAATGCAGCCACACGTGAATTGCAAATGGAACAGAATAGACGATGAAACAGTCAGCTTCAGATATCAGTTGCCGCCGTTGCCGCTGCTCAGCACAGAGCGCAACGTCGCGGCTGCGGCACGATCACGAAGCTAACCTGTTGTTTGCAACTGTAATTTGAGACAGTTGTCTGACCGAAAGAGTAGCGGCTGCAGCCGTTTCGCTCCGACAACACTTTATTTCACCGCATCTACGTACTAACCTGCAAGCCACCACACGACCTTGGCTTGCAGGTTAGTACGTAGATGTAGAATTTCCTACTTTTCAAAAATTCTTCCGTCGTAAGAGGAATTCAATAACTTATGTTCTCACTGCTAAACTAATATCTTACGAAAAATGCGGTTAAATAATTGAGCTCCTCCACCTGCTTTATTTTATGTTCATCTCCTTTATAATACGCTCAATACCTTCGTCCTCTTTAAGATTGACCTTTAATCTTTAGGGCATTCGATCCCGATCTTTCGGCTGGCGTAGATCGGTTAGTCAAAAGGGGAATTTATTCGATCTCCTTCTCGAGCCAATAAAGAAAAATATTTCTTTCCCCGCGCGGAATTTCATTTAGACCGGGCTTCATCTTCGCGAGCCTCTCTCCCTTGAAAATAATTTTTGCCCAAATTTCTTCGTGCTCCCTCCTCATTCCACTCCAAAAAAATCCCGTCAGACGCTTGTCATCTCTAAGGAACTTCCCTTGACATCCAATCTTTTTTATTCGCCCTCAGGATATCTCCGAGGGGACTTCCATGTTTTTTATCCCGTCTCTTGTTTCTCCCTCTAACAATACGATACTTTGGTACAGCTTCCTCATCATCATGCCTGGTAAAGTTTTTAAGTCGGTTGGTTCCCTCAACTCATTATTGCGACGAAGTCGACATTTTCCTCATGCCAAACTCTAACCTCTCCTTCTTTTTAATTAGTCTCTTGCAGTTATTCTGTCACGGACATTTATGTTATCCTCTCTGTTACTTTTCCTCAGTTGTCTTTTCTTAAACATAACCATCACTTTTGCTGTTAGCTTTGCTATATCACAATATTGCTTAATTATCACAATAATCAACTCTCAAATGAGCTGGCAATCCGTTTATAAGAGCGAACTGCCGTTATTCGATTTTTCCACAACACGTGTGGCCAAGTTACGTTTGACATTGTCTTTCCATTTGTGTCATTGCAGCCGTATGTCACATAATGTGAGCCAAACTGCCTTTATTAACTATATTTACGCACCTTATAAGCATCACCAAAAGAAAAACTTTGCATTTTTGGTGAGGCTTTCCAGATATTTTATAACTTGGAAGAACTCGTAGTTAATTTATTTCCATCGCAATCTTAATCGATAAATACGATCTGACACAAAATTGGATGGAATGGTATAGAAATAGTTGTATTTAATGCAAAAATGAATATGATAATTACTTACATTAGCTTCTCATTGTCACGTAATCCAATACACATATGTTCAAAAGTATGCAGAAGTTATTAGTTGGAAACTGTAAGAATCTATTCCTCCACCAGTAAGAAGAGTATTCATGCTTTAGAGATAACCGTTTCAACAAAACCAACTGCCGTATTCATGATGTGCAAGGTAATGCTTATTTTTGGGGTTTATGATCCAGATAAATGAAAATCTCTTCACTTGCAAAATGTGTCTTTAGATTTCGTGTCTTTATGTTGTTTAAAAACATTCCAAAAGATTATGAATTACTTTAGCAATGATTGACGAATCATTATATTCTGAAAAAGAATGACAGCTATAATCAAATTTTATCTCTTATAATTGTCAGCTTTCCATTCGCTGTAGTGCGCTTCTGTCTTCGTACTACAACATCGCAGTTGCTTCCCATTCGTTTCAGACCCTGCGCACTGGGCAGCGCAGAACTTCGATAATTAGATCCTCGAATGTCATTGCTGTGTTTATTTTCAGTAAAGGCATCAAATAAATGTAATGTAAAGTATTGGTTTCGGAAAATACAATGTGGTCAGAAGTTTATATATTTTAGAAAACAAATAAGAAAAACTAAACACAAAAAAATCGGTCTTTAAAGCTACAAAATCATGCGCTGTGATGACTAAAACTTCTTTGAAAACAAGCGTCCATAGGCTAATATTTCCACTGCGAAAAAATAACACCTTGAATTCCAGCACGATTGTTCATTCGGTCGACTGCGGTTAACAATCACGTGGAAAATCAACCGCGGTTTCCGAAAAATAAGCAATCTTGTGGAAATTCAAACATACTTCAAAATGCTGAAACTCCACAAGAAGGGTTACCAAATCACCCGGTTTAGCCGAGTACCACCCGGTTTTTAATGCCCTTTTTCAGCTCCCGATTAAATGTCTAGAAAACAGGGAAACCCCCCGGTTTTTATGATTCCTGCCCAGCCCCGGTAGTAGAACGGTAGAATTTCAATTTTCTTCCATCATGTAATATTGAAAAAAATGAGATGATGCCCCTTATCTTCGTACACCAAAGTATGTTAAAATAAAAGATTGATTGAGGTTTAACTCGAAACTTCGGGTTGTTTAATCTGACGCATTTGTAAATTTTAGCCCGCATTCAGTTTACATTAAACCACCCTTCTTACAATCATAAATATTACATACATATTAATGCTTTTCATCAAACTATCTCTAAAGCCCTGAACGTCTGCTTCATTCAATCACTTCCAAATTATATTTTTTTAACACTCCGCTTCCAAAAACAATGCAAAATTTTATCACTCGCTTCAAAAATGCGGACTAGGTGTGAGGCGGCTTTTATTGTTTGGGATATACACCACGTGCTCCCACAAGAATGCAACTTCAAGTCGATATGCCAATAATAAACACCAAAACACGTGATCTACGCCAAAATGCAAATTAAAGAAAATGGAATAAAACATTTAGTGATGATCCCCCCGTTTTTTATTGTAAAATATGGTAATCCCCCCGTTTTTTTCATTTTAAAATATGGCAACCCTATCCACAAGGCACAGCCTGAAACCCTCGAGAATGTTCTTTTCCCACATTTTCCTTCGTTGCGTAAGGGAAATCCTAGAAAAATCTACAAGTTATAAAATATTTCATCATAGATAAATGTTCTCGAGAAAAAATTGTCATTCTGCGGGGTAAAATCGATTAAAATGCGTTATTCAATACATTATAAACAGACGACGATCGAAATCCATGTGTTATCTCGCAGGCAAATCCTCTGAGCTCACTCAGTCGCTCTCCGCGACCACGCGATGCATTGTCAAAGTCAACCTCCTCGCCTCCCATACTCTCCTCCGCTCGGCTATTGTCATAGTTGTTTCTTTCCATCAGCAGCGTCGCAAGCGGTCGTTTGCCACAAGAGTGACTGATGTCGCCACGGGGGAAAATGAGTGGTGGGGGATGGGAAAGGCAGTGAGTGAGTGACGTAGGTAGCGCCCCAAAAAACACCACAGGCACGTGTCGAGACGAGGCCATTTTGCGTGTAGCAGTTGCCGTTGTTGTTACATCAGTCGGTCGCATTTGGCGCGATGTGGCTCTCCCTTTATTGGGTCATGTTCTCCCGATACTCCACGGCCGTCCACCCCTCCGATTGACTTGGTGTCACGCCTCGCCGGAAGATGTCGTGTCAGCACGCCGCCGCAAACTTCCACTGCTCGTTTGTGAAACGGCCGGCGCCCACGGGCTGGCTCTCTAGTATAGATTGCGCTTAGTTCAGAGGATGTGGAGGATTCGGATGGCAAACTTCTCCTCCACGATAGGGCTCCGTTTGCGTCGATGCTCATTGACGGAGTAAGTTTTCGTAGGCGTAAAAATCTACTGGCGACAAATCACATGACGACGACGGCAAGTCGCTTACAAAAGGGTATTGTTGTCAATATATACCTACCTGCAACAAACCAGTCTGGCTCTGCACTTGCGTGTGAAAAATGTTTGGTCAGAGTAAAATCTCCCACAAGCTCTTTCAGAATATTGAATGAGAGGCTGTCCGTAGAAAATCAACAGGAAGAAGAAAAAATGAAAACTTATATATCGGATTAAAACAATTCCTATGATGTAACGTGCACCATAAATGGATGGGATAGGGTGAAAAATAACCCTGCTAAAATGTAACTGACATAGGTCATAAAGGCCTTAGGCATATGTTTCCATTGAGGTCTCATTCTGGGATTGCTAAGAAAATGGCAGTATTTATAATGCTGAAATAGTGAAAAAATTAACTATTTTGGAGCCAAAAATACAAATTTCATTCAGAAATAGTTTTGGTTTTAGTTAAAAAAAATGGTACCGGCCAACATAAGCGTAATTTTGTAATATATACCTAGAGATAAGATTATACTTTATGCCTGTTCCTCACAGAAAAATTTTCCATAAAAGAGTTTTATAAACATTTTCATTGAAAGTTTTATGAACCGTACGTAAAACGTACTTGCTTGCTCACGGTAAAACTAATCATAAAACCACAATGTCCTGCCATCTAAGAGACGCTTTGAGAACACGTGATGTGATAAATGCACTCTCTTTTGGATGACTGTTAGGTTAAAAACTATACGTATTGTTTATTTACTGACTTTATGATCACACTCAACGGTGATAAGGCTCAAACGCATTCTTCTAACAAGAAGGATACTGCCTCAACGCTCCATGAACTTCCAGACATGTTTGTTTACGTTTTCCTTGTTTGACTTCCCATGGATACGAGATTATTATCAACGCGAGGAGAGGAACATCTCATTGGTTGTTGCATAAAATGGTTTCATGGAAATAGAACCTGCCCTATTCCGTAAAACGTTTTATAAAACTAGGTTTTATGAAACGTTTTTATCGCTAGCAAGCTCATTTTTATAAAATAAGTCGATTTTATAAAACGTCTTACCGTATCTTTGTTACCGTGAGCAACAGGCATTACTTGAGGTAAATCACATAATTGTATCTTCATGTGCTTATTGAACATATTAATTGAAAACCTATTTGTATATAATACATGCTATTTGATTTTGAAATTCCACTGTCAATTTTTGGAACAATGGGATATTATCAAGAGAAAGAAGAAGAAAATCAAACTTCTTAACTATGTAGAATTTGATGTTCATTCCCCCATTCTATCCTTGTCCACCTGACAACCTAAGCCTGTACTCCCTCCCCCCTCCTCTTTCCTCTGCTTATCTCCACATTTCACAAGTTAGGTCACTCTCCCGAATCCTCGGGAAGGTATCACGTAACAACAACCCCCCCTGTTATTCACCATCAACCGTACCCCCCCTTCCTTTCTACTCCTCCTTCATTGGTCAAGAATCCCCCCCCCCTTCTTTCCTTTTGCTAAAGTATAAATAGTCCCATTGGAGACAACTTGTGTAGACCTAATGATTGCGCCCTAAGCGTCGAAACACGTGTTGTGTAATATTTTACATTAGATTTAAGTGGGCAGTACAACTACTGCAGTTTTATTTAAGTACTTTGTCTCAAATTTTATATTATTCCTTGAGTGGCCGTAAAATCGTAGAGATTAGCGAAGTAGTGAGACTTTTTTTCAAAACATTCTTGAGCGTGAAAAAATGAATGTGCACTTAATTTAGCGGTGTAAGCAATGCGATATAGGATAATGAAAGGGGCCAACTTCCAACGGAACTAGCTCTCCAGTTGAGAGGTCTCGTAATGAGTTAAATTTTTTTGCAGAATGGCCTCTTCAACTTCCAGGAGAACTTCAACGAAGGATCATGGTCTTAACTTGAGGAAAAGTTGACATTTTATGCCCCATGGACTTCATCCACCCGCAAAAAGTACGAATTTATTTTTAGTAGTTATTTTTTTATTAAGGACCTTAATTTGATTATATTATTTTTATATTCCGTTAGTAAGATATTTCCGTCTCTATAACGGAAATTTATAAAGCAATGCTAATATACATGTTTTCGACAGAAAACTTTAAAATAAAAGTTTTATTTAAATGATAAAGAGGAGGCGATTTTATTAAATGTATATCCATCTAGTGCCCGGTTCAGACTATTATCGTAAGAACCAACGTAGCAGCCCTACATGCATTCACACAACTATTGTAACTCATTGTTGCCCTCACCAGGAATTCCGACGAACAAGTACAAAGCAAGCGAACAAAATAAGGATTCCCACATCACTGAGGCGTTTGGAGGCTATCGAAATGGTTTACAAAGCAAAGGACACTCCTCTTATTCATCAAAGTAGCACCATCTGCTTTATTATTTTGATTGACTTTTTTTTTTAATCGTCCTTCATCATTTCCGGTTTCCGATTGCGACACGAGCGCCTGACATCTGTTAAGTAACAGCATTAAGAACTACTACTCCATCGGTAACCAACGCGCGTTCACACGGTACGGACCACGGTCGCTACGTTAGTAGTGTGAACGAGTTAGTAGTGGGGCGTAAACCAAGCATCCCCAAAGTGGTCGATATATGGATCCCAGGGGTCGATATGATCGATGGAAATAGGTTAATGAAAAATCATTTATTTAATTATTAGCTAAGAATTATTGCATTAATTCTCCCATTTCGATGCACCTTGTATTAGTACCGTAATCGTATAATTAATAGATATATTTACATATTTTCATACACATCACACTGTTGCCTTTCGTGGTAGACACCGTAAAAAAAGTTAATTCTCGGTGACTGGCCAGACTCTGCTTTCGTAATTTCCTCCACAGTGCCATATCCTTGCAAACCTCCTCTTCCTCTGCCACATAAATGTATCTAATCATACACGCCCTCTTATTCTTAAGATTCCAAACATTCATCCTCTTAAGAGTATCTTCCACGACATTCACCCGAAATCGGTATGATGCATTCTTTTCACTTTTATCTATAAATTTCACTAATGAGAACACGCATGCAAAGTTTTACGCAAATTTGTACTTGAACAAAATCTCGCCATACCACCTTTAAAAGTCGCAGACTGGCCGCCCCCAAGATGTGTGGATTTTGTCCATGGCGACGCCTCTGGCCGGCCCTGGATGTATAAATGTACTCATTTTTTATTGGAAGTAAAAGCCCTATAGGCGGAACTAGGAATCTGTGACCTCAGGTACAGCAGGGTCTTACAGTTGGTCTTTATCCTCAACCACCTCCTCCCTCGAGGCCGGCAAATATCTCCTACTCCCTTGAACTTCTCTGAATCCAGGGACGTTCCCTTTCGTTCTCCTTTGGCATTTCAAACCCTCTATTCCTCCCTTCCAATCCTTTCTGCCCCTTTAGTCTTATCTCCTCTGACCTCGTCTCTCACTCGTTTTCAACCCTTAGACTCTCCAGACGGTTGGCCAATCTCTCTCTCAGCGAAATTAACCGAGCATCTCCACATAAAAGGACCCACAGATCCTCTCACTCCACTGTGGTGTCGGTCAATTCTCCAGTCACACACGCCAGACCACTAATCTCTTCCTTCATAAAACCCAAACTCCATCTTCTCTCACTCCCTAGGCGACCTTATGGCTAATGCACCTAAGCCTCTCCAACTCCCTCACTCCATATCCACATATACGTGACACCATGCTGGTCACCTCAAAGGGTGGGTGTTTTCCTCGCTATTGATGCACGAACCGTTCTTTTGGGATTATCCTTTTTTGGATTTAAAAAAAACGGGTAATTGTGATGGAGAGTGACTCATAAATAAATATTTTTTCGAAATTTTTTTTCTGATACTTTTTTTCTGATACTGTTTACTCTGAAACACCTGCTATAAGTACTATAAGAAATATATTTTTTCGGCGCGCTGATGCAAAACACACCGTATATTTATGATTTTCGAAAGGTGTAGAAAATTAAGAGAAAATGATATTTTTCCTGTGAGCATCACTTTTTGCTGGTTACCTCTGCACTGTGCCCTCCCTAATTATTAATGTGATAATGTTTTACAGGATTAGAATAATATTATAATTTTTCATACATATAGCACGTATTCGAAGCCATCAGGAAAACGAATTTCGAAAAAAATACGATGAGTCACTCTCTCTCACAATTACCAAAAAACGTTTCTTCCCCCTTGCCGGAGACTTTTTCAGGACTAATGAATTTTCAGGGTTGATGATAATATCCGGCGTCTCTAACGGCACCCAGTGTAGTCCTTTATGATCTGCGTAGCACTTTCTGTTCTCTCAAAGCAGTTTTTTTTACGAAAACGTGCATATATATATACCATCTTAAAACATTTTTTTCTCTAGAGTTTCCCTTGTCTCTAATGTTATATTATCTCATTATATTATCTCTTAAGGCCGTTTTACACGGTACATTTGTTTGTACGAACTCTTCCGTGAACTCTTGCATGAGGCAAACTGTATCGTGTAAAGCGGCAAATTGTATGAACGCTTGTGCCTGCCTCAATGCCTCTCAGTCTCAATGTCTGCACGGGAAATAGAACCTGTTCTAATTTCGTTGAGACAAACGTACAATCTCACGTACATTCGTTTGTACAATATCTTTCATCTTAAAACTGTCTTTAAAATCACTTCACTCATGTTAATAGTTGACTCAGCTTGTTGAAGTTAAAACAAACGTTTACGATCTTAGGAATCATGGCACTCAAAACAAGGGCACCACATTACTTCCTCGTAAGGAGCCATAATTCGTAGGGACCGGAACCTTCCACTAAAAAGAGCCTCTTGCATTGCAGCCACCATGTTTCACAACCACTATAAGTAACGTTTGTGTATGTAGATTTGACATGCATTTAGTAATATTTTCCTCATGCGGGACTGATCACTGCACTCAATGGTAGATCATGGGTACCTTTATAACGAGTTTACTCATGCTAACATGCAAAACGATAACATCAATACTGTTTATTAAAGTTGTGCAAGCGAACACAGGTTATCACAAAATTACACACACACAAGATACAAAATGAACCAGTATCTCGTAAAAAAATATTGAAAATTGAAAACCATAACATATATAGAAAGGGCATTGAAAACTTAAGGAAATATATCTCCTCCCTTCCTCTCTTCTGGTTCCTGGAATGTTGTTTGTGGTGATCGATACTTTTCCGTCGTAGCTGCTTCGAAAAATGTATTTGTTCCATAGATTTTGCAATTAACCTCAGCCAAATCCACGCGCCATCGTGTGATGCCTGGCTCCCTTGATCAATGCTCCACCTACTTCCCCCGCCCGCCTTACGCCTGGTTCCGTTCCCCTTATGGCTGGCTCCCTGTATGCGCCACCTCCTACCAGAGCATGGCTCCCTCGTCACCTCATTCTCAACAGAAGAGTCGAGAGAAAGTGGCACGGTGACCGAAAGAACACAAACCTTGAGTCACCCGCCTATCTCACAGCAACAGCTTTGCCAGAGAGCTATGGAGAGCTGCATATTAATTTAAGGTAGTTTTGAGCGATATACCACTTCTCGTTATAGAGCCGATGAGTTTAACCATGGCCCCCTCTAATACAGGCCGGAACATGGAATTTTGGCAACGCTGTGTGTTAGTCCTATCGTTGCTGTTTGGAAGCATGGCGTCTTACGGGAGATGTGTATCCCTGTGATTAAAAAGGTATGAATTCACTAGTTGAAAAGGCCGAACTGGACTAATTTTTTGTATATTGTGTTGGCTAAAGGTACGTAAATTAGTTTAAAGATATTTCTGTGAGTTTAAGGTGGAAAATCACGATTATTTCATCAAAAGCATTTTGCGATCGCTTGCCGGCCGGCCATTATTGGAATGATATTGAGAGTACAATAATGCTGGATTAAAAGGCAGAGCAGGGCTTATTTTGTTGTATATTGTTTTGGCTAAAGGTAAGTATAATAGTGTTAAGATATTTTCTGTGAGTTGAGGGTGGAAAATTACGGTTATTTCTTCTAAAGCATTGCGACTACTTGCCGGCCGGCCATTACGGAGGGAAATTGAGAGTACACAAATGAAACGTACATTATATGTTAGGAATTTAGCAGCTATTCTGTTTTTATGCTAATATTATTATTATTGGGTAAACAGTGATTGTTATTTTTGGTGGGTATTATGAATTACCATGGTGTAGTTGTGTCTACATGAATGTCGTTTATTATTGAAGAAACAACGGCTACTTCATGAGTCTATTGATGTGTCTAAGAATTGATGTTACTCAGGTTTTCTAAAAACAATCATAAATGTACTACAATTCGCTGTGATTAGCAAAACGATGTTTATTCCTACAACTTCTCTTTTTTAAATTAAAGATGCCCCGCCGTTGTTGTGTGCCAGGTTGCAAAAGCAACTACCTCTCCACCAAGAATGAGGGGTATGTGACTGTGCTCCGATTCCCCAAAGACGAACGCAGTAGAAAGCAGTGACTGAAGAATATTCCTAGGAAGGACTGGAATCCTTCTTCAAACGCAGTAGTTCGCATCAAGCATTTTGCTGAGCGGGATATCCTCCACTGTTCATCTTCCACGGTTAAGAGCGGTGAAGTGCAAAGTTACCAGTTAGATCGTCCAAAGTTGTCCCCTGGTGCTGCTCTTACTTAGTTCAATGTTACTACTCCGTGTTCACCTCCCTCAGTACTCATGACCCCATATCCCATGTTTGTGAAAATGAAGTGAAATATAATTAAGTGAAGTGCTGTTCTTTGCTTTGTGAAGTGCAACATGCGATGTAAGTTGTGAGTAGCTTCTAAGGGTGTGATAGTGAATGACAGTGAATTGGTAAAATAGTTTCATTGTGTATTTTTAATTGTCCAACCTCACATACATTACAAACAACTGATACATTAGTCTTACAGCTAGCAATCCTCTTCAGCTTACACCATTTTCACGGCTGAATATCCATGCGATTACAACTATCTACCTCAAGTAAACACTCGTAACGTAAATGTTTGCATTTTTAGTAGTTTATCATTTTCCAAAAAAAATCCTTTTTTTCAACTCTCCCACCCACAGCGAATTTCAACCGTTACATGTATAGATGATTTAATGGTAACTTTTACAAAAACCACAACGTAAAACACACACACACACGACCCGGGTTTCAACGCTTTAGCGTCATCTCCACCTGAAGATGACGCTAAAGCGTTGAAACCCGGGTCGTGTGTGTGTGTGTGTTTTACGTTGTGGTTTTTGTAAAAGTTACCATTAAATCATCTAATATGGAATACCACAAAGTTAAAAAAGAACTTGTATTATTGTTACATGTATAGCCCACAAACGCGTGACACTGCATTATCCACTAGACTGAGAAATTTCATTGGCCTGTATGTAATATTCTTGTGGTTATTTGCAATAATTCCTCCTGAAAATCACAAAAATTCCACATTCTCGTTTTCTTGTATTACTTACATACATTGTTTTCAAACCGGTGAACACTGCTTCCAATTCCAATTGCTTCCAATGTTGCTTTCTACTTCGTCTGCACATTCTGTTAGTTTTTAATGTGAAAAACAAATTTTGTTGAGGTTACATATTCACACTTTCCTCTAAAACTTGATTTTTTTCAAAATGGTGAACACTACACCACAGGTATCTGTGCTGTTACTTCTGTCTACCTCAGATTCACACCCTCAACGTGAATTATTTTACATTCTTAGCAGTTTATTATTTACAAAAAAAGACTAATTTTTAACTCTCCCACCCACACTTTTACAGCTATGGAATTTCAATCGTTTGACGTATGGCTTTCAAATTACACACAAACGTGTAACACTGCATTTTCCACTTAAATGAGAAATTTTATCGGCCTGCGTGTAATGCCCTCAAGAATTATTAGCCATTACACCCCCTGATTCTCACAGATAATTACACATTCTAAGTTCCTTGTAAAACATTCATTGTTTTGAAACCGGTGAACGCTGTACAGCTGATACCTATTTCACAGTATACAATTGTTTACACTGTGCCTGTTCCAATACTACTTTCTACTTCCCCTACATATCTTAGTGTTAAACTTTATTAATTCAAAACAATTTACTTCTAAGCTTACATTTGGATATATGTTCCTTTTACACTTGATTTGTGTCAAAATGGTGAACGCTACCCCACAGATATTTTTTCCTTTGGTAGTCTTGTAAAACTCGTTGAAAACGATTTCTGGAAATCATTCATCAGTGAATTTAATTGCCCAAGGATGTGTCGTGACTGTTTCTTTGCGAGCCTGATGATGATGCCGTGCATCGAAACCCGTGTCGATTAAAAATTTATATCTGTGGAAAATTGTATCGTCTTAGTTCTTATTGTGACTGTTTCTGATTGGAATTCAAGTGTATTACTTACAGCAGCTTTTAGTTATTCCATATTCAGAAGTTTAATTTACACTTTTGATGGTCGTTTGCACTGAGATGGATTGATTACGTGAGATTATGTATTTTATGCCATTTTCCTTTGAAATAAATGTTGTAAAGGTTTGAAATGTTGAATTGTTTCATTCCTGAAATAATCCTGGTGATAGCTGCAAGAAGATAACCGAAAACCTTAAAAATATTTTGTTCGCTTTCTCACTATCCGGGACGGATGTGAATCCAGATAGGTGTTAACACGGTCCTGTCTTTTCGCAGCCGTTTAATGAGATATCTTTGTGATGATTGTAATATTTAAGTTTAGCTTCCCCTTTGAAGTTAAAGCCTAATGCATATTTCAACGTATCTTGGAGAAGCCCTGTCAGCTGTCGCAACTATATATTTCTAAATTAATACTTCTGGACAGCCATTCATTTGCATAACTTTTGTTACTTAACTAACCTAAAATTCCTTCCTGGGCTGCAAAACATGTTTTTAATCGAAAATGCTGTGAGATTAAATTGCCCAAGTTCATCACTCGTCTCACTTGCCATTACCAATTCTAACTTATGCCTACAACAAAATGGTATAAAAATACGAAAAAAATACTCAAATAATGCAACCCTATGATATACATTAGCATAGCTGATGTCCGTTGTGGTATTCACATCAGTTCTATCCCTACTCGCAACGATGATAGCCGGCAGAATAACAACAGGACCACGGGCGATGCAGTAGGACCAATGACGTCATGCAAAGCGCTGTTGACAAATTGCATGTTCCGGCCTGTATTAGAGGGGAACATGGTTTAACCTCATTTTAAGGAGGTTCCGCCGCGACTGTGTGACTCAAAACAAATACTAAATACCACATTTTTTATATTTTGCCAATGATGCAATGCGTTACCTATAGAAACCCAAAAGAAAGGTACAAAATATGCAAATTATTCCACGAATGTATTTTAAATGAGCAATTTTTTCCAGCCATAGGTGCCGACTGCAGCGCCATTTCCTACGAATTACCTCATTTTGGCTTCTATTACGGCATTAATTATTCAATAACTTGAAAAATAAGGTGGTAAGATGCCTGTAATTTATTTTTATTCAATTTCTCTGTAGTATTTCCTTCTAAGAGACAGTTTTCCACGAAATTGGCAATTGTATTTTATGGAAAAATACTATTTTTTCCCCGTGTTTCTCTCATTGAACACCATGTAATTCCAACTTAAATTATATAATAAAATAGCGTGGAAAGGTATTATTTTGTTGTGGTCATATCAGATAGAGGACAACTTTTTCTACAAGTAGACAGAATATGAATAAAATGACATTTAAGTCATTTTACGGTGGAACTACCTTAAAGGGAAAACTCTCATCTTTCCAATGAGAACAAAATATCAGCCACTTACCAAATGCTTTTCGAGATATTGGCCAAACAAATACGAGCTATTTTCCACGGGATATGGTACGGGTATGCACTCCAGAGAGACTTCATTTAAAAATTAAGGATTTCTAACGAATTGATGGCGTCATAAATTTAACAGCGTGTAGTTTGAAAGCTTTCTCCACTATTTTTTTAATGAATGTATTATTCACCGCAGTAACATTTTCAGAATCGCAAATAATCTTCAGTGTTTTAGACGTTTTTAGCGTATGGCGCAAAAAAAAATGAGTCATGTTTATAACTTATGCATGTACATTAGTTAATTACTAAGAATTCCAGCAAATTAAAGCAATGTTTGTTTAAAATATGTTACAATATTTGCTCTATGCCTCTTACTGGTGTTTTAATTTAATAATAAAATTTGAATGCGGCGTCAATTTAGTTAATGGAAAAATCTCGCTTGAACTATTTTAAGGTGGTGCGAGTGATTTTTCTCTATGTACAGATTTGCGTGACGATGTACAAACTTACTCTTACTAGTGACATCTATGAATAAAAGTGAAAAACATTACATTTTACCAATTAGGAATTTTTGCAGTTCCAATGTTTTTTTTTAACATACAGCCATATGACACATCAGATTCATTTCGTAATAATTCGATTAAATATGTACAGATGTTTTCTAAACGAGAAAAGAATAAATGTACTATTCAATGCTTACGAACACAAATATCAAGGTGTCAACCTCAGTCAAAGATTCAATAAAACGCCCTTTAAAATTATTTTCGCCAAATTTAGAATACAGCTCCGAAAACTGTCTATAGCTCAAGTCGTAACAAGATTTAATTAAGACCAAAATGTAAAATATAATTATTTTATTCATTTCCATTTCTGTACGTGTGGTGAGATCCACAGCATTGGAAAATGATCTACAGTGAAATGTGGTCATAGAATTTTCTTTTGACTTACATCTTCTTTCAACTTCTCACTTCGAAAAAAAATATTTGAATTTGCACTGAATGACCCACGATTACCGCTTCAGCCACATTTAAACAGGTTCCTATCTCCAGCTGCCTTCCCAACATGTATTATTACCTCTTAAAATGTTTTTCCCGTCTGTTTCATCCTTTGATCTTCTGCTGCCATTCCCCGTTTCTGTTTACCTCATTACTTATGCGTATCAGGGGGGTCGACGCACCTCATACAGGGGAGTATGTGATAGCAACAGGATGAGTAGCGTCTCGTCCGCCCTAGGGATTGGGGATGGAGACGGGTCCGGATCTTTTACTGCTTGATCCTGGGGCCTCCGCACAGAATCCCATTCCCTGAGAGAGTCACGTACACTCGTGTTTGACTATTTCATGCCCGTCTCCGTCCGAAAGGAGACCTGTGGTTTAGACCGAAGTGCATCGCGCCCTTTCCCCACAAAACCACTCTTTCACACGTCAGCCAACCCTGATTTGCTCTTCCTCCTAGTTAACCTCTCCGTACCTCCATTCCTATAACCCTCTCATCCATTACCCCACCTTTGGAACCACTGATCTTTGTCAATCATACCGGTCCTAACTAGGTAGATGAGTTTGAACTCCTCGAATTAAGGTGGTTCCACCGTAAAATGACTTAAATATCATTTTATTCATATTCTGTCTACTTGTAGAAAAATCTAATCCTATATCTGATATGAACAACAAAATAATACCTTTCCACGCTATTTCATTCTATAATTGAACTTGAAATTACATGGTGTTCAATTGGGGTATGAAAGAAACACGGGGAAAAGTAGTATTTTTCCAAAAAAATACAAATGCCAATTTCGTGGAAAACTGTCTCTATGAGGAAATTATCCAGAGAAATTGAATGAAAATACAATACAGGCATCTTACCACCTTATTTTTCTAGTTATTGAAGAATTCATGCCGGAATTGAAGGCAAAATGCGGTAACTCGTAGGAAATGGCGCTGTAGTCGGCTCCTATGGCTGGAAAAAAGTGCTTTGTACCTTACTTTTGGGTTTCTGTAGGTAACGCATTGCATCAGTGAAAGCAGAATTTTTTTGACAAAATATAAAAAATGTGGAATTTAGTATTTGTTTTGAGTCACATAGTCGCGGCGGAATCACTATAAAAAACGGAACGGTTTGTTTAAAGATATTTCACAATAAAATGACTCAAATATCTTCATTTTTTCATATTCAGGCTGCTTTTAGAAAAACGTGTTCTTTGCCTGATGAGAAGAAAAAATTTTACTATTTTCCCATCTGTCGTTCATGCGCATGCAGTCTAACAATTCACCTCTTTACACGACGCAATGTTCAATGCACATCCACGCATACACTAGATTGAGCAATAAAGTGCCCCGTGTAAAATGTCATTGAGGAAGGGTGAAACATTAGGGTGGTCATTATTTGAGGGAAAACATTTTTACTCGAGAACATTTTTTGAGTTTCCCCCAAAATTTGTGCCATTTGTGTGTAAATAAATAAATAAAGTGTGTAAATTATTAATGTTATCTGATAAGAATAAAAGAGGTGCCGCATCGCACTCAAAATTTTTAAATTTCGTAATTTTTAGCTGTTTTCCGGTTATTCCGGACGATTACGGAGTACTCGTCATTTTTAATTGCTTTTTCTGTTACTATCAACGAATCATCATACATTTTATATGTTTCATTTCAAATATTTTCAATTTATACCCCGCAGTTCCAGAGATACGGCCCCGAGAGTGAACACATGCCACCCAAGTCGCAGGGCGCACCCTCTCACGTCAACTCTGGTAAGTTACGCCGAGTGCTCCGTAATTGCCAGAAATGGCCGAAAAACAGCAAAAAATTACAAAGTTTCAAAACTTTGGTATCGATGTGACGCATCTTTCCCTTGGCCGACCACAGTAATATTTTACAAACTTCATTTTCTAGCAAAATGGCACAAATTTATGGGTTGCCCCAAAAGCAAATAGAACCTCGATAAATAAAAGATACAAAAGAGAAGATAAGAATATGAGAAAGAAAAGAGCTGCAGTGATCAAGGAAGAAGAAAGGATATAGAATAGAATATATATTTATAATGCTCTGGGCATCACCCTTGGAGCAAATGTCACAGCAAACTGAATTTGGCTCAGTAAATGGTGGAGTACAATATGATTCCTTAAGAATATTGATATGTAGATTCAAAATAATAAGGATACAGATATAAAGTTACATATATACGAGGCATGTTTTTTAAGTAAGTACCATTACCATTACATTCGGCCGATGCAGTGCTGCGGTGGGCATTTGGCATATGCACGCTGTGTACCTACATCTGTTAGGGAGCCACAGACGCTGTTACAGAAACATTCGGCCGTGTTTATGTTTGTTTGCGAATATTTAAAATGCCTCCGCCGATTGAGAATCCCGCCGACTGCAATTTACGTGCTGTGATTCGTTTTCTTAGAGCAAAAGGCGTGAAAGTGGCTGGAATTCATCGTCAGATCAGTGACGTTTATGGATAAAACAATTTGAGCGATGGAATGATGCGGAAATGCATTAGAGCTTTTAGAGATGACCGCAAAAACGTTAAATTTATCGAAAGTTTGCTCACGCTGGGTCCTGAAAATGTTGATTGCTGCATGACAATGCCCGTCCATCAAACTCAAGATCTCATCGGATCAATTTGCTGGGAACAACTTGATCGCCTTCTGCACAGCTCAGATCTAGTGCCTTCTGACTCCTGTATTTGCATTTGAAGATGCATCCGGGTGGTCAGTGCCACGACAATGATGATGAAACCAAAACAACCGTGTTACAGTGGTTGTCAAATCAGGTGGCAGGCTTCTATGAGGAAGGGATTCAAAAGCTGGTTCTACGATAAGAGAAGTGCCTTAATATTAGTCTAAATTATTTAGAAAAATAGATTAAGGCATAGGTTTTCACGTAAAAATAAAATAGTTAAGGAAAGTGTACTAGTTTTATTTTAATTTCAAAACGGTACTTACTTAAAAAAATACGCCTCGTATATATATATATATATGAATACAAATAAATGTATACCAATATGTGGATACAAATATATGGATACAAAAGATTTAGACACAAAATTAATGGTTATGAGAATAGATAAAGGTACAGATATGCATTTGGTAGGCTGTCACTTGGCAATTATATTAACAAAATTAAAATCATTCTGCACTGAGCAGAGTCATGTATAGGGGGTTTTTAAATGAATCAATGGAACTCTTGAGTTTTAAGTTCTCGGGCAGAGAATTCCAAAACTTGGAGGCAGTTATTAAGAACGACTGTAGATAAATATTAGTTCGGGGAATGAGATAGCGTAAAACATTTTGGTTTGTACGTGATGTTTTCACAGTAAAAAGGATATTAGAAGGAAATAAAGGAGAAAGAACGAATGCTATGAAAACATTTATTTCCGTGGTCCACAGATGGTTCGAATCGAAGGAAGAAGAAGATGTTTTTAAAAATGTAACCCATGGGTCCACGGAGACTCGAAATCCATACCCCTCGTGTTCATAAAGCATCCCTCCGTTCAGAGTCCCGTATGTATGTGAGCATATCGCATGGAAACTTTAATTTGTGTGGTCCATAGATGGTTCAAATCGAAGGTGGAATAAGTGTTTTTGAAAATGTAACTTAAGTGTCCACGGAGACTCGAGGACCGTCCCCTTCGCGTTAATAAAGCATCCCTTCCGTCAGGATCCCGTATGCATGTGTGCGTATCGGACGTCTGTCTGTGTCCATAGGGGATAGACGTGGTTTGATTCGAAGTACGTAGTATCCGTTCTTCCTCTCCCTGAATTAATGTCTCGTGTAAGCAATCCTTGATCCATTCCGGTCCTGATCATTCCACCGCAAATGAGCTTGTACCTTAAGCCTTTGCCATACCACCCAACATGGCAACCAACGCCCTCTCACCCTCTCATGACTAACTGGGGATACGTACAAGATAGAGCACTCAAGATTTTCAATCTTGCCGCATATACAAAACTTATATTTTAGTTATGAAAGTAAAATAGAAATAGTATTTATCCACACTTACGGGTATTTCAAATACTCCGACCTAGGTTTCAACGGCGTTGTAACGGATAACCGTCATTTCCAGTTCGTAGGTTTCAGTCTTAACATTGTGGATGAGGTGACAGCATTAATATTTTTAAATGAGAGAAAAAACGTATCTTTCCTCTGAGTTTTAATTAAAGTATTAATTAAAGTATTAATTAAATTATATTACTTTGCACCTGAAGATGACGTCTTTGCGTCGGAGATAGCTGTGCATTTTTACTTCTATAATTAAAAATCAGTGGAAAGATACGACTTTTTTCCCTCTCTCTCTCATTGAAGTAATTTTCACGATCCGCTTTTCACGGTTATTCGATGAAAACTGGATTTGGCTGGAATATTATAAAAATGTGAATAAATACTAATTCTATTTTTCTTTTTATAAAAATGAATAAATCCTACAAAAACAAAGCCTGACACAAATTGAAACACTTTTGTATTTTTTGTCTACGTGTGATTATGTTTTTCGAATACCTTGAAGGCTAATGCAAGTCTCAAATGTTTTTAAATATATTTCAATTATAGAAATTTTTAACAAATTTCCGCTATTATCTTTCAAAATTTAATGCCCTAAATAATGAATAAAAACTCACTCAAGAATTACTTGATTTGGATTTGGTGATTTTTAGAGTAAGTCGAATTAGAATTTTGACATGAAAGCATTGATACTCTAGATCTGATGGAAGGAATGTATTAATAATGATAATGTTAATAAATTGTATCTTTGGCGTCACAGAAATAATGAACATATGCGTTAAATTATAGAGAGTTGGTCATGTGTTTTTTATCTCAGCTTCCTTTTTTTGCCAACGTTTAGCCTTTTAATTAAAGCATAATCAGAGCTTAAGGTGAAATCAACTTTCCTGCTATTGAACTCAACTTTTAGCCCTGATGATGCTTTAATTAAAAGCCGAAACGGCAAAACAAGGAAGTTGAGATTTAAAAAAACACATGACAGCCATTCCATTGGTTTCGGGTGTGACTTATGAGCGATTAATTTTAAATTTTCACTTTGCAAGATCAAATACTTTGGGGCCTATAACCTGACTGGACTATTTGGCGAGACAGATAATCATGAATGATAATGAATTCTCGACAGGGTTCATTCGTGCTACCTTAAGAAAGGTGTCAGTTTGTATGCTGAAAAAATTCAAGATCATAATTCATGAACAATCATGAAATTGTTATTGCATTGAATTGAAGTTGACCTATTAGTGGGAAATATATTTTACCGTAATAAAGTAGAACTGGTTTGATGAAATAGAGACGAAATTCCTCTAATCAGTTCTTCGAAGAGATTAATCTGAGGTCTTCTTCACAAAGAAATCTCAGTTACTATATATGCAAGCGACCTGTGTAACTCGGATGCAGAGATTCACAAACACTCCACCCGTGCATCCCCCTTTGAAATTTATCTTTCTCCCAGAGTCCATGACCATCTATCTCTCCATAACTGCAACCAGCATTGCTCCTCATCTCGGAAGTAACCTCCCACCGGGTGGTCCAGGGGTCAATGAGGAGGGTCAGCGGGCGGGCTGAAGTCCCTGATTGCCGCGGTGGTCGGCTTATGGAACGTACCCATCGTTTACAGAGCAATATTTGTTCAAGCAGAGGTCTCACCAGGTACAGGCCGTCTTTCATCTTCACTCCTCTGTTATCTACCACTTCATCTAAAGCCCGTTACCCGGATACTCTCTAGCATGATAGCTCTCCAGTACCGTGTGATATAGAACCAGCATGATGGCTAACAAGCATAATAGCTATTATACTCGCTGGGCTACTTTATTTCGTAATCGATGCGGTACTAGTTTGCTACTAGCTCCCAGTAGGACCTGGTAGCCGTCGACCAATCAAGTTAGCTTTTACAGTCGCAGTGCTGTCTTCACTTTTTTAAGTCAGCGCTACACTTTATCGCGGGTGTTACGCACTATTTGGCGGTGAAATCAATGTGCGGGGAAAATGTCTCGAATCTCCCTGCCATTACTGCAGCAGCCAAAAGTCGTCTTCAGAAGTGGGGAACTCCCTCCCTCCACTTTCTTAAACTCCCTCACCCACCTTCTCTTGTAAATATGCCTTGATTTAAAAACTATGTATGTACCTGATGATGATGCAGTGCATCGAAACCCAGGTCGAATAAATTTTTATCTGTGGAAAATTGCATCTTCTAAGTTCTTATTATGTTCAAATTCCACAACATCAAGCCTGATACCTCCCTCTTTGGATTGATGATATCTGATAATGAAAATATCCTCCAGAGAATATAACTTCAGAAGTCGATGAAATATACTTAAGGCTCCAATACACTTGTTCAGTCTCGTTATATCTAGACAATTTTGGGTTCAAGCACGAGGAATTATGTAAATAAAAAAATAAATAGCCCTTAAGTCTTGCATCTTATTTCATTTCCATTTATTTTTAAATTCCCTTTTGAAGAAGAGTTGAGGTGTTTATGATGAGATTTAATTATCAATTTGGTTCGCTTTTTTTATTATTAGGCAAGTGAAATGCTATTTTTCTTCTTGAACGCGGCGAATTTCAATAATATCCCATATCTCTAGGGTCAATAAAAACTACAACCGTAAATGCAACCGTAAATATATGAATGAATCGTTCAGTAAATAAATACTTACAACAAGGGACTGGAATTTTCCCTACACGCAAAACAAAGGTGGTAGATCATCATATATTTTTTTATAATTTCCTTATATACTATTTTTCTCCAGAGAAAGGATCATGGGATTAGCTGCTTACCATTTCCAATCTAAAGGACAGTTCACATTTCTTGAATTTAGGTCAACGTGACTCAGAATAGTTAAAGAGCACATATTGTTAATTAGTTTATCGTAAGAATCGGAGGATCTGGGACCGTATCGTAGAAGTAAGGATGGAAGTAAAGATGAAGGGAAACAGTCTCTACAGAGACAACGGCTTCCATTTCAGTAATGTGTGGATATCAATGCTCATTAAAATTTAGCGGAAAAGACGCAACAATTCAGTATCCAACTAATCAGAGCCCCAGTGACGTAGCCATTGCTTGAGCCGGGGTGACCTGCCAATAGCCGACCATAATTTCGGCAATATTTAATGCACCCAAACCTGTTTAAGTTAAATTTAAAAATACGTTGAAGAACATATAAATATGTTACTTTTATTTGCATTTATAACCCCAATAAATTAAAAATGAATTTTTATTACTTTATTTAGAGCAAAATCATTTAATATTCTATAAAAGTTTATTTCGTCAGAATGATGCCCCGCAATTAGTATAGGTATGTAGATTCTTAAATTATTATAAGTAATGTATTGAACTATCTATTGAACACTATCCAAAGTCGTTTTAATATAGTTTTTAATGCCAAAAATACCGCCTCGAAAGAAGTACTAGCTACGCCACTGCTGAGTCCCTTGTTTGTAAACGTTTGTACACCAGGCAAATTTTGGTTCTCGCATTCATCCTGAAGACCACGCCAGTCTTAGCCCTCGAAATGTCGGTGCGGAATACACTGCTAACCGGTGTAAAACACGAGATGTTCTCCTCCAACCGTAATAATCAATACTGTGCACTCTGTGAGCTAGTGAGAATTGCACCAGATTATGTGTGGAGCCAAGAGTGGGGACTCGAACTTAATCTGAGCAAATGTGCGGCGGTACATTTCTTGCGGAGGTCGTCCAACTATCCCCGTGTATATGCTGTGGATGGCGTTAAGATAAAGGCGACAGATGAAGTTAAGTATCTGGGAGTTACGATAACCTCAAACCTATCGTGGGGAACACATATAAGAAATATTTGTGGCAGAGCTCTGAAGAAGCTAGGATTCGTCAAGCGTATTGTGGGAAGATTCTCAGATGAAAAAGTAAAAGAGAGGTGCTATTTCGCACTCGTCCGGCCACACCTTGAATATGCAGCGAGCATATGGGATCCGGTGCAGAAAGAATTAATTCGGGAACTTAATAAAATACAAAGGAAAGCTGCGCGATTCGTCAAAAACTGCTACGGGCGTACAGACAGCGTTACGCAGATGTTAAACGAATTAGGCTGGGAGCCGCTAGAGACTCGGAGGCTGCGCGCTAGGCTTAGATTACTTGAGCAATTGAGAATAGATATCTTTCAGAGCGACACGGAGAACATCATATTAGAACCCCACTATATTTCCAGGTCCGACAGAAACGATAAATTAAGAGAGATATTTTGCCGAACGGATAGGTATGGGAATTCGTTTTTCCCCCGAACAATAAGGGACTTTAATAAATGCAAGGCGTAATTTCATAGAGCGTTTCCTTTTTATATGTAAACGGCTGGTGTCCTAACACCCCCCGCCACACGCCTATTGAGGCGGCTTGCGGGGTAGTATGTAGATGTAGCTGTAGATGCACTATTATTTCAGCAAGCAAATGATGATACTTTAGTATGGCGACCTCTTTTCGGGTCGAAAAGTCTCTTCAGCCTTTCAGCCAAGGAGTGAACCCTCAAATGGCACTTACAGGAACTCGGTGTTCCACTTGCTCAGGCATCTTTTGAATATATGTGTGATGAAATGTCTCTACCTGCATTCATTCAGTGAAGTATGTGGCTGACTGACTTTCATTGCGAGGGAATTGAACCCGGAAATGGCATCCAACTTATCCAGCCCCCTCACTACTAGAACCTAATTAGTACTTCCGAAGAATAATAAGCACTGCCGACGAGTAAGTTTCACTAAAAGAAAATTTATTTCATATGGTCTCAACTTTTCCGTTTTCTCAGGTGGCCCTTTTTATGGCTTTAGTACTTCAATTAGCCCTATTAAATGTTCCCATTAGGCTTTTTAAGAGAAGAGAACGAAATGGTCTTTACGTGTGAACGGTACCAAGGGTGGAATACGAAATATGTTTGCAAACGGCTGCTCGGCTAGTTAATTTCACGTCAAGTTGGGTCTCGTAAAAAACTAGTTTTGATACCATAAATTATGAAAGTTCAGAAGTAAATATGATGAAGTTTTCATGCTTTATAATCGAATATTGTGAGTCTGCTCAAAGAAATTAATTATGGGAAAATATGACTTCAAACACTTTTGCTATGAACGGGTTGATTATCGTGATAAGCTGATGGATTAACCTAATCATTGGTAAAATTATGGCACCGAAAATTTATTAAGAAAAAGTTTCAAAGTATGTTACGATGAAAAAATGGATCCAATTAGTTGTGCATGATGCCATTAACTTTTCTGTATTGGGCAGCAAATCTCAGGAGAGTACTGGGAACTCAGTTCATCGCGTGAGTGAAATTTTATTGCAATCACGTCTTTGTGTTGAATGAATTACACTTTTTTGTGTAAAACAGAAAATTATTGATTACTAGCGTGACTATTATTATCGCGTTATATTACTATGCCTTCTTAGTAATACAATCATAACTTTTGTAATTTCTTTGATTCTGGTCCTTTGGCTTTCGCACATTTTTCTTTGTAACGGTAGATGAAGAGACAAAGAAAAGTTTGCAGTATATTAATCCGCCTAGTGCGACGGGCCGATATATTGGCTCACAAATAAAATATTGTTCAACTTTATAACAATGAAATAGTTATGTGCATTTATTTTTCAGACGATTTAAAAGAGTAGTATCATAATTGACTAATTTAATAGATACAAAATATAAAAAAACGCAATTGCATATCTAAAACAGTAACTTCATAACGTTTCTTCCTAAAGTAATACATTTTATTAAATTATCATTCACATTTCTCGCTAATACCACTGGCAGAAGGCAGAATATCGTTGATTTCAACAAATATCAACGAATTTGTTAGGTACTGAATGCACGGGAAAGCCCAATTAGAAAGACCAAGGCACAAATGCAAAGGCCGACTAAAACGGGATATGTAACAGAAGAGTTACAAGAACATGAAGGAGTTAGCAGGGAAGGGGGTAGAAATGAGGGCTGCAGTCTGTCTATCAATCTTAGGATTAAATAACTTTACCCTTTTTCCAACTCATGGCGGGTGACCTTGAATGTACTAGATCACATTTCTTTTTTTTTTCAGGCAATCAAAGGAGAGTGGTATGGAATGAAATGGGGGGAACTAAGTCTTTCTCCAACTGCCGTGAAATTTACTTCGGTGTCGTACAGCCTGTGTTGCCGAATTTACCTTATGCCAGCTACACATCGTTCGTTAGCGCTCGAAATCAGTGGTTAACGAGACTTTTCGCCGCCAAACGTGAATTTTAAGGAAGTCTCCTTAGGTCTTACATTGGGATAAGCTTTTTACTGCCGACGCTTCGGAGTCCAACTCGTACTCCATATTCACCTTGAAAATGGAGTACGAGTCGTACTCCGAAACGTTGGCAGTAAAAAGCTTATCCCGGTGAAATACCCGAGAAAACTTCCTTAATATAGAATTCATGATGAGAGAAAACACAGTAAAATATTCCAGTATTTATTTTATTGACTGAGTTATTTAGTTAACGTTAGTAACTGAGGAGAAACAGGAATCGCCTTTCATTGGCTACTCACTCTGTAACGTCCACCAGCCATGAGTTGGGAAAAAGGGTATGACGATGATGAATATTCATTCTTAAATTGCCATACTTAAGTAAAATTAAAAGTACTTACATTAGGACATTTCTGTTGATATGGAGAGCATTTTGAGTAACAAACCAATGATAACTCTCCACTCGGCTCCACTCTAGGGATGTTTCCGTGAATACTTAATTTTTCGTGAAAGGAAATATTCACTCACCTGAAAAGGAAAGAAAGGGCAAGTTAGAAAATGTTTTTTCTACGTGATGTTCTAAGATTAAATTATCAGTTACGGAAGCAAGAAAATAGTTACTCAGACAGATACCAGAAAAATTGATCGTCCTCTACTTCTGAAGGTGCCCATGATTAAATGTAAAAACTTAAGGGCCGTATTCTAAGACGTTCCTAGAGGAACGACTCTTCCTCTATGACGCGTTTGTGGTGACAACTCAACCTCCAAGCGTTTTTTAAACGTACCTCTTCGGTTGTAGGCTCAACGCTCTCTACAAACAAACGAATCTCTTGATCCTATTAGTAGCATGGCTCAGACCATCCTCCAAAACAGAAGGAACAGTTCCAAGGCCTAATATGGCGGAATACGTCGATTACCTCCGGATTTAGGCATTTTTTTCCAGACACATCACGCAATATTTTATTTTATTTTATTTATTTCATCAACCTGAATACAGCCTCGAGGGCCATTTGACATCAGTAACAATAACAAAGGACAACACACACAACCATGTCCAGGGAGGAGAAAAATCCTCCAGTGGCGGGACTCGAACCCGCGACCTTTGGGTTGGCAGGCGAGGACGTTACCCCGCCGCCACCGAGTCCGACGAGCAATCAAAATATCTTTTTCCATCTTTAATTATTCTTCTTCTTCTTGCTGTTTCGTTAAAGCCGCAATGAACTGTGGGCAGCAAACGTCACACGAAACGTCATCGAAGCATTACGTAGTTATGAGAATTTCAGCGATCTACACAACAGTCCCTCCAAGCCCCTCCATCGAAGAGGAAGAGTTTGGTTTCGCTGTTGGAACGTTCTAGAATACGAATAGTGGGTAGAGTCACAACTCGCACTCTTCCTCCTCCGGCGAAGAGTAAGAGGAAGAGTATGGTTTAAAAATACGGCCCTTAGAACTACTATTATAATATTTCTATGCGCTACACACAGAATTTACCGACACCACCATGAATATCACAAAGGGCCGTTAGAAGCGGAAAAAATTACATTTTGAATACCTTCGTCCAAAAATCTCTCTCTCTCTCTCTAATTTTATGAATGTGATCGAACCTACCATATTAGCACGGACCTTTAAATATTTTCTGTTGGTCTTCAAGGAAATACCTCTCATCAAATTTACTCAAGAGATTAAGTCCATTTTTCATTTACGCTTTAGTAGGGGTTTCCGTCAAAATTCTTTGATATACTCGAAGCACTGCTATATTTACCATATCATCTCGTATTGTACCTAGTTTCTCGTCGTTTGCTCTTTCTATAAATAATTTTATGACCACCTTTCCTCAGCTTTCTCTTATAAATGCTAGCTCTCTGTAAGCCTGACCGCTAATTTCACGAATATGTTTTCTACAATACAGGATTTTGGTACTTGTGATGTCTTGATACGGATAAATTAATAACAGCTTACGAATCATGAAATGTTTGCTTCTTTGCATATGTTATGGTATTGGGTTTTGGTCTACTGTTGGTTGTTGATAGAGAGAACCAGCGAGGGTTCCTTAATAAAGAAGAAAGATGAATGGCGAGACATACATAAGACTCATATGCTTTATTATTAAAACGTAATAGTTATTGAGTGTTTGATTTAGTATGACAGTAATCCTAGCAAGCTTTTGAAGAGGGTACTGAGGACAAGAGTATCAGCCGAGCATTGCCATGATTATTAAGCCGTTTTGTGATGCGTAAGCCGTTATTAATTAAGCCGTATTAAGGCAACAAAACCACTCAGAACCTATACTGGAGTAAATATATTCGGGAATTAAGCGGTGAAGCCAACAGAGAGCAATGCGGCAACAAAACAAGCTACGTGGAGAACTCCCGAAAATGCAGGAACCGTGAGTTACATTTTTCCTTCTCATAAACCATTATTTAGCAGTTAATTCCGTTGGCTACGCTTTAAAGCTTCTATTCGGCCTCCCACGCCTGCTTTCTTCCACACTCCTTTGTTCCTTTCTCTCTAGAACTAAAAATTCTTATCACATCCCGCGTCGCTTCCTAACCTCCTCCATTAAATTGGTGTATTCAACTCATTTTCCAGCTCCCTTCCAGGAGAAACTTTTTCGATGAACTTTGCGAACTCCACAGGCTTCTTCAAGTCTCAAGAGCATTCAGCTGAGGTGCCCACCAGGGAAGTGAGGGTAAATATTAAGCAAGGAAAGAATTTATGGTTAATTACTGCGGAACAAAATCCAAACTGATTAGAAGAGGAGCCTGAAGGCTAAATAAATAAAAAAAGTAAAAAAAGACAATCCTGCAACCACAAATTACATTTCAAATATTGTAGCGTATATAAGAAACGTCTAAGTTAGGTATATATTATTGACAATACCATTGTTTTGAAAACTAAATGTAGTACTTAGTGGTATATAGTAAGAGTTTTAAATATTGGGGGTTGTAAAATTGTTTAAAATGTTTATTCGTTCATTGAACCTATATTAATTTCAGCAAATTTCAGGGTTTCAGCAGAAACTGCAGTAAGGATGACCAATTTCTAAAATAATTTTACAGTAAAAGGAGGCAGATTATAATATCATTTTCAGCAGCTCTGCAGATAGAAAGACCACTATTTGAAAGTTAAAGTTATCCCCCAGGTAAGTAATCAAGATTTAGTGACTTGCACTTTCTACATAATATTGGATTAACTTGATAACAAGAATAGTGTTGGGCAAGACCTAGTACTAAGGGCCGTATGCAGAGACGAAACTGTCACTTTCCCTACGCGCCAAAAGGTGGCAGCTGTAGGTACAGTTATCGGCGCCACTTTCCCTACTAATTGTTGTCTTACAAGTCCCGACAACCGAAGCCACCGGACACTGTACGAAGTAGGGGTGTCGACTGGATCGTTGTAATTTTCATACTTACGTCATGCTTCCGTGACGTTTCGTGTGACGTTTTACCTTGTTTACTGTCCACAATGCATTGCGCCGATCAGAGCCGATTGAGCAATGTTGGACGAGCTACACATATGACCTGAAAATACTGGATGGTATAGACATTTGTCACATTTCCAATTAACCAAATTGCTTAACTATTGCTCCAAGATGACTGACAATATTAAATAGATCAAATATTATTTCGTTATATTTTAATCTATGAGAAATGGTTTTCATACAGTTTAAAATATCATTATCATACAGGCTTCTCTGTAGGACTCTGTAAAATTAAATTTGCTTAATGCATTATTGCCATAAATTAAACCTATGACAGAAATTATTACATCAAAGAAAATGTGGAGAGAGCTAAGTCTAATCCTTAAACCTGCTTTTCTAAAAGTTAATGGATAATTCCCCAGTGCACTGTAAATATTAATCGTATTTGCAACCATATTTTTCATAGCAATACAAAGGATATTCATCTGAAACCATGAAATTCTCGCCTTCTTAATGGACCTTAGGTTAATGAATCAAGACCAGTGATAATAAGATATACATGAATGTTTTGTAATGTGTAAGTTAACCGATTAACAGTTAGTGAAATATGGTAAACCTCTAAACCTATGATTGAGTGAAAAGGCGTTTAACATTAACAAGATCTTGCGGGAAATATGTAAATTTGGAGCATACTAGGATGCCAAGGGATGTCAGAAAATTCCGCAGGTGAAAAAGATGGTGAATGGGCTTGTATAGCCTGCTTTTTCATGAAAACTACAGGGTACTGAGCCCAAAAAGCAATGCTATATAAGGTAAGGCTATGCATTGTTCCATGTCACCGCATTGAAACTTCTATAGATAATTGGACATTCTATTCTCTTTCTTTCAAAAGAAATCTTTGAAGGCATATTCAATATTACTAGCAATAAATTTAATTAAAATATCAAGCTATTTTCCATATACATTCTGTAGCGTAGGCAGCGCAGAATGATAAGGCGTTTCTTTGTTTAGAGAAGATGTTTATTGTACAGCTCTTCTTACAAGACTGCCTCGAGTGGCAGGAGAAGCGGCTTTTATATTGGTGGCGAAGACAGAAGAAGTGCCAGGAACGCCACACCAGAATTCTATAGAATCATCTATAAATGTTCCGAAAAATACGGAAAAAAAATTTTTCCGGCACCACGAACCGAACACTGGCCGCGCGCATAGGAGGCGAAACCGGATCCACCGAGCCAACGCGTCAATTACAGTGTCGATACGCGGAGTATCGCCACAATTCCATATCGGAGTTGTTAAATATTCGGACATATTTCGGAGGTATCATTATAACAGGCATATATAAAGTAGTGTTTGGATATCGCCAGACAGAATATACGGAAGGTTAAACACATTTGGATCGCTAACATCAACAGACGTCAAGAAAAAATTGCCAAAATCCAGAGGCGATCGACGCATTTCCGCCATATTGGCTCAGAAATCCATCCCTTCACAGCTATAGGGTGCCCCAGACCACCCTATAGCATATCGGGAAGGGATCGGTTTACGAAAGCTTATTTGAAGGGAGAGTTGACCCGACAACCGTATAGTGACGAAAGAAATACGACTAGAAATCGGTGTCGGATCGGTTCACCCTGCTTTTGACGTCATATCGGTACAGTTAGCCCTATAGAGACGTCTCAGCATACGGCCCTAAGCCTTATAAAACACATCATTATGTTAATTACTTTACGTGGCTGGTAAGGTTCATCATCAAGGGAAGATACGTCAATTTTTTCCTTTCAACGAGTAAGATGAGACAGGAATACTTAGACCCTCCCTCTCTCTGACTTACAGGAGTATCTGGAACGAGCACCTGGAATCCCAGACAATCTAGTCAGTACTGAGTGCAGTGCAGTCACTTGCTAACTAGGTCATGACATCAAATTGTGTCTATGGCCAGAATGCTATACCGTCCTTTAACACATAGCTGTGGTGGCACGTTTTGACATTAACCGCTTCGGTCACTTATGTATATAGATATACCTCCCAAGTCTTAGATATACCTCCCAATATAGCTTAGTATGGATGTCATAAGCACAAAAAATTTCAACATTCTGAACGGCCGATGAGTCCAAAACCAAAACTTTGATTCCCGTTACTCACAAACTCGAAAGCAGTCGAATGGGTCACAGTATCACGCACTTCAGCAAATTCTCAGAATTCCTGTGAAAATAAGAGCATCGTTTGTTTTTGACCACGAATAATTTAATGGGGGTTTTATGGAGTTTTGGAAATTTTTAAATTGGTTTTAAATTTAAATTTTGTAAATTGAACAACTATTTCATATTCACTCAGAATAATTTAAAAGGTAATACAGTTTTCCTTGCTACAATTATTATCTACATGAACCAACATCAGTATTTTATATTACCCTGATTTTGCTTACTGTTGTATTTTTTAGCCCTCAAGAAGTCAGATAAATTTGAATAAATTATGGAAATGACTGCTTGAGAGGTTTTTTTATAATATAAAAAGACCCCCAGGGGGTACCAGGGTTTGTATCCGTCAGGGCCTTTGGGGGCCCTGACGGATTTTAAATATAGCCTATGTTTCATCCCGATACATTTTCTAACTACCCACAAAATTTCAGCTCAATCGGTTCAGTAGTGTTTGCGTGATTGAGCAACAGACAGACGGACAGACTGACAGACACCATTCAATTTTTATATATTAGTATGATTGACTAATACTCAATTTTACGCTTATTATTTCCATTTAAAGACACAAGAGACTGGAGTAAAAACATTTAAGTATTTATTGAAGAAGTATTGTGCTATTTTTGTTTCAATTGAGTGGTAGGCAATGATTCCTTGTTCTTATTTTGAAAGTATGTACATAACAGGGCTAAAACAGCTCTCCTTTACGGCCATGAGTTCAAGGAATGCCTCTGTGACAAATGGGAGCCGTTTGATTTCGTCAGTTTCTTTTCTTCAATTGCCGTCCCCATTCTACTTTTTCTTACGCGACCTCTGACGGAAAACACGTTCTAATACAATATTGACACAACCTTTCTTCCTGAGGAATAGACCTCAGAAGGAGTTTATGGAAAAAGTTTGAAAATCCGAGTGACTAAGAGAGGGTGGAAGATAAAAAAACTTAGTTCCTCTTACTTTTGTTTACCTTTGAGACCAAAAGGGACCATCGACCGTTTTCGAATGCTCCCTTCCATTTCCGCCTTCTTCCCTTAAACTCTCCGAGTCCTGTTTCTTTTACGTTAAACTTCTGATGAAAGAAAACGAAATACACAAATCAAATTTAGGTTACCTGAACGCCTGTGTTTTTTGCCTCCTTTAATAAATATACCTTTCCCCTAAAAAAAAATGCATTCCCGTGTGAGTGATTTGTACGAAATTTGTTTGAAAAAAGTCTTTGAAGTTTTTGTTTACTTTATTGAATGAATATTTGATAAACGCATTGAGAAGGTAAAAAGGTTCCCATCCTCCTCATTGCATTAAATAGATATTTTCTAAATGCATGATTGAAGAGTGTTTATGCGTCCGCGTATTTATTTCAGAAACGTGTTCATGTAGAAGTATTGCAGTAAATAAATTCTGCTGGGTGGAAAGTCCCAGAAAATCTTTTTTTTTAATATTCGTCCTCGACTCCGGCCAACTACCATATTTTTCCAAAGTTTATGAAGAATTTTTTACTTCTAGGAAACCAACTCTTGCGCAATCCTCCATTTTTATTCCATTAATTTAAATACCTTAAGTTGAACCGATTTCTTTCGTTTTTACTTTCTTAGAATGCTAAATTGGCAGTCCAGCTTAACTCGTGATGCTTTTGTTTTAACAGTTTGTTTGTTTTGAACCAAATTGTACATTTTATAAATGTACATAATGGTTCAAAATATTTTGAATGATTACATTTTTCACTGAAGAGATTCGTCTTACAAGTTAAACATTTACTCTTGCTACTAATAATAAGTTATTTACCTACCTCTAAATATTCAAAAACGTTTGCCAAATAATAAACGTTTCCATAAGTTGCTGTTTCAGATATAAATCATTGCTTTTCTTCGCTTTTCCTTTATTTTTCGAATCCTTATCCACATTAAATAATATTTTGGACTCCTGTTTCATAACATGAAATTTTGATGAAAAAATGGGGTCGTGATTATAATTTTGTTTTATTGAATCAAGAAATTTTTGCTGATTAAAATTATTTTTCCTCGAGGTATGCTTTCACATGTATCTATATAATTACTGCAAATTGCTAGTTAAGTAATTAGTCTGAATAAAATTTTTTTCATCAAAATTTACCATTAAACGGTAAAATGGGCTTTATATCTCCATGTCCCCTTGCCCAGACATAGCGCTTTCATATTCCCGACATTTTGGAACCACCAGGAATGAAGGACGGGAAATCATTTTTCTCGAGATTTCCCATAGTAATCTTTTTTGGGCAATGGGCTATTGGTAATATTGCCTAAAATGGTAGTTGTTTTCCATAGAAAACACACAGTGAAGGCGAAGCAGCCGGAAAGAAAAAATGGCTAAGGCGCTTGCATTGTAGAGGGGCAGATACGCTTATCGACTTAGGTGGTCCTTTTCTTATGAGCAGGTATTCATGTGGAACTTTGTACACGTGTTCTTATTTGTGATACCTGCAGATATTAGTGAAAAAACTGCATTTTATCTATTTAATTTTTGGCGAAGCTATTTTAACATGTAGCCTTATGGCACATGGCATATGTATCATAAAAATTCTGTTACATACGTACATATTTACTTCTAAACACGAAATAATCCATTTTATATTATAATAATGGTTCCTAGCAAACATTATGGCATCTTGCGGAGTCAAATATTCGATGAACATCATATTTGAATGAGAAAGTTCGGGTCTTTCGGGTTTTTTACCGCGAAAGTCCATCGAACGTAACCGTCTTTCTAATTGAAATTATTACAATTTTTGTTAATTTGAATAGCTTAGCTTATCAGACGAGGAATGTGTCGATTTTATCTGGAGATTAATTGAGGATCCTATAAGCCTAGAGGTGCAGGTGACAAAAAGTTAGTTTTGAGTTATTCATGTTTAAAGTTCAACTTATTGTTGTTGTTCAACGTGTTTCTCGAGGTAGATGAAATTTACTCCACTAGATCTTAGCACCCATCAGTCATTCACTTATACCTCTCGGCCATAACAATTTCACATACTTTAGGAACACATTTCTACATTTAGCTCGAAAAAACTAAAAATGCCACTAGTACCCCTTGGCTTCTAGGCTCTTCAGTTATGCCTCGTCAAAGTTTATGTTGTGAGTGGATTCCGACCTGCGTCAGTGTTATGCCACAGTGGAAAGTCGTGTGCGTTGTCTATTTGTAGCTCTTTGGTGTTATTTCAAACGAAATTTCAGTGCCCTGGATGTTTTAACAACGTAGACACTACCGCAGAAACATTTCACTTCGTAGACATCACTCCGAATTACCATTGGTAGGTACATGGTTCTTCTCCCTGTAGAGGAGGTCGGTTGTCTTCGTTACACGGTTGAATCTAGTGATTACGTTTTGTTTAGCGAGGACTCAAGCCATCTTTTCCGTCTAACTGGAACAATAAGGTATTAATGCGTGGGTTGATGGTTTCATATTCTCCTCCGTAGGAGGCTCGACTCATTTTTATTTTGGTATCTTCGTTGCATGCGACTCAGTGAATATCCTCTCAAAGGTAGCCATTTCCTCCGAATGTGTTCATCAGATATTGTTTCCCTTTATACAGAGATGGCCCATCAGAGATTGTGATGGTTCGGCGAATGAGAGCTCTAATGTGGGAAACTTTCTGTTACGGGTGGTGATACGAGGACGCCTGTAGGTCGGTGTGTGTCTTTTTTCGGTACACCAGTGTTGATTTTATTTTCAATCAGAACATCCTAAAACGGCAATCGGATTGCCGTTTGGTAGGGATATCACATTCAATATCCATACAAAATTTCGGCATATTCTGCATAATAAAATTGATTTTTCACCTCAAGCCCTGACGATTCAAATGCAATTTTGCGAAACGGTGTCAAGAGGTACCTATTAAATCGTTATTCATGGAGTCTTCCACTGTTGAATCATGTCCCATAATTCGAAGCACGGTGAAAATAAGTACGCTCTGGTTTGTATAGCTCAAATCTCTTCCAATATAAAGATAAGCATATTTCAAATGGCTATGCATCGAGTTCAGATCAAAGGCCGCCTGAAACAAATTCGTACAAAAGAGCACATACGTATCCACTAAATTATGCGTCCTGTACGCTCTTTCTGGCTATGAGAGCGCTTTCAGCGTTCAATGCTTTTCTAATCAAGGTGAAGCGGAGCAGTGAACGCTATAATCAAAGGTCGGCATGATATTTTACAGTGAAAGCTCTGCGGTGGAAATTTACTTGATGGATTGAACATTTCCCCTCATAAACTGTGCCCGGCTAATTGATGCTCTCCATCATACAAAGAAGTTCCAACAGTATTCACTGAAATTCAGTTTCATCGAGTTTCATTATACCATGCATTCATATAGGTGCAGTTGCCGTGTGAATACTCAGTCTGCGCGTCCCGTCAATTGATTTTATTTTTAACACTTAATCAGTTAAATGACGTGCATTTCTTGTTCACATAACCATTGACGTACGATCTGAGAGACCACAAAATGCTAAATAAACCTATATTTCAACTGTTAGCACGATATTATTATTGTTTAATATAAATATTTTACCTCTCAGCTACATCAACGAATTTTCCAGTGTAAATATTATTTGAAAAGGGGTAAAAAATTAAAAGACGAAAAAACTAGTTTATTCTAGGTGTCATAAATAAATATTATTTCGCTACAGTTGAAAATATGGTCTTTAGGCCCTTTTACACGGTACATTTGTTTGTACAAACTCTTCCGTGAACTCTTGCGTGATGGAAAATGTATCGTGTAAAGCGGCAAATTGTATGAACGCTTGTGCGAATGTCTCAATGCTTGCACGGGAAATAGAACCTGTTCTAATTTCGTCGATACAAACGTACAATCTCACGTACATACGTTTGTACAAAATCTTTCATCGTGTAAAACGGCCTTTAGATACATAAGTAGGAATGCAAAATAATAAAACATGACTGAAAAATTTCATATCTGCAAGTGATCCAAATGACAATTTTTGTAAACAATTATAATGTTTGTAAAATCTTAGCATAGTTGTTACAGATTTTTTGTGCTTCCTAAGCACACTGTTTTTCGGCACTTGAAGAAAAAGAAAGATGTTTTCTGTTTTTTATATAAAAGGCAAAGTCTGCATGTTATCCGCTTCTCTAACTTTTCCATTCCACCGTCAAAAATCATTCCTAACCATTCCATTACAACTATCTCCTTCACTATCATGGAAATCCGTATAGTGATCACCTTTGATACGAACATCATCTTCAATGTCACTTCCCACTTTAATTTCATCTTCTGCTAAGCATTCCATTCCTGCTCCGCAAAAACAAGTGCAAGTGTCTCGGTAGACCACACTTCTGCCTATTGTTCAGGAATAATGTTACAAAAAACTTCGTCTTGCTGGCATTCAGTTAATTTCCCACGAGTTACAAAAAATAACAAAAGTAGATCTACATTATTAATTCAAAAAATGTTTTTGCATTTCAAGAATGCAAGAAACTTGCCTGAGAATGATTCATGTAGTACTTAGTGGCTAGTTATACAATGAACTGTGACGAAACGAATTATTAATTGTTTCTGTGCTAGTGTAGGCAAAAAATCGGGGTATTAAATTTGACTGGATATTACGTGTTCCGTATGTCCTCGGTGATTAAATTATTCTGCGACTATGCAAAAGAAAAAAGGACGAGTAAAAGCTTTTTATTGGAAAGAAATTAACGCCCCGAAAAAATATTAAGACATTTATAATTTGTATTCGAAACTAAATTTTCGGTCACGTTGAAGAGCGAGACAGAAAAAAGATATGTTGAACCAAAAACTCTAATCTTGCAAGATATTTACTCAATAAAGAAAGAATGCCAAACTGAAATTCAGTTTGGCTTCTTGCCTTTGGTGCAAGGTGGTGTTTCTACTTCCCTTGCTTTGTTATTTCCAAAATTTACCCTCCCTCACGTCTGGCATGTGTCATTGTGCTAGGCGATCGTGCGGCAGAATGACGAACGACCGGTATGGTCTGCACAAAAGGACGCTGACGTTACACGGGCGGGCGCAATCACGGGCATTGACAATAAACAGAGCCAAGCGGCTGTCACCCGGATTTTCTAACCACTTGCAGGTCTCTGAATTGAAGGAAAGAGCCGTTTTCCTACCTGCTGCGGTGAAAATGCTAGCGGAGAAGGATAGTTTTATACCGAAAAATGTGCATCCGACGCATCTGGACAAAATGTTAACAGCGGTTCAACGTTTTACTCTTGTTTTTTCCCTGGTCCTTTTTCCTCCGGCTGTAAATATCTTTGGCTTTATCCGCTAATCCAAACACTTAATATGGTTCCACCGTAAAATGACTTAGATGTCATTTTATTCATATTCTGTCTACTTGTAGAAAACGTTGTCCTCTATCTTATATGAACAACAAAATAGTACCTTTCCAAGCTATTTTATTCTATAATTGAATTTGAAATTACATGGTGTTCAATGGGGGAATGAGAGAAACACGGGGAAAAATAGTATTTTTCCATAAAATACAAATGTCATTTTCGTGGAAAACTGTCTCTAAGAAGGAAATAATACAGGGAAATTGAATAAAAATAAAATTCAGGCATCTTATCACCTTATTTTTCTAGTTACTGAAGAATTAATGCCGTAATTGAAGTCAAAATGCGGCAATTCGTAGGAAATGGCGCTGCAGTCGGCTCCTATGGCTGGAAAAAAGTGCTCATTTAAAATACATTCGTGGAATTACATTCTATAGGTAACGTATTGCATCAGTGAAAGCAGGATTTTTTTGGCAAAATATCAAAAATATGGAAGTTTACTATTTGTTTTGGCTCACACAGTCGTGGCGGAACCTCCTTAACGAGAGGTCAATTACCCCAATATTGGCACAAATTAATAATACCTACGTATGGGAGCGTGGCATTTCAGCTTTTGAGGGTACCGTCATTCTCCTGAAATACGTGAAGTGCGTATTGCTTCCCAGAAGTATAATGCTTGTATAATGACACAAAAATATTATTAGATAATAATCCGATATTTTTATTAAAAATTGGTATTAAAATTACTAAAATGATTGGCACTGCCAGAACTGGAAACGTGAACTAACCAAAAACAAAGTAAGATTTAATTTTCGAGCGACATCAGCATCGACTTGAGCGACCATTTTATCCTGCAGAACATATTTTCTAAAACATTTATGAAACAATTATGTACACATTATGTGGCTATCAAGCGTCACAAACAAAATTGTCCATTTTTTTCTTGCACAACTCCATTGAGTTGTTTATCGAACTCTTTTTGAATCATATCCACAAATATAACATCTTGTGATTTCCCATATTAGTGACGTGAGGTCTCTTAGACCGCTCATCAAATTAAATTGCCATTTCATAGAAATATAGGATTAATATAGAAAAGTTGAAGAGTGGTTTATCCTTCTTTAACAAATATAATAAGACGGCAAGAATTACATACGCCTTGAAAAATCAACATTTATAATAATTGGTTATTTAAAAATCGCAATAGTCTCTCAAGACGCACGTCACGGTTTGTGGGTTAATGTCTTGAGGAATGCGGATGAGGTCAATTGACGTGATTAAAAACCTCCCAAAGTAAGCGTATGACGTCAGTTGACGTATTTTAAGTTTTTTATTAACAAATTATGATGATAATTTTTAAATTTCAAAATCAGTTCCAAGTACTTAGCTAGTTATTGTTGTGTTCTGCAATAAAACAATTTGCTTTAGTTATCTAGCAAAAATGTCAGGAACACTCATAAAGCATTTAGGTACTTTTTGTAGGCGTAATATCTTTCGTTTTTTTAAATAATAAATACACCTAAAATGCTCATCATTCTGCGAAATTCATGTAATTTAGGTCTCAGAAGCGTGTTAAAATGATGGAGATATCAATATTTCTTTTTTACCTTAACTGCTAGCCAGAGGTGTGCAATGGACGAAATGAGATACGAACGAGGAAGTGTCTGATATGGTGGGTGAGGAGAGTAAACTTTTAGAGGATATTCGAAGGAGGTAGAGTAGGTGGTTGGATCAGGTTTTGAGAGGCAAAGGGATGTTGAAGGCCGTTGGTGGAGAGGAGGATATTGGATAATCCGGGAAGAGAAGGAGACGGGATGAAGTGAGGTTGGAAGTATGCCAAGCTGATGATAGAAATAATGAAAGGACTTAAAAACCAGCGGCTGTAAAACAATAGTATACGTATCCATACTAAATAATATACCTACTTTGCATTTTTTCCACAGAATTTTTCAACTGTACAGCGCCATTTCTCTCGAGCAAATCGAAATATGAAGGCACTTTTTAGACCCTAACACGATCCTTTGCAATGAGCAATTGTTCCCGCAGTCCTCCCCACTCCTTTCCGAGAAACTAGCTTTAAGAAAAATCAACCGTTCAACCCACCTATCAACGCCCACACTTCCAAGTCACGGTATAACCGCCACCTCCCTCACTCAAACCAACCCCGTAACTACGGCAACAAACAAAGGTCAATAAACAAAGCAAACTAAGAATTGCTACCTGGGGAGTTACTTATCAATCTCACCTTTTTAACGACTCTTTGCGGTAAGGCGGGAGATCCGTTTCGCTCTCTTAATGATCGGCTCACAATCGGCCAAGGTCCGATGGTGGCTCCATTTCACGTTCCTAACGACAGGTGAGATGGAACTAATGAAATGCAGAGCCAAATGAAACGGATCAAGAGTCGAAAGAGCGGATGAATCAAATAAATAGACCGGCAGTTCACCACACCACCGAAGATGGTCATGCCGCCTGGGTGGCGGAATTGAACTACGAAAAATTACGTAATTTTCCACATTATTTTGTAATCTCACCTTTTTAATGAATCTAGCGGGAAAGCGGGAGACCCGTTTCGCTCTTTTAAAGATCGGCTCACGATCGGCCAAGGTCCGATGGTGGCTCCATTTCACGTTCCTAACGAAAGGTGAGATGGAACTAATGAAATGCGGAGCCAAATGAAATGGATCAAGAGTCAAAAGATACGGATCAAGAGTTGAAAGAGCGGATGAATCAAATAAATATATCAGCAGTTCACCACTAGAGAGCCTAAGATGGTCATTCCGCCTGGGTGGCGGAATTGAACTACGAAAAATGACGTAATATTCCACATTTTATGACGTATTCTCACTTAAGTGAGATTACAAAATAACCCCCCATATGATGCCGTAGATCGGCAAAACGCGTTGTACCGTTAATAAATTGTGGAAAAAATACAAAGTATATTAATTGGTATGGATACTAAATACTTCCAAAAAGTGAAGGCTGAAACCATGGTGTGTGATTATTATAGAGATTTTTTTTCAAATAAACCAACATTGATCAGTAGATCGCTTCAAATAAAATAAAAAATAGGCCTTTTTTGAACAACCTATCTCTATATCCAGTTCAATTAGCTTAGTATAGGTATTTTGTCTTGAAATAAAACAACATTTATCAGCATATCGTTTCAAATAAAATAAAAAACCAGACATTTTTTAAAACAATCTATCCCTATATCCAGTCCAGTAAGCTTTCAGGGTAAGCGAGGAAGGGGAATGAAGAGAATGGGTTTCATGGACGGGATGAAGAGAGATAGGTGATGTGCTGATATGAACAAGGAAAATATGTTGGTCGTTAGAGGTCTGTGCAACTTCAAATCTTGAAAATGTCAGTCATATTACTACAAGTATTATCGGACATGCTTGTGAAATTCCACCTCTTGACAGGTATTTGCAGGTTTTTGCATAATCATTATCAGTCGTAGAATTATTTACTTTTGTAGCATAATGTGAAGTGAATGTTGATGAAATATTACCCCTCTGCCGTACAACAATAAGGTACCTTTCATGGTAATATGTAGATATAGAAAATAACACTATGGCACGCTACCTAGTAAACACAAAATCGTGATTTTTTCTCCCTGTGTAAATTTTAATTTTGTATCCTAATCCAACTTTTTTATCTTTAATCCAGCAGATTTGCCTTTGGGTTTTCCAATCAAGTCTATCCATCACACCATTGCCTTCACATCAAAGGCCTCGCCTGATTTTCGTTGACATAAAGAAAATGCCAATCTTCTCAAAAAGTGAAAGGTTTATATAACCGAATCATCTTGATCACTTATTCATCGGTATCGCTCCAAAAGAGTCTACAAACCTTTTGATTAGTATTTTCGCAAAAGGGAGATTCTGTTGGAGGAAGGGGAAAACCGTATTCTCCTTATGATTTTTTTTCCAAATCGCACTCCCGTCAAGTATTATGGCTTCCCAATTCCAATTTTCGCATCTGTGAATGAGACCATTTCTCGGCAGTGCTCAGCGACGCACGGTTCGCGTTAATTCTTTTTACAGGATTTTTCCCCGATTCTTTCTTTTTTTTAATAATTCATGCCATATCCTACTTTCCTCTGGTATCAATAGCTATTTCCTTTTAGTTCTACTTCATCCAACACATTGAAATGTGACTATATTTTGCGATACATTCCGCTGCTCTCATGATGAAAATTAACCCTCATAAAAAATTGGATGGAGGTTAGCTTCTAAAAACATATGTGGTCGTCACGGGACGCCCGACAGAAGTGAAACCCCGAGTATGGGTATGACTGGCAGTGGGAAGTACACAGTTTCACCTCCGGACCCCCACCAGAATTAAAAAAAAAAGAGTTATGCGGTTCTGCTCGATTCAGGTCTAGGTTTGGTAGGAAATTATTTTCTAGCACTTGCTCTAGTGTCTCCCCATCCAGTGGCGCCGCTCAGTTTGGCGTAGGTCTGCGTTTACGTAATTCTCGCTTTCATGAAAATCTACCCAAATTTTGCATGCCCTCGAAATGCACGACATGCGTTGCACTGCCTCTTTTTCTTTCTAAGTAGGCACACATATATACAAAGCAGACACAGTTACATGTAAAATATAAATTAAAGACAATGATTTTTGTGTATTAAATCAAAGTTGAAAAAATGTATTCAAGTGCTTTGGGATATACAATATTTTTGGTCTTATCTGCAAAAACAAATACATTTTTCGGCAGTCCCACTCGTGAGCATGCAACATATAATTGACCTTATTTAAAGCATTGGTTTTCCAGATTTTATCCACAAACATGAAGCGATTGACCTAGGCCTTGTTGATGGCCATTGAGAAGGAAAGGCGAATGGGGAACTGTAGTCGTTCGACTACAACTATCAAATTAGTCACTAAATCTGGTAATTGGACGCTGCAGGAGTAAATAACTATCCATCAAAATAGTATTAAATGGATATACACGCCTGGTTGCCAAGGAAATTTCCCTTGTTGAAAAGGAAGAAAAATTGATGAATTTAGAGATAAAAATGCAATACTTGGACAAACACGAAGCGTATAATAAAATAATTAAATACTGCATTCTTTTAAGCGTTCTATAATATAAATTTCTATTCAATATCTTGAGTGCAAGTAATTTAAAAAAGAAAATAAAGAAAAAAATACACCGAAGTCAATGCTTTTCTTATGGGTGTATAAGTTAACATAAAGGTAAAAAACCCAAAAATTGTTTATTTCAAAAATCCTTTTTTAGTGCGCCTAAACTCCACGATACGGATATATACTCAAACTTTCACGGTTGTATCACCAGTAGTTTGGGCTGTGCGTTGATGAATCAGTCAGTCAGGACATTTTCTTATATGGGTCATTCCACCTCAATTCAACAAACGTTTGTCCCTTAGGGTCTCAGATTTTGATATAAATTGGTGTATGGGTACAATATTAACTCAAACTGAATACTCTCAAACCGTTTTGTGAAAAAAAAATTTTTGAGTGAATTATGCATATTTTAATTTTTTCGCATTTTTGGCAAAAATCCGTGCCTTAAATCATATTATCACTTATATCTCCGCTTGTAATTGATATAAAACAATGATTAATAGCTTTTATTAAAGCTAAATCTTTATTAAATGCAAATATATCAATAAAAATTATTTTATTCTATACCCTATTGTTGTAAATTACTAATGTTTAAAACATTGTTAGTAAACTTTTCTCAAATACTCCATCTCAGAATCGGCCGAAACTTTTTTTCCGTAATCTAAACATATTCAGCTAACTATTTCAAAAATAAAATTTAGTGGCAATTCATAAATGCGTTTTTTATAAGTATTTAAACACTTACAATTTTCTCTCGCGCGGCCCGTGTTTAAAAAAATGGTTGTTAAACTTTTCTCAAATACTCCATCTCAGAATCGGCCGAAACTTTTTTTCCGTAATTTAAACATATTCAGCTAACTATTCCAAAAATAAAATTTAGTGGAAATTCATAAATGCGCTTTTTATAAATATTTAAACAAGCCCGTTTAAAGAGTTCTATAGGTTTACGTATTTGTTTTTCGTATGGAAGCTGAAGGCTTGCTCTTGCTGCTAGTCTTTTCAAAGTTCCTCCCAATCCATCACTTGGCCCTTTACCATGCGATGTAGCAAAGAAATGCCATTCTGCAGAGACTGTGAAATCTTTCCTGTGAAGAGATAATTTGTAAATGTTATACTTGTTTTATAATGAGCAGCTGCTCCATCTGAATAATATTTTTCTTTTTGAACCTTGGGAACTTTCAATTTCAAGAATTTAAGAGAAAGTTTTTGAAAAACATGCACAGTTGATGGTATATGCTTCAGGCTGTCTGATATGATTACGAAGTTCAATGGGATTACATTATCCTGGACTTTAGGGCTGTAATAGCAAGCAAAGAGGTGAACTGTTGCTTGGCCGTTATTCCAGTGTATACCTTGCATGCTGTCCTGTAAAACGAAAGCGTAATTTTCTGGAAAATCTTCAATGACGAGAACCTGCCCCACTTGGATATTATGCTTTACATTTCTAAGAAAATCAGATTGATTTTTAGCAATGTAGTCATGTGGCTGAAGTTTCTGTAACTTTTCAATAAAAGTTTCAAAAAGTTATCGGTAGATTTTGTAAAAATTTCTAGGGAGCAATGGTTAGCTTGCACCCATTGGTGGTAAGTAATGCTATCAATTAAATTTCCATCAAAGTGTTCTTCTACTGAATTCCAAATTTTGCTCGGCCCAGGGCAGTTTTTACATTCGTTCAAATGGCATGCCTCGGTCGGTCGCAGGGAAACACATCATTGCTGACAAATAGTCTTTATATGACAACAGCGGCTCGGTGTTATCCCCTAGATTTAGTGGTGACAACCTTGCACCTAAAATCATGAATTTAATAATTTGATGCACCATACACACGCATACGGTATGAGTTCCTGATGCTCCCGCAAGAACGCACTTCTTAGGTCTGAGCTCTGCAAATTTTGAAAATGAAACAGTATCTTCTGCATATTTTTCCTTAAATTACAAAATATCTCTTTCAAATTTCTTAAAATTAGTTTTCTGTTTATGTGTCCGTTTTCCATTGTCATTAACGCCGAGCAAGAGTTTTCAATCAATTGTGTCGGAGTAGTTAGAAAAAACTTCGCGCAGAGAAAGTGGGGCTCAATGGTTAATTTCTCTGCAAACATCCATTTAACAGAACAAATAACAATTTTTGTTAACATTCATAGTTTATAATATATTTTTATCTCATATAGCCACGACCTTGAGCAATTAGGGGATTAGCAAAGAGGATATCAAAATGTAAAAGCGAGCAATTAATATTCCCTTGAACTACAACGGCTGTGGATTTGTGGATAGACGAACTAAATATCATATTTATAAGCATATCTATTCCATGATTCACTATCGTTTACTAATTTCATATGTCTAATTGTGAAATGCAGAAATGAAGGGTTAAAAAACTTCTACTGATCGTATTATACCACATAATTCAGTGATTCACTATCATTTGCGAATTGGAGTGGAATTGTAGTTTGATCAACTTCGATGGCAACGAAATTAAACTATCTGTCACTTGCAAACAGGAAAGATGGTCCTTGTGGCAGGCAGTTGCCCTATTTTGTAAATAGCTGAATTGTTTTGCTTTTTTATTTCGCCGAATAGAATTTTACGACAGGAATCAAAGATTAAATCAATTAACTAATTCCTCAAAGATCAAAGAAGCTTTCTAGGTTTCCTTTACTGAGGTGTCAATGTCACAAACATGATAATCGGCCGTCATATATGCGGTAAAAATATCCTTTCCCAACAACGTAGAAGAGACAGTAAATTTATTATTTCCTTCCTTCTTTATGTTACAGTCTCTTTTTAATTAAAAAGACTTTATTTCCCTTTTTAACATTATAACTCCCTGGACGGGATATTTATTTGATATCAAATGAAGTAGAACATCTTCCCATAATGAGACTATTTTGGGAGAAAAATATATTTTGATAAGGAATTTTAAAAATCACTGAAGAAGTCTTTTTCTATTGGTTATCGTAATTTCCATGCGTCTATTTTAATCTGTAGGTATGTGTTTTATTGAATCTACTAATTCATCCTTGAATACTACGAAGTAGTTTCACTTGTCAAGATTAGAAATAAAAAAGTGTTGAAAGAGGAGTGGTGAACGGCAGCCATTAAAAGGATTTCGGGTCCATTTTGCGGTTTATGTAATGCAATGTCCGAATCGATAGTTATTAAACTGTTCAATCACAATTGAGTTTTGAAGGGTCGAATTCGAAATATTTTAACGCCACACATAATTCAGGTTAGGGTGCGTAATTAAATCTACAAGTTGCGAACGCTCTCTGCGTCGAAAAATCAAATACGATTACGTTTTAACTGCAACACGCCAGTAATCTGCCACGTCATTTCCGTTGATTGAGCGTGTATGTCATTATTTAAGCACGTGAGTCAACGGGAAATGACGCCATGGAAAGCATCAGGCAAGGTTCCTGTACAGGAAACGATACAGTTTAATGTATGCTTTGGGGAAATCAGATTCGCGCAACTCATTAATGTACTTTTGCTTGAAGTAACCACCTAATCATACTTCAAAACAAATTTTGAACTTTAACATATTAACTACAAGTGATAAAGTTAATTTCCTAGGAAAAGCTAAGGTTGATTTGAAATCAATGCATTACTTACCTACTTAAAAACAACATAATAACTTATAATAATAACTTAGAAGAAGAAAATAACTTACAAGGAATAAGGGTTATTTGAAAAATATCGGCATTTTTAGTGTCACGAGCTCCAGGTGGTATATATAATTAATTCAACCAATTAAACCTTTTTTAAGAAGTTTTTATTCAGAAAAAGAAACCATAATGTTCAATGAGCATACAAATATTATTAAGTAATTTACCACACAGATTTTTGTTCTAAATATTATATCCGTAATGCATCTTTATAGTTTGAGGTAAAATTATGTAGGTAGATGTAATTTTAATTATTTCTTTAAAAGCAAATACAAACTAAAACAAATACATAAAAAGCATTCTTTTAAATAATATTTCATTGATTAATTTTTTATTGCAAGCTTTGCACAGTAACATGAATTTTGTCCCGTAATTTGTATATTTAGAGGAAATGGCATACTTACGTACGTGCAAGGTACGCAAGAATACCGTGTTCCTAAGCAAGTGTATAAATGTATACCCAATAGAAGAAGAATTATTGGACAACCAAGGAAGAATCTTAAAAACAAAAGGTGCATAGCTTGTTAAAACAAAAAAAGATTATTCAAAGATTGAAACATATCAAGCATAGTTCTTTTTAATAAAAAATTAATTAGTTTTATTAATTAAAGTAATTATGGAATAACTGCAGCAGGAGCACAGGTTGGGTCTGGTTCTTGGCAGAAAAATCTTGAACCTTATGAATGAAAGGCATACATACCTTACCTACTTTTGCGATAACGATTAGGAGGGGTCCCTGAGGTCATTGCTGCGAAGGCTTTCCTTCGAAGCGAGCGGGACACGCAAACATGATTCAGTCGGTGTTTAATGGTAAGGGTCACGCATTCGCAATGCAGGAGAAGTAAAAATGTATAAAAAATATTGGCGCTTACAATACAGCTCTTTTAGCCCTTCTATGCTAATTCCTGAGAGACAACCTTTGATTTTCAGAGAAGATTCTACGTAACGGAAACATGTTGGCCCAGTTGGAGACGGCGCGGCGTAAAGTCTTCACCAGCTAATCAGATGGTCGCGGGTTTGAGTTCCACCTGAGTACATTTTTCACCCCTCAGGTCATGAAGAGGTGCTTGTAATTGGTCCGTTGTTACTTGTTGAAACAATCGATGTAAAAGGCCAGTAGAGCTATGCTAGAGTTTGTGGAAAGAAATAAAATCACTGTTTTTACCTGGGTCAATCTATCGTTGTTGGCCAACAATAGCATTCAATGATGGATAAAACATCGTCGTTTTATCATTTAAAAAAAGTCTAATAGGAGATCTCGGTTGGACAAAAACATGATACCTTCCATGTTAGCTCAAACATAGGTCGATGTCTTTTTCTCTGAAAGAATCCTTTGAAATTTCACACATTCGCACTACACTCGAGTACTCGTAACTTCGAAAAGGTGAGCAGATATTGCCCGCCTCCACGCAGGTTTCAGCCAGTCAAATAAATATGGCAGCATTGCAAATCATTGATTTTTTGTGAATCATTGGTTGCAATACAAAAGTGCACGTGAAATACGTGTCGATGGGAAAGTTATCATTAGTTATATAAATTAAAGAATTGACATTTTCGGCCTCTTTATTCAAAATATCACACCAAATACTAAAGGTCGCACTTTATTCTTGATCGCATATATTTGGGGTCGCATTGCATTTGAGATCACAAAATATTTGGGGTAGTATTATATTCGGGCTGATACAGCATGATTTATTTAAGGAATCACGTCAAATTGGGCTAAATATTTGACCGAGCTAAATTAAAAAAAATTATTTTTGAGTTAAATTATCGAAGAAACAAATAATCTGCTCCATATTACAATGAATGCTACTGTGAGATTTTTATGTGACTAAAAACGGTGGGATCACGTTACTGATTCATACAGGAGACTAAAATGGCTTAAACTTAGAGAAAGACGGCTTTATTTATCTATTCTCTCCACCTTCAAAATTTTCAAGTCATCCAGTCCTCCATACCTGTTCAACTCTTTTATTTGACAAAAAATATCCAAAGCCGGCTAACAAGATCACATCATTTAGACCTACAGATCCCACAGCACAAAACTGAAATGTACCATAAATCTTACATCGCCACTGTAGCAAGAAATTGGAATACTCTCCAAACAGATATAAAAGCATGTAATTCTGTACCCTGTTTTAAAAGAAAATTATTTCTCTACATATTCAGTAAAAAAATGTTAAAGGAGAAAGTCTCATTGTAACATTGTAATCAATTTTAATTTTTTTGTGTAAACACTTTTTTGTATTTATTGTGTAAATTTGTGTGTTAAATGGTATACTATTGTGGCGACTGACTATCTTGTATCTTGTAAGTATTATCATATTTTTAAATTATATCTTGTGTAAATGATGTAACAAAATGTCTACAAGACCGATGGGTCTACGACAATAAACGTTTTGTTATTATTATTAAATTGAGCCTTAGTAGGTATACCAATGGTACATAATTCAGGCTTTTTTAGGGGATGACATTTTCCACAGTTTCAGTTTCATTAAAGTTATCGTTTTCCTCCATAAGATCAACTTTGTTAGCTTGGTGATGATTTTTGTCTGCAATGAACTTTGACGGTGAGTCTTGAAGTATTTCTTAATCGCGTGCCGGCAAATCTTCGTTGAAAACTCTATTACGGAGCATGGCAACGTGTGGGTCAGGAATTACATAACTGTGGAGAAAGGATGCACGTAGTCACTGGAAGCTTTGGAGCTATAGCTTAGAAGAGAAATCGAGAGGATAAGCTGGGTGGCTAGGGAGACGAACGAGGAGGTATTGGATAGTGTATGAGCGGAATGGGAGCTGGTGGCGGAGGTCCGGAGAAGGCAAAAGGGATGAATGGAGGACGTTTTGAAAAGTGAGGGTATGTTCAAGTGGGTGATGGAGGGGAGACCACTGGGCAAGCGTGGGAGAGGAATGAAGAGGATAGGAATTTACACGACGTAAAGACAGGCAGTTGGTGTGAGCATGACCTAATTGCGAGCAATTGGGGTTACACAAGATTTTTGCTTTTCACTTTATCGTGCAGGGGACCAAGGCAAATGATCATTTGCAAATCATCTCTTAAAGATTCCAAAAATTGCCAGAGATATAGGAGTCTGAAGTTGAATGATCGGGCAACCTGCCCATAACGGCCGTGACTTCATTTCATCCATCGCTTCTTCCTGATACATTCTAAAAGATGTCTTAAAAAAGGCTTTTGTGAAGATGTGCACTTCTGCCGAAAATACAACAGTAGAAAGATTTAGAAAATGGTTTGAAGAAAAATATCCGTCTGCACCGGCAATCGAACCACGGGCCTTTGATCGTAGAATGAAATGACGTCGGAAGTCATTTTGTGGAAACAGAAAAAAATGCAACTTTCTACGATTAATTATTTGGTTATTAGGCATTAATGTGTCGAAGAAACTCAGTAAAACCTTATGAAAACCTTTGCAAATTTGATTTCAACGGTAATGTCGTAAAAGCTTTCAAATGACAATCCTCTATTTCTACCAGGGGAAGTGAGAAGACGTCCCATCAATGGGAAAGTTGATATTCGAGGACTGTGCTAAAATTATCAATCGGCTGGTAGAGCTGCCATTGATAATATGATAATCATTGCGGTATTTGGGGGGAGAAGTAAACCAAAATTAAATAAAAGTTATGGCTCGGTTTACAGATTTACTCAGGCGTCATATTTTATTACTTTAATTTTTTATTCCTTTGCAATTCACCCCTTAATAATGTATTCATCACGTTTTCCAGAGGTTTAAATTTTTATAAAGACTTAGGCTAATGGTGTCGCGAATGAAATGCCGTCAAAATAATAAAATTAGCTGAAAACGTCAATATTGAGAAGTGTGCCCGAAATTTGAACCAAAATATGTTCCTCGAGAGAGTAAATTCACAAAAATCTGTACCTTCTCGTTTATAATGGAAGTATGAATTATTAAATCCAATGTACGGTCAAGTTTTTTCACACATTTTTCAACAATGTTTTCATCAAAACGTGACGCATTATTTTTTCCAGCGATATTTGAAAGCGCAGGCATTGTGTAAACCAACTTTGTTAATGCATTTTTTATATTAATTCATTCAACTTTTTCATCTTTCAAAGGTTGTATGACATACTGATTGATTTATTCCAGTTACAAGTTTGATTTCAAGTGTGGGTGGATGCACGGAATTACATTTTAATTAAATCAGTTTTTCTTTATAGTGCTTAGCTAAACGTTGCTGAATCAATATAAGGATGCTTGAAACGTGAACTCTATAAATATTGTACACTGGTCAAATGAGTGGAAATTCATTAAATATGCATTACCTCTGAGCTTTAATGAAATTAAATTCTCTGGTGGCCTTCCGCAGGAAAAAGAACATTAAATAATGAAAATAATATTTGCTATATTTCATTCCGTCACAACAATTAGTTTGAAGTATACTTTTTAATGCTGAGAACTATTTGTAAATACAATCTGTAAATCAAACAAAAAAACAGGTTTCATTTCACAATCGGTTTCTATTTTAATTTCTCCCTCAGGCGCAATAAGTGTCGTATTTTCGTAAAAGTTTACGAGTGATAGTTGAATTTTAGTTCATATTCCTATCATCTATGTCCATCACGGCATCCTCTTTTGGGGTAGGTGAATTCAAGGTGGCCATTGGAAAATTGCCAATACTATTTAATTAAAAAGTGCCCAGTATTTTTTTAAGCCTAGGTAACTGGCTCTCTTTCAACAGTTTCCTTCATTCTTCCCAATACATACATATCTCTTTCATCATTTAGAGATTCCTCAGAATAACGTCACCTAATACAGCGAAATAAAATGCTAATTCAATTGATTATTTATGCTTGACAGATGACGACATGCTGGAGTATGTGATAGAGGGGAAACTACTGAGTAAGCTTGAGAAGAGAAGGGAATGAATAAGATCTTTTGATGGTGTGAGGGGAGCCTTACCACACTAAAATTTTAAAATGGAATTTGTTTATAGAAATAGTCTAGAATCGGATTGGTGATTTGTGAATTGGCTAGAGTAGACCAACTATGGCACACCAAGATGTCACGTGAGATATTTGCTGGTGGCACGTAGAGAAAACGACGGCTTACTTAAACTTGCAGATATTTTACTCCCTTCTCATTTATAAAATCTTATTTATGTGTACAACCAATTTTTCTTCATTCTTATTTTCATTTATGGAAAGTATAATGGCTGAAATTATTATATATCTTATTTTTCTATCAAACTATCATTATATGTATCTATCATTTATACTAAAGTTAAGTGTTTATCATTGATACTTACCCTCATAAAGTAAACTCAAATTTCATAACGTATGTTCATGTCACGTCATGTATGAAAAGTAATGGTGTATTCATTTCAATTATGAATAATAAGTACTCCCGTGAAGTAAAGCCTTATAGAATAAAGTTTATTTGTTTTTAATTCGTAATTATTATATTCGCTGTAATAAGGTTATTCATTTGTACTTAGATTATTAGTGTTTAACTAGTGAAAACGTATGCAATTTCCTTGCGGAATCGCTTGTTTCGTCAGTGGTTACGTAAACCAAAGCCATAGCTTGAAAACAGAGAACGTTCATTTCATTCTCTCTTCGTAGCGTGTTTTGGAGTGGTCAATAAAGCATACTGAGGCACCGACATAAATCTGGCACACGAGTCAATGTCTAGTCCCTCCCTCTCATGACCCAGCATGCAATGGGGCGGGCAGCTCATCGAACCGATAGCGCGGTAGAGTGACGAAACTGGTCGATTATATTCACGGAAAGAACTCTCCATGGGAACAACGTGGCCTGTTTCATCAGCAGTGCTCTTATTCGCAATGAAAATTCGTATATTTTGCATTCAACAGCATCATCAACAACTATTTTAGTTTTAAAATATGTACTTTGGAAACGTCGGAAAATATTTTCCACGGTTTCGATTGCATTCCTGTCCATATTTCGAGGAAATATTCTCTTTGAGTACCGTTATTCAAACGGCGGAGGTTCTTTCGAATTAATATACCTAGTATTGAAATGCCAACGTTTCTTCGACAAAATTAAAACATCGGACAAAATGAAAGGTACCCTCTGTAATGACGTACAAAGAAGCACGAGGTAATAATGCGTGCTCCATGAACCATAACTTGAGTTGAAGGATTTTGTTTTTCCATCTGCAAGGGAACCTACAGCCATTCACCTAACTTGCATACATGTTAGCATACACTTCATTTGTAGGCAGAGGAAGAATTCCCCAATAGTTTCCTCTACTTATCAATTTAAATCTTCACGTACTCATTCTTTACCCATTCATGCATCTGTGTATGTCTATACATGTAAATATATTCACTTCATTGCTTTAGATTTAGTTAATATGCTAGGACCAACGTTAATTATTACTCTACTCCCTCATTGTTTCATATTTTCATGTTTCATCAATATTGCATTATTGATTTTTGTTTGTTTGTTTTTCTTATCGACATAAACTGAAGTTCTTCCTTAAACAATGAAAGGAAACTCTTCATTTGTGGTTAATAACAGGGGCATATTTGATGTATTTTGTACGTCACAATAGGAGGAATTATTTTATCCAACAGTTTTTTCATCTTTCTGATGAAATTCAACAGGCATCCCCTTCTGGTAAAATTAAAATTCAATCTTATGTCTGATCGTGTGGTAGTATAACATTAAATTATCAATCATTTGGTTTTCGTAGGGTTTTTACATCCCATTTTAATTGTATGTTGTTGCTCAAATGTTTACGTTCAGCTTCAACTACCTTCAATTTCAGCCTTTGTCATCCGGCATTTCACCTCAGTGTGAGATTGCTTGAAAGCTCTTAAATTTCTTTTGACGACCGAAAATTCACGTCTTTTGAAACTTCGTTCAACGAAATCAGGTATGAAGAAATGGCTTGAAGAGCGTTGAACTGAGAGCACTGTCCATCAACTCTCTATACCTATTTTATACTCCTCTTCATAGGATTTTGTACTCAAACGCACATTCCGTGTCACGTATAAGGATAAAGGAATTTTTTTACGCTCTGCTTACCTTTTTAAATTCTTCGAAAAATCCGAAAGTAACGAGATTTTTCAGCATGCATCTCATTTCCCAGGATACCAAAAGGGAACGTACCTGGAGGAGGAATGAATGCCCTAAAAAATTTAGGGGAATGTTGAAAAAATGGTGACAAAGAGAACACGCTGCAGGGCTTTTTAAATATTTACAGCCGCACTCATCTCGCGAGTGGTGAAAATATGAAATCGCGAGAGGGATTGGAGTGTAATTGCCGTGGGCAGAAATGGCTGGAGGCGTACATCTTGTAGTTAATTATTTTGGCACACAGTTATGCACAAACGAAGAGACAGGAGCCTTGAGCTATAATGATTCCAATCACATTTGATGTTTGTATCTTAAAAATGTAATAGTTTAGTATGAGCTTTAGTATGAGAATTAACATCCTCAAATCTTCCTGCCAGCGGCGGTGAGGTAAAGTCCTTGCCTGCTAATACGAGAGTCGCAGGTTCGAGTCCGGCCTGGGTGGATTTTTCACCATCCAGCGCATGGTTGTTTTTATTTGTTTAGCGAATTTATTGCAAAAGAGGAATGTACAGACCTAAATTCGTTCGTAATAAAGACAGATTACTGTTATTACTACCCTGTTCCATTAGTTTTCTATCTTTGCTCCCTTTACGGAATTTCCACATCGACTCTGTGAGTCAAATCAAATACTAAATTCTATCATTATGTTTGAGTTGTTAAAAAATACTGCCTTCATAAATAACAAGCCTTTACCATGGTAAAAAAACAAGAGAAAACTTGCAAAGTATTTAAAGATTATACTTAAAAGGGTGGATTTACACGGGCACGTTACTTCCGAAAGTTTCATCTGCAAGGTCTTGCGGAGAGTTTAACTCTGATGAATTATTTTTCATAAATTAATGCACACAGATTCATTGCAGTTTGTCTCGGCAACGATACGCTTCTACAAGCGAATTGGCGAAACTTTTAAAAGTTCCGCAGGTGAACTTGCAAAGCTGTTAAAACATGGGATATGCGGAAAATACCCCTGGATGCAAGAAACTTACGCAATAAACTTGTCAGTGTAATCCCACTTTAACAAAAACTGATTTCAACTGTAGGAGAACACTGCGGCACCATTTTCATTTAACCATCGGGTTTTCACTTCAGTACCCTGTAGTTATTTTGTGCTAAAAACTAAGTATCCCAGTGACTAACTAAAATGGATTGGTTCATTAATTGGGTAACATTTAAGTCACTCGGAGAATGCTCCTCTTATTGACATTCTATCGAGAAAATCAATCATATAAAGAAGAGAATTTTTTCCCCATGTTTCACCAATTCTCGCATTCAAAGCGCTTTTCACGCGATACTAGATCAAGCACAAGTTCGACTATGCTCACTAATGTGACAGCTTTCCAGTATTGAGCGATACAGAACCAAAATTCTGGCTAACTAGCGCAATCGCTATCGATATTCCACAAAGGAAAAAGCAATCACCTTACCGAGATTCGTGCCCGTATCCCTCGATTTCGCACCGAGTGTTTTAGCCAGTTGAGCTACCAAGGCATCCTCCTCCCCTGCGGATTTCTGAGAGTTGTATAGGAAAAAATTTTTCTGAACTGCCTGACATATGATGTTACCGAAGAAGTCCAAAGTGTGCGCTTAGAACCGCAATCCACGAAAATGATGCCACACATAGAACACAATGATGTGTGACTCCCTGAAGGAAATAACGTGGCTAGTCCCGGTATCCTCGAAATGCTTCAAAAGCGAACACCTCATTCCGTTCCATGTGTGGCTTTATTTTTGTAGACGTGGTGCTAAGCGCACGCTTTGGACTGTTTCGGTAACATCATATGTTCGGCAGTCCAGAACCACTTGTTCCTATAAAGCTCTCAAAAATCCACAAGGGAGGAGGACGTCTCGGTAGCTTAACTGGCTAAAGCATTCGGCGCAAAATCGAGGGATCCGGTTATTTCTTTGAATCACACCGTACGAATAGAGCCTTTTTAACAAACAGCTCAGAGATTAATTGAAAAGAAAAACTTTTCACAGGTAAATAGATTTTTATTACGACCAAGGTTTCGTCGCTGAGCGACATCATCAGGTAGTTACAGAATCGGTAGATGCTTGCCTAGCGTAACTGGCGCTCTTGATTGAAGTTAATGTTTTAAAGCTGAAGTTTTCCTTTTCAATTATGAAGCTGTTCCATGAAGTTACGCCCGAAACCATTAACTTAATTATGCTCAGAGATTCTCAAATCACCGAAAAGATTTGAATGAGAATTTCATGGAAAACTACTCGGAAGATAACTCATGGTGTCTTGAGCAGGGGCTTTACCTTATCAAATGCACTACTGAACAATCCTTACGAAATAAAGCACAGCAACGCCATATCTACAAAATGTGAGGAGTTTAAAAAAAAGTCAGCTGAAGTCAAACACCTGAGAATCGCCGTTACTTCTGACCTAGCGCAGAGAAAATGTATACAAAGCATTTGTGGTGCTGCATTGAACAAACTAGGATTTATTACGCGAACAGTAGGAAGATTCTTCGATGAAAAGGTGATAACTAGATGCTAATTTGCTCTGGTTAGACCGAATCTTAAATCAGTCGTTAGTATTTGAAACCCTGAATTGAAATATCTAATTCGCGAGGGAAATAAAATACAAAGAAAAGCCGCATGCTTCGTTAATAACTGCGACGAGCGAACAGAAAATGTGACACAGCAGATAAAAGGACAAGGTTGGGAGCCACTAGAGCCTCGGAAGCTACACGCTAGGATTAGATTACTTGAAAAATTCAGGTCAGGAGAATTAAAGTACGACACAGTTTATATTATGTTGACCCCGCACTGTATTTATAGAACTGACAGAAGCAATAAAATAAGCGAGATACACTTCCGAATTGGTGAATGTAAAAATTACTTTTTTCCACGCACCATTCGTAATTACAGCAAAAACAGCGTGACACCAACTAAAGACACATCGTTGACTAACAAATCTCACCTCTGTCCTCTCCCCCTCCTTTTACCTCTCCCCTTCACGGCTGGTGTCCAAACACCCCCTGCCATTAGCCTCTGTGGCGGAGTAATATACGTGGATGAAGGTTCCTCTTATTAAAGAGATTCTCAACCGACCCTAGCCAACAAACGAATTATATTCTGCATGCTCATTATGGATGAGAGCAAAAGGTGTGGCTAGAAAAAGATAAATAGAAGTGGGAGACGCAGGTGTTCACAAGTCTCCTCCACACGTATCTGGGTTTCTACAGCCCTTAGAGGGAGTCACCGACAGTTCTCATTCACTTAAATATGAAACCTTTGGTCGTTCCTTTGAGACGGGGAACTTGATGGTACTTATTCCAGCGGGTAATTAAACTCTTCACTCCTTCCCATCGTCTCCCCGCCTTCATTAGGTACTACGGTGACTGCGTCAGTCAAAGTAAATACTAAATTTCACTTTTTCGTAAGTAATGTTTAAAATAATATATCACTTTCACTTATACAAGTCCTTAGCTATTAGGAAACAAGGTTAAGGTACAAAATATGCAGGTTTTTCGACGATCACATTTCAAATTATCACGGTTTTACGGTAGTATAAGTCGACGTGAACGTAACTTCTAACGGGATAACGCATTCTGATATCAATTATTGCAGTCATTCGCCAATAGCTCAAAAAAGAATACGGAAAGTTTGCATACATTTTCTTATCGCTCAGTTCCCTGGGAGAATTATTTCCTTATGAACAGTTCCGTATTACCCCAATTCCTGTAGTTATTTGCTAACAACACCAAAAATAACTGTGAATTTGTGCGTATGCTAAGTTGCAATTTAATTTTCTGGGTGAAGCTGCGTCTCATAAAATGTTATTTGTAAAAATGGCATTAATATCAGATAGAGAAGTATTATTTTTCTAATATTTTACCCAATTTTACATTAATGAATGTTTAGTCAAACATTACTTTAAATAAATTTGAATTTACTTGGCCTCATTATAAACACAAAGATATCATCTTCCCATTGATAACAAAATATTTCACGCTAATTTTCGAGTTATTTGCCAAAAAAAGCAGCAGTTATCAATGGGAAATGGTTATGCAATCCAGACAGATTTAATTTAATAAATGAGGAATTTTTAACGCATAGATCTCGTCCGAAATTCTAAATTGTTTATTTTGCATTATTTCTCAACTATTTTTAAAAATTAATCAATTACTCAAATTAATTTAAAAAACAAAAATCTGCATTTTTGAAGGTGCTTTCAGCATTCGGCGTGACTTGTATGTTGAAGACTTATTTATTCATATTCAGTTAATTGTTGACAATTTTAGGAATTTAAAGCAACGTTTTCGTGTCATAAACGTTACAACGTTTACTTCAAGCTTTTAACTGATGTTTAAATTTAAAAATGGAACATGAATATGGCCTCTATTATAACTTGAGAAAAAACTTGTTCACTGCATTAGCAACGCGTAATTCCAACTTTTATTTCCGAACAAATGTATAGTGGAAAGGTAGCATATATTTTGTTTTTTATATGAAATAGAGGGTAGGTTATTCTATAGGAAGCCATAATGTGAAATAAATTAAATTTTAGACGTTTTAAGTTGGAAACGAGTTTAGGGCATTTTGTTTCATCACAGTCCTGAAGCCCTTCACATGAGCGACAGAATTTCCATCTCCTGCCTTCACCTCTTCAACACTTACCCTCTTAAGAAAGCAGAAGGAAAACGGATGAATTGAGATAAGCACTGAGGCACGCTTTGATAAAAAATAATGTGATATATTACGCAGGAGATATATGATCAGACGCGGATGAAATCGCAGTCAAAGCAGAAAAAAGCGATGACTTTCAGAGATCACTGAACACAATGGACCAAGTTCTTCAACATAAAAATAAATAAGAAGACCAAAATCCTAGTATGTGAAAGATAGAAGCTGAATACAGAAGTTACTACTACAAGACGAGAGAAATTAGAGTATGTGGATTTTCCTTCACCTACCTCGCAAGTACAAGCACATGGAATGGATAAGTACAATGGAAATCTAGCGTAGAATAGCCCAAGCTAAGAAAGCGTTCATGATGAAAAGACAACTACTACTACAACAAAAAAGATCAGGAAAATGGATTGAGGAAAAAGTATGTGAAACCGAATATGTGGACTCAATGGATCCGAAAAATGGACCATTGGAAAAACAGACTAGAAAACATAAATAAAGTAGTATCCCACAAAATTGCAAATATCTTCCCCAAAGATAAATACAAAATTTCATTTTACACATCATACAACCACTCTAAACGTTTACTAAACTCAAAAGACAAAATTGAAAAGCTAAATAAAAGTGGAGTATAAAGAGTAAGTTGCAACTCATGCCCTAAAGTTTATATTGGTCAGACCGGACGAAGTTTTACCACACAGGATAAAGAACATCGTAGACGCCTAAGGAATGGAAATGACAACTCCATGATAGCCAAACACATCATGGAAACTAACCATGACTGCAACGTCCAAACAAAAATACTGCATTTGGTATCTAAAGGAAACAAATTAGATATTTTTGAGCAGCTAGAAATAATTCAACACAATCTTTTCCAAATTCCGCTTATGGACGAAAACTTATTTTAATCCCACTTCCCTTTGCACTCCATTAAATTCCCACAATAGTAGCTTCACCTTCCCGTTATTACTACCAACCTTCTTCTTTCACTCCCTAACAACCATCTTGAAATATGTAAATAGTATTTAGTATCATAACGTTCTTGACAATGATGTAATACATCAAAACTGGTCGCACGAACCTATATTTAATTTTAAAAAAGTGGAAAACTCCTAAGAAATTTCATTACAATTTGATTACTAGACTATAAAAGATGTCAAGTATTGAAAATCTTGTGTTGGAGGTGGAGGCCAAAGCTCAAATGGACGGTTGAAAGAAGAAATGAAGAAGTTTAAAGACGAGCAGAAGAGGCAAGGACCATGTGGAACACTAAACAGAAAATAAAAATCACATGGTTTGGGCACACCCTGAGGCACAATGAGATAATGAAGAATGTAATTGAAGGAAAAATAGAGGGAAAAGTCCCAAGATAAAGACATAGACGACATAAAGAGGAAAGTATATTAAAAACTACCAGAGAGTAAGGAAAATAGCATTAAATAGGGAAGGATGGAGGACTGCAGTCAACCAATCTGAGGATTGAACGACCAAAGATGATTAATGTGATTTATAAGTTGATTCGGGAAATGTAAACCCTTCTCTTCTCACTCCCTATCAACATCGAGGCCAAAAACAAATATAACGCCTAATTAACTTCAGTTGTCAACATTAAATTAAGGGAAAGATTAACAGCACCGAAGAGTGTTAGTGAAAATATATTTATCTTCCCCTACCTTTGATTTTCTAGGAAATCTAAGCCAATTTATGTGAATTTAAATTAAACCACTCATCAAACTCATGTGTCTCACAACTCTCTGGAAGTGAGGAGGATGTTAACTTGGTTATGCAGTACTTATAAATCGCAAAACAAAAAAGAGGCTTAGAAGGAAACTACTAATAGGGTGGATATAACCTGATCCTTCTTTTTAAAAACACCCCTAAAGCAAATTCAGGCAACAAAAAAAAGTGACGAGTTAGATACGCGACGACACGAGGTACTACATCCCTTCGAATGTAAAAACGTTTAGAATTTGAGTGTATGTACATTTATTTTAAGTTGAGCTTTCAATCCATTTTTTTCCTCTAGTTTTAGTGTCTATCTAACGATATCACCTTGCTTATTACCAAATTCTTTCGAAATATTATTAAATAACTCAAAATTAAAAATACTGACCCTAGGTAAACGCTTTGTTTTCACTAAACTAGTTACATTGCCGGAAAAGAGCTGGAAATTCATCGGTATACAAACCCAGGCCAGCGGGATGGGGAAGCAACAGTATTCTATCCACCTCAACAACCTAAACTCCTCTTCCTCTCTGCCTGTCATTTCCACCAACTTAACCTTCCACCTCAGTGAGGGCCGAAGGAGGGGAATGAGAAAATCGGTACGCACACACAAAGAAAGGCTTTATGCGAGAGGAGACGTGACGCAACGTAACGCAATAAATTAACCCTTATCACTCTTCAACATACTCTCTCTCGCCCTCACCTCTCTTTGCCGCTTCGTTATTGGATATAGCAGAGGCTCACCGTAATTTCACGTGGTCCTTCAAAAGGGAAAGAACCCTTTTAAACGTTTTTGTGTGAGGGAGTGAGAGAGCAAAGAGTATGGAGTGGAGAAATAGTGTGTAGGCTCGGGGGTGGTGTGAGAGAGGTAACCCCGTGAGCGATAACGGAAATTGGTCTCCTCCCCAGCACTCCCCAACACCTCCCCACTCCCCTTCACCCCATGTTGGCCAACAGGCACGTGGAAACGGAGAGTCATCAAAGAATATGCAATTACGGAAATGGGATGGCGAAGATGGATGGTAGAGGATGGGGAATTTGGGCTTGAAGTTGCAAGCGGTGGTTTAGGGTGGCGGAATGGGGACAGTAACGTGTGAATCATAGATTAAAGAAGAGCAAATGGTGAGATAAAGTCCGAATTTGATGAATAGCAGAGTCACCATTTTCCTTTTGATGTTGTTCCCCCGTGAAAAGACTACAAAAGCCAATTAATTCGCATTCTGGATATTTTTAGCAGAACGAGTTCTCTGATTAATATGAAGAACTAAATTTTACCTTGCTACTGAGTGCTTTCGAGTGCTTTCACAAAATGTAATTTAAATTACATACGGATGAAATAATAGGTTAAAATTAAATATTAATCAAAATACTTAAAGAAAGCAAAGGAAATTTGACTCCTATGAATTCATTTCCTCCCGTACTCCTGCACCCTCCCTGTCGATGATCACCTGTATGCCCAACCCTCCTTGCTGATGGTCTTCTGGATGACCGAAATAAATGCATAGGAGTCAAAATTCCTTTGCTTTTATTAACAATTGGGATACATCTTTAACTTTAATTTCCTTGACAATTGCTCTCCACTTGAATTGCAAGAATGAGTGAAACTAGGGTAAATATTGTATTTTATATTAAATTTTTAAATCTAGATGAACTTGTATATGCCTATATCTCCTGAAAAAAGAAAAAAAAAATAATTTTATCAAATTTAAATGTTTTTGTGAAAAACTGATAAAAATAAATGGACCTCTCTCAGAACATTGAACGGTGATAAAATTAAGGTTCCAGTCCATCTTAGTTTTGGAATCATTTGCAAATAACTACAGGCTCTGAAGTCTATACGCGTTACTTCAACGGTAATGTCGTAGCAGTTGGTTCATCTGAAGGGGAATTTGTTATGATTAAAAAAAAAAGTGAAAGCGAAAAGGTGGAATTCAGTCAGTTTTAACTCGCAAAGTCGCGGCGGAACCTGTTGAAGCTGGAACGGCGATCTTTGATCATTGAGCACACATTTCGATAAATTTTCAAGTAAGTCGAAAAAAAATCATCATATTTTGTAGAAAAAAAAGAACTCAGGCGATGCAGCCCATCACCAATACTTATCGTGAACACCCGTTTTTAGATTATATCTCGACAATTAACGGGAGCAATTAGGAAGACTGAACTCTTCACGGTTTTCCACCGTCTTGTTTTCACCCGATTCTCCCGCAGCCATGGAAATGGGGTACGTGTGTGACATAATGCAGTTATCCTTGAAAATGCGTGGATTCCATAGTTTTCTTTTCGCGATTTTTAGAGTTATGTCATTGATTTTGAACATTTAAAAAGTGCTGTTTTGTATCCTTATCCACTAACATATAATAACACACTTTTACAGTTATTTTGATGGTCATTAAAAAAGTTTTACGATACTGGAAATGTCAAAATTTTAAAAATCGAATCAAAGTGCTTTAAAAAGGGGATTACCACTCCCACTTCCGCTCACTGTGTCACAAGTGCGGAGATAAATGTGGGATCCCTTCGTTGTATCGTGTCACAAGTGCGGAGATAAATGTGGGATCCCTTCGTTGTATCACTGTGAAGGTCTCAGAAATAGAAGAAAATGTCAGTACTATGATAAAACCAGCGATTTAGTTGTAGCAGTAGTGGTAACATTTATTAGAGTTCATTGGCGTAAGGGCATTATGCACCGAAAAATGTCTATTACTTTTCAAATTCAGGGAAAAAACCTAGTAATTAATTAAATTTACACGTCATAACATCCCGAATAAGACCGTTGTCAGTGAGGAGGGAAAGGATCGTACTTATAGAAGGCGTTTAATGTCAGTATCTTTAATATCTATTATATAAAATGCAACGCGTACGTACAGGGTTTATCACAAATGTAGTAGGACTGAGTCGATAAAAAAAAGTTATTGACAGAATTAATACATTCACTCTAAAGTCTTCGAGGTAGCACCCTCGTGCGTCCACACGCCGCTGACAGCGGGTTTTCCACGCCTCGTACGCCTTCTGGAAGGTGGCACCCAGAATGCTGCTAAGCTTCCAGGTCAAGGCCTGTTGTATCGCTTCCACCGAGCCGTAGTGACGGCCTTTCAGCACGGATTTGAGGCGGGGGAAGAGGAAGAAGTCTGGTGGGACAATTTCAGGGCTGTAGTATGGCTATCCATCCCACTTGGATCCTCAATCACATGGTTGAGAAGCTCTTGGCAGATCCGCGTGCGAATTTCCTTTTGTTCGTCCGAAAGCACTCGCGGCACCAACTTCGCACATACCTTTCTCATGCCCATGTTTTCACTCACAAGCAGATGCATATCGCCTTTAGGGATTCCAAGTTCATCAAAAAACCATGCAAACACTTAATCTGCGTTTCCTGTCCAACAAAGCTTTCACTCGTGCAAGATTTTCATCACTTTTTGAGGTCGAAGGGCGTCCTGAAAGTTCGGCGTCTTCAACATCTTCTCTACCCTCCCGAAACAGCTTGTGCCACTCAAAAACACCCGATATACCCATGGCGTTATCACCATAAGCTGCCTTGAGAATGACATGACTATCTGTCCCGGTTTTGCCAAGTTTCACGCAAAATTTGATGGCGTAGCGCTGTTCCAACAACCGGTTCATGACGGTCCGTAACAAGTTCACGTTACAGAGGTTTCACAAACGAGCGATCCGCACTCTGCAAAGGCTGGGAGTCAACTGGCACCGGCCTCCAGCCTTTCCTGAGACTCCCCTCCGTCGAACCCAGGCAGAGAAACCGCCGCCCGGATGTCCGTCTGTCCGGGAAAAATCAGTCCTACTACTTTTTGGACAGACCCTGTATGTATGATTCAGCTGCTAAGCGTAGTGATTCAGATAGTACACCAATAGATTTCAAGCAAGCTCCTATATACGTTATCTACTACCTGACAAATGGCATGGACGTATGCATTTTCCAAAATGCACACAAGGGAAACTACTTAGTAACAGCTCCACCAAAAATGCTGTACACACATCTCTGAAATTAAGATATTATTTAATGTTTACCTTTGCTGTTCTCATTAAATTAACACTTTAATTTCTAGTTAATTATTAACTTTATTCATTATTTATTTGCAATATCGCTAATAATGTAGAATGTTTCAGGTGGCTTTTCAAGTAGTAAGCTATAACCCTATTTATTTCATCCGGGTTGTCGTAGATTCACTGCTAAAGCTGTCGACAATAAGCAACCTCTGACGTTGGGACAAGTAATTTTGGCATTCTTCTTGTGTGTTTTACCGACAGAACCGAGTCACACCCAATACAGAGGGTAGTAATGTCATCCTCTGTTGTGAGCAGTTAGAGAATGAGTGTTTGGGCTTAGTGCCTAAGCAATACTGCTTAAAAAACAAAATTATCAAACGAAAAAATAGCTTAAAATTTACTAGTTCGGTCGTGAAACAAATATGATTTTCTGAAAAGTAGTTACATACGTAGCTGGGAGCTAAAATTTACATTTTTCCTCGAAAAACTTACATGTGAAAATTGCAAGAAGTAAGACAAAGTTGCTTGCTTGGCAACACTGAATGGCATTCAGGTTGGCTCCCAGGGTCAAAAGAGCATGAGAGGTGGAGAAGTGGGCGGAATTGGGGGGGGGGGGATTGGACCGAAAACGCAACAGATGATATCAGCGTTGTTCGCCACCCGCTTCTGCATGTTGAATGCGGGCTCCGGTAACCGTGTGTGTGTGGAGGGAATTCAAAATTTAATTATCAACCTCAACCGGTAATTACATTCAAGTGCTCCCTCCCGCGAAACTTCGTGGAAAATTGCGGCGTAACTGTTTATTTTCGTATTCGCGTTCGGATACGTTATACGTAACTAGGGGTTTTCGTTTTATTTCCCGAGCGAATCATGGTCACGGAGGAGAGTTGAAGGTAAATATTTATTTCACTGGACTCTATAGAGGCTAGTGTGTTAGCCTTTTCTCCACTAATTAGGTATCCCGGAGAAGTTCAAGCCAGACATCCTTCTCTCTGAAGGGAGTATCATCCTACACAAATGTAGGACAGCGTTGCTTGCTCGTACAATTGACACAATGCTTGATGACGCGTGAGAACGCGCGTAAACAATGCCTTGCGTTTAACTACACTAGATTCTGAGTGTGTGCGACAAACGTTGGCAGAGGGCCGAAGCGTAGGGCAAAGCAGGTTCTATGTTCGTTTGATCACTTTCATCTGGTCTCTAGGGAGCTGTTCCCATAGCCTCCTTGCCAACTTTGCTCTAGGAGTCAGTTTTTGAACGCCATGATAATGTTTGTTTGCAAAAATAACAATGTTATTGCATGATTTTGTCGATTCAGTATTGTTGATTTGTCACAACCTGCCGACATTTGAAAGTCATTGCATAAAATTGTTAAGAGGTGGTGTAGCATGCGTTACTTCAACGAATCCACGTGATATCAATTATTTTCGCATGCTTTATTTATCTCGACTATATAATAATCAACTCCCTGGTCATCGTCACAAATATTACTTACTAAATTCAAAATACAATGATAATAATATCCAAGGAGAACAGAATTTACTATGAATAATTTAATAGGACGTACCGTATAACCGTGTGTACACAATTTTGGCACAGTAGAAGAACGTAATCATAAGTTTGCTAGAGACATGCACCCCACATAAACGTTTTAATGTCAGTGATGTCATGTTTAATGGGATAGAACACAGGGTAGAAATATGAGCGAGAGAAAATAAGTTACACAACTGCTAGGGTGGTAGAAAAATGCTTCACTAACAGGGTATTTCAGGTTAGGAACACAATTAAGCTTGTTTAGTAATAATCACAAATACATACTTCGCGGTCTAGACCTACACATAAATTACGAGGCTTCACAAAATATATTCTTGTTATCAATGACGACGCAAGTGCACCATATTACACAATACTAATTAAAATACAATGTTGGGAGGCATTGCAAACGTTTATAACACAAATGTAGTCAACGCGTTTATTTCATTTACCTTTCCTTAATTTCCTTTATTACCCTTTCAATTGAATGGGATTACGATTAATATTTCACCTCATAATCCCCACTCAAAATAGAAGTCGGCGAAATGTAATGGAAATTATTGTTCGTCACAAACCAGAACTCAATGTTTGAAAAGTAATATTGGACTTTGTATAAAATGCTTTGCCCCTTATCACTCTAAAATCAGTTTGTGAAAACTATAATAATAAACAAGGAAGTTAAAAAAGAGTTGACACAGTTTTCTTCATTCGAACGAAAAAATATATTCATAAGGGAAAAGACACTATCAACGCCCAGCGGTGCCATATGGCACCGGTGTATTTCCGGTTCTACTGAATATTAGGGGAAAAAAATTACAAGAAATCTTCATTGCACATTAGCATCATATTTTAGAAAAATAAACGAATTTTGAAACAAAAAAAACTTTGGGCGCTGACGGGTTAAATGCTAAATATTACGGGTGACAGATTTTATTCTCGTCGCACTCCTGTCTCTACTTTAGTGTACTCTGAGTTTCAACCGAAATTAATCCAAACCAAATTTTATATGAATGAAAATAAAAGTTTCTACTTCCCCTGAAGCGTTATTCACAAGGAAAGTTGATGTTTCAAATCAATCAATCAAGTGATGAATTAACAGCATTTCTAATCGACTGGAATGAAACTTAAGGAAAGAGATAAAAATGCATATATACTGTTGAATAAAAGGGCCACCTACTCTTTTTTTAAATCTATGATGCGTCCCTACCTACACCTCCCTTACCATGTTCTTCTACAAAAGCGATGCATTGTAATATCTTTCGGAACCCTAAGATGTGATCTGGGTTTAAATTTAACAGATAAGAGTGGTTGATAATAACCCCAACTTCAATGACAATATCCTTAACTGTGCAACGAACTTGCTTCTATGGAACCGTTTTCCCGTTTGCCGTGAGCCATTTTATCGGTGTTAAAAATACAATGGCTTGTTTGAACCCTTCCCCGTCGCAGGCATTATACCGTCCTCTTTCAAAGCGTTATACTCCTACAAACCTTTACCTTCGTCGGAATTTATAAGTTTTTCTCTTGAGAAAAGAAAGGCATGACTCCAAGACTTCCAATTCTTGTTGAGGAGGGAGTCGAAGTTCGAGATAAACTTTTCTCTCTCTTTTCAAGACTTTAAGCTTTTCCCAGATGATATCGATCCTTCCCCTTGATGTCTGGCTCTCATTAAAAAAGCACTACGGAGTTAATGTACTATATGATCCTTGATTTCTTGGAGTTTCCAGAATGAGAAAAGTAACAGAAAGAGTTGTCAAAGAAATTTAAAATACATGAAAAGTACATGTGCATCTGTATCTACATATAACTATGGAAAACCGCTTCAGTGGCGTGTGGCAGTGTGTGTAAGTACGCCAACCATGAAAATACAGGGAAAAGCAGTAGGACTGAATGAATTTAAATTTTTTTATTGAACTAATCGGTACAAATCCTTAGTAGTCCTTGCTCGCTACAAAAATTCAGTCCTGCTACTTTTTGATCCCAACCTGTAGAAGGTGAAGGACGAAAATGAATTGTATCTTAACGGGATGTCTTGGTGTCTCACTCTGTGTCTGTCATCATCACTAATGGTACATGGAAAGAAGGAAAGTTTTTACCCGCTAGTTCAACAACACATATCTCATATTATTGCTTTTTTTCTGTTCCTTAAGTAGGAGTTCGCGGTTAAAATAATAAATACCTTGTTTCTTGAAACTCGCCTGATCTGAATTTATCAAATTTTCTTATTCTAGTACATAGTCACCGACTTCGTAGCGGCTCCCAGCATAGTCTCTTAATCAACCCTGTCTCACTTTCTATTACTTTGTTTTGTATTTCTATATTTGTCTTTTTGTTCTATACTCTTTTTGTTCTATACTCCTGGAGTATAGAACAATCAGTTTAATTTCGCACGCAGCAAAAGTGTTGCTTAGAATACTAAATAGAAGGTTGGAGAGCAGAGCAAAGTGCTATTTAGGCTATGACCAATTTGGGTTTAGGAAGGGGAGGGGAACCAGAGATGCGATTGCGGTAATGAAGACACTTATAGATAGAAATATAGAGCATAATCAGGATGTTTTCGCTTGTTTTGTAGATTTCGAATAGGCGTTTGACAGACTAAACTGGGAGAAACTAATGCAGATACTGGAGAAAATAGGAATAGATTGGCGTGATAGGAGACTCATCCGAAACTTATATATGGGGCAGAGGGCTCATGTAAGGGTAGCGGACGGTGAATCAGGGTGGGCAGTTATAGGTCGCGGGGTGCGGTAAGGGTGCCCGTTGTCGACTTTACTTTTTAACATCTATGCTGAGGAAATGGTAAGAGAGGCATGGGATGAGCTAGACGTGGGAATGAAAGTAGGAGGCCAGTGGATAAAGTTGGTTAGATTCGCAGACGACCTGGCGTTGGTGAGTCGGTCATCAAAAGGACTGCAAACTTTAGTAGATGCACTGGAAAAGCATTGTGAGAAATACGGAATGAAGATGAATAATAGGAAAACAAAAGTAATGAGATTCTCTAGGACAAAGAAAGCGAAGCTGGTGATAAGAGTAGGAAGTCACAAACTGGAGCAAGTTGAACAATTTAATTACTTGGGTAGTACGCTAGAAGAAAGAGGACATAGTAGCAAAGACATTAGGAGGAGAATAGCGCTAGCGAAGGAAGCGTTCAATAATAGAAGGGAGCTGATGACGGGGACCTTAAGTAAGGATGTAAAAAAGAGGCTAGTAAAGAGCTTGATATGGAGTGTGGTGTTGTATGGGGCGGAAACGTGGACCTTGAGAAAGGAAGACGAAAATAGGCTGAAGGCTTTTGAGATGTGGGCGTGGAGGAGGATGGAGAAGGTGCGTTGGACGGAAAGGAAGACAAATGAGGAAGTGCTTGACATGGTGGGCAAGGAGAGGAAACTTATAGATGAGATTAGGGGAATGCAGGGTAGGTGACTGGAAGGGGTAATGAGGGACGATGGTCTTCTGAAGGTCGTGATAGAGGGAAGGATGTTGGGTAAGCGGGGAAGGGGAAGAAAGAAAATCGGTTTTATGGACGGGATGAAGAAAGGTTGGACTTATGCTGAGATGAAGAAAGAAATACAAGAGGTAGAAAGGGCACAGCACGTGTAAGAGTTCGTTGGATATTCTCTGACTTTCATCACAACCTACCTCTAACCGGTAGATTACTGTAATGAATGAATGAATGAATTTGTCTTTTTAAATCATTCTACGATCGTCCCCCAATGCTTGCGGCGTACTCTACATTTGGCCTAACAAGAGCGGATTAACATCTTTCTCGGAGCGATAAATCGAATCTACTTGACGTGGATGTGAACCATCAGAAAGATTCCGTTCCGTTTCGAACCCATTCCTATACAGACGTGGCAGACACTTCCAGCGTGAATAAAGTTAGTGGAGTAAACTCCCCTACTGATGGTGAAGACTATACACAAGTTAAATCCAGGTGTCGCCGGTGGCAGAAATTTATTACCGGCAGCAACGAGGCCAAGAGCAATTTTACAGGTGTTCCCATAAAAACATGGCTCTATGTGAGTCGTGTCTTATCCTATATCGTGGGTATGTCGTGTCTTCTGAGGCCTCCAACATCCAATCGTACATCATGGAAACGTTTAACTGTTCTGACATTTCGTGCAAGAGGGTTTCACAAAATAAAAACTTTAGTGCCTATAAGGTTGGGGTTAATTCATCTTCGGTAAGTGAACTAAAAGACCACAAAAACTAGCCAAAAGGAGTTAAAATTCGGAATTTTAAATTCTTGCCCTCCAAGAATTCATTTAAAAAAACCCCTTCCCGACTGTAACGGTAGAGTCTAAGTCTGCTGATGGCACGCCACTCCTCCTTTGTGATTTAGCAACCAGTAGTGTAAGTCCTCAACCTCAGTGTAAAAGTGATCTTTCTCACACCCTGCCCCAAAGTGAAATTGATTTTCAAAGCGTGAATGTCACTGAACAGACGAATTCAGATAATTTAACAGATAAAAAAGCCGCAAAAGTGAGCCTCTCAAACATTTTCCCCCCCACAAACAATTCTACTGCGACAGTTAGAGTGTCCCGCGCAACTACAGGAAACCTTAAGCCAACAAAAAAGGTGACATCTCTTGACTAAGTCCTCAAGTTGTGGACAACGACAAGGACCTGGTGTATTCAGAATCTTCTTTGCAAACATCCAATCGCTCAGAAATAAGGGTTGTGTTCTTGAGGTTTTACTGCAGTCTCTAAACTTAGATATTGTGCTATTGTGTGAACACTGACTCACCACTGACGAAATCTCTCTACACAGCATAATGGGCTTCAGTTTGATATCAAGTTTCTGCCGGACAAAATTTAAAGTTGGTGGTGCGGCTGATTACGCTAAAATCGATCGTAACATTTCATGTTTGAAACGCGTTGTTAGCCATGAGAATGATTTTGAATGTTGCGTTTCTATTTTTAAAATTAATCGTATCACCTTGAGTGAATGCTGTTTATATCGTTATCCTAACGGTGATGTCAACGTATTCCTGTCTATGGTATACGATGTTGTCTCACTTTTATCCTCTAAAAACATAGATAGTATCATCATGTGTGGCGATCCGAATGTAGATCTCTTGAAATAATCTAAAAGTAAATTCTAATTATGCAATATGTTACAATATCATGGCTTCCAAATCCTTAATAATAAGCCTACTACGATTACCCCTACTTCTTCAACAGTCATCCATTTGGCAATATCAGATATCCACCCTACTGACTTGCTCTGTGACACAATAGCTACTGGTTTTTCTTGTCTTTCTTTGAAGGTTTAAAATATGGTCTTGGAGTATACTCCTTGACATACCGTAAGGAGAAGTTTTTATAGTGAATCTATTCTTTCTTTAATTCATTCACTTACCCAGGAAACCTGGGACGATGTACATACAGCTAATGGCACAGATGGAAAATTTAATTCTTTCATCAACACTTGCTTGATGTACTTCAATACCTCTTTTCCTAAGAAACAAGTTAGACTACGGGCTGTAAGCAGAAAAAGAAAATCCTATTCAGATGATCTACTGGCCGCTAGCCAATACCTACGTGAGCTTCAATCTCTATGTAAGTTTGAAGACCCAAGTCTTCTCAACTACTACAAATTATGTCTCAAGGATTTAAAAAAAAACGTGTTCATAGATACCGCAAATGCTCAAATGAGGCTAACATATGTTTATCCTCAAACATATCTAAAGCTGCATGAAACATAATTAAGAATACCACAAATGCAGCAAAAATACCTAAGCAACAAAAAATTATTTTAATAATACTACCTCCGCAAACCCTGTAGAAATAGCCAATAACTTCAACCTTCAATTTTTCCAAATTCAATCCGATGTTCTCCCGTCAACAAACCACTTCTATAACTCCTCCTTTCTTCCATCATAACCCTACCCTTACTATACATCCTACATTGTGCTATTTTCGTTGAACAAAATCCACATCTCTTTCCTGATAATCGTAGTTTCCACTCATACTATACTTGCAGAACACATGATATCCATCCATTTATAGCCATCATCTCTCACTGTCCCTAAAAGGACCTCACCATGCAGCATCTATAATTTTTAATAATTTACCTTTACACTTAAAGACAATATTCTCTATGCCTAAGTTTAAATTGGAACTGAAAAAGTACCTCTTCAGCAGGGAATTTTACAGTGTCTGTGATTTCTTTAACAATCAATGCACCTACTGTGAGGAGGCCTAGGTGATTAAATTTCCTTCTCACCTCAATCTGTATATATTGTGTTCATTGTGTTTTTATTGTAATTGTACTTGATTGTTGTCTGTCTAGTCAAATTGACGATTACTATGCTACTGAATGTAACCAACAGTAATAAAAGTATTATATTATCTGTCTTATCTTATCTCATCGGCAATCGGAAATAAATCTCATATGCAATAAGGCAAAGTATTAAAATAGCATTGAATCGCAAAAAAAAACAATTTGGTATCATGCAATTTATCACTTATGCCTATTGCTATCGCTAACTAGAACACGTTCCTGTTATTGGGAGGAGGATTTTGGGTAAGCGTTCAAGAGGACGGAGGAGAATAGGGTTTATGGACGGGATGAAAACGGGTAGAACGTATGCTGAGTTGAAGAAAGAAAAGTTATACGTAGATTGAGCCCTGCACATTTTTATTTCAATTTAACTCCACATTTACCGGTAGAATACCCTAATAATAATAATACAGAGCATCATATTTTTCTGAATAATGGTCTCAGTTCCCCCCTACATATCCCTCAGGGGGGAATTCCCCACTCATTGAATAAACATGATGTAAAACTGATAAATGTAAGGGTTACACAGCTGAACTGATGCGTACAAGATTTAAATTCTCTCAAGCACCTTTGAAATGACTGCAATGAAACAGATAATGAAACTAATTGTATATGACACTCAGTTAACAAACATTTTACTCTTCTTAATTTCACTCTTTTAACTCCTTTTTCCCTTATCCCCTCTTTTTTTACGGCTGGTATCCAAACATCCCTAGCCACATGTTCCCACCGCGGCTCGCAAGGTGGTATGTAGATGCATTGAAATATTTGGTTTAAACTGACTCCTCTTCACAGTTCACACCACCATACATTTTAGTTACTGAATTTTCTTTAAAATTACCTCGTCGGAGATGTTTATTTCCGCCATCGTAATATCTCGCAATCTGTATTCACAACCCAAATGAGTGCATGATTAAAACCTAGACGTTTTAATGTGCCAAGAATATTTTGCCCCTGGCTGAGACGCAGCGAGAATCAAAAGCGAATAAAGGAGGAAATGTATTCGGAGAAGCGGCGGTTTTGCTCCCTTGTGAGGATGCAAATATTTAATTTATCTCGAGTATTTTTTCCAATTAACTCTCGTCTCGAGTTTAATTAAGAGACGTGAATGGATTCTCCCAGAGAGAGATCTTTGTAGCGTTATCATCGAGCGAAATGAAGGAAATTGCTCACATTTTTCTCCCCCTGTTAAAAATTAATTCGGAAGACACACCTAAGCATTAAATATAGCTGTTCAGTTTGTTCACTGCATGAGAATGTCTGATGAATATATATTGTTAATCATAGTTCTTTCTGAAGTTTCCTTCTACTGCCACGTATAATCGGGAGTTTTTTTATACAATGGGAGAAAGTCAGCGCAGGTTGAAGAACATTAGTGCACACAGCGTACGATGAATTGAACGATTTGCGCCGGTGAAATGTTTAGCAATCTCCAAGTTCTAATAACTCTATAGATATACAATTGTCGCGGCCGATCGTTTGTTGTATATCTATCGAATTCGTTCAAATATGCATTTTAAAACGTAAGATTTTTTACCAAAGAGTGATTAAAAACTCTACTTTATCCATTTTTGACGTCTTTGATGAAAATCAACACGTAAACAACAATCGCGGATGCAATTATCGATATTCTTTTGTTGTATATCACATAATCTCTGCTCCTGATCTGTTTTGAAGTGTCCTGCCCAGTGCGTTGGGTCTGAAATGAATGGAAAGCAAGTCGGGTGTTGAGTTGCAAAGAGAGCACCGCACTATAGTAAATGGAAATCTCCAATATTCTTTCAGCTCTCAGTCTGATAGCAAAGAATTATAATTTACTTGTGTCACGAGAGCCAGCGTCGACTCATGACTGGCCGTAGTCAAGGATAATAAGTTTTCACCTATCCACATCGCTTCAGATACGACATGCGTTACGATTAAAGCCATGTCAAAAAGGGGGTTAATTGAAGGACACTCGAGCAATTTCAACGATGATGTTGAAATGAGAAAAATTACTAGGTAATTCCACGTAAATGTATTAAAAACACGATCTAGGATTCGTCATCAGTTGTCGTGGACCGGATTATGACGTCCAATATTTAAACTTAGGTCGCGTTTCCAATAAATGTATGTGGCATTACAAACTATTTACTTCGGTTTACGCACCGAGAAAATATTTAACCGAAGGTTATGAAACCAGGTATAATGAAACTTAATGTGAATTGGTTAAGACACAGGATAATGCGCAGAGAAAGGGTAAGAGATGGGAAAATTTTCGTTTCATCTTCAAAATTAGGTAAAATGTTTGCGTTGGAATATGCTAAGAAAAACATTTTTTTTCGTTTCTGGTCTACCCACATCCTCCTCCCTCCGGATCAATCTTCCCCAGTGCATCCTATAAAAATATAAAAGTCATTTTGTATGTTACCCTCCGTCCTCCTGACCTTATTCGTTCTCATCCGACGCAGCCGCGTCCCCTTCAGTGCGGTCATCGCCCAACCATCATCCCCTAGTTGACTTCTCTTCCCCAACAGAATATAAACTCGGCGTAAAGAGGCGGGTGACGTAAGCAAAATATTACGGTGATGTGGGAGGGACGACGTTTCCCATTCCCTTCTTGAATTGGATTGGGGACGAATATTAATGACGATATACCATTTTCTTACTTGCCAAATACCCACAACCCGATACCCTATCCTACATTATATAAAAAAATCTAGTTACCCATGTGGTAAAAAATTACAGAAACATTCTCTTAGGCAATCAATGTTGTTTTGGTCACCTTGTTGTAAAGTTGATTCATTTCAATAATTGCAATATTTTATTTAACTCTTACATATCTGAGAGACTCATAGAATTATGTTGACATATACGGACTTATCATCGTTCAACAATCACCAATAGTTATTGGGATGATTTTTTATAATTTGTTTAAAATTCACGATATTATTTTTTTCAAGTTTTTTCTTATTTCGTCTCAAAAGCAATTATTTGGTACCAAATAAGAATTTCAATATGAGAACTCTCTTTTGGCACATATTTTGATTTCGTACAACCATTATTTTTAATTAAATTTTAAAAATGAAAAAAGACCCATTAAGAAACGATAAATCAACTAAAAAGTAATGACATCGGATAAATGAATGTATTAATATTTAAACACAACGGTGAATATTATAATAGGCCAATATATGGCTCCAAGGTTCCATGCAACTTTTTACTGAAACGCTCAATTTAATTCATGAAGCAGAAGTTAAACGTTTAAAATTGGCACGCCATCAAATATCACCACTCCGCAGGTAATAGGCTACTTTTTCCACACCTTAGGCCTCAGGTTCGATTCCAGATCATATATATCAACTTCCATAAAGATGGGTTTACACTTTCAAGTTTATTTTGTAAGTTACTTGTAACAAGTGATTTTTGACGTAAATTGTGGGTGGGAAATGCTCTGCAAGTCCGTTTGTAGAACTTTTTAAAATTTCGGCAAGTCACTTGCGGAAGCGTCTTTTTACCAGCGTAAACGGTAAAAAATCTATCTCTGCTCTAACTTGCGAAATATATTTCGTCTTTTTCAACTCTTGCACAAGCTCTTGAAGAATTAACATGAGTAATTAAATTTCCAGTAAAAATCCACCTTATAATAATGCATGCAAACTTGCATTTGTAATTATAAATTGCATTTTTTGTATCTTTAGTATAAGTAATTGCATTGGAATTATCGGTCGTGCGAACTCAAGAAAAGTGTCTTAAGATATAAAATTTCACACTTTTTCTTTTTTCAATCATGTAATTTTCTATCCTATTCGATATTGAGAGAACTTTTACAAATTAATGAATCAAAATTTATTAAAATTTAATCGCTTTTTTCTAAAAGCGTCCTCTAATAACTAAGTTTATTCACTTATCAAGCTTTTTACCATGGTAATCAATGACAAGTAAGAATTTGCAACGTGACTTTTTCTACCTGGGTGAATTAACCATGGTTATCTATCATAAAACACTTCTTTTCTAACACCTGAATTCACCTTAGTTACAACGGTCAAGTGGCCAATCGCCATCTTCAAATGACCGGTATGTGTTGACAAACACGTTAAATGTAGTAAATACTATGTGGATAAATGCTAGTTATGCCACGGTGATTGAAGACAGGTGCGTATGAGGGTAGAATTTACCAACATTTTTGTACCATGGTAAGGAGCTAGTAATGTGAACGGGGCATCAGCAACCTGTGCTAATGTTGAAGAGTGTATGATGGAAAACCATAAAAGCAATCAATGTCTAAATATATTTTACCGAAATTTCTTCTTTACTTGCTTACTTGCACACTTCATTCTTTTTTATTTTTAGGTCCACGGTTTATTAAAGACGCATCGAATTACAAAATCCTTATACCTTAAGGTATAATATTAATGGAACTTTTTTTTGGAATCAGGGTTTTTATAAATTGAGAAGGAACTCTTAAAAAATGTTCCGCCGCGACTGTATGAGTCAAAACTGAATTACAAATTTTTATTTATTTGGTTTAAAAATTTCTCCTTTCGGTGATGACCTGCATTACCTATTGAAAACCAAAGTTAAGGTACAAAATATGAAGATTATTCCGCGAATATATTTTAATGAGCACTTTTTTCCAGCCATTGGCGCCGACTGCAGCGCCATTTGTATGAAATTACCACAATTTGTCTTTATTTACGGCAGCAGTTAGCTAATAACTAAAAATATAAGGTGGTAATGTTCCTATATTTTATTTTTACTCGATTTGTTGGGAGTTTTCCCTTCTTACAAACAGTAATTTCCTAGTTATTAAAAAATAAGGTGGCAATGTTCCTTTTTTTATTTTTATTCGAGTTTTATGTAGTTTTCCCTTTTCATGCACAGTTTACCGCGAAAATGGCATTTATATTACATGGAAATATGCAATTCTTCTCCGTTATTCTCCAATTTTCCCATTTAGCATTTAGAGTTCGATGTACGAGAAAAGTAGTGTAGAAAGGTATCATTTTTCTGTTCATATCTGATAGCGGATACGTTTCTCTGTAAGGTCTCAGAATATGAATAAAATGATATCATGTCATTTTCCGTAGGATCCGTCTTAAGCATATCAAGTAGTATTATCATTTTATTTTTCTAGTATGAGAGGTGGTGGAGTGAGAGATGCGAAATAATTCAGGAAAAATACAATATTTTACTCGGCATAATAGCATTTTCTATAAAAAGGAAGTAAATTGTTTAGAATCAAACTTAATGCAGCTCCGGTATTTTTTCTGCAGCAGCTGCCTGGGTAAGAAATTTCCCTCTTAGCGCCATATTCATGGAGGTTTATTTTTAAGGGTCCTGGATGAAGCTCGTCCAATTATTCGGTAACCTATTTCCTTAATGGAGAGGATGTAACATAAGATTCTTACTCGTGCAAGCCTTAATGGGGCTGTTTCATACTTGGCAGAAAGAAAAATACCGCGGAAAATGATCGACTAACAGTTTTATAATGGAAAGTTTACGTTTCATCGTTGCTAGGAAATGGCTTTTCGCTTACCTAAGTATCCGTAAATAACCATTATTGCATTTTACTCTTTCCATATCATCAATACCTTTTGCTAATGGTATGAGCGGCTTAGGAGATAAAAGAAACATTGAAAGACGTATCACAGAAAATAGTCCATCGATTACACAACGCGATGATTAATGATTATTGAATATAGTAAAACTTCGTTACGCGAAATCAACGAAATGCAAAAGAAACTTGTTCACAGCTACTACGAACAAACAGAGAGTATAATACCTCAATTCATGTATGGGTATAAAAAACTGAAATTCTGTTTGTTTGAACGCTATAAACCAACAAACCCCTTATCAGATTCAAACGAAATTTTGCACTCTGTAGGCTCTAAAAGAAAGTCTCAATGGCTCCAAGGGCCCCTGTGTAGGCCCTTGTTAACCAACTTTTTATTTCCATAATAAAAGCATTGGATTCGTTGAAGAGGTATTTGTTCTTTTTTAAATTTCTTTCACTCATGGTGATAGTAAAACGAACTTTGTTTATTCCACAATGTATTTTAGAATGCACAACCAGTTTCGGCAGTTACGCAATCTTCTGGTACATAGAGGCATATCAGTTTCCCAGAACTGTGTATAGGTCTGAGGAGAAATGGAGATGATGAGGGCGTAGAATGCTAGTGGATGAGAAGGGTCATTTATTCAGCCTCAACCCTCCTCATCCATTTATCCACACCATTTACCTTCATACCTAAATATAGTTCCGGAAAACTGATATTCCTCAATGCACCTGAAGATGGAGTTACTGCCAAAACCGGTTGTGCATTATTAATTTATTTTTAATAATAAATTATGGAAGTAACAAAGTTCATTATACTATCATTATGACCTTCCACCAAGGTAAACCTTCAACCTTTGTAGTCATGATACAGTCTTTAAATTATTAGTTTCAGATGACTGAAAGCATTTGGTATTTAACTCTTTCATATGATATTCGTGTGTTTCTTGTTTTTGCCGAAAATCTGAGTACTTTACCCCTAAATCGTAAATTGTTTCCACTATATCGTCCATTAAAATGTTGGCAGAAACAATCCACAACGTTTTCCACTTGTAAAAGAATTAATCCTGAGTAGTTTTGCTGTTACTGATTCATCTTTAAGATTTGAAGATGAAGTAGCAACATCGAAATTAGTCGGTATTGAAAGTTTTGTTATTAGAAAACTGATAAAGTTTTGTTTCTGCCACTAAGGAACGATTCCACCACATCACACCTAACACTGTTTTATTTACGTAAAAATTCTATTTACTTAACAACTGCAGCAAAAACTTTAAATGGGAAATTTTACTCTAGGATTTTATGACTTAGGTCAAATGATGAATGTTACATAATTACACCGATATTTTACTTGGGGTATTTTTCGCACTTAACCACTGCATATGTGGTAAACGCTTGTTACACGTTATATACCTACATTTTGAATGTTACATTGGGTGAATCATCATTGTAAATTCCTATGCACTTATTTTATTTTTTTATTCTTTCCTTTTAATTTCCTTCCTTTCTGACACACTCCTGTAATACATAGGTAGCTGCTCCCCTGATTTCTCGAATTTCTTGTCAGTCTAACAGACTATTGTCTGCTCAGCTTCTCAGAAGTATCATTTCTTTAACTTCTAGTCTCTATTTCAGCCGAGTGGTTAATGACCGGATGTCATATCCAAAAAACAAAGTGGGACACGCATAGCATCATAGAATTGCATGATCGTCTTCTTTTTGTCTTAATTTAGTATAACTCTATTCACTGTGCCCACCATATTCTGTAAACTCTGCAATTTTTTATCTATTAATAACTTGTGTTCCTTTGAGTATGAGAAATTGAAGTCTAGAAATTTGAAGACATGGAATTGTTCCACACTTTAATTTCCAATATCAAATTTAGCTCTGAAGATGTTCTTCTCCTTGGAATGCTATCACTTAATTTTTCTTTGTAGGAATTTTAATTTATCAAACCTCAATAAATTAAAGGAAGAGATTATTTATACGTGGTCAATAAATACATTAATTATTAGGCATTTTTTAACATAAATATTTTTCAAAGTTGTATTCTCTCTGTACGTTACAGCCTTCTCTTACTAAGAAATTAATTAATTAAAAATCTTCTAGTATTATATATAGCGACCCTACATTAGCGCACTCACTTTAACAAACCACGGACATGGATAGTCCACTTTTATGCTCTACATTCTCACTCTCACTTCACCATAGGGAAAACACTAGCTCAAGAAGAATCCCGTTATCATCTCATTATCGTACCCATACTCTCATACTGGTAATTATTCGGTAAAACCGGATAATACGCCATGTTTTAAGTCTATGAAAGACACTCCAAGACTGATATTTCGTTCTTGGCCATAATTCAAGATATTTTATGCTAAATATCACGACTAGGGTCAAATAAATGTCCCTAGGTGGATTTTAAAGCTGGATTAAGGAACGGAATAAAATAGTGAAAGAAGTAATTAAATTACAGAAGAGAGGCTTTCGAAAATTGTTGCTGGAGGCGGATTTTGAGGATAAAATGAACGGGCAGGATCGGAAAAAAGCAAGTTTACAGAAGAGGAGAAATTCATGTGGAACACTATCATAGGAATACAAGATCCCTATTGACTGGCCACACTTTTCGACACAAAGAACAAATGAGGAACATGATGGAAGGAAGAACGCCACGAGGAAGACCAAGAGACAAATATATTGGCCAACTAAAACATGAGCGACAAGGTGGTAAAGGAGTTATCAGCATGCAGAGTAGAATGGAGGGTTGCAGTCAACCAATCACAGAATTGTAAGACTAATGACGGCAATGATACAGACCTTTCGAGTGACGTAGAATCACTCCGTGTAACAACCCAATTGGCAATACTCCACTTGGCTCTACGCTAACTTGGCAGTTTCGGAGAAGGCAGAATTAAAGCAAATTTCCACTCACCTGAAAAGAAAAGAAAGCACTTTAAGTACATACTTTTCTACGTAATACGGTTTGATATAACATTGTGAAATAAAATCCATAAAAGCTTCTTTTTACATTTGCTTAACTAAAACAGATCGTCCCATACTTTCCAAGGTGTTCATGTTTGAATGTAAAGCATTACTAACTATTATTATAATCTTTCATAAGCTTTAAATAAAATTTACCGACTCCACTATCAATATCATAATGTAACGTGGGAAAAAATTTTAAGGCCGTTTTGCACTATATTTCATTCAGTACTGAAAATTGCACTAGATTCACAAAACCATATGTATACATATATATGTTTCGTTAGTCGACTCTCATCAATTCTCTTGGCATGGCTAAACCAAAGAAGCACACTCCTTTCATACATGTCCATTACTGTCCATTATCCAACTCACATTCTTTCAACATCCACTCATTCCCAACCCAACCCATCCTACTTTTTCCGCAAACATTTCTCAAATATTACGAGTATTTCATTACCTCTGCATTTACCGTACTCTGCATGCTTATCCGGACATAACCAGGTTTCGCTGCCATATAATAACGTTGGGAGGCAAACACTATGTACACTACGATTTTCTGCATTTTTTGTTTATTAATATTTTATGTGCATTGTCACTTTCAATGTGAGCACTATCCCATACTTAAATGCTTTGGACTTGTTGATCTTCGGTGAGCCCAATAGTTGAGTAAAACAAGGGACTCAAGAGTCATATTCTAACACTGTCAAAAGAATAGATTTAACCATTTTGAAGGTATCTCCATTTTTGTGTAATTATCAGTATATCTATTTATCTTATCCGTCCCTTGATCTCTCCACCCTCAAATTAAACACTGGCCTTCTTTTTCTGATGCTTCCCTCGGTCTCCTTTCTCTAAAGGTTTTCTCAGGCCTTTTATATATCCAAGGCCTTATTCAGTCTCCTGTGCCATCATCTTATTTCCGAAATTTAGTCCAGTGCTTTCTTGTTTATAGTTTTCTATATAAATATAATTAAGACTTAGTGCACCGTTCAGCTTTCCCCTGTATGTTCTCCTTCCGAATTGGCTCCGACTATTCTACTCTTTAACTCAAGGTTTATGTATTGCCCAACCTCTTTAATCATTACCTTCTCTCTCAAGCCTGTTACACCCGACACTTGAACCAGCACAAGACCAAGTGTGCCAGTCGGTACTTGAAACTGAGGACGGAATCCAGTGCGATTGGAGCCGTTCTAGAAGGTTGCACACGATCATTGAACTTGCACTGGCGTGGAAGAGGTATTTTCATTCATATAGCAGTGTACAGCTGTAATAATTTAAAATTAACCAATCAACAACCGCAGGCGAGCAAAGCAACCGTCGGGATATTATTATTTCATATTAATTTCATGGACAGAAAATTACTGATCGCCACTGGTAGTATAGATGGCGCTGATTTCAGAAAGTGCAGATCGCACTGCGACTGTGAAATTTAACGTGATTTGCCGACGGCTACTAGGTCCTACTGGGAGCTAGCGGAAAACTAGAAACTCATCAATCAAGAAATCAAATATCTCAGTCAGTATGTTTGTCAGCCAGCATGTTGGTTCTGTATCATACGCTGCAGTTAAGCTATTACACAAGCGAGTATCCTAGAATTTAAATTAAAGACATCCAAATTCAAAGGAAAAGCAGAGGAATTTAGACTTCTATGCATGCGTATCGGTTTTCCAGGTGACCATCGACAAGGAGTATTTTAAACTCGTTAACACGTGCATGTGTAGATGTTGACTTGGATGACCCAAATGCATGCATAGGAGTTCTATTTCCTCAACTATTATTGGCAATTCGGAATTGTTTTTAATGTAAATTTACTTGTCAATTGCTCTCTTCTTGAGAGAGTATCCTCAAAATTGTGCTTGATCAAGTATAGTGTGAATCATGCTTTTAACTTTTACTGCATCTAAGTGGATATTAGGGTGTTGAAAACCTATGGGATAGTATCCTTTGGCATCATCAATTCGTTCTTTCCTCACGTAATCATCAGTCGATCTTCCATACTTTTCCTTTCCTACCTCGTCGATCACGGATATCCCGGACATGACGACGACGGCCGATAATGGAGGCTAAATAAGTTGAGAAAGATGGTGGGAAAATATTAATTTATTTTTCGCGGCCTCGAATGCCTTAACCCCTCTTGGCTCCTTCACGTCCTGGCCCAACCGCGTCAGCAAATGCCAATTTCCCGGTCGAGAGGATTTTTCATCGAGTTATCGCCTTTTTTTACTATATTTTCCTCTTTCTTTCTCTTTTCCCCAACCTTTCTCGTTCCACCTCCTCCTCTCTTCCTCCTTCTTTTATCCGGGCGAGGAGTCTCGACCCCAAACCCCGCATCCTTATCTAATTCCTCGGGGATAATATGAAAATATAAAAATATTAAAAACAAATCACAAAATAAAGCATGGGAAGTTGGTATGCCTGCCAAACCCACCCCCTCCTCCCATCCTTAGCCCTTTTTTGTTTTTTTTCCATCGAGCTGGGAGTGGAGAGACCAAAAAACAATTTTCTCTCATCCCTTTTCCCATGGCCTTTCTTCTTTACCCCTGATCGGTGGCACCCTTTTAGAGCGGAGGAATCCTGTTTTTGTTATAAACCTTCTTTCGTCCTCCTGTTTTCTCCTGGCACAACGTAACCCTTGTTTATTTAAAAAAAATGATTCAGTGATACTAATGAAGGTAATCCAGTATATATGGAATCATGCAAGCGACAGGTATTGAGTAATATTGCACCTGAAGTGGCCAAATTTATGACGTGGTCAAAATTATGTCCCACAGTCAAAGTAGTTAAAATGTTTAATGTGGCAACCAATTAGACATTATTACACCTTCGATAGTTAAAGATAGATAAGTTCCATAATAGAAACCTATATATAGGTGGGGATTGATTTGGTGTGGAGGCAAGAATTGTAGCTTTATGATGTAGCCTAATTCATGTGGTTGCCAAAATAATATCCTCTATTTGAATTTAATTACGATAGTTTGAGCGAGATATTTCCCTAGTTATAATAGAGACCATATCCAAATTTATTTAAAAACATATGCAATTATATAGTGTATAAATTAAATATTGAAGCGTTAAGTATGCAAAAACATTGTTTTAAATTACTGAAAATCTCTGTAATTAACTAAATTTTCATGCATACTATTTTAAATAGACTCATATTCTTCAGGCCGCACAATAACAACGCCTTCACAACAGAATATTTTTTGCAGTACTATAAAAATTATTGCGGTCAGTAATTGATTTATTTAACAAAAAATTGAGAAAAAAATCAAACTAAACTCCAACTTATGACAAGATGTATGCGCTAAAATTCCTTGTTTTTAAAACAAAGTCTCTCTGGAGTGCATACCCGTACCATTTCTCATGGAAAATGGCTGGAATGTTTTTGGAAATCTCTCTAAATAAATACTATGGTAAGTCCCTGATAATTTGTTATCATTGGAAAGATCATATATTTTTCTCTATATCGAGGCCAAATTCATCGAATTTTATGTGAAGTGACATCTTATTCATTCCACCTTCAATGTGAAATGTAGCAACAGTGGACTTGATTTCACTCGATACTTAACGGTAGGTAAGTTTCGTAATAGATACTCAGAAGTAGGAGGGTTTCGATTTAATGTGGTGGATAAAGTTCTGGTTTCCCTTCATGAGGACCTGCGTTCGAACTCAGGCATTGAGAGAATTTTATCGGTATAATAATGCTTCCAATTTTAGTGTTGTACAGAGAAGAGCGGTCAAAAGCAGTAGATACAACGGCCGACGGATGCGACATTAAAATTTGATCCCCTGGACGCCTTTCGTAAAGAATAGGCGCCAACTTTTACGGCTTATCGATATTATATCAGCACCGAGTGTGTGATGGTAACTGTTATGAAGTCGGTGGATAGACCACTTTGCTAACCTCATTGCCACACTAATGGCCGGTTGCAGAAAGACACATAAGTATACAAAATATTTATGAATGTTTTAAGGCGAGGCATTCGTTCAATGTGCGTTGCACTGACATTCGATAAACTTTTCGGTTTCATAAATGGTTTTATGGAATGGATTTTAACACTTACGACTTCTTATAGGTAGCCAAGATGGCGGATGCGAAATGAACCGCTTGGAGGCTTAAATATAGTAGGTACTTGATAAATGAGTCATTATGCGACGAATGACAAGGTTTATTTTCCAGTGATGTACATATATCAATACAGGGAATAAGTAATTTTATGTATAAGATTTAATATACATACCTTTTGTGCAGCGGTTTGAGATTAGACCAAATATTCAAAGCCTAAAGAATAATTTGATGGCTAGGTCTGATGGATTGTAGTTTAAACCAAGATGGCGGATGTGCATTGTAGCACTTGGGAGGCTTAAATACTCGATAAAAGAAGTTATTATGAGACGAAAACCTAGTTCATATGCACCCACGGTCTATTTATAATGTAAAAGAGTAATTTCACACAATATACACAATCAGCTAACATCTTATTTTTATCTTATTTATCTGTTCTTTTATTTTAACATTTTATTATGGATGTAATACACACATTCATAAATTTTCTGCGGGCGTTGGGGAGTAGATCAAACATTGAAAGAAATTACCATTCGAGGGACAATTTTCGAAAGCTACACTAACTGCAACCTGAATTTGATAATAAGGTGCATAAAATTAAGGATCTCATAACTCATGATGCCACGACAAAATGTGCGTGCAGCCGGCCATAAGCCCTGCCTCCTTTCGTTCAAGCCCCAATTTCATATTCTTCACTTCGCTTCCTCTTTCCCAACACCTTCACCGCGCTCACTTATATCGGCCAAGGAAGAATAAGTGATGGTGGCTGAGAAATAAGGAGAGGCTGAATATAAAAAAAGGGATGAAAGACTCTTTCTTCGCCAGCCATTCGCCCTCGGATGTGATGGAGCGGAGGGAAAGGGAAGGAGAAAATGAGAAAATTTTCGTTGTGGCTCACGAAAAGGTTTGAACTGGGGGTGGTGGAGGGTGGCGGGATGATTTTCGGCGAGGCTGTTGTTGGGGGAGGGGTGGCTGTTACAAAAAAGGGGGTGGTTGGAAGGGGTGGGCGTATGGATCGCGAAGATTGCTTTAAGGAAGGAAAAGAGACGGAGGAATAAATGGGAAGAGGTTGAGATGTATGCCGCGATGGGGGATGAAGATGGGTTAATGTTACAAACCCTCACCGCTTGTTCCCCCAGCCATCAACCTCTCCTTTAATCTTAAAGTTTCGTATTTTGCTCTTGTTTCGATGATTTCATTGTAAATTTAACGTAAATGTCATTTAATTACTTCATATTCTGGATAATTGTAGCACAATGCGTCCTCTATTTGAGGCGAAAAAGCAAATCACAACTTCCCTCGCAATTTTATTCTAAAATTCAAAGTTAAACGGTGAAATGTGTTAATGAGTGAAACATGGAAAAAATAGTCTATTGTTTATCTTAGATAAATTTCATTTTTACGAAATAAAAATCTGTTAATAAAACGCCGAAACTCCAAGAGAAATAAATGAAAATATAATGTGAAAACAAGAATTCCATTTTTTGTTGTTAGCAAATATTTGCTGTAATTTATGCCAAAATACGGTGATTCAATGGAAATAGCGCTACAGTTGGATCATGTGGCTGGAAAAACGTGTTCCGTAAAAACGTATTCGTCGAATAATCTACATGTGTTGTATCTAATTTTTATTTTTAATGGCTGACGTATGCCATATCTGAAAGTTTAATTTATTTCAATCAAAACAACAAAAAAAGGAATTTATTTTTTATTTTGACTAACAGAGTCGCGATGTAACATTCATAAGATATTTCTAGTATGATTATTTCCTAGTCACCGTAGAGACAATATTCGAATTTTGTTTCAAAATTTAAGCTGTTGTGAGTACAATGAAATAAAATAGTGATATTAATGACGCATTACTGAACAATATTACACTTGACTGTACTTCTTAATAATTGAATGTGCATATTTGAGAATTAAACTTTACTTATTTTTTTCATTCTGCACGCTGTAAATTCCTTCATAACTTAAGGTTTTTTTCAAGCTTTTACACAAAGTATTACAATGTATTATAGCATTCATTTTTGTAATGAATGTGAGAACATTAAGAAATAAATTTCTCCAGACGATTTTTCATTACTGGACTTCCCAATAATTACACTGCGTCCATTATAATAGCGCAGTTGACGATCAAAAAAGCAGCCAATCAGTAAGCACCTTAAATGCCGGCTGGGGAAGTTAATCACGTGACAAACGAAGGTTTGAACTGGGGGTGGTGGAGGGTGGCGGGATGATTTTCGGCGAGGAAGTTGTTGGGGGAAGGGTGGCTGTTACGAAGAAGGTGATGTTAGCCTTTTGTTTTCATCATATGGTCGTGAGTCGAATGTGTTCTTTTCATTACTGTCTTAGCCAATTTAGTAGATTTTATTATGGTATTTTAAATATAATTTAGAGCTGTCGTAAGTACATATATATAGTTAATTACGACTTCTATCCGTGTGTTTTTGCCGTCATTATGACGCTGATTTAATGCAAGGTTAAGCGAAAAACATTTCATTTCATAGCTATCATTACATAGCTATTATTTCATTCCATAGCTATGTATATAGAGGTAGAAACATCAACACAGACCATCATTTAGTGAAATCTAAGATTCGGTTATGGTCAAGATGGAAAAGAACACCGACACTTCAAAAATGCAAAAAAGACGACAACGTGTATAAGATACATATCCGAAATTTGTACGAAAAAAAGACTTACACAACTACTCCAAGGAACGCCTACAAGTAGTAACATAAACAAAGAATGGAAAAATATTGCAAACGCCATAAAACAAATAGGAAATGAAGTAATAGGCACAACAACATAAAATAGGCGAAAAAGAAGTTTAAGATTCTGGAATAAGGAAATAAAAGAAGCCATCGAACAGAAAGACAGAGCATACAGGAAGTACTTACAAAAGCAATCTGAGGAAGCAAAAGAAAATTAGCATGCAATTAGAAACAGAACTAAATCGATTGTAAGACAATAACATATGACATCATGGGATATATTTATAAGTAGTATAGAAAACGATGTATACGGTAGACAAGAATTCGCCTATAAAATGTTAAAGCTCCTGAATAAAACAGAAAGGGATGTTGCACGGATAAATATAATACCAAACGAGGATTGGATTAAGCATTATCAATAGCTCTGGTACAGCCCAATTGAAGAATCTGTATTTGAAAACCAGACACAACTGGTTTAGACCCCATCAACATGGCAGAAATACAAAACGTATCAAAGAAAACAAAAAACAGAAAAGCATCTGGACTAGATGGTATCAATTCTGAATTAATAAAGTATGGTAGCTCCCTTTTAATTAACCGAATGCTACATCGTTTCAATATGTGCTGGACTTGCCTTGACATACCAGATGAATGGAAAATTGCAAAAGTAATACCCATTTTCAAAAACGCTGAACGAAACAAGCCAGAAAATTACAGAGGTATTAGTCTACTAAATGTAGCATACAAAATATACAGCAAAACCATTGATGAAAGACTCCAAACAATTTCTGAAGTTTTGCTCCTCGAAGAACAGGCAGGATTTTGTAAGGGAAGATCATGTATTGACGATGTTTTTAGTCTAAAACTGATAATACAAAAACATATACAATTTAATCTGGAAACACACATAGCCTTTATAGGCTACCAGAAGGTATTTCATAGCATTCATCGAGAAAAACTTTGGCCCATTATGGAAAAACGAAGGTACCTAGTGCATTTCATTAAAACCATTCAATATCTCTATATAAATACGAAAATTGTAATTGATACTGAAGTCGGCAAAAGCCCAACACAGAAAATTTTAACCAACCAAGGTGTTACACAAGGGTGTACTTTATCGCCTACTTTATTTAATATATACATAGATGACTTCCTACGAGAATGGAAGAAATTTACACCACCAGGAATACAAATAAAAGAAAACGAATTTTTAAGCTCAATGCTATTTGCAGATGATCAAGTCATAATTCAAGAAAATGAAGGCCATTTTAAATTGGCTGTCCATAAATTAAATATGATATCTAGAGATTATAACTTGAAGATATCTGTACAAAAATACCAAGACAATGACATTTCTAGGAAAGTACCCAATCCGAACTAAAATAATAACTGAAAATAATATCTTGGATCAGGTATCACACTTTAAATATTTGGGATGCGACATCACCAATGAAGAGGACAGAGATATTTTAAATAAAAAAACTAGTTATCAAAAAATATGCGGGAATATAAGAAGAGCGCTGAAGGGGTTAGGACACTTATAAAAAGAGACAAGACAAATTGAAATGTCAGAAATAAAATTACTTAAATCTGTGAAAGCATGTACACGCCTGGACCATATAAAAAATTAAGACAGAAGGAAAGAATTAGAAGTAAAACCAGTAACAGAAGTAGCAACGAATTATAAAGAAAGATGGAAAGAACATGTTGAGCGCATGCCTCTAGAAAGGATTCCCAGAATGTTTTTCGAGCATAAGCCTTTAGGGAGAAGAAGTCTTGGAAGGCCGAGATTGCGACGGTGAAGTCGGAACAGGCAAATTGCCTAATCCTGGAAAGCAGGAAGAAGAAGAAGCTGTCATTACACGCCTATATATTTTGATGTTTCTAAGGTAACTGCAAAATGCTTCTGAAAAAAATGTTTGCGTTGCCATAGCTCGGTATCTAATGAGTTTCAACCATATGTTCACTGGAGAAAGATGCGCAAAATCAATTTCCATATCACCTCCTGAACTCTAGCAGGTTCTTTGCGAGCCATCAGTGTTCAGTTGTCCATTTCCTCGCTGTCAGACATTATGACTACGGCTGAGTTACCTATTGAAACATTGTAGGTTCTGAATAATATAACCAATTATGAAAACTCTATGCAATCTATTTGGTGGGAAAACTTAACATCTTTTTTTACCATAATTTCAACGTTTCCACCTTCTCCATCTCATATTTTATGCTTTGCACTTGTTGATCCTCGGTGAGTCCAGGAGTTGAGTAAAACTAGCGACTAAAGAGTCAGTCTTATATGGCCAAAAGAATATATTTGTCTATTTTCAAGGTATCTATATTTTTTTCTCTCTATCAGTATATCTATCCATCATATCACTCCCTTGCTCCTTTCACCCTAAAATTACACGCTGGCCTTCCTTTTCTGATGCGTCCCTCGGCCTTCTTTCTCTTGAGGCTCTCTTACCCTTTTCTTATATCCAAGGCCTTTTTCAGTCTCCCGCCCCACTATCTTATCACTACCTTCATAACCCTTCTGCCGCTTTTAATAACGCCGAAAATATTTATCTTACCCCAATTTTTAATCCGTCTTGCATTAGAAAGGCCGGAAGAGACAAGGGGGAACGCGTTGTGGAAGACTCATGGGGTTGGGTGGAAAATAGGGTGAGACAGGGAGGGATGAGAGCATCCCCTAAGGATTGGAAGGGTGTTTTATGGAAGAAAACTCAAGGATTTTGGAGGGAGAAAACAATGTGCGCAAGCATATTGTTTTCCTTTTTCGCTCCTATTTGTCCCTTTTTTCATATCTCGATTTTAGCGGAGAAGTGGTTATATAACTTCAAATATTCATTCCTCTGTGGTGAAACAGGTGTGGTGGGGGTACGTAAACCACCCGTTTTTTGGAGTCTCAAACAGGGAAAAAAGTTAATACGCGAATTTAAGCCGCACCCTTTTTAATGCATCCCGTACTACCGACAGTATAAGGAATTAGAATTTTATATCTGTTTTTACATTACCTATATAACTGTGACACAATGTTACCTATATTATCCTTAATATATGAATCAATTGTGCACCAATTTGACCTTTTTCAGCGTTATTTCTTACTTTCCCCGTGGCGAGTTTAACTGGCGTCCGCGTGAATCTGAATGGCTGGTTTTCTCAAACCGGTAATTTTTACGATATTTTAAGAAAGTTCCCGAATTTTAGCCGCAGCTCGAATATAAGCCGCACCCCGATATTGAGGCCCCAAAATCGGGAGAAAAAGTGCGGCTTATATTCGGAGAAATACGGTAAATGACGGAGAGGAAGAGCACAAGAGTAAGCTGCAGGCGTATGAGATGTGGGTGTAGAGGATAATGGAGAAGTACGGTTGACGAAGAGGAATGCGGACGAGGTAGTCGTTGGCATAGTAGATGAGGTAAGGAAACTTTTGTATGAAATTATAAGAAAGATTAGTGGGTGTATGTAACAGGTAATTATTGGCAAGGGAATGCTGAAGGCCATTATAGAGGGGAGGATGTTGGATAAGCGGGGAAGGGGAAGAAAAAGAATATAATATACATGGACGGGATGAGGGGAGGTAGGGCTTACGCTGAGATGCAGATTGAAATGGTGGGAGGACATAGGAACCTACTCCTCTAAATATTTAGATGATTTTTACAATCTTCCATTTAAAACTAACCGGTTGAACAACCCTAATAATAGTGATATAGGTTCAATGATGAAGTCCATTCCCAGGAAGTTACTGGGATGTTTTTAATATAATATAGGATATTGAAAATGTTTTGTATATTCCAGCTACCAAACAAAATTTACTGCAACCTCCTTCATAAGTGTAAATTTCACACTGGACAACAAAATACTTCTTGATTTAAGAACTAATTTTTGATATGATCTTTTAGTATCGTATAATAACAAGCATATCCAGTATGTACATTTTTATTCAAACTTTTACTTTATCACATATTTCTATAATTGCTAATGTGTGGTTAATATTAATATGTTAATATTTGACTAAATATTTATATCATGAAATGCAACAAATTTTACACCGAGAAAGTCTTATTCATATTAATTATAACTGGGCAATTGCAAGAAAAAAGAATTCATTTTAACGACTAAACATCAAAAATAAAGCTAGAGGAGTATAGTCACAAAATATCGAATGAATCAATTAGCTAATCCTTCGACGATATACAAATATCCTGTTTAATAATTGGGAATGCAAAATTTATATCGGTAATTAAAATGTCGTTTATACAGTTTTTCATGATGAAAATTTCATAAAAGCATATATGATATTGTGTATTTAAGAGAGGCATTACAAACCTCTAAGGTGGAAAAAACCTTGATATTGGCCTCAAATCTCATCTGAAAATTTCCACTTCAGGAATGTCACCAATAAATTCTCCGCTTTAAACGAAGGAATGATGACTCTTCGCCGACTTATGCGTCACACTGCGTCCGTATATCTCATCTGAGTATCCAGAGATTATCAAACTCCTTAAATGGGGGTTTATCACGATACTTGCTTTTTACTTTAACGTGCAGGGGACAATGACAAATGATCTCTTAAAGGTTTCAAAAATTGCCAGAGATATAGGAAAGTCTAAATCTGAATGGAGGGGCGACCTTTCTATAACGGCCGTGACGTCATTTCATCCATCGTTTCTTCCCTCTTCTTCCCGATGCATTCTAAGAGATGCCTAATAAAGACATTTGTGAAGATGCCCACTTCTGCCGGAAATACAACAGTATAAAACGATTTAGAAAATACCTTGAAAGAATAACCGTCTTCACTGGGAATCGAATAACGGGCCTTTGATAGAAGAATGAAATTACGTCAGAGGGCGTTTGGCGGAAACTGAAAAAAATGCACTTCCTACGGTCAGTTAACCTTAATGTTTCCAGTCAACTCCATAAATTTATGCCTATGAAAACCTTTTCAAATTTGATTTCAAGGATAATATCGAAAAAGCATTCGAATAGTATTCCCCATTGCAATAAAAATAAATGAAAATGGTGAGATCTTTTGATACATTAACTGGACATAATTAATAAAAGAAACACTTGACCCGGGCAGATTTAAAATCTTTAATCGAGGAATATTAGCATTTTCTCCGATGGCGTGGCAGAGGCTCCAGAGAGAGAGAGAAAACAATGCCTGGGTTCCTCATTCATCGTACTTTGGATATTCCACGCATCGGCCAAAACTACTGTGCTATCGATCTGAAGGTCATTTACGTTGGTCAATAGATATCATCTCCTAAAAGGGTTCATGCATCCGATTTTTCCGCGTTTTCCCCCAGCTTTGTGCGTCAGTCACAGGCCCCGTTTACATAGAAACGGTAACATCGGGCTTCGACAATGTACACAATAGAAAGCGTATTCGCTACCCTTACAATGTATCGTTAGCAAGCTGGTACATGTGACGTCAGACATGGTACCCACTGAAGTGTTTACACGCTGGAGCCAGAAAAAAAAACTTTTTCAGATATTTTTCAAAACATAATTGCTCCATATACCTAAAGGATAAACTATAACGGAATCATCGCTTTGTCATTTGAACTTTTTTGATGAATTAAGTCTTTAATTGTTAAGGTGTATTTATGTGCCCTACCGTTAAAATCAAGCATTTCAAATCGCCAATGACTACTTCAACGTCAGGAAATCTTAAGTATACACTGCTGAATTTATTTTTGATTCAGAAAATAACACCTAATTTTCATTATAAAGATGCTTCTTTAGAAAATTCCTTAAAGTTATAATTTGTAGCATTACCATATCTGACGTCACATGGGCCTGGGGGGTAGCTCTTGAGGTTGCTGACAGCTTTTCCTATTGTAAACACTCTCAAAGGCTATGATGAAAAACGGTGGTAAACCGTGATGTGTTCGTTCCAGCGAATGATTCATATTTATTGAGGTGTAGGTATAGAAATATTGATGCTTGCGAACAGTAATAGCAAAGGGGATGCCTTTTGGTATTGTTTTTTCTTTAGAAGACAAAGACAACGATAGGTGAAAAGGAGGGTCTCAATATGTGATATTCCACAGAGGAGAAACCATTCGCCTCGACCGGGACTTGAACCCGGTTTCCTAACTATCGCGCAGAGTACTTAAACTAGTTAAGCTACCGAGGCGTATTTCTCCCCAGTGGATTTCTCACACTTATGTACACTTTCGGGTGACTCCGTAAAGGTAATACTGTGACTAGTCTCGGTATCCTCAAAATTCGTCAAAAGAGCGAAAATCTCATTTTATTCGGCATTTGGCTTTAACATCTTGGACGGTGGCACTAACCACACGCTTTCGACTGTTTCCAGTACATCATATATGACCAGCAGTCCCGAAAAATGTGTTCCTTCAAAGCCCTCATCAAATCCACAGGGGAGAAGGACACCTCGGTAGCTTAATCGGGCTAAAACACTAAGCGCGATGTCGAGGAATCCGGGTTCGAGTGCCGGTCAAGGAGAATAATTTTTCTGCAGTGAAATATCGCAGTTATGTTCAGTTTCAGGTGACTGTAAGTAATGCAAAGTAATACCCTGGCTAATACCGTTATCCACAAAATTCATGGATCCCAATTTTTCACATTCTTGATGTCAGACAAATGAATATAACTATCCTGAATTTGTTAATTAATATTCTCCACCACTGTAAACAGCTTTGGAGCAACGTGCAGGCGTTGCAATGCCTGCGCTTCCATTCAAAATGGTCGCAACAATAAATTTAATCGTAAGAAAATTCATGAATAAATCATAAAAACTCTCAGAATCACACTTCGCATGCGCGTGTCAATATTATGTAATTTTATGCAATTTAGGTAATTCGTGGCGAAATACGACCAGAGATTGGTTTTTCTGCGCGCATGCTCACACCCTTTGCTAGAGACTATTTGACACTTTATAGAGACGATTGAGAAGAGAACCTCATTAAAGTAGGCCATGTTTACCACCAGTTGAAACAAGGTAAAGAGGTTAGTATTATGCACATCGTATATTTGAGGGAATTGCTGATATCATTTCATTTTATTGCATAAGCAGGATTACATTGTTCAAATATCTGTTGTTAAATACATGTGGTAATTTGATCAATAAATCACGCATTATTATTTGGGGAACAGCTGCGTTGGTATTTCTACGAGTAGTATCGTGAGCTTGTACGTTTTTTCGTGCAATTCATTCAGTGGATATTTTAGGCTATAACTATTTCCTTGTAATTACCATACTTAGGTTCATAGTCTCCGCGGAAAAGTCTTCGCTATTTGCTCTTTTCGTACTAATTATACACTATAGATGTCTTCACAACAAATTATTTACGTTCAAACCGTCAAGCGGTGAGCATTCGACTCATGCATTTTTTTCTACTCGTGTGAAATCGAGGCATGCACGTTCATGAAACGAGTTTTATGAATATGGATTTGATGAATTAATTTACGAAAACAATTTACCGTGGGACAAGGACCAATGACCAACAATTCCTCGTAAATGCATCACGCGATCATCAAATGACAGGCGGGAAGCTTCGGTTCCCCTTCCCGGCCACAGCTCCGTGAAAGCAAGCTGCGTCGAAAGTTAAAAGATGGGCAACTCCGACGGCAACGCAGCCTGCGTTGGGGATCTCGCTTCTGATTGGTTACGCCGTGTGTGGAAACTCGAAAACGGGTTCATTAAAACGGAGCTTAAAGCCCCATTTCTTGTGAAAATTAAAATGAGAAATGTAAATTCATCTCTCATTTTATCTTTTTAATTCCCCGAAAGTTAAAATAGCTACCGTTTGATATATAATAGTCATTTTCGTTTGCATATCTTAAATTTTGCCTCCATACTTTGGCATGTAAAAACCTTAATTCAAACTTTAAATTAATCCCAAATTATTCTTCTTCTTTCTTCAATGTTAGCCATCATTGGACCACGTAAAATAACGTTTTCATGATTTCCGTTCTTTCTCCTTTCCATCCTTTCAATATTTATTGATTCTTTCTCTCTGCGCCTGTTCTCTATACTCGGTCCATATGTCACCGCTTTTCTTTTTTAGTTTTATCCTTGAAGCGTGGTAACAACTTTTGATACAATTGCATTTGTTTCTTATTTCTCTCTCGGCTATGTTCATTTCCTTTAGTTGGGCCTTGTTTAGTGTGAACCACGTCATTTGAGTTTTCTAGTTTCAGTCAACGAAGTGAAAGACTCTTATAGTCAGACTTTTCTTATCCATTCTCTCTAGATAAACAGAGGGCTGTTTTTCTCTTTCGCGTTGTGTCCATTATCCCATATCTTATTTCATTAAGTTCCTTGTTGCTTCTCTAAGTCAATTTCCCACTCAAATTTTTTGCTAAAATATTTCTGTTTATATCAACGTTTTTTATTGATTTTTTATTTTCATTATTATTGACATTGCTTACTTTTTGGATTCCCCAGAGTCATTAAATTTTCTATCGTGAATGAGAAGGATAAAATGTGTAAATAAGGCAGAAATGTGTAAATAAATAGGTTTGTATTGAAGTGAAGATGGAATTGTTTTGGCCGTTTTACATGGTTACAGATAATGCGCAATTCAAGGCAACACCAGATTGCAAAATCAGATTGCGCAATCAAGAGTGAAATTATGTTTCTGCGAGAACGAATGAAATTCATTTTACACAATGAATTCCAGCGTGTAAGAAGATATCAGTGCAATTTCCCTATTGATATTGGGCGTGTATGAAAAGAATTTTGTTTTTTCACAGAGAGTGCAAACAGCGAGGAACATGGTTTCCGCTAGGTCGCGGTCGTAGACTGTTTACAGCAGAATATGTAATTAGTAAAAATACAAGGAAAGGAAAAGTGTAATATAAAATTTTACCTTACTTGATACACATCTGATGAAAGTTTATGGATCACCTGCAGCCATTTGCCCTTATTTTACCCTTTTTCCGAACTGATGGCGTGTGGACGTCACAGATAGAGTAGCCAATGAATGGATTTTTCCATTTCACCTTAGTTTTTTGCTTCCGGAACGCTATTAGGCCACTGTGTTGGCTGAGCAATGTCGTCAGCTCTTGCGAATAAGTATACGTTAGGCGGTGGTGAGGAGTTGCGTTAACCACTGACATTGAGAGTAAATTTGGCAGCGCAGGCGATCCGATACCGAAGTGAACCTTACGGTAGTTGGAGAGAGAATGATGCTCTCCTGTGATCGACCCCGAAAAGTGAAAGGCACACCAGCACACTCAAGGTCAGCCGCCATCAGTTCGGAAAAAGGGTATTTTAAATGAGGTCTCTCTCTTACGCAAAATATTAACCCTTACGTAGGCTCGCGTCGTCTACTGGCATACGTTGTCGCATGGGGTCGTTAAATACCCCATAAGGGAATCGTTGGTATTTTCATTCAATTATTTTGCTACACTATTTCCTATTCGATTTTACTGGTAGTTTTAAACAATATGAGATGATAGGTGTGTCTGTCCACGTCAACACATCATGTTTAAACTTGCTTGCTTCTTATAATCTATAATTAAAGTCAATGAGACCTAATATCAGCTATCAAACCATTTACCCTGCCGTAACAGCTTTAGGGGTCCACTAACAAACCAGCACTCAGCCTTAAGCATTACCTATTTTCTACTTTGCGTTAGGCATACTGAACTGCAAATAAATAAAATGGAGAAAATTTCAAATTATGAAAATGAATTAGTTGATTGATAATTTTTACAAATTTAACAGTTCCCGATGTATATTCCCCGCCATGTCATGAGGATCATAAAAATAAATGTGGTCCCAAATGAATTTTTCAGACGAAAAACAAATCTTTTAAATTCTCGCTGGACTATTTACATAATTGTTACATGCGGCGACTTACTGAGTAAGCTAAAAAATACACAGAAATTTCAATTTATTGAATTTGTAAACAGCAAAAGACTCCGTGTTCAAATAACAAAAAATAACTGAAGAACACCTTCGGCGAAATTACGCGAGTTTCGGTAAGCAGAATGATACCATGTTCCGTTCCGTGTAAACATCTCAAACAAACTATTTGCATACTCGAATTTCGCCTGAATTTCCACGATCTCTCATGGACTGACAGGGAAATTAGGTTCCAATTTAATTTATGCCGTGCGACTTTAGGGAAGAGGTATATCCGTGACTCCAGGCTTGCATGTTTTTAAGGTGATCTGTGGGAACTCAAAACTGAACGCGAAAATTATTTTCGATTTTGAATACCAAAATTATGATAATACATTGATTGAAACCATACAAAGAGCTTGGAAGAGAAGGACGTGTAATATTACCAAATAAATTAATATATATATATATAATTAACGTAAAATATACCTACATCATCTGAAATGGTCGAGGATATGGTCACAAATAAAATTATCCCCTTACTAAGCTGCCAACATTTCGTTTTGAGGTATTATGAGCGAGACATAAATTTATAAAAAAAACTCAATGAATTTGGCCTCATTATGACAAAAATATAACATAAAATCTACTGATATCATTATATCAGCCATTCACCACACTTTTTAAGATAAAGGCCTAAATAATGGAAGCTGTTTTTAATGGGATATGATACGACCATGAGTTCTAGATGGACTTTATATAAAAAATGAGAAATACTGACACATGGATTGCGTCAGAACTTTACTTTGGGTAGTATTCATATTTTTACAATTATTTTGAAAAATAATTCCACAGTAACAGTGTTACTTCTTCTGAAATTCCAAATAATCCTTAGACTGTTAAGGCATTTTCAGCTTTCAATGTGAAAAAACTAACCAAATTGATGACTGAAACATGAATATTTCCCTAATTTATTAGAAATTTAGTTAAATAAAACAAAGAAACAAATTGCTGCAGTAATAATACCATGTTTAATAAATGCTGATTACAGCAGCCTGAATATTTAAAAACCTTTTGAATTTTGTCTCTATTATTACTAGGGAAATACCTCGCTCAAACTACCTTGCTCAACATCATCTTCAGGGTTTTGGTAATATAAGGTGATTTGGTTTTTCATTTCACAAGTATTTGGTATTTTGATACTCAGCGCCTTGCCACCATGCTGAATCTTTAGGCACCTATATAATTTTTACGATAAACCGTCATTAGGAACAATCTACTCGAAGGGGATCACAAGCATTAGATGAAGAAAATAGATAGCAGAAAGAATAGATTTTTGAATTACATTTTTTCGGCAGAAAATGAGTCAAAAAGTTGAAAAAAAATTCTTGTACAAAATTTCACTTAAGTGCATCTAATTTGCGTTGGGACCTACCGCACAGGCAGTAATGGAACGATAGTTATATTTTTAAAAATTATAATTAAAGTATATTATGACTAGAACGTAGGGCGCGGTATTCGAAATTTAGACGAAATTGCATTGAAATATTTTTTATTAGACTTGGCATAACACCAACTTTTTTATCAACAATTATAAAAATGCATTATGTAAATTGTAATAAATGTATTATTTCGCGTTCAGAAGAAAATGTCTGCATATGCAAACGAGTTACTATGAAATGATTACATTGAATTGCCAACAAAAAAAAACTTTTCGGTGAAATACAATTTTTTTTTCATTTTCCATTTTTATCCACAGTTATGATAACACTCATGCAAATTTTAGCACAAACCTGTATATTCATAAACAAAATTCGCTCCAACAACCTCAATATGCCCGCGTTATGGATGTGGTGTGGTTTTAGGGTTAGTCTTTGCGGTCCACGGCAGGGTAAGGAGGTGAAAGGGGATGTCTTTCTTGGGTACTCGTCCGTGCGAAATGGATCCCGGGATAAGCTAACTCACTCTCTCTCTCTCTCATACGTTTGGGGGAAAAGGAAGATAGGATAGCAGTCAAAGAGGCGATGAAGTGGGGGATGCTTTTGTATGCGTGATGGAAGGGTGACCGGGGGGAGATAAGCCTCTACCGCAGAAGAGGGGGACCATGGCGAGGGATTTGCGGGGAAAGACCTGCGTATAAACCAAAGCCTCGCCACTGTTAATGCCCGGCGGCAGCTCTTTGATAGGCAGTGCGTCCAAAATGTATCGGGTGTCTATGTGGTTCTGTATTTGCCTCCAACTCTTCTTCTAACTACTCCTTTATGCCTGTTTTCATCATCAATATCTATGTAGGTATATACAGGGTGTTTCATGAGTAACTTGCGTAACTTATGGAGAAGGTAGGGGAGTGAATGTCGTGGAAGGTAAAAGGAGAAATATTTTGGGGCTTAAAAATTGGAGACAGTGTATGAAGCAATGCATGAATGTAACAGAAGCAAAAGAGGTATCAAATGCATTGCATTATAGAGGAGACTGTGAAAAGAGCACCAGTTTTCTAGGCCAAACAGCAATAACCAAGTTCTTCGATTTTGTCTATGCCAAAAGAGAATGGTATGATAATGGGTATTTATACTTATATGTTTTTCCCAGCATTTGTAAACATTTAACCCCTAAAAAAAGCATTGGATTAGGTGCACTTGTTCATTTTATTGCTTTTTTAAATGACTTGCGCTCAAGATAAAAAGATGAAGCTTTCATTGCTGAATGCTAGAAACAATTGAGTAGTTCATTTCCGCAACCGCATTTACTTTACGCTTCGCTTGTTCCTCGTAAACCCCTTTTTGTCTGCAACATATTATAATAAAAACTCCAAATATTTCAATTCTTTTTGGCTACCGTGGCATGAGCTTTAATATGGAAACTTAATTCTAAAGCCTCTATGGGTTTAGTGAACAGATCAATATAACAATTACTGTGAGGTATTGGCAAGATTTTTTTCCGCAACCTCATAATAATTGGTTAATTCCTACATGGGATTCGAATTTTACACGATATTTTTTTCTACCTTAAAATAGACCGAATATAATGATGAATGCTCAAAGTTTTGGTACGAGACAAAAAGTGTTTGCAATGTGTTTAGGAATAATGTAAACAGGACAATAACTTACGTGAATACGACGGTCAAGAGTCAAAACGGAGAGTAGGATCTTATGGAAGGGTTTATGCGGAACTTTCAGTATCCAATTTTGAGTATCTATGCTGAATTGAGTTCCATTTTCAGTTCTGAAATAAATGCCATTAAAAACGTCCTTTATACTCCGAGTGAACCATCCCTAATCCACCAGATCTCTTTCTGTCACTCCTTATATGAGGGCGGTGATATCTTTTTTTTAAATCATGTCCTCGAGCGTTCTGCCACGAAACTGGGGTCGTAAAAATCGAGCTCTAACCGCCTTGAAAAATCGCAGGAGTAGATATAAAAAAAACTCAACCGCAATCCAGAGTTGAATCCACTACTCCCCCACAGACAATAAAAAACGGTTTTATGTCCGAAGTCACGTGTATGGCTATCCTCTCATGAATAAGTTTGATCAATACTTCGACGTTAAGTGTCATAACATTCTTACAAGACACTTTTAATACTGTGAATTAAAATAGTTTTAAATACAAAATGTTTAATAATATGATGGTGGCATAAATGCGTATAGCATTGTGAGTTATATAGTCATTAATCAAGTCTCTAATTATTTAAAGATGTTTTCAAATTATATTTGTATGCCAACAGCGATGGAAGAAGTAATTAAGGTATTTCCAGGAGAATAACCGAAGCAAAGAAGGAATTCTACTCGCAGTCGTATTACAGCTCATAACACAGGCATTAAGTAAGGAATCACTTCATCAAAAAAATTTCTAAAGGCTTGACAAAATAAGGATTGAGAAAGAGATATGAAGTAATGGAGATGTTTTGCTTTCTAAGAATGAACTAGACAGAGGGAGTCATCAACGAAGATGTCCTACGAAGAGTTGGAGATAAAGAAGTAATAATGGAAACCCTGATAAAAAGCAATATAATCTATAATTTAAGAGGTTATTAAGCACACTGGACGACACAATAGCCTACTACATATCACATAAAGATAGGAGAAATGGAATAATGAAAGACGGCCAAGAATTGAATACATCAGGCAAATTATGATGAATGTCAATGTTAAGAATAATGTAGAAATGAAATGGTTGGCTCACAGGAAAATAAAGAGAGCTAAAGAAAACTAATCCTCGGTTGATGGTAAAGAACGTTATAGATGAATTTTTTGTAAATTACCTGTGTGTGGCTATATCAAGACGTCACTTTTTTTCCTTTTCTGGTGGTCTCCTCAGGTCATTTTCTGTCTGATTTTCTGTTTTTTTCAGACTAGAACAAGATTAGAAGATGCTCATCGTATATGGGGAGTTTTATTTTGAAACGCAGACCAGACTTAGTAGTTGAATTCCCGAAAAATGAAGTCTAAAAGGGTTTCAAAATGGCACTGATTGCGTTTTAAATAAGGTTTTGTAGCTCTTATGACACAAGCATCATAAACGACAATATGCTTCTGTTTGATTTCGAAATAATTAGCCTCAACATCTCATCGTTACGCAAAATTAAAAAAACTTAATTTTCAACGAGTTTTGAAGAACGGCCGGCAACATCAAACAGTGGATATCAACAGGTACTATACACATGATGATGTCAACTATTGGATGAAACCGGTCTTATTTTAAAAAGTCTGTGTAATTTTACATAGTTTTTATCCTATGTAATGCTTCTATTTCTTTGCTTTGTTTCTCCTTTTACGTAGGGTTGAGCCGTAAGCGAGTGAATTGCTTTATTTTTCACTGAATGTTCTCATAGTTTCAAAATATATTGCTAGGTAAAGTCATTTATTTGCGTTTCACCATGACTTTAATTTTAAACTGAATTTATAACTTATCCACCAAGTAACGTCTGTTACTATTTCGTCGATTCACCTTATCTAGATAGCGATTTTTAATGATTACAAATTGCTTTCAGAGTAAGCCAAACTCTGCACTGTTGAATGAGCATTATCATAATTCTTCCCCCGGAAAATGGACCGATATGACAAACCGTCCCAGCAATTGAGAGCAACCCAAGTTATATGGGTCAGGCCAAAGGGCAAGGGTCTAGCCACGCTGAAACACCGGTTCCCTTCATAACACCGAATATAAGCAAATTTGATGGGTGACCCTCCTCCATACCTCGACCAGGCGTGGATGGAGACTGGAGAGGTGATACTCCCTCCAGACCACCGGGAGGCCGGAGGGAGATATACCCAGACCGGGTAGGTTAGAGGGAGGACACCCTCTATACCTGTACTGGGGAGGTTGGGGTAGGCCACTCCTCCATACCTCTACCGTGGTGCTCTTGTCCCCTGTTTGCAAGTGGCAGACAGGCATGGGGTGGGCGCAATGGATCAAGAAAGGTCTAAGTGCCCGGGCTCCAGTTGAAGCCCCCCCCCCCCGACAAACAATCAACAATAGCTCAGGCCACGACACACAGGTACATAACATATAAAAAATACTTTTTTGTCAACCACGCTTCTATTCAAGTGTACTAAAAAGTAAAAAAAAATACTTTTTTTAGTCCTTTTATTAATTGTGCAACGATTATTTGATATTAAAACTAATAGCAGTTGTTCTCACTATAAATTCAAAAATGATGGTTGCAATGAATTGCAACAGCGCTCACTGCGGGTAGACAAAGTTATGCGGGTTGCGTCATGCCAGGATTAAGAAATAGAAAATGTAAACTAAAACTAAATTTAATTACCTAGTAGATTAACTTGGTAATTAGTGAATTTAATGACTGATTCATGTATTGTCATCGAGAGTAAGTAATTGAGACAAATCTGTTGCTCGATTTAACATTGGGAAGTGGGTTAGATTTCTATTACAAGATTCCATCCAACAAACAAACAAGGCAAGGTAAAATAAGCGAGGTAAAAAAGTGAGTAGATGGTGACTTGAAAGAAGAAGGCTAACATGGTAAAAAAAGGATATTTTGTGTTGGTAAAGTAATGGGGCATATGTATACATATATGCATTCTATAACTAGAGAGAGAGATGTATAGTATTGTCCTCATGACGCACCAATGTACAATCTTCACGTGATTTAGGCTGAAATAGTTTTTGATTATCAATTTAAAAAATTACTAAGATAGTTTATTGATTCAGTCATGATGAATTTTCGCCAAGTAAAGCATGAGAATACCGAGTTCATCAAAATGTAATTAACTATTACCAAACTAAAACGCAAAATTAATCTGAAAAATGGGTTTGCCTTATGGGTATTGTTGGTTATGTTCCTTTTGAATGTGGTCATATAAAAGCAATGTTCGACATCGATGATGTCTCGGTGATTACCAAAAGGCAATTTGAAGGAATTATGAAGCAGAGCCTGTGATACCTTCCCAGTGACACATTAATGCGGAAATCTCGGTCAAAACTGGTCGGTGAATTTTGACTTCGAGAACGCTGCTGATTGGTAGCCTGACTCTCCGGCGAACCCTTACTTTACCATCCTCGAACGCATGACAAATTCTGTAGGTATAGGAAGGCCGAAAGTAGGCGACCTTTCATAAAACGGTAGATCGCAGAAAGAGGAAAAGGGCATAGTTGCTGAGCCCCCAAAGCGGGATGTCGTGTAACGGGCGAGTGGTTTTATTATCTGCAGGTTACGGCGCCCTCGAGTTATGTTGACGGAGTAGGTTTGGGCCGCTGATCGAGGCAAGGGGGAGGTGAGGGTCGACAGGAGTTGCGTGAAGTTGACGGTTAAATGGGGTGGGGCGAAGATAGTAGTTAAATGGGACCAGGTTAAATAGGCGGTCAAATGTGGGGGGGACAAAATGCGGTGGTTAAATAGGATTTAGGTGAAGGTGACAGTGGAATGGATTTGGCTGGTAAGCTGGGATGGCTGGGAGGCTTGGAGACAAAGGCAGGATCCGCACAGGGCAATAACATCATCTTTCCCTATCATCCCTCCTATTACAAATTCCATCCTTTGAACCCTTTCTAATAGTTATCGCTGACATAAAATTAATAAGCAACAATAAAATGAATGACCAGAGTTGTGATGTGCTAAACAGGGAAAAAATGTTTCTCCTGAGGCATAGGCAATTTTCCATATATGTTATCCTGATTAAGTGAAGCGTAACTTGTCTTGCATTGAGTCATAGACGGCTCAATATTTTGTAAAACTCAATTTGGGCAACTTTGTAAAGAACTAAGGGTGTAATAAATATAGGAAGTAATACATCAAGTAAGTATTTACTAAATTCATTGAAAGAATAAAATACATAACTTATGGGTTTAGTTAATGTAAATAATTAATATTTTAGCAACTCTTTTTAGTATTAGTATTTTTATTTGATAGAAATAAAAAATTTCAAAATGTGTACATAAATATTTTGTTTAGTCGTCCTGGACACCACACCGGGACAATCACCTCAAAACTGGTACTATCCCAGTCAAACTGCTTCGTATAAAGAGATAAAGTGGCAAATGGAGTGTTCTCCTCATGACATTATTGTAAGGTAGCAAAATCTGGGTATGAATTAAATCGCGACCAGATTTCATCGCATGGCGACGCCCTTAGTTTTATTTAATATTATAAAAAGTTTGGAAATAAAAACATGCCTACGGTCTTAAGAAAATTTGCCCATTGATGCACTTAATGATTAGTAGTGATGAAAAGGCAAGAATTCCTTTAAAATATGGCATTTTTACGTTGAATGTTGTTTTTTTTTCGTGTATTGTTTGACCCTAGTTTTTTTAAGCTCGGAAGTTTGAGCATGAGTCTTAAGGATATCGAAGCTCGATTCTTGACAATATGGAAGCGTACATGGCATTTCATGAATTTAAACGAAGCGGAAGAGGTATGCAAGGGCAGGAAATTATCGAGCAAATAGTTGAAAGAGAGCCAGTTTCATAGGCCATTCAGCAATTGCTAAGCTCTCTGACTATACCTACCTCAAAAAGATACATTTATGTACGCACGTTAACCATTCACCCACGGGTATTCAAATTTGTATTATTAAGAGTGACACGGTTACTCAGGAATTAGGTAAAGTATTTAAAATAACATTAGACAAACAACTTTTGTGTACTTTGCATCCGGTACAATGACCGCAACAACGGACTCCACAGCTACCATTAGCATTAATATATTGAAATGTGTAGCTATTAACACTGGCACTTATCAACTACACTCAATTTTCCGCAAAAAAAATATATTTCATTTGAAAATGAAAAAATGCCCACGGTCTTAAGAAATACAGCCCATTGATACAATTGATGATTATTAGTGATAACAATTCAAAAATTCCTTATTTATATGGCTTTTTTTGCATTACATGTTAATTTTTTTTCAAATGTTGTTGGGTCCTAGTTTTTTCTAGCTCGGAGGTTTGAGGATTTTTTTCTGCTTCACCCTGTCCCTCTCCTAACATCATGTCCAAATACCCAGCCGATGCCCGGGTCTTATACTCATTTTTCCTTATTCTATCGGCTCGAAGTGAAGGATGATGCTCCAGCGACGTGCTATCTCTCGCAAAATACCATGATGCCTAAGGCCACGAGATTACTGCCCTCTAGCAGGTATAAAATTAAGTGATGGCCTGGCCTGATGTTGACCACAAGATAAATCACGTTATCTGCTGCGTCCGATGCGTCCGTGGCTTACGCAGCACTGCCCTAAAATGTTGATGGAGGGATTTTTATGCTCCAAGTCAAGCTAAGCTTCGAGGATCCTTGTTGGAGGATCGTTTTCCCAATAACTGTAGACTAAAACCTAAGCTTACTTAAAATTAGTCCTAACCTTAACCTAACATAGGTCAAGATTTCAAATAGGCTGGGATTTATGTACTAATTTTCAAGTTTAATAAATTAAATTAACCCTTGATGCCCAAGCATATTTAAGTGGAAATATTACTGATATCTCCTATTCATAGAAACTGTTCTATTCAAAACATTTCTGCTACAAAATATTTCACTAAAAATTGATATATATATATATATATATATATATATATATATATATATATATATATCAAGTTATATATATGATACGATCTGAATGGTATATATATATATACAGTTGTATATATATGTATATTTATACACAATTCAGAGGATGGCAGTCGTGCTGGCGAAATATCAAACAAGCGTGTGTTTCCTTTTTTGTGTGTGCCTATACTCTTTAGCTTGTCACACCTGTGACGCTTTAATTGGTATATATATATATATATATATATATATATATATATATATATATAGGTACATAATTTTTACATGACGGAGAGAGAGAGGTTTGAGATTGAAAGGGAAGAAATGATGCATTCTTTTGATAAGTTTCTGAAGGAAGGGATTCGATGGCGGGAAATGGCGAGAAAGAAGTTAATAGGCGATTGAGCGTATTCAAGGCTGTGGGGCAAGCGGTCGACCAAATTGAAGCACAGTATTCTAAAATAGGAAGGATACATAAAAAAATACTGTCCGAAAATCAAAAGGGTCCTGAATGTCCGTGTGGCGGTACAGAAGGCCGACGACTGGCATCGCCTTCCTGGTAGTCTTATTTATGTGCTCGCGAAAGGTAAGTTGAGAGTGGAAGACTACCCCTAAGTCACAGGGGGAATTGACACATGGGATAGGATTTTGTGAGAGGGTATAGGAATACTTAAGAGGTTTGTGCTAGAAGTGAGAAGGTCTGTAGAGCCGACTTCGAGGCACTAATATGAAACTACCAGATGGAGCACCAGGAGTGGACGGAGGAGAGGGCAGATTGTAGGGAACTGGAATCGGAGGGGCAATCAACCCTCCTGAATATCTTGCAATCATCCGTATACAGTAAGTTGTTACATCCCAGTAGGAGAACCCAATCCACGACATCATCAACAAAAAGGGAGAACAGAAGGGGACCAAGAACGCTACCTTGAGGAACCCCTGACGAGACCGACGAGTGGGTGGATGACACCCCATCAATTAAATAGTGCTGATAACGCGAGTTAAGGAAACTGCGGAGTAAGGATAAAAGAGGACCATGGATATTGTACCTGAGCTTAAGTTTGTGAATAAGTAGGGTGTGGTTAACGGAGTCGAAGGCTTTAGAGAAGTCTAAGTAGCAAACATCCAGTTATGAGTTAGATTCGAAAGCAAGTGTGATATGGTGATGTAAAACGGCGAGGTTAGTGAGACAAGATCCACCTGGAAGGAAGCCATGCTGATTGAGGGAATGTAAGGGAGAGTAAAGTGAAGAAGACTTATGTTTGATACATTCAAAAATTATTGATAAAACGGGCAATATAGAAATAGGACGGTAGTTCTTTACAACACCTTTTGCGCCAGATTTCAAAATTGTTGTGACATTAGAGTATTTCCACTGGGAGGAAAAGCAGCCACTTGTGAAAAATCTATTGAACAGGATTGTTAATGGAATGTAGAGTGAGGTAGCAGTGCGGTTGAGAAAGAGTAACCTCACATTATCAGACCCGGTGGATTTCGAGCAAGGATTTCGAGCGGCTTAGGCTTAGGTACTGTACTTTAAAATTTCCTGAGGAGTGGTTGAAATAAAGGAGAGGGAATGAGGGCAAATGGATTGAATCACGGGGAGTGGAAGGGTGGGGGAGGCGTGGTTGATGTTTGAAGAGAAGAAATCGTTAAAGGCAGAGGGGCGGTCGGCACCGAGGAAATTGGATGCATTAAAAGACAGGGAGGCAGGAATTCGGTGGAACCTTCTTATTGCGTTTATCAGTGACCAAAATCTTTTTCAAATCACACGAATTTCGTCTGTGATACCCTGGATGAAGTTTTTATAGTCCCGCCACAGGAGAAAACGAAAATGGCGCCGTAAATCCACAAACGTAGCCCGGGTGTGCTGGTTTGGGTGACGTTTCCATAGCCTTCATGCCATGAGCTTATTATTGAGAGCGAGGGTCGTCGCCGGAGAATGCCAGAGGGGCCTCTTCTTGGAAACCCGACGGGAAGGGACGAAGTCCACGATGGTCGCGATAAAAGACCTCAAGCCCCTCCTCTGGGGTTCCGTACTCAAGGAGTTACCAGGGGATTACCGACAGCGACCGGTTAATAGACGGCCAGTCGGCTTTGTTCCAGACCCTGAGGGTCCTACGAAGGGGCGATGGTTGAGGAAGAGTAGGGATGGGAAGGACGAGGGAGCACTCGAGTGAATCATGGTCGGATGGGAAAATGTTTCTCCAACGGCAATAGAGGGATGTTGGAATGAGGAAAGAACCAGGTCGAGTGTTGCCAGATTTCTGGCGAAGTAGGGGTTGCACTGCACGAGCCCAAGACCGTTAATAAAGTGGTGAATGAAAAAGTCATCAATAGGCGGTGCGACCCTCGGTGCGGGATGTCCACTGGATAGAAAGATTAAAGTCCCCAAATAGAAGCACGTCACCAAGCGAGCGGACATGGAGAACAAAGTTGAAACAAGCCTCGAGGACGGATAGGGTGCTGTTGGGTGGGCGATAAAAGCAACCAATGAATAGTTTCCAAAGAATTCCAAGCACCTTCTCGTTTGTCTTCCCTTCACCACATCTGCTCCATACTCCTTCACACCAAAATCTCGACCGCCTGTAGCCTATTCTCGTACTTCTTTCTCAGATTCCAAGTTTCTTCTCTCAACAACAATACACTCCATATCAAGATCCTCACCAGCCTCTTCTTTATATCTTTACTCAAGATCCTCATCATCAGCTCCCTACCATTGCTGAAAGCTTTCTCGCTATGGCAATCCTCATCCTGATTTCATTGCTATTATGCCCATATTATTATTAAATACACTAACCAAGTACATAATGAAATTGATCTACTTGTTCCAGGTTGTGCCCTCTTACTTTTATGAGCAGCCTCGCTTTCATTGTCCTAGAGAAACTCATTACATTTGTATTCTCATTTTTTTTTCATCCGTATTTCCATAATTGAAATTCTAATGCAAAAATGAATAAGTGCTTGGAAAATTTCTATGAATTTCAGTCTTTTAAAAAAATGTTATTGCGAAATTATTAATTTATTATTTTTACAGCACACTACTTCTAAAAATTTTGAAAATAAAATTCGTATATAGTCTCTGTTATGACTAAAATACAAACTCGCTATACTTCAAATCACGGCATGGTTATTTTCACCGGAAGTTGTAATGGATAAGTCGATCACCGTAAGTTGGGCCCAGTTTAGCACCCCCATCACGTACTTCACCCTAAAGAAGACGGTAAAAAAGGAACAAGCGATGATCTTTTGTTGAAAGAATGCTGCATTTGCGTCACGATCGCCAGATTCATCGAAGATTCTGATTGATTCGCCGCTTAGGGCACACTAGTCTATCTCCTTCGGGGGAAACGACGTCACTCAAAGATAGCGGGACTCAAAACTCTCGTCGCCTAAAGATCTTTATATCGAATGGACTCACATAAAAAAAAGATTCCTTCCTACGTCACGTCTACGTCGGATGGCGAAACGAAAAGGGATAGGGAAGGTTCGATTTTTTTTCATCGCCGAGGTTAAGGACGTCCTAACTTAAAGGGTAGGTACTTACTTCCCAATCCGGAACGGAATCTTGGGTAGGAGAGGTTCAAAGCCTAGCTCAGGAAAAAATCTCTAGGCCTGGAATGGGAGATTTTAAGTGCCTTACCCCTCAAATCAGAACCAGGGAGTCATTGATACCGGTTCACATTCATCAGGAGGAAATGTTAAAATGACGTAACTGATAAGGGACGAGATATTTTTCTAAAATGCTAATGGAAATTTGGGAGGTAATTTCATTGACATAATTTCCCAGTCATAATAGAAACCATAATCAAATTATATCTTTAATTCAACGAGCTGTAAGAAGAGTGAAGAAAATATTGTAACATTAATTATGCAAACACTTTGTTTTAAGACTAAATACATGCTCAGTAATTAGCTAAATATGCCTGCATAAGGTTTAAACTTGACTAATTTCTTCTCAGGCCGCGCAATGAAAACGCCTTCAAAACCGAATATTGTTTTTTTATTCCAATAAATATTACTTTAGTGAGTAATTGATTTCGTTTTAAAAATTGATGAGAAATGAGAGAAACTACACACTATTAAAAGTTCTGACACAATCTATGCGTGAAAAATTCCTCAATTGCTATATAATAGGCTACGTATACGTACGTATGATTTCATTGTTAGGCGTAGTGATTCAGATGTGTGCCAACTGATGGCAGGCAAGCTCCCATTTCCGTTCTCCACGCACTGACATATGGCGTGGGCGTACGCATCTTTCAAAATTTACAAGGGAAACTGCTTAGTAACAGCTCCACCTGCTTCACCAAAATTATTTTAAACAAGGAAAATCTCTGACATTAAGATATTGTGTATTATTTACAATGGTTGCGTACATTTTTTCATTAAAAATTTAAAAAATATGCATTAGCTACTACTTAATTATTTATTTTATTCATTAACCTTTGGCTATTTCACCAAAGGTTTAGCCTCCTTCAACAGGATTTTCAACTAGTGTTTTTTTTAAGACTATATTGAGTGCATACCCGTACCATTATCCATGAAAAATGCATGGAATATTTAGGCAATTATCATGAAACGTATTATGGTAAGTGGCCGATATTTTGTTTTCATTGGAAGGATGAGATCTTTTTCATTATAATGAGGACAAATCCATTGAATTTTATTTCAGATTAAATCTCACTCAAACTACTTTAAATGCGATAGGATTTCTCAAAAGAGTAATGAAAATTGTTCACAGCAGGCCATTCGGGCGGACTGCGGTGTCTTTGAGGGAAATGGCCCTCCCTACCACGGCAACCCAACTAAAGAAGGCATCATACTCTCCTAGCTTATCACGAATACAAAATTTCCATTAAACCTACATTCTCGACGATTGAATGAATTCAAAGGCGAATGGTCATTGCATGACGCATACGTTTGTAGGTAATCGTATCACTTACCATGGCTGAGTACTGCTAGATATCGGTTTGAGCGGGATATCACGTCACATAAAATTCAATGAATTTGACATCATTAAGAAGAAAAAGATTTCATCTTCCCAATCATAACAAAATATCAGCCACACCTTATACTTTTCGAAATATTTGCCAAAAAATACCAGCCATTTTGCAGGGGAAATGGTACGGGTATACACTCAAGTCGGCCCTTTATAAGAGATGAGGAATTTCTAACGAATATATCTCGACAGCAATTGAACAGTGTGTAGTTTGTAATAATTGTCAAATATTTTTAAAATTCAATCAATTACAGATCGCCGTAACTTTTACAGAATTACAAAAACCTCTTCGATTGTGAAGGCGTATATACCACACGGCGTGAAAAAAAAGTTAAGTATATTAATGACTAATGCATACACATGTAGTTAATTTATGACAATTTCAGCCATTGAAAAAAAAATGTTTGCGCCATTAATATTACAATACTACATGTTTCTTAATTTTCTTAATTAATTAATTATGCTGCTGAATTAAATAACATATATAAAAATATCACCTTAAGTAAATAAAAGTTTTTTTCTGTTAAATGAATAATTTATTGTACTATAACGCGTTTCGACGTCAAAACCTGTGTCCCAAAGACGCCAGTTACCATGCTCGTTTGTAAATAAGGCTGCTTTTTCCAAACTGGAATGCTATAATTTTTCTGGTAAAACTGACTTTAATTGCTAAAATTTCATGATAGTAGATATATTTATCCGATTTTCACTATTATGAAGCTAAAAGACGAGAAAAATAGAAGTAGCAAGGAGCCGAAAGTTAGTTTGTAATACTGGTAGGTACCTACAAATCATACTCTCTAGAAAAAATGGCAAACTTCGTTAAAAATAGGTTTTCAACGGTCTAGTACTCGGTAATGGAGAGTGATACTAAAACCAACTTACGTGTGTACATCATGAATTGATCCTTCAACTTTGGATTCAGCCATTTTTCAAGGATATAGGAGTTTTTTAGAATTTTCTAAATCGGGATAGCCGCGGATGATGCCATGTGCCTTCTTCGGCGGTCTGTCGGGTAGGAGGCGTCCCTTTTTCCAGCCAAGGCCCCGCAGTCCACCCAAATGTCTTTCACTCCACTACCTCCATAGCACAGTAAAATCCTTTTGCATGTTTTCGAATTTCCATTTGCAATTTCATATGCAATCCACCTTAAGCTGATGAATTGGGACATCGTTTCCTATAACGCCGCAAGAATGGTTCCAATTCCACGTCATAAATTGGTTTCTATTGTATGCACAGGGACTTTTACATTTTCCGTTCGTTATGTTCAGCAAAATTTAATTCAAATGGCCATTGCATTCATTTTTAATATGACATGTTGATGGCTTGAAACTTACAAAATTTTGCAACTTTTTGAATTTCATAATTCTCTGCAATTAATATCCCTACACACCCTAGGTACTGTGCCAGATAAGACACAACTAGTTTAATCAGATTTTTTTCTAGTAATGTAGGCAAGCTAAAACTCGTAAGAAGCTAAATCGTAAAAAAAAACATAAAAAACGTATCTTTACCGCAGTCTTTTTAAAGTAAATATTTTTCCAATGATTAGTAAAACATTTAAATTAAAATAGATTTACTTATACTAATCAATGAAAAAATAACTTGCAGCATAGGGCTACGCAAACAAATACCTATCTACTAGGAGAAAACATATTTGACACAAATATTTTGCGTTTCATGCCCGCAATCTATTAATACCCGAACGCCATTTATGGTTGAATACACAAGGCGTCCCTTAAGTTTGAACAAATTGGCAAATCGCATTGACGAATTACTTTGATATATAAATTTATTATAATAATAACAAGAAAGTATTAATTCAGTACAGAATAAGTTTTTTTAGATTTTGGCTAGAATAAAGTTAATTTACTTTATATGTTTTTCTTATTTCTGGAAAAATACGTTTAAAATATCCAACAACAAAAATAAAATATTTTTTTATCGTTACTACGAATTAGCTCTAAATGAAATAGGCGACCATCATGAAATAGGAGACAGAATTATGCGTGAGGAATTGGATCACGCAATTAAAGTCATTAAACACAAGAAGGCCTCTGGCATTGACACACTTCCTACAGAACTTATTCATGCATCTGGGGATGAGGGGAAAATATTTTATAACACAATACCCAAAAAAACTACAGTAAAATGTTTTTAACAGTGTTGCACACTTAGCCATATCTCCCACGCCTCTAAAATATTCACAAAAATAATACAAAAAAGAATGGAAGGAAAGATTAAGAACATGCTCACTGAAGACCTATTCGGATTCAGGAAGAGGCACTCGAGAGGCGATCTGGTTAACCATGGAATAGAGAACTCGAAAGAACCAGGAACCCTTTATTGTTTACATAGATTTTGAGAAAGCTTTCCTTTCACCTTTCCAGTGCTGACCCAGGTTTCAACGGATAACCGTCATTTTCAAGCCGAAAACACATCAGCGGTTGCCGAGCATTCCGCCTCAAGCCCTGGTCACAGGACCAAACACGGGTCTTGGCCAAGACGCAAGAATATCATCCGCGCTTAATACGTGAGGCCATAGAAATAGCCAAAAGGCCAACAAATTTTAATAGGGAGGATGGATATATCCTTAGCAGTGTTTGGAAAGGGTTCTTGGCTCCTGCAAAACCCAACGGCTAGCGTCTTCCGAAAAATATTAAAATCGGCCCAACAATGGTGCAACGGACATCAATGAGATATATATTTAAGAGCGAACTAAAGTCGGTAAACGCTCATTCTCCAGATGACGCTTCCAGTGAGAGAGGCGAAACGTTGAAGAATGAACAAAACGCAGTATTTCCCGAAAGCATCATACTACATAGATAAGAAAAGCTGCGAAAGCCTTCAAACCTCATTTTCAAAGTTATCCGTTGAAAGCTGGGTCGGTATTGTGAATAAAAGTGTAGATTAACACTCATAGAAGTTTCTTCTTTCTTTCATTATGAAAGAGTTTCACAAATTTAAGCCTGAAACTATTTGTTTAATTTAAAATTAAACATAATATAAATCCATAATAAATTATATTGGGCCGAAAAATAGAGTTGGGGATAATTTATATATGTCCAGACTTACGGGACACCCAATTTCAAAAAGTTTGCATTGTGTAAGTATGTCGGCGTTATTCATCCCACGCATCGACCCATTGGATTGAGAGCTCTCCTGTTCATGCATCGGTTCACCTCGGAGGAATATATCTATAGAGAGGAGAGTCCCCAAAGATTCCGAAGGAGAGATTAAGTGGAACGTCTTCGTCTACCGGTGACGTGGGATTCCAACTCATCCGTCTCGTCTTCCGCTCCACTTCATCTGCACACCCACGCACCCGGAGTACAGCTGACTCAGTAAAGGCGGAGAGAATCGCGGATGCCATTACACCTTACGCAGATAAAATGTCAGTGGAGCATTAGGGTCTTCCTTGCGCTGGGCAAACAAAAAAAATATAAAAAATTTTAAGCATGCATTTATTTAAAAAAAATATATTTTATTAAAAAAATATAAAAACAAACAAATACCTTTAAAACGTATTCAAAAAGAAAAATGATATTTTCTCAAGTGAATGAAAGTTAAGCCTAATACTGGAAATAATTAAACTCAATTCAATGAAATAATGACAGTAAATGCTATGATATGCAAGGAAATAATGACAATAAAGAAAACACAATGACAATAAAATTTTATGTTTTTAGAAGAGCATGCTAAAAATGTTTTTTTTATTTATTTTTTTTTGCTTTTTAGCACTAGTTTTACTGACTACATTTATTTCATTTCTTATATAATTACAATATATTGTTATACTATGGCAAATACATTCATGTTACAGAATTTGTGGATTTTTTTAAATGACATTTCTTTTGATTTTTGTTTTATATTGTAATATTATTTTTCTACTGTGTAACATGCCGCTTGTATGAATACAATGGAACCTTCTGACAACCCATGTGGGTTAGAAGGACCTGACTTTTAAATGCAATAAAGGCACATGTATTTATTTTTTAAAAAACTAGTTTTTTTAATTCACACTTAATTAACTAGGACTTTAAAAACTAGGTCTTTTTACTAGAAATAAAAGCCAGGTTGTGGACTTGAGGCAACGACTAGTTCTAATAGTTTAGTTAGTCTAACGACTAGTTCTAACGAGAGTCGGCTGCTTAACCACTATTCCACCTCTAATCACAGTAAGGTACTTCATTTCATTATTATTATTTAGTTATAAATGAAGTGGTACCCATGAAAGTAACCATAGGTCCATGGATCCATGGAAAAGCAAGTTAAAGAAAATCATGTAAAAATATCAGCGGTCGCCGGACATTCTACCCAATATCATGAAATTTACGTCGGGAATGCGAAAATCATCAAAACAATAATTAATTGTTATAATTAATTATATTAATTTTCTTCAAAGCTTTTGACAAAAAGAAATTGCTTTGGAACATGAAGAATTTAGGTATCCTTTAACGAATTCCTGTTACGGGGATACCACCAGCTTAACCATGCAATTAACAAAAATATATGCAGTTGTATCAAGCATAACTTTCAAGAAAAATGGATCATAATGAATACATAATAATTGGTTGTTAAATCCTAAGATTGGCTGACCACAATCCTCCATCCTTCCCTCAGCAAGTGACTTTCGACGTAAATTGCAGTTGTAAACTCTGCTCTGTAAATCCGCTTGCAGAACTTTTATAAGGTCCGGTAAGTCGCTGGCAGAACCGTATTATTGCAAGTGTAAACAGCAAACAAAATCTCACTGCGCTAACTCCAGAAAAAGTTTTCGTCAAAGTAAAATCCTTTGCAATCTCTCGCCGAAGAAACTTTCGGAAGTAACTTGCGAGTGTAAACCCACCCTTAGGATAATAGTTTTCACTACATCACAATCACCAAGCTTCGCGAACGCCATACGTTCATTTCCGTCACGTCAAGTGACGTCGATCGTAATTCCACCCATACGATGGCCGTACAATTACGGCGCCGTCAACGGACAATGAGTGACTTTTGTCCATGTCTAACTTGAATACGATATTCTCAGGCGTTACTTTTTAAAATTCCATATTGACAGAATCAAAACAAACTTTGTAAATTTTACAATGAATTTTATTCAATACGACCGGTTTCATCGCATCGCATCGCCTGAAGATGTCGCTTATGCGATGAAACCGGTCGTACTGAATAAAATCCATTGTAAAATTTACAAAGTTTGTTTTGATTCTATGTCTAACTTCTCCGTTACGCGACGTTAGTGGCAGCCAATCCGAGTCCGTTGGTTTCTAATGAGCTTTAATGTAATCCTTACAACATTTAATTTCCAGACCGTCCATTTTCTTTTTATAGCTCCACCATAAAATATAATTAACCTCTATAGAGCGGTACACATTTAATTGACAGTACGGGTCTTATGAAAAACACTGTTGCCAAACTTATTCTCCGTGGGCTCACCTCTACTACACGTAGATAATAACTTCCAAATCAGCGTTTAATTTCAGTAAATTACTTTAGGACATAATACATCCATATCGAGGGGCTCTCTGAAGTGCAGTGAGTACAAGGCATTGCACTATTTTTAAAAAACTGCTGCATTTGGAAACATCGCACCTCCGGCCTCATACAGATTTACGCAGGAAACGAATATTCATAAGAGCCCATACTGTGAACTAAATTATAAAAAAACTATTGTAATAAAATTTGTCAATAATTTGCGAATTATTCATGTATTTTTATTGTAAATTGTGAAAATAAACAGCCACTTCCCAACTCTTAAAAACTCCTTAAGCAAAAACTGAGAAGAATCGGCGCTGAAACTCGCGTAAATCAAAAGCCCATTACATCTGTATCATGGTGTAATCTAGAGCTTCACGTCAATCGTAATACACTCCTCTTTTGCAGAAAGACGACAGAAAACAGAACCCAAACGTCAGTTACCGTCACGTTAGGAAACGCCAAAGGTAATCAAGCCATTAAAATCTAACTTTTCCTCCACGCTACTTCCACAGCAACAAAGCAGTATAGAGCGTCTTTTCAATATTTTAAAACATATGATTTCAATATTGTTTACTTTACTTTTTGCCCTTAAAACAAAAACTAATTAGCCTTCTTAAAGCCGTAATTTGTTACTGTATTTTTGCGTATAATTCATATTTGTTAATTAAGCAATCATAAAAATAAACACCTAGTTCGCGAGCCGTTTATAAATATGTTATCATAAACAGTTGACAATGGGAGCGTTTATTCGGAACCGAAATTGCTATTTTATTCACAAAATCGGTTTATGGAAACAAAAAATGAAATTTAGTGAAAAAATCAATCTTCTAACCGTAGCTATTCACTCATAAATTGAAAATTAAAATACACAAAAGGCGACGCCCATCGAATGAGCTGCGCTGAGACCTTCTACGTCATCCACCTTCCCTCGCTGGCTGTTTTGGGGAGTGGAGTGGGGGTGGAGTTGGCGAGGGTGAGGAGGATTCCGATTGGGCGAAGGAACTGTGCGCGACGGGATGACGTAAGAAGTCCCACCACGCCCATTCCAGCGGAAAGGTTAAGACCATCAGTTTTTCGTCGCTTATAACTCGAGAACTAGGTGACGGATCGAAAAACGGAAAAATACGTCTTTTTATTTTACAAACTCTATGAGATTCGGCCATTAAAAAAATGGTAAACGCCCCCTTTGGCTCTGTCGTCAATCTAAAGCTTTTGATTATATCTACGTATCATCTACATTTAAATGATGCTATCGTTTTCGAGACATTAAAAATCGTGACTTTTTTCAATCGAAGCAATAGAAAATATATAAATATTATTTTTTAAATGTCCGCAACTTAAACGGAATAAAAACTAAATCACTCTTAATGTGTAGCTTATCTTGTAGCAATAGGACCATGAAGGAACAATGAGATATAACGTGTCAAACTCCGGTATATCTCAAATTTTTATATTGACAGTAGATTTAATCATGAGCTTTACGTCAATCGTAATTAACTTCTCGTTGACGGGAAGATGATGGAGAATTGAGCCCCACCGTTTGTTTCCGTCACGTCAGGAAACGTCGATCGTAATTTCGCTCTTATAAACTTCAATTTTCCCCGGTTTCTCTCGTCCTTCGTGGGCTGTGTGTTTTAGCGCGGGGCGGTGCACGAATCATTCATTAACGGCCTCACCGCGTTGCTAGGCAGCACGTTTTTTTTTTCTTTTTTTTAAGGGCAGCAAGAGGAGATCGGCAAAAGCACTCAACCAATCAATCATTTCGACGGCGCACAAGCTGACTGAGTAAAGGGGAATCTGGTGCGAAATTTTCTTCGTCCACCCAAACCCTCTTCCCCCCTTAAAGAGGAAAGTGATTAGTTGGGCGGAGGAGAGCGAAAACGGTATGGGGACCGCAAAATAATATTGGGATATTCGTTTGATTGAGAGATTACCAGACACCGGAAAGGGTAGAACATTACTGGAGGGGATATTGCAGATTAGGCAACTTCCCTTTCATCGCCACCGTAGCGTCGCGTCGGCTGAAATCACTGATCCGTTGATCATTTTCATAATGCGACAGCTTTTCTATTCAGCTTAATTTTACTAATGCTACACCTATACTTCATCATTTTTGTGATAGTATTAATTGAATGGTATAGGGCATTCCACACTTAGCTGAAAATGTGGTCCGGAAAACACTGTTGCCAAACTCACCCTCCATGTACTCACCTCAAGGCCATATTCCTAATGCAACCGTTTCCAACACCGCTCTATGTTTAAGTAAGGGATTAATAAAATATTATTTGCATGAATTCGGACTCCTATATGGGTAGTTAGTGTGTGTTATTCTTACTACAGCCATTGGCAACGTTGCATCTGGCCTGGAGGTTTACGGAGGAAAGTAACCTCCATAAGAAAACATTCAGCTCATTTTGGAACGCCCTTTAGTTCTAATTTTAAACTACTGAAAAGGACAAAACTCATATAGGGTTGCAGCATACAAGGTAGAAGTAGACTATAGTCTTCATTTAAATTACTAGTAATCAACACCAAGATGCTCCTGGCTAAAGAAAGGTTTTTAAAGTCGGATAGTCAGAGAGGCCATCGATATACGCAAGCATAATTCAACCTTCAACCAGGACTAAGGACAGATACTCTGCAAGACATGGAATCCTGTACTTTCTTTTAGAATAAAAACTAACCACTCCTATTCCTCTCTCTGTTTCCTTGTCAGCGCAAGGATATAGCGGATCTACGCTAGGAACCCATAGTCAAACCCTTGAAGAAGCCTCCGGCATTGGCGCAGAAACGTCCGATTTTCATAATCCTTTGAGTACAAAATGTCCTAAAAGTGTTATATTAGTCATGTAATAACTAGTGTTGATACGGAAATCGTAATGATTTAGAACCACGCATAAATAATAACTATAACCCTTATAGTGTCGCGCAAATATATATAGTTTATAGCTCCGTGTTCCTCAACGATATATTGTGGCTTGTGTCATATTAAATAATTTTTAATATAAAGAAATTGAAAAAAAAGTAATTTAGCTCTGAGTAAAAGTTATGCAAAAGACATAGATTTCTTTCTCAACAAAAAGAAAGTTTTGTGAATGTCTTACCAGCGTTATAAAAGGAACAAAGCCATGACATAACAACTTTAAATTCTCACACGTAATTTTTACTTCAACTGCAAAAATCAAAAACAACGTGAAATTAATTTTAACACACAAATATTATTTGTTTTCATTCATAAATAACTATTACAACGCTTCTAGTGCCACGTAAACATTTATTGTTTATAAGTGCCAGCAATGATATATCATACGAAAATATCGTTAGATTTGCAGTGATATGAAATAATAAGTATTATATATATTGTTTGATGTAATATTATTACGAAAGATAGAATAATTTATCCAGAACACAGTTAAAGAAAGGGTATTGAATGGCTAAGCAAGTTTGTTCCATGAAATGACCCTTTGCTATTCCAGCAAATATTTAAAAAAAAACTACAGAAATCCACAATCATGTGATATTATTAATAGCACGTGAATCATAATATTTTCAATAAATTCATATAAAATATTGTGAACTATTTCAGTGATGCGTAAATATATATATAATTTTTAGCCCAGGCCGAAGTTGATCATCCAAACCCTGGGGCAAGATCACGGATCCCAATAAAGCGTTAGCTCGCGTTACCGTAATTTTTTAATTGGGCTCATGAGAGCGTTTACTTCATCGAAGTTCTTCAAAAATTTGCCAGGAGCATGAAATTACTAATTTTAATAGATGGAGTACGTTCTTAGGACCCTGACTATGAGTATTGTCCTTCTAGAGTAGTTTACGTTTTGGATAACGATGACAACAACCCGAAAGAAGGAACCGTGATCTCATCCCTGATGATATTACGAAAACTTCTTATCAATATTGCCGTGGCCGTACTTGGGGTACATAAGTCATTAAAGGCCGCACGTCGAGCATGGTAGAAGGAGAATCAAAGAACTATCAAATATTAGGTAATCTTATTTATTACAGTACGCAGCACTGGATTAAATTATACTAGTTGTATGAAGTCGGCTTCTGGTGACCTGGAGACGGGGGTGCTCATAGCAGCAACAGCGAGCGATCGGCGAAGTCTGGTCAGCGGTTGATGATAAGGACGTGGTCAGCTTCTTGATGCGCGGTGCGAGGCAGAGTGTCGGCACAAAAGATTGTTACGAATAGGAGTGACTGACCTCACCCGAGGTTTATATAGGAAGTTCTCTCTTTCTTCAAATAAGGAGTGCTTACGTCAAAGCTCCCCTTCCCTTCGGGAACGTCCTCGCGAAGAGAGGATTTACGCACTTTCCGACCAACCAGGTGCGGGGCGGACCGAACACGCACCGCTTATTCATTTGGTCATCCTTTTTGGATAAACACCTGGACGTGCCCTCGTCGGGGTCACTGCTAAAGGCTTTGGCCCCGATGAGGGTACTTTCATGCATACAGTGGCTCTTGCGCACTCTTTTCGGCCGGTTGGCTGATCACGGATCACGTTGACCACCTGGCATTGTCCAATTAATGGCGGCATAATCCAATTAATGGCGACATTGTACAATTAATAGCCCGTTTGTTCTAGAGTACGCAGGGACACTGCCAAAACTTTGGGGGAGGAAAGGGGTTCTTTCTCGGGTGTGTCTCTTTCGCATATCGATTTGAATAATCTCTTCTGGAGGATGAGGAGTCATCCTGTTTACCACATTGACGCATGCCCGTTCCCGGATGTTGCATGAGCTTACTTACGTAGCTCGTGTGGAGTCAAGAGGGTATGATGCAGATGTGGAAAAATGTGGCAAAATGAGACCGTTATTCATGTCCATGGGCCAGGGGTGGCCAGGGAAACGACGATACGACGACGTTGGGTCGGCCAGTATGGAGAACCTAACCGATGGAAAATCCGACAGGAATTCACATCCATAACTCTAATAAAATTAAAATATATTCTGGATATGATAATTTGTAATTCTCACAAATATTTTGCGGTACTGCCGGTTGAAACGCATAGACGTCGACATCTTCAGGAAAAAAGTATTTTACACACGTCCCGGGATATACGAGATCCTGCCCAAAAGTTCCCAAAATTCATCAAAAGATTGTTTTACACCACATATGGACCTTATTCAGCACCATCACCTTCGAATTACACCCCTTAAGAATATATCTGCCGCTGTAAGAGCTTCTTACAAGTATTTAATGCCATCTGGAAGTTCTTTTTCGTGAGCGTGTTTAGCTTCGCCTGCGATTCCGCTCCAATTTCTTCAACTATCTAAAATCTTTGGCCTTTTGACATTCCTCTTAGGGAACAAAAAGAAGTAGCACGGGGCTAAATGGCGGGAGAAGAGTGGATGAGGAATTTTAGTCATGCTTTTTTTCACAAGGTCCCTGCAGACTTTCTTTTCATCACGCAACAGCCGCGGCACGAACTTGGTAGCATTCGTCTCATCTTGAGTTCGTTGGACAAAATCCTCTGGGATGTGCCGCGCAAAGGTCTTACGATGTTGGCAGACGTCGTGCATGGTCCAACTACGGTCTTCCATGACCACAGCCCGGATAGCAGAGCCATATTCAGGCGAAATGCTGCATGACGACCGTCCTGGACGTTCATAATCATCAATCGATGTGCGACCACGTTTAAAACGCTTAAACTATTCCTAGATTTGGGTCTGGCCTTAAGCGTTGTCTACAAATGCTTGCCTTTACATTTGATGTGTTTCCGCAACGGTTTTCTCTAATTTGAAGCCAAACTTTACGCAAAAGCGCTACTTTCTCACATCCGTCATCGTGAAATGCCTACGGAAGCACGCGCAGCAATGAAAAAGTTCTCACAAATAATAAACACGTTCACCAAGATTGAAGCCGCTTGGCTCACAAAGGGTGCACAAAATACAACTTGCGGCGTTTTGTCGTATCGACACTGGTTCACACACTGCGTATGAATTTCTGGAACTTTTGAGTGGAACCTCGTATATAAAGGTACTTCAGGGTATTATGAAGGTTTGTTGGGATGGTTAGTGGAGGAAGGGGGTGAAAATGACCATATGGACTGATACAGGGGATACCTAATAAATATTTTCGAAAATAATAAATTGTGTATGTTACCATTGAAGACGAATTATCACATAGCTGAAGCAGATGGCATCAATGTCAATCAAATCTCTATGTTGACTCTTTAAGTTTTTAAAAAACGATCGGTTGCGGAAAAATAAAAATAACAGTATCCGATCTGGAAGGGAGTTTTGTAGGGCGTTGGTTTTTTTTCGGATTACATTTTCCGCGCCGACGTTTCCCAAAGTTTCTTTCGTCAATGGTTTAACATATCTTCCTCCTCTCCCACTTAAGCCAGCCCCTTGCGACCCGAAGTTCTTAACGAGAGGAGGGGGGGAGAGATGGTTATACGACACGGGGATTTAGGCGTAAGTAGGAGAGACTTTGATTGTCGGGAAGAGAGAAAAAGAGGGACTAGCGGAGTCTGCGGCGTTGAGAAAGGCGTGGGTGACGAAGGCTGGAAACTTTTGGGGAAAGTGACAACTGGGTAGTAAAGTGCGCGCGGAGAGAGGAAGACAAATTAGTTTTCTGGGCGAAGTTAAGCGATTGCGTTCCCCCCTTTCCCTTCATCGACGTCCGTCCTTTTTTGCGTCACCTGCTTGAAGGAAAAAAAGAGACGGTCGAAAAAATTTTACGCAAGGTGACTGGAAATCACTTACCTCGACGTTGGACGATAAGAAAATTGAAACGGTAGATGATTTCGTGGCTACAATATTTATTGGGGTGTGGTCTAAGCTTAAATTTTGAGGACGTGGCCGCAGAAAAATGCTAAAAGCCAAATTATTTATTTATATTTTTTATTCATTGGATTCATCCTAAAGGTACTAGACTAGTTGTGATACTTTCAAGTTTTCTCATGTTTTTTCAACTTTTACCGCTTAAAATCAAAGTATGCGAAAATTTAGTTACAAAAAACGATGCCCAGCGTTTAAATCCTATCGGAATATATTGTTCTCACACTTTTTATTTAATCAGAATATTTACGAAATGTAGACTTTGGTCAAGGTTCACTTGCCTTTATCTATATATTTCCTCATCCGAATGAGCCTTTTCTTAAACTGAAATTCAGGGATATGATTCATCATTGGAAATTTTTCCGGTGTTCTTGATGTTCAGATAATGTTTTACTCAGGAAATTGTAAATCACAAGTGGGGCAACCGGATTAGCTATGTAGGTTTTCAAAGTTGGATATTCCACCATTTAATTGTGCTGATGATGGAAAATCTGGCGGAAATCCGGTCCTCACTTCCATTTAAAAGCATGTTCGGAAAAGGTATTTTAATCAAGTGCTTCCTTACTTCCAAGCCTGTTTAGCTAACAGTTATCAGACTCCTCTTCTGGTAGAATGCATTTTTAGGTTATTCTTCTCACAGTATCTCTTATATCGCTAGTGATTCTGCTTCCCAGACAGCAAAATTCTTCCACTTCCGCAAGTTTTGGCTACTCGGATTTTAAGGTAAGTCTGGCTTCATGATTTCATCCACAACCCAAGGTGTTGTTTTTCTCATCATTGACCTTCTTATAGCTTCATAGTTTTGTCCATTGTCTCGTCATATATTTATTTTCTCCGGCAGAATTGATATCACCAGCTAAACGTAGCATGCCGATTTTTTCTCCACATACTTGTGTCTTGATTTTTAGTTTATTCTTTACTTCATTATTGTTTTTTTTAATTCGTTAATTGAAGATCGTGGATGACAAAGCACACCCTTGTTGTACTCCATTCCTTACTTTTGCTTCGTCCGTATTATCCCTATATTTTATCATTGCCAGCTATTCTTTATATAGCCTCCATACTACTTCAGTCATTAATTGATACTCCGATGCTTTTCCGCGTAGGTGCAGAGCATTTTGTTCCAATCCATATTGTAAAATACTTTCACTCGGTGGATACCTTAGCAAATATTTTTATGGACATTACTACCTTGTAGACTGTCGGCTTCCTAGGAGAAGTAAGATATTTTTACGCTAGTCCCAACCCTCTCTGTTTCTTGATCCCATTCCGGCGTAAACTTGCTCGCGCGATAGTTTATCACGCAAAAAAAACAACACGCACACCCTTTCCCTCCAGGGACAGTGAAGAAACTCCAACGATGGCCTAACATGGATGAAAGAATCCCTCTTATGAAAATTCTTTATGAATAATTCATCAAAGGAGTAAAACTGGCGGAAGGAATGTGCAAAGTTTCCTCGTTCATTACCCTGGCTGATGACAGAAGGTGGGTCCTGCCTCAAAAACTCTTTTTATTAAAGCGATAAGTTCGCTTTGAGCAAGTGGTTTGTTCAAGTACAGTACCAGTATTGTAAATACCAGGGTAGATTCCTTTCATTCATGACCATTACCGGAGAATGCACATTCCATTTTTCATCAGCCTCGATCATATCTAACTCGATCCCTCCTGCTTTTACCGCAAGCATTTCTCAGGTGCCCTTGTTGAAACTATTTTTTTTAACCGTGAAAAAAAAACTTAATAATGCCTCACATGTTTCACCTTTATTTTTTCAATTTATTTTTTGCATCAACATTCAAGAAAACTAAAAATAACGATGATGACGTTGATACCCATTTCCTGTCGGGTTGATGAGATATTCGTGGTTGCAACTCCTGCCTTGGGCAATAAGGTTGAACCATTTCATGAAATTCTGTTTTTAAGGAAACGGTATTGGATGTTAGCTGCAGCTTTCGGAGAGCTTCCGCGAACCCGAATAACGAATTACCCAATATTGAGTTTAAGGGTGGGTCACGCCACGCCGAGACAAAATTGCGTTACTTAACCTCCATTTGGGGAGGTTGATGCCCTTCATTTTTCTCCCTAAAAATCTTCCCTTTTAAACAACAGCGGCTGGAGGGTAGAGATTTCAAATGCCGCATTTCATCATTTCCGCAGGCAATCCCTATTTCATTTCCTTTCCGACCCAATTATCGATTTCCCGAATGCATTCCGAAGGGCTGTGTCCAATGGGGGGAACATGCTTCAGTTCGCCACAAAATCTCTGAGGGCGGCTGCGGAATTTGCGATCATTTTCTTTCAACTTTGTGTTCCACACAAAAACGCGAATTAAATTACGATCTACATACATATAGTTACATATCCATACATTTCCCTGCGGAAAAGGCGCAGTCAAAGTGCTTAGCTATTGCATCTGGGCCTTGTAAACTGGCTCTCCTCGAAGAATCCTCCAGTACGTCCCATTCTTGTACCAGCATTCACTTGCTAGGCTTCTGGTACATTCATGGAATACTTCATACACTCATAATACTTCCTCTTCCTACGAGGGTTTCACCAACGACGATTTCAGTCAAAACAATTACTCAATTCAACACATTTAATTGCTTTGTTTTATAATAATTAATACAACTGATGAAATTCCTAGGATACTAACAAACAATAATACAGGGTACATACATGTAGGTACAAAATATTCAGATTATTCGAGGAATATATTTTTAATAGACACTTTTTTCTCAGCCATAGGAGTCAACTGCAGCGACATTTCTGTAGAATTACAGCATCTTTAGTTCAATTATAGAAGTAATTTGCTAATTATTTTTCAATGATAGCAGTAATTTGCTAACTAATAATGTTTACAAACAATAATATGGTAAGGTAGCAAAATTTTAATTTGATTCAATTCCTTAAGAATCCTCGCTAAAAAAAAGTTTTTTTTACGAAAATGGTATTTATATTAGGTAGAGAAATAATATCAACCCACATTTGTAATGAAAGCATAAGAATTTTGATTCCTATGCATGCATTTCGGTCATCCAGGTAACTATCGACAGGGAGGTTTAAAACCACGAAAATCTTGTTCACGAGATTTTTCACTCACCTAGTCGATTGTCAGCTTAATGACCGTAATGGATGCATATGAGTCAAAATTCATATTATTTCATTAACAATTTGGATTATGCTTTGAAAGATATGGAAATAGGATTAGAGAATTTTAAATTAAATTTTTTACTGTTTGCCGAAATATTGAGGTATTTTTAAGGGTATGTAGTGGTGATAAACCGTCACATAAAATTCAGTCGATTTGGCCTCCATAGGATAAAAAAGATCTCATCTATCCAACGATACCAAAATCAGATCAGACACTTACCGTTCTAATTTTCGGGATACTTGCTAATTTATAGAAGCCATTTTTCATTGGGATATGGCACGGCTAAGCACACCAAATAGACAAAATTTAAAAAAAATGTGGAATTTTTGACCCATTGACCGTGTCAAGAACTAAGCAGTGTGTAGTTCGTTTGCTTTTCCACAGTTTATTTTTTAATGAATTAGTAACTGTAATACTTTAAAGAAAATCGTACCAAAACCTTTAGTTATTAAGGTGTTTTCTGCGTGAGGTGTGTAATAAATGAGTCAAGTGAAATACCTAAATATGTATGTTTTATTTAACTACTTCGAATTTCAGCCTTACGAGAACAAATATTTTGCATGATTTCTATTACAATATTTACCTCAAGTATGCTTCTAATTGTTACATAATTTTAAAATAAAATTTGAATACAAACTTTAATATAATTAGAGATGTATGAGAAACATTACGCTCAAACTTTATTTTTGTGGTTCCACCGTTAAATAATTTATTTGTCATTTAATTTACATTCTTTCTACTTGTTAAAGTAATCGTCCTCTCTCTGATATAAACAACAAAATTTTACCTTTCAACGCTATTTTTCTCGCAAAAAGAACTTGGGAGAATGGGAGAAACACGGGGGGAAATAATATGTTTCTACGCCATAATAAATGCCATTTCCGAGCAAAACTGTTCATATGAAGGAAAAAATCCCGATAAATTGAATGAAAATAAAGAATAAGCATCCTTCCACATTATTTTGTAAGTTATTAGCCAATGCCTGCCACATTTGAAGTCAAAATGCAGTGATTCCATTTAAAATGGCTCTGCATTCGGCTCCTGTGGCTGAAAAAAGAGCTAATTTCAAATATATTCGCCAAATAATCAGCATTTTTGCACCTTATTTTTGGTTATCAATAGGTAAAGTGAGCCATCACCGAAAGCAGGGTTTTTAAACCAAACAAATAGGTGGAACTTCGTGGGAATTTGTTTTGACTCACTAAGTGGCGGTGGGAGCCCCATAAACCACTAGCAATGAGCCCTATTGTCCGCAGCAGCTGTGGCTGTGCTGCTGGTGCGTAGTACGTGAGGGAAAGGAACCACATAAAGTAAGAAAACTCGGCAACGCTGTGGGGGATGGTAATATAAAAGAGGTTGACGCGAGGGAATATAAGGAGAAAAAGCGGAACAGAACCGCCTTTTCCTCCTCAAACCCTCCAATTTCAACCCTCCCTCCCTCTTTTGCCTGCCGCCCTCTCAAAAGACTTCCCCCGCAGGCTGTAGCATTGATTACGGAATAATGGGGCAATGAAGACCCTCCCGCCGCCTACCCTCCCATCTCTCTCCTTTAACTTTTCCGTGCCTGGCATGGTAAACGTTTATGAGGGCGAGTTGAGGAAAGAGGAATTTTGGTTTTGGCAAAGGGGCTCGACGGAACGGAAGAAGGTCACCTCCTCGAAAGAAAAGAGGGGATGATTGCTAAATGTAAGGATGGAATCCCTCGACGCCTTATTGGAAATTGGGACCGTTAGATGATAGGGAGAAGAAGGTACTTCATTCTTTGAAGGCATATTTTGCATAAAATTGAAGAAAAAACACTTCAATGACCTTTTATGGGTCATATACGGAAACGCTTGTGAAACTCATGAATACGTACCCATCACGCCATTCCCATTCAGGGTTGGCAAAGTCAAAGAGATTAGCTATTTTTGTTCGGCCTATAAAACTAACTCTCTTTTAATAATGCCTTCCATAATGCCCTATCCTTGCATACCTCTTTCATTTTAGCAATAATCATGAGTTGCGTCATACACGCTTGGTGCCTTCCATTATCTCTAGCTAGTCACTTCGCAACACAACAGCGTACTTTCCGTCTATAACATACACACCCTATGCACTAGAAGAAAAAGAAAGGGGAGAGATCTCAGAGAACCTCTCCCGATTTATTTATACCAACTCTACATATTTTGAGGATACCTATAATTTTACCCCTCATTTTGATGCAATATCTTTCTTCAATTATAAATATTAATTTTTTATTATTACAAATATCAATCATATAGTTATTATTCTTTATGGTTGCTAATCCCGATTTATGAAAGGAGTCCATATATTATTTTATTATTCTTAGGCGGCGCAACTCAAAACAGATCGGTTGCAAAGTTTATGTGCGCAAAAACAACCAAAGAATGTCGATTATGGCATCCGTGATTGTTGCCTAGTTTGTTGATTTTTAGTAAAGATGTCAAACATTCATATTGTGAGGTTTTTAATTACCCTGTGATAAAACGTTCACGTTTTCAAATACTAATTTTGAACTAAATCAATCTATCACGAATAAATATCTATCAGGTCTAGTTTTGGTTTTTTGTCTGGTTGCTTTCAATCCAATTGCCACTCTCAGAAGGCTCCATGTAAAATGTAAAGACTACATAGACAAAAAAGACAGATGTGGGGTATATGCATTAAAATGCAGTGAGTGTAATGGTGTCTACGTGGGACAGACCGGAAGAAGCTTCGGTGTGAGAAGAAAAGAACATTTGAGTGCTTATAAAAATAACAATGATAGCAAAAGTAATTTAGCTAAACACTTATTATGTTACAATATCATGAGTGATTTTGAACTGGAAATTTTTAAATTTTTCAATGACCAACGCGAACTGGACTCAAGAGAACAGCTAGAGATTTTGAAAATTATGAATGACCCAGACATCACCCTCATTAATGAGTGCCTGTACCCATCCTTCTCCCCTATCCTGGCCTCCGTTTCGAGCAACCTCATCTCCTCCCCTCAATTACCTCCTTCCTCTGATGACACATAACGACAACTACCATAGATGCATAAACAAAACATCGATATAAACGCCGAATGACAATGATTACTTATCGAAACCCGGGTTGTCTGTGTCATTTTAAAAAAAAAGTGGTTTTGGTAAAAGTATATTCATTTAAACATTACAATGATATACCATAAAGTTGCACTAGAACAAGTTAACTTTGTTATTGATCCGCAAAATGCTACCTATCGGCAAGTTACAAAACATTTCGCCAGCGCACATCGTTCCATTCTACGTCGTTCGTGTGCGCTGAAGCGCGCTAGCGTGTTCCGATTTGCGCTAACTTCGACACTTCGAACGGAAAGCTCCCACTTTCCTATTCTTAAGACTCCTAACATTACTCCCCTCTAGAGTCTCTTCCACCAACAGTCACCGACACTCGCACTCTTCCACCGACACTCGCAGTCTACCTCTACCTCTCACACCGTTCTCTCTGCTATAGTACATCTGTTTCGCTTTAAAATGTTATCCAATCCCTCAATATGACCAAACCAACTAAGCACATTCCTCCTTTATATGCCAATTACCGTAGCGTCGAAACCATAGTCATTCACCACCCACTCATTCCTAACCCTATCCATTCTACATAACGCTGAAAACATGTCTCATTTCCCGGATTCAAGCTTCAATGAACCCATTCCTAAGCTTTTCCGGACATGCCAAGGTTTCGCTACCCGAAAATAAAGTCGGAAGAATAACACACATCTACCCTGCGATTTTGCCTTCCCTAAACAAACACTCATTTCTAATATATGCCCCACATACTAACTACGACTTCCCTTAAAATATTCTCACCCCTTATTCTTCATCTATCCTCCATCTTCCGCAAACGTTCGGTCAAAGATCACGATATCGCTCACTCGTTCTATTATTTCATCATTCCATGTATAATAATGTGCTATTTTTCTACATGGAATAGAATATTGAATGTTGTGAGAATTGCATCGCATCACTACAGCTTCAGCCACACAGGAGAAACATATTACCACATGAATAATTTCAGGCTCTCGACTGTAAAAAGGAAAGCCTTAAATTTAATAAAGGTATGAAATAATATTCCGTCAATCATTAAAACAAGCATTTTGCCATTCCTCACACAATTTCGGGCCAACAAATACAAATCATCACTTGAATATAGCATTTTTTAGCATTTGCAAATAGAACAGATTTTCTACCCTCCACTCCGACGATTAATTTATACAATAAGGCAGATTTGATGCCATTTCTTATCAAAAACATTCAGAGACATTTATATACATGTATACAGTTTCTTTATAAGGAGTACCTTAAAAACACGGTATAGAGGAGAGCTATGGTGATGATGGCTTTTACGTCTAACGCATTCCGCCTTTGGGTGTCCTTTGTTGATTCTTCCCTTTCATTTTTCGTTCCGAAAGTGTTTTTAGCAGGCTGTTATGCCTCTGAATGTGCCATATAAATCTGTCTCCTCTGCTCCAATATATTCATGCATTCATTTTCTACTAAAATTTGCATGACTTCCTGAACATCCCTGAATTGCACTTAAACGTACCTACTCTGTAATAGCGTTTTCCATTGATTTTTTGAACTGTAATGAAAATTGTGTTCACGAATGAGCCATTAATTGTTCAGAAAGTAAAAAAATTGTAATAATATTTTATAAGTGCATACCGAAATTATGACTGCTCGTGCTTTGGCAAAATTAGTTAACCGTGCCAGACTGAACATAATTGTGTTTAATATTAAGTCTTATATTCTCTTAAACTATATCAATATTAACTTGTATATATAATATTGAGCACTTAATTATGATTGAATGTTTTTTCTGGAGTTAAAAAATCACCAATTTGCCAACGTTTCGCCTTTTTATGCAAGCTTCACCAGCGCTTTAGGTGACATTTAAAGAGGAGAGTAACAAATTCCAATATTGGAAACAAACTGTGATAAACCTTTTATTTCCCTCTTTAAATGTCACCTAGAGCCCTGACGAAGCTACCATTGTCGGCCTTGGTGGCGGCGGGATAACGTCCTCGCCTGCTATCCCAAAGGTTGCGGGTTCGAATCCCGCCTGGGGAGTATTTTTCACTTCCCAGGGCATAGTTGTTTGTGCATGTCGATTGAATGAATTAAGTATGAAAAAAAGATTTATGTTCCACAGGAAAAGGTCCTAGAACAATAAAAAAATTAAAATAAATGAATAATAAAAAGGCGAAATGTAGGCGAATTGGTGATTTTTTACTTGAAAAAAATAATAGACATAATATTAAACAAAATTATATAAAGTCTGGCACGGCTAACTAATTTTGCTAAAACAGCTGCAATCATCCACCTGAAAAACATTCAATTATATCAATATTTTTTTATAAAGAAATAGCGGAAACATAACTTAATCATGCTGATTTTTTACAACAGCTCTTCAGATCGCCAACGTTTCTGAGAATTATAATTACTTGTTTTTAATTAAACGGTTAAACTACAATTATTTTTATTAATGAACGGGGATAAAAACAAGCCCGTAGTGGTTTGAGGGATGGGAAAAACCCTGATTCTCTAGTGTTAATTGTTGATTCTCTCCATACTCTCCCTCTTCATCATTCTATAACAGCATCACATTTCTGTGGCCTCACGTGTTCGATTCACTACTCCTGTCGCCGTGCAAGTTATAGTGACATACATAAAAAATGATCCAAGACGGTACCTACCTAGAAATGCATGAAAATTACTCTATTTGGAAAGAGAAACTTAATATTTTATATGCTTTAGATTGAGAACTTTCCTGCGGAACCTTTTTGTGAGTAAAATTGATCGAAAAAAAAGGCTAGTCAACTGGAAGTGCCACATATATCCCTTCCTGATTCACTGGTTGGAAAGGAAATTGGAAAAAGAGAACTTGGGGGAGATTTACCTGAGGAATGGCCAGGAGAAGAGGAGGCGGAAAATGATTTAAGAGGCTTCCTTCACGTCCCACGTTTTGCATACCATCGCTTTCCTTCCACAATCACCACTTCTTCCTTCTTCTTCCCTGCCCGAAGATATATGTCCCTGAAGATTTTATAGTTAAGTCACCCTCTTCTCCGAGATTTCGTGTTTTCGCGGAATGGTTTCTGGGAAGACAGTGCCATGATTTTCTTTCCAGACAATTGCTATAAATTCACTTCAAGAGCATTGTTTAGCAACAAGAGACAATCAGAGATTAAGGTGGTTGTACCGTAAAAAACGTCATTTGTCATTTTATTCATATTCTGCCAACAAAAACTTGTTCTCTATCTGCTGTAAACAAAAAATGTTACCTTTCCACCATACTTTTCCCAAAAATAGAACTTGAAGTTATATTGAAGAGAATGGGAGAAACAAGGAGAAAAAGTATTTTTTCCAAAAAATATAAATGCCTATTCCACGGAAAAATGTTTTCAAGAAGGAAAAGCTCCCGATAAATCAAATAAAAATAAATCGCTGGAATCTAACCTACTTATTTTTTAGTAACTATAGAATAACTTCCGTATTTGTAGTCAAAATGCGGTAATTCCATGCAAATGGCGCTACAGCCGATTCCAATTGCTGGGAAAAACTGCTCGTTAAAAATTGTTCCGTGGAATAATTTGCATCTTTTGTCCCTTAATTTTGGTTTTCTATAGGTAACGCGTTTCATCAGCGAAATCCGGATTTTTTTTAATAAAATAAACAGAAATGTGGAATGTTGGTAATTGTTTTGTCCCTTAATTTTCGTTTTCTTTTGGTAACGCGTTTCATCAGCGAAATCCGGATTTTTTTAAATAAAATAAACAGAAATGTGGAATGTTGGTAATTGTTTTGACTTAACAGCCGCGGTGAAACCTCCCAAATACATTTTTTGAACGCATTTCGGTGGAATTTGACGAAACTTACTTCTATATTGATCAGCTTAGCGATTGTAGCACTGTGAGGTTAGCTGATATCTTGTCATATTGAGCGCTCCACGTTTAGTTGACAGTATGGGCCTTACAGTGGACGACGTTGCTGAATTTCCGCACCAAGTGCAAACCAATGGGTCACGTGCGTAACCATTTTCTACATCGTGTAAAACTTTACGAAGTTACTTTGGGGATTGATATTTGCATATTGGAAGACTCATAGATGTGCAGTTAGTATACTGAGTAGTAACGATGTTAACTATCCTGCTACTGTTGGCAACATCGCACTTCCAGTCTTATGGATTTTTTTCATAAGAAACGAATCACCATTGAGTCCTTGTTGTCAATTAAATATGGAACGTTCTATGGTGGCGTACGATGTTGCCACATTTTCACCGGTTAAAGCGTTTTGCTCTCTCTATATATATAAAATAGGTTAAGTACAAAATATGATAATAGTGGTTCACATATCATTTGGATAAATAGAGGTCTAAGTCTTAAATTAACACAGCTCTGGACGATCTCTTTCTTACCTCAAGAAAAAACTATTAATGCACCAATGAGCGATGTTAATAAGAGGATACGGATAAAATAATGTCCCTTTAAGGAGATTCCGCTGTGACTGCGTGTCTAAGAACAAATACTGAATTCCACCTTAGTGTTTAAATAACAATGCTTTCACTGATGTCAAGCTATATCTATAAGAGAACAAAATTAAGGTACAAGAAGTGGAGATCAGTTCACGAATATATTTTTACTGGACAATTTTTCCAGCCATAAGAACTCACTTCAGCGTTATTTCGGTAAACTAACAAACTTTCATTTAATTTCGTGTTGTTATTTGCTAATGAATTAAAAACTAAGATGGATTGATACCATAATTTGAACACCATCAAATTCCCTCGTAGAGTCTAACAGCATGTTAATGCGACAACTCGTATATATGTTAGATTAAAAAAACCTCTTAATTTTACTCATGTATCACCGATTCTCGCATTTAACGGCATGTGATACCAGTTAAATTAGCAGAAACAATTGCATGGAAAAGTATGATTTTCTTGTTTATATCAAACAAAGGAATCATTTTTTTCTGTAAGTAATCGGAGTAGATATTAATAAATTATCTATTAAGTCAGTTCACGATGGAACAAACTTGAGAAAGCGGCGTTTCCCTTCAATATGCGGCCCCCACACATCACTGCATTTTCCTCTTCCATGTGACATTTGTTTCAAAATGAGCGATAAACTACTTTTAGCCACAACATCTCTGGTTTAGGATATTCATGGTTGAAAGCTTGAGGTATTTCAATGCGAAATGTTTTACCTCCAAGAGAATCGAGAACGCATTGCGGTTTCAACTTCGTACGATTTCAAATATATAATGGCAACAAAAGATCTTTTGTGATTCGTAGAATAAATTTCGAATACTAATTTAAAATTTGTACGGAGCTTATCTTTCGGTGATGCTTGAGAATCCATTGGTTTTGTTTATGCATACAAATTCTGGAAAATTTATGGAGGAAATATTCCGCCGTCTGTAAACATCTCTCAGTCGATATGATAAAATGAACGCTAGCGGTTTCACTAAATCATCAGCCGGAGAGAAAGCGGATGAAACGGGCGCTGATGCTTTCATTTCGAATTTACCTTATCTCCCCCAAACTTGCCTGAAGGGGCGAAATGGAGCGGTTTCCGCTTAGGAGGACGGAGTAGGAATCAAACCCCGTTTTCAACCATGAAAAAGTCAATACGTAGTGGTCGGCAAGGTATATAAAACTAGGTACAGGAAAAGGGTTATTGCGTAGCAGCTCAACCAACTATCTTTTAACCCTGTATCACGCAAACATCGGCATTCTGTCAAGTAAAACAGAAGGGTTATTCCTTCTTTTTAATCAACAACCTTTATCATTGATTTTTGCCAGTATCTATCATTATAGCCATTATCTACTTGTGGGCTATTGCACGGAAAAGAAAAACAGAAATGGAGTAAAATCATAAGTGAACCATAAAAATAAAAACACTTAAATGCATGCATAAATATATAAATAGCGAAATAATCTAAAATAGATACATTTTAAGGAACTCTTGGTTAAGAAATATAAATACATGCAAAAACAAGATTATTCTTTTACTTAGTGAAACATTTCTCACTTTGAGGAAAAGAGGCACATCTTAATTTTTGAACTGGCTGTATTCTTTTTGACTTTTGCATGATTTGATAACTGGTAATGACTCATCGGTTGAAGATATACTTAACTACTTTTTAAAAATGAAGTTTTTACCTTACATTAGGTGTTTAACGTTCTTTTGCAGCATCCTTCAATAAAAGGTATATAAAACAGCTCTTTTTTACCTTTCTTTATGAAAACATTGGTCATCTCTTACAGATATGCAAACTTTTTTCCATATTTATCTAAAGTTATTATCATTACTAAAGTCATGACATTACAAAATCGTTTTAGACAAGTTTGGTATAAATATTAAAAAAAATAAAATCTATGGGTATTAAATTGTTTATTGAAGATCAAAACGGAGAAAAATGAAATAGTTAACTCGAAATAACTTCCAAGCAGGGATCACGTGATCCTTTATCGTGCATATGAAACTGTTTAAAATTAATTTAAGGTTCAAATATAAAACTGTTTTATAATAATTGTTTTCTGAGTACCTACGGGTGATTTTTCTCACCGGAAATATATTGTTTTGTGTTTGAATCAGTAAGACTTTTATTTTCCCAGCATCACAACTAAATAAAAGAATTGCACTTTAAGTTCCTCCTTCAACGGTAATTACTCTTTAATCCAAAATTTGTACTTTCATGGAACCTCATGGATGGAGACCTCAATTATTATTTGGTGCGTTTTATAAATACAAAAATGCTAGCATAAAATATACCCCGAAACTTAAATATCTCCTTAATTTTATTAACTTGATATAATGGAAAACTTCGTTTGGTAAACACTGACACACTATAAGCAGATATCCTAAAATGATCGTAAACAGTTCTTCTTATCTTTCTCTTACTCTTTGTTAATACTTTTCCTCCAAGAATTAATCTACTAAGAGCCTCTTTTTAATTTAAAGCTCAGAACACCTCAAAATTTATTCAGTCGCATCAAAAGGAAAATAAGAAGTGGAAATATGAATTGGGAATATAGTGGAAACTGTGGAAATAATTTAGGGAAACGCGATGAGTACCTTTTAATTTTAACTCATTAAATACATTCGTCCGAAATTCGGCTCTGACTGGAAGCACACTCGTTGGACACACACAAGTCATTTATCGAATAAATTTCGGAATCGGAGCGGAAGTAAGGGACTTAGAGCAGAGGAAGGATTGGCAGATCGTATAGTGGAAGGTGACATGGTGGAGTTGAGAAGATGGTCCGTTTCAGTAGGAGGGTCTATATGAACTGAACTCAAGAGGCTAGAAATTGTGTTCATTTACGTGTTTGGAGTGTTAATCGTAGGCCATTGAGTTCATTTTGTAATAATTTTTCAAGTAAGTCGAAAAAAAAATTCTTTGAGTATGAATCATCTAATAGCATCTGTTTATGTGTTGACACTCACGATACAGGCAGTAATGAAAAAGATAGAAAAATTATTTTACCGATGTTATTCCTTAATAAAAATATATAACCTGATTTTTCGGCGAGGTATTAGACATTTAGACAAATATATACATATAAATATGTTTGTTTCGAATATTTAACTCGGCGTATAACATTTATATTTGTAAGCAACAATTATAATAATAAGAAATGTACTTTTTCGCGTTTACAAGAAAATCTATACACATGTAATCGAATTATAACGAAATATATATCATGTTTCATAAGGGTACGAGTTAAAATAGCGTTTAATTCGCAAAAAGCCAAATCGGTCTGATGAAATTTTTTTCACTTTTATCCATAGACACCTGTAATGAGAACAGGTATGCAAAGTTTAACGCAATTCAGTACGTAAGCAAAAATTGCTCCGACTACCAAAAAATATCCCTCTGCTAATCGTTATATTTTGCTCCTTAATTTTGTATTTTAATGCCTTAAGTACATTTAAGTACCTATACATTTTCAGTTAAAGCAGATCTTTATAAATAATAAAAACTAAAAATTGGAATAAAGATTCACAAAGTCACAGATTTACCTCCTTATAATTCTTGTGATGGCCCACAACTTCAATTAACACAACCATCTGGTATCCGATTCACCTTTTAAGCCATTTTTACGGGATACCATTTTACGTTTTTGGCAAAAACCGAAACATAACATTCTCCAACCGGCTCAAAACTGCAACGTTTACAACAGAGAGCGAAAAGTTGAAATTACATTCTTGTCTGTGACAAGTTTCTTAATGGAAAAACAAGAAACGCTTTATCAAATTATGCTTACATGAAATTATTTGAGAGAATTTTGTTAAAATTGGATTTCATTTACATTATGCCCGTCGCACGACACTAAAAATCGGATCGATTAACTTTTTTGTACAAAATGTTTAACCGTGTTACATTTGGAGCTTATGATTCAAAGTGCGCACATCGGAACACATCGAGGCACTCTTAGGACGGTAAAAGGGACGATGTACGCTGAATAAAAGTTCGGTTATCTCCCCGTAGATAGCGTCCTGTTGGTTCGTAATAGCCATCGCTGATTTTTTTTATTTTATAAATTCGTTCAAACTACATTCTTAAAAAGGAAATAATTTTACCGGAAATTAATTTAACACTCTACATTATTAATTTTTTCCGTCTTTACTGAACATTTATACATATTTAACAATAGCGGATGTAATTATTGGATTCCTTTTCTCCTCAAAAACACATCTCCGTTCATCATCGCTGCTCTGTTTCCAGATGCGCTGCCTAGTGCGTAGGGTCTGAAACGAATGCAAAACAAGTTAGTTGTTATCTATCACTTAAGTCCCTGGCCACGCGCAGTAGACATTTTTGGGACATGGGCTAAAAAACTACAAAAATCCTGCGAAAAGGGGGAGAAAGGTCGTTCAGTGTGCAGTGCCAGTCAGGCATGTCAGCCAGTGGGACATGGGCTACGGAACTTTCGCAATGTTATCAAAGCGGGGAGGAAGGTTGTTTATATTTGACGGTCAATTATAAAACCTTTCTAATTGCCACCAAACATCACAAGAACTTGTGCATAACAACAACTTGTGCACAAGAACATCACAACAAGTATGTAATGACTCACCACTACCTGTCATGCCGTTTCGACTCAATTCACGATTAGACCCCCGGACAGGATTCCCAGTAGTCATATCGATGGGTGATTTTTACCACTTGCCCATTACTTGGGCAGGGTCAGTTTGAAAGACATCGTAATTGCTGCCAACACAAGCGCTTTGAGATGTGGAATGACTCAACACTACCTGCCGTCCCGTTTCGAATCGTTTCATAATGAGATCTCAAGATAAAAATGCCTGATAAAGTCATAGTGAGGGGTGATTTTAAAAAAGCTCTAATTAGCCTTATGTGTTCTTCATTGCTTTTTCGCGAGGTACTTTGGTTCCCTTTGCCTCATTTTCTCTCTCTCTCCCTCTCTCTCTCTCTCTTTGCCTCCCTCTCTTCCATCTCTTCGTCTTTCCCCTTCACCTCCTCCACTACTACTTCCCCTCGTTGTCACGAAGGTCTGCCCCAGGAACTTTTGCGAGAGCTATAGCGAAGTGAGGAGCGCCCTGAAGCGAATGAAAAGATCCCATCATCTTAAGCGAGAAGATGGCATGCGCCAGGTCAGCGTTCCGAGGGGCCAATAGTTCGGCTCTTAAGAGGGCCTTACTTACAACCTAAACTTTTAAAGAAAGTGTGGAGGGACTTAAACAGAAACGAAGCGTCACGCGCAAAGGATAAATGGGATGAGGAAAAAGAAGATGAGGTGGAGGGGGGATATGGTAGGGTGCGTGTGTTTGGAGTGGAGGGGGGACTAAGTAAGAAAGGAAACTTTCGTCCTCCTTCGAGATCTCCAACGAGGAGGGCTCTTAAAAAGGGCTTTTCAAAAGGCTTCCCCATCAACGCGACTCCCCCATTTTGACGTTGGATCGCTGTCATAACATTCGGAGGAGAGGGTATAAGGACGGGTATTTTGTGGGGAAAGAAAGCTATCTTGTGACTTGCTACGTCACCCTTCCTTCCCTCCAATCTATCCGTACCACTAGGGCATGGAAAGGTTCGTCGGGGAGATGAAAGATGGCTCTGCAACAAGTATTAGGATTTCCCCGAACGAGATTACGTCGACACTCCACGAAGGCGTAGCCCGGATAAGGGAAAATCCGACGCTTTCCTTCCCTTTTGCTATTGTTGAGGACCCGCATGCGCGGGTGTCGATAACGCGGTTGGCTATATTTTCCCGTCAAATGATAATCAATTTTTATGAAAAATATTCGCCGGTTATAGCCTTCCCATGATCATGGTGTCATCCGCAGATAAAGGAAAAAAATAGATCGTACAATAAGGTATGGACGATAGGAAAGGGGAATATTTATTTAATAAAAAGCGCAGTAGGCCACATTAAATGAATCAATTATAATGTTCATATGCTGAAGACATTGTATAATTATCGGTGCATCAAATATTTATGATGAGTGATGAAAAAAAGAAATTATTTAAAAAGGCTAAGCGGTATTAAAATATTCTTAAATTGCGCGCGAAAGATATGTTACATTTTTTTGGATTTGAAAAAAAACAGGCTTTACTTTCGAGCACCACGACGTTATCTTCGCTATGATAAAATCTGGGATTCTCTGGGATTACAAGGTCAAATTCCATAATAATGGGAGATAACGGCAGTATTTCGCTGAACATATTTAATTCCTGTAGCTCATAATTTGCATTTTATTGTTAACTGGAGTTACCGATCATTCTTCTTTCATCTTTTGTTTGTTAATTACATCTCCACCACTTATTCAGGCGAATACATACTTCGTTGTATGGATTGAATTATTCGCCCATCAGTGCTGATATATTTTAGTGATCAGAGAGAAAAGAAGCAGGTATATTGAAAAACTCAGCGACAAAGATGAGACAAATTTGCTGGAAAAATTTGGCAGCACAACGGAATACTGGGAATAATACCAGAAGGAGGAATGAATGGGAGGAATTTGTGCAATACTAAGAATTTAAATATGTATAACACACAAAATATAAAGAATGTCAAAGTGAAGAATTATGTATGAATGAAGTGGCTGCCGGAGAGGAGAGTGAACTGGAGAGTTGCAGAAAATCAATCTTCGAATTGAAAACTACTCATGATGAAATTGAAAAATTAATTTTCGGAAGGGTGAATGTTATTCGGAACAATTTTGAAAGAGAGGAATAGATCAAAAAAGGCTGAGAACTACTTCCCCACGAAAATGAGCCGCCATTTGTTTCTCAAGCAGTTAAGGCTTTTTAAGGCAATGCGTATGTCTCTCTGCATATTAGATTAAGGTCACGATGTCCACTCAACCAAGGCGTGTCTCGGATTGGTTGTTCTGCAATCTGCTGACACTGGTGGGAAACGGCAGGGCCACGTACAAAAGGTGGCTCAGAGACAGTCTCAGCATTACAAATGTCAGGGCGCATCGTGATTAATCCTGCTCTAAGCCAAAAAGGGTCGAAAGGTAATGGGAACCTCACCTCAGCACACGGCCTTTGAATCTTAATTGGTCGAAATATAGTCCCTTTAAGTGGTGAACGGTAATACCTTCTTTGGTCATTCCAGATTCCAAATCGACAAGTCTTACCATGAGCTGAGCAGAGAAGTGCTGTCAGATACCCAATGGCGTACCGACGGGGGGGTTTAGGGTTTAAACCCCCCTCAAAACATGTTTACCTGAACTAGCGTTTAGAATTTTGCTTATTGGGCTGAAAAATATAGTTGAATTGTCTTAACGAAAAGAGAATGTTAATTTAATTATTGTTTTAATAAATAATAATATAAGTATCATTTTATGATGATACACATAAATATTAAGGAAGAAGTACATACAGAAGTCGATCCTGCGTACGCCACTGTAGATACCTGACGATATTAATTGGATGCATGTTTCCCAAACATCTGATGGAATTGGGAAATCATACTGCGTTTGGATCTAAATTTTTACATATTATTAAAAATAATTAGAACTAAATTTTTACAGCAATATGAATTATTAAGCTGATCAGTACGAACTTCAATTTGTAACGACCATTTACTTAATTCTCATTAGACTCTTGCAAGAATTAGGTATTTTCCAAAATTTTCAATTTAAGTAAACGGATCTTTATATGTTACTTTAACTCAAATAAGTTTGCGGAGTGAAAATAGTTTTAAAATTGATTGAATATTAATTGAGATATTTAAGATTAAAATAGTCGAAATTTCAAATTCTTTTACGGGGCTGCGAAACGAAATCTGATTGGCTTGACGTCATTTTCGCTGAGCGATAGACAGCTGAGAGGGAGAAAGTGAAGGACTGTAGAAGAGACTGTATATTTATAGAGTTTTCATTGAAAACAAAGGCTATAGCGTGCAATGGTTTTATTAAAACCACATCGAATAATTTACCCAAAATATATGTTTATGGTAGGCGTTTTTATGAAGAAGGACGAGCGATTTTCTTCTTCCGAAATTCGTGGAGCTTAAGTTCAAAAACTGTAAGCATAAAGTTTGCTTGTAAAATCGTCATTACTGTTGTTTATCATTTTAATGCAAATAATTATGTATTTGGTGTATGAGCTTTATTAATTGTTTTTCCAATACACTCATAATCATTATAATACTTCTTCTTTATTTCTCAAAGTCCATAACAGTCCATGCAACAGTAAACAAAGAGTACCTTAGTAACATATCAACATAACACAGTACTTGCCAAATATTTACGCTGCAAATACTTAACACTCTTAAGAGGTTAATTTGTGATTGTTTGTAGAGGTTTCTATAAGTGGCTTCTCTGCTATTGAAATGTCTAAAAATAGATTCTCTAGAGAGTTATAGTGGTAATGCTATAGGATACGTCTAGGTGAAGAGAGATGGACCACTGTGAACAGTCATTCCAAGAATATGTCCAGAACACAAAGTGTGAAGTAAAGCATAAATTGAGCAAGTGGATATTGAGGAATCCAAGGAAGACATTTCAAACATTCAATGTCGTGATTGCGTGAATGCATTTCTTGTTCGGTGTTTTCACAGATGTATTTGTACATTGTGGCACAAAACACCATCTACATATGCCATATAAAGTAACATCAAAAACAGAAAAACGTCCAAAACTAATTTCACCGCATCAGTATCCGCCGTAAGCATAATAAAACGCCTGGGTCTAAATGTAAACAGCGAAAATGACGACACAGGTCATTCGGTTGTTTTCGGAGTGTGCTCGGGAGGATTCGTTACCTTCGACTTTCTTTAGCTTTTAAAACCGAAATTTATACGATTTGATTAGAAAACTTTTAGCCAATGCAATAAGTTCAAGTAACAGAATCAGAATATCGGTAGTTTGAAGTACTTGGAAAATACCCAATTTGAAGGTGCGTGTTTAATCCATTTAATAAAATTTTAGAGGTGAAACATTATTCTCTTATTTCTTTTTTATTTATGACTACCCGATTGGTACCCCTTTGCTATTTACTGGTGACTTCATCATAGTTTTTTGTTGTTTACCCTGTGACTCAGGTCTGTTTTTGGTGTTCTGTCGGTGTGTTTTTGTTTACATTGAGTAGACAAGTCCTCTTCTGACAATTGACTTATATCTCCCCCATCTTCTTTATGTAGACCTATTCTGGATTAGTGACTGAATTAATTCAAGTGCACATCGTTTAAATATTTCTATTTAGAATACGGATAGGATGAATACCATTTTTTAAGTTAAATAAATTTGAAAAATAAAGTAGCATTGAAGACATAAAGACGTTTCTAGTCATTCTCATTTCATTTCTGAGAATGACGATGACCTGTATTGTCCTCTTTGCCTTTACCACAAGTTCTGCTATCAAATTAAATATTATTATTTACAAATCCAAAACCAAATCAACAACCATAAGTAAAGAACCTCTGCGATGTAAGCTATCCATTGATATATGTAGCTCCAATTGAACAAGTAATGCACTTCGACTAACTGCGAAAAAAATGTATAGTTACAGAAATCTGGGAAATGAAGTAAAGAATACAGATTATGAAAGAAACATTAGCTGAAACAACGCAAAATAAGGTGGGAGGAGCAATTTTTGTTTATGTTCAGATTTGCGTGAAACTTTGCTAACGTGTTCTATTAAGTGATATTTTTAGATAATAGTGAAAAAATGCATCATACCGATGTGCAATTTTGGCAATAAAAAGCTCATTTTACCCGTAGTGTTGTGGCTGATAAGATATGCACCTAATCAGGTGGGATATTTCATGCGAGGTGAGGAGTTCTTAATAATAATACGTTTTTGTAAAACAAAAGCAGAAGGGTTAGACTTATCAGCAAGGGAGGTAATGCCGTGAGCGCAAATTTTTTGTTTCAATGACCACCGGATTAAGTGTGGTCTGGCAAACTATGAGAGCAACACAGAACCGGAACAATTTCCATTTGGCCAACAAAATGAAACAAATCCCACCTCATTTCAACTTTTATCGTCGGAAAACTGAGAAACTCGATATTATGGGTGGGATTCTGAACGGAAAAATGAGAAAGGAAATTGATAATGTACATACTTATAAGTTGCGTGGTGTTGGGAGCGAAAGTGCGTGATGGCAAAATTATTTCGCTGTATTATTTGTCCTCGAAATATCCTCGATATTATCCTTTTTTAGTAAACAATAGAACTGCACTTGCTCTGCAGACTCATAGTATTCCTCCACCACATGGGGATTTATTTCATACGCGTTTAAACGGCACTCCTCAGTAAACTTAAGATAATATAGGGATTTATACCCCACCTCCCCAGACTTTCTCACGAAAGGGTATGATAAAACCAATGTGAGACTTATATTACTTCTTTGTATTTACTTATATTCTACATCGTTATAACCGCCACACACAATTGTTTATAAATAAAATATTCCTACCATCTATTCAAAATTTATCTATATTTATTATCTATTATTTTTATTTAAAAGTCTCTTTTTATTTGTTATTAATGGCATACTTTAAGATAACCCTGTTGGCCTGCAATCTCATTTTGGGTATATAAGGATAAACATAAATGCATGCTAAATTCAGTGGGTATGAGTTATCATGGGAGTGATTGAGGAAAAAGAAGGAGGGGTTAGGAATGAGTTTTTGATTAAAGAATGTGGAATGGCTGCTCTGGTAATGGATTTACATGAAAAGAGAGTGCTTCGTTAGTTTGGCCATGTTTGGTGAATGAATAATATTAAAATAACTAAACAGATATGGTAAACAGATAATGAAGTGAATGTCGTGAGAAGAACGAGAAGAAGAAGAAAGGGGTGGCGATGGAAGAGACTATTAGGAGTCTCAGGAACAGGAAGGCATGTACAAGTACGTCTGTAGTTAATACTGAAGCAAAGAGATATGGGAGATATTATTGAAAAAGATTCAGCTTTTCAGACCTGAAGCCGAGAATCCTGCTTTTTCGGCTGCACTTACCCCAAAAGACCCTTGCCTGGCATCACTTTCGGAGATGAATGGCTGCCAACTTCACCCATCAATACACAATGCTGCCAACTGTACATGAATGGCATGTGTATGATATGTGTGACATGAAAATGTATGGCATATGAGTGCTTCGTTGGTTTGACCACCTCAAAGGGATGGGTGAGAGTAAAAAAACTAAACAGATACAAGTTAGTTTAGTGAATGTCGTGAGAGGAAGAGGTATACCGAGAAGTTCAAGGGCGAACTTAGTGGAAAATGCCCTAAAGAGAAGGAATGTTAGGAGTCTTAAGAATAGGAGAGCATGTATGAAGGATAGCATGAGTTTCATATAAGTGAAAGAGTTATGGGGCAGCATGGAGGCATTAATCGAAGCCAGTTTTTTAGGTCTAACGGTGGGTTTAAACTCACAAGTTTATTGCGCAAGTTACTCACAATGAGCTAATTTCGACGTAAATTGCAGGCATAAATGGCTATTTTAGTCCGCTCGCAGAACTTGTAAAAGTTTCGGCAAGTCGCTTGCAGAATCGTGTTGTTACCAGTGAAAACGGCAACCAATCTGGCTCTGGGCTAACTTGTGGAAAAGTTTTGGTCCGAGTAAAATCCGCCAAAGGCTCTTGCAGAAGAAACGTGTGTAAGTAACTTGCCAGTGCCACCCTAATTCCAAGAATGAGGCTCTTTCCACAATGTTTACTTCGAATGGAAACGGCGTGATGGGTTTGCATCAAGCACGCAGGTATTCCATCACGGTAATGAAGCCCCCATTGTATTTGACGCCAGAAAGCACTGACTCGACGCACACCAAAGGTATGGGTACTATTAATACGGTGCATGAAGGATTGGGAAAAGGAGGTCCATTGCGGTTTTGCGGCTGGGTTTATGAGAGCAGGGGGGAGGGGTGTATATAAAGGGATGATATAGGAAGGGCAAAAGGTCGGCGTTGGTCTGTCGGTCGGGTCGGCTCGGTTTGTTATCGTCCCTCTCCTGTTCCTTCTGGCCTTTGGAAGAGGCTGTTGTATTTCTCCACCCTCCAGGGGTCTCCCACATTCTCTGAATATTAATGAATTGCAGGCTCTCGTTTAGCTTCGCTGGAGAGAGTTTTCTGAGGGGTATGGGGGGGTAAGGATGTGGGGGGGTTTTTTGAGGGCTGTGGGTCCTGAGTCAGGGATGCTCCATTCCCAAGGCATAGAGCTTGGAGAGGGAAGGGGGTTGCGTTCAGAGAAGGGCCCGGCTTGCTCTCCAGAAATGGTTTTCGGTGGAGGAGAAGAGAGAAGGAAGGAAGGCTTTGGTCGGCATGAGAGGGAGAGATAGGGCAGGTGCTGGTTGGTGTTCGGGAAATGCGGGTCGTAGGAGGAGGGCTGTGAGGTGGAGAAGGCGATGTGAGAGGGTTGAGACGGGCTTTATAGCTTCGGGCCGAGATAGCGTAGAGTTCGCTTTTTTTAAATTTCCCTACCTTGTGGTGCAGGTCCTTCACCCCAAAATTTTCGCATTTTTGGCTCACTTCTGAGGATAACAACCCTATATTTTTTTAAGGTAGTTTTCCTTTCAAATTTTTCTAGGATGCGCATGCTGAGAAAAAAGGTCTGCTAAGTTATTTTTTCTTAATCGTTTGACCATGAGATTAAACGAGAAAAGAATAACTTACTGAATCAACATTTAAAAGTTTTTAATGGTGACTTAGGCTTTGCTGTAGCACATCATTATCAAGTACCGAACTTGATTTTGCTGTACTGCAGTGAAAACTAGGTTGTCATTAAGACATATTATGTGGATTCACAAAGTAATTCTTTGTTATTTAACATGAAACAGTTAAATAAATAAACTTTACTGCTGTAGGCTTCACTTCGTAGAAGTTCTGGACGTTCGTATTCATAATAAAATATAATACTTGGTACATTTCTACAGTTATTAATAGAACGACGCGTTCAGCCGATTAACGGCATCATCAGGTACAGAATATATATGTTTGGCATCGCCAGGTACATAAAATTAAAGAATTATATTTAACTATGAAGACGACAGTTTCATAAAAGTACGCCAGAAACTATTAACCTTACTGTGAAGAATAACTTTTGATAGCGACCTTTTTTTATTCATGTCCTAACTCACATTCTTCTAACGCATTACAGGATTAGCCTTCCCTGACGTAAATGAACTTTGCTAACCTAAATTTGAAGGCAGTTGTCATAGCGAAGTTCTATTGGACGCGCAAGCAGAGAAGAGTAATCTTCTGAATTCGTTTTTTTCTTACTTGTTTTACAGTGAGTTATCATTTTCGATAGCGTTCTTTTTACATTCATGTCCTGACTCAAATGCGAAACATTCTTTCGAATTAATTTTGCAAGGACTAATTGAGCCATTTAAGGATATTACTTACTACCATACCCACTAACACCAAAGGAGGTATGTGACCTCATCAAAAGTCTGCCTCCATTTCTTCCGGTCTTAACCATCTTCCTCAGGGACCCTCATCATGCCAATGTCTAAGTTCACTTGGTCTTTCCAACGTTTTCCGGGTCTTCCCCGCTGCTGGGTCTTCTATCTCAACCTGCTTTATCATGCTATTGTCGTTACTCCTTACATCGCGGCCCACCAACCTTAGCCTTCTACTTACTACTTCAACAACTCTGCATGAAGCTCTTAACAGATCCTTCATCTCTCTCTATCTTATTTAATCCTCCAAGTGTCTCTGTCCTTTGTTGGCCCAAATATCTTTCTCAAAACTTTGTTTTCCCTGATTATTAGTTTTTTTCTCAGCAATTTTATGCACATTCCATGTTTTTGCTCCTTACAAAATGCCTGTTTCGATGATGGTTCTGTAGAGTTCTGCAGAGTTTTTTATGGCATTACTTTGATTTTAACATATTTTTTAGGCTGTATACACCATCATGGTAACCAATAAAAATATAATTTGTCAATTCCACACAATTTTAATTGAACCGACCCAGGTTCCGACAACTTATATCATTATCAAGATATATTTCTATTGGTTACCACGAATATTACGCTCTTTCTGTTCCTGTATACACCTAGTTTTCTGTGTTTACTCAGTTTTTATCCCTAAGTATTATATTTTTGTGAGCTGATAGCAGTCGCAATATATTTGGACACATCTGCTTTTTCTAAAGTTGAAGTTTTTAAGAATACTAGGGCACCAAACTGGATCATTAAATACCCTTAAAAATTCCATTCCCAAAGCAACTAACGGTGAAAATACCTAATCCAAAGTATCACTGCCCATTGTAACTAAAAATAAAATGATCTAAACAAAGATATCTTTCCCACTTTTTGTTCTACCAAGAAATATTAATATACTTAACAAACCTTTCCCAATTATAGGGTATTTACTGCGAAGCATGGATGGATTCGGTACCCCATTTATAACCCTGAATATTCAACGGACACTTTCATTGATTATAACAGGGGATTAATTAGCGTTACCCCTACTTAGACGTAATACTTCCCATAGATATAGATAAAAAAAAGTCAAGCCGTATTTTGAAAATAGTTCCGCAATTCTTAAAAAGTTCTTCATAAAAATTCTGCCGTAAGGAATATATTTTTCCGTTAGTAATAAGTTCATAACTAGAGTTACAATATATAACACTATGAGACTCGGATAAAAAGACTTACCTTTCGAAAAGTTTTGAACATGGACTTTCGGGTATGACCTTTTTTCACTTAATAAGATGGTGAAGCCACCAAAAATATCTACTATTTTGATTAAATGTGAGTATTTTTATCTGGATTTCCTGTTCTTAGATATATTCACTATAGTGACGAACTTATGTATAATCGTGAAAGCATCCTACAAAACTTATTATTTTTCCATTATTACTAATATGCGAAATATTATTTACAGGTCACTTTGTTATTTTCGGTAGACTGAATTCATTTTTCCTTATCACCAATAAAATTCTGTAAATTATTTTGATAGCCATTTTAACCAGTAAAAGCTATTATCATAGGGAATTGTCTCACCCAAGATAGTGGATGATTTTTAAAACAATTGTCTAATTATGGTATAAGCCCTTTGAACATTGATTAAATAAAGTTTATACTATCGTACATCCTAGAGAAATTGCGAGAGAAAAACTCCTCAATTTGCTATGGATAAATGAAAATAACCTAATCGATCTCGGCTAGAAAAATGGATAGGTAAACATAGCGCAAAGAAAATAAACGTAGATATTAATTAATTATGAAAGAATTTACATGCCGATACAGAAGTCGGTAAAATTTTAATTAATTTGATTCAATTTTTAATATTCACGTATGTTTTCCTCCCTAAAAGCAAAGGTTCGTCTCATACACCGCATGTTATTATTATGAAATGTATGGCGAATTAATTGAGATAAAACTTATACTATCAAATAAAACTCCTCGAGAAAAGCCGAACATATAACTGAATATGCTTAGTTTGATTATATTTAAAAAATATTCTGGCTTGCTGTTATGATTAAGTGGCATTCGCCATTATAAAACGTCGCCTATTCGTAAACTAGTAATATGGCGTAAACATCTGGATGGTTTTATTTGCTTTGGCATTTCAGTCGATTTCAAACCTTATCGTTTGACTGATTAAATCAGGTTGATTTTTTAACACTCCGATCCTAAATCTTGAAGCAAACAAAACATTTTAGAATCCTTACCTGTAGATCCTTTTATCGCATGTGGAAATGAAGAGAAGAAAATGAGATGGTAGGAGTGGTACAAATGAAAATGAGAGATGAAATATTTTCGAAAACAGATATGTTTAATAAAAATGTTTATACTTGTCTGTTTAAAAAAAACTGTTAAAACCCTCGATCGACAAGTTTTCACGGGTTGTAAAGATATTTATAAAAAAAGGATTGACGCTTAAACTATTCACGCATGTTTTACTTCCTCAAAGCAACAGTTCTCCTCTCGTCTCAAACACTTCATGGAATGAATATTCCTGAATGAAATACGGTAAACACAGCTCTCTTTTTGCTCGTCTTAAGAACGATTTGAATTAGCTTTTTTCAAATGTATACGTTCGAAATCCGTAAGCAACGCAAGCATTTTCAACGGGGCGTGTGAGCCACCTCTCTTCTGTATTCCAAAATAAGGAAAAATACGGAGCTGTTTACGTAATGAAAAACCTCGCGGATTCGGTAAATACGCAGCAGAATTTTAAATGGCCGCATTCTCAAGTGACTGAACTCGAAAACATTTTTCGCACGGGTATTTAGCGCTCGAATGAAACGACCCGAAAAGTGTAGAATGGGATGCGTTGAAATTTTTAAATGCGTGGAGACTTTTTTTTAAACTTGAATGCTGTTGTTCGTACCTAAATGCTTCTTACGCCATGCAAGGGTTTTGGATTTTGCGGCAGAAATGTAATTTTGTTAGCCTTGGAATGCAAAATAGAGTGAAGGATTTCAATATCCTAAAAATATTCCCGAGGCAGAACTATAGTTATCGTGTTGTAATATCTGGGAACTTATTTTTATATTTTGTATTTTATCGATCAATGACAGGAGTTCCAGAGGAATAGGTGCGAGAATAATAGCCTATTTAAGTAGTGCATAGACTAGAAATAGTAAAACCGAAATATGAAAGCATTTGCGCCTTTGAGTAAAGGTGACAATATTGGCTAGTTAAAGATTAACCGCGGCAGTGAAGTAAGGTGAAATTGACTACTTATTAACTACTTACATTAGCGACAAAGTAAAAAATTTATTTATTCCATATAAAAATCAATTTTCGTGTTCTCAGGAGCCTTTTGTATGACTGATACATGCTTAAATAAGAAAAAAATAAACTTTTTATTTAGCATTTACTCTTTCCATTCAGTTTTCACCGAGGCTTGATTTGACTTTCCTTTGGATTACAATGGCGAAGACAACTTCCATGCAAAAATTGCATTCCCGACATTGTCGTTGCTTTTAGACCTAGGAAACAGGCTTTTTAAAAATAATTTCCTCCATAATTCCTTATCCATTCATACTCTTTTAGCTTCTACTACATTCATTCTAACATTGCTTAATACACGCTTTCTTGCTTTGCAGATTCACAGTATTCCTCCTCTTAAAAGTGTCTTCCACCTCATGGGGTTTTATTCCATACGCGTGTAAACGGCACTCCTCAGTAAACTTAAGATAAGATAGGAATTTATGCCCCACCCCCCAGATTTTCTCAGAAAATGGTAAGATAAAACCGATGTCAGACTTGTCTTACTTCATCTGTATTTGCTTATATTCTACATCGTTATATCCGTCAGACACAATTGTTTACAAACAAAATATTCCATCATCTTTTCAAAATTTATCTCTTTTTATTTTTCATTAATGGAATACTTTAAAAAACAAATAGACACGCCTCTCACCTCGTTATTCAGCTAAATTTTATTCACAAATGGTGAGATTTGCCGCTTAAAAATTTGCCGCAATAAAAATTCCAGGAACTGAGATTTTGGTATCGCTTGTCACTAAAGGAGGATATTTTCGGATGATCGCATTATACTTTCATGGATTCACATTTGGAAATTCAGAGAATTCTGGAAAATTATATTTGAAGACGGTAGCGAACGAATTTAATGGAATATTATTTGCAACTAGTCGACCCGTGCGAAGCATTCGCACTGTATCCTCCTCAAATCCCACTTAATTGAAGTCCACACCGTATAGTTAGTACCGTGTAGTTAGCACGTCAGAATCCATACGGTACTTACTTTTGAGTTGAACTTGTGTAGATTTCTTTAAAGTGAATAATCTGATTTGATCGCCGGGTTTGTTTATCGTAGAGAGCAGATACGAAGTAAGTTGGTCGTCATGGACTAAGTAAAAACAAATGACTGCGAGCGGTTTGGGGAAGTAAATATATATTCAAGTTTTGATTAATTTAGTTTATTTTATAAATACCTGGATCAGCAGATCGAATACCTTAAATTAATATTTTAAGCCGAAATTAAATGCGGGTTGAGATAATAGATGCATGAAATTGAAATCGGTTTAATTTCGATATATCTCGATATTCTCAATAGAGGATCGATAGGTCGAGGGCGGGATTTCCAAAAAACCGTTTTTTTCATTTGTAATTTTTCGAAAAACAACTGAAATTTGAGTAACTTATATATTTTTTCCGGTATAGTGGTTAAGAAAAGCTTTAAAATGATGCCTCATTTATGAAAATTGATGAAGTATTAAGGAGGTTATGGCGTACCGACACAAAAAAGCCCTTGAGAAATAATATATATGATATTTAATGTTTTTTTTCGTTTTCCGACGATCTTCAGCAATTTGTGTGCGGTCAATTCAGGAGGGCAGATGAAGAAAGTTAACAAGAAGAGAGAAGTTTGACCCATTCTGACATTTATTTTTTGATAATCGTAACTTTTGATAAAAGATTATGCATTAGGAAATTATCATAGAATTATTATGCACTATATGAGATAATAGTAAATCGTTGCTTATGGATAGCTCCCTTAACTTGGATGTACTAGAATCACTTTAGATATCTTTCATCTACGAATATCGTCCTACACTCAAAATAACTAACGTTGTTAAATATACAGTGCTCCAAAATACAAAATATTATAAAAGAGAAAAAATATTAAACGCAAAGTTTATTACATACAGCATTAATGAATCACAGAAATGGCAATTTTCCACTAGATAAGATTTAATACGACCATGATTTCGGTGCATTGCATCATCATCCAGGTCCAGGTACCTGATGATGATGCAGCGCATCGAAACTATGGTCGTATTAAATCTTATCTAGTGGAAAATTGCCATTTCTGTGATTCATTATGCTGAATTTCCACCATATCACGCCTGATACCTCTCTTTTATTAAAGCATTAAATTATCCTAAAAATCGAAAAATGCAAGCATGCAACATTTTAGAAACGTTTAACTCATAATAAATATATCAGTGTATCCTGGGCATCCCTTGCCCAAAGAATTCCGCACGTAATTCTTGGACAAATTTATTTTCCGAATAGAAAATCACTTAACCCCTTCCCTGACGCATTTTTTTGAGGAAATGGTTCCAAAAAGGATCATATTTTTTTATTGCATTTTTTAATTATTTATATGTTATAATGATGGGAAAACAAGTTTATTTTGAGCATTGAGCTTTTATTTTTTAATAATTTCAATTTAAAACCTTTATTGTTATCAATTGTCTAAAGTGAGAGAGATTCACTTCTACCTCAGCTAGAACAAGTATTTAAGCCAAAATATCTATATTTTTATTGAAAATTCTACAACCCTAACATATATCCAAATCGAAAAGTACAAATTTTAATTATGTTCAGATTTTTTTGTGTGGTAAGTCCTAAAACATGGTGAGAGACAGCGTTACAACCACAGAGTTACATCGCAATCTGGGCAAAAATATCTGCTTTCCCTTCGAATAATTTTCCAGTGCACATCTCGATTTCTAGTACATAAAAAGCACTTGCTTGTTGGGCTTTCCTTCTTATTAGTGGCTAGGATCAGCTCAGGAAAGTGCATTTCTAAGGGGCGGAGAGGGTGAGGTGTTGCGGGTGGCCTACCCACTTCAGGGTGTAATAGTGTTCATATAATAATTTCTGCTTCGATGTCGTGTATTTTAACCTTCACTTTCACATCATTACCCATGAAATGAGTGTAATTACGTAATTAATGAGAACGCCTCTCCTGACGAACGAAGGAAACTTGAGGAGAAGGTATTCATTCCCTCTTCCTAAACTCTTCGTCATGCCATCAAAAGGGTCATTATTTCCCCTTCCGAACCCTTTTGCTATCGATAATATACCCCTTTATAAAGGCCTTCCGCGAGAGAATCGAATTAACCACGCAATTTAACGTCATTACTCAAAGAGAAAAACCCTTCTTTCCACACTCCGCGAGCAAAATTCTAACTCATATTCTCCATAATCGCTGTTCGCGACGTACTGAAGGGATTCTTAATAGGAGGGGTCTGATTGGGGAGAAACGGGTTTTTCCCGAAGACCAATTAATGAATGAGATCGATGTATTCATGTATATAGCCAGACTCCTCAGTTCGGAAGCTATGGCAATCAAATAATATTACAAGCAGATTTGTGAGACCTTTTCTAGCAGAATGGATAATGTGAGCGTAAATTTGGAGTCATTTGTTCTTTGCACCCGGGACTTACAATAAAAAAATATGATGTAGGTACTTCTTTTTGAATAAAAAGGTTAAACTTTGTTTTATTAAAGTTAAATTTTAATAATCACGACCATGGTCTCGACGGTTAACGCCATCATCAGGCAAAGTCATTGATAAACTCGATGGTTTCAGGCTTCACTTTGTGAAAATCCATTCTAATGAGTTCAAAAAAGATATGGTACTTTTTTTTCATAATCTGTGAAATAATCTTTAATAAAAATCTGTGAAAAAAGTACCATATCTTTTTTGAATTCATTAAAGTCATTGATAACGTTAACCGTCGAAACTATGGTCATGAAAATGAAAATTTAATTTGAAAAAAAAATTTTACCTTTTTATTAAAAATTAATAGTAAGTTCCATAAAGTCACGCCGGAAACCACCAAATTTATGATGTACTTGTAATTAGTCTTATTGGCAACATCGTCAAAAATAGTTTGGCCACAAAACGTATTTTTTTACTATGTTTGAACATGTCATTTCTTCTGTTTGTGGTACTCCTAGAAAAGCCATTCGTCGAACGAAATGTGTGCATGAAGAAGACACAAACAGAATTCCATATTTTAGAATACACTTGTATGATTCACCAGCGGTCATCAATCCAAAAATTGGTTCGCTGCAGCTCTTCATTTCATTCTCCTCTCAGCCTTCATTCAGTCATAATTCTTCTCTTTTACTTCCTTCATAATTTGCCTCATGTATTCCATTCCTGGTTTCTCCCTGTCATTCAACTTTATCATTTTTCCTTCCATTATTGTTTTCAATAAAATATTTCGTCATAAAATGTGTCCAAAAAGTATGTCCCTTCTTCGTCTTCTACTCAAAGGTTTTAGAACACTTATTACTAATAGGATAATTTGTTAAGGCTTGAACTCTTGGTTCATAGATTAGTTTTGGAACGAGTTTATTTGCCCCAATGAAGATAGGTGAGTTGATTGCTAAGGGGACAGTCTAAGAATTGAGAGAAACCCGACGTCGGCATTAGCCTTTCTTAGCCAGAGGTACCAAGGGGGCAACGGATTGATGGTACTAGTCCAGTGAAAAATCTCCTCCAGTCCACCTGGGATTCAAACCCGGGTCTTTCGGGATGAGAAATGAAAGTACTCTGGCCACCAAATCCTCGCCATTTCCCTTGACAGATGCTATGGGCGCCGTAAAATAGCTTTAAATTCTGGAAATATATAGGTGAGTCATACCATACCAAATGATCCAATGAAAAATCAATTGGTTGCATGACCATTTTTTTAACACATACCTAAATTTATTGGCCATTCATAGAAACAATTTTAAAAATTATATCCCTCCTCGTTTTCTTTTTTTATTTGTTTTTTTAATATTGAAGTTTACTCTATCCTAAAAAAAACTCGCAAACTAATTATGACAGTCAGACAGGAGAGATTCTAAAGCCATACTATTTTACACATAATGGAAGATATTTCCCTTCATTTTCTTTTCTTACTACATTCTATTTTAGTTTATATTGAACTATAAATAAATATTTTCTCTCGATTTTTAGAGCTTTTATGCATAATTAAATTAATTAAGTAGAAGAATAATCTTAGAAAGTTTTATACGTGTGGCAATTACCCATTTTTCTTCTACAAGCAATCAAAAATGGCTTCACGCTCAAAATCTGAGATAATCCATTTTTGGGCAATATTTTCTTCGTTGGGGGAACTAATAAAATTATATGGCTTACAGAGTCTCGGTGGCGGCGGGGTAGCGTCCTCGCCTGCTAACCCAAAGGTCGCGGGTTCGAATCCCGCCTGGGGAGGATTTTTCACTTCCCAGGACATGGTTGTTTGTGCTTGTCCGTTGTTAATTGTTAAAATACACCGATGTAAAGGCCAAAATGTGCTGTTTTCGGTGGTAATGAAATAAATAAATAAATAAAATACGCAACAGTACAACGTATTAAAAAATAGTATGAGATTCTACTTTAGAGAGAGCAATGGCAGTCGTTAACTAGCGGGTAACTGAATTGAAATTGTGGTGACACTCCCGATTTTTATTGTTTCCTTAAGAATTGAGATTCTCTTTGAAAGCTCAAAAATCTACTGTTATAATGGTAAGTTTTGAGGGAAGTTTGAAGCTGTGTGATGATATTTTTGAAGGTTTGTAATTATTAAGGTTTGAGTCTTTCCTTGGACTACAACCTTGACGCCGTGGGTGGAATTCTGCGTTCCTATGACTCCTTGAGCTGGACTGGCAGGAGTAATTAATTTTGCTCCTGGTAGGGCCACCCATGGCAGCCAGATAGGTCGAAGGGTAGAAGCCAGACGAATGGTATTGCACTTGATGGTGCCATGTTAAAAATTCTGTTGTCATTGCAAATGGAAGCCCGCCCATCTATGTATTTCCCTGAACATGGAAGTCAATCACAGAGAATTGAATCCTAACTATTACGGGACGTCACCACCCGCTAGGGCGGGTGTCGTGCATGGCATCAGGGATGTTATTCACCAGATCAGGTTAATATCCTGATTCAGAACCCTCTTCTTGTACCCGGACGTAGAAGGAATGGAGGATGGAAGAATAACCAAACATAGTACGATATATAGAGCGAAAGGCAGAAGATAATTGGGACATCCACGTAAGAGATGCGAAAACAAAGTTTGAAAAAACGGTCGCAACAGGCTTAGTGCTTGCAGAAATAAGACTATCACATTAACCAACTCAAATGAGCTCGATCTTTATGTATTCAGACAAAGGTACATAGAAGATATGGCGGCCAAAGTGCCTTCGGAGAGCGAGGAACGTTTTGGAGACAGGTTTTCATGGTTTTCACAGCTGCCGCTAGATGTCTCGCCGGTCGAAGTCATACCGATTATTAGCAGAGCGCTTATGGCCTCCGTTCAAATTATACTCATTTTCTACGAAAATAGCGATTATTGGGAATATTATTTTAGTTGTGGAAAACTACAAATTTATTAGCATATTTTGAGCGCACGAAGATGCTCGTTCTTCAATCTCAAACCCGAATAACCAGGGTGAAAATATTTTCAACTCGCAGAAAACACCGCACTTTTTCACATTATTTACTCATATTAATAACTAAAACATGATAGATAAAAGTATTGAGCTGAAATCTGCACCAGTTGCAGTGATATCAAAAGCTGAGAAGCAAATGGAAGCATTTAATACTGATTCACTTTAAGATTTTGAGAAACAACTCTCCAGGTTAGAGGCAATGAGAGTCTGCATTGGTATAGGTGAAGAAGGAGAGAAAAATAAGAAAAGAGGAATAAATTGCAATGGATATGTCAATAACAATGCATCTTACACCATGAGGTGTTCATCATGTGCAGAAAAAAAATCATCAATGAATAGGGCAGCAATTCTTACCAAGAGGCTCAAAGTTAGAAGCCAAAGGCTGAAAGAAGTCAAGAAAATGGTAAGCCTTGTAATTAGCAGAGTTTTATTTCAGACTATCCTCCTTAAAACTATATATTTTCCAGAATATTACTTTGCAAGATAAGATGGCTGAATTAAAAAGTGAGATGCAGGTAATAAGCAGCAGACAAAAAGCTGACACAGTCAGTAGATAGTTTTGCATGGTTTTACGTGACTTTGTTACCAGCGACGACAAACGTCAAAGATTTTCACTTGGTCATCCGAAAATAGCGAAACCATACGATGACCACCCTTACGCGTTCACCTAACTTAATATAACAGAATAAAATACGGCAACACCTTAGGAGCTAAATGAATCACATCCCTCAAAGCCAGACAAACACACTGGAATATGTTGTTTGTTTTGCGTTCTTGTAACATCTTGTATGCAGTAGACGCATTGCGCATCGGGATGTGTCTTCACCGCCAAGTTTAAAATACAATCTGAATCGCTCATATCTAATAGACATCTGTATGAAACTATATCCATACATACATACATATAGTGCGTTAGATAATATTCCAGTGATTATCCGTATGTGTTAAATTTTAACTACATGTAGCGGTTAACTACGCGCACTTCCTACGCCATGTTTTCTGCTGCAAGGGCGAAGAGGAGGCAACCTGCCCTACCATCGAATAAGGCTGATGCACCTTTCGAATCATTGGAAAACTCTTTCAAAAACCAATATCCAAGTCGCTCGATGTCTATCACCTGTCAACAAAAGGTTTCTTATGAGTTTTCTTGGACATGTGTATTTTTGCATCGCGGAATTTTGTTCACTGCGGAATCGAAGTCAGACCTCTCCTCTGAAATCCACTCTTAAAATAAATATTTGATTGTAGAAGTGCCTGTAAAGTGAATAAATTGTTTGAAGATAAATTATTTTACCAGCTTATAGTGATATTTTTTGTTTACCAAGCTACACGACGGTAAAAATACCCATATTCCACTTCAGCTTTTCCTTCTTCCCCTTACTTTGCGGGCTTTACCGAGGGAAAAACCGGCCTGACTTGGATCGAAGTGCTCCTAGCGGCCTTCGGCAAACTACTGACCTGCCGTCAATTCGTTCCTCGGTGTTCACCATTGGCATAGTAGGGCACCTTGGCCACCATATCTTCTATGCACCTTTATTAAGGCTCAAATGAAGATTGAGTTGGTTGATATTTCCCACAACCCTTGCAGTCGCGTGACACCTGTCGCTGTCGAACCATCGTGGGAGTATATAGCCCTACATAGGTGGCGTGAAGAACTTCAGGTGAATTCTTTTCCGCCATATGGACAGCCCCTAGAATACTGTGGTTACCGTAGGAGTTCGTGAAGTGAGACGGATATTCTTGTGTTCCCTTTTTTTAAGGTGAATTATGAGGTAAAACTTGCATACGTTAAAACTTGCAACGTAAAAACTGCTTTTATTTATTTCCGCAATCCGTGCAATCGTTTAGAAAAAAATTGATTTTTCATAGATGGTCGCCAGAACTGTTTAAATAAATAATACAAAAACGGTAAAGTTAGTGGTATTTCCTGATCATTTACGGCATTTCATTCTTTTTAATTTAGAACACGCTCCATATAATGTAGGTACTTACGAGAAAGCGACACTTTCAGTGCTCTTTGTTGCCTCTTTCTCTTAAATTCAATATTTTATGCGCATATAACGTGTAGATGAATATTCTTATACCTATTGCGCTAATGTTAAGACACATAGTTTAAATATGCTGGAAGTGCCTTGACCTTTGCCCACGGTTGAGTATTTCCGGTGCCACCTCTGGTAGGTACTAAAATAACTCTATGGTACGTACACTAGGTAGGCTATGGTGTACTATCCGCCAATTCCTATGGATATTTTTTTAATTGATTCAAAATGAAACTCATCAAACTTTTCTGTTTGAGAGCAGTGAGACAAGACAATCAGAAAATAAAAGCTAGTTATCGCATGCTTTCAAAGATGGCTATTTCTTTTCAATTGGTAGCAATAGAAGATAAACCGATTCCCTTCGAAAAAACACCCAGCGCCTTTTCTCTTGTAATCTCGCATTCTTCTCCATCAGCACAAACTGTGAGTTCTCCCGTTTAATGGGACAAGTGATCGCTTCGTTCGTGAGTGGATACCGTCATCAAGTACCCTGTAAACCCTTTTATCTCTGGACTCATAACTTAGGAAGCAGTAATGATGCGACTGGTGACGACGCACATAAGACAAAGATGATTTATGTGCTTTGTGATGCAAATGAGATGCTTCATCCCGGCTTTCTAGGGTCATTTGCCATTAATTGTTGATTGCATCGATCAACCGTTCACGACTTTAGATGACTTCTGAGTGCCTAAGTGAGAAGGTGAGCTTTAGGACAGTATTTATCTTTATTTTGTGGTAGTTAAACAACGAGGTAATGTACTCTTTTTCGGAAGTTTGAGCGAAATTACACTACTCGGAAAAATTCAATGTCGTCTTAAGCGACTCATCTTTCAGCTCTGAAAATTTAACCCATTTCATACATTCATACGCATATCACACCGTTCCCTTTCGGGGTGTGCAAAGTCAAATAATTTAAGTGCAATATTCCACAGGAGAAAAATCATTCGCCTTGACCGGGATTCGAACCCGGACTGCGGGTTACTCCGTCAAGGTTACTACCGTGGCTAGTCCCGGTTTCTTCAATATTGTTCAAAGAATTTAGTTATTGCCCTTGATAATTTGCTCCCAGTCAATAATTTCCTCCAGAATTCCCTATCCTTGTAAATCGTTTTTGCTTCACTTTAACTTAAGTATTGCTTCATACACGCTCTTCAATTCTTAAGGCGAATTACGAAGGTGATTTGGTGTGACTCTTCCTCGCAAGATGGGACGACAGTCGTAGACCGCGAGCACGACCTATTAAGCATATATCTTGAACTACAACGACGCATGGAACACGAAGGTCCCTCCCCTTCCAAGTCTTCCACTCCCTTTCCACGCTTTTCACCGCGAAATTCGACGCCGTCTTACCTGCGGCTCATTGTGGTCGAGCCGGCACATTATTTCCGAATACAGAATATCAAGTTACAATTTAAGTGTCATATTATATATTTTTCTTTATATTATATACTTTTAAGAAAGAACTCACAAAGGGATATCTTCCCAGGAAATCTTGCCCCCCCCCCTACTAATTCGAATCCAACAGATTTTCTATTGCCAAGGATAAATACAGTGGTTATCCCAGAAACAAGGATTCTACTCTGCTCTATATCACTGAAATGGTGCTTCACACATTCCATGCCACATATTCCTAAAACCTTCTAAACTGCCTACTACACATGGATGGATAGATATAGAATAGATAACTTGTTGTCATGCCTATCGTTTGAGAACAAAATTGCAACCTATTCAGCACCAGATGCAGAAAACCATGAAATGGTCTTTTAACTCAGGTGCCTGCATAAATGCAAAGTACATAAAGCAAAAAGATAAGGCATAAACCAAATAGATCTGATGCTTTCCCGACGCATGCTGATGGTGAAATGTGTTCGTGTTCACTACTGGGTCAAACTATGCTTTTCTGACGACGTTTCGAAGAGCGAGTCGTCCATCTTTTTGAGTGTAATGCAGTTATTGATCCAGTGGAGAGCCCAAATAGAATTCACTAAAAATCTACCATTTATGAAACCAGAATGAATAGAGTTCTTCAGTTTTATCTAAGAGGACTCAACTTTTACCAATCATATTTATGTTTGGACTCGATAGCCATCAGCCTTTCAATAGTCTTTCCTCTAAGGAATCATCAGAATGCTTTCATTCTATAGCCAACAACAACTGTATGAAAGAAGTGAAATGAATAATTCAACACTGTAAACTCGATTATCTGTGTCGGAATTATACTGTTATCGGATTATCCGTGCTACTCTCTCCACCCTAAACCTAAAAAAGTTCGATAACATTCCGATCCCCCAAAGCAGAATGTGTTTTATCTTTCTGCGTACCGTTTATTCACGGCGCCGAAGGCACACACAATGCGACCGTCCCGGTGGGCAAGAGCCCACCCCAACCGGTTAAATAACAATCAGCAAGCATAGCGTTTGAAGGAAATGTGGGTGAGGAAGTGTTGTGTTTGCGAGAAACAGAAACTTAAATTTAATTAACAAAAGCTTTTTATTTCATTTTTCCTTTAAATTCTTTTATTTTTTAATTTATAACATTTTATATTTTTTTAATTTGCATATTATATACATAATTTTTTGCCTATCCCATTGCATTATTTTTGTATCTTTTATCAATGCTTTTATTTTTGTTTTATGATTTTCGCGAACTAATGAATAAAAAAAGGTCTTTCTAAGGACCAACGTAAGAAATTAAAACTAAAGATGACAGGAAAGACTCATAGTCGAGTAATTTGTTGAGGCAGTTTGCATGTGGTTGGGATACTTTGTAACGGTTGATGCTAAGACGAAAAACTTTATGCAAGAGCGGGAGTTTTAGTAATAAATTAACCATAGAGGTTTTATAGGTGAATAAGCTAGGAATTCACTAATGATCAATTCTTGTTTCTATGAACAATTGAACGCTGCATTCCAATATTTTTTCAGAATATACGATATCTTTCTGCAGCCCTCATTTTCGTTCTGCGACAATGTTGCGCCGTCGCTTGATGTTCTGCTTCGGGGTTCCAATCGTAAAAATGAAAATTAATTTTTTGGAACTGCGATAAATTTATCAAAGAGTATGCATATTATACTTACTCTATGATAATATGTAGGTACATACCACTGCTTTCGTAAAGTTTTTTTTAATTTTTATTACAAAATCAGGGAAATTGTTTACACTTTTAAACAGCGTCTTTTTTTCAACCGAAATTAACTCTAGCTAATAGTTAAGCCTTATTTATTGCACAATACACAACTATTCACAATGAATTTCACTATAATTTTTTTCTTTGTGAATTCTCATTTGTTCAAAATACAAACATTTTGCATTGACCTTACTATCCTATCGATGTTTCCCCACCGCAACTAGCCCGGACAAGTCCTAATTCTAAATCTTCTTTGGCGAGCAAACATTCATTTCGGTAATGAATATAAGTCAAGCATCACTATGCCCAAAACAATTTTTTTATCACACATAGCACTAGTTTTATTGCTTTTAATTTACGAATTGGAACCCGTATCAGTGACCGTATTTCACCGGTCGGTTGTTTTTCCTCTGGCTACATCAGCAATCAGTTCTGCTGTAGTGTTATGTTCTTGTAAAACGGTTATCCCCTCCCTAGTAAAAATAGAAAAAAGTAGTGCTTTCCAATGCTTAATAAACCAAGAATTTATACGAAAAATGAAAATGAAGTATCCTTATAGATTGGCAAAAGAATATTATGTTGGAAAAAAACAGCTCGGGATGTAATTAGAAGAAAATGGCAAGCTATGCGATTAGAAATGGCTGTAATAAGGACCCAATTTTAAACATTTTAGACCGTAAGCATAAACAGCAGGTTACTCGCTCTTTGACGGCTCTTCCTTTTACAACCAAGGACGAGCCATCACGTTGGTGTAAGCTGCCATTATTAGGAAAATTGACGTACATGATCAAGACGTACAGTCATGCCTGTGAAGAATTTGAATATGGCATTTTATAATTCCGTGAACATAGGTAAAATTTATTTATTATTAAAGATAAATTTGACCACCTTGACAAGAGTGGAGTCTATGCTTTAAATTGTAAATTGTGCAATGCTAGTTACGTTGGCTAAACTGATCGCAAATTTCTTATTAGAATTAAAAAAACAAAATGTGCTTCATAGCTAGTGATGTTTCATCCATGTTTGCTAAGCCATTACTGAATTGTGACCATACAAATATCTTTCAACCGGGAATGTGCATCATATCTAGTGATGTTCTTTCCATATTTGCTAAGCATTTACTGATTTGTGACCACACAAGAAACTTTGAGCCGGAAATTTTACATGAATAGGATAAAGATAAAAGTTGGATTTTTGAGTTAAGTATGAGATTGTAAATGCTGGAAAGAAAAATGTTTCTCTTGTTAACGATGTCACTTTTGACTAGCATTCATCACTGATGTCAATAACCTTATAGCTTGTCGCCCGATCTGTTTTCGTCGTAACTTCCGTCCTTGTCGTTGTGTATGTCTCTTCTCTCCCCCCACCCCCAGTCATTCACCTTGAAACACTAACATCCCTAAAGCATAGAATGACCTTCACTTCCCTACCAACCAACCCCCTGCGATGCAATGCCATCAGAAATGAAAGCGATTTTCCTTCTGAGCGATAGTGGCAGCGCTCCGTTAGTTGAGAAACTTCATTCCCCCGTAGTACCTTGAAAATGACATTACATGTCGAAACCATGGTTGGTAAAAATAAAAAAACGTGGGATGTAGAAAGTGAGAAATTATTCCATCGTCACGTTTCAACAAATTTAAGCCTGAAAATGTAAGTTACACGAAACCTTAACATTACTATTGCAACGAAGGTCACTATGTATCTAAAAATGGATGATCTTTCATAGACCCAGAGAAGGATAATACTATGACTATGTTTTAGTAAGCACATAAGGAATAGTCTTAGTAAGTCTCGGGGCACTCAACAATAAATATTACTGGATTGATTGATTGGGGCAAAAGTGGTGCAGGTAAATTTTGTGCCACACTTTATTTATGAGCGCTCAAGTATTCATATACCTGATTTCTATTTTTTACATGGATAATATGATACTAGCTTCGGTGTTTTTTTTTCTCACTCACTCAGTGCAGTGTTTCAACCCGACGGTTGGCTTTTATTGGTGAGAGTCACCCCATACTAGATATTTTCACTTTTTTACCTTTTTTCACTATAAAGCAAAAACTCAGGGTTTAATATGGCATTTGTTTTATTTTAGGCCTCATTTCTCAAAACTGTTAATTTTGTCTTACGACAATTTTGCTCTCAACGGCTCACACATATAGTGAATACGCACATGATAAGATGAAACAAGGAAAATGCACGCCATGAGATAATTTTTTGCCTCCAAAGTATTAAGAACGTGTTCCATAAGCATACTTATAATATGTAGTCACCCCGTTTTTGAAAGACATTACCTGGATAGCCACACATTTGGTTTGAGTCGTTTTCGAAATTCCGGTCATTCGTTTGGTTTACACGTCCCGAATGTACAATGTCAAGTCGGTCTAGAAAATCAAGTTTCTTCCTTTACACAGTACAGGTGATATCTCCGAATTAAGATCATTGCAATGTCCATTCCCTGACAAATGTTGGGAAAATTTGACAGTGAGTGAAAATTTATAAAATTACTATACCTTCAACTTTTATTGAAAAATGTGTACATCTTTGGCCTATAATCCTTACGTCACATAAATCGCCTTTTAAGGACTATTGTCACCATAGTGAAATCTTTTATGAATTAAATAGACGACTGCACTTTTGAAAACCACTCTCCACTAACGTAAATAATGTTATTGTAGAAGGTTGTTATGTCCTAATCCCCTTTTTATTTATTTATCTCTGGTAACCCCATATTTAACTTCTTTCATGTTCACCATGGGAATAAACCTACCCTCCGATTCCTCTCTAGTAATGATATAACATCATAATGCTTCTACTCCTGCCACTTCTCTATCAATCTTTCTTCCCCCCCCCCCCCCGCCCCCCAACCTTGTAAAACAAACAAGTTGTGGGTACAAGACACGCGAACGCTTATTATTGTACCTTGACAATGAAAGTGGTTGTTGAAACCACGGTTGGAAATGAAAAATGTGGAATTTACAAATTTATTTAGTGACGAGTACCAATTCCATAAAGTTACGTCTGAAACCTCAAATTTTATTCGGAGCTATAAGTTGGTCATTTTGCGATTCGGGAAAATCTCTGAATTACGTGTGATTTCTTTTCTTACTCTTCGTTGCTACACTATCGTACATACATTAACTTCGAATTCATAAACGTTTTACAATATTGGCGTCGAAAATTTTAGAGCTCTTTATCCCCATTACGCTAGAGTCGTTCAACTGATTTATAAATATTGATTTAGGTAGATAAGTACCTCGTTGTCTGTTAATTTCAAGAATTCGCATTCAATTATGTCTTGCAGATGGTTAAGAGATTTTATAGCTCTCGCAAAAGAGACAGAGAGGGAGTGGTGATTTTTAAATCGGAAGAGTCGGTCCATGAAAAACCGGTCACCGCGGTCGAATGGGTTGTAGCCATACGCGTTTGTTTACTAAAGAAAATGCCGAGTGCATTGCGCTCACCATTCTATGGCAAATCAGACTTTTAGAGATTATAAGACCTTCCGCCTCCAACCCTAAACATTCTTTACGTACCTTTTTATTATCCTTGCCACTATCCCTCCGAGACGGATCATTTTCCCATCCGCCTGCCACTTTAAGCAAGAAGTGTACAAATCATTCCAGTCTTGCACATAAGGATGAAGACAGAAGGGAGGATGAGGGTCATCGAAACCCTTGGTTTGTTTAATGGGCGGAGGTAGTCATACGTTTCGAACGTGGCGAATTCAACCGCTTACGTAAAGTTTCGTGCAAGAAAAAATACAGAATATTTCAGGTGACTCACGAAAGAAATGTTTTTTTTTTGTAAAATGATCTCACCTTACATTGCTATCGCACGCAATTTGTCCATAATTTTTATAAATATGGCAGTACTTTTTATAAATGGTTTTTATAGATAAATCACTACTCTACTGCAATTCCAATAAAAATACAAGAGGTTTTGGCACATTACTGTACAAGTGATCCATTGAATCATCGCGTATTTTAATGGATTTAGTATTCTCGAGTGCTATCGTATCGTATCGCTTCATCAATTCTCTTTTCTAATCTATGGGTGCAATGGATAAGTAGTAATTCCAGGTGGGTGATGCGTGGATCGACCTGTGCAGAAAGAAACAACGGATTCGCGAGATTACTGATCGGATTCTTAATGTTCCTCGCACAACTTTCTTGGTTATAGTTGGTGTAAGCAGCCGCAAGAGTGTGTGATAGGAAAGATAAGGACTTCATCCAATTAAAGGAATATAAGAAAAATGAGTGGTGAAATAAGGGGATGATTAGTTCAATGAATTTTTCTAGAATCAAGGATCTCGTCCTGCTTTTATTGTAGCCGTGAATAGCGTGAGGGGTGACAGAATACCAGAAGTTATTCGTCAATCACTTCCATCTCGTCGCTTTTCTCCATCCGGAAAATGTTGCGCTCGAACACGCAAATTTTCGAAATTGTTTAACTGCCCAAGGCAGTAGATATTTTTGTGCTTATACTTTCAAGCATTTACGAGATCAATTTGCAAAACATTCCCTACCTTGATTTATCTACCAACAAAATTATAGTTACAAAGTAAAGAGTTTATCGGATGTCGCTTGGTTTTGGGCAATTTTTCAAAATTCAATTGGATGTTGGTAGGGTAGGACATTTTTTTAATTCGGATGAAATTTGGCAATAGTACACCGAAACATAACTTTTCCACCCTGAGACGTTCGAAATTTAAAGAAGTGGAAATCGACCCTAATGTACACTTGTACGATACATAATCCATTATAGTAACACAGTGAACATGAATGTTATCAGTAGCTAGTATTTCCGTGTCAAAGTCAGTAAACACATACAATGCTGGAAAAATAAGCGAATCACGTGACATAAGAATCCAAATATTAGCCCTTATTTATTATATGGTCATTACAACTTTGTGCCAAGATCCCTCGCACACGACAGATGCAAGCCACGGAAAATCAAAGCCTATCTTAGGTATCAATCCCCAGAGTTCCTTTCGTTTCTTATGAGTATTTTAATTTATACGCGTATTCATTAACGTAATTATTTTTCAAATGTTTGACATATTTTCGTTATCTGGAAGTCCTTGTGATATCGCACACTATATTATATTTGAAATTGTGTAATATATTCTGGATCGAAACTAGATCACTCAATTTCGCCCAATATCTCATCTTTCCCATCTTTCAATTGTACCAAAATATCAGCCACTTATCGTAACGATTTTCGAGATGCTTGTAAAAACATTTAAAAATGTTTTATATGGAACATGTTACGTACGCCTGTGTGGTCCAGTGTGTCTAATTGTTTAAAACGTTTGAGTGATAAAGACGTAATATTAAGTTTCCGTAACTATTCCTAATAACTTTTGGCAAACGTACTATTATTTTCTTTTGAATTTTTACAAATATTTTGCAGGTACTATTTACGCATAATCAAAAACGTTTAACCCACATTTGAGGAGTCATTTGACTATGATGAAGTTATTAATTAAAAGACAGTAAAATTTGAGTTTTATAATGTTTTACGGAAACATTTATAAATTTTCCCACAAGTTAGCAAAAAATAGCCACTATTAACACCGCAGAAAAAAAACAAAATGGCCGACACTCGTAGATAAATGATGAAAAAAAATTATGAGGAAGTTTATCCATTTTCATAATTTTTTTGTAAATTAACTATCTTCATAATGACAATTTTAAAACCGTCAAAATACCATTTAATTTTAAGTTAGCTGAGCGATATTTACTCCAATTATTCCAGAGACCACATTCAAATATAATTATAAAATGTAAGCCGTTGTCAGAATCATGAAGTAAATATTGAAACGAAGGAATGAGAAACAATGTGGTGAACACCACATTTTGAATTTTATCAAAACTATCGGCACTTTTTATCATTTTCAGCTAAAATTACAAATGTTCGTTTCAATGTGTAAACAAATTCATGAAAAGGGGTGGGTAAAACGTTTTGGGGGGGGATGTGTGTATAAGGTAACTAGGGACGGGTTGAAGAACCCTTTTGCGTCCATTATCAACAGATTTTCGGATTACGTTTAAAAGTAGGTATCTCATCGGGATCTATGAGTAAAACCCAATTTATGAGCAGCAAGTAAACGTCCACCTCTCACATGCACGGAGTACCTCACGTTTATCCAACCTAACGGTAATTTGAGGCATTATGCTTTGAGCACTTTGAAGACTATTTGCAACTTCAAAGGATATGGGAGCCATAACTCGCTTGTTCAGCTCCATAATCCGGTGTTCTGGATAACTGTTGGAATTTAATCATTGCACCTCCAAATTTCATAGATGGTGCAGGGATTATTATAACTGGAGTTCGATACTTAGGGATGTTCTACCGAGACTTAGTGAATGAAAATAAAATCTGATTCCCAGCTTCACTGTTGTTATATTTTAAAAATATTGCATTCGCGAATGACAGTCCTTAGCTACTAGGGAAAGACAAAGATAAAAAATATGCATATTAATCTATGAATAAATTTTAATTAATACTTCTTCCAACCATTATGACCCGATTTCAGCGCTATTTTATTGAACTAACGCGTTTTGACCACATTTCTTACAATAATTTCGAAATAATTCAGAAAATAAGGCGGATTGGTACTATATGAAAATTATCATTAAATTTCCTGCGACAATTTTCTTCTAATTAACAGTTTTTTTCTTGAAAATACCATTTACTTTAGATAGAGGAATATTATTTTTACCAATTTTTCATCTATTCTCGCAAATGGCAACATGCAATTGCAATAGTGAAAGTAATCGATATCGTACTGTCCACTTTTATTTAGATTTACAACTCTTGTTTCGGATCTTTGTACTAAGCCATCCTCAGGTACAATTAAATTACAAATAAAACGCATTCCTTTCAACTATTCAAACAAATGAATATTTTACCTTTAAAGCATTTATTTGTCTATAAGGTCCTTAGGATTTTTTATAATCGTGGTGGTGAATGGAAAACACCAAGAGTACATGAGCTGCGTAGCAATTGCAATGTAACCACACCTAGACCTAGAACAGAAACTTTTAAGTACAGTTACGTATTCCTAGGGCCTAAAATATTTTGTGCAATACCGGAACCTATTGCTAATATAAAAAATGTATATTTTGTAGCAGTGTGAAAAAATTGTTATTTTCTATTAATGATATTTCAATTTTATTTTAAAAATTGTATGAAATGGTAGATCTCATAGCAGTGGTAATTATCATGGTATGTAACTATATGTTATGTAACTTTATGTGTAACTATTTATTTGTATGTAATTCCAGTATGTAACTATACCAGCGTTAATACAAATTAGTTATTATTACTTATGTTGCATCAAATTCAATATATTTTTTGTTAAGTAAATACGAGTCGGTAACCCCTAAACGGAGCTTCTCCATAGGGGTACCTATATTCCCAATGTTAAGGGTCAATGTTAATGTAAAATGTATACGTTGTTGTGGAATAAAATTTATTATTATTATAATTAAAAAATTTAATTTTATAATTTTTCACACGTATTTGCCATTAAAATCTCCCTACAATAAATCAGGAACCATTCCACCTACGACATTCACATTTGATCCTTATGTGGCATTAATTACATTACAATAGTCCTCGGGTACAATTGTACCTGAGAATGGCTTAGTACAAAAAACCGAAACACGCGCCGTAAATTTAAATAAAAGTGGACAGTACGATATCGATTACTTTCCACCACATCTCGCCTGACACTGTTGATTTCATTCAATTGCACGTTAGATTAGAGAAAAAATGTTGGACGGATTGTATCTATATTGCTCACACAACATTCTAAACAACCTCCAGTGAAAGCAGTTGTGCAAGTCTCAAGAGCACATTTTCTCGATTAAAGCTCACACAATTTCTCTAAAGATTAAGTTGGTACATTTCAGCTCCACAACCGGTATTTTTTTCAAAATACTCTATTAACCCGCTACCCTGTGATTGGTCGTTGGATCCAACCATCGGACAAAAAATTAGTGTTCGTACTTATTTCAGTTTTCAGTACTGATGATCAAATTCGATCCTTTCATTGGATGAGATACCACCCGTTAATCGATACGATTCAAGCATACTGAACTCAGATCTATTTTCAGCAGCGAGGTAAGCATTGAATAAAAAGACCTTATGGACCAGAACGTTTTTTGTATCTCCGTGAAATATGGGTCAAAACAGATGATGTTTTCCGCGGAGTGGTGGAATAGGAGTGGCTAATTTTCCGGGATTTCCTCCGCGTCGATAAATCATGAAGTGTTCCTGCCTGAAGGCGCCTGCTGATACGCCGGAGAAACTGTTGTACGAATATCAATACTCGAGTTACTTGAGCATTAAGAGTTACAATGACCTATGGGTCAAAACTCTTAATGCTTTAAAAACTGTGATTTATGTATTGAAGACTTAATCATCCGCCTTCATATATTTTACACTGTCTTAACAGCAGTTTTACAAAATGCGAAACATCACGTTCGTTGTCATTGGCCGAAACTCCATGATAAAACTCTGATAAATACTATAAATAACAGAGTATATAACTATGAAAACACCCTTGACAAAAGTAGCGTGTAGTTATAACTACAAACCTTAGCATAGCATAGATTTCATTGTTGCAGAAGATAATCATTTTGAGAATCAAACTTGATTTTATGCATTTATTACGTTTCTAATTTGCCTATTTTTTGTACAACAGTTTTATTAAGTAATAGGATAATTTTTCTTCAAGGAAACCTTTTTCAAAGCACCTACTTCCCCAGTTTCCTCACCTATTCTCAAATTCTATTTCAGTCCCATAAAATGTAAGCTTTTTACTCTATTCGGCACATATGTAGCAGAGTTACTGGGACCGGAATATCCTTGGCCACGCGCTAAGTGACGCCACCAATACGGCGCTAGGAAGTAGACACCACGCCGCCATGGCCGGAATAAGAGATAAACACTCTGTGCAAGGTGGTTTGAGCGAGATAGTTCCCTAGTCATAATTGAGACCATATTCAAATTTTATTTTCTGATTTCAGCGTCTGTAAGAAGTATGACATAAATATTGTAATATTAATGGCGCAAAGATATAATTATATGTTACCAAAATTCTCAGTTACTAAATAAAAAAAGCTACATAAGTCTCTAATTTGACTCATTTTTTTCCCGTCGCACTGTTGAAAACCCTTCAAAACGGAAGGTTTTTTTGCGATTCTGTAAAAATTACTGTGATGAGTAATAGATTTTTTTAATAATCTTGAGTTGAGAAAACATGCAATCTACACCCTGTTAGTTTGTTTACGAAATCTAGGTGCTAGAAGTTCCAAATATTTTAAATATTTTCTCTCTGGAGCGCAGAGCCGTAATCTATCCCATTAAAACATCTAATATTTTTAGGCAAATTGCTCGAAAAGTAGTTCGGCAAGGGGTTGATATTTTGATATCATTGGAAAGATGAGTTTTTTCTTTAAAATGAGGTAAAATTCATCAAATTCTAGGTGAAGTGATTTTTCGCTCAAACTACCTTAAAGGGACTCAAAAATCGTGGTTGAAATTCAATATAGAAATAACTAACTATAGAAATAAAGCTATAGAAATAACTAACACAGGGGAAAGATCTTAAGAAACGTAAGCGAAACTGCCTATAAGCGGAGGAGATGACGACATGGAAACGCTTTCCACCGACGGATTTGATGAACATCGCAGGAACACACCTCTCAAACAAGTTTACTAGGGAGGTGGCACAGAAGAGGAACGAAGACCTTCCCTTTCAAATATATATATTTGTATTAATTTATTTCTCTTCCCTTGCAAAGATAAAAAACGCCTAAGGAAGATTAAGCATCTCAACTTTAGTCGGAAGTGCATATTGGTCTGCCTCGGGAGTGTACAGTTTTAGAATTTCGCACACAGAGAACAAAAAAAAACAATAATTTTCATGTAACTTTATTTGATTTGTCAACAAAGTGACCTTTTAAATCAATGCAATCAAAAGGATTCATTAAAATATGGTTCAATAATAATGTTATACATTCGTTAACGCGGAAAATCCCTAATAATTAGGATTATTAAATATGTTCCACTTCCGGCACGTCATGCCCGAATCGTTGGAAACGTTATTAAGAGAAACTTTAAGTTATTTATGGTTTACTTTACCGCATATTCTAAATTCGAGATTCTCGCAGATTTATGAATCCATTAACCGCCTGATTTTTTTCTTTTACAAAGATTCCATTACAGTTAAAATCTAATACATAAAAATGAATGTCCGTTTGTCTGTTCATAATCTATGCGTTCCAATACCATTCATCACATTACGATGAAACCTTGGTAAGTTGTTGAGTGCGCGCACACAAAGGTTTCTGAATTATTATATCGCGATTTTGGAGTTGGTTTTATCGCATTATTGTTAAAACTATTACTCCCATAATAAAAGCGCTGAATTCGGTGCAGATGTTTCTTATTTTGATTTTTTTAATTACTTGCACTCAAGATACTGGATGGAAATTTTTATCATTGAACGAATAAAAGAATACAAAATTTAATTCTTTCATTGAATTTTTATATACACTTTCTTTTGTCCAAGTATTGCGTTTTTATCTCAAAATACATCAATTTTTCTTCCTTTTCAACAACGGAAATTTTCTAGGCAACCATGCGTGAATGTACATTTAATGCCAATTTCACGAATGATTATTCATGCCTGCAGCATTTAAAGGCCAGGTTAAGATTCTAATTTGATAGTTGTAGTCAAACGACTTCACTTCCCCGTTCGTCTTGCCTTCTCAATGACCATCAACAAGGCAAATCGCTTCAAGTGGGTGGTTTAAATCTGGAAAATCCATGCTTTCCACATGGTCAATTATATGTAACATGTTCACGAGTGGGACAGCCGAAAATTTTATTTGTTTTTGCAGAGGGCGGTAAGACTAAAAATATTGTATATCCCAAAGCACTTGAATTAATTTTTTTCAACTTTAATTTAATACACAAAAAATTAATGTCTTTCATTTATTTTGTACATGTAAATGTGTCTGATTTGTATGTGCGCCAATTGACAAAGAAAAAGAGGCGTTACAAACGCATCCAGGCTCAGCTAATGTGTTATATAAAAAATATACGATGTGAAATTCCTTAAAGGAATTATACACTCAAACGATGGCATGTACAGCATAGCCACGCTCGGAGAACATGGTCATCGGAGATGTCATGGGTCGTCACCAACTAAATCAGGATTATACATAAATATCATAGTTCCTACTACAATTATGCGATAGATTACTGATTATTCATTTAAACGGGCTGTCTTCTGAGCAGAAAGTCACACTAATAACAAATTATTTCATAGGTAACAACATTTAAAAATTAATTATCAAAACAGGTACACGACTGCAGATTAATGTGATATTTAATTATTTTAACCGTAAAAAGCAGTAAGTACGTTGAGCTGTAGAATCGCCGAAGGATTTAAATATAATGCTTGAAAAAAGTAAATAAATATGTTTTAAAAGTAAATCCCAATATATATTCCCAAATTACTTCAGGCTTCACTCATAGGAAGTTTAACATATTCATATCACTATAATGCAGATTGTACTTTCCCACAGAAATTTAAAAATTAAATTTTTGTACTGAAGTTCATTTTGCCTTTTAATGCTTTTCAGATACGGCTATACTCCCAGTTATAATTTTATTTCAACACGGATCCCTAAAGACCAATTGGGAGTTAAATGGGAGTTTAAAAAAATTCTAATCTGTTCATTATTCAGCTTGGATTCGTAATTTTTGCCCGTTCGCAACTCGACCTTCTTTTGTGAAGATGTGTAGGTATCACCTGCAGCGCTAGGAATGCTGACGCGGCAATAATACCTTCAACGGTGGCGAAGGCTTGCCGCGGGGGGATATACGGGGATTCCTGGCGCCATTTGAAAGGATAGCGAGTTCGGGGCGGTCGTCAGACTGACTCAGACCCTTTTAACCCCCCCCCCTGCATGCCCTCATTCCCGTCACACACCCGCACCCATCTCACCCTCCCTTGAATTTGTCGCATTCCTGTCTACCCCTCCTCTCAACCTAACCCCTATGCCTTTCATTAAAATGGTCGAGAGTGGAGGAGTGATGTGTAGGACTATGGAGGTAGGGAGAGGAGAGTATGAAAGAGAATAGGTAGGTAGTGAAATAGGTGGATGGATCGAGGGGAGACTCAAACAATTCCCTCAGGACTCCCGAAAAGCCAAGCGCATAAACTTCCCCGGCATGCACTGTCTCTCCCACACACTCAGTGAAAAGCTCTCGTAAGCGTCGCTTCTCGTTGGGGCGGAACGTTAAAAGTGCTCCCGCTACCGCTATCATATAAAGGACGAGGAAGAGAGAGTAGGTAGTCACAGCCAAAGTTAGGAATGGAGATCCTGGGAAACGCAAATGAGAATGAATGGTGAAGGGAATGCGATAGAGAAAGAAATTTGGGTGCATATTACGTTGTTCTACGCGGAGGGGAAACGACATTTTTAGAAGGCAACGCGATGAGGAAGCTGAAACAGCGGCACCTCGCCCAGTCGTGTGCAATATTCAGTTTGGTGAGAAGACCTTAATATCTACGGAGTAACCTAATTTTGACGCGTTGACCGAAGGAAAAAAGACTCCAATAAATATAAAGCTTTTTATTTGTTATTTCAATAATGATTAATGGGGTCGTGGTGACCTAGTGGGTAGAGCGCTGTGCTACTGACCGGAGAGTCCAGGGTTCAAACCCGGGTGAAGTCTCTCTGGACAACCCATCCAAAAATCCTCGGAAAATCGCAGGTAGCCCAGGAAAAGGAGCTGGTCCCCCTACCCTGAATGTGCAAGTTTCACTCGCCAATGGATTAATACTGGGTGATTTCTACTCTCACCTATCAAAACCAACATTTGGGTTGAACACTGAGTGAGTAATGATAATTGACGATAATCTAATTTGGGTGCTTTGCAACCGCTTTATTCCGCTGCTTATTACGCAGCAACTGGACAGCGTACCTGCTTTCTATTCGTTCCAGACCTTGCGCTATAGGTAGCCCACTTAAAAACAGATAGGGGGCAGAGTTTATGTGCGCTAGGCAATGAAATAACTTCGATTATCGCATCCGTGACAGTTATTTTCGAGTTTATTTTCAGTAAAGGAATCAAAAACGGATTATGCGATTTTTTAATTACTTTGCGAAAAAGATAATGATTTAGTACAATAGTCGCGAAGTTATGGCATAGGAACGAATCACATCCTACAAACATTATATCACCATATCTACCCCATTGTCGGATCGATTTTTAAAGACGCATTTACGTCAAATGTTTTACATCAAGATATACTTTTTACAAAATTTACTTTTCAATCTTGCTTATCAAGAAATCATTTTTTCTTACGGGTAGGATATATCTGGGTAAATAATTGATCGTTATTACCTGATCACCAGCGTTTTGCAATTATATGCTTGCATTTTAAATGTTTATAGTTAATTTACAGCATTTTAAAAAATGGCAATTTATAATTGACACAATATGTTAATAAAATAATAAACAGAAAATGACTAAATTTGCATACATTTATTGAAAATGAGTGTGACCATTTTTGGTTAGTTATTATGATTTCTATGCAGTATTGTTGTTGCTATTTTGGTTACCATAATAGATAATAGATGTTTTCAGTTTTTTTCTAAGAAGTTTTGATAAATGTTTTCTGCATATTATTTTAATGATATTCTATATCCAGAGTAAATTATCAATTTTTTGTATATTCTGTATTTATTTATTTATTTATCGGTTTTACATTGCGGAAGCAAAAATTCAATTTCAAAACGTTGGAGCTGAGATAATAAAAATCTTTTACTTTCAAGGGTCTACCGTTTCCCGAAGAAAATACTTATTCACTGTTAACATCATTGCTCTATCACGTTGCAACCTATCCCTACTATGCTACGAATGGTTTAGTGATATCTTTCAACCAACTCCATTTCCTCTCCTGGCTTTATCCCCCTTCTCTCTTCATGTCATTCAAGCACCCACTCCTTCCTCCTTATCATCTTTCCCACCTATCCAACATCCTCCCGCGTATCACAGCCTCCAAACCCATGGCAACAACCTCTCCCCGTATCTCTGCCTCCCTTCCTCTCTGTCAACTCAGAATTTCCATCAACTTCTCTTCTTCCACCCTCCCCACGTCCTTTGTAAAACTTCTTCGTTTATCGTCCTTCCAATGTGTATAAATATATTCGGCTTATTTGCTCCATCTCGCACCGTATCCACATCGAAATATTTCGAAACCTGAATACACAAAAACACTGTCTTCCCCGTAAAAATGAGTTTTTCCTTACTTGCTATGCTCCATTTGATGACAGAATAAAAAGGTTTTTAACTTCCTGCGTACACTCATACATTTCATCTGCCTACTGCTTGCTCTCTTACATCTCAAATAAAATTTTACCTTACTGCTTACTCTCATTCATTTTACGAAGAACCTGTGCCAAGCAAACTTCCTTGCGTAAACAGAACAGTACCTACATGATTGGAATGATTTTCCTGCATAGCTATTTTAGGCAAAAACAGTTCTGATGGCAGATTTTCCAATCATTTCGGTCCTTTTCAAGGCATGAACCTACTTTCAAGAAACGGGCGCACGTAGGAGTATTTGCACTCAAAAACCGGTCAAAATTATTTCACGCTTTTTTTCTCAAGGTGATCAAAGGAGAAACAAGTTTTGACCTTAATTAGATGTTTATTTACAAAATATACGAACTTGACACGAAAACTATTACACTAGAAATAATAATATTTATAGTGTAATGTAATAGGGTGACATAGGATGCCAGCCATACAAATATGTGTACATTTTTGGAGTTTCACGAGCAAATGCATAAAATTTCTCAGTATCAATATTTTAATTAAATCCACATTGACGCCAGTGATTCGAGAAGAGCATTCTGGGTCGGCAAAAAATCTTCTGGATGTGTTGCCATCATTTGTATTCCCAAAGCCCTGCTTGGGAAAGTCTACGAAGAGACCCATTTCTTCTTTGAATGCCTTTTGAATTTTTCTTTTGTTTCTTTAACAATTTTTTTGTCTTCGGCAGTCCGCGCTTGCCACCTTTTTAGTGGTAGTTTATACGCTAAATGCAATAGCGATTCGAAAAAACGTATTCTTGAATGAAGAATAGAGAGTCCAAACTTCACTGCTTGGACACTGACTTCCTCTGCTTCAACCAATTTATTGAAATCTTAGGATGTCTGTCCGCAAATATAGCATCGCATGGTGGATACAGTATCAGTCGCAGCATTTCAAATTTTCCCATCTACCATTGTGAGCATCATATTATGCTTTATTTAGCATATTCCATTCGGAGTGGACACTTCTGTTACTCTCAAAATTGCAGCTTGATTTGCGATACATGCGATTTCATTTTTGGTTTCATCTTTTGATTCGTTGATAAAGCGTATACGAATTGGTCTACAGAATCTGACAGAGGAAGGGACTGGGTTTTGCCATATAATTTTCTTCTGTTCTCCATGAATCACAACAACTAATCTTAAAGGAACAAAGGAGCTTTGAAAAATATTTGCGTCGCTGTCGGTGCTACTTTGAAATTTTTGTTTAAATTGAGTCTGTAGCGATCCGTCACAGCCCCATTTGGATATTAACACCATGTTTTGTTGTTCCTTCTCTGTACAAGTTTCTACAACTTCTGCCACATATTTATACAGGCGCAATGCAGTGTGGTCAAGTAATGCCTGTAGTTGAATTTCAGAGCAGGTTTCAGTCACTTGTATCGATTCCTCATTTGGATAACATTCCTTCTTTGCCTTTTTTATAAGGGAATAGCAAGGGTAGATGCTCTTGTTAGCCCCATGTAATACTTACCAATGTCTTCGGCTAAAATCGCCTTCTACGAAAATTGCCATCATTGTTACCCAAAGCGCGCTGACTCACGCCAGCAGCATACGTCCACTCCTCAACAGATACCTGCTCTCGTATTTCCTTAGTTTTTCGAAGCTTATGCGGTCACTTAAATCTAGGAATGTTTTTGGAGGTCGTCCCGGTTTTTGTGTGTGTTCCACAAACCAGTAAGGCAATTCAATCGAAGACTTAAGACATTTTTCATTGATTTGCAAGAAACGTTCATGTTTGTAACTAGCGGCCGTCCATTTTGTCTTAAAATCACTTTTAAAATACCTCAAAGTACGACTCAAAACACTTTTTTAATCATCTGGACATTTTGTAGGTTCTGCAAGTTTTTCTTCCATGAACGAAAACTTTTCATCTAGTTTTTTCCCTTTTGAATTGCTCCAGAATGTCATACTCTTCTGGTAAATTCCTTAACATTTTCAAAAGAATCTACAAGAGAATAAACGAAAAATTGCTATGTTGCAATACTTTAACTAATTTAACATTTAATCCGCCGTGACTCGTGCGGGGTATGGAACATCTCGAATCTGGAGCATCTGGTAAACATCTGGAGTGTCTGGTACTGGTAAACATCTGGAAACAAGGGCTGAAGAGTAAACATCTGGAGTGTCCCAGACACCCCAGCGTTTTTTTTTGATGGGGTATCGACATATTCTGCAAAAGTTTACTTGTAAGGCATGATGGTGCTCTCACCAGAAAGTATTACAATGTTATGAACAATATAAAATTATTTAAATCCAGATGGCATCGACTACTGAACAGGTATGACATTAATAATGTAGCTGCTTGTTAAAGCATGATGGATTAATGAGTTTAATAGGCTTCTTAAACAATGAACTTTAATACGCACGATCAACAATCAATGGCTTCGTGGAGTTCATCCCAATTTAGCAACTCTGTTGCAACTTAATTGTTAACTCACCTATTCCAGTAAAAAGACTTCCATCCATGTTTTTTCGGGAGATTAACCTTTTAAATACATTTATAGAGGGATATTTATGTTTAAGTTGGTGAGATTGATTATTTTCTCCGATTAATAAATGCCAGCGCTTATCATAGGCGAGAGTCATTAATGAGCGAGCCAATGTAACATACCACTTCACATTTAATACCTTCACTAAATAATGACATCTGAAAATAACAATAGCAATATCAAAAAAATTACAAAATTGTCAAAAATTGTTATCTATAGAAATATTTTCCTTATCTTTGAAAATGAAAAATTGTTATCTATAGAAATATTTTCCTTATCTTTGAAAATGAAAAATTGTTTTTAAAAAAATTCTTTTTTCAAATTAGAAATATTTTCTCAATTTCGGTTGTCATCTTAAAATTTTCAATCAATAAGTAAATATTGGGGCAGGAAATGAAAGATACTAATCTTATTTACGAATTAAACGAGTTTTAAATCATATATCTTGCTGAATTTCTCTTCTTATTGACATTTTCATGATGTCTGCAGAATGCATCTGAGAAAATGTTTGCGTTGCGTTAATTTTGAATAAATAAATAACAAAATGGCGGATGAAGGCGGACCATTTTATTGTGTTAAACAGTTGTCAATAGTCTAAATTTTATGTCTGTAAACGAAATTTAGCTCGCCAAGACCCGACACATAGATAAAAACATTGATATATCATTATTTTGATGTAAAAACATACCCATATAATTACCGTCTAAAAACCTACAATTTGAACAATAAAAGTAAATAGTAAGACAAAGTACACATACCTTCCACTTTCATATTCAATAGATGTTTTTCATCTTAACTTAACAACAATATCGAGAGAAACAAATTGCACACACGAGAGCGCACGAACAAGTACATTCGTTTCCGTTTGTCTGTGTTCCGACTGACTGTGCAACAATAGGCGTGAGCAGAGGGGAAGGTATTGGCTGCCAAAAGACGGACTGGTTATTGACGTTGAAGATTAATACGTTTGAAATGATTTAAACTTCATTTGGAAAATTTGACTTTTGATGGGTTTTAGAGTGCAAATACTCCTACGTGGGGCGGTGCAAATTTCTAAAATTACATTATTTTTTTAAAGCAGAAGCAGAGTGTTTATTTCATAAACATTTTCATTTTCAGATTCGAATTTTGTGTTTAAATTTATAGTATATACTACCACAGAGTATATAACCTTGCTTGTAGCACGTTTTTCATAATCGCATTAATATAATTAATCCCATGGTTAAAGCGTATGGGTTACTGCTTTTCAATCACGCCGGGCCTTTAGAAGATTAGTATTATGTAGGCATCAGTGGTGAGTCATCCCACATTTTACTTCGTGTGTTGATAGCGTTTAGAAAGGTTTTCTAATCATCAACACTAAACAATCTTCCTCCACGGTTTCGCAAGATTTTGAAAGTTCCGAAGCCCATATTCCAAAATCTTTCACTGTGTAATGCCTGGGACGTTTGCGAGAGCTATGACCTACCTTCATTGAATTTTAGGTGGCGGGAGCGGTAAACGTAAGTCAATGAGTGCACATTTTAATAAGCCTTTACGAAAGTCGAAAAAACATCTTGAACCATTTGTCATTAAAGAGCGTATGTTTATGCATTGGAACTCACCAATGAAGCAGTACTGGAAATGATACGAGAATTAAATTAGAATTTTTTTCATAAATTAAAGCAATAAAGACTACGAGTTTTCAGCGCGGTATTCGAAATTTAGACGAAGTTCTAATAATATATTTTTTATTAAAAAAATATTAATGACACCTTGATATTTGTTAGCAATAATTATAATAGAGGAGTGGAATTATCTAGCTATGCAAGTACTAACCTATTGAAGTCTTATATACTTTCCCCATAATGTAATAAGGAGTTCAAGAAAAGACTTCGCCTCACAAAAATTAAGCGAATGCATTCATAACTTTTATGTGAAAAATAATGATTATTGTGCGTGAATTGAGCATTGTGAGTGATTCATGGACCATTACCACCAGGAAAAATGACCAACGTAATGTAACTGGTTAAATAAATAATAATAAAAGGTATAATTTCGCGTTTAGAAAGAAATCTGTACTTATGTAATCGTATTATTACGAATTATGCTATTTTCTTTAAGGCTAAATGTTAAAATACCATTGAATAGCCAAAAAGTAAAATCGGTATGATGACTTTTTTTCAGTTTCATCTATACTCATTTTATCACTAATGAGAACTTGAATACAACATTTCACGCAAATCTGCCCATTAATAAAAATCGTTCAAACCACAATTACATCCTTTTCGCATGCGATTCAATTCTCCGCTATGGCCAATTTCTCTGGTCGTCCCAATAAAAGTATGTGACGGTGCTCCTTGAGCCGCGTTTCTATGGTGAGGCCTGTCTCCCCGATGTAAAAACCTTACCGCACCCATAGGAAACACCATATACTCCTGGTGTCTTCCATTCCACTCGCACCAAAATGAAGTATGAAATCTCTCACCCGGTTGGATTTCTGAGAAGACTTGGTTTAGATAATACGCTGGGAATACACCAGATTCGGAGATAGAATGTTTACGTCTAGAATAGCGCTTTAAACAAACTAAAAAAAAGATAAAAATAAAGCTGCACTCGAAAACTATTTGATTCGTGAAAAGCCGAAAAATAGTGTTTTATATGTAAATACATTTTTGCATACCTATATATTTACGTATCATTTTACCACCGTAAAACTTAAAGTTTACATTCACAACTCCCCCGAGGTAGTTTCTTTGGTAGTGTAACAACACACTTTTGGCCTACCCATGTACCAACAGTTTTTCATAAAACTTAAAATTTTGTACCATACACCTATTAATTAAACTTCAGTTCCCCAGGTTCTTCCATAAATTTTCCCCAAACACTGCTCAACTAGGGATAAATTTTATTATATTTTCAATCTCCCAAGTGTATTCGCGAACGAGATCCGCGCCGCCGATAAAATAACATCATCATTAATTCCATCACGCAGTGTTACTAATTCAATATTTAATACGGCTCAACAGCCAGGGCATTTTTTTACCTTGCCTTTCATAATTTGGATAAAATTTATGTCACGATCCCGTTCCCTGGATAATCCACCCGCTTGGAAAAAATGTAATTGAGTTTTCGCACAATTCATAAGCCTGCTTGCTCTCTGTTTTATACAAGGTCGTTGTTTGGATGGAGAGAACATGGGCTGGATCAGATCACAGGAGCCAACGCTTCTCTTTACAATCTGAAATTTATCGTGCATGTTTAACTACTGGGAAAAATAAAATGACATGAGTATGCATGAATAATGATGTTATCAATTTTCTACATCTACGTGTATTAAACTTTCAGTAACCTCAGCGGCGAGTGGCAGTGGTTGTTAGGGAACCAGCCATGAAATAGGGACGGGATAGGAAAAATAAAAATTGGAAGAGCGAAAAAGCAAAAGTGAGAATCGGGGTAAAAAAAACTTTGTGTTCGCCCGTAACAGTTTTGAACGAAGTGTGTTGCTTTACTCATTGTATATTATTTATTTAAATAATTTAATCTCTTAGTGTAGGGTTCTGTTCTATCATGTTCACTGATAACTCATGACTTTGCAGCTTTTCTGTTTAACTCGCTTCAAGGGATCATGTTCCTTATTCCTTATTCCCATGCCGTGTTCTAGTCCTACATTTGTCCATCATGACTGATGTTTCCCTCTCATTAGACCTGTGGTCAATCTTTTATTTGTTACTTAACGCTTAGCTCCTAATATTTTACATCGCTGCACTATAATTTAATTTTAATTATAAATTCAATAACTAATGAAAATTATTATTAGTGCAATTATATTAACAAGAAATGTTGTTGCTTTTAATGCAAATGGGACAGCAGGGACAAGACAAATCATTACGTCAGCAAGTAATGGACAAGGCGTGAAACACTTACGCCTGTGGAGGAAAATATTGTACATCCTCCACAAATTGACTCAGAAATGATTCTATTATCTCCATTCCATAAAAAATTAGGGATTTGTAAAAAAAAATTCAAAAGCCGATGGATAGAAATGGTGTTGGATTCCATTATTTGACAGAAAAGTTACCTCGTGTCAGTAATGCTACGATCAAGGAAGGAATTATTGTGGGTCCCCACTTTGATAAAAGATGGACAACTCGAAGAACCGTTAAGCCAATACGAAAATTCAGCGTGGAAGTCATTGAAAAATTTTATTCAAAACCTTTTTAGGAAATCATAAATCCCTCAACTACCGTGACATTGTAAGTGAATTATTACAGTCATATAAAACATTTTGGTTGTGATATGCCCCTTACTATTTATTTCTTGCATTCACTCCTGAATATATTTCCGGATCTTTTCGGAGATTATTGTTGAACTCTAAAGAGGGACGCTTAAGATGCCAAGCACAGAAGAAAAACAACTACCACATTTAAGGTAAGCTGAATAGCACCTTGCATGCATTCTTGCATTTCAGTAGATTTATATGTACTACGTATAAATAAATCGTGGGTAATTGCGAAAATCTGCGCGCATACATGAATTCAGTGGAAAAAGTTTTATCATAATCACATATTTTCTGATTTGTGCGACAAAAAAGTATAGTATACATGGTAATTAAATGTACATGGTAATTATATGAATAACTAGCTGATAATCATCACAAATGACGGGCAAAATACACATTCATGCAAATTCTATTAGTATAGACTTTATTTATGCATACATTTCTGGTTATTTTACGGCTAACTTAGTATAATACCTCGAGACCGATACTAATATTTGCAAAATATAAACATCTGTGCAAATGCCCCGTTTACAATACTAGGGTATTGGGCAGGGTAGTTTACATGGCGTTTCAAACTTACTTGCGTATAATCAGGGATAGCATTTTCAACTTTTAGTTAGATGCAATACACTTTAGAGGGGAGAAATTTTGACACTGGCTGATAAATGCACCACGCCGAGTTGGCTTTGATTTTGACGACACAGTAACACCGTATGCGTAACTTACAACATCCAACTTCTACATGTTGCACATGCGCGTACTCTTTTTAAATTAATCTCCTTTGGCTTATGAGTTTGCCTTCACACCCTTAATCTCAGTAACATTCAATCTTTCTCCTTGTTTTAAGAACACCGCCAACATGGATCTAATTTTGCAGTATCATTATAATTGACCTTTTCACAGCCACAGTTCACTTTTCTTGAAGCCACCCCCTAAGAGACTAGTGGAATTAATTGCCTTTTACGTAAGTAAGCTTTTCCTGGCGGCTTCGTTTTTGGCAATGTGAACAAACTGTCCGGCTGAGTGACATGGAAACCCGTTCATTTAGACGTGGAATTTTTGGATAGTTTTTCCACTTTTTCTCTGGCATATGAAAATCTGGCCGGTTTCGCACATTTTAAATTGAGCTTAACTGAGTAATTATACGCTTCAGTTCAATTTACTGCTATACTTCCTTCAAATGAATGACTAGTTCTCAAATCTTAACGGCTCCGCGCAGGGGAGCAAAGGTCGTATTCGCGTTTGACTACTAGAGTTTCCAAGACAGTAAAACTGCATTGAACGCCTCAAAAAGCTCAATCTTTTATTCACATTAACTTTCTAGCACTCTATGGCTTTTTGTCTAACTGTTTACATGGACTTATCCGATGGGTTTGCGACCAATATCAGCGTTTTCTGATACATCTTTTTATGACTGTGAAACAGAGTATGTATGTAATTTATGTTAAGTTATGGCGTCACGTATTTATTTTCACTTATGAGGTGGTGAGGACATAATGTTATTTTGAGAGAGAGAGACACAGAGAGAGTGATGGAGAGGTAGCATCTCTGTGTAACTGCGACGTCTCGTCAATTATGAGACACGTTCGTTATTAAGTCAGACGCAACCACAAGACGAAGGGCGTCAACCTCACCACGTCATGAATAATTGGCTGCAGAGAGTTCTGTGATTATCACTCCCTTTGCTCAACCACTCGGGGGTAACTTCGGCTCCCAAGTACTAGCTACAGTTCCGTCAGCTGAGTGACAGAAATACGTATTACCGTACAATTAAATATGGATTTACGGACACAAATGAAAAAGTAACTTGGTTTCCTTCCACAGATTTATTTTCCTGGTACAACATGTTTCGACACAGCGGTGTCATCATCAGGTACAAAGTTTTAACAACTTTGTTAAAACGCTGTACCTGATGATGACACCTCTGTGTCGAAACATGTTGTACCAGGAAAGTACAGCGGTGTCATCATCAGGTACAACGTTTTAACAAAGTTGTTAAAACTTTGTACCTGACAACAAAGTTGTTAAAACTTTGTACCTGATAATGACACCGCTGTGTCGAAACATTTTGTACCAGGAAAATAAATCTGTGGAAAGAAACCAAGTTAGTTTTTCATTTGTGAAATTCAACTTCCACATAGTTGAGCTTGAAACCATTGAATGGATTTACGGAATCAAATGCTAACATTGACGTGTTTATGCAACGAGAGTATTAAACATTATCTTTCTATGTGGATTCCGCGGTAGCAAACGAATGCGTACCTTAAATATTTCCAGTCAGATAATGGCGCAAAATTATTCGCCTGTTTTTGCTATCGCTTGGTGGAGCGGTATTGTGATGAATAAAATATAATGGGCCGGTAGAAGGGCGTCACATTAACAGCATTAGCATGCGATGGAAAAAGTTTAGCAGACATCACGATAAAAAGAGCTCGAGCAAAGTAAACACCAAGATGAAAATAATTCTGTTAAAAGAAAATTTTATCACCAATAAGGAAGTAAAACCCGAAAATATTTTTGCAGCGTGTGCCGCTATATGGCTCAAAGATATGAGCTATTGGTAAACTGAAGCAGATGAGAGGAGAGGATTTCAAAATTTGGAACTGAAGGCAGATGCCAAAGATCAAATGTACGGATAGGATTAGAAACGGGTATGTTCACAGAATAGAAGAGGAGATACGAATATAAAGCATTATCATAGGAATAATATAATTCTGTAAGGATTGTAGGGTTTAAGGATTAATTATAAGTGAATATAAATAGACCACATTTTGAGACATTACGAGTTTTTAAGGAACGTAATAGAAGGTAAAGCCCCGTGAGGAAGATCTAGATTAAATAAATACATAGGCCAACTAAGACGGGACATGAAATACAACAGCTACAATGACATAACGAGATTAGAAGGGAACAGGGTAAAATGGAGGGTATCAGTCAAGCAGTCTTAGGATAGAATGACTAATTATGAAGACGACTACATATTATTAGATATAAAAGATTTAGGTATCGCGCCGCACACCGTAATCTTTGCGTGTCACATTGCTCTAAGCTAAATTAGCACAAAAACCGTGAAAGCGCCACGTAAGATGCAGCGTCATGCATATAGTATTAAAGTACTAGACTTCATTCATATTGTATATGTACATGGACAAAATTATTAATAATTTATCACATTTTCATTCTCTCTTATAATGTTCGTAACTTCCAATCTTTCAACTTGTTTTCGGAACTCCGTTACCACGTATTTAATGTTTAATATTATCGAAATTGGCCTTTAACAGACCAGAGTTCACTGTTCGGGGAGGGTATTTCCCAAAAGCCTCTCAAATATTTGGCCACTTGCGCTAACGTGCAAGTTCAGGTAGATCCGTCGTCCATAATGTGGATAGAAACATTAAAAAATGTAATGTAAAATTATTTCACCAAGTACGACAATCAGTATTATACTTGTATAGACGCGGTGTATTATATGAAATTCATTGGTCGTTCAATCCTAAGATTGTTTGACTGCAGCCCTCCATCCTTCCTTTTCCTATCTAATGCTAGTTCCCTTACTCCCTGGTAGTTCCTCATGTACTCTTCTCTTTATTGGTCCATGTATTTATTCCTTGGCTTTCCTATTGGGACTTTTTCATCTGCTTTTCCTTCATTAATTTTCTGTACAAACCCGTTGTGCCATAGGGTGTCCCCAATACATCTGGTCTTCTTTTTTGTATAGTGCTCCATATGGTACATTACTCTTCTACTCTTCTGTGTACTCCTCCATTTCTAATTTTCTCCACCCATTTGATCTTCAGCATCCTTCTCCAACACTCCGATTCATAGAGTTCCACGCTCCGCACGTATGTTTTCAGTGGAGTTGTAAAATACAATACTATAATCTCTGCAATTTTTTATGATTTATGAAACGGAATACACATTATAAATTACGCCTAAATAAGCGAGTGGTCGCTAAATTTCAAATTAAAGCCTAAAATGTATATTAAATCAACAACAGGCCCAAAATACTGTTGTGCTAACCCGGCGGCTGGTGGTTTCACGTTCACTCGTCGTCGCATGTGATCGTGCCTTGAGGGCTGGAGGTCGATCAAAGACATTTATTATGCTATTTGAGCCACCTCCAAGGACTCAGTAAGGCAGAATATACAGCGAACGATGCCTCTTGCAGTGCATTGACATCGTACTCGGCTAGACGTAGCAACAGTTTACATAGCGATTCCCCATCAGGGAGCAAACAAAAAAAACTGAACCATTACAGCCTCGCGTCCTTCTGAGCATACCAAAGGAAGTTAATTTCCAGTCGACACACATATCGTCGTTCCCTTTCCGGGTAAGAAGAGGCTAAGTGAGTTTGTATTGCAGTCAGACCTAGGAAACTGACTCTCCTTTCACAATTGCCTCCCAACTTCCCTATCCTCGCGTACCTCTTTCGCTTCTCACACACTAATGCTTTGCTTCGTACAAATTCCCCAATTCTTATGACTAATTATATTCCTCCTCTTTAGAGTATCTTCTATACCACATTCACTCATTACTTTCGTGGTCTATCCCTTTCTCCCACGCCATTCAATCTAATATCATATATCTGCTAATTATTATTCGACTCTCAGCCATTTTCTCAACATGTCCAAACCAACAAAGCACACTCTTCTCATATATGTCCTTACTGGAGAGTCCAACCCCTATTCTATCATCACCCACTCATTCCTAACCTTATCCATCCCACTTTTGCCACAAACACTTCTCAGGTACCCAATTCTCACTGAATTTAGCCTACTCATATGCTTATCCTGACGTATCCAGGTGTCTTTGCCATCCATCCATTACTAATCACACCATCCTCGACGTTGTCCACCCATGGGTTGAACGCTTGGACTTAACCGTAGGAAAAAGTTCATTCGGTCATACCCATCATGCCATCCCCTTTTGGGGTGGGCAAAGTCAAATAACTTATTTAATGGTTTTAGGCCTAGAAAACTGGCTCCATTTCAATAACCTTTGTATACCTCTTTTTCATCTCTTACACTCATACATTGCTCTATACACGCTCTACTGTTTTTAAGACTCCTAATATTCCTCCTCTTTAGAGCTTATTCCACCACATTCACCCGTGACTTTTGCAGTCTACCTCTTCCTCTCAAACCATTCACTATACAATCATATATTTGTTCCGTTATGCAATTCTCTTCCGTTCTCTCCACATAACCAAACCAATGGAGCACAGTCCTTTCATATATGTCCATTACTGAAGCATCCAACCCACGTTCTTTCGTGATTCACTTATTCCAAACCGTATTCATCCTACCTCCGCCGCAATTACTTCTCAGGTACTTCATTTCCACTACATTTAGCCAACTCTCATGTATATCCTGACATAACCAGGTTTTGTTTCCATATAATAACTTTGGGAACACTTTATTAAACTGCAATTTATATTCTCCTCCCGACATTCTCATATGGCAGAAAAACTTGAGTATGTAAGTACACACAAGGATTCATGTAATAATTATTAGACTAAATCTACACGACACGAGATTCAAGACACGGATCTTCCAATTACCGGTTAGGTCTTCTACCCAGTTACACCACCAAGCCATCTTATTTCCAGGCGAAATGCAGTGGAAGGATTTATAGGAACACTCGTTTTAATGTTTAGATGATGATATTTTCAAAGCGAATTCCATCCCTCTGTTATTTGTAAATTAAGTTGATTGCGGAGAAGTTCTGGCTTAATAGCAAAGTTTTTGTATCATTGCTATACATATTCGATGCTTCCTACAACCGACAATACTTAAAAATAATATGAAAACCTAATTTTCTGAGGGTAGAATCTCTAATATACAGAGTAACTTCATGGATATTTTACGATTTCACGTAAAAAAATCACTCCTACCCATAAAAAGGAGATTAGTTCATGGGAAGATACCGCGCCGATCTTAATGCGTTTCCATTGAAGGATTCGAGAGCACGTTCCGACCATAAAGTTACCTTCCTTTGCATATCGCACGAGGATAGCATGCAAATGAGGTTTCCTCGCCGCAAAAAGGGTGATTTCAACCCTCAACAAGACGAATCGTAGAAGGGGTGAAATATGTGATTCTGCGGTTAATGCACCTTTCATTCTCATAAAGCTGTAATAAGCACTCTCATAGTTTGGTATAAATGTGTTTTTTTATATTTCTTCGATATCTCTGGTCGTTTGCACCGCATGAAATACCATTCATTATTTTAAAATTCGCGAGCAGGGACTTCCAGGATTTCTGAGGACGAAAAAAAACAAGTTCAAAACAAGCTCAACAAAAATCTTGAAATCAGAGATTTACAGCCATTTGGAAGAGAAGAATACATTTATTCGTTTCCATATCGCTAATGAAACATTTCAAGAAAGATGAATCAACTAAAATACTGTGATTTACACCCTTTTTAATTAGAGAAACTTGATTTTAGTAGTTCACATATCCTTCTGAACATTTTCAAAGGTATAATCGCCTAGATTACTAAAATGTAGAGCCTTTTCAGAGAGATAAACTTGTTTATGCTATTTTCATATCATCTATGCAATATTTTCGAAAAACTGTCGGATAAAACTCCACAATTTATGGCATTTTGAAATAGAATAACTTGATTTGTGTCGCTTTATAGTGAAATTGGCACTTAAAGTAATCCTAACGCATTGGGGGTTTAAATAGAATAATGGAAAATATTTTTAATTAACCATTCCAAGACACGGGAATTTTCGTCCTCATCTACTTGGCTACCCAAGCTACATAGAAAAACTATTTTCACCCTAGTGTCCATTGATTGTAAATCCAAACAATATCGTCTTACTCTGATCTTCATTGTTGCGGTGAATAAATGACTATGCTTAACCAACATCTTTTTTAACAATTTGATAGATTTGCCATATCTAGTTACTATCGAAGTCCAGAAGCTTCGATTTTTGTCTCTGGTCTTCAAATGCGACAAATTCAACAGCTTAGTAAGTGAGAAACACTCTAAGAAAATGACTTGAATATCAATTCTAAATTTCATATACAGTTTATATGAATCATATAAAGTTAAAACTAATCTTGCCATCAAACTATCTAAATATACCTTACCTGAAAAATAAAATTCGGCATTATTATTTCCAATACATTAAATTAACTTCCTTGTAAATAAAACAATAATTAATTCATAATTTAATGCTTGGCTTTTTTAATTTTCTTCAGACTACTTTGCGTTACAACACTATTTCCTTGCGTAAATAAGTAGTCACCATATTCATTTCTCATTCTTAATGTGAAATTAATTTTTCTTTAGAAGTTGAAACATTTCATTATAAAATTTATATATTTATTAAATGATACAGTCTTGCATAAAGGGTACGACATTGTTGTCCATTAATAAAGGGCACAACAAATATCTTAAATAAAATTCTCTGCAGATTGGAAATTAAGGCTCATTTCAAATAATATTCGCTACAAAAACATTTGAAAAACGTGAAGGACAAAACTCCGCTTCAGAGCGAAGGAGTGAACCGCATTCTCTGCGGAACGTGCGGCAAGATTCTATATATCGGGAAGACAGAACGCTCCGTCCAAACTCAGCTGTAAGAACACCAACTGGGCCAAACATCGAAGTCATCGGTTGCTGAACATGAATTCTTGGGACACACTTTTCACTTCGAAAGAACTAGGATCATCGCCAAGGTGAAAAATACAAACCTCGACGAATCAGCGAAGACATCAAGATAAGGAAGAATAAACAACAACATTTCTATCGATGTTAGCGGACTCATAATCAGACATACGTGCGACTCAGTCATGCGTAAAAACATTTCTCCCACCTTCCCTTTCCCCTCCTATTCTATCGGCAGTGGATGGCGTATCGGCAAGTCGGAAATAGCCGAGCATAGTATACTCGAAAACCACTCCATCGAGTGGGAAGAGACTAGACTCCTATGCAAATCCTAAAGATACTGGGATCGCATCGTAAAGGAGGCTATACAGATCCGGCTTCGCAGTAACAATTTCAATAGGGACAGCGGCTTCAGCCTCAGTAAAACCTGCGATTATTTCATCAGACCGAGAGCCGATGAACACGGACGTGACAAAAGGATTTGGCGCCAAAGAAAGCGAGGAACCAATCACAAACCTGACCTGACCACCCGAAGCAGTGAATATAAGGTGGAAAAAGTAGAAAGTTGGTATTGGATTCTTGGATCCCAGAAGACGATGGGTGAGTCACTCGTCGAAACGTCGGAAGTTATGGAAAACCTGATCCGGTGTCAAACCCGAGAGCTCTTCATTCACCCAGAATTGTACACGCGGATGCTAGATGTCAGACTTAGATTGCATGAAAAATTCTAATGAAGCGATTTTCAGGGTGGTTACGAGTATGCTCTTTTAACTCCGCACCGTTTTAATCTAGATGAAAATGTTGCAAAGGTGCACGTCTAAACTGCTACGAGTAAGAGGATAGTGTAACGCAGTTGATATAAGGACTAGGTTTGGAGACAATAGAGACTCAGAGGCCACAACCTATACCTATTTGATTACTTGAAAATTTTAGAACAAATAAGTCTTAGAGGAAAATACAGAGGAAAATATTTTAACTCTGCACAGCATCTCTAGAACTAATAGAATCAGTTAGGAGAGGATGGAAGAAAAAAAGTATCTATAATAATTTTTGGAACAACACAGGTGAAAGGAGGTGAATGGAGAATTAAGAGATATGCTGAATTAAATGAGCTTTAAAAAAAAGAAACCACAGTCCGATTCATAAAATCACAAAGTATCTGATGATCAGCTCACATTGTACGCATGGCAAAGAATTTTTACCAGATTGACAAAGAAGTTTTATGAATGAACACCATGTTGAAAAAAGGCTCAGATGGAGACCTAGGAAAACACGGAGAGACGATGTTACAGAGGATTGACAAAAATGAATATAACCAAGTGGAAGTAGTAAGCAAAAGATAAAAGGAAACGGTGTTAAGTATTAAAAATGCCAAAACTCATCGAGGATGGTAGCGCTCAAGGAAATAGAAGAAGAAGACGGCATCTATTGAGCTGATAGAAGCAACAAAATAAGAAAAATACACTGGCAAACTGATAAGTACGAAAATCCCATCCTCCCATTCACCATTTGTGTTATAACTAAAATGGTGTGACTTTAAGCACTCCATTATCATGCAGTTCACTTTCATCCTCTCTCCCTTTTAAGTACATTTCCTTTTGCCTACCTTTCTCATTGCGTCTGTCCAATATCCCCTAGCATTCACTCTTGTTTCATTTTGTTGGGTAGTACTTAAGCATAAGAAAAATCAAATGAAGCAAGGGTGTAATAATAAAATCAGAAATTTAAGGCAAAAGTGACCAAATATCTGCCTAAGACTCGGAGGCTGCATGCTAGGCTAACGTTACTTGAAAATTTCAGATCAGGGGAGTTTCAGGGTAAAATGGAAGATATTATTATAACATCACATTAAATCTTCTGAACTGTTTGGTTACAAACATCACTTCTTCCTGTACACCAACTGGTGTATTAAAATCGGAACGAGAAACTATGTATTACAATCCTTTAAATTCATGCCGCATTGTACATACATTTGTTTACTCGAAAATGAGTTTTAAAATTATTAGGCTTCGTCTTATGGGTTAGGTAAAAAGGTATGCTTTCATACATCCTGTATTGCATTGCTGTTGGTGGAGCCCATCTCTCTACTTTCACCGCTGATTGATTGCGATGTATAGCGCTAAAGGTGTGCTCTGCATCAGTTTCTGAGATTCAACGACTAATAACTTTAATGCATAAGCTACTTTTGAAAATTAACAATTGAGATATCATTCCATAAACTTCCAACATTTACAGATTAATATATTTTTTCTTTTAAAAACTGACCCAAAAAAACTATTTTTATGGGTTGTTGTATTTTATGGGCCAAATATACAGAATATGTTCTCCAGCTCAAATATTCAACTCATTTTCTCCTTAAAAATATAATTGCTCGTTAATAACTGTAAGACTTCAATAGTTTGATTCTTTCATTTTATTTCCAGGAGAATCACCTTGCTAAATCAGTTTTGCATGAAAAAAATATTTGTATATACACGGCAGAACAATGCTATTTTCGCTGTTTCTTTCATTCTCACTTGTAAGCCCATGTGATTTTAAGTTCAATTTTTAGACTAAATAAAGGTATGGAATAGCGAGATTTCAACGAAAATAATTAAAATTCTATTGTAGTTCTACTTGGTACAGTATTTCCCGGCCAATGAGTTTCACTATTTTTACAAAAAATTCATTCTGAAATCGGCCGCGTGTAATGGGCCGAGGGAAAATTTACACTTCCATATATTCGATTTTCCGGTGCCGTCAAAATGCCCATCTCCTCCACTTTCATCGCAGACTGTGAGCTAAAGGGGCGCTCTCCATCTTTCATTTGTTTCTGTGATTCTACAACAAGAACTTTCATAGAATTGCAATACCTGGAAATCAACAATACCATTTATTCCTATTATTTGTAAACATTAACTGATGTTGATCATTATTCTTATCGTATGAAATCTAACTAAAAATATTACTGCGCGTACATACTATGAGCCAGGAAATATGGTATTAATTCCGTCAAAACTAAGCCAGGTATAAATCCTTCGACATAGTAGCGCGAATAAACACCTCTGGCAGACTAAATATGTTTAACAGACGCGTGGAATCCTCTTAACTTGCGCAGTGCGCGATTTCATCTTTATTCCGTACACCAATGACGGGACCGAATTCCGAACGCGTATCCATATCGAATGGGTGGCAGTGAAAAAAAACTATCGATCCTTCGAAGTGTACGTGACTATCATCCCAAGTTCGGGAGCCGTAACGTCAAAGCAAAAGAATACAGACTGCGGAATTTATGACTTTCACGAGCCTTGCATTACTTGTTTTATGCGACTAGCAACTCCGAACTGTGAGAGACACAAGCGCCTTCCAGGCCGTAACTAGAGCGCACCTGCCGTATCATTTTATTAACCCTGTATCTCTCACATGACAAAGTGCCATATGTTTCTGTATGTGTATTCTTAATATTCTCTCCCATTTGTGACCGATTCTTATTACATATCTGTATTTACATACTAACCCGTGAGCCACCGTAGAGGCATGTGGCAGGTGGTGTTAGGGCAACAGCCATGAAAGGGAAAAGAATAGGGAAAAGGAAAGGAAAGAGGATAGAACTGAATTGATAGTTAATGGTGTCTTGCGTAAGTGCTACGCTCTGGGTCCACAACCTATTGAGTTTTATTATTTTAACTGATTATTTCAACTCACAGACAGATTTGTGTGTATAAAAAAAGATTAAATTTATATCAGTTACAAATCTTGTTGGTGTCTGTTTTAAGCACTTTAGATTTCCAAGTGTTGTGTAAACAAACTTGCCATCCATGACAACTCCATTGTTTTTCTTTTCTTAATTTAAATTAACATTTAGATAATTAATTTAATACGTCAACAGAATTGAATGGCAAGTTAACAGTGTGTATTACGTAAGTGGTGCGCTATATATGTTTTATACATACTAATGGTGTGTGAAGGTAAAGGTATAGCGAAACTTGGTGGCACTCACCAGCGGAGGATTAGATGACACAGACCGTAAACAAAGCGTTGATGAGTGGGCAAAGTTACCGAAGGAGTCCCGCAGGGTCCTCTAGAAACAGGCTCGGCCACTTCAACCCACATCTCATATATACTTTCCTCTCCTTTTCGTTATGATTTCACAAGCGAGTGCCACCAAGTTTCGCTACACCTATACCATTGTAGGTACCTATCAAGCTCGGCTGTATATCTTTCTCATTTTGGTACTTACATCTGTTCTAGACATTATTATAATTATTTAATGTATTATTATAGAATAATTATCGCTACTGCCATATATTTCCCAGAGATTGATTACCTATTTCTTTTTACATAAATGGACCTTCCTTATGTTGCAATAATGCGCATATTAGTTTGACATTCTGAAAAAATAAAACCAATGAATATTGTAATTTCACCGTCTCAAAGACTTCTAAACTGTGAACGGTAAACTTCATGAATTTGGCGCTTAGTGGCTGACCGGCTGACGGACAGAACGAGAATTTTTTGCTGTGATGATATCTATAGAGTATAATCGTTACGGAAAAGAATAAATGGCGAAGAATTTTCCACAGAGTCTACGAGCCTAAGTATAGTAATTACGAGGAAATACTTTTAGCCTTAAGTATCAACGGAATTAATTGAATGAACTAAGTGACTGTCTCACAATAACGCACATGGAAATACCAAAGTAGCAGTCCCATAGTAGCAATGTGTTATTTATCGATATGATTAAAGCAGTTGGTTTAAGGTGGTTGGAGTGATTTTTGTTCATGTACAGATATGCGTGAAACCTCGCGTACATGTGGTAATTCTGGGCGATATTTTGAAACTCATAGGTAATTCTAATTTTGACAATACTTTGTTTAGTTTAGTAATTCAGCAAGATTTATTGGTCCTCAGCATAAAATATTATTCTTGACTCAAATAACACCAAAATATTCACATCTGTCTTCAGCAAAACATAAAATAATGACTTCCTCTGATACCTTAACATTTTTTAGAAATATTCTCCGCATCTAGATTATTAAAATATATGCATGTATTAAACTATCGCTTAAATTGCACCACCGTTAAAATTGTTCCCCCTCACACCTAGCCAATTATTTTTATATTCACTCCGTCGAAAATGTCGAATAGCCTTTCACAAAAGGAACTATACGTTTGAATAGCATCCTTATGCATTCCTAAATTCTATTTCATTTGGTTTTCATCTCCGATACTTTCAGAATCTGACCATGTATCCTTAATTTAGCATTGAATACGCTCCTGGATTCGTCCTAACTTTCATCACCAACTTCTGTTTAAACTATAATCAATATTTTTTTCTTTATCTAGGAGGACATGAATATCCTGTCTTCCCCCGCCCAGTGAACGGGCACAAAGAACCGTGTCCTTGGTGGTGAAATTTTCATGAAAGCGGGACTCAAACCCGCAACCTTGAAGTTGGCAGGCACACGACCCAAACGTTTGGATTATCGTTAATGTAAACCTATTATGTTTACCTTGCCTCGATAGGCGAGTGAGTTAGCTATCCCGGTGTAGGGTTAATTAAGTCTTCAAAATGACCTTATCGTGGCTGGCGCTATTCCAGAGCATTAAGGAAGACTTCCCTTCGTTTCAATAATCACGCCTGTAAACGCATATAGCTCCATGTCGGAGCAAAATATCGATGGCGGCAGCTTTAGTAATTATAAAGGAAACCAAAATCGTGTATTGGAATCATTAGCGAGACTAGTTAAAGTTCTAGCCCTTAATCCCTGAACATACATATATATCCTTTAACGCTGTTCCTTTTTTGAGATAAGAACAGTGCAACAGCTTAATTATGGTTGTAAATGTGGTTTTACACCTACAAATTTATTGCGAAAGTTACTAGCTGCAAGTGATTTTTGACGTAAGCTGCAGGAGAAAGTTGCTTTGCAAGTCTGCTTGCAGAACTTTTAAAAGTTTTGACAAGCCGCTTGCAGAAGAGTACAGTAGCCAGTATAAATGCCTTTAACTCTGGGCCTGCGCTTAATTGTGTCAAATACTTCGTCAGAGTAAGATACCCATAAGATACAATTATTGAGTTTATTTTTAGTGATACGCTGAAATAAGACGTATAAAGTAGCCGAACTAGATATAATAATACTATCTATTCTCAATTGGAACAAGTAATATTCACTTTCAAATTCTAAAAATCAACCATGAATCACGGCAAAAGGTTCTGTGCTCATCTACTTTGTTCTCTCCCCTCCCCACATTTCTGACTGCTGCCTTGAAAAACGAGGTCTGTATTTAACCCGCGAGAAGGTTATAATGCAAACAATTTGATGGTATGTAGACTTGCAGCATTCTAGATGCAATGGTTCAGTTACATTTAGTTAAAATAAAGTTAATTAACTATTTAGGCCACGGCTCAAATGTCGTTTCTCTCAAGTCTCTTCTACCACATTTACCCCTTTACTTTCTCGATCTACCCCTTCCTCTCCTATCATTCGCTCTACTACCTTCGGTATATCTGCTTTGTTTTTACAATCTAATCAATGCGCTTAACAAGGCCACACCAACGAAGCAAACAACTTTACAACAAACAACAACATAAGTACACACTCTATGGTCTTAGGCTTTACTTTTGTAAAAATATTTAGTATTCATACTAAATTATATTATTTTTTATTCTTTCAACGTTCTTTTATATTGACGGTAAAACGAGTTTCGCCAATCATCGGCAACATTAGGTTCAAATTCTTGGTTTGTTTTGTTTATTGGCCGTTGTTTGTTTCTTTAGTTATAGGGTTGGTTTGAGTGAGGTAGTTGGCGGATATACCGTCGCTTGGAAGTATGGGCGCGGACAGGTGGCTTGAATGGTTGATTTTTCTTAAGTTTAATTCTCGGAAAGGGGTGGGGAGGACTGCGGGAACGATTGCTCATTTGAAAGGTTCGTGTTAGGGTCTGCCAATTCAGAAATTTTACACATCCTATCCAAGGGATTAAAAATGAATGCTCTCGAGCATTTCGAGATAAGAAGGCACTTGCCAGACCCTAACACGACCCTTTGTAATGAGCAATTGTTCCCACAGTCCTCCCCACTCCTTTCCGAGAACCTAACTTTAAAAAAAATCAACCATTCAAGCCACCTGTCCGCGCCCATACTTCCAAGCCACGGTCTAACCGCCAGCTCCCTCACTCAAACCAACCCTTCAACTACGACAGCAAACAACGGTTAATACAAAAAAGCTAAGAATTTATACCTGATGATGCCGTGTATAGGGAGCGTGGTGGCCTAGTGGGTAGAGCGCTTGACTACTGAACGAAGGGCCCCGGGTTCAAATCCCTTTTGGGATGAAGCCTTTGGACGCCCCCAAACAAATCCTCGGCGTGCGAGGTGGCCCAGGGAAAGGAACTGGCCCCCCTACCCTGAATGTGTGAAATTCACACGCCTGTAGCTTAGTCCATGGTGAGCTCTACCCTCACTTATCCAAACCAACCTTCTGATTGAATCACTGAGTGAGAGTGCTGCCGTAGATCGGAGAAATGCATTGTACCGTCAAATAAATACTGTGGAAAAAATACAAAGTATATAATTTAGAATGGAAACTTTCATTTGTGTCCATTAATGGATCATCAACCCAAGTTCTTTCATCAACCATTCATTCCCAGCCAAATTGCTCCTACTTATAACGGAAGCACTTCTCATTTACCATATTACACCTCTGTTTAGCTTACACTCACGCTTACCCTGGCTTACCTTATTTTTACAACCATAAAGTCGGGAGAAATATACTCCTATATGCTGCGATTTTTGCTTCCTCAGTCGAACACTCATTCTCATATAATGTGTTTAGTGCGTTACGCATACAATCACAGAATTTCTTAAATATCTTTGTGTACACATTATTCATACCATTCTATTTGATTTTACCCGGGTCATTTCAATATATCTACTACTTCACGGAGTTTATTCATTCATTTGGTCCTATTTTAACTTGTAAGTAATAATAAAAAAATTGAAATAAGTTAAATTGTCATATACACTAAAGAAACCTGATATATGAGGATGTCCTTGTCTATGAGGAATGTCTTTATCTGCAAGTATTAAAATGAGCTGAAGACTTATGCTTGATTTGAATTAATTGAATTCAAGTCAGTACCCACTTTATTCACCGGGGAAATTTTTACTAACTTCATCATAAGATGAATCAGAAGTGAGAGCACTGTTGACTGCAGTAAACCTCATATTACATACAGAGAGACCATATTGGCTGCTCCGTAAACTATGCAATGATTGTTATGCACATCCGCCATATTTTTATTTAGTTTTTTAAGGTGGGTTTACACTGGCAAGTTTACTTTCAACATTTCAAGAATCCATTCAAACACTAATCGTATCGCTTTTCGCTTCCTTAACTAGTATTGGAGTTGATAATTTTTGTAATAGACTCAAAAATATCAACGTGAAACATGGAGCTGACGTTGGACATAAATCACATGCAGTATTTTCTCTTTAGAAACCTATTTTCTCTCACCGTCCGCCGCTATGTACTTAACTATCGATTGGCCGGGACGGCACTATATAAGAACAAGGCGGAGTGCGAAAAAAACTTATTACAGCTAACATTATAGCTTTTGGCCTCCCTGCACGTATTCCACGATTAATCTACCTTTTTCATGCATCCGTTTTTGCGTCGTTTGATCGCAGAGTTAAGCGTGATCCCGTTTTCGTGGCTGCGGCAACATAGTATGATAGAAAAAAGACAGTAAACGTCAGACAGTAAGTACGGCGGTAAACAGTGAAGTCTTTCGAATTATTTCGGTTTTTTTATTGGAATTTTTGCAGGAACATAATTATTTGCTGGAAGTATTTGGCTATGAGATAGCGCTGGTGTAGTATTACGTAGAGAGCAAAGACAACGGCAAAGGTAAAAATGTGGTAAATGCAGCCGAACTATTTTTATAGAAAAGTTGGCAAGAAATCATGATCACAACCTCGTATGGGAGATGATATAAAATGATTCTGAAACCTTAATAAATTTCGACATAAATTTCTGGTTGCAGGAACAATAAGTATGTATTCAATTGAGTCATGAGATCTGTAAGCCTTAGAATTCATGAAGCATGCTTTGTAGTAGCATTAGATAAATTTATTGAGACCAGAGACGCGATTGCGGTAATGAGGACACTTATAGAAAGAAACAGAGTATAATCAAGATGTTTTCGCTTGCTTTGTGGATTTCGAAAAGGCGCTTGACAGAGTAAACTGGGAGAAACTAATGCAGATACTGAGGAAAATAGGAATAGATTGGCGTGATAGGAGACTCATCCGTAACTTATATATGGGGCAGAGGGCTCAGGTGAGGGTAGCTGATGGTGAATCAGGGTGGGCAGTTATAGGTCGTGGGGTGCGGCAAGGGTGCCCGTTGTCGCCTTTGCTTTTCAACATCTATGCTGAGGAAATGGTAAGAGAGGCAGGGAGGAGCTAGATGTGGGAATGAAAGTAGGAGGCCAGTGGATAAAGTCGATAAGTTTCTCGGACGACCAGGCGTTGGTCAGTCGGTTATCGAAAGGTTTGCAAACTTTAGTAGATGCACTGGAAATGGAATGCGATAAATACGGGATGAAGATTAAAAATAAGAAAACAAAAGTAATGAGATTCTCTAGGACAAAGAAAGCCGAGGCTGGTGATAAGAGTAGGAAGTCACAAACTGGAACAAGTAGAACAATTTAATTACTTGGGTAGTACGCTAGAAGAAACAAGACATAGTAGGAAAGACATTAGGAGGAGAATAGCGCTAGCGAAGGAAGAGTTCAATAATAGAAGGGAGCTGATGACGGGGACTTTAAGTAAGGATGTAAAAAAGAGGCTGGTGAAGATCTTGATATGGAGTGTGGCGTTGTATGGGGCAGAAACGTGGACCTTGAGTAAGGAAGACGAAAATAGGCTGAAGGCTTTCGAGATGTGGGTGTGGAGGAGGATGGAGGTTGGACGGAAAGGAAGACAAATAAGGAAGTGCTAGACATGGTGGGCGAGGAGAGGAAACTTATAGATGAGATTAGGGGAAGACAGGGTAGGTGGCTGTAAGGGGTAATGAGGGACGATGGTTTGCTCAAGGCCGTGATAGAGGGTAGGATGTTGGGTAAACGGGGAAGGGGAAGGAAGAGAATCGGTTTTATGGACGGGATGAAGAAAGGTAGGACTTACGCTGGGATGAAGAAAGAAATACCAGTGGTAGATAGAGCACTGCATGTGCGAGAGTCTGTTGGATTTCCTCTGAATTTCATCATAACCTACCTCTAACCGGTAGATTACTATAGTGAATGAATGAATATATATTCTCCTTCGTTACCTATGACTCTCTCCCAACGCTGGGGTAGTTTCTCGATTTTACGCCTAAAGAATTCTCTTGATTTGAAGCTGAGTAAGTCGTCAAGTTTGGAAAGGCTATAAAACGCTACGAACACTTGCATCAACCCAGTATAGCAGCTGGCAAATAAATCAATTGGAAGAAAAAGCGTAAGATGAAAACATCCGTCATTTTTTCTCACGCATGAAAAAATTGTCAGAATGTAAGACTTTCAAGAGTCAAAAACAGCACTAAATAGACTTTGATAGCTCGCGATTATTTATATCCGTCGCGGAAAAACAGTTTAAGTTCAACCGTAGGTTTCATCGGCCTTGGTGCGACGATTCAATGCATTTTTCGGATAATCACCACGTCGGTTATTTCCGCTGACAACATTTCTGCCCATTTATGAATCACTAATGTGCACGCTAATGCAATGGTCGGTACGCAGTCATGCACACAGTTGCAAATATATACACTTAAGGCACTGAAATTCACCATGAAAAAAATCATTTGACTTCGCCGGGATTCGAACACCTCTCGATTTTCAGTCAGATGTGTTCACCAGTTTCACCGTAAATCATTGTTCAATTAGCACCGTGGGGGCTATACGAATTTCATGTTCTCATCTCAAGTGTAAATTGTAACAAAGGATTCATGGTTGTGCATCATAAGCCGCAATCGTGGAGAATGAACTCAATATCGCCGCTTTAGAACGACTAACTTTTGAAAATTGCCAAATTACTGTGGCATTCACTAAACTTTTTCCCGTGCTCCAACGTCGAAGCTCCTTCAAGTCGAAGCGGGTCTTCGACCTGTAGACGCCATTTAAAACACGGGGGAAATTGTTGTCAGCCGAAACAGCCAAGTTGTAGGGCCATGAAAAGGGAGGGAAATAGTAAATAATTAAATTTTTTCTCACATTTTTGTTGAGCAACAGCTAGGCGATGCGACTGAGGCTCTGGAACCGTTGTGGTGCAGCAAGATTTGGGTTATCACGACAGGCAAGTGCGTTGTAGTTTCCGAAGACGGTGGAGGAAAAACTTCTCAGTGAAGAGCAAGAATCGTATTTCACGTCATTTTCACACGAATCGGTTTTACATGCCAGAGAGAAAGGTAATGGAATTCGAGTAGAAGGTAGGAGACAGTAGCAGGGAGAATAGAAGCCAGACGTCACTGTCACAAGTCCACTCTCAACGCAGAACAGCAAGGGGACATAGCAAGGGGTTAATTTGTGGAAGCGACCAACATTAGAGGTCAGTTCTCAAACGACGAGGTAATAATCGAATGCGGAAATAACTGGTACCGCCCGGTTTTGTTGAAGTATCGCATACTACACCACCACTTCTTATTTTTCATGCTATAATTATCACACGCGGACAGGATGTGACTATTCAACAATACTGAATGGACGAAACCATGCGATGGTATTGTGCTTTCACACACGATAAACAACACGGCGTTCGATAATTGACCCTCAGGCTCGTTGAGTTACCATCTTCATGTACTCGTATGACAGTTATTGCATGAAAAAAATCATGTGGGGGTTTATCATGTGATATAACAACAAAATCGCGCGGTGATGTGTTATTTTCGCTAGCGATAACTATCAAGACGTTTCGAAAATTGACCCCCTGGTATAATTTATGGTATTGGAGATAGGTTGGTTGGTTGGAATAGCAAAGTATTATTTGGGGAATGAAGCAAGGATGGAGAGAACCCCGGTGTTGGTATTAACTCTTCGCGGAATGTGTCATAAGGGCCACAGTTTAACGTCCCATCCAACGGACTAGGTACTGCACTTCCAGTGCTCCCCACACAACACTGAAATAGGGAACGTGATTCAACTGAAAAATCTCCACCACAGGCCTAGATACGAATCCTAGATACGATGGAATACAAGTATTCTTATCACTACACCAACGTGTTCCACATGGTTGGACGTTCCATCTGACTAACAGAGTACTGTACTTTGCGTGGTCTCCTCTAAGCTCCCTCAAACAGCGGAACAAGAATTTCCAACAAGACCGGGATCTGAATCCAAGTCCTCCGGATGCGAAGCCAGTTTTCTACAAACACCACAGCTATCCAGCGGAAAAATCCCAAAACCTTCAGAGGGGCTTCGTCACTGGTGAACCGCCCGCGTCATACTGAGTAGTAAGCAGCCGACGAACGTGACCGAGGCCGGAAAGAGTGGGAGCCGGAGATTGAATGCGTACCCAAGCGACGGACAAGAGAAGGTGGCTCATGCACATGGAAGTCAACTTCCAGTGCAGTATCCTCACCAAGCCACTTGCAAATAGAACCTCGATGGCCAAGCACGTGCTACATCGAATTATTTTAGTCGAATGGAGTTCTATGTTAGACGTTTATAGGAGGGGTACTCATTCGATCGTCAACTGCTGTGTTTGTCCGCCTGGGTCGTATAACTGTAAAGAGCTACATTTACATCACACCCTTCAATCCAGCTCAAGGGTGTGTGGCAGGGGGTGAGCTATCACCAACACGTACCTACTCTGATTTAATGAAACTACGACTATTATTAATATCTTATCACCTCGCACAAAAAAAATCAATATACTATAGGTATGCTTCCGACGTTACAAAAACTATTTGTATTAATATATTTTGCAACTACACAACTACAACTTTTTGGTGTCTGTTCATGTTTACCTCTACGTGCAACATCTCCACAGCAGACGTAAGGCATAGACACGGGATTACCGTGTAATCAGGCAATTCCGCTATCCTTCGTTAAATACTGTTAAGTTTTCCGATGTGACCGAGTTAACTCTTTGTATACTCGATGCTTCCATACCACTCTGACAAACGCACAAACGTATATAGCAATTGGGGTTGGTAGGTGTAGTAGTCGGCCGACTATCGACCACGATGGACACATCTGAGTACATAACCTTCTTTATTTTTAAAAGTGGCATTTCGATTCTGCGATAATATTGAATAACATCCGTTGAAATATGATGAAATGGTTTCCGGTTGATAAAACAAATTTAAATAGAAAATTATTTTCCAGAGGAGGACTAAATGCTGGAAAAATTAACATTCATGTTACCATAGAGATTTATGTGATATTTCCCGTCTTGAATAATAGAATATTGAAAAGTCTATATTTATTTCAAATATAGAAATTTATAAATTCAGAAAGTGCGCGTAGAACTCTTATGGGTAAGGTGTGCAAAGGCATTGATAGCAGAATTCGGTTAAGTTCGGGGGACGGAAATGAAGAGGAATTGTTTGGTATGGCGGGTGAGGAAAGAAAACTTCTGGATAATATATGGAGTAGGCATAGTAGGTGGTTAGAACAGGTTATGAAGGGCGAAGGGATGCTAAGGGCCGAGATAGAATGGAATGATGTTGGGTAAGCGGGGAACAAGAAAACAGAGGATAGGCTTTATGGACGGGATGAAGTATGGATAGGATACACGCTGAGATGATGGAAGAAATTGTGTAAGCAGATAGGGGCCTGCGCCAGTAAATGGTAAAGTATTTTTACCCTTTTCCATTTGCACCACCCATAGATTTTCCGGAAAATCTATGGGCCCACATACGAAGAAGGGCAATGGAGAAAAAGCACAATAGAGAAATCAGGAACCTATATAAACATCCAGACATAACAAGTGAGATAAAGTCCAGAAGAGTCAGGTGGGCTGGTCATATTCGAAGGAAAGAGGATGGATGTCTGCTGAAAGAGAAACTACATGGGATTCCTGAAGGAAGAAGACCACGGGGAAGACCACGTCTAAGCAGTGGCGGATACAGAAAAAACCCAAGGGGGGGTCAATTATTAATGGTAAAGTCGACGTAAAGTATTATTATCAATGGTAAAGTCGACGTCTCAACGTCCAAGGTTGTGCCGTACAAATTACAGCATTTCCGAGGAAATCATAGCTACAACAAGATATAAAACATAATCAATCTCAGGTGTGCATTTACTCATCAAGTTTTAGAGGGAAGATTTTAAAAGGCCTAATAGCCGTAGTTATTAAATAAATTCCTCACAGCATTATTCCCCGCAAGTTTAGTATTACGAGTGAACATTACTCCATCAAGAGGGGCTCGTGATATTTTTAATCGGTAGATAATATTCGGAAGGATGTGAGCGAGTTGTTTTCCTGTAGTGGGGACATCAATCAAGCGTCACTGAACTCAAAAGGTACGTATTGATGTCTCGAATTTTTACCTCGACCTCAAACCCAGTACACACGGGAACATTTTTTGAGCCAGAATTGACCTGCAATCCTATGCCAGTGACCAAGTCGAGGAAAAAATTGGGTGCGGGTGACTTCTTAGCATATTTTAATACTGATGACGTTCAAAGAATATTGGAGATAATTAGAAAAAATAGAAAAACTATGCATGTTTAATTTGAAAAGAATTAATTCATCATCGTCATTGGAACGACGATTTTTTTTCAGAGGTGACACACTTGTTTCCTGTGCTTAATTACTTTGTGTAATAAAAAATAATACAAATAAAAAATAAATTGATTTAAATACTCACTAATTAGCTGTATACATATGCAGTCTCCATTTCAAAATTTTCCTCTTCATGCAATTTTAATTCTCTATTCACAAACAAATGACGGCAAAAATGCGCAAACCTTCGCTGCTAGACTCCTAGAAAAGTTAAACGCGTTTATGATCCTCACTAGTGCAAGGAAATCTCATGCGACTCAATCGCATGCCAGCAAATAGTATGAGTTTTGGTTGTTCAGACGAGGAAAGTTACCGCTAACCACTTCCCGCGCCAACTTTGGCATCAGAAATGCCACCGTGCGTACTCTGGCTTGATGGCTAAAATTAAATGATTTCTATATAAATGAAATCACTTTACAATTCCTGTTGCTATTGCTATTCCTCCAATAGCTCCTGATAATGGTCAAGATCTTTTATACACTAAATGATGAGTGGTTTTCGTGTGTTGACATTAATTTACGTATCTGGAGTATAATGTACTTAATACTAAAAGTACATATGATTGCATAATTGCAACTGCTGATTCTAGTATAAGTAATGCTACTTCTGTAATTAATATGCGTATATATAATCTTAATGACCTATATAGCGTGTATATGATCGTAATCGTTGAACATCTCTGCTCTTGGATCTTACTTAACCTTTTTCGCCGAACGGACTTAATGGATCGGCCGTGGTGCGCACTCCTACCGTTGATGAACACCGAGAAAACAGGCAGCGCGTATTACCGTTAACACCGGCTACTGGCGTGCCATTACTTTTCATTTCGATGGCGCAGCAAATACCTACACCCGGTCGAATCATCCCGAAGTCGAGCTCCTAGTAATGGCCGGCGAACCGCCCGGACTCTCGGCAATTCCTCCCCTCATCGACCCTCGCTATCAATCAGCGCCACCACAAATGCGAGACGGGCTCGAAGTGTAAATAATACTCGTGCTGCCGGTATTTGAGGAGCCTTATTTGGCCCGTGTTCACCATCGCGACACCGTGAGCATAGGAACTCAAGACGCCGATTCTCTCTTCTAAAAATACAGTGAGGATTACTTTAGTGGTGAAGTGTAGGAAACATGGATCAAGACGAGCTCACGGACTACAAAGGTAAGTGATCATCTGATTTTTTTACAGGTGAACATCGACAGTTTATTTCGTTGTTGCAATGTTTTGGACATTTTCAATCTAATACCTAAGGTCAAGTTATCGTACTTTTCTTCGCGCGACACACTTTATTGAACTTTGAAATTTAAACATTTATTTTGTTGCTGTGATGTTTTGGACGTTTTCTGATCAAGTTATTATACACTTCTTCACACGACACACTTTATTGAACTTTGAAATTTGACCATTTATTTTTTTGTTGTAATATTTTGGACGTTTTCTGATCAAGTTATTATACACTTCTTCACACGACACACTTTATTGAACTTTGAAATTCGACCATTTATTTTGCTGTTGTAATGATTTGGACGTTTTTAATCGAACTACTAATGTCAAGTCATCATAATTTCCTTCGCACGACACACTATGTTGAACTCTGTATCGACACTCGATATCCGTTGTTTGTTCTGTCAGTCAGTGAGGATTCCTGAGCAGTGCAACAAATTTGAAGTCACGAGCTAAGGCTACTTAAATGAGTGATAATGAGACTTTTGCTGGTGAAATTAAGCAAGGTATTTCCATTGTCAATAAGCCGATGTTTTGTACTTTTTTCTCGATTGAGGAAAGGTCAAGTCATAATACGCGACACTATACATTGAGCTCACAGACTAATTACGTATATAATTTTATGATTTTTTACAGGGAACTTTGACGATTGATTTCATTTTTCGGCGTCATTTGAGGCGATGTTTTTATTGTCAACTGATTGTAAGGTTACATCACCATACGTTCCTTTGCACGACATTCTCCTTACCTTGTGACATATTGTTTAGAAAACCATTTCTGTATATTTTATCGCCGTTTCAGAAATCGTACACCCTCAAGTCTAAATAATAATTTGAAGAAAAACAATGTGACGGTCGGCTATAAATCGAACGATTTCGTTGGCTTTTACAGTCGCTGTGCGATCTTCACTTTTTAAACCCAATGCTACCAATGCATCCTGTGGCTTTTAGTAATTTGTGGCCGTGAAATGAACAGTAAATAAATATGTCCCAAAGTTGATTCGATGGCCTGCTGCCATAGATTGGTTGATTTAAATGGTTGTAGAGTTGTGCTACGAAATTAATTAAAACACCGCTTTCTCGCCAGCATATCCAAATCTACGAAGTACCATGCGAGCCACCTCAAGGGTGTATGGCGTGGGTTGATTCCACATCAGTCAGGCAATACTTCTTGCCCAAGTTCAATGTCAAACCACGCACGCTCCTCCGCCCACTAGACGCAGAGCGAAAAATCGGTCAAGAAAACAAGAGAAGTGCAAGATACGTCATAGCGAGAAACCTTACAGGACGGCTCAAATCCTCAAGGATTCCTTCCTCAATATCAAGTTCCAACAAGAATATTAGGCTTCATGCTCGATCAAATGTCGTGTGAAACGGGCTTCACATTGGTAACTACCCAGCGTCAAATACTTCCCCTGATTCACACCTTCAAAGGTATATTAAATGTTCAGCGTAAGAGAATACTTAGGGGTCGTGCATGCACTACGTTACCGTTTTCGGTCATTTTTTTACACCCCTCTTTGATGACAGCCGTAGTATTTTTCCCAACCCCCCCCCCCACGATATGTAACGTTGTCTCTACAAATGAAACTTTCAATTTTAAAACATTTTCTCAATTATTGAATTTATTTTTAGTGATACGCTGAAATAAGACATATAAAGTAGCCGTACTAGGTATAATAAAACTATCTATTCTCAATTGGAACAAATAATATTCATTTTCAAATCCTAAAAATCATCCATGAATCACGGCAAAAGGTGCTGTGCTCATCTAATTTGTTCTCTCCCCTCCCCGCATTTCTGAGTCCTGCCTTGAAAAACGAGGTATGTATTTAACCCGAGAGAAGGTTAAAATGTAAACAATTTGATGGCATGAAGACTTGAAGCATTCTAGAGGCAATGGTTCAGTTACATTTAGTTAAAGTAAAAGCTTGGGGTGCAAGAAACACCCCGCGCGCCCTTCCTCACATTAAACTCTGTAATATTGTCGACGCGTTTTGACGAGTAAGGAACATAAACAGGCGCGTTAATAATAATAATATGTATTGCTCTAGGAGTTGCTATCCTTTTGAGCAGAAAAAATTTATATAATACAATAATAATTTTTACAATACAATAATAAGATTGCAAAATGAACTTTAAATACATCTAAAAAAAATATTACTTAAAATGGATTGTAAGCAAGCATATAATTTCAGGGTGTTATTGACAAATATAACAATTTCGCAATATATAGTATATAACTATGCAATTTGAAATGTATAGAATACAACAGTTACTTATAATATACTTATGCAATGGTTATAATATGTTAAATAATAACACAATAATTACTTACGCAATTACGCTTTACAGCTACGTTACTTTGAGTGAACCCTCTCCCCCTCGTTACTTGCCGTAGGTTTTTCAGGCGACCCCCCCCCTAAGTTGGCAACGTAGTGTATGCATGACCCCTCAAAATGATTAGCGTGCGAGAATACTTATTCGCGTCCTCTCCTTTCATTCCTTCTCGACACCACTCCGTCAGGTAGGAAGGCAGGCTGTTTCAATGCGCATTTGCGCATTCTTCTACGTCTTCTCAACTCACGCTACTTAACTTTTGTTGGATGTGGAGTTTGAAAGGGTGGGATAGCGAATAGGATGTGATTTGATTCAGGAGTGTGTTGTCATTGTTGGTTTTCTATGGAAAATTTGGTTCCATTGTACTTAAAGTGGGGGTTTTTATCGTATAACAATATATTATCTTATTTTTTGTTTCCTAAGCTGCCGATTGATTTGGAGAAGGATTTGGCTATGGAGTGGATGCGATAGTGGGGATGTTGAGATTACTGCGGATATATTCGTTACTTGCATACCAGGGTGCGATTGTGATGGTTCGTATTATTTTATTTTGCAGGATTTGTAAATTTGTTAATTGCGACTTCGTTACCGTGGCCCAGGCTGGGTATCCGTAGCAAAGGAGGGGGTGGATTTGTAGATGATTCCAGACTTATTCCCTTCGTTACCCCCCCCCCCCTTTCCCCCTCTCGCCATTTCACCATCCTGTTTTTTCACACTCGGCCGTGACCTTGAGTCAGTTGGTTATCTCTCAAACCAAAACTCTGACCCCAATTTCTTCGTCTTTGGAAGTGGAACTCCTTTGCTGTCAATATGTATTGTTACGCCCGCTATTACGCCTGCACTAAATACATTCACTTGGTGAGGAGTGAAACCGTCTGCTGAATGACACGCGACACGACACGGAAATGACGTCAGATGATATCAGCTCTTTTTTATACATGTTCCTGGGCATTTTTAATGGAGCAGGACGGCTGAAATTTAAGGAAATGATCCTAATCACCAGGAGTCTGATAAAATCAGAGACACTGGGAAAGTATCAATAATTTGAGCATAGATAGGATTTCTTTTTCAATGGGATTAAGGCAGTTTGAGCGAGATATTTTCCTAGTCATAATGGAGACCATATTCGAATTTTATATTTTAATTTCAGCATCTGTAAAAAGTGTTAAGTAAATGTTTTTCCAATAGTGGGGCAAAAATATAGCTAAATATGACTAAAATTCTCAATAATTAAATAAATATATCTACATAAGTCTCTGACTTTACTCATTTTTTAACGCCGAACTGATAAAAGCCCTTCAAAATAGGTTTTATTGCGATTCTTTAAAAATTACTGCGGGGAGTGTTTGAATAATTTTTATAAACAATTGAGAAAACATGCAAACCACACACCGTTTGTTTTTTGACAAAATCTAGGTGTTATAAATTACTATAATTTTTAACATTCTCCCGCTGGGGCGCACAGCCGTAATATATCCCATGTAAAACAGCTAATATTTTCAGGCATTGCTCAAAATTTAGTTCGGAAAGTGGTTGATATTTTGATATCATTGGGAAGATGGGAGTGTTTTCTTTAAAATAAGTTAAAATTCATCAAATTCTAGGTAGTGTGATTTTTCTCTCAAACTACCTTAAATTGGGAGATACGAAAAATTTCCTTGCAGAATAATTTTCATTCGCTCATTTAAATATGAAAAATACCCCTACAACGGCGATACTTTGTCTGAAAGATTATAGTTTTATTTTATAGTGTTCTATTTTACGTAGCGATCTCTAAATTGCACAATATTAGTTTAAGCGTATCATTTTTGCGTTTTTTTTTCTATTTTCCATGATTATAACTATGGCGAAGATCATTACTGTCTCGAATACCCAGATTTGTTCATTAAATCAGGCTACGTATCTTAGACATACGTTGACTTCTTTTAGGTACAGATATGAGAACAATTTTAGAATGATTTAGAATGAATTATGATTAATTTTTTCAAAGTTAATTTTGAGCGATAATATTTATTTTACACCGTATATTCCGGCCGGATACAGTGTTAGGAGTTCCACTTCTGTCGGGCATCCATGAAAACCGACACCCCCAATTTTTCCGTAAACAGTAATTGCATTTTCTTTCACCAGGGTATATATAGGATCCATTGTACGAGGCCTCTTACGGGAGTTATCGCTACACATAATCAAATCAATGAATTCTAAATCTTCATTTCCTGCTTGGAATGCAAATTAATTCTACGTTCCTGTAATTTTGAAATAATATTTTCATGCCAAAAAGGTAATATTTTCATGTCGGGGTATGAAGACGAGACCGAATGTTACTTGTTAGCATAGATGTTACGTTACTTGTTTCAGGTGATTCAACTGTAGAATGACTTTTATGTCCATTAATTCGGATTCTCGCTACCTACCTACAGAAAAAACTTGCTCACTAATTGATACGAACAATGAAAATCATACTTCATTTACGCAATTTTTTTAGCAAATTGAACTTGAAATCACATGGTGTTAGATGGGAGAATGGACAAAACAGTAGGGGGAATATTGTTTCTACCTAATTTTAACGCCATTGTCGCGAATAACCGTTAATAAGAAGCGATGACTCTTAGGGAATCGGATAAAAATGAAGTGTTGTCACCTAAACCCTATTTTGTTTTCAGTAATTAGCTAATGGCTGCATTAATTTAAGTCAAAATGCGGTAATTCTATATAAACGGTGCTACCATCGGCCACTACGGCTGGGAAAAAAGTGTTCATTAAAAATATATTCGTCGACTAATCTCAAATTTTGTTTCTTAGCTTTGTTTTTTTATAGCTAAGGCACGTCATCAAGAGAAAGAAATCATTTTTAAACAAATCAATAAAAAGGATTGAATAGAGCAATAGTTTAGACTAAGGACGAAACAGTGGAACCTCCTTAATAAGTTGTCGTTATTACTATCGCCTCAATCCGTTTTAAATCCGTTTGCATTATTTCATTTTCTCTGCACAAATTAATATCTCGTAATATCCATGAGATAAACATAATTGTAGGTAATACTAACCAGTAGTAGTATGTTAACCCATGTATAGGTGTAGTGAAACATGGAGGCTCTCAAATGTGAAATCCAGAAGTCAGGGAGAGAGAAGCCTGTAAGAGAGGTTGGGTTAAGGAGGCCAAAGATCCCTCAAAGAGCCTCACACAGGGGTCCTTCGGTACCTCTGCTAGCTCGTCTACACCTGACTCACCTTCTCCAACCTCAGACTCTCCGCTGTAGAGTGCCACCAAGTTTCGCTATTCTTAAGCTGGGTTCACATGGGGCGGAAAAGTTCGCGGAAACGGAAAAGCGGAAAGCCAATCAGAGATCAGCAGCAAGCGATGGGGCGGAGCTTCGGCCGGCGGAACAGGCGAATTGACACAAGGGCGGGAAGCGATGCGGAAAGCTGAGTGCGGAGACAGAAAGCGGACGAGCGGAATGGAGGAATGGGGAGGAAGGAATAGGAATGGGGAGGAAGGGGGAGAAATTGGGAAGTGCATGCACAGGGAACGGCGAAAAAGGGAAATTAAACATGGCGGGTGTCCTAATTTTCATCTAGAAGCATTTACTGAAAAGAAACGCCTGATTCTGAAGCGGTGAAGAGTTCAATAAATTAAAAAAAAACATTCAACAATACATATTATTCTCTGTGACGCAATAGGCCTTTCGTTTTTTCTGAACCAATTAAATGATTTACTTCGGTGTGAAATTACTCGCCGGGGACAAAGTTAAAAGAGTAGAAGTGTATGGTAATAAGTAATTAAAGTTAAGGGTGTATGAATGAAAATAATACTATAATTTGCATCACTAAAAGTGCATATAATATGCGAAAAGTTTGTATATAATAGACTTCTTGGATCCGAAAATTTGAATTGTTTTCCCGCAACCCCTTTTCATATCATTTCACGTCACATTCCGCGCGCGGAACGCGGAAAATATCCAATAGTTGACATGGCATTGCGATGTGATTTAAAATAACCCTTTCTCGCCTTTGCCGTGTCATCTTAGAATTACCGTGAAAGATCTATTCTTTATATAAAATCTTTTACTAAGAATAAATATGTATTCTCCCTAATGATTTTTATGCATCCGCCACTTATACAGCTAGTTTTTTAAATATTTCCTTAAAAATAGAAGGCAATTTCAATTTAGAATGGAATGTAATTTGTGTTAATACTTGTGTAAAGGCATAATCTTCTATAGTTCTCATTTTATATTTGGTCATACTATTGATACTTCTTTTGTAATTTCTGTGTATGCGGTTATGTTATCTATATGTCTACATAATTGCCTTGACACCTAGCTGCTAGCTAAATTGCAATGTAATAAATAGATTAATATAGTACCTATATGGTACGGCTGTGCGTTCCTGAGAGACAGTGGGCGATTTTGACTCAATGCGTTGAAGTTAGCATAGATTGGGACGCATCAGCGCACTTCAAAATATAAGGACAAGGATAAATGTAGCGATGTTCGCTGGTGAAACGTTCTGCTACCCGCCATTGAAAGGCATGCTTTAGATGCACGTTAATCACGACCGAAAGTTTTGTGTTTAGCTATGGCATTCGTCAAAATTAGCATTTTTGTAAAACGTTAGCTTTTTACTACAAGACCATTAAAACCGTATTAAGTTTAACATCATCATCATCCATGCTTGTCGCAGATGTATACTGGAAGACAACGCAAGAAGAACAATCGCGCTTATCGAAGTTCTTTTGTCTCTTTTTACTATCTTCCAAAAGGTAATACTCCCTTTCTGAATGTAGCCGAAAGAAATACAAAACTCTTTGGGATCTTAATAATTCATTTTAAACTTGCAGAGCCAACAGAAAATCTAGAATAAGAGTAAAATAAATATTTTACATTGAAAATGAATGCCTCAGGATCAGAGGGATTCGTTCTTTTCATCGCGGCTAGTATTCATTCCAAAGAAACTCGCCGAAAATTAGCTTTTCTTTTGCACCATCCACAAAGGTTTATCAGTAAAATAAATGAATTCATCCTCTCTTTGTGAAGTAATATCCGGGTATTGTCATCAAACTTCTAAAAACTCTTCTCTGAGAGAACATATTGATCCTCCAGGGCGAAAAGGAAGGGATGACACCAATACTTTTGGACAAATCCATATTCTGCTGCAGGAAAAAGTAGAAAAATCACTTCCTCTGCCCAGTGCGGTACGACACGGTACATCTTCCCTAGAACTGCCTTAAGCCTAGATGGAGTGACAGTGTGTCTGAAATATTAAAATAGGAGAAAAAAATGTCCGAGCTTGATGGGGAATTAGAAATTATTTGCTTTCAACCTTGAAGAGAACCAAGGTTTTACGTTCCTGTAATTTTTTTTCTTCACAGATTTAACTCATTACTGTTAAATTACGCTTCTCAACATCAATAATATTTCTGACGGGAAATGAGCCCCATATATTTCTTTTTTTCTTAATCTTGCTTTAATTGAATACGACCTTAGCAATCCTCATTTGGCTCTTCTATTTAGAGCCTAATTGTCCTCTCTTATTAATCTGGTGTACTCAGAAGAACAAAAGTACCAAGTTTCATATAGCACTGTTGGTGTAGTACCTTAAACATTAGTATTGACAAATGAAGTATAAGTAACATTCGGTTCCTTGAACCAATACAAGCCAATTTTTAAAATAATTGAATAAAAAAGAAAGCATCATTTAGAGAAGATATTATGAGAATTAAAACCAAAGAAATTTGTGCGTGGAAAATTTAAGAACATTTATATTTATTGTAAAACCCGACTGAACCTGTTTCTTACAAACACTATTTCACATTTTAATGCAATTCCATTCAAAGATCTAACTAAGAAATACAGTAGCAACTATCGATAATCAACCGTGCGGTGTCGAATAACTAATATTCATGTACTACGAAACTCGGTAAACAAAATATCAGCCATCTTTCTAAAAAAACATAACTAAGTGACGACGTACCGCTTCCTTTCATTTCATAACGAATGAGATAGAAGTTAATTTGGGGGCATTCATTGGAAAAAGAGAGCTATGTAATGGTGAGCAAATTAGCAATCGCAAAGGAACTAAATAACCAACTTGAATGGAGAATTCTTGAACTAAAAGTAGTGAGGAAATTCTTGTTTGAGATATGCAATTGAATTTCGGCGGTGTCTAATGACGTTTCTCTGTGGGATGGATAACTTTTCTTGATGTGATCCAAACTGGATGCCCTTAAAGATACTGAAAACTTGCCGTCCCGTGAAAACTTCCCCTTTTGACTCGTTCAAGGTTTGCTGAATGGCAAAGTTTGGAAAACCTTGTCCCTCGAGGGAACCTAGAATTCCGGAATAAATTTCCATTAATTATTCCCTTTCACCATTCCCGCCTTTATTCCGCTTGCACCTTCTTAATTTCACGCGTCCATCCTTCTTTGTGCGTGCTTCTATTATCAACGTCTCCCTCACCCACGCTGTCTTTTGCTGCAGACATGTCCCCTATTCCTTGCCTCCGCGCCACTTTCTCCCTATTCAATACAGCCATGCAGCTTTTTTCATCGACCATCGAGACTCATTATAATTATTATTATAATTAAATTTATTATTCTAGGACCTTGTCCTGTGGAGCATAAACCGTTTTTTCGTACAATTCATTCCACGGACAAGCACAAACAATCATGCCCTGGGAAGTAAAAAATCCTCCCCAGGCTGGATTCGAACCCGCGAATATGGGATATTTGGGACGTTACCCCGCCGCCACCGAGGCCGACACTTAAGGTGGTATGAGCGAGATAGTTCCCTAGTCATAATGGAGACCATATTCAAATTTTATTTGTTGATTTCAGCGTCTGTAAGAAGTATGAAATAAATATTGTAATATTATAGGCGCAAAGACATAGTTATACATGATCAAAATTTGCCGTAATTAAATAAATAAAGCAACATAAGTCTCTAACTTGACCCATTTTTTCCCGTCCTACGGCTGATAACCCTTTAAAACAGCAGGTATTTTTGCGATTCTATCAAAATTACTGAGGTAGGTAATATATTCATTTATATAATGAATAAGTTCCACCCAGTAACGCCTGAAACTACCAGTTTTTATAATTAGTTGAGAAAACATGCAATCTACACACCGTTAGTTTTTTGACGAAATCTAGGTTTTAGAAGTTCCCAATTTGTTTAATATTCTCCCTCTGGAGCGCACAGTCATAATCTATCCCACGTAAAATAGTTTATATTTTCAGGAAAATAGCTCGAAAAGTAGTTCGGCAACGGGTTGATATTTTGATATCATTGGTAAGATGAGTTTTTTCTTTAAAATGAGGCCAAATTCATCAAATCCTAGATGAAAAGGTTTTTCGCTCAAACCACCGTAAGGCCGTTTTACGCGAGACACTTGACTGCACAGGCTGATTTATAGTCATAATTATGTTTATTAATTTTCATGGAATTACATCCACTATGAACATAGTAAATAGAAATTTTATAATACAGCTCACAGTAGATTATAATCATATTGCAAAATTAAAGGTTCAAGGAGACATTTACAAAGACATTGGTTACAATATAACATTTAGTTTGGAGTATTGCAATAATTAGGTCAACAGAGAAACCACAGTAGTGCACAGTACAGAAAACAATAGTGATCACATGAAACTAAAGACAATAAAATAGATAGCATATAATCCAGAGAGACATCATTACGTAGTATGTAACAATAACGAGGAAAGTATCAATCGAAGTATTACAAACAAAGAGATTTATCTTTCAGGAGTTTGAAAAGCTCTCTCCTGAATGTTTTGAGTCTTTGATATTTTTAGGTAGGTTGTTCCAGATATACGATCCTACAACTTTGACGGATTTCTGATAGGTCGTGGATCGGATTTGGGGTCCATAGATAGGTCCATTTATAGATGAATGCGCAGGGAAAATTTCGTCAAGAAAAGCGGGGACTTTCTAGAATGGCAGTGTGAATGCATGAAGAAGAGACATGATGAGTATCGGCCCTTCTCTAATACCGGGCACGCGTTCTTGCAATTTATGCTCATCAAACTGCGTGAATAAGTGCCTCATGTAAGACGGCCTTTACTGATACTTTTTTACATTTAGTTTACGATTTCTCTGGAGATAATCATTCCAGAGAAATGCTAAATTTACTGGTAGCCCTAATTGAATATTCTGCACACTTACTTTTAAAAATAGTTTTGGAGGATTCCTCTGGCAATTCTTTAGGTTTTCCTAAAAATATTAAAACAATATATATTTGAAGGTAAGTCTCCAGAATTTTTCAGCACTTTCTGCAGAATTTTCTTAAAAATTTCTGTATTAATCTGTAAGTTCTGATTCTTACATTCATTTGTTTTGGCTAAAGCTGTTTACTTTTTTTAAACTTTAATTATTACCTTCAGCCTATTTGCTTCATTGCTTGTGGTTATTCCCGTCCTGATATTGAATGATAACACTGGACTGATTCTCTAATGTTTGATCGTATTACACCGATCACCATTGGAAAACGGGCGCCTGATGACAAGCCTCAGAGCTTCAGTAGGACCTTATTATAGAACTTAGTTATGGTCATTGCAGTCAGAGTGGTATTTAGTTGGGAGGTTTTGTACAAGATAGCGGCAACCAGCGCCTCCAGTGGGAATTACTTTTTCAATCATGCCCCCTCGACTGCGTATTCCATTAATCCAGTGCTCTTTTGAAACACAACAAGACAAGAATGAATGAATTATTTCTCTCTATTTTGGTTGTGTTAAGCACTCTTTTCACTGTATATAGTTGCTTTGAGGAGTCAACTACTCTCCTATTTTTTTATTTACCTCGTGACCAATGGTGATGCATAAAGCGCATTCGTATGACCGTAGCAGACGATGTCGTCTGCAGTGGTCCTACGAATTACGATATTTTCAGAAGTGGGTATGCAAATGCAAAATTCGCATTTAATTTATTGTTATAATGGCTTAAATAAAAATCTGCCAATCCTAGTACTTCCTCTAAATGCATGCTGTGTACTTATATATGGTCCCAAATGGTATTTTCTATTTTTTGTTATGTATAATACCAAATATACCGACCTACCAATTTTCCTATGGTCAACCTATATGAACGTATGTTGAGTAAGAAAAGTGATGTTTTTACGTACCTATGGAACTCGGAGATTCATCCTATTTTTCCGTCGATAAACTCGATCACCTGGCAGCGTATTTTCACTTAAGTTATATATACATAAGCTGGCATTTTTGACCCTGCCCGCTTTGCATACTCTAGAAATTCACCTATGGAACAAAATGGTTATGTGTTTCGTGCCAGATTTCAAAATCTTTTTATTTATTTTTCCGGTTGGAGATAATGGTTGACCCGAAGAGAATACAATATATGCTTTCATAGAGGCAATCATCCCATTATCATAAAAAAGTCGTGTACCACAACTTAGTCATGTCCTTCACAATAGTGTTGCAGATTATTTTAATACTAATCGATGGAATGACTAAATAATAATGCTATAATATGATAGTTGATTATTGCTTACTCCAACATCGTGCATCGCAAGTTACTAAATATCTCGTTGCATGGCGCGGCAAGCGTCTAGTTTACCATCGATAGCTCTACCTAAAACTTTAGTATCGTAATTTTATGAGAAAATTCAATATATCTCGTCATGGAATAATTTAAAAAGTTTTAATTGCAGCAAATACTGCAACATAGAGTTCTAGCAGGTCCGTAGAGAAGCTAATAACACCTGTTAAATTAGAACCTATTTATAGACGTAGATAATAATCATACGACACCGACACTAACGGTACAACTTGTAACTATTAGCTAAGCCCTCTGGGGAACATGGCATATTGCGGAAAGTTTGTTTTGAAAGCAATATCTCGTAGTTTATAACGCCTAATGATGCCAAATAAATGCAGATATGTTTAATGCCATGATTCTTGATACCATTTCAGTTAAATATTTTACTAACATGTCTCTCTATGAGCGAAAAAAATCGATAAAATGTCGAAGTTCAGATTTTCTATGCTATTAGATAGGCCGTCTGAAGTTGTTTGGAAAATGAAACAGTTGACTAGCAATCGGCTGGCGTCACGACTTGACCAATCCGTAAGAAGCGAAAAGTCCTGGGAAATTGAATAAAAGTACCGGAAATTGAAATATATAGGATATTTGATTGTATATTATACACCTATTTCTTAAACTTATTGGCGAATTACCGCCGTAATTGAAGTCAAAATTCGTTAGTTCCATACAAATGATGCTGCAGTCGGCTCCTATGGCTGGACAAATGTGGTCTTTAAAAGTATATTCGTGGAAATATCTAAAAATGTTGTACCTTAATTTAGATTTTCAATTGGTAACCCATATCATCAGCGAAAGCAGTATTTTTTAAACCAAATAAATAAAAATGTGTTATTTAGTATTTTTTGACTCGCATAGTGTCGAGCCACCTTAATACATGGTTTGGAACCGCTCTGCCATCGATAACGCTCGAGTCAACAAATTGACTGCTTTAAGTGACACACAAATCCTAATCAGTCAGTTAAAACTATAAGGTATACTTCATCTAACGGTGTTACGATGGAAATAACAAAAGTTTTTCGTCAAATAAGTATGCCATACACTAACGTGTGGGATAAATTCACTATTAGGGGTCATGTATAAACTGCATTACCGTTTTAGGAGACTTTTTTACCCCATCACCCCCCTTCGTTGACAACCGTAGTATGTTTCCAAACCCCCCCTCCCCCGACATGTAACGTTGTCTCTACAACTAAAAATTTAAATAAAAAAATATTTTCTCAATTATTGAGTGAGGTTATTTTTAGTGATAGGTTGCACAAGACAAATAATGTAGCCAAATTCGATATAATGGAACTGTCTAATCTCAATTGGAACAAGTAGTATTAATTTTTATATTCTAAAAATCAACCATGAATCACGGCGCAAGGTGCTGTGTTCATCTACATTCTCTCCCCTCCCCACATTTCTGACTGCTGCCTTGAAAATTGTTGACACGAGGTCACTATTTAACCCGCGAGAAGGTTAGAATGTAACAATTTAATGGCGTGAAGAATTGCAACACTCTAGAGGCAATGGGTCAGTTAGGTACAATGAGTTTAAGTAGAAGCTTGGGGTGTAAATAACACCCCGCACGCCTTTCCTCGTGTTAAACTCTGTAGTATTGCCTTGATGAGAAATAAACATAAACAGGCGCGTTACAGCTACGTTACTATGAGTGAACTCGTTACTCGCCATAGGATTTTAGAATAACACCCCGCACGCCTTTCGTCATGTTAAACTCTGTAGTATTGCCTTGATGAGTAATAAACATAAACAGGCGCGTTACAGCTACGTTACTATGAGTGAACTCGTTACTCGCCATAGGATTTTAGAATAACACCCCGCACGCCTTTCGTCATGTTAAACTCTGTAGTATTGCCTTGATGAGTAATAAACATAAACAGGCGCGTTACAGCTACGTTACTTTGAGTGAACTCGTTACTCGCCATAGGATTTTAGAATAACACCCCGCACGCCTTTCGTCATGTTAAACTCTGTAGTATTGCCTTGATGAGTAATAAACATAAACAGGCGCGTTACAGCTACGTTACTTTGAGTGAACTCGTTACTCGCCATAGGATTTTAGAATAACACCCCGCACGCCTTTCGTCATGTTAAACTCTGTAGTATTGCCTTGATGAGTAATAAATATAAACAGGTGCGTTACAGCTACGTTACTTTGAGTGAACCCCCTCCCCCTCGTTACTCGCCATAGGATTTTAGAATAACACCCCGCACGCCCTTCCTCATGTTAAACTCTGTAGTATTGTCGACGCGATGTTGATGAGTAAGAAACGTAAACAGGCGCGTTACAGCTACGTTACTTTGAGTGAACCCCCTCGTTACTCGCCGTAGGTTTTTAGGCGACCCCCTCCCCACCCCCAAAGTTGGTAACGTAGTTTATGCACGACCCCTTAGCCGTGACTTCCATTTTTCTCCATTTTACTCCACCCTTTTCACACTTCCCCCAATTCCTTTCTCCCCTTCAAATGTTTTCCGCGAATGGCAAGAGCTTAGGAGTGGTAGAATATTTCAGCGCGTAAGAGAGAGAAGATTGGGAAGCGAAAAAGGATGGGGAAAGGAGAGAGATGCTTAGAACTTGAGTGAATGAAAAAGTTCGCCTCTCGCCGTCCGTATCTCATTGTGGCCAACGTGTCTGACTCGAAGAAAAAAAAGGGTCGCGTCTCCATGGGAATCAGTTGCGATGGGCTGGACGGGGTATGAAAAAAGGGCAATTGGGAGGGGATTATGCACCCCCTAAAACCTCCCAGAAGAAATTCCTTTCTCTTATCTCATTTTGAGTGCCGTCTTATGAGGAAGATAGCGCTTATGTGCGGTGGAAAAAATACAGAGAGAAAATAAACTAGAGTGCACTATTCCCTCTTTTTTTTACCGTACTCCTGACATTCCTCGACTCAAATTTTTTTAGCTTAAACCTGAGACGTATTAGGTGTCGAGATAAAGTTTACTCAGCAAAAAGGGTTTTTTAGAACAAATTTAAATTTTAGCAAAGAAAATGGTTCCATTTCCTTCTATAAACAAACATTCTGACCGAAAATAGAGATCAAACATACAACATTAACATGAATCGAAGACGTTACACTTTGTAATACTTTTTCGATATTTATTTAAAGTAAAAGCACTAATAATACACATAAAGTACCTATACATATTTCAAAAAACAGTATTCGTATCACTAGTAAAATATTATGATAGAAGAATTACATAGTAGTTTTAGGTTAAAGCATCGTCATGAATGTCATTCAATTATATTAATTGTGATGCAAAAAAGGTGACCTTAAAGAACATTTCCAATCAATTGTGTTGCCAAATGGAGGTGCAAAAATATTCCCACTACGCCTACATAATTTGATTTCATGGGACTCAAATTGTGGTTAAGTGGAGAAAGTACGCCAGATGCCACGATGCACAGTGGATTGAAATAAACAAGCTGGCCAAAGAAAAAAAAAGTATTTTTGTCTAATCGGTATTTGAAACGTTGCATGGTAATTCTACATTAATTATTGCATGGTGGGACTCACTCAGTGATTCAATCCGAAAGTTGGTTAGGATAGTTGAGGGTAGAGCCATAGAGTAATTACTCTATGGTAGAGCTCACCCCAGACTTAGCCACAGGCGTGTAAATTTCACACATTCAGGGTAGGGGGGTTTCCTTTCCCTGGGCCGCCTCGCACACCGAGGAATTTTTTGTGTTCAGGGGCGTCCAAAGGCTTCAATTCCAGGGGTGGATTTGAACCCAGGACCTTTCGATCAGTAGTCAAGCGCTCTACCCGCTACGCCACCACGCTCCCCCGCATGGTGGGACATATGTCAAAAAATTAAAGGTAAAATAGGATAAACCAGATAAAAATCCCTGCAGATAAAATAAATGCACAGATAAAAATCCTAAGATGTACAGTTAAAATCCCTTCAGAATATGAAGAACACATGAAAATACACTGAAAATTTTACACAATAGAGAATCAAGCGATATCATAATTTTTTGAAACTTTAAATAGATGACACTAATTTGAGGCGGCTTCCATTTAAAACGTGCAATTTCCACTCATCCGAATGAACAGTTGGTCGATAATCGCTTCCACAATTAGAACGGCGGCTACTCCGTCCAAGTATCGAGCTCCTACCTTATCGACGGCGAACTCTATCAGGAGTAGGCCTGATGCGCGTCCAAATCGACCTTCCAAGTGAACTCTTGTAGAAATCAACGCCTGTGAGTACTCACCGCTTCAGACTAATGAGATCGATAGTTCAATATCGATATATTTAGTCTGCGACGGTAAACCAGACGACCTGCATCAGCTCCCTTCAGAACTTTCACATCGATCTTATCTGAACTCAATGGCAATGCCTCATATGCATTAAATATATGTAAAAATTAGTATTGCGAACGCCCGGCTGGTATCGACTATGGTAACTTTTTCTACCCGGGTAAACGTACCGTAGTTATCGACTTGAAATATTTTTCCTGCGATTTGAATGCATGTTAATTAGAAGGGTTAAGTGATACATCTTCATCATCTTCAATTGACCAGTCACTGATAGAAACAATTATGGTGCACTTTAAATGCAGTTAATACAAAATATACAATGGTGACTAAAGACTGGCGCGCATGTGGGTAGAAATTACCAACGCTTTGTACAATATGTTTTGATTTTAGCTGTTTATTGTGTTGCATAATTTGAGTACACCACATCCAACTAAACTCGGAAGTTATTAGTTTATACAGGAACCTAAAATGGCAGCATTTGTGGCAGGCAAATGGTTAACAGATCAAGTCATCCAATATTGCCTGACGAAGTCGGAAAACGGGTCGGCGAAAGCTTGCGCTCAATCAGTGTAAACGAGAGCAAGAAATTAAAATGTTTACAATAATAATAAGCGTAAAACACTATAGTATAATACGAACGGGGAATAAAAGTATTGATTGTCTGGGTGGTTCTAAATGCGGAACTAATTTCATTCTAATCAGCCAAATCTGATGTTAAGTTACGTGAATCTGGCCATTTGAAATAATTATAGTTTTAAAATACATTTTTGTTTATGGAACGATATATTTAGTCTCGGTTTCATTTCCGGAGTTCCAATAGAATGTGACTACTATGTGATGGAAAATGGCATAAATTGCCGATGCAACCTTCATTTTTTACCCATGTTTTTACTAATGATAGTTTATGGATTATTTTAAATGGCAGATCGCACAGCCGCTTCGGCAGTCGAGCAGTTTTACAATCAATTCTTTATTATGTATTATTATTTATGGCAAAATTGAACATTAAAATGTGGCCAATTATGAATGCTTCGAAAAAAAATAAAATAAACCACGGAAAATTGCTGTTACTAATCGAAAATTGAAAATGTTATCCCCTAATATTCCGTTAAATCCATTCACTCATTTGTAAATTTAAAAAAATATTTTTTTTCTAGGATAGCATATTTGCATCCCTTTTATCATTTTGTCTTTAAATTTACGTATTTTAATGAGTAAAATAGAAAATCTGCGGACACTGAACACTGCTTAATACTGCACAGAAATGCCAAACATTATATGTTGAAACGTGTGATTCCTCACCAAATAAATCATTATACCTTCACTCATTCCTCTCGATTTCACATATTTTGACAGATTTACATAATTAAACATTAGATATTACAATGTAGAATGGACAGGTTTAAAATTTTCTTTTTCCCTCAAGCGATAAAAGACCTTATGGCATTAAACTAGGCATGTTTACAGGTAAGTAGAGTAGCTAATTAGTTCATTTGCTCTCCTAATGCTTGTGTCCTTATCAGCTAAGTAGCAATAACCGTCTTGCATGTTTCCTGTACAACTCATGTATCCCTGTGCATACATAAAAACATAAATACTAACAGTCCTGCTGTTATTGGTAGCATAATTACGGAGTAATGCATGTTGCTGGAATTTTCACTCCTGACAAGTATTTGCAGGTTTTTCCAAATGCATAAGTAGTCGTAGTTAAATTTACTTTAATATGGTGTAGTGTAAAGTATATTGGTGATAACTATCTGCCTAACACACACCCTAGATGTGGTTTGTAGGGTATTATGTAGATATAGATAATCGGCGTTCTAATTAAAATTCTCGACTCTATAGATAATCGACGATCTGCTTTCCAGGAAAGTCAGTTGATGCGGGGGTCGGGTAGAATCGAGAAAAGAAAGTGGGGGTTAGTTGAAGAGAAATGGAAGCGTGGAGGAGTTCAGGCTGATCGCAAACGTGCGAATTCAATTACGTTCAGGTCGGATTCAATTAGAACTCGAGAGGGAGCGAGAAGAAGGATTTGAAGAGTGAGAGAGGTAGAGGGCGGACGGCTATGGAGATGAGGAAATGAGATGAGAGGGGGATGCTGAAATGGACCCCATTCGTCTTGAGTGAGAAGCTGGAAACCAGTGAGGCGGAGGTAGGGGCAGGTTTGATGAAAAGTGTCGGCGTGGTTCAGGGACGTGATCGACCAACAAAAAATAAAAACTTTTTTTTTTGTTATTTCGTTTTAAATTTTTCATTTATTTCATAAATGTCACTTTTTCGACGCATTTGATTAACTGTTTCATTAAGAGAGAATCAAGCCAAGATCTCGCATGAGATTCCATTAAAAATAATTAAAACAAAGATATAACTCTTTCCTTTATTTTTTAACTCAATTTAATTCGTAAATTTCAACATTTTTGACACCTTAAAACTGTTTTGATGATGGTTTCAGGATGAGGGACCTTTTATATTCTACTTCTAAATAATATGGAAAATAAAAAAAATTCTTTTCAAATTGAAATAATTTTTCTATTTCGTTTGTTCGGTAAATATAACTTTTTTCTATGCATATGATCAATATCATTAATCATTGAGATAATCGATTCAAGGTATTGCATGTGCTTTCGTTAAAAATACTTTTAAAAATATTGAAAAACGTTTAACTTGTAAAATTAAATCGGGAAGATCTTTACGACTTGTGGTGCTCTGGTAATGTAATGCTTTAAATCGATTTAAGATCAGAAAATAAGTAGGAAGGAAAAACATGTGCAAGTCCTACACAATGGAGAAACAATCTTTACCGTAGAGTTGAAATGTTTGGGAATTTCGATCAAAACCATGATAAATGTCATTGAACATTGTTTAAAAAAAACGAGAAGAGGAACAAAGCCAAAAAATAATAATAATCGTTCAAAAAATCGAGAAATGAATCATCAAATCACAAGGTAAAATCACATACAGGGAAACATCGTAATATCATGGAATATGTTTACTGATTTGATCTAAGAAAACTATTACCGTTTGCAATATTTCTAGAATTAATTTTTTTTAACATGTGAGAACAATTGTTATAGAAAAATTACCTAGAATAGCATCTTTCGTAAGGTTGTATTTTATGTAATTTTTAAGTGTAATTTATATTTCATTATGAAATGTTTTTTCCATTTATTCGATTGGTTAAAAATCTTTTAAAATTGTATCGTTTTCTATTTTTATCTCGCTCAAAACCAGTCGTGATTGTCAAAACCCTTTTAAGACTGATTTTTTTCTTTGCATTTCCGAATGAATATAAACATATTTTCTGTGAATTTTCGTTCTTACTGTGCGTATCAATTAGTTATCACTGAGATATTCGCTGGCACCGATACGTCGCACTATTGAAAAGGTTAAAAAAGCTGTGCCTGTTAGTATTGAAAAGGTTAAAGAGGAAGTGTTGGCTGCTGGTAGGTAAAATGTTTCGCGCCAGGATTGGTAGTTGATGACGTGTTCCGCCTGTCGTCGACCATGCGTTCGTTACCCTGGCGGGCGTTTCTTCTCTTGGCGCAGCGGGGGATTGGCCCGGGGGAATCACGTTTAAATTGAGTCTCCGAGAATTTATGTCCTCGTCCGGGATTTATAGGATGCAGATGGGTCATGTTGGATTTCTCTCACAACCCACTTCTTCCTGCAGGAAATATTGCAGGTCTCGTAGGTACCCGACGAAATATTTATTCGCATAAAGTGTATTAAAGGGGGAGATTGAAGAATTTTTAGCAGCGTTCCCAAGTCGTAAATTTGCTCTGAAGGAATTTGGTAAATGTCAACCTCACCTTTTTTCTATTCCATCTTCCACAAACCATCAAGTGGAAAGTCGTGCATTGCAAATAAGTGTATGGAGGACGCTATAAATTTTAATTTCCAAATGTTAGTCTTTCTTGACCTCTTTATATCACTTATTTTTTATTCAAGAGAAGATATATACATAAATTTGATAAAATACTGTATCTAATTTAAATTACCATTTTCCAAAATTCTGATATTTCAATTTGAATTTTTGTAGAAGAAGAAATTATTCCATTTCGAAACGTCGCTGAACTAGTGAAGAACTGAAGAATTTATGAGACATCTTCTCCCAAAGGAGAACTAATTTAACAATCTTAATGTTGTTAAATTCCTCCGGTCTTTGCTGCAGCTAATCAAATTAGGTAGGACATTCATCTTACAATTCTATTGTCAAGAGACAATTTCGTTATATTTCTGGTATTTTGAAGTCTGGGGAAAAACATTCGTTTTTAGCGTCTTGGTCCGTAATCGTTAAATCTTCGGTTGAATTTATCTGGTTAATGCATGCCTTGTAATTTCCCCTTTGAGTTTGTTTGCTTAGCCCGGGGCAATGAATCCGTTAACAAGTATATTTTACAAGCCAAGCTAAGAAAGAGTTCATGATAAAAGGCAACGACTGTGTTCAAAGGAGGTAAGACTACGAACGAGGAAGCAGTATGTGAAAACATTTTTGTGGAGCGTGGCACTCCATGGATCGGAAACATAAACCATTGGAAGAGGAGACAAAAAAAGATTAGTCGCATTCGAAACCTGGAGTTGGTGGAGGATGCTGAAGACCAAATGGACAGATAAAATATAAAAATTAGTTTATAGCGGAGTCAAAGAGGAAAGGATCATATGGAACAATATACATAGAAGAATAACCAGATGGATTTGGCACACCATGATGCACATTGGGTTTGTGAAGATTATAATTGAAGGGAAAATAGAGGGAAAAGCCCCAAGAGGAATAAATTCGGCCGTATCTGGTGTTACGTGGTGGATCAGCATTTCTGGAATTCAATTAAATTAAATTGCAGGAGTTGTAGCTGATGATGACGCCCTAAGCGTTGAAACACGTGCTGTGTATTATGATACATTAAATATAAGTACGCGTTTATATTATTGAGAGTTGGTCATGTATGTTTAAAAAATATCAACTTCCTTTTTCTCAACACTTCGCCTCTTAATAGGGTAGTTTCCTTCATCAAAGAAAACAGAATTCATTAATTGCGACAGGTGCTCCACCAGAAACGTATTCATTACACGCAAATTATTTGGATTAAAAGTCTTAGTTTCCAAGAAAATTGAATGTTAAATTTAAGTTCCTTTGAAAAGGCTCGGAAATGGCGGGACAACGGCAGCTTCTATGATGACGTAACAGGTAGATAGTCAACATTGCGAGGTATATGGAATTATCTTCGACTGTACTTACTATTGTATTTCAGAGTCCCTAAAATCTGGTGAACATGTATTAATATACCTCGATTAAAATGCTCAAAGTTCGGAAAGTCTCCTCCATTGAGCATGCCATTAAAAGACGTTTTCTAAGCTCCTACGCTCCCTGCTAGTACAGAGCTACCGCGAAGGCGTTCTTCGCGGCAAGCGTCGCATGCGCAGTGAAATGAATAACGAAACTGCGTACCTGTGACTTCGCGTTCTGTGGTGTTCCGGCGAAGATGTTTACGTTTTAATCACTTTCGTTTTGACAAACATTTCCTTTATCTCATCTTCTATTCCTTTCATTTACCATTCCTATCATTCATACCTTGCATATTCCATTAGTTACCTTTCATCATCAGTTCCTTTTGCTGATATACAAAGCCACAAGGTTTAATGAGAACAAGTTCAATGGCTTTTCAAACTGGTTATGTACGGACAATCTACCGAAAGTGGATGTGGCCATGGTGGTGGAGTTCTTTAGAGAAGATGTTCGGTTTAGTGCAGGTGAAATCAGAGAAGTAAAGCAAGGTACTCTCTTCTGACAGCTTTGAACCACAAAATTCTCCTCTTCTCGCTTAGTGGAACCGCGACGTAAGCTTTCTTGCTATCGCTAATTGCGTTGTTGTGTAACACTGCGGGACAAAACAATTTTTATAAAGCAATGTTCTCGGAGGCATGTTACTGGTACTCCTTGGGGAATATGATGCTGATCAGCTGATGCAGTGAATCACGAGTTCCTATTAATGGTCTGTGATCACAGTGAGGGGTGATCAACGCATTTTAGTTGTTTTAGTATTTGATCATACATAGTTTGCTTCGAGATTTTGCCATCCATTATGCTATTGGCGTTAAGCTTTTTTTGCTACTTTTATGTTTTGGCAATGACACCTCGACAAAGTGGATGAATTAAATTAATGTGTATTCTCGTATCATAGCTGCGGCGTAGCACCTGCTCTCAGTATAGTTATTAAGTGACAATTTCGTGCTTGCTTGCGGGAAATATTTCGAAATGAATACGAACAAAATGGTTTATTTCATGCTCTTTATACTAACTTCACCTAAAAAATAGGAGCTAGCACCATTAATTTGAGAATATATTATTATACGATTTTCATTCCCCATACCGTAACCATAAATGTGTTTCATTATTTTGATGAGGTTTCTCTATGCGACTAGAGCAGCTAAATTAATAAATCAAGCTCATTTCCATTTTACAACAAGTTTACTTTTGTAAATGGTTTTTTTCCCGTCAATAAATTATTATTATTATTATTAAAGCTTTCTCGGCGGACGTCGTCTGCAGATAAGCAGCGGCGGCGAAACACCTAGCGGCAGATTGCGGTAGTTGCGTACGTACCTGTGACGTCACACGTAGGATTAACCAGCATGCAATAGTTTGCCGTCGCGTTTTCGCGCCGTTGAATTTTTTCACTTTTTAATTAATAAGGAAAAATACTTAAGGCCATTTAAAAATCGAACGGCTTCAAACACGTACTCCAGGGGTTATAAACTTCAGATTTAGGCAATAAAAAAAAATAGGAAACCACCCTATTAAAGCATCGTCAGGGCTAAAGGTGAGATTAACTTTCCTATGATGACAATGGTAACATTGCAGGAATGTTACCATAGTCCTAGTTACCATTGTCATAGCAGGAAAGATGATCCCACCTTAAGCACAGATGATGCTTTAATTAATAGGTGAAACGTAGGCAAAAATTAAGTTGAGATTTTAAAATAATGCATGACCAAATCTCGATAATATAAACGCACACATTAATTAAAGTGGTCAATAACCAATTCAAAAAAAATAAATGTAAGTGGACAGTACAACTCCGGCATTTTAATTTAATTCCCAAGGTGAAAGCCAAGGAATAAATACATAGACGACATCATTAAGAGGAAAGTAAGTATATAAGAAGAACTACCAGGGTGCAAAGGAACTAGATTTAGGTAGAGAAGGATGGAGGGAGGCAGTCAACCGATCAGGGTTTAACGACCATTGAGTTTCCCTTTCCTGGATTTGGATTTTATTTTGGAAATGGGAAAGCAATAAATGATTGACCCGTACCTGACGAAACATTTATGCTCGTAAAGTATGTATGAGCGGAGGGATTAACGAGATAAGAATACGTAAATCCTCTCCTAAGCTGTGTTTTCCGTGGACGGTGGCACAAACAAAAAGCTTTGTTATAAATAGTAAAGAGATTCACAGCGTTGTGGAGCTCACAAAAAATCGTAATTCAGAAACATTTGCTTCCGTAATTTATTAACGTCAGCGTGGATTTTTGTCTTTGGACTTGTGAGGGTTAGCTTTTTATAAAATCTACCAGAGAGAAGTCCACTCCAGTGGCGTAATTGACTAAAGTACTTGGCGCGATAATGACATCCCAGTTCGAGTACCTATCAAGGTGGATGACTTTTTGTCTGTGGAATCTCCACATATATGTGCACTCGCCGTTGACACTGAGGAAGATTATACCATTACTGGTTCTCGGTATCCTCCAAATCTTACAGGCATTCTCAATTATTCTCTTTTATGGGTTTTTAATCAAGAACTTAGTACCAAAGATGTACGCCATTATATTTGGTGTTCAAAAGGATAATCTGTTTGCCGTTGTAACGACGAGTAATCTTGTGATATACTTCCATGTGACAAGTGAATGGACAGGCATAATGTCAGGTTTGGTCCAAATCATTTTTTCTTTGAAAAACACCCAGCTTGATATCGTATTTCCAACTAAATATATTCAATCCATCTCATTTTCATTCAGCAGGAGCACGCTTCCATGAAAAACGATCTCAATGCTGCTTGCCATTCTGAAGATATTGCTATGAAAAAAGGCAATCGCGTTGGCCGGCGTACACGTCGCTAGGGTTTGCGTCAGTATCTATTATTACCGTTTTGCAATGAAGTACTCCTGGGAACTATCCAATCATGGAGTTGAAGTTAATGCAGATCAGAACACACAAGATCAATTAAACGCACCCAACGCTGATGAATGGGACGATGTCCACTGGTAAAACGTTCGGTAACCGGTAGGTACCATTCTATGGGTGCACAACAGTCACGGGATAATTTTTAATAATTTTTATTTATATATTTGTTCCTCGTATAAGCTCCTACGCAAAACGGTAAAAATTACAAAAATTCAGAACGAGGGGCATAGGTTCTCCTTAGGATAACATCCTGTTTGGCGTTAACCGATTATTCTATGTCTAATAAAATTACAACAATGTAGAAAACAACAAAGATCAGTCACTGTGCCGCAAATTAAAAATCACTATACAAAAATTAATACAGGATACAAAAAATATAAACAATAAGAAAATTAAAATGTAAAAAACATTGACAATGCCGGAACACACGGCATAATCTGATTAGAATCACTGCAATATATAAAGATAGTTATAGTTTAATATAATTGTGATACATAAATAATGTAACATGAGCCTTTCTGCAGGAAAAGAATCTAAAGTGAATTAATTACAAGCAAGCATATCATGTACAATACAAAATAAAACAACGTAATTCTCGTCCGTCTATCCAAACAAAAGACCTTACTCATTCCTATTAAACAAATTACATAGATGATCCATAGTAAAGTTAATAGATAATCAATTCGTTCAAATTAATTGCTAAAAGGGACGGATTTTTACTACCGACTAGTTAAAAACATAACATTATCCATGTTGATACATTTTCTTAAAATTTCTATTTTTTTATTTCTTCTGGAGATATAGGTCCATTCATTGATAAATTATTTTATTTCTCTTTTGCCATCGTTTTTAATTTATGCTTCTTCAGGACTGCATTAAAAATTAATTTTGCGTATTGTACAACAAGTCAACCAGGTTTACAAGTTGGACACAAAATTATGGCACATTACCTCAGAGAGAGTTACTTCTGAATTTTTATTGTGTAATGATACTTCGTTGCTACTTATTGTTTGTTAATTAATTGTTGTGAATTTAGGTGCTAAAACAAATCAATATAAAATTAATTTTTTAATAGCTTTCCAATTAATGATAACTTTTCCTTAATTTGGCGGTCTTTTTTATTTCAGAACCATAAATATTAACAATATAATATAAATAATAAAAATGTTATTCATAATTATTACTTTATTTACGGAAGAAATAAAACAATAATTACATAAAAATAAGAGGTCATGAATAGAAAATATCTAGATACTTAAAATTACTACAAAATTAAAATCGTGGATGCTATTATCAAAGATCATTTATTGTCTAGTGCACATCAACTCTGCTCACAATCTATTTGAAGTCCTCTGCCTAGTACGTAGGGTACGAAACGAATGGAAAGCAAGTAAGCTTGTGTTTTTAGGGGAGTGCAGCACTCATAGAGTGAATGAAAAGCTTCCATTGTCTTTTGATAGCTGCAGAAGATAGGTCTATCATTGTGTGTACTCCCAGCGAATTGTATTTAAACAAGTAAGGCAGGTTATATGAGAAGTCCAACGCAGAGCGACAACGAAAAACTACACTTAATGTAACGAAACGATAGTCGCGCAGTGCAAATCATACGAGCAACAAATATTGAGAACTCTTTTCCCGGCATTGCCGTGACACGTCCCCCAACCCCTCAAGAGTTTGGTGAAACTTGAAAGTAACTTATTTTCTACTAACTGGAGAGCATCGAGCTTGTTCTCCAACCTTTCTCTCGATCCTTAAGGGGAAATAACACACAGAGGAGGATGCAGGCTTCTTGTCTCTCTATCTCTTGCGCCATTTCTCTTCCTTGAACATTCTCCCCCAACAGCAGCAGACTTGCTCAGAAAGAGGTCCCTCACAGAGAGCCACGTCGTCACCGCTTACATATTGAGGTGGACTCCACAAAGGCGAAGATGAAGGGGCTCTCTCTATCCGTGAGGTACGTTCTGTATATTTACTGCGAGCGGTATGGTGTCGAGTCGCTCGAACTCGCGCTGAACTGTGAATCCGCCTACGAAAGCCGTCTTTTCACTGCTGAACAACAAAGAGCAGGAGAACAGAATAAAACACTCCTCTCTCCCGCATTTCCAACGCGACGGTTGAAATACTTTTCCCGACAGCTGCTTTCATTCTTTTTCCACAGCCCCTCCTTGACAACGCTTCCTTGAAGACGAGGCTGTTGTGGAGGGGTTAGGTGCTTAACATTACTACTTTGTTGGTGTTAACGGCTTCTATATCGTTGCTATGCATGGGAAATATATGATATTCTTTCTTGAATACTTTTCGCATTGTTTTATTACTTCCTGTGTTGGAGAACCTGTTTGAGGTTTGAAAAAGTCTTCATCTTTACGTTTATAAGGTGCTAAGACTTTTCTAGTCAAAGAATGTTAACAAAATCCCCGTAGCGAATGAACTTTACTTCAAATACCTACGAAGCCTACGGCGGCCTACGATGGGAATACTTACCATTGACCAAGCCTAACATATCACGGTTATCATGAAGTTACTCCTATGGTGGACCAAAAGTATTTAATATTCTATCCTCTGTCAGTAAAAAGGCATAAAGCACTTGTCTTCCGGTAAATGCTTTCGTAGATTTATTAATGAAATCCATATTCGTGAAACATGTTTAATGAGCGTACATGCCTCAATGTTACATGAGCAGGAAAAAAATCTTAAATTTGGATCTGATGAGCTGACGGCCGGAACTAGAATTTTTTTATCGTGAAGAGTCTATAGTGCATATAATTGATAGGAAAAGAACAAATAGTGAAGGGTTTTTCACAGATCTACGAGCCAAAGTATAGTAATTACAAGGAATGTAATAAAAGCCTGAAGTATCAACTGAATGCATGAGCAAACATACTGACTAACGATAATGCACATAACAATACCAACGTAGCAGTTCCCTAATAATATTGCGTGATTTATTGATTAAAGTACAACAGATGATTTAGCAACAAATTTTTGCATTGACTTATTCTGATTCTGCCATCGTATGAAATTTTCAGCAAAATGTACAGATGTAGGATTTAAGTCTTTTCCAGCGAATACTTAGGATGAATAGTTCTCGGGTTTCCTGCCGGGTAATGGTGTTAAACTGCACCGACGTTTCAATGGCGTAGTCTGCCATCGTCTTCAGGGTGAAGACATTGTTGAACCCTGAATAAGATGGCAGACTATGTCATTGAAACGTCGGTGCAGTTTAACACCATTACCCGGCTGGAAACCCGAGAACTATTCATCCTAAAATGTACAGAGTTAGCCAATTTACAAAAATTCACTGGATATTGATACACGGATGCGTAGTTTGATTCTGAGAGCACTGTGGGACACCAGCTTTAAGTCTAAACTCTGTCTTAAAAAGTTGGAAACATCGGCTGTTTACTTGAATCTATGGCTACGGAATACTTATTTTACTCACATGTATCAATTTGTTGATATATTTAATTTGTTCAATTCAAATCCGCGGGAAAATTTTTAAGGTTAGTAACCTTACTACAGGTCTTTCCTATGAGATTATCTAAAGCTCCCATTCCATTTTTTTTTCTTTTTTTTTCTCGTGTATTATTTGGAAGTAATGATAAGCAAACTACATTACTTATTTAACTTTTATCCGCAAAGCCTGATTCACTGTCATTTAGTTCACACAAGTCCAATTAGGGTTGTGAACATTGAGGTAGATGGAGAGAGCATGACGTCATCAATCTGTAACCTGACGACCGAAATATCCACCATGTTGCTCCCCTCCCCTGTCCTTTCCTTGCTTGTCTTTGTATAGCAAGGACGAGTGAACGCAGTAGCGAATATAATCCAGAATATCTTCATTCCGTTGTGATTTAAGGTGATTTACTTTTGAAACATATGTAAGTTACTATTTTTAGGTAAAATTGAGTTTGTTTTTCTCTTGTATGCATACATTTGAGAATTCCAATCGATTATTCGTATTGATAGTCTGTCATCGCCATTTTAAGTTAAGATTTTTTTCGCTGATCACTGAAGAAGAGAAATATACAAAATACTAAATATGATGATACTGGCTACACTGAAATACAGCTGTTACCTGAAGCTGTGATTAGACTCGCACTTGGGAAAAATTACGCGAGCACTTCGCTCCTTGAATTCGTCATCAAAACAACATTCTGATGAATTTATCACGTCCAATAATTAACTTTTCAGCTGTCACAGACGTTACTGCTTTGTAAACCACTGCAGAAGTAGGATAACAACAATTCAAAACTCAAACTAAGAACGGTCGAAGACATTCAAGAATCAGTTTTTCAGCCCAGTAATTACAGCTTGCCTGGCTACGAATACATGCAGAGTATATTATGTGAAAATAAAATAACCTCTCACAAACCACAAGTAGGCCTTTATAGTGTATGGTGATAGCGACACATGGTATCCGTTGCGCAGAAGGCCCTATTTCAGGGGAAGAGTCCATTCTCTTCTCACTGGCTCCACAGTGGGGGAGTAAGGATGTATTCTCCACGCTTGAATACCGGGGTTTTCAAGGTGGCAAACCGTCATTGCCAACTTCAAAATACTCATTTAGTCATTCATATACATAATCTAAATTTCAAGAAACACCAAAATAATCACATACAAGACAGTGAGTAATACAGTAAGACAAAATAATCACATACAAGACTAAGATCTGTTGTCCTCTATGCCTCTGAAACATGGGCACAAACAGTTACACAAGAAGAAATAATCAGAAGATGGGAAAGAAAGATTTTCAGAAGAATATAAGGTGCCGTGATAGATGCAGGAATATGGAGAATAAGAACAAATGTTGAAGTCTATGAGCTATATGGTGAACCAGACATGATATCGGTTATAAAGCAAGGAAGACTTCGTTGGGCTGGTAATGTACAACGCATGGAGGAAAGCAGAGCAGTCAAAAAGGTTTTCAATGGCACTCCAGGAGGGAGGAGAAGCAGAGGAAGACCACGAAAGCGGTGGCTTGATGACTTCGAGACCGACTTGAGAAGACTGGGAGTCAGGAGATGGAGGCGAGTTATTCAATTAATTTGACATCATCATAAAGAAAAAAAATCTCATATTTTATATTGAAAATAAAGAATATCAGCCACTAAACGCTGTACTTTTCGAGTTTTTTGCAAAAAAAATACCAGCCATTTTCCCTGGGAAGTGGTACGGCAATTCATTCCACATGAGTATTTATTTAAAAAAAAATAAACGGTATCTGACGGATAGATCTCGTCAAAAATGTGTGTTGTGTATAAATTATCAATCAATCGATTTTTAAAAATAAACCAATTACTCACCGCAGTAACTTTTTACAGAATCGCAAAAAAATATATTCGGTTGAGAAGGCGTTTTCAGGGAACAGCGTGTAAAAATATGAGTTTAGCCAAAACCTTATAAATGCATATATGTTTAATTACTGAGAATATAAGTTGTTTTAAAACAAAGTTTTTGCGTCATTAACGTTACAATATTTACTCTATGCTTATTACAGTTGCTTAAATTTAATTGTAATACTTGAATATCGTCTCTACTTGACTGGGGAAAAATCTCGATCAAACACTTAAAATGCAGTTACGTTGCCTACTATGTCCTGTCCTCTTCCCCTCCACTCCTCAGCCGATATCTTCCAAATGAGCCTACCCCTCCTTGACGACAAGATTCGTGCAGAAGACTGCCGTCAAGTTCCGCAACCACTATACAGTTTTTACTTTTAACTTAAGAGAGGTGCCCGTTGAAAATGGACAGGAAGAATATTTTCATTTAGATTGATTGTAATGAATCATTCATATCTAATTCAGTGCAAAGAACCATTGAGTTAATGGATATAAACGGAATTTCGGGTTAAACAATAACAATGGTCGTTATGAGTCAAAAACGCTAAAATGTTGGCAAAATTCGTTGTTTCAGAAAAAATTTCGGCCGACATACAAAATTAGATTGAAGGAATATTTATTATATTTTCTTTCTATTGGTGCTTTTTCCAATAACAGAAAACTACTATTTCCAATTTAATTTTGCGAATAAAAAAAGGTCTGAAGCCAAATGAAGTTTCAGCTTCACGTGTATTTCTTATGTGAAACTTACGGACCCATATATACACATCGGTGATCATTACGGAAGATAATTTACTATTCCTATTGTTTAAAAATGAAATGACGTGACGTTTCACTCACCGTTTGATTGGTTCCCGTTCCGATTGTTGAGGTAACCGCTTCCTCCTCCGCTTCCCAGGTTGTTGTTGATGGCGTTGAAGAAAGCTCCGCTGGAGAGGCGGGTCCTCTTCAGTATCCAAAACATCTTGTTGACGGGATTGGAGCACGCTTTCCACAATACGGGCCACACTCTATGACGCTTCTTACCCCAGCCCTTAATCTCGACGTTGGCCAGTCCCGAAGGACTCTCACGAAATCCACTATTATTCAGCGTTTCTTCTTTCTTCACTTCTTTGCACTCAACAGCTTCGTCACTTTTCGCACAAAGTTCAAAGAGAGGCGATCACACAATCCTATCCTAAACTATTTATTTATATTTTTTATTATTCTATTGATCAGTTGAACCTCTCGGGGATGCGTCGGTTGTTATATTTATGGGAATCCAGTTTTTAAAAAAACACCACACTTAAACGAGGAAAGAAATTATATGCACTATTCAATAGGGAACGGATGGTCGAGAAAACGATCACTAAAGCTTTTTGGGGAAAACAAAACTTTATTTGGTCGGTTGATTTCTTGGATCTTTGGTAGGCTTCTTGCTTTGATAATTCCACTTAATCCTCTTTAATTCACTACTCGAATAGTCCAGTTACCTCCGTTTCGTATCAAAGGGAAATGAGGTAACAGACCGTTTGGCGTTTCTTCCTTTCACTGTACTGGTGATCAGAAGGAAGATACCACCTTCTTCACCGTGTAGTTAGTTACCAAACGATAGCACGCAAGAGAAGATGATACAGCCCATTACGAAAGAAGCACTCTCTCCGTTCACGCACCCTTCACCTTTTTCAAGTTCAAAATTCACCCTTCTATGTCACACCTGTTCAAACTTGACTTCGCTGCACAAACTGTCGTGAGGGTCTAATTGTTTCAGTTGAATTTTTTTACTCTGGCCCAGTTTTTAATGCATTTTTAGCTGGATATGTAAGACCTGTGCACCAATAACAGTCCCCCCTAGTCTAATCGATTATAAAGCAAACTTTGTTGGGTGAAGGGACGATGCACAATTCGATTCGTAAGGGAATGGCACTCACGATGATTCAGGATAAGTATATTTAATCAGTTCTATATAATTAAATTACACACAATTCTAGATTGTCTTGCGTTGGGTCCTCTTATGGTTTGGCGAAGTAATATTTGTAACCAACAGTCGCTTTTTGATATGAGGAAAGTTTCTCGTTAAAAATTGTCAAATATATGTTGCCACGTGATTGGGTAATGTAAATGTAAATTGGGTAGTGAGTTCACATTTGGATAACTCCAGAAAAAATATTATATTTTGCGGAGCGATACGGCGTTGAATCTACTGTCTGGATGATTCTGCCTGTCCAGCAAAGATTATTTCACTTTCCGCAGCCTAGAACTGTTACCCCAATAGCGCTCCCAAAGGTTTCAGGGAGGAATATATGTATGTATGGAGAGTAACGGGCGTGGGAGCCGTGATATTACGCGTCCAACTGTAGGCAGTTTGGTCCTCTCAGGCATATACCACTCTGCGGCCTGATCCTCCCCTTTCCACCAGTGAACGAGTGTGAGATATGCCGTGCGATATCCTTCCTCGCCCAGCTTGGCGAGTTATAACTGACAGGAGGCAGTCAAAAGGGAAGGTAGATAGAGTGAGAGGCGTACTGAAAAGATGTTTTCCTCCCTATACCACTGCTGCTACTCCTCTTTAGGCAGACGATCGTGGAAGCGTTCAGACGAAGGTTTTCGGCTTGGACATTTACCCCACTCGAATGAGCGAGAGGTTATCGCGCTAGGCAACCTTCTCTATAAATAAAAGAGGTTTGCAAAACGAATCCGATGGGGTGGTTAAAGTCGGATGGAGGATAAAATCTGTCTTTCAACGCGTCTTCTACAACCTTCCTTAATGAGGTATGAGTAGACTAGTGGTCAAATATATGTATAAGTCTTATGCAACTTTCCTGAGGTCGTCTGCGTCTTTCATTCAATCAATGCCCCGTGAATGACCTCCTAAAGCACCTGGATGGGTAGTTCTCAACAGTTTTGAGATTTGTATGTTTGTTTACGATATGCTACAGTTTTCGCTGTTCTCAGTTCTCAATAACCCTCTCGTGTACGAGAACGGATACCTCACTCTCCCATAGTGATGACTATAGTGGTTGAGAGTCGTTCAAGTTAATACAAGATATGTTTGTATTTTATGTGATATGTTGAAGTTTACACTGGTGTAGATCTTCTCGTGATTGGTCCTCTTTTAATGTCGAAATGTTTTTTTTGCGACCTCATGCTTTGATAAAAGAGAAGTCTTTGGCGAAATAATAAACTGAAAATTACCGGCACGATATTTTCTTATCCAAAGGTAACAGAGGGCATTCAGTTTGCTTTGGGCTCGGAGAACTCGAGCTCGAAGTTTCTGTAAAGTCGAGCTCTTCCTTCCTTGTCCCGTCTCTCCTGTCACACACACCTGGATTCAACTTCTGTCATTCGCTTTCCTTTGTCTTCTTGGATCGACTTCGAGGAAGGAAAAAGGACGTAGCCTTAGGTTAAGGCACCCAGTTTAATTCTCATCCAAGGAACTTGATGTGCCCGGCCGTCTCCTTAATAATATGTTTATTCACAGAGCTTTTTTTTCAACTACTCCCAGAGACTCTATCCAGATAACCTCGCCTCGTTTGAAAAGTAGACTTATCCTCTCCTACCACGTATTTCTCTTCTGCTCGGTTTTATATATATGTGGTTCTTACTGGCAGAGTATGTATGGTAAGGCAGGTTGATATGCTATAACTTATATCCTCAACTCTTTATCTCTCTCTGGTTTCTCAGAAAAGGGAATGTCCTGGTCCTTAGTAACTACAAGTTAGCCTCCAGGTCACCGGATCGTGGTTGGTTTAGTGGACGATCAGTTCAGCCGTCAGCTAGCAGGTGGTGATATTTTTTTTAAATTCCCAATTATCTTCGACGGCACGCTTTCTGATACTATATTCCTGTTCCCCCAATGTGCTCCTTTCTCCTCCACAGATGCCTTTTTGTGTCTTCCTTAACGGATTCCTTGATTCCACCCTCCTTTCTTCTGTAGGCAGCTATTTTCCTTCTTCGCCCTCTTTTTCTCTCCCCTTCCCCCTCAGGGGAATTTCTCAGGAACAAGGGAGGGGTGGTGACGTGGCTGTAGGGGTGTGGGGAGTATTGAGCAAAGGGTCGGAGAAGACTCCTTTCAAGAAAGGCTCTGCAAAAATGCGTTATCCCCACGAAATTTTCCCGGTCACGCCAAAAAAAAAAATGTCGCAGCTCACAGCCACCTCCTCTTTTCATAAAGAGAAATGGTACCCTATCCTACCTTTTTCTTGTAATATGTTTTTTTTAATGAATGTAGAAGAAAAAAAACAAAATGTCCAAAGCAAGTCTTCCTTTTTTTACCTTATTTCCTCTTGCAACCTTTTCGAATCTCTTTATTCTCTCTTCTCCTGCTCCGTTATGCCTATTTTTTCTTCTTTTTCCACTTTCCTCTCCTTTTTCTTTACTTTACCACCTTTCTTTCTCTTTCTTAAACTCCTACCTTCTCAAGGAAGTGTGCCTCCCTTCGTCAGTATAAATTGTGAAGAGAGAAAGTGAGTGAGAGAGAGAGAAATTGAGTGATGGGAATATTATGATGAATCCCTTTGGGCGAAATTTGTGCCAACTCAACTTCGAGGTGAGAGTCTTAATGGAAACTTTTAAGCAAAGACTTAATAGTTGGAGGAATGCTTTGGGGAGTGGTGATGAATCATTCCATTTTCACGCCTCTTTTGAAGTGGAAAATCTATATTTATGTATGTATGGAAGAGAAGGGTACTTGTGTGTATAGGCTGGTGATATATGCGGCGGTTCTCAGAAGAAGGTACTGAGATGGGATATGTTCGAGACAAAACCCCACAAGTTTTCGTTTAATCTTTTTACGGGCTAAATTATTCTTTCTATCACGGTCGCAAGTTATTTCTTATTTCAAGTCAGAGCCGTTTATTGCAGCTCTTTCCCCAGTAAAAAAGTATTAGAATATGGGGTTTTGTTATTACTTTTTTCCTTTTTCGCTCTCAAGTCTTTTTGTTTTTAAGCAGCTAGCGTCAGCAGATATGTTCCTCTTGGGCAGATAAAAGCCGCGGATAACACCTCTCCTACCTCCTCCTCTCTTCTGCGGTTTGATATGCCTGGTGGCTTTCAGCTGGGTTTCTTTTTCACACGCGGAATGACATTCCGAGGTAAAAATAAAATTGGGTCGGAGTTGTGAAAAAAAAATACAGCCAGAGGTGGAGAAAAGAGAAGGATATGCCTTCCAACCAAAGCTTTCGAGCATTCACCCAGGTCAACCTTATATATCGATCCTTCCTCACCCCGCTTTAACGAAATTGAGATTCGCTGTGGGAAATTGAAAACGTACCTCCTTTTCCTTCCTATTTGCGCTGCCTCTCTCCAACCCTTAGCGATAGCTTCTCTCTCTCTTTGACCTCGATGTATATGTATATCGATGACCTTATCTCCCTTTCTACGTATACATGTATCTATCGATTAAGGTTTAACCCGCGAGACGGAGTAGGTAGATTGATTTCTCCCTGTAAGGATGTTGAGAGAGGTGGTTGGTGGAAGTGATGATCTTGATATGTTTTGTTTTATTGGAAATTTGGTATTTCCCTTTGACCTCCCTTTCCCTCGATGTAAATGTTCTCCACGATTTCCGAATACCCCCGACTGGGATCTCTACAGTGTACTTTCCTGGGTCCGTTTTCCTTCACCAAAAGGGTTTATGAATAAATGGATGTTCCTCTTGCTACTCGTTTCGATTCACCCCTTCTCTTGAACACTTCTGTGTCCGCGCCAGATGTCCCTCTTTGCCTTTCCTGAAAACCCACTACCTCCTTCTTTTCTTATTCCTCCTACTTACAGGCTCAATTAGGAGTTTCCTGATGCTTCCGAGACGCAAGGAAATGTATGTTAGATGAGGTTTTTCCGAGTTCAAACCTCTGAACCTCTCCTGGGGATTCCCAGATCGTATTCGGATGCTGGATTCGAGTGTTTCTATCCGATTAAAAGTTTCCACTTGTACCACAAGCTCAACCTTTTGGGTCTAAAATATCTGCTCTTCAAAAACGTCTCTTAACCTATAATTTAAGTTGATGATTAATGTGTTTTCTGAAAATTTATCCCAGGATCGAGGACTCTTGTTTATTTTATTTATTTTGCTTAAAAAAGCTTAACATCGTGTGCAATTTGTTGTTTTATATTTTTTTTAATAGCTCAGTGAAGTATTTTGATAAAAGTTTGCTTGAACCCTTAAAGGAAGCTAGATTGATTGGGCCTTCCTGGATCTACTTCGGTTTTATTTTATTAAGAGTCTCGAGTTCAGGAAGGACACTCTCGTGTATTTTTTAAAACTTTTAACTCTATTTAACTTCAACTCTCGCGCGTTTGTAAATATATTTTGTGATAGCTAACAGTGAAGTGCTTTCCAATGAGTTTGCTGTAACCGTGATTTGAGCTCCAGGCTTTTAGGGAAGTTCTTTGGTTTTGGTATACGTAATCGATTCTGTTTCTTTTTTAAAAAGATCCTCAGTCAGTTATTATTATTTTTTCAGTGTCTTGCAAGAGAGACGCCCTCGGCTTAACTTTGAGGTTAAAAGAGAGAAATCTTTTTAAAGATGAGTCTGAAATGAGTTTCTGTTATTTTCTTTTCCCCTTACTCCTTTCCTCTCTCTCTCTCTCTCACTCTTACCCTAAAAACCAGGGCACACAGTTGCTGCCCTCGGGGTGGGGATCTCACAGGTAAATGGAATGTACCCTTTACCAAACCTGCCTTCCAATCTCTCTCTCTATCTCTGTATACCTGTATCTCTCACTCAAGAGACTCAAACCCTTACTTCCCCCCTTATAGCTGTTTGCTTATCACGTATTGGATCACTACCCCCGTTCCTTCAAGGCTTCAACTCCAACGGGGGAAATCCAACCAATGTATATGTGTGTGCACGGGTCGAGAGAATTGCGCGCTTCCGTGAACACGTGGAGGGAACCGAATGGAAGGGCGACTGGATTTGCACGCGACGTCCCCAGAGTCGTCTTGACGTCGTGCGGGGGCTAACTTAATCCCGCGTGGGGTCCCCGCCGCGAATACGAGTTAAGTGAGTCGGATATGGGATAAGGGGCGGAAGTAACCGTTATCTCTCTACCCCACTTCTCGCTGATGTTAAATTTAAAATTAATCAAGAGTTGCCTGAGTACGTGTGTGCGGCTCGCCGTAATCGGTACGTGCACTGATGGAACGCAAGATAATTAGTTTTCCAGCCTATCTCCCTCTCTCTCTCTCTCTTATCTCCCGCCAACTGTATTAACCTGCGGATTAGAGACCCCCTCCTCGTCAAGAGTGGGAAGTATATGCCGATATATGAAGATTCAGTGAAATAAAGAGGGAATGTACCGAATTAATAGTTTTGTTTTTTTTTCACGATCCCCCAAAAAGGTTCTTTTTCGTGTGATATGTTTTCTGCTGATGTGTGCTACTTATCGAGGCTGAGTCTGTCTTGAAGGAATGGTATATCTTCCCGGAAAAATATTTCAAGTCCTAAAATAGGTCTTCTAAAAACGGCGGTAGTGGTCCCGGCTAGAGGTAGCTGCACGAACTATATTCAATTATATCACACCAATACACAAAAACACACGGTCTTCGAAATTTGATACGTCTATCCGAATCAAGGTTATGATGACGTTAAAAATTGCAGATCCAACAGGTCGACGATCCAGTAAAGTTTTCTGAACCTCGTCTTGTTTTCTTCGGCTGATCGTAAGGAAGTTCTGTATTGCGGTATACTATTGTGGACTCATCCTCTCAATCACGTACACCAAAGCTATCACACAAATACACAGAAACACACAGTTTTTTGAGTTCGATAAATCTATTATAGTCCAGGAGGTTATGATGTCTAAAATTACTCTTCAATCTGGTAGATGATCCCGCAGAATTCAATGATCCTCGGCCGGTTTCTTCGGCTGAAGTTCTTTGTTGTGCTATTGATGTCAATTCACTCAATGCCTGGGTAACATCAAATAGGTGGGCGTTCACGATTATGAGGATTCAAGCAAGGGTGCACCACGCTCCAGGAGCAGCTAAGATACACTTGAGACAGGAAAATAGGGAGATGGAACTGTTTTTTGTATGCAGGAAATTCTCTTGTCTTCTTATCTTGCCTTGTCACCGACACCTCTATATCATAGCCTCCCGAGCGTAATGAAGGAGGAGTTTTCTTTACGAATAAAACAAGGGTGTATTTTTTCTTAGCTAAATCAACGCGGTTTCACTTTAACTAGACCTTCGACCGTCCAGATCCTCAAGCGCACAGCTTTACACACATACTCCGGTGACCTTGAAGAAAGTGCCACCTCCCCGAGAACCTCTTATCGCTTTTCTCGGAGAGAAGAGATGCTCTCTTGCTTCAGACCTTTTTCTTCGTGCCAAAAGTGCCGGATTATCTACCCCTCCACTCTAACCTTGAAAATAATTGGGGAATAACTACTAGATGAATAAACCCCTTCCGTTGAACTGGGAACCCCGCCGCTATCTCCCGGTCTTTCGGTCTTCCTTTATCTCACCGGAAAGGCCTCCCTAAATCCTTAACGAAAATGGCCACTGTGGCTTTTATATAAACTCTCCTCTTTAAAATCCCGGCCAAACTTTTTCCTTTTTCTCTCTCTGATATGTGCTATGTGAGCGAGGAAAAAAGTTCACCAGGCGAAATGTGGAGAGTGAGATATGACTGGAAATTAAAGCTGCTTTTTCTCCGTTTTCCGTGTGCACTGAGTGTTGATTTATATTTTTTTTCACCTGTATGTTCTTTTTCTTTAGTTCTGCATTTCCTTCCGCCAAAACAATGTCCAAATTTTTCTTTCCCTTTAAGTCCTTTTCCCGACCCAGTCCACACACGTTGATATGTTGGATGTATTCTCTTTCAAAATGTGTTCCCTTCTTCTAATCTTACTTTTTTGCTTTAAAGATCAGAGAAAAAAACTTGTTTATTGAGCTACCACAAGTCCTATCGTGCGTACAAGTATTTGGTCGTTTTCTTTGCAAGATGTCACTCCCAAGTATACTTCCCGTACTCTTCTTGTCTTCGTACTCTTTCGACCCTTCCTTAATCACTCCGTTACACATATATATATGTAAGTATGTGAGTGGATATGTATCAGTGAGTTGGAAGAACTAAAAAAAATGCTTCTCCTCTCTTCTTTGCTTGCTCTTGAAAAAAATATAAATGCTTGGAAAAAAATGTGTGCGAAGGACGTCGCGCTTGTTCGCAGGGCCCTAATGAATTTTTCCTCCTTTGATCCAGCTTCCGAACCCGTCGGTATTCATTTGTTTTCAAGCCCTTTCTCTCAGCACCACAGTCTGTCCTTTGAAACAAAAAAAAACACTTCACTTTCCCCCTTTTGTGTAGCAGTGTCAGTGTTTTTCGACCCTGCTTTGGTATTCCCCTTTGCCTACCCTAATGCTGTGCACCCTCTTGCGTTATTTTCTCGTTCACCCTGGTTCTATTGTTGCGTGTTCCTTGCTGTTTATTCACTTCCTACGTTGATCAATGTTCGTTCGCTCTTTAAAATTCCTCTCGCAATCTCTCACTTGACTCTGTCCTATCTTTCGTCTTTATCAGTCTTCTCTATCTCAACTTACTTATTACACTTTCCTCTCTGCACACCTTCGTCGTGTTTGATTGTGTGCGTCTATGTTACCCTCTCCACTTTGTTTAGCGTCCGGTCCGTTTTATTATGTATACTTTCACAACTTTCTCTCACTCTTCTCCCGTCTTGAATCTTTCCTATATTTTAACAGGCCACTTTCTGTTCTACTTTTATTTTTCTTTCCAATCTGCAGAGTTTCGTTATATTTTGCGTGTGTCTAGATGTCTTCACTTCTTATTTTATTCTCCGATAATTGGCTTCTTGTATATTCCTCCCCAATTATCTAACGTTCCTCCTCCTCCCTTAACTTTGTCCTCTCTCTATTCTTTAAGAACAGACTTCTCTTTTGCTATTATTCTCTCTTCTGCACAGATTCGTCCTTATTTGCGTACGTGCCTTGCGTATCTTCTCTTCCTACTGCATTCACCGTTCGGTTGTCTTTTTGTATACTCTCCTCCCCACCAACTTTCTTAAACTCTTCTTCTCTTGACTCTGACTCTGCCCTATCTTTCCTCTCAAGTAGGCTTCTCCTATCTTCTTCTCGTTCAACCCTTCGCCCCGCTCTGCACACTTCACGGACCAATATATCCGGACGCTCCCACGTGCTCCAACGTCCGCTCTTGGATCTCAAAATTCGTTCGCGAATCGTTCCTTGAAAAACGTTCCGAAAACGATCTCTTCACCACACAGAAACAAGCTTTTAATCTTCTCCTTTCATCACTCGCATATATATTTTGTCCCAGACGCCTCTTTCAAGTCTCTTCTCCTATTTGCTCTTCCTCAAAAAAAATATGATAAAACTTTGGGAACAGTGATGTGTATATTTTTATGCGCGTGTTCAGATTAAGCTGTTCGTGTATGCAAGATGATATTTATTTCCCCTCTTGGTGTATCTTAACCCTTCTTCGCGATGTGTGTATATGTATGCGCGAGCTGTGTGGATAAGAGGAGGGCCGTGTTTCCGAAAGTATCGCTTTACACTTCCTCTGCGTCTCGGGATCCAACAGCGTGTTCGCCCTCTTCCGGTTTCCCCTTCCCCGCCCTTATCTCGTGTTATAGTTCCCTTTTCCTTCTAAAATGATTCTTTTTCTGTGTCCTTGATTTCTTCCCTCTCAGATTCGCTCTCGTTCGGTATCCCAGCTCCCTCGACGAGGAAATCACCTCCTCGCATAAAACCCTTGTCCTTGCTTATTCCTCGAGCTTCCTTTTTAGCTTCCTTACACACAGTCCGAACCTTCTCCTAAGAAGTATCTTCCTCACAATTTTTATTTTGTATATTTATCTTCTTTGTGCTTCACCGTTTCCTGTACTTGTATTTAACAATCCGAACGTCCACACGAAGTATCTCTGTCACTCTTCAATGGATTTCTGTTATTGTGCTTCCTGTTTTTTCTCCTTATTTCACTGCGCGAACATCCTCCTATAGAAGTATCTCGTTACGCTGGAGTGCTGAGTTCAATTGAGAATATTTTGATATTTCGTACGGAGTACTAGTTTAGTGCTTGATGGTTTCGTGCGTGACTGTTGCTAGCAATAGTTCCGGCACAAAGTAGAAATATTTTATTTATTCTGCTTGTGTTCCTTCCCAAATTAATTGTACGATTATGAATGTTTATTTTCTTATATTTTGCATGGAGTTTAATTTTTTATCTAGTATCGTTTCTGCACTTGTTGGTTCACTTTCTTAATCAACGCAGTACGCATTCCTTTTGCATGATTCATCGATAAAGGGGGAACTATAAATATTTGTTCTAATTACCGAGGGGGGGGGAGGTTATCCGTGTCTAAACGAGTCGTTTAGCCTTCTAGGCTGTCCTCTCTAATCCCATTAACCACGTCCGTTTTAAGAAACTTAGCTTCCTATCTCTATAACTCTCTCAGCATCGCCGCTGTAGCTTTATGTCCCCGTTGCCTTTTGGGTCGAGAGTGAAGTATAGGGTAGGTGGAGTGTACGGTTCCGGAGAGGATTTCGCCGACCGGCTAGCCTCTCCTGTAATATATCTCACCCTTTCTCACGTTCAACTCAATACCTCTGCCCACACCTCGTGCTTTGAGCGTTCCTCTTCAGGTCGCCCCGCTTTGAGGATCCCCTCTCGACAGTCCAAGCCCTTCCCATGGTGTAACCGTCGCTCAAGATTCCCTGAATTCAAGCTCTCTCTCACCTTTCGTTCAAACCTCCTCTTACCTCTTTAAGGACCCTCTCACACTGACGCACGCATGCACTTGCAAGACAAATTATTAAAAAATGGGCTCGCTCTTTCACAAACGCACTCGAGGTGGAAAAAATATAGAAGCCAGGGTGATAAAGTTTGAGGTGGGAGAGGGAGAGAGGGATTTCGTCCTCTCAGAACCACTTCTCTGGTGGTCCTTCCCTTTCATACACCCCTCTCACTCTTCGTTTCACCTCTACTCCTCTTGGCCACTCTCAAGTATTGAGGTTGGTCGGTAGATAGGAGGAGACCTTTTTTTGGGGTGGATTGGTCAAGGCTCGGCTGACGGTTCAAACCTCACTCCTCTCTTCCCGTGAAAACCCTTTAATCGCCTATTTCCAACCCCCAAAGCCTCTTCCTTACCTCTTCAATCTCTGTCTCTTTCTCTCCTAGAGGCTAAATGAATTCCTCCGCCGACTGGAATTTCTTTTTAAGGTTCTCCGTAGGTCGCGTGCTATCCGCCTCCTTATCGACCTTCTATCCCTAGCTCACACACGCACACACACAGACACAGCTCCTAGCCTATGAGATTGCCACTCCCCCTATTTCACAGCACACACTAGGTATCTCACCGTTTCGTCTTCCAATACACTTCTCTGGTCCAAACTCTTTGCCCTCTATGCCTGTATATTCACTCTTGTTTGCCGGCTCACGATGTTTATTCCACTTTCCCTTTACCTTCACCCTCTTCTGAGATTCAATCCTCTTCCTCTCCGCTTCTTCTTCTTCTTACCCTTCCTCCTTCGCCCGTCTTCAAAAACGGATTCGATATCCTCTGCTTCCGCTTCCTGTCTGTGGAACGTCGCACGGAGTCCCTGGAACGAGAACAGGAGAGAAAAATGAAAAATAAACATTGGAAAATGAAGTTTGCATTCAGGCCGGCGTGAATTCATAGTGGTGGGGCATTACTGTGGCCAAATGTAAGTTTTGAGAGAGAGAGAGAGAAAATATTTTATTTTGTAATCACAATACAGAATGTTTTAACAAAAATTTGAAACATACTCGGAGGCTACTCAGCCTCATATGAGCATTCTATAAATTTACAAGAGAATAATCGTCCGTATCGTGCAAATATTCCAGTATTTAGCGGACCTTTTTTTAAGTAACACAAACAAAACAAGAAAAAATAAATTGATATAAGCAACTCTACAAGACAATGAATAAACTAATCCAGAAACAAAATTTGGTACAAAATTGCCATTTGAACATTACATTAAATTAGATGTATTATGGTAAGGCCAGATCAGAGCGTGAACTTTGTTTTAGAAACAGGTAGTTAAAGAGTGTTTGCCTAAATATTCGGCTATTTTTGGAACTACGTATTTCACTAGATAAGGCATTCCAAAATTTGCTACCATTTACTACGAAGGACCTATTGAAGGCACAAGTCCGGTGGATGGGAATTTGTAGTTTATCGTTTCGCCCTCTAGTAACCCGTTCTTGAAAACTCTCCTTGAAAAGAAATCGAGAGGATAAGTAAACTGGTTCCCTACTGTTGAAAATATCGTATAAAAGACTACCCAGGAAATATATTCTACGATTTTTAACTGTAAGCCACCGTAGTGTATTTATGCAAGGTGTGATGTGATCGTACTTTCGTGAATCACAAATAAATCTAATACAGGCATTTAATGCTCTTTGAAGTTTTGTATCCAGTTCTTTTGTTAAATCACCATATACTAATGAGCAGTAATCAATCAGATAAAATCAAAGTGGTCACAATCCTTTTACGTATTGACATTGGGAGAAGGATTCGACAACGCTTTATTTTGGCCAGAGTGCCAAATATTTTAGCTCTTATTTGCGTGATATAATCAGACTAGACAAGATAAGGTGCGATTACTCAAGAGGCCAAGGCTTTTTACTGTTTGGGAATATTCAATTTCACTGTCAGATACCCTTATTTTAGGAAGTTGATCAAAGTCAATTTTATTGATTAGTTTTCGCTACCGATGATAATGCAATTTATTTTTGAACTATTTATAACTAAAGAACTTTTTTTACCCAGTTACAGATTGACTTTATGTCTTCATTAACTCTTGATCTTTGTCTTGACTCTTGGTCTTTAAATATATGACAGCAGCGATACTCCACCACCGTTTTTATAACATATAAAATAAATAAATAAACATATATGGTTTTCCTCTTTGTTTTGACACATTCATTATGTTGCTCCAGTGCAACAGCAATGTGTTTACACCTCTGCGACATCTTTATTATTTTTGCATCGTTTTTTACAACCTTCTGGTGTTATGTTAATGGAAAATGGCGACCACATCTCATTGAAAACATTTGTAAACCGAGAAAACTTGTTTGAAAAATATGCTACCACCTTGAAAATGTGTTACCTCCTCCATGAAATGATTTCATTTGAGTGTATTATGAAAAATAATGTAGAGACATTGACAACCGACAGATAAAGGGTCATAAACAAGGAGGTTGACATGAAATGGAGAAGGAATGGCCGTGAACGCTCATGAGTGAAAATAAAGCAAGAGCGTTGAGGCATAATATGGATTTGGTGCTGAGTAGATGTGGCCTACCGGTCACAAAACATCGCATTGCCTTTGAATTATAGCTTCGACTTAACAAAAATCAAACGCAAACATCAGACACTCAATCCAGGGTACGGTCTAAAACTATGCCCACTGTATTGGTGGGTTTATCTTCAAAACTGAAGCGGGATGTCACCTCTAATTCTTTTCCAACCTCCTTGGGGGTAAGGAATTAACAGGGGGCTGAGTAAAATGCAGGGCTGTATTTGTTACACAGGATATTTATAGTTAAATGGAATTTCAACTGTGATATCAAACGAAGAGATACCCATCCAAGCGTTAACTCTTGTATCTGTCCGTCTGGAATGTCTAATAATAAAGGACTACTCATACTTTACCCTCTTAGCAAGCAGAAGTTGTTCCGTATTTTCCTTATCTATATTACAGCTTTATTTAAAGGCACATTTTAAGTATATGTTTAGGTAAAGTTGACGTCTACATGCTGATAAAGGTTTCTCGGGTTTCCCACCTGGCCAGGTACTTGTTGGCCCATGTTTCGATGGCTTTCTCTGACATCGTCCTCAGGGCATGCCAGTGCGAAAAAAATTGCCTCCTTATCTACATGGACGGATTCCCGCTAAGAAGTCATGTCGAATGTGATTTGTGTGAGACAACCATCGAAACGTCGGCCAAGAAATACCTGACCTGGGGTCTTATTCAGTGAAGACTCAACATGGTCGAACCTCGGAAAATCCGTGAATGTGACGTCACTTTCCCCGAAAAATCTTAACTTTTGAATGGCCCTATTTGAAATTTTAGAGGCTGTGACGTAAAAATGTCGTCACTTTCGATGCTCGGAAATTCCGAGAACATACAGAATAGCCCCCCAGGTGGGAAATTCGAGAAACCTTCATCAGCATCATACAACAGGAAAGAACCAAATCATATTGATGTCTACATCTATGCTATAAAATGAAGGCAGCACGACCGAAGCAAAATATGAAAACAAATAAATAAGCGTCAAGCGCATGAGCAGCTTCATATTAAAAGTATATATTAAAGAAACTTTGGAAAGAAAAAAGCGCCCTTACACACGAGTGCATGCGCCTCAGCAACATTCATATAACATTCCATGCCAATGTGGAGTTACTATCATCGATTTCTCAACATAATTAACAATCATCATTCATTCTTATCCTCATAATATTTCCTCACATACTATTTAGATAATAAACCTACCGATGTAACAGATTTTATTGCAAATCTAACGAAACTATTATCAGAAAAAAGTAAATGAGTTCAGATGTATTCGCGATAGACTAAGACACAGGCAACGAATGATCAGGAGGTTTTTCTCAATATCGCTGAATACAGGAGTGACACATAGGTAATGGATTGAGCTCATATTTAAAACGTAATACCGTGAATAATGTTTATGTATAAAACACTGGTTACAAATAACGTGTCTGAAAGTAATGTTGAAATTGAGCTTCGTTTAATTATAACTTACGCATATTTTTTATTTAAACTCGTGTCTCTACACCCTGGACCACAGTATTCCTTAGTTCACCTCTCTTTTCACGAGCTCACTGATTGTTTTCTTTAATCGCGGAGGTAAATAAAAACGTGTTTACGATTTCATTAGAGGAAATTGGACTTTGGAGGTTCCTCAAAAGCCGCCGTTGCGTCTCGGGCCTTGAGAGAGTTTAACACCGTTATCCCGTCGATTCTATCGGTTTTCATGATAATGGGATTCCGGATTTTAAGCCGTGGGTGTTGTTCAATGCGAAAACAATGCTTCGGTGAATTTAAGGATGGCCTCTTACCTTGTTTCGATTCGTGGCTTAAATTCGAATCCCATTTGAATCTGGTTGATGCTCCAGGCTACTCTCCGTAAAAGGATTGGCTGTTAAGTGTAAACGGCTACGAATTTACATATGTACGAAAACCTTCCACCTCTCCAATGCATTAAAACGTTCATTAGACTTTCGTAGTGTGTACCGAAAATAAGTTTCTTTATTTTTCTCTTAACATTAAGGATAAGCGTATAGCTCCCGCTAAATATTTAAATACTTCCTCAATAATCATCATTAGGTAGTCATTCAATTCTTAGAATGGCTGACTGCAGCCTTATTTTCTAATGGAGTTGAAATTAAAGAATCCCTATTATCATAATCTTAATATGGTACGAAATGTGAAGAAGGCAGGCTAAAATGTATGGTGCACTAAAAATAGGAAACACAAAAGTGGAATCACTCAAAAAATAAACAAGGAGAAACAGTTTCCTCATAATCACACACTTACTGATAAATCACACAGGTACAAGGGTAGTAACCGAGAATGGTGAGCAGTAAAAAACACACTCTCAAACATTTGGGTGTGTCGTGAAACAGTGACCCTCGTGAATATCCCTCAAAAACACTCTTAGGGTTTAAAAGGATCTCTCCTCTGACAGTGACACCCTGGCAGCCAGTTTGTTTTTATTTTTTTGAGTGATTCCACTTTTGTCTTTCCAATGTTTTGCTCCTTATACTTTAACTTTCATTTCTCACCTCCAGAGTCCTGTTAAGAACACGACCTTGGGTATTCATTTTTTATTTCTCTTACTACCATTCTCTGTATCTCTTCATATTTTTTCGATACATAAAAGTTGGGATCAGTAAATACGCCAATTATAATTGCGTTCAATTCACATATGCATAGATATATAGTTTTATGAAAATTGTGCTATTTCCGTTGGGAGCATTGTATATTTTTCAATCTTTTATTTTTGACGGTAAAATTTGACGTATTGTATCGAATTCGTTCTTCTCACTTTCTCCTATTTTATCCTTTCCCTCGCAAATTCTTTATTTTTCTCGTAGCTCTTCTTTTTCAAATCCTTTTTTATTTGGTGCATGCATTTGTCCCTCGGTTTTCCTCTTGTGGCTTCCCTTTTGTAATATATTCCTCATAAGTACGTTGTCTCAAAATGTGAGGTAACCATCTGCACCTTGTCTTCCATATGTTCTCTCTGTTCTTATGTAAAATTCCTAGTTCCTCATCTTATCAGTCCTTCCTTAATTCTAAGCATGAAGAGAGCCAAAATTTGTTTAACTTATGATAAATACAGTCTTCATATTCAAACCAACAGTTACTTATTCACAAGATAGTGTACTCTAGCTGTGTTTATCGAGATATTTTACCAAAGATAGTGATTTATGATAGTGAGTTTTACTATCTGAAGTCTTGACTATATTTTCCTGATACATCGGTAGAACTAAATGTAGCTTCACGAGGCACCGGTGGGCAGGATATTGCGAGATTCTGAGGGATAATATTTTAAAATATTTAATTTTCATATTAAAATTAGTAAGGTAGTACACCGTCTTGTACAGTACCAAGAAGTTAAACGTACAATTGTGCCACCTATCATACGACAACTCACTAGCTCTTTACCATTGGCTTTCTATCATAAAAGCTCATCCAAATAATCCGTGAACAAGATACTTATTCTTGTCTTTCTCCATATGCCCTCCCTTTTATTTATCCTTCCAATATTGTTTTCATTAGGCTTCAGTATCGCAAAATGTGTCCAATAAGTTTGTATCACCTTATTCTCAGGATTTTCATTATGATTCTTTTATCTCCAGCTCTTTGTAAGACTTCTTCATTGTCGATTCTCTCCGTCCATTCATTCTTCATCATTCTTCCGTAACACAACATCTCAATTGATTCCAATCTCCTTTGCTCTGCTGGTGCTATTGTCCAGGCTTTGTTGTCATATAATGGCATGCTCCAAATATATGTTTTAATAAAGTGTTTCCTGACTTCCAGACACTTCCATAATAAAGACGCATTTGGGAGACAAAATCTCATTATAAAACAAAAGATCTCCTCTTCTTACCCCAAGACGCTATTTTATCTTCAAAATTTCATATTTGGCCTATGTTAGAAAAAATAGAATGATCTTCTTTCTTAAGTACACCAACAGTTTTGTTTCAAGTGATATCTGCCAAAAGGTTTAGAGCTAATAGAGGTGGTGGTTGCAATGACTTCTCCAAAAAACATGACTAACTTCACATTTGTTTCTTAAGTGAGGTCAAGAATGATGAAGAGGGGGCAGGAAACAATTAAACGGCAGCAAGTAAGGAAATCTCAGCTAGAGCACATAATCTTTTGTTTCCAATCTCCGGAGGTTTAAAGGAACTCCCTGTAGGAAATAATTACGAAACCCTTTTCCGTCCCTCTTAAGGGAAACCGATGACCGAAAGTCAAGGCGTAATAGGATGAAATATACGAAAATTTAGCTTTTTATTTAACGTAACTAGACAAGCTTCTAACGACGTTAGGCATGATAAGTGGACAACTATATATCGTTTTATGTAACTAATTCACTAAAGTCTGTCTGTCTCAATTAATAAAAGAAAGCAATTTGTATTTTCCACACTACATTTAAAGCCGGTTTCGACGTTTTCACGTAATTTTCAAAAGGAGTCCTCTTGAAAATTACGTGAAAACGTCGAAACCGGCATTAAAAGTAGTGTGAAAAAGGCAAGGTTTTATCTTTTATTAACATGAATTTCCACCAAGTAAACTCGTCAACGATTGATCTAACTCTGCCAGTCTCTTTGTCATTTTCTACCACGTGGTCTTCCATCCCCTACGCACTTTAGCCGACCCCATCCAAGCTTGCCTTAGTCTACTTTTGTCACGCTTCGCGCAGGTGACTGCCACGTAGTTTCCCTACCACTATACATGGTTCCTTTGGCTTCTAATAAATACCTATGTAATTATAGTTTTACTATTTTAAAGTCTTATCTTATCTTTGTGCTCGTAGATGAGCAATAATTTTATGTAAGTAACATTTATCGCGTAATCGACTGTTAACGATTTTGATTAGGCATTATTTCGTGAAGATTTAAGACACTAGATATCCATTGGGCTAGGTCTAATCTTAGGGAAATAATCTTTAAGGGACCAACCTGGAGTCCCGAAGAGATTTCCGGTTCTAGTCATTAAAATTACGGGAATTACTGGGGGACTTCAAAGTAGAGTTTTTATTTTACGACTTTTTAAATACGATACATTACACATAAGACAACAAGACATGGACTTAATTGACCGAGAAAGTTTATATTATATTTGACTTGCATCTTATTTAGACTTACTCGTCTGCAAATTAGAATAATTAAGATCAAACACTTATATTTTGGTGTTTTCATCGCTCGTTTCAAAATAAGCTCCATGTTCCGGCAATTGCTGTTTTTTTTAATTTACGGGAAAGGATGACACATCCCGTAGCCGAAGAATTGAGCAATTGGTGGACTAGCAACGTGGTTTCATCAAAAAATTGATTTTCTCCACTCGTGGTATTTCTTCAAACATTCACCTAAAGAAAAATTACAGTCCGAGAGAAGATTCTCTTCAGATCCTTAAGCGAGCAATAATTGTACTGATTCATTCACCTATGTACGCATGTAAATTTTATTTAGGAAACGCCTCCAACGACTTTGATAAGACACCATATCTATATCACCATATCATATCATAATGCCGAATTAATGTACTCAAACAACATTGGAATTCTTTTGACTAATTTTTCTGCATCTTGAAACCCAAAACAATTCGTGTAAAAAATGAAGCTAAAATATTGCTGTTCATAACATGCAACATTAGCCCAGCATGATGCAGTTACTATCTTTTTCACATCTAAAAACTTACCAATATGAAATTTATTTTCAAGTTATTCCATTTTTCGCTCTTCAATATTTATTTTAAATGTAATGAATAACAGAAATGGCAATTTTCCACTAGATAAGGTTCAATCAGGTTGTATTAAACCTTATCTAGTGGAAAATTGCATTTATGTTATTCAGTATGCTGAACTTCCACCATATCACGTCTGATACTTCTCTTTTTATTTTAAATGTGATTTTCGAATTGCCTGAGACTTGGTAATGAAATGTAATACTTCCTGTTGGCACCATAGTCGTTAACCTCCTCTGCTCTACTGCATCTGCTTGTTCTCTTCGATATTTTGTTGTACGATTGTGTTGTTTTCTTCCAGTCAATGATAAACTACGAGCTCTACTGTCATATTTGAGGTCTTATAGCTACTGATGCTGGATAACAATTTTAAGCCAAAACGCCAATACTGCATAAAGCCTCAGTCACGATATGAGAGGCAGGCGGCAGGCGTCAGCAGTTTCGCGGTGGAGCGGCAGAGCGGTAGTGGCCATGATACGAGCGGTGATTCGACCAAAGATTAGTTCAGAAGCAGAAATGGCAGTACTTTCATTTGACAAAAAGTTCTCGGCCGACAGTTTGCCACAGAATGAGTAGAACGGCAGAGCGGCACAAGAAAACTTTAATGTCTGGGATTGGCGGCGAGCGGCAGTAGACCGGCACCTAGCCGTGCCGCGTTGTCGCTCACATCTATCATGGCTGGGTTCGAGCGTTTTCCATGGCAAACACTAGTAACATGAAACTCAGCTTTGCCGCTCTGTCGTTCACCTCCCACCACCCGCCGCTTGTATCGTGGCCGAGGCCTAAGGCAATGACACTTAAGGGCCGTATCCAGAAACCTCGCTGAACTTAGAAGAATCTCCGCTACTCGGTATCCAGAAATTCCGCAACAGTAACTCTCCCCATTGCTTGGTGCATGGTACTTAGTACCACAGCCTGGGGTTCGCTACTTCTTGCAACACGCCTTTGGGTCATGCTGCAGCGCGCCGTCCCCGCTATAGCAGCCGTGGATGACGTATACAGCGTGCTGATGACGTATACAGCGGAGGTAATGCTATAGCGAGGTTTCTGGATATGGCCCTTAGGGATTTCATTGAGAAACATAGATATGAGCGATTGTTACACTATCAAAAACGTGATTTTCAGTGAAGAACCAAAGTTTAATTTCCTTAGCACGTGAGATTCCATCGTCAATTCGCCAGACGAACAATTAAAATTCATATATCAGTACTTTTTAAGTGCGGTAAGGAGAATATTAGGAAAGGGCGAGAAACATGATTAAATGGTGGCAAATTTGGAAAAATCTCTCCCTCAACCACCTTATCTTTTATTTCCCATTTCCTGAGGCTTAAAAGGACCTCCTTGACAGCAGTAATTACGAGACCCTTATGTCGTCCCCCTGAGCCGGGGGCTCAAATGACCGTAAGTCTGGGGTCAACGAATGAATTTATCACGTCTACCCACCCCTCTCCAGACACCCTTATTACGAACCCAACCTTTTTTTGCTTTAGAATAAAAAATAAATAAGAATTATTTTTTCTTCTTGTTTCCGGGAGATAAAGAGGAAGACCTTACAATGAAATGGTTTTGCGTCCGCAATTCCTAGAGAACGCTCTTTCTCTCTGAAAATTTCGAATTTTTTAATTGCAATCACAGGAGTACGAAATTAAAATATCATTGGAGCAGTTATAAAGGGTTCTCCCGGCGGGAGTTACTTCCTGCTCCTTCCCGTTAATTTTCACTTCTTTTCTTTCCTGAATCCCGAGGAAAATCAGTCTTGAAATCAGGAAAATTTCTCCATGAGCTCAATAGTAGTAATAATTTGGTTTTCATCAAACCTCAAATATAACAGAAAACCATTCAGAATGACACTGCCCAACAATGCCAAAAAGACCCTGTCCACTCCTCGTCCTGGGAGTGGACCAGAGAAAATTTTTGTTGGTAACTTCAGAAACGAAAGTGTACCATGTTTCTTTTCCTAAAACAGAACAATATATTTCATGTCTCTCGTCCATTTTTCAATTTTTATAAACAAATCAGTGCTCCTTTTTTGAAAATATCAGTTTTTTCATATTTATATATCTATCTTTGAGGGACAGCGACAATTGGCACGATGGTTCCGACATGCCGGGAATCTGGAATTCATATGCGCACTGACACGGAAGGGAGGAAAGAGAATGAAAAGACTACTGATATGAAGAGGGATAAAAGTACTGCAAAGACGAGCCTTACGGGGTCAATATTTGACAAGGGGTGCATTTTATTTCGTGAATTCTTTTTCCTCTCGAGAACTTTTGTGACGTGAATCATGTGCCATTCGGAGCGGAGTTCAATATCACGCGAGTGTAGTCAACAGTGTCTAGCGAGATGTGGTGGAACTCTAGGAGGTTAAAATGAAATGGTGGATGCATGACCGTGAACGCTCATGGGCGATAGTGAAGCAAGAATAGGAAGTTAGGGAAGGATTTTGTGCCGAGTAGGTGTTGCCAAACCAGTACAAAACATCGCCTTGCCTGTGGTTTTTAACTAACAATAAGATTTGAGAAATACCAAACGCGACCACTTCAAACGTAAGCCAGAGAGTGAGGCACTAACTGTTCCGACCGTAATGGCGGAATCGGCTTCAAAAATCAAGCAGAATGTCGCCTCCATTTTTCTTCTAACCTCCATGCGTGGATCTGCATTAATAATGAAAAATAAAAAAGTAATCGCTATATTACTGTCCTTTTATTATAAATTGACAACACGTGTTTCTGATTTTTTACTTAGTCATCTTCAGGTACAAACTTTGACTGTGCCTGAAGATGGCTAAGTAAAAAAGCCCAAACACATGCTGTCAATTTGACAATAAAGTGGACAGTACTATATCGATTACTTTTCATTTTTATCAGGAGTGTGTGCTCACCATGCAATGTTCGCCCTCATGAATTTCGGTGAAAGTCAGGAGTTGATTCCGATCCCTTCACTTCAATCCCAATTTTATCTACGTACTACCCTGCGAGCCGCCGCAGAGGCGTATGGCAGGGGGTCCTTAGAAAACCAGACATGGGAAACCGGGGGAGAATAGGGAAATTGGAGGGGAAACAGTACAGAGGTGAATTGTATGTTAAAAATAAGTGTATTATGTTAGCGCCACGCTGTTTTTATAATAGTCACTAATGGTAAGTGGAAAGAAGGCATTTTTGTTTTTATCAGTCCGGCAGTGTATCCCTCTTATCTTGTCGCTACAATCAGTTCACCGGTGGTGGCCAGGCGGCCAGTTGGCGGTGGGGTAGATTCATCGCCTGCAATTCCGAAGGTCGCGGGTTTGAGTCCCACCGGGGTGGGTTTTCTTCCACTTCAGGCATCGGTGTTAATGTAATGTCTAGGGTTAATGTAATGTCATGTAGGACAGGGCTATATCGCCCATATTTTTCCCTAAATAAAAAAGGCATAAAATAAATGCGCATATCGTAATGAGACTCCCCTGATCTGAATTTTTCAAGACGTCAAAGCCTAAGGTGTATCCCCCAAGTCTCTACCTATTCCCAACTTGGTCCTTCCACCAGTTGTGTGAAACTTTCTGCTCGCTCGTAGCTATTTTTAACTAAACGTGCAGATTTTATTTGTGTTTTATTTAATTCCCGAGTTACATCTTTCTGTTCAGGTTCCCAAATGCTCGCTGTGCATTCATTTTCGAAAATGTTCACGGACTATTTGGGACAATTTATTGCAAACCATCCTTACCCGTAGTCGAGATTAGCAATGTGGTAAATATTATGTGACTGCTTACGTTACGAGGCAAATGTGATAGGCATAATCCGTAACAAACTTCACCACGGTCTGAATTCGTGAATCCTTCATTTCCTGCGGTTACGCCTGCGTTCCCAGAGGAGACAACAATAAAGCAAGATGAATCTCTCTGGAAGACGCTCGTCAAACGTTCGGATGATATATGCATGTATCAGCGGAGGCGTGTGAAATGCTGCACGAGTATAATGGGACTTGAAATTGGTATTTTGTCTCGTGGGGAATGTTTGCGCATAATCCATCTGCCCCATCTCTCGAACACTTGGATGGAAAGCAAATTGATATGCTCTCTTGGGTATGCTTTTTCATGGCGACATTTTCAGGCGGGAATTCAGTATTGTCTATTTTTTATTCCTTTCACGATGCATTTAATCTATAATATATTTTTAAATGTGTTGGTTTATGTGTGTGTTTTTGTTACACAATCACGCAAAAATCAGTTAACGTAATGAGCTTAGATTATGCAAGAATATAGCTAATATACCTGGTTCGAGCATAGGCCTGATGCCGTTTTGAAATTTATCTTCGTTTCAAAATTACGGTCATTTTTAACTTTTTCGAGAAGAAGGGTATATTGCTGCTGTGTAATTATTTAGTTTTACGTGAAAGATTTTTGTCGTTATTAGAGTTAATTGTAAGAGTTGAGATTTTATTAAGTAATCTTTAGGAAACGTTGGATTTAGTGAGATTTTTACTCGCATAATTATTTTATTACTTAAATTTTCATTGCACAACGAATATGGAAAAAGGCCGTTTTACACACTGCTTAGGTGAGCACTGAATTCAGTACTGAAATCAGCGCCTAAAACTCGAAATATAATTCGGGACTGAAATCGAATTCGATGCCTCGGAGCTTGTGTTTACACTAAGCTGAGATTCAGTGAGCAGTGGTGATGTTCGAGCATTCACTGAACTACACAACTTAACATTAGGTAACTATCAAAAAAAGAAGGATACTATACCTATCCTTCTTTTTTGTGGTAATTTTTGATACCTTAAACTTAACCCAATGTAAATAAACTGCGCCATGTAGTATTTGCATATTTCAGCAATATCATTGCATTTTTACTGTTTTTAACAATCCTGAACAATTCCTCGAGATGTATGTTTGTTGTTCTGGTGTGTTACCCGACGTTTCTTGGCCGTCGCTGGGCACTTTTACTAAGGAAATGAGGTATCTGTCAAGTTGGGAGGTTTATATGATGGTTCATGGAGGGAAGACGATGGGAATGGAAGGAGTGGAAGGATTAGTCATTTGAATTTTTATTTTAGGTTAAAGCAGGGTCTCATTTGTGGCTGATTTTTAGGCCACAGTCTCTTTTGTAGTTTTGTTTGCCTTTTCTTATATCCAACGCTTCGCGGATCAGCTGAGGCTTGAAGTTATTCACCTTCGCGATTATCTTGGTTTGTTTGACGTCAATCGCGTGTCTCGATGTTGCATGTTCCACTACCGCTGACTTTAAGGGTTTCCCCAGTCAAATGGCGTTCTTCTAAACGAGTTTTGATGGAGCGTCCGGTCTCACCGATGTGTTTCTTCCCGCAGGCTTGACATGGTATCTCACACACTCCTAAAGGCCGTTTTACACGGCACATTAATTTGTACAATCTATCGTGCGAACGCATGTACAGTCAAGTGTGCAAGAAAATATTGTACGAACGACTGAATCAGACTGAATTTCGCTTTATACGATGAGTGCAAACGCACAATTTTCAGTGTAAGTTAGTGGTAGAAATCGATCGGAATTCGCGAGTGTTTTGTTTATCATGTTTATGTTTCCCTCGTGAACATATGTTTCACTCACATATTTGACACCTTGAAAAGCTGATCACCTGAAATTCGGAACCTAGACTCGACCATCTGCCTACTGATAATTCACCTGGTTTAGACAAAGCTCTCTTGGATTCTTCTCTCTGGCTTAATATTCGACCTTTGCACCGTTTCGTTTTTTCTCATCTGGATTTTAGTGCGACAAGTCATTGACGTTTCTCGCCGGATCTCCACTCTTGATAGTCAAATTTCGTGGGTTTATTATGTGTGTTGTGACAAAGTGTTATTATCAAGTGGTATAGCGGAACACGGGACCCTTTTTTTTAGTCCCTCCAAATTTCCCTCCCTTGTATTTGTGCCAATTTTTTAATGAATTTTTTTACGATTTCGTTACTTGATCACCACCAGAAATAAAATAATTATTATTATACCGCGCGGGATATAAAGAACTCTACTTGAGGACGCGACCAATCATAAATTTGGGGGAATAAAATAATTTTTAACCCACAGATCGCGATTAAACTGAAAAACCAGAACATCATATAACACGACGAAATGACGCGAATAACATTTGAGTAACTTTGAGTTAACTCTTCTCGGGTTCTCCACTGGTTCAAACTAGTCACAATTGCCGACGTAATTAATTCTTACCTTGAGAATTAGTGACGAGTCGTCTCTTGAAACGTCGACAATTATGAATAGTTTAAACCGGTGGAGAGCCCGAGAAGAGTTTATTCATTAAAGATTATATACACAGGATAATAGTTACTCATATTATTCAACGGGAAAGTGTTAACCCTTTTTATAATCAACTTTATTTTCAATCATAACAACAAGCACCACAGTTTTTCGCCATATCTGCGCCATCTGTTGAATAAAACCGGATCAAAATTGTATGATTGTCTGAATGGAATTGGAACAGGTTCTATTTTCAGTTCAGTCATTCATACATTCGCACAAGCGTTCGCACAATTTGCCGCCTTACTCGGTACAATTTCTTGATACATGCGTTCGTACGATAGATTGTAAAAAAAATGTACCGTGTGAAACGATCTTTACACTTGAAATGGTGTTGTGTCCTTCACACTTCTCAGGCAATTTTTAATTTTTAAATGTGGCTTAAATAGAGTTTTGATTTCATGCTTGCAGAGGACACGTGAGACCCTGCTTTGAACTTAAATAAAAATTCAATGACTACTCCTTCCACCCCATCCCTTCCCCTCAGGGGCGCAACAACCCCCCGAATCGTGGGAGGGGGGAAGAGTCTGCAGAAAAATTTTCACACGTTTCGAAGCGATCGTGTTTGTTGGCTTAGAGGCAAGTTTCTTTTAATTATTTCTCTAAAAATAAGGAATTTATTTCCTTTCTGTATGTACAGACACTGTTCCTTACCATTTTAGAATTTATTGATCATATAAATGGGAAAATAAAATTTTTTCCTGAACTCTGTTTTATATAGGGGGCGGGGGGGGGGGAGTTTCATCTTCTATATATATTATTTTGCGCAGCGTTCAAAATCAGAGGGGAGTCGCTAGGGATGAAGGCGCAAATAATTTTGCAAGTCGGGCAGTGTCCATTAAAAAGTGAGCCAAAACGTCTGATGTCTTGGGGGAGGCTAACTCCCCCCCCCCCCACAATCGTGCTTTGGGGGGGAAATGCCCCCCCCCTACTCTCCCCCCTTGTTGCGCCCCTGCTTCCCATTCTCTTCCCTCCATGAACCATTATATAAACCCCCAACTCGACAGATGTCTCATTTTCTAAGAAAAAGTGACCAGCAACGGCCACGAAACGTCTGGTAACGACACACCTGAATAAGTACGCGGGGTACACCTGAACAACAAGAACAATACATCTATAATGACCCGCGAAAGCTTCAACCAAAAATTCCTCGGGAGAATATTTTGGCCTTGTTTTTTTGGTAGATTCCAGCGCCACCACCGGTATTATCTCGAAACACTTGACTCGCCTGTGATTGGTCGTCGGATCCAAGAATCGGATGGAAAATAATTATCGTACTAATTTCTCTTTTCAGTATAGGTAATAAAAATTCGATTCCATTATCGGATGCGATCACACCATTTGCGAGGTACGATTTTAAGCATGCTGAGTTCAGTACGATTTTTAATGCTGAAATAAGCAACGTGTAAAACGGTATAAAGAGAAGAAAGAGTACCTACTCTCTCTCAAAAACCTAGGGCAATGGCAATGTAGGTACTCAGTGCGGAAAAGAGAATCTCAAGAACGAGAACAATGATTGCAGTTGGAGGCTGCGAGACAAAACTTTCAGTGTGCTTCAGATGCCCCAGAGGAGCGTCATATTCCTACAGCTGCTTTTTTATTTAAAAAAATTCGAAAATGGTCTCTATTGGTACCGTAAAAAAATCTCACTCAAACTCATCTAAGGGAAATTGTGCTCGAAATTTATGACAATCTTCCCCATGTCCCGCTCAAAAAACTGGAATTATTTTTAGTTTTAATGTATTAAAAATAAACCAATGCGGCAAAATAGCTTAATACAGTGCATCATGAAGCGACTACACGTGCAATTTCCGCTTGGTATTAAAAAAGCTAAGATGAGAAATAAGAGGTAAAATTCTCTTCTGTATGAGTGATATTATTTCTTATTTCTATCTCTCCCGTTATGAATCAACGGTCATATCTGCTGGTAATTCATAAAACAATATTCCATAGCAGCTTTGCGAGTTATTTCTGATAAATTGTATGCTTAATTCGTAAAATGATTTGCAGTCAACGCTTTTTATAAAATATGTGAGTGAAGAGCACCGTTTTCCATTTTCAATGATAGTTTGAACAATACTTTGTTCGTACATTTTTAGCTTAGCGAAGAATTATTTATCTCCTGACTCTTTTCTGTTGTAAGGTTTAGCAATATTTAGATAGGTTTGGCAATTTCGTTCTGCCTAAGTAATTAAGAAACACAATTCTAATTGTAAGTTACATTACTTATTAAGTAATCTGAAGTAATTTCGTGGATCTATTTCTGATATTTGTGTATATTAGCCTGACACTTGCATGGGAGATAACTAACTAATCGTTAGCTGTTTATAGTTACCCATTTTGACTAATTATCAATAAATAAATATTTAAAACAATATTTTAAAACGCAACTGTGTTAAAGCAGTATTCTTTACGTCATTTTGAAATTGATTAGTTAGCTAATGCCATCAGCTCGTGCATATTTGTTGAGCTGACTAAGACAAAATAATTATCTATTTATTTTTTAAATGAATTTTTAATTATTTAAAAAGTTAGGAGAGGAAGGGGTAGACCGAGAAAGTCATGGATGAATGTAGTGGAAGATAGCATTCATGATTAGAAAAAGAACACAGTACAAATTCCACTATTATTTATTGCTCTCGACCGGTTTCGACATCTAAAGCGTCATTATTAAGACAGAACGAAATATTGTTGCTGCTAGCCCTAAATAATAAGGAAGGGGGGCGTGGGAACATGAAGAAATGAGGGGAGGTCAGGTATTGACGGTTGGTTGAAAGTAGGACGGATCGGGGAGAAGACTTATGTTACGTGGGGCAGGAAGGGGGACGGGATTAAGGTTGGGTGTTGGTAAAATGCAAGGGAGGGGTTAGTATGTAACAAAGCAATGACAGTTATCAACGGTAGACAACAGGATAGGAACAAATTTGAAATCCATCGACCATCCTCTCCGACCTGTACTCCTTTCTACCAACTGTCAATCCCTGACCTCCCCTCATTTCTCGATGTTCCCCCTCCCCCCCCTTCCTTATTATATTAGGCTAGCAGCAGCAATATTTCGTTCTGTTTGTCTTGATAATGACGCTTTAAACGTCGAAACCGGTCGACTGCAATTAAAATAGTGGAATGTGTGCTGTTTTTTTCTCATCATGAATTCTATCAATAATTTCAACGAAGTATCGCCACAATCGATAAAATTTATCGATTGTGGTGATCGGTGGTGGAAGATAATACCTATTGTTAATGGAAGGAACATTCGGTCTCTTCAAAACAGGATAGCGTGTATGAAGGAATGTAGGAGTGTAACTGATGTACATACGGTATGCAAGAAGAGGGGATTATGGCAGGAATTGTTAAAAACAGAGCCAGTTTTATCGACATGACATCGAGAACTAAGCTTTTTTGACTGTACCTATCCAGAAAGGGAACGGCGTGATGGATACGTTTACATAATTCATTGTGACAGTTGTAGTTTGTGTGTCACTGAATTTTATCACCAATTCTATGACCACCTGCTTTCTCCCCTTTGTGGCTTTCATTCTTAATATTACTGAAGGTTTTCCGTGTTCCCTTTTTTACGTGGTATGGTGTATATCCGCACGTAAGCATTTTCATTCCTACCAGATGCAGTCTATCGGGCCATCTGAAGGTTGCAAATTCGATTTTCACCACGGGTCTGGAAATATATTTTTCCTATGCTTAACCTTTCGAGTGCCAGCCGAAATATTATCAAGGTACCGTAATAAGTGCCAAGTGATGTTTATGGAAGTTTCAGAACTATTTTAAAATGTCGTTTTAAAATAATAATTTTAACAATAAATGCTTAAATTGTGGATAGAATATAGGTAACCCTTACTTTTATAATATTTTGACCGTTATTTTTTTTAACTTTCTGTAGCGAGGAAAACAACACTTTTATTCGTCAAACATAATAATTTTACCACAAAAAGCATTGCTATAAATGGAGAACAGTTTGTAAATGTTTACATAAATGGTATAAAATATTTATGCATGGTTAGAAAAAATACTTAATAAATTTTTCAAAGACTAAAAGTTATATTCCTTTATTTACAAACAATGGTTTTAAACACTGGTTAGCAAAAGAGCGAATCTATTGATAGAACTGGTGAACTGACCACGCAGTAACTATAACGGAGTCACTCGCTGATGGTCACACAATGGGGGTGGATCACGATTTTTGCTTTTTACGTTATCGTGCAGGGGACCATGACAAATGATCATTTGCTTATCATCTCTTAAAGATTCCAAAAAATTGCCAGAGATATAAGAGTCTAAAGTTGAATGGACGGGCAACCTTCCTATAACGGCCGTGACGTCATTTCATCCATCTCTTCTTCCCGATCCATTCTAAAAGATGCTTTAAAAAGGTTTATGACAAGATGTCATCTTATGCTGTAAACACTATACAGATTTAGAAAATACTTTGAAAAAATATCCGTCTTCACCGGGGATCAAACCACGTGCTCCATCGACGGATGACATGACGTCAGAGGTCGTTTTGCGGGAATAGAAAAAAATGCAACTTTCTACGATTAGTTATTTGGTTATCAGGGGCCTGATTCTGATGCTTTCCCGACGCTCAACTTTTCCACCAAAACGTCATTAGTTACCACCAAAACGTCATGACTTTCACACACTACGTCACATGTTCCACCTTCCACCAGAGAATCGTTCACTACATCGTTCATCGTTCAATGACTGGTGGAAAGTCAAGCTTCCCTTCCACCCGTCATCCACTTGGTGGAACAGCGCTAGTGTCGTGGTGGAAACTTTCCGACGGAAGTAAGCGTGCGGAACGTAGGCATTTTTTTGTTCGCGGTTTCGAGGTAAGTGGGAAATCGGCATAAGTTTGTGATGTTCGGCTCTCCAGAGGGGGTCATTGAGCCGTTCATTGAACGGCTCAAGAGCCGTTCAATGAACGAATGGTGGAACTTTCCACCAGTCTTCCACTGGTGGAAGATCAGATTCGGGCCCCAGGCCTTAATATTTCGAAGCAACTCCGTAAATGTATATGGAAACCTTTGCAAATTTGATTTAAACGGTAATAACGAAAAAGCTTTCGAATGATAATTCGAATAATAATATGTGAAATTTACAGTGAAGAAATAATTTGACTGGAATGGAATATAAACCCAACGAAGGACAACGTGATCGTTGGGCTCCGTGAAATTCGCAGTAGGAGATGACGCCTGAGTAGAGTACTCGGCGCGAAATCAAGGGGTCTGGGTTTGAATCCAACTTCAGGCGAATCACTGTGAATTTCACTCAATTAAATAAAATCTATGGTCCCTTCAAGATTCAATGCAAAGGTTTACTGAGAAACGAACTTCATGTAACATGGATACTGATCATGCGATGCAGTCTTAGCACATGTCGTACCAGCAAAAGAATTTTTCCCTCTAAATTTAAAGCTCTTCTTTTTCACAAATGCTGAACATGCTCTTACAACATGCCTTCTCATTTACATGAACTAGCTTGTCTGTTATTTAATGTTAGTCAAGAACTAGCTTGTTAGTCAAGAGAAGAATAAAGTACATTTCGAAGAAATGTACCTACTTTTAAATCTTCTTGCAACTCAGGGAAAACGGTCTGAAATTGCTGAACATGCTCTTACAGCATGCCTTCTCTTTTACATGAACTAGCTTGTCTGTTATTTAATGTTAGCCAAGAACTAGCTTGTTAGTCAAGAGAAGAATAAAGTACATTTCTTCGAAATGTACCTGCTTTTAAATCTTCTTACAACTTAGGGAAAACGGTCTGAAATTGGAGGGAAAAGTTTTAACGGCAGCGATTAAAAATTCAAAAGAAAAACTTTTTAACTTTCTAACATCAATCTTCTTGGGAGAAGATCCGGTGAAAGGATACTCATTAAATACGAAATAAATCAGTGGGATCTGTTATCGCCTGTATAAGCTTTAATTGCATGCTTGAACTTGTTCCTTTGAGTTTACTCGTAGATTGGTGCTCTTTGGCCTGATATTCCCTGGACATGTCTTCGAAAATTCTTTTAAAATGGGGGAAAAGTTTGTAATGCCATTCAATTTATTTTTTCGAGTTCTACATAAAGTAAATATATTATTACCGAAGAATCTAGCTCCAAAACTTGAACGGATTCTGGGAAACCGCTAAAACGAAGTTTGTGCTATCATATCATTACCTCCATCTAATTAATGTAGGCAAGTATTGATACTAAAACGCATGCATAATATTAATCTCATTAAAATGTGAATATCTGAGAAGGCAACACACATTTTTATCGTTGAACTAAATGAATATGAGGCCGCCAAAAGAGGTTAAGACATACTTTCACGTGTATGGCGTAAGTTTTGAAAAATACTAGTAAAGTAGTACTATCAAAACTATAATGAACCTTAAAAACTCTTTTTTTCAGCGCAGATTATTCATTACTTGAATGACGATGCATGCAGTGTTCATTGAGATATGCAGGGGGTCCCGACATTAATTGCTCTCTTATAATGATGCCCGTTAAATTAAAAAAATAGAATTAGGTTTGGTCTTCATTATGACTAGGGAAATATCTCGCTCAAACTACCAACCCTTTTAATGGCGTCAACTATATATTCGCTAATTTACCATACAACCAATATTTACTTATTAAAGAATCAGGAGCTCCTATCTCTTCTACTTTCCCATGGTTGATCACTATAATTTTTGTCGGTTCTAAGCGCGTTCATAGCCTGTGCGTAATCATGATCGTTGTTCTACCACATTGACCAACATCATAATTCCTTCAGAGGATGGTGAAAAATTGAAACGTAATTCCGGGATTAAAGGTTATATCAAATCGTAATGCAATTTAACATAAAAACGAGGCGCCAGCTAATATATATACGTATGAAACCCTTATATTGCAACTGTGATTTAACGCGTGGTTTTCCTGGAATTAAAGTTTTCGAACATATTTACTTCAGGCTCAAAAAATACTCTCCCTAAAAAAATTATGATTGAGAATCTCTTTAGTTTTTCAGTTTCACTATGCAAACGGCACGTCTATTACTGTTCCCTTCAGATGCCTTATTTATGATTAACACTTATTTATTTTTAAAAAAATTATTTCGCTGGCACAACGTGCAGTTCGAGACATAGTAGATTGTAGCGCCGCCACTCTAGAGAAGGAGGTTCTAATAAGGAAAGCCCGTGATTCAAATGGAGATACTGGAAATAAAGGTACCGGAATTGGCCTCCCAATTAAAACGGCCATTTTTTACTCACAGAAGCGGAACCATGCCGATTGCAGCGCGACCTGTCTTTTGCGGAAAGCTAGGCAACACTGCTGCCCGTACAGCGGTTCCGAAGATTTAGATCCATATGTATATTCATGGCGGAGCAGCTCGTCCACGTGGTCAGGGGTGTTAGTTCATAAGGTCACACAGAGGTGAACATGAATTTTATGAATAAGCCACCTCTTGCAAAGGACGCTTAACAGGGCCACTTCGGGTCCGATAAACATCATCACTTTGGCTTGTTTTATGTTCATTATACAAAGTTTCAGGCGTCACTTTGTGGAAACATTTAGCGTTAAACATGTTGGATGAAAGAAGACTAGGCCTTTTTGCCACATTTTGTTTCCAAACACTTACAATGGTTTGGTTACAATGTGGCTTTTTTCAAGGTGCCATTCGGCGCTGATTAGTTCCATTGAAAATAGATGTCACTAATGACCGGTTGGAGAAACAGCACGTATGCATCCAAAAAAGTAATGGAATCTATAAGTCAAATAATTTATTCAATAAGCGTCGCAGGAACGTTCGATGATTTATTGGTTTCTAACTGATTTGGCCTCATGAAATGTAGATTACTGAAATAGTTCCATTAGCAACCTAAGCGGCGGATGTCTATGAACCAATCAAATATTTAATTGCTTGATGAATATATTATTGTGTAACGTATGCCTAGCTAATTTACTCAAATGCAGAATTTATAATGTGCACAAATACTTTTATGGAGAACAGAAACATGAATAAATTTTATTCAGTCGTAGGACACGTGACCAAACATTGGAAACAATGTTTGGTCTACGGTCTACAATGTATATGGGTATTAGTTACGAAAGCACCCCGGTTACTGCAACCCGCATTTGAAGTCCGTCCAAGAAAATAACGCAGTTTACAGTTAAAATTGCAGCCAATCTGTAAAAACGTGCAATGACGTCTGGGGAAGATAACCACGTGACCCAATAATCTAAGATGGCGGCTTTATTTGCATCATTTGATAGAGAACAAAATGTTTATTTTTCATTACTTTCAAAGACAAATCAGTGTATATTATAGAACAATGGTATTAAAAACTTTGCTTAATGTTTTCGTAAGTTATTAGGCGTATATTTTCTGCGATGATGATGCTGCTCCACCTAATGTTTAGATGCATACAGGACGTCTGAATGGCGTTCATTGAACAGCTCAATGAATGAATGTTGACAATCCCGTCGTTCATATGAACGTCGACATTACCAAATAGCCCCCCAGGAGGAAGACCAAAAATGAGATTGTTGGATGATGTATATATGTACCTGAGGAGGACAGACTCCTTGTCATTTCCTTTTTAGTACCCCCGTCTTATTTGTACCCCCAACCCTTTCTTAGATGCAAAGACAAATCAAACATCTCACTTTTGGTCGGGCATTCATTGATTATGACACTTCAGAATTTTACGTTAAAATTTTATATTGAAACCTCTTGGGAGTTTTACAGTAAGATTCAATATTTGAGTCTCATTGGAGTTTCACGATGAGATTCTATGTAAGAACCTCTTTGGAAGTTTACCATAATGTGCATCGTTAGATACTCTTTGGGTTCACACAATGATAATTTATATCAATGCATTATTGTATTAATGCGGCAAAACTCATTGGCAATTATAGTTCCGATGATTCTTATTGTATTTTCCCAAAACGTTTTTTACAGTGTACAGTACCTACGCAATGGTTGAACTGGGGTTTTAACTCGTCGATATTACGTTTAACGTTTTCGTTAGCTGGTTAAGATAGTTTTTAAATTTTAAATAATGAACTAGTTGACATTTCACATCGAATAATATGACATCGAAAAAACTTAATTGAAAACCACATCGGCTGCTACTCATTCATGATGGCGTCGCGACTACGCCGTGTCTGCCTCACCGAAAAACCTTTGCACGGCGGTACCTTATTGGTTGCTGGTTTGAATGCTCAACTGCACTTTTATCTTGGATGGGAACTAGTAGTAGTACGATCCATAACTTTTTGGATCTCATAAATATGAATCCCATAGCTAAATCTTTGTGAAACCGGGCATAAGAAGTTTAAAATGCAGGCAACATCAAAATTATCGTTCGGTTCAGGGACTTAATTTCCGTATTTCCCGAACGACATCGCACGGAATACGTGTGCGTACTAGAAATCGTTCAAAGAAACCCTGGGAACGGGCGGTGAGGCTAGTCCCGCCCGAAAACACACACTGAACTCTGAAGCGTCCACACAAATCAATGAATTCGAAACCGTCTGGTTCTCTCTGCCTCGTTTTCAGTGGGCGTATTCGATACGTTATACAGATGCAAAGGGGATAAGCAGAGGGAGGAATAAAGGAAGAAGAGGAGAAGGGAGTCGTATTGCAGACCAGAGTGGCTGGGAACGTTAACGTGGAGCATGCAGCAGCAAGCTACTGATTCCCTTTACAAAGGGAATCGGTGAACAGGGGAAAGGATGGCGGCGAAATAAAAACGTGAACACACAAACTCTCTCAAACTTCAAACCTCCCTCCCCTCCTCCGTAGCAGGCAAATAAACCAATGCTCCTCGCACACAAAGAGAGACAAGAGGTCGCATGAACAAACAAACGCACACAGATTCGCAAAAGTATTCGGACACTCACTCATGCACGCGCGTCCCAACGAGCCGGAGCGATTGTTTACCGCAAACAACAACTGCAACAACAACGTCGGGTTGGGAAAGGGCAGACGTTGACTAGGCGGACGTGTACGCGATCAGGTGTAATGTGGGGGTGTGTAATGAAGAAGTATGCACAATAAGAGTAACCACGCTTTAATTTGGAGCAGAACTCCGGGCTTTTGTTGACAAAGGGAAACAATGGTGAGGCCAGATATCAGCAGCCGCTAAAGTATATGTTTCTTTTGTAATTCCTCCTCGTTTTAAAGTAATAATATCCCGGTAGTTGGTAACAATTATTATTATTATTACTATTGGGGTAAACTAACGGTTAAAGTAGGTTTTAATCCCCTCGATTTTTACAGATGCTGGCCTCTATTTACCAAAACGTCTTCCTTCGTCTGAGCATACGTCTATAAAACCTATTCTCTTTCTCCCCCTTCCCCGCTTACCCAACGTCACCCCCTCTTTCACGGTCTTCAGTATCCCTTCGCCACTCATTTCCTCTTCCAACCACATACCCTGCCTCTTCCTAATCTCCTCCAGCAGTTCCCTCTTCTCTCTCACCGTACCAAGCACTTCCTCGTTTGTCTTCCTTTCCTATCCACCACAGTGTCAATTCTTCGTGTAAAATTTACATCCAGTGTCAGAAACATGGAACATATTGCACCTGTTTTCCGATAAATTTAATGCAGAAAAACCAACATTTAGCACATCATTCAACATTGAAAATACCCGGCAATTTTGATCTATTTTGAAGACCAGTTCCACATAAACCAACTCAAAACTCGACAAATACCCTCGAAGGTTTCCCTAAGGATATATCCTTGGTGTTCTGTACGTTCTAATTAGTTTGACTAAACTTACGATTAGTCCCAACCAGACCTGTAACGTTGATGATGTCAACCAATTTTATTAATTCATTCAGTCTTATTATAGCGCATATGGTTGGATATATTTGGTATATGTAGTAAAAATATTTTACTCTTAAAATAAGCGACCTAAGAATCACATTAGAATCCAATTTAGCTAGTCTTATAATAATTACGCACCAGTAAAGATGAGGTGGTCGAGAGAAAAAATAGAGAAATTGTTTAAAAATTTTTTTTTTTTTAATAAATTAAGTTTACGTTAAGAGCTATTATTCAATTGTGCCGCACCGTTGAGCTAGCAAGCAGCCTGTACAACTGCCGTAAACGCACACTATTGGCAGTGCGTCTAAATTGGTGACTGTTTATTTTTAAAATACGCCTAAAATGTCACTCTCAAGACGCAGACGTGCATAAAAAACAGCATTTATAAATTTAACGAGCGCTACTTGATTTTGAAATTGGAGGATATTAGTGGAAATAGCTGATGTCTTACTTTATCTTGCAAAAGATTAGATATCACATTTGGTATAATGATTTTACATTGTGACAGTGACGTAATTATTTATTTATTTAGAGGCAAAATAAAAAAAAACAAGAACGCACTTCATTAATCATAATAACTTGCGGTCAAAAGACATGTTAGGTGGATCATTTTTCGCAGAATTTAGGGTTTTTTTCGTTCGTGTGCAAGTACGTCATCTACTACGCCTAAGGTTCCTATAATTTACCCAAGAATCTCAAAACTAATTATCACTCGTTACGCGTATAATATTAAAATAACAGTTATATAAGTAAGAGTCATGAAGAAGAATCATCTAGATATTAAAAAAATTAATTTATTATCCACCAATGTTACGTTGCTATATTTACTTCATACTTCCTATTACTGCATGAATTTATAATAATATGAGAATATTGTGTAGAAATTGCCACAGGAAAAAACCCACTTAACCACTCCGCTTAACATCCAGTTCCCTTGTATCCTCCTAAATTGCCACGGGAATTAGGAAGCCTAAGGCTTTGTTTACTTGAAAAATCCAGTTCAGGCGAGTTTCATTGCGACACGGAAGATATTATTTTCACCTCGGGATACATCTCTAGAACTGGTAGAAGTGCGACAAAATAAGAGAGATACACTGCGGAACTGAGAGGTATACAACAATTCCTGCTTTCCACGCACCATTAGTGATTACACCAAAAATAGAGCGTGACCCTAACATGAGATATCTTCAATATACAATTCAACTCTGTCCTCTCCACCCTCCTTTTCCCTATTCCCACATTCACCCCTATCATTGCTGGTTTCCTAACTGCCATTCCGCCTGCCATACTCCTCTGAGGCGGCTCGCAGGATATTGTGTATATATGTATACTTACGTAAAAAGCGCTGTTTTTTCCTCAGTAATTTTGGTTCAGTTACGTTTAGCTCTATATTACCACTGTATCGCGCATAATAGTTTCCTACGTGCTACCCGTACGACTGTTCCATTCAGAAGATTTTTCCCCAGTCATAATATACATCATATTCAAATTTTACTTTTAAAATTAAGCAACTGCAAGAAATATAAAGTAAATATTCTTACAATTATGACGCAAAACCTTCGTCACAAAAAACTAAATTTATCAGAAATTAACTTGTGTGCATGTACAAGGTTTTAATTTGACTCCTTTTTTCACGCCGTACGCTGAAAACACCATCACAACCGAATATTTTTTTACGATTCTGTAAAAATTGCTGCGGTTAGTAATTTTTTTAATAACTCAAAAACAACACGAACTACACACTATTACATAAATTTACGAGATCAGTACGTTGTAAATTCCTAATTTAAAAAAGTCTTTGTAGTGCTAACCCGTACCATTTCCAATGAAAATATTTTGGTGTTTTCTGGCAAATATCTAAAAAAATGTAATGGTAAGTGGCTATTATTTTGATATCATTGGAAATATGAAATCTTTATCTTATTAATTAGGCCAAATTCATAGAATTTTGTACGGAGTGCTATCTCGCTCAAATTTAATGATCATGTCATAACATAACTATGGCAATCTTGATGTGACCGATTAAGCAATGTTGTGGCTTAATATGCTATTTGCTATACTCACGTATTATTTCAGCTACTCTTTCTGAAAACACTTGCTTACTGTTTGCTTGTCGAGTGGTGAAAGTAGTGAAGTCCGGGCATTGAACCGTACGACCCCGAATAATTGTGGTATGCAGAAGCCAGAGCCCCGTCACGCCACGTAAAAAAGGTTCGGTAAGGAGTCCGACCATTTTTTAATATCCTGTCCCACGTCATTATGTATCCGTGTGTAGACTCGCACTCGAATATGGGCGTTTTATTTCATCTTCCTCCCGTAAAATAGTCTGGATTCTCCGAAATCCAGAGAATGGACGCGGAGGGTCGGTTTATGAGAGGGCCGAATGAAAAACCATTTATTTCGCTCGTCTCCAGCGGAGGTGGAGGAGGTTGCAGGAAGTCTTATATATGTCTCTCGCCAGCCACGAGGAATTTTCCTCGACCGAGCAAGTTGAAGAGAGAAAATAAAAAGATCGGCAGGGAATAAAATTATGGAGCTGAATAGCTTCAGAGGGGTTCTCACTACAGGGCTGGATCTTCCATTTAAGGAGGTGAATACTATGACGTTTAGAGACGTATTCTATACCGCTCCCAATTCTGCACTCGTATTGAGCGTTCCATACTATTTGGCAAAATGGGCCTTATTGTGTGCGATGTCGCCAAACTGTTCCGTGTTCTCTCTTATACGCCACAAATGTAACCATTTCCAGCACCTAAGCTATTTCATAAAATAATATTTTTGTATTGGAAGACTCATAAAGGGTACTTATTTTCGTATTACCCGAGTCACGATTTAAAAAAATGGCTTCTCAGGGCTTTTGAATGTTGCCTTTATTGCGAATTAAAATATATTTTCTTATGGATGTGAAAGTGAAGTATGGTGATAATGGGTGGAGAACACTCGGAAAGTTATTATTTTTCTTGAAAGCACTGGTTACTACGATTCACTAATCTTTAGTCATTTGTCTCTATTGAATTCATTGCTGTGTTTTCTTTTTAATTTCCTAGGAATCTCTAATGATTTTTGTCTCCAAGTGTTTGCCTCTCGCGAAAATGCTTAGGGTTTTTGACTTCAACATTGAGGCCTTTGGTAGAATGTTCGACTACCGCTTTTTTTTGAAGGACCAGTCAAATTGCGGCACTATGCTCCGTGATTCTCATCCTAATGGTTTTTCTTCTTTCTCCAATGCGTGCTCCATCGAATGATTTGCATGGTAGTTGGTCCACCTTCTCCGTCTCAATTCTCTATCTTTTCCTTTTACATTCCGTATTATGTTCCTTATTTACTTCCATGGTTTGAATATTTTTATATAGTGCTTATGGGATTACTCTGGATATAATGTCAGCAACTTTTTTCATATATGGCAGATATGCGTTTTTTGCTGTCATCAGTCTTTTCTTCTTCTGGCGGCTGTGTTGGTGATCTTAATTGCCAGAAGATGGATTTCGTATTTCTCTTTTTCTGTAGCCATTCTTCTAATGCATTTTTGTGAATGTATTCAGCACTTCCTGCCTGTGGTCTACATCAATGGGGGCAATTGATCGGTGAAACATTTTCACCATTACTCCTTTGATTTGTGCCGGATGGTGGTGAGATCCGGCGAGGAGATACCTGTTGGTGTTGGTTGACTCCTAGTGATTTTATACCGTATGCCACTCACCTACATAAATCACATGGTGTGTGAACCTTTCAACAACTATTGGCGAAATTGCACCTCCGGCTTTATGGAGACTTCGCAGAAAATGGATCTCCATAAAAGCCCTAACTGTCAATTATGTATTGAATACATTATAGTAGATTTTAAGAGACCCTGTTTTCACCATTCGGCGCTTTAAAGATGGAGCAAAGGGGCAAACATTTGTTGATTAAAGTTATGACTAATCACATCAGAAAGAAAAAATTGCAAACTCGATCAAAAGTATCACATTTTTAATGGAGCCGCACTCGGCAATGAGGAGAAAAGCGAAAATCGGCTAGTTTATCTGTCACACAGTGATTGTTCATATTTGAATTGTCATTTTTCGAGACTGTAAGTTTCGCAAAAATGCACTAATCGTTATAATAGTGCAGGATGTCATTCGTCTTCCTAGGCGTAATGCCTTGCAGGTAACGCAATATTTCCTGCAAGCATTAGTCTGCCCTAATAGCATTTTTGCGTTTCGGCGAATTTCCATTTGCATTTCCGAAGTTTCCGCTCCCTTTAAGTATGAGGGATGCAAAGGATGAGTGGATGAGAGGGAAGGAAGGAGTACCTCAAGGGAAAGGCTTCGGTCCACGTCGCTGAGAAAAAATTGCCGAAGCGAGCAGGATTCCTTTCCGCTATAAAGGCATCCTCCGGAAAGGGAAAGGGACGACTCTAAGGACAGGATATGTGAGAGAAAAATGGTGGGACAGGAAAATTGTGAAGTGGAAGTGAGATAAGGAAAGGATGCAAGGTTCTACGGTAGATGGAAGACGAGAGCACAGGGTATAGAAATCCGCAGGAAGAATGATAGCCGGAGTAAAAATGTATTTTGAAGACTTATTACACGCTTTTAGGGATGCTATAGGGATTACTCATACTGTAGGGAAGACTCTCTGTAATTCCAAAGAAAAGAATGACCGTATTGAAGAGAAGTGGAATGTACGCTTTACCTTAAAATATTTGTCAAGCAATATACGTTGGACAAATGGTCAGGAACTTTCGGAGAATAGTTAAAGAGCGTAAGAAGTGTGTGGAAAAAGGACAATGTAGAATTTGTACGTGGAAATAAGTCACACAGGCCCAGGAAAGAAAAATGGAAGCAGCAGAAATGAGGATGCTTCGGTGGATATCTGGTGTCACGAGGAAGGACATAGTTAAGGAATGACTACATCGGGGAGACGGTCAAGGTGGGACCGCTGGGAAAGACGATCAAAGAAAGCAGATTGAGGTGATTCGGACACGTCCAAAGAACGAAAGAAGAATATGTGAGAAAAAGATTAGAGCAGCTGAAAGTGAAAGGGAGGAGAAAGAGGGGAAGACCACAGACGAGATGGACGAACAAGGTAGCGGTAGATGTCCGAGACAAATGGCGGAACAAGGAGGAGGCTCAGGATAGGGAACTGTGGAGAAGTAGAATTGGATAAGGGAATGCCGACCCCACTAGTGTGGGATAAGGCAAAGACAAAGAAGAAAAAGTGTGTCGGAAAAGGTGACCTTTCGTTCAAATTAGAAAAATACCTCTTAGGAAGTGGGCATATTAGTGATTTCAGGCCTAATTAATTACATTTTGAAAGTAAGGAAGACAGGGTTATTCGGGTTTCCGCCTGGGTCAAACTCACTATTTCTGCCGACACGTCGCGACGTTTCGATGAACGACTCTTTCATCGAAACGTCGGCAGAAATGGTGAGTTTGACCCGGTCGGAAACACCAACAACCCTTAACATCCCTATACGCCGAGTAATCCTTAGATTTTTGAAAAGGGAGACAGGTTAAACTTTCTGAAAAGGTTTGAAATGGATTTGTTAAACGATCCCAATTTTTATTTTCATTTTCCTTCGGTGTCCGTTGCCTTCTCACATGATGCTCACCATGAGTTATGCACCTCCTCCACCCACACCAAGCCCATTACCGTATTTTTATGTATTGCTGAGTTTGACCTATCTGTATCTGGTGTGCTTAATTTGCATCATCCTCTACCTTCACCCCCTCCCCGGAAATTACCCTTGAGGTTGTTTTTCCCTATCATTGCTCAATCCCTCCAATTTTATCCCCGGATCCTAATTTTCTCTCCCCCCATACAAGAGGCATATAAGTGCAGGTGCATTGCTGTTGTTGAAACCATGGCAATGGCGGTGATTCGAGAAAATCTGGGTCGGTAAAAAAAAATTTGTGCGGATATTCAAGGTTTTTCTTCCTTTTGACATTATTTAAAGTATTTAACTAGTGGTGGCACTAAAAGTACGCAGCAGTTTCATTGCAACTGTTTCGCAATCGAAACAGTTTCAAAAGGAAAGAGTTCCGAGAAACACCCTGTTGCGGGCACCCTGCAGCTAGAGGCACACCAAACAACAGACGATCTATCGGCACCGTTACAATATGGCTGATAGTTCTGGGCATGTGTTGACTGAATAAACCAGCAACCACCTGCAACAGATTCAAACCCAACAAAGTGTAGCTTATAACCGCAACGCAGCCACACGCGCAGCGCAACTGGAACGATATAGAAGACGAAACAGTCAGCTTCAACTATCAGTTCCCTCTGCACATCACAGAGCGCAACGGCGCACAGTGGTCTGAAATCGAAAAAAAGCTGGCAAAAACAAAAAAACAGGTTTTTTTCAGTCCGGAAGTTAAGACTTTGCAATTTCATTTACCATAGATTGGTGCATATGGTGTTGCAGCCGTTTGTCATAATTCGTACGTGTTAACAATATACATTGGCTCAAAGTTGGACAAATTTCGCAAAAATGGCCTTCCTTACTTTTTTTCCGAAAATCACCGAATTCAAGCTAACTCTGAACCTTTTGTAGTAAGGATTTGTGAATAGAACCTGAAATTATTTGGTATAATGATTCTTTTTCATGAAATATTACTTACTTTTTGGGCAAAGTTGTTATATTTGTCATCGTTACAGGACAAAATGGCGGGCCCTGTTTTTCTTCAATTGTTCGACTTTATGTAGCAAAATAAAAAAATGGACATCGACGGACACTGTGATACAAACATCACAATAATAACAAAGTTTTTAAATTGTGGATCCGAAGAAATCATCTGCGACCGTTCGCGACGCCGAAAAGAAAATCGATTTTTCGATCGTGCGGCCCAGTCTGGATCTGCCCGCCGGCAACGGGGAATGCTGTGACGCGGCACGTGTTGGGAAGCGCTCTAGTTCCAAAACCTTCGTTATGACTATTTTCAAGCCATATCAATTGAAAAGGACTTACATGTACGTTACAATGATGTTAATGCGGGGAAATCGATCTCCTTATACGGTTTCTACTGTTATCCAAGTTAGCATTTATCCCGCTTTCCTCGGATGAAATACAGGCTTTAACAGTGGCATTTAACGCGTATATTTTATCCTTTGAAAGGATATAGTAGCTTTATTAGGCTAATTCTAACCATGTAAGAAAGGAAAACTTATTTTGAACGGTACCAGCCAGCAGCGGGTTTCTAATTGCCGCTCCGCCCTCACTGCGGTGGGCTTCGCAAAACGGGTCTTTTTATGGACCCGCGGACCTTTCGCGAGTTCTGCCACAGAATATATCCCTGCTTCTCTTTTTTTGAACGACTTAAATTGTAAATATACGTCATTAATTTATCTGGAAAATATGCACACAATATCAGTGGTTGTAGCTGATTTGAAATTTTAATGATGGAATTGAAAGTCAAATGCACTTTCGTTGAATGATACCTTATGTAATGTTAGAAAGCAAAAAATCGAATGTTATTTTAACTAATGCTAGAAAGCAGAAAAAGGTTCTTTAATTAAACTTGTAAACTTATTGATTTCGGTTATGGATTACTAAAGTAAAATATTTTATTAGTAAATATTGGAGAACATTAGAACAAATTCCTTGCCATATTTATGGTATTTTTCTGAGACCGCCGAAGAATCTTATTTCGTTAATCTATCAATTCCTGTTCAGCATCGCTTAATGTTGTAATATCCCATTCATTTAATTCAATAGTCTAATATAATGAAGTATATAACAGTATAATCTTATTAGGTCCTTTGGCATTCTACTGATCCTTTTTGGTATTAATGGTTAGGTGTTTGAAATTAAGGATTCGAGGTGAGGATAAGTAGTGAGTCCTCCTTGGTGGCAAATCTCTAATTTTTTCCAGTTAAACATTCTCTACATTTTCTTGCATCCCTATTTTGTGACTCTATAGCATCTTCTGATAATTGGCCCAATGGAAAAATTACCTCCATTGCAATTTCGGCTCCCTGTATGAGAACGTTGTGGACCACTGCATGTAGAACCACGGGTTGAGTTTAGAGAGAGATAGTAGGGAGAGTCATGTAACAGCGTTACACAGGTGTTACACGAATTAGGCTGGGAGCCGCTAGAGACACGGAGGCTGCGCACTAGGCTTAGATTGCTTGAGCAATTGAGAATAGACATCTGAGAATGGACACAATTGATAGCGACACGGAGAACATCATATTATTATAAACCCCACTATATTTCCAGGTCCGACAGAAACGATAAATTAAGAGAGATATTTTGCCGAACGGATAGGTATGGGAATTCGTTTTTCCCCCGAACAATAGGGGACTTTAATAAATGCTAGGCGTAATTTCATTAGAGCGTTTCCTTATTTATATGTAAACGGCTGGTGTTCTAACACCCCCCACCACACGCCTATTGAGGCTGCTTGCGGGGTAGCATGTAGATGTAGATGTCATTTTTTGTTTCGTCTCAGGAATTATTCGTTATTCCTAGAACTAACTTCACAATTATGTTGGTAACGAACCAACAAAAAGAACATCAGGAAATCAGTAAGGGCCTTAGTAGCGCCATTATTACCTTCTAAGTGAAATTTTCCTGATAGATAATTCAAATGCCTTTCAACGGTGGTTTGGTAACAAAGATATATTTCTAATGCAGCAGTAGACGAAATATTTCGTGGCGATATTTTATTTTTACTAAATATGTACAATACTCTACCTTTTCCCTATAAAAAATAATATGCATCGATTTTCGCTCACACACGAGGGACAAGAAATAAAAAAATGAGACACTTATTGACAGCATTAGGAAACTAAAGCCGATATAAAATTTAAGATATATCCACTCAGTAGCTTCTGTGAAAATACGAGATGTACGAAATTAATACACATAATTGTATGGGTGATCGAATTCTGGTAAAATAGATTTTTTTAAATATCACCTCAAATCCTGCCCGGAAATGATGATGAAGTGGCCCGAGGTTTTCAGTAATCAAAACCAAACCAGGAAAGTGTTTCCAAAAACGCATCAGAGCACAACTGTTCTCTTCCACTGGAAATTCAGAACTAAATGCAGACATGCATTTCTAACCAAAAATGCTAGAAAATCTGCAAACCGAATCGAAAAGAATCATAAAAAGACACTTTTTGCGAAGCCCACCGCAGTGAGGGTGGAGCGGCAATAAGACACCCGCTGCTGACTGGTACCGTTCAAAATAAGTTTTCGTTTCTTAGATGGTTAGAATTAGACTAGTAAAGCTACTATATCCTTTCAAAGGATAAAATATATGCGTGAAATGCCAGTGTGAAAGCCTGTATATTATCCGAGGAAAGAGTGCTAAATGCTAACTTGGATAACAGTAGAAACCGTATAAGGAGATCGATTTCCCCACATAACCATCGAAATACAGGTATTCATGGGACTTTTCCATTATCTCGCTTGTTTAGCGTCAACGTTCAGAGCTTCGGCGTTAGCTCAAGGTGAGCTTAAGTGTGAAAAAGTAAAAGCTTAATTTTACGATATGTGAAAAAATTATACATTATGTCTACGAATCTGTCACGAGGTTGGCCGCCGGAGTAAATATCCCTAGATTCATTCAGTGATTCATAATAACTAATTGAGTTAGGGTCGCCATAGCAGGATTAATGGGAATAATACTTTAAACTTTCACATTTGCGTTTAAATTTTCGAACGTATTTTCACAAATTCATTACCCGCCAAGAAATAATAGATTCAAACAAGTCAGAGGATGCTTCCTCTTGACCTTTTTCGCAGTATCTTGAGTGAGAATAAAATATTTACGCAAATGGGAACGAAAATTCGGATTAAACAAAGGCGGATCAGCGTCCATTACTCCGTAGGTAGTTCAACATGTAAAATAGAAGCTGTGAATGAAAACAATTCGTGCAGGAATTGCGCCGCATGACTCGACCAATGGGTATATATATTTGTATTAATCATATTTTGGTAAGGTGTTGTACCGAGAACCTTCGACAACTCCTCTGTAAAAATTATCAATGTGGCCGCTAATGTATGTCGCTGATATTTTGAGCCCATTTACATTATTTAGGCCTCAGAAAATATTATATGATTGGTCATAAGAAAGGAATTTGGTGTTCGCAAGTAATCACGAAAAAAATTAAATATGAAGGTATAGAGTGCTTGTAGGATAAAATGTGAGACGGTCGCGAATTTGATTCTGTACAAGGTGACTCTTTGACCTTCGTTAAAATTAGTGGTGGAATAACGTGTTGCCGGAGTGAAACGGCTGCAGCCACTACTGTTTCGGTCAGACAGCTGTCTCAAATGACTGTTGCCAACTACAGGTTAGTTTCGTGATCGTGCCGCAGCCACGCCGCACAGTGGGCTGAAATCGAAAAAAGCTGGCCAAAACCCAAAAACAGGTTTTTTTCAGTCCGGAAGTTAAAAATTTGCAGTGTCATTTACCATAGATTGGTTCATATGGTTTTGCAGCCGTTTTTCATAATTCGTACGTGTTGATAATACACATTGGCTCAAAGTTGGACCAATTTCGCAAAAATGGCCTTCCTTACTTTTTTTCCGAAAATCACCGAATTCAAGCTAACTCGGAACCTTTTGTAGTAAGGATGTGGAATAGAACCTGAAATTATTTGGTATATTGATTCTTTTTCATGAAATATTACTTACTTTTTGGGCAAAGTTGTTATATTTGTCATCGTTACAGGACAAAATGGCGGGCCCTGTTTTTCTTCAATTGTTCGACTTTATGTAGCAAAATAAAAAAATGGACATCGACGGACACTGTGATACAAACATCACAATAATAACAAAGTTTTTAAATTGTGGATCCGAAGAAATCATCTGCGACCGTTCGCGACGCCGAAGAGAAAATCGATTTTTCGATCGTGCGGCCCAGTCTGGATCTGCCCGCCGGCAACGGGGAATGCTGTGACGCGGCGCGTGTTGGGAAGCGCTCTAGTTCCAAAACCTTCGTCATGGCTATTTTCAAGTCATATCAATTGAAAAGGACTTCCATGTACGTACTCGAGCATGTATGCTTGTGGAAAATTTCATTGAGCTCTGAAGTAGTCGAGTTTTGAGATATACGAGTCTCGTACAAGGCTCATAATCAGGGCCGTATTTTTAAACTATACTCTTCCTCTTACTCTTCGCCGGAGGAGGAAGAGTGCGAGTTGTGACTCTACCCACTATTCGTATTCTAGAACGTTCCTACAGCGAAACCAAACTCTTCCTCTTCGATGGAGGGGCTTGGAGGGACTGTTGAGTAGATCGCTGAAATTCTCATAACTACGTAATGCTTCGATGATGTTTCGTGTTACGTTTGCTGCCCACAGTTCATTGCGGCTTTAACGAAACAGCAAGAAGAAAAAGAATAATTAAAGATGGAAAAAGATATTTTGATCGCTCGTCGGCCTCGGTGGCGGCGGGGTAACGTCCTCGCCTGCCAACCCAAAGGTCGCGGGTTCGAGTCCCGCCACTTTCGGGGATTTTTCTCCTCCCTGGACATGGCTGTGTGTGTTGTCCTTTGTTATTGTTACAACGCCCGATGTAAAATGGCCCTCGAGGCTGTATTCAGGTTGATGAAATAAATAAAATAAAATAAAATATTGCGTGATGTGTCTGGAAAAAAATGCCTAAATCCGGAGGTAATCGACGCATTCCGCCATATTAGGCCTTGGAACTGTTCCTTCTATTTTGGAGGATCGTCTGAGCCATGCTACTAATAGGATCAAGAGATTCGTTTGTTTGTAGGGAGCGTTGAGCCTACAACCGAAGAGGTACGTTTAAAAAACGCTTGGAGATTGAGTTGTCACCACAAACGCGTCATAGAGGAAGAGTCGTTCCTCCAGGAACGTCTTAGAATACGGCCCTCAGTGTCGCTAAGCTAGTAACTGTTACAAGTCTTTGATGCCAAAATATAGTTTCTAGCTACTTTTTAGGAAAAATATTTATTTGACAACAAAACAAGTAACTTTACTCCTTTTTCCGTTTAAAAACTGATAGCACAAAAAATAAATCGTTATAGAGTCAAATGACCCCAGTCTTTAGGCGCGGCTAATTTTCCGGGTAGACCTCCACGTCGATATATCTTCGGACGACAATTTCGCCGGCGTTTCAGCAGGCGTCTTCAGGTATGTCTTCACTTCATACCTGAAGACGCCTGCTGATACGCCGGAGAAATTGTCGTCCGAAGATGTGTCGACGCGGAGGACAGCCCGGAAAATTAGCCACGCCTATTCCACCACTCCGCGGAAGCCTTCGTCAATATTTACCTCAGTCTCAATCGGTTTATCTCATATTAGCAACAATTCTAATATAGAAGCGAAGTAATGCGAGTATTGTTCGTAGAATCATAATTGGAATAAAATAATTCAATTTCAGTATTTTTGATGCCAAATCAGAAGGACAACAACTTACTATATAAATCATTGATAATATTCGAAGAATTATTATTATTAGGGTGATGAATCTATTAATGTAGACATGGATAAAAGCGTATAAAAATTCTCCAGATTTTTACAGGAGCAGGTCCTTATCTCCTAACACGAATTCTTTATTCATCTAACAATACTTTATCTTTCTTCCCGTCCATATGGCCGATTCTTTTTCATTCTATTCCTCCCCTTCCCATCATCCTCCCCTCTGTAACGGTCTTGAGCATCCCTTCGCCCCTCACTATCACTTCCAACCACCTACTTTGCTACTAATCTCCTCAAGAAGTTTATCCTCCTCTCTAACCGCACCGAGCACTTCCTCGTTCGTCTTCCATTCTGTCCAGTGCACCTTCTCCATTCTCCTCCACACTCACATCTCAAACGCCTGCAGACTACTCTCGTTCTTTCTTATCAGAGTCCACGTTTCAGCACCATGCACTGTTATACTCCGTATTAGGTTCCACCGTAATAGGACATAAATGTAATTGTATTCTTATTCTGGGTATTTATAAACAAAAATTGTCCTCTATCTGTTATTAAAAACAGAATCTTACCTTTCCACGCAATGTTTCACGAAAATTGAACAAAATTTTATTTAGTCTTAATTGCGAGAATGGGAATAAAATAGAATATTTCTATCTAATATATATTCCATTTTAACTGAAAACTGTTTAGAAGATGCGAAAACTCCCGAGTCATTGGTTAAAAATAAAACAGATCTATCTTACCACCTTAGTTTGTCAGTAATTAGCTAATTACTGCGACAATTGAAGTTAAAATGTGGAAATTTCATAGAAATGGCGCAGCAGTTGGCGTCCATGGCTACAAAAAAGTTCATTAAAAATATGTATTCGTGAAAAATAAGGCATATTTTATACATAAATTTTGGTGTTTAATAGCTATCGCATGACATCAGAGAAAAGAGGATGTTTTAAACGAATAAAACAAAAATTTGGAATTGGAGAATATTTATTTTGACTCACATACTCACTCCTTAAACTCTTCGGCGACCTCTTCCTTACATCCTTACACACCATTCTCCATTCATCAACTCCCTCCAATTGCTGAAATTTTATTTCGCTTGCGCGATTTTCCATCTGATGTCTTTGCTACTATGCCCAATTTCCTCCAACGTACAACCGAGGAAATTCCCCAAATTAAATTGTTCTATTTGCTCCATTTTCTTCCTTCCTCTTTTCATGATCAGCCTCGCTTTCTAGCCAGCTATCTACTTTCCCCTCATTACCTGTTATAGCCACTTACACTGCCTTCTCCTAATCTCCTACAGACGTTTACTCTCCTCACCCATTGCTGCACTGCCTCGTTCGTCTTCCTATCCATCCAACGCACATACCCCAATCTCCTCTACACCCACACATCTCAAACGTCTTGAGGTAGTTTGAGCGAAAAATCATTTCACCAAGAATTTTATGAATTTGACCTCATTTTGAAGAAAAAACTCGTCTTTCGAATGATATCAAAACATTAACCTCTTGCTGAACCACTTTTCGAGCAACTTGCCTAAAAATACAAGCTGTTTTACATGGGATTGATTACAGCTGTGCGCTCCATGGGGAGAATATTAAAAAAATTAGGAATTTAATACACCTAGATTTCGTGAAAAAAAAATTACGCTCTGTAGTTTGTATATTTTCTCAACTATTAAAAAAAATCAATTACTCACCGCAGTAGTTTTTACAGAATCACCAAAAGCCTGCTGTTTTGAAGGCTTTTTAGCCAAACGGCGTGAAAAAATGAGTCAAGTTAGAGACTTACTTATATTTATTTAATTACTGAGAATTTTTTACGTATATGACGATATTTTTGTGCCAGTAATATTACAAAATTTACTTCATACTTCTTACAGACGCTGAATTAAAAAAAAAACAAAATTCGAATATGTCTCCATTATGACTAGGGAACTATCTCGCTCAAACTACCTTAAGTAGGAAAAAACATCGCATGGAATAGCTTTTTTTTTTAATAGGATGGGAGGTAGGATCGTGCAAAGGAAATGATCTCCTTTCTTAACGCGTTTCGTCGTCTCGAATGATTGAGTGTGAGGAATAAGTATCTGGCGTGGAACTGCAAGAGAGGGGTGAAGAACCGAGTGAGTAGGATTGCGAGGGAAGAAATTAAAGTGGAAGGATGAAGGGAAGCGGCAGATCGAAAGCTTTGGGGACGAATGGACCGTTGGTCGGAATGAATTACGGAGAGGGGAAAGGGAAAACGAAAGGGAAGGCTTTTTTGAGAGTAGTGAGGACGACGGAGGAGGAGATGATACGATTCCCCAGCGTCGGTGTGCGATGGGGCAGGAGGAGGCTGCGGGGTGAGGAGAGGAATGAGGAAAATAAGATGAGCCGTCGCCATGAGAATGGACCGAAAATTGAATGACACGGATGATTTGGAGATGGGAAATGGAGAAATCGGAAAGTAGGAGTGGAAATGGTAAGACTCGAGCTTTCTCTCCCATTAAAAAAACGACAGATTTGAAACTTTCCGATATTTTACCTAGCTGATATTGTTAAATCATTAACCACAAGGTAATATTCAGTATCTACCATTTTATTTAATTTACTCACCGGTTTCGTCATGATTAAATTTTGTAAGCGGAATTCATGTTTCATTTACTCATTAATCACTTCCAATCATGTAACCGCCGGAAACTACCTCGGGTCACATTAAAGACCGGACATTTGTTTTCCTACTTCATCCCAGTGGCCGGATATTTTTTCCGGCAGGTATTTTTTTAACCCTTGAGTAGGCGCGTGAGGTCCGTAAGAGTCCCACACATTGATCATCGCTTCCAATAAAACTGTATGACAAAAATCTTTAGTATCTTCCATACCTTTAAAAAATTTAATAAAAATATTTTGAATAAAACAACTAAATAATTTCAATTTTACTTACAATTTTCAATTCACGGGTTTCAAAGCGCGCCTACTAGCGTTGCACATTCAGTCTATGGTGTCCTCATGCTATAATTCCCTAATAATAATTAATTTAAAGCAAATTATTCTCATTCAATGTATCTAGAAGCTATTTTGCGAGAAAAAAATTGTTTTGATTTAGTAATTGCAGGAAATATATTAGAACTCATGTAATGATACTCCAAAAATTCGGAAATTTACGATAATAATGAATTTCAAGATAAAATTGATCGATTTTGTTACATTAATTATATTAATGATTTAAAATGATACAGGACTAGAATATTTGGGTGAAATAATTTCAGAAAATATTGTAATTAATTAATAATTTATTTAAATTTTGGGGGCCACGTAGACCCTACGCAGCTACTTGCGTGACAAAAACTGACCGCACCTATATAAGGGTTAAAACAGTGACTCTTTGAAATTCAGAAGTGAAATAAAAATTGGTAACAAATCAAAATAGACGTGAAATAAATCTAGTTTGATACATTGTTTACTGATGTCAATTCCTAAATAGACGAAGTTTCAATAGATCACAGCAGGTGGCACCTAAGAAAGGTGTGTAGAAAACACGAGTTATCTCGTGGTCCGTTAGTAACAGAAGGCACGCAAAACATGAGTGAAATCGTGATCCGTCCGCAATGTGGTCTGAAAGTAAGAATGGAAGATCATAGAAAACCTTGAGAGCAAGTTCTTTAAGAAGTCCCTTACTTGACCTTCCCTAAGCCCCCTTCTAACCCCTTCCAATTCCTTCCTTTTCCTTGTTTTCTTGTTTCGGGTCACTTTTCAAACGATTACTAATACCTAATATTCCACCCTAATCCTTCTGTTTACCCTCAACTAAAAATGTGTACTCACAAAACTTTTATCGTTTCTTAATTCACTAACGGGTTTTGATGTTTATGCGTCATCATCAGAGTAAATATACTGATTATTTGAGTCATTTTGACACTAATAATAATGTTTTAATTCTCATCCTCATCTAAAATATTGTTACGTGCGTGGGTGCAAAAACAACTCTTCTTATTTCCGTAACTCTTTTAACACATTTATTTCCCTAAAAATGTACACACAGTAACATTAAAGTCGTTCCCAAACACACCATTTCCCGAATCCTCCTTGTTGATTCCTCGTCTCTCGTCAATAACCACCGTTGCCAAGGCTCTGGATCCTTCCTCCGCTACAATATCTTAACTATTCAGTATTTTCACTCTAATGATGATGTTTTAAACATTGAAAGTGGTTAGTGAATACAAATTTTTTCATTATTCAACATTTCAAAATTCCGCGAAGTAACTTTACCCATTATCATTTTAATGCGCATTGCTGCCATTGATTGTAAAGCAAAATACATTTTCCTATATTACTGATTGATACATTATAAAGCATTCACGAACAACTGTATAATATTAAACAAATATTTATGATTATTTGGCGCAAACACTTGGTATGAGCACTGTTTGCAATCTATTTCAGGTTCCGGACAGTGTATTTGTCATAAAATCGATACTATTAACCGCTTACGAGAAATGATACGCCAAAAATTCGGAAATTTACGATAATAATGACTTTCAAGATAAGATTGTGTATTAAACATTATTAAACGTTAGCAGTTGTTGTAGTTGAAGTAGATTACTAGTGGCTTCATTATCCGAGAGATTGGATCACTTTTTTTGAAAGCCCATGAATTCCCAAACAATGCGTTGGTCGTGTTTTGTCTCATGTTTATCATTCTTTTCATACCTTCCGTGTAACCCAATGACGGAGAAAATGAAACTAATTAGAATGAGAACCTAAATCAAACACCTGATCTTGATAGGCAGTAGTTTCGTGTCGGATATCGCTCACAAGTTCATTTTAGTGACGTCCAACACGGAAGTTCTGATTAAACATTAATAATTTGATTGTCTCTGATAATTTTCGTTTTCACGACCGAGAATCTGCAAGATGATAAAAGTAACTACTACTGAAATAAGATAAATATCTAAATCATGTATAACGCTATTGCAAAGATGTTTTCTTCACATGCGGAAAAAATATTAACTGTTCTTCCCAATGGAAAAAAAATAAAATAGATAATATGTAAAGTATGCGGGAGGCAAAAACTTGACTATAAAGTGTTAACCTTGTTTGGAACATTTTTGGTAACCTACACGTAATTAACCATATGCTAATTAAGAAATTAAAATTTTATGAATACATATTTTGATGCAATTATAAATGTAAAATATGATATATATGTATGTACGTGCAATGGATTGTACAGATGTATGTGTGCATATGTCCACATATTGGTGTGATTTGTGCATATGTATTCATATGATATACATACATGACATACATATAATTCATATGTATGTTCTAATTTCGATAATTTTCTACTCGATACGAATGGTGAAGCTCAAGTATTAATTGTAAACCAAGCTTTCTTACCTTTTATCAGTACATATATTTGTTACCAAGTGTATATATTTTTAAATGTAAATTTTTTTAATATTATTTTACAGTTATTGCATTGTTATAATGATGGTAGCCATACAACTGGTATACCATCGGGGCTACATAATATTTCATTTACATATATATTCCTCATTTGGTAACAATTTTAAAGCAATTTAAAGTATGCTTATTCTTAATAGTTTATATCCTAATTTAAAAGTTCTTTGGGGATAAGAATTATGAATAAATAAATTATGTTCAAAGAAAATAGGATTACAAAAAAGCAAGGTCGACGGCCTGCCACTATGGAAAAATCGTTTCCCGATCAGTCGCCAAAGTGAAGCATTGTTGGGCTCTGCTCAAATTTAGAAGCGTGATCCTCCTATTCGTCCGAGTGCTGTTGCCCCTGTCTGTAAGTGGCAGACAGTATTCGCGAAATGATCCTAGCCGTTGAAGCACGCTAAACTGAAGTACCAGTACTACGAATAAGGAAGCAGTGCAAGAGTTGCTGGACGCGGATTCTGAAAATCAAGTAAACAGGTTGTATCAGAAAGAAGGAAGTGTACAGAAAGAAAGGAAACTTACTGATGGAGAGATACTAAAGGAGACGGGCTCTATCATAAAGACGAGATACAGATGAAGAAGCCACACACTTTGATATGTAGGTAATAATAACTAAGATGATGCAATTTTCCACAGATAAAATTATTAATCAACCCGGGTCGATTAAAAATGTTATCTGTGGAAAATTTCATCGTCTTAGTTCTTATTATTTTCATATTCCACAACATCTCGCCTGATTCCTCCCCTTTTTGTTGATATGTAGGTAACGAACTTGTAAGGAATGTAATAGAAGCGAATGCCTCACGAGGAAAACCGAGTGACAAATGCTGCCAGCTAAAACGTAATGTAACGTAAGAGCTACAAGAACATTAAGAACCTATTAATAAAGCCTGGATAACGTTAACTGCTATACAATGCTCGTTTATTGTATGTTAGCTGAGAGTTCGGGTTTTGGGTATACTATCACACTTTCGGCTCGTTGAAATCAGCTTTATCAATGGAAGAGTCTTATCTTTGATTTTCATCATCATTGGTCGTTCAATCCTAAGATTTGTTGACTCCCTCCATTCTTCCCAGTCTAATTCTTACTCCCATACTCCCTTGTAGTACTTATTATGTACTTTAGTCTTTATTCAGTTTAATTATTTATCCCTTGGCCTTACTCTTCGGACCTTTCCTTTCATTTTTTCTTCGATTATATTCTTCACAAACTCACTGCCTCAGGGTGTGTACAATCCATCCGGTTCTTCTTTTCTGTCTAGTGTTCCATTTGAACCTTTCCTCTCCTACTCATCTGTATACCTCTTCATATTTTATTTTATCCGTTCATTTGATCTTCAGCATCCTCCTCCAACATCAGGTTTCCAATACTTCTAATATTTTCTTTATGCATTTCCTTTTCATGTTTCTGATTCACGCTCCACGCTAATGTTTTCGCATACTGTTTTCTCGTTCCTATTCCTATCTTCTATGAACTCCGTAGTTGCCGTTTTAATCACAAGCCTTTGTTTATCTTGGGCTATTATAGGTTTTCATTCATTGAAAAAATAAAATCAGATATTATAAAACCGGGCCTAAGGTACTATCAATGGAAGGAATAGAATGGAAGACTGAAGGCGACTTATCTTATGATTTAATGACTAATGTTGATTATGTGTTGTTCAGGTTTTGGAAGTTAAAATAGGCGATGTAAATAGTTTTTTCTCCTCAGATTAAAAAAATTATTATGATGGGAAAGGAATCCTCTGACTCATTACCTCGGTTACTATCTGGAGACTACCTCTAAATCCCTTCTTTTTTTCATTCCGAAAATTGTTCGCAGGAGGGGATGAATTTAGTAAGGCGTTGGAAAATAGTGCCTTGAAGCTTCAAAAGGGTTTCCGGGAATTGGGTATGGCAAAGTGGGGCGAGATTACTACTTGAAGCCGAGCTAAAATGGACACACAAGCGGTAGAGAGCTTCCAAGGCCTTGTAAAACGATTCCTCCCTTTGACAGTTCGGTCTGAAGGAGATAATGGAAATATTCCACGAAGCTTCTCTTTAAGTTTTTTCTCCAAAATAATATTATTAAATTTCCCCCTCCATATCTTTCAAACAAAGCTTTCATTACTGGTCCTGCTGACTTCATTTTTATTTCTCATTCTTTTATATTTATTTATGTTTCATGGATCGTAGTTATCGTTATTTTTAGGTAGCTGTTTGCTTTATAAATTCCAGGTAAATTAAAAAAAAATAATTTTCTTTCAAATTTCCCGTTTACAAATCTTTTCATTTCCTCTCAATTATTTACTAATTTTGTGCATCATATTGAACGTACCCGTAAAGCGTGTTTTCTCATGTTTTTCCCTTTGGTGGAATTTTCTAAATTTATATCACCTATACATATGCAATAAGTATTTTTTTAGTTTTTTCAAAACTCGTATTCCTGTGCATTTTTTTTTACTCATTTCAGTTTTTTCATCACGGACGTTTTAGAACTAACCTTATTTTTTTGCTAGTCTTATTGAGTACCATATGTTATAGATAGAATAAATCATACCTTATACATACTTATGTAACTTAGGCGACGGTTTCGGTGGATGGAGGGCCTATTCAGATCCCTATCTCGCAACGATAAAGACGGTCTTGCATTAGTTCCTTGCTGATTAGTACGAGTGGTACCACGTGAGACTGAAATCCCTGAAAGATGCACGATTTATTTAGATTTTCTCTTAGTCATTGAGCATTTAAATTTTTTTAATGCATGTAGCGCTCCTGGGATTATATTACGCTTTGGTTATTCCCATAGCTCATTTGAAATTCGCAGGAAATGCGAAGACGTTTTGTCTGTATGACCTACTTCTTAACTGAGTAAGATAAGTAGTTAGCATAGTGGGGTAACTTTCGGAAAAAGTACAATTACTCGGAAAGTTCCTCGGCAATTAATCCAACGTAGTAACTTTGGAAAAACTATTCATTTTATTACGAATCTGTTAGATCTTTTGGAAAATGACACATTTACAAAATATCTGCATCTGCAAAATACCCTGCAAGCCACCTCAAGGGTGTGTGGCGGGAGGTGAGTAGTCACTAACATGCGTTACACTATACCCTAAAGTTAGTGTAACTACGACTATTGATGCATTATCATAAATCGCTAATGCTTGTCAGGAGGTGAAGACTCGCAAGCATGCACTACACTACAGATATTTTTCCAATGTTAGAGAGACCGTTAGTATTTGCAACTACATAAACGGACAGAGATTCAAGAATTATGCTGAAAACATGCACCGCGTTCTGTAAGTCCTAGGTAGCAGATGATAATACAAGTTACTAGATATTAGGAGGTACTACTACTACTAAGAGCTAACTACTAATCGAAAAACCTAATTAAAAGTCTCATTACTTTAGCTCAGTAAGATATTGACTGAGAAACATACTACAGTTTTCAGGTAAATGCGGTTTATTCCAGTATTAACACTAGTTTGGTTTTATTAAACGTATTCGGTCCCGGAGGCGTTAATCCCCCCTTATAACCCGCGCCTTATAACCCGCGAGTCATGGGTTCAAGTCCCATCTGGGTGAATTTTTCACCACTCAAAACATTAGTGTGCTCGTCCGATGTTGCTTGCTGATGTATCCACTAAAAGGCCTGAGGAGCTTTTTTCTGGACAGTGACCAATAAATTTAAGACATTTCATTTGCTTTTTGTCAGCACTTGAATGTTATGAAAAATATCGGAGGTAGTCTTAAAAAGATATTATTTTTTAGTTGATTACCAAAAACTATGCCCTCATCATTGTGGAAAATGTCCAGTATGATGAATGTATGGTCCAGTATCAGTATGATGTAAGTGTACTTCTTAGTAGTAGTAGTACTCCCTAATACATTTTTTCTTATCTTCTACCTAGTGCTTACAGCACGCCGTGTATGTTTTCATCATAACTCTGGAATCTATATCCGTTTATGTAGTTGAAAAATACATCAATACTAACGGTCCCTCTAAAATTGGTAACATATCAATATGGTGAATGCTTGTGAGGCTTCTCCTCGTGACTAGCATTAGCGATTTATGTTAATGCACCAATAGTCGTAGTGACACTAACTTTAGGGTAAAGTGTAATGTGTATATGTTGGTGACTACTCACCCCCTGCTACACACCCTTGAGGTGCCTTGCAGGGTATTTTGTAGATGTAGATGAATATAGAGATCGTGAAAGTAGCTGGGCCAATAAAAGTAGTGATGAAGGGTGCTGACGTAATTCGTATTGAAATAAGATGTCCTGTTGGTGTAACTGGTCAATACACCTGGGGCCGTATTCAGTAAGGACTCGGCATGGTCGAACCTCGGAAAATCCGTGAATGTGACGTCACTTCCCCCGAAAAACCTCAACTTTTGAATGGTACCATTTGAAATTTTAGAGGCTTTGACGTCATAATGTCGTCACTTTCGAGGCTCGGAAATTCCGAGAACATACAGAATAGCCCCCCTGAACGGCAGTTGGGATATCCGGTTTTGAATCCCGCAGAAGTCAAACGCATATGTACCTAACACCAATCGTATATTTCCCACCAAATATTTTCGTTGCAAATTTGATTACGTTAATTTCATTTTTTATCTTTGCACCAATGCGAGTAACTGATCCCCGTGCAATTTGTGCCATTCGTAGTGATTTTTAACCCTACCAAATGGTTACGTGAATCAATAATATGTTTGAGCACGTAGATAACCCCTTTTGAAGACGCGATAAAAAATATAATTTTAGCCAGCCTTTTCTTCATAATCATTTGGATCTTATTCGTGTGTGATACGTTCTCATTTGTTCAACCCCCATGAATTCGTCATCTTTCCCTGAATTTTACGTCGAAATACAACTCGCGTAACTATGGCGACAGCGCAAAGAGAAACATTTCTCGAGAAACTTTCTTTTTCCTTTGAGAATAACTCAACTGAAAAATAGGATTCTGAATAGCCCTTTTTTCTCTACTATTGTTTGAAACTTATTTCTGTGATTCATTCTCACATATTCTATCCCCATCAATTCTTCATGTTTCCCGGATCGTTACATCCGAAAACAACTCGTGTGACTATGGTGACAGTGCGAAGGGAGACATTTTTCAAGAAACTTTCGTTTTTCCTTTGGGAAGAACTAAGCCGCGGCTCGTTTTTGACGTATTTCTTTCCTCGAATACGACGGGAGGTTTCGCATTTCCATTTCACCACCACCTTGTGTTTGGAGCATATATATGTATGTGTGTGTGTGTGTGTGTGTGTGCAGCTGCTACCACCAACACCGCTACAAGTCACCACCCTCACTCGGCAGCAGTGGCAGAAGCAGTGAGGGAAAAAAAGGAATTGAAAAAAACTCTACGACAGTGAGATCGTTTGCCTCTCCGGCATTGTTTTCCTCCCGAAAATGGAAATTTCGAACAAGAGGAAAAGGAGGGTTGACATTGTTGCGGCGCCATAGGCATGGGGCGAAGACACATGGGAGCGAAAAAGAATGAGCAACGACGACCGTAGGGATATTCTGACGGTATGCTCCGGATCTAACTCTCTCTCCCTCGGAAAAAAAATAAGCCTCTGGAAATGCATAGTACATGCATATCAGTAATATCAGGCATTCTGTTAAGATAAGCCTGAGAGGTGATCCTAAGTTTTTAAAAATGTACTTACTGCGATGGATTTCACGCAACTATGACTGAATTTTCATTGGATAGACGGGTATATGCACGTGAGGATGCAAGAGCATTGAAAATATTTAGATAATCATGAGAATAAGTCTTTAATTTGGGTATAAAGTTTAGGTGCATTGAATGACGCAGTCTACCATGTTTTCAGCCCGAGAAATATTTTATTTTGCTCTCGGACGATAATGGTGGTCCGTATATGCCCCTGCGATCCCGATAAGATATTGGCTTGTCATTAGGTTTTTTCAGGGGCCGAACCACCAGAACTTGACAGAAACACCCTTATCCTGTGTAATAATAATACAAATGGGTGTTAAATAGTTTTTATTTATTTTTAAATTATATCTAGTTGCAAATTTGTACGGGTAGAATTGGCTCCATAAAGTTGTGACTTTGAATTCCCTACACGATCGTTCCAAGGTCTTTTTTCCCGTTCCTTCCTTTTACTACGGCCATGGCCTTGTGTACGTGGCCTGTCACTTTCTGAACGCTAGCTTATCCCCAGTTATCTATCCAGACTTCCTCCTACTTCTCCTCTTTTCCCTTAAGGTGGCTGGAGCGATTTTTGTTTATTAACAGATTTGCGTGAAATTTTGCATACGTGTCCTTATTAGTGATATATATCGATAAAAGTGAAAAAAACTGTATGCTACCGATTTGGTTTCCTGGCAATTCAATGATATTTTAACAAGTATTTTTATGGCACACGGCATATGTTTTGAAACAATTCAATTACCTATGTACAGATTTTCTCCTAAATGCGAAATAATAAGTTTCATATTGTTATAATATCTGCTAACAAATATCAAGGTATCATGCCGAGTAAGAAAAGCGTATTTAGATATGATTTTCTCGTAAATTTCGAATTTCGCGTCGAAAATCAAAGTCATTACAATGCTTTAATTAGGGCCAAAATTTGAACTATAACTCTTGCATCATATACATTACTGCATGTATGGTGATTAAAAACGTATAAACAGGTGTACATTAGTTAAATGAGGTCCAATAATATTTTTTTCGACTTACCTGAAAAAATATTAGAATTTGCCTTGAACGACTCACGATTACCGCTCCAGCCACCTTAAAAACTATATGTTTTTATAGGTATTTTTAACTCCTTGTGGATTGTTTTTTTTAAATCAAGAGTCATCCAAGTTTTACGTGTTTCATAAGCGTAAATCGTACGTAATTTTTTGTTGTGCTCATTTTATGGTATTTTTGTTCGACTTCTCAGTTCAACCAAAACGTTTTTACAACTTGTATGGCTCTAAAAGCTTTTGTTTTTTTGGTGATTTAACTTGAATAAATTTAGGAAATAATTTATGTTATATTCAAAGTTTCAGAAAGCATATGCCTACCATGAGGATTTGTGCGTTGAGTTTTTGTTGGAAATTTGGCATATTTGGTAGTCAGGAGAGTTATAATGTGATTCAAGAAGTGCAATTGACTAGTATGTTCAAACTAAAAATTAATCCAAGATGTGAATGATAGCAATGGAATGTTGATTCTTACTCCTCAAATTTACCACTGTCAAAATCTCTATTGCTTTTCTTGACAATTTGGAAATTGTAATTGCAATTGCAATTGAAAATTTGCAATTGGAAAGAGTTTTTGGCTCACCTGCCGCACTGAGCAATCGTACTTCCCGTTTGATAGGACATTGAAAGTTCCACAGCCCATGTCCCTAGTTCGACCACTGCACAGAGAAAGGATCTTTTGATACTATACATCTTCAACAATACATCATAGAGTAGACTCCTTGGAAGTATATAAGAAATTATGAAAAAAGATACTGCAGGTCTAACCCTGGATATTAAGCTTTTTGGATATGCCTGCCCTGAAAGAGAACGGTGTAATGGGTAGTTTATGTACGTTTAATATAAAATATATATTTTTTTTAGTTTCATCCTAAAAACAGCCTGAAGGGCCTTTTCTTCAGACATTGTAACTGACAACAACTATCTATCACACATGGCTATGGGATGTGAAAATCCTACCCACGCGGAATTCGACCCGTGACCCCCGGGTAGGTAGACAAGGACTTTCCCCACCGCCACCGAGAGTGGCAAACTATGCGAAGCAAACATTTATCAAAACACTTTTAATTCACGGTAAATTAAAAAAAGCTTATGTAACCACATTGTCTTTCACTCAGCCTCCAGTCATCTGCGTGGACGTAGAGTACATATAACAAGCGATTACATTCATATATAGAGATAGCAACACTCAAGTGCGATGACATTCAACCGAAAACAAACACGACGTCTTTTTTCACGACCCAAGTATTTAAGTTTGGGGAATGACACGTCCCCAGGAGCAACGATGAGGCAGGCCATTCACAGGGTTATTTTTCGGGGCGAGAACAGAACGGAAATTGCGTCGACGTGTCCCGCCTGGCCTATCGGGGACGGTCAAAAGGAGAATGGAAAAAAAGGCAGGGTATAGAGAGAGGTGGGAGGGGTTGAATTTTGGAGGCGTAGGGAGGAGGGGGTTGTTGGGAGGGAATGTGCTGATCGATCGGGAAAACGGAAGGGATGAGCGCAAAGATATGCATATGAATTCCACCAAAAAGGCTGGGTCAGCGTTGTGAAGGGAGTTTCCTAGGTATAGGGAAAGGGCAGAGGGGCCATCTACATATCCACGTAAACCCTACACAAGGGACGTGTGCGGCAGGGGGTGTTGGGACACAACCATGAAAGGGGAGGGTATTGAGAAAACAAAGGGAGAGGACGAAGTTGAATTGCATGTTAATGGGCCGTCTAACGTTATTACATCAATCTGTTTTGCTACAGGCATTATTTGTGCGTTTTTTTCCATAATTATTTAGAGTATAATAAAAAATAGTCACTTTTTAATTATCCGAACTGTTTGAGCCGTTGCGTTGAGGGAAAAAGTGGTGTAAGTTATATTTAACAGTCTTGGTAAATGTTGCTTGAAGTAAAATAAATACCTAACTAAACCCCGAGTTTCAGCTTACCAATAGAAAAACACTGAAACTAGACTCACATTATTTATGCAAAAAACGGAAATCATGTCGAGGGATACTTCAGCGTACGTAAATGAAACAAGGCACAAAATTGGCAAAACACTTTTGCTGCCAACTGCTCATTTATTTGTACTTCAACCGGTCTCAATGTTTACACGTTAGTTTTCAAAGGCTACTCAACCAAGGAGCGGTCAAATTCTTTATTTATACGATGACCGGGAGAAGGAATATATGTAATACTACTAGAGAAGGTGTCCGTTGAATATCAGCGGGAAGTAAAAACATCAACACTAGTACATTGTAATAAACCATTCATATCATATGCAGTGCAAAGAATCATTTAGTTAATGGATGTAAAAGGAATCTCAACATAAACAATAAGTATGGTCGTGATGGGGACGATGGCTCAAAAATGCTTAAATATTGCGAAAAATCATTACTTGAGCAAATATTTCGGAATTGCGACTGGAATACCAAATTCAATTGAAGGTATAAGAATCTTTATTATATTTTCTTTTTATTGGTACCTTTCCCAATAACAGAAAACCACTATTTCTAATTTAATTTTGCAAATAAAAAAAGGTCTGCAGCCAAATGAAGACTCAAGTTCACGTGTATTTCTTGTATGAAAGTTACTGACGTATATATATTCGTATATATATATATATATATATATATATATATATATATATATATATATATATATATATATATATATATATATATAGTGAATCTCCTCCAGCTGAAGAAGGGTCCTTAGCCCGAAAGCTACCCCTAAGCAGTGGACACCGGTGTCGTCATTGATCATCTGCCTGTGAGTGTCCACTTATTTACTTTCCTATCCTTCCCCAACCTCAACGCCTTGTTGCTAGCATATATATATATATATATATATATATATATATATATATATATATATATATATACACAACGGTGATTATTATAGTAGATATTATAGGAGGAGGAGAAGGTTGTATAATATTATATTATAATTAATATATAATATTTAGGAAGTGTATAACTCTTATTTTGACGCTTATATCAGTTCAAGAGATGTAGCGCGAGGTTAAAAATTAAATATTTTCTCGTGTCGTGCAGAAACTCGCCTGATCTATCTATATATTAATACTTGTAGAGAAAACTTTGTACCCCTTTTTAAGCATGATGCGCGCACAGAGGAGTTCGAGATTTGGCGAAGTTAAAGTTTATATGAAGAAGGAGAGCAGAAAGCTAAAAGCTATTTTATGTATATAGATATGTTAGCTTATTTATGTATTTAAATATTTTTCAGTAACTCTCATATGAAAAACACGTAAAGCTGATGTTTGTTTTCGTTTAGACCTTTTTTTATTTGCAAAATTGAATAACAAATAAAAGTCGTACGAAATCGGGAGAAGTACTAATAGAAATAAAATTAATTATAAATTATTATTTTTATAACCAAATGTTGTTTCACAGTCGAAATTGTAAAACATTTAATAAAATACATCGATATTTAACAGACTTTTTGCGTTTTTGAGTCATCGTCCCTATATCGACCATGCTAATTGTTGAAGCCGAGATTCCGCTCATTTATTTTCACTCTAAACTAATTAAGGAATAAATACATGACTAGGCCCACATACTAAATACTGTTGTAGCAACCGACTGTTAATTTTTTTTTTAAATATACTTATGTATATTTCTCACGCATTATATTTTAAGGAAATTGTTGTGACCATATAAAAAAACGCTCAACTTAACTTCCCTACGACTTGACTACAAGAACGAGAGGAAGCACGTGATATCACAAACGAGTGAAATTGTTATAACCGCGAACAATAATTTAAAGGGATTGTTTTTACACAATAACATTTACTCTCCCTTTTTATTTATTTTGCCTTTATTAAGGTGTATATTTCACCTCTTCCTCTCCATGGGCGGTTAATGAATTGTTTATGGCATACTTAATGGTATTTCCAATTTGCACGTTACATCATGGGGATTCTTTTTATCTTCTAAAACAGTTATAATTTTTTCTTCCTCCCGTTGAATTTCAACGGGCACCCTCTACTAGTATTTTTTTAAGTTATCTAATCCTGGCGTGTAGCCTCTGAGTTTCGTAACAGATCACAACCTCGTCCTTCCATCTATTGGTTACAATCTCTGCTCACTCATAGCTGTTTTTAACGAAACGTGTGGCTTTCCTATGTATTTTATATACACCATGAATAAAGTTTTTCCGTACAGTTTTCAAAATGCTCGAGGCGTATCAGAGATTTAGCCCAGCGAGTGTGAGATAACATCTTCCTTTCCCTTTTTCAATCAGAGGTTCATTCCTTCCATTCGTTTGATTAGTCGTTATCACTTCAGTTCAGTTCCACATATGTTTTGCAATGTTTTCCTCACGTTAGATCGGAAGTTAAGGTGGCTCCTAGGTGTTTGGCTCAGCCTGTACTTTTTTTTCCCCGCACTCTTTATTTAAGGCATTTATTTAAATTTGTAAGAGCTATCCTGCAGCGCATTTATAAGTTTAAGCACCCACTCAGTATAACAAGAACTGACGTTCTTATGATCCAATATAAAAGCCCCAAATGCGCTCTTGCGGTTGTATGACGATATACGACTGTATATTGCGTAAAAATCTAATTTTGCTGATAACTTTGGAATTGATATCATTGATATTAATAAGAAATAACAGTGGGCCAATCACACTTCCTTGTGGGACTCCCGATATCACCGAAACCATATAAGAACTGACACCGTCGACTGATTTGTTTATGATCAGCTCGAAATTCTCACGTCCAATGAAATGATTTTTTAGTCCACACGACTGTAGTTTGAATATTGGTTTGTTGTGAGGAGCATTTTCGAATACTAGCGTTTATAAATCGGGAGGAAGCATAAAAATCAAATTTATTGTTCTTGGATTAGTACAACCACTATGATGAAGTGCATTTTAAGTATTTAGTTCTTAGGACTCAATAAAACAGTGAAAGTACAAAATTAAAAAAAACTATTCTAGCCAGTAGTTAAAGACACGAAAAAGAATGTACTAAATACATTCCTGAAAATTGTATTGTGATTCAGCCAATATTTATTTTCTAGTCACAAGCCGTATGAGAATTTGCACACTATCATAAACAGCGAGTTTTATCTAAATATTTACAAACCGAAAAGCTTCTTTCCAAGTTTTATACTCAATTTTGAAGAGTCTATAAGACTACTATGGGGAAAGTATTTCCAGGTATGGGATCCAACAACTATGAACGACTCTTAGAAAGTAGAGGTACAAAATTGAGGAACATAAAGATAGTGCGGATCAATTCTAGCTATCATGTTTAAAGTGCGTCCCATCTCCTCCTTGTGGCGCACGAAATACCATAAGATAATCTTAGCACGGAACGTCCCTTATGCCTCGGATATCTCCCAAACCGTAGCCTCTTCAAAGGGCCCCTGTACCGCTGTAACTCTCTATTTGGTGCAAGAAATAAATCATTATTCTCATCTTCGCACTCTTCTGTTGCTCTCAGTGTATCTTTATAAATGGTTATCACCTACCGTTATTTTAATCCCTATGTTTGAGTGTTTCTGTTGTAGAAGATAAGAATAATATCCTAATAAAATATTGAAAGTTTAATTTTTTACGAAAATTACGAGACGACATGAAATCTGTACCGCAATATATCTTCATAATTATCAAGTCAGGAAGTATCATACTTTAGAGATTTGCCCTAAATATGAGAACTGCAATTAAATTCTGCACATACTGGGGTTCATTTTAAAAAGGAAATGCATAAAACAGACCGTCGTCAAATTTATCTTCCTCTTTATATCCAGCCACGGAAGCTTTTCCAGATTAGTAGAAAATAAATATTGGGAGCTATATATATACATATGAATGTCCGGAAAGAGGAGGTGTCAGTGAAAGGGAAACTTCCTGGATGTGGGAGAGTTGAGGAGTATAGGGTTAGGTGGAGGGAGGGTGTTTTATTGTCAATTTAGACAGGATATAGGGGATGCGGGACGTATAATGTTGAGGTTTGGTATTTCCTCCACCAACCCCACGGTGACACTCTCCCAATTTCACCGTCAGTCCCGCATTCTGCCACCTTTTCACCCGAACCCCTTTACACTGCGTCAATATTTAATAAGGATCATGGTGTGGTGGAAAGTGACGCGCACAGCACAATGACGTCATCACCACCGAAAATGTATGTATATATACCCACATTATTACCGATATAATAATAAGGGAAAGGGATTGACACGTTGGCCATAGTATCTAATATTGGTTTCACGCAAAGAGGGTAGGGCTTTGTAGGTAGCTGAAGGTGGTTCCACCGCAAAAGCACATAAATGTCATTTAATTCATACTCTCGTTACTTAGAGAAAATATGTCCTCCATCAGATATGAACAACGAAATTTTACCTTTTTATTTTTATTTTTATTTCATATTGAACTCGAAATTACATGGTTTTTAAATGTGAGAGTGTGTGATGCATAGGTAAAACAGTATTTTTCTATCTAATATTTCCAGTTTTACGGAAAACTGTTTATAAGAAGCGGAAATTTCCGAATATTTTTGTTAAAAATAAAAATTATATATCACCTTATTTTTGGTTAACAGCTAATTACTGCGATAATTGAAGTCAAAAAGTGGTATTTCCAAAGACGTGTCTCTGCAGTCGGCGTCTATAGCTATAAAAACGGGTTCATTAAAAATATATTCGTGGAATTATCTGCATATTCTGTATCTTAATTTAGTTTTTAAACAACTAATGCCTGACATCAGGAAAAGCAGGATTTTTAAAAACCAATAAAACAAAAATTTGGATTTGAGTATTTCTTTTGACTCACACAGTCGCGGTGGAGTCTCCTTAAAATTTTCTTTGCTGTTAATCATATCCTTGCATGTAAGTAATAAGGAATCAAAACTTTTAATGCAATTCAAGTTACGCATTACCGAGTGATTAGATGCCGAATTTCTATTTCCCATTTAATTCTTGCATTTTAGTGTGGTGGCACCGAAAATTGCTTGCAGTCGCCTCCGTGAAGCGTGACGTCAGAGAGATAAGCTCTAGTGAGTAAAGAGTCGGTAAAGGAGCGAAGAGGAGAGGACAGCACTGATCAGGCAACACTGCCAACTTAACTTCATTTAACCTGAAGGGGAGGGAATGAGTCTGCACTGTGTTTCACAACTATTTTTTACTATCAAAAGTGGAGTTGGATAAAAATACGCTATTATTTTTCGTAACCCATCGGAGAACCTCATATAAATAATAGAAAGAGAAGTCATTAAGAGCTATAAAACTGACGTGAACCACATATTGAGATTTTCGAAGTTGATAACAAAGGTTTGCGACATTTGTATCAAACGCAGAGACTATTTATGGTAGTTTGAGCGTGATAGCTCCCTAGTCATTATAGAGATCATATTCCAATTTTTTTATTTTTATTTCAGAGTCTGTAAGAAGTATAAAGTAAATATTGTATTATTAATAGTGCAAATACGTAGTTATGACCAAAATTCTCAGTAATTAAATAAATATAGCTCCATTCCCGCCGTACGGCTGTAAACCCTTCAAAACAGCAGGTTTTTTGCGATTCTGCAAAAAGTACTTCGGTGAGTAATAATAGATTAATTTTTATAAATAGTTGAGAAAAACATGCAATCTGCACACCGTTAGTTTTTTTGACGAAATCTAGGTTCTAGAAGTTCCTATTTTTTTCTAAATATTCTCCCTCTGGAGCGCACAGCCGTAATCTATCCCATGTAAAACAGATTATATTTTTAGGCAAATTGCTCGGAAAGTAGTTGGGCTAGAGTTTAATATTTTGACATCATTGGAAAGATGCGTTTTTTCTTTAAAATGATGCCAAATTCATCAAATTCTAGGTGAAGTGATTTTTCGCTCAAACTAGGCAAACCTCGGTCAAATCTCGCTCGTGATTTGACCGAGATTTTTCCCTAGTCATAATAGAAACCATATTCGAATTTCATTTTTTTATTCCCGCTGCTGTAAGAAGCATGAAGTATATATTATAATATTAATCCCGCAAGAGTTTGGTTTAAACTGACTGATATTCTCAGTAATCAACAAAATATGCGTGCGTGCAATTCTTTAACTTGACTAATCTTTTTCACGTCGTCCGGTGAAAATGCCTTAAAAATCGGAGACTTATTTGCATATCTATAAAAATTACTGCCATATGTAATTGATTTATTTTGAAAATAGCTAGGAATTAATTTAAACTGCACACTTAAATTTCTGACTAGATCGTTACTTTAGAAATTACTAATTTTTATAAATAATATCACTCTGGATTATCTGTACCATTTTCCCTGGAAAATGGCTGGTATTTTTTGACAAATACCTCGATAATTGTTGCGGCAATTGGCTGATATTTTGTAATTATTGGATGGATAAGATCTTTTTCCTTATGATGAGGCCAAGTCTATCGAACTTTATGCCGAGTGATATCTAGCTAAAATTACCTTCACTGCTCGTAGACACTGGATTATTACCATAAAAGGGAAGCCACTGCCACCATGTTTTGCTACCACTATTTATGCTTTCCAACCTTATTCCAAACGGGACTGCTCTCCCTCCTCAATAGCAGTGCTGTAACTCTTCCCGGGAGGTCACTATTTTAGTCGCTGATGGGCTGAGCACCCTTAGAGTAATAAAACATCTGCACCTCCTACGACTAAACAAACTACGGAATGTTGGTTGTGGTTACCGTACACTTCCGACGAAAAATATTTGTCACTATTAGTTATTCATGCTCGAGCAATTCAAATTGTCACAGCTCTGTTCCATTAAAATTGCATGGGAGTTGAGTGCCTGCAAAAAAAGCAGTATCTTTTCGGCTTAAATCATCTCGTAAACAATCCTATGTTTTTAATTTTCGGACTTTATGGGACGTAAAACCGTGATGTACTCGGCAGTCTATTACTAGCTCTAGTAGTTCCACCCTGAGTAAGGCTGTTTTCGCGTATGACTACCATGGTTTCCGAGGTCACAATCCTTCGCCAACATCAAAATGCTATATCTATTATTCATATGAACTTTTTCGCTCTCTATAGGTGGGTTTACACTGGCAAGTACCTTTTAAGGTAAATTGTACGTGTAGACGGCTCTACTAGTACACTTGCAGAACTAATAAAAGTTTCGGCAAATCGCTTGCAGAAGGGTATTGCAGCCTAGTTAAACTGCAACCAATCTGTCTCTGCACTAAATTGTGAACACTTTTTCGTTGGAGCAAATTCTCCTCCAGCTCTTGTGGAAGTAACATGCCAGTGCGAAATTCCACAGAGGAAAATCTCATTCGTTATGACTCGGAATCGAACCAGGATCACTCGATATCCCCTACAAAAAATCACGGGGGAGAAGGACGCCTCGGTAGTTTTGCTGGCTAAAGCATTCGAAGTGATAACGAGGCATCCGGGTTCGAGTCCCAGTCGATGCGAATAATTTTTCCTCCTGCGTTGAAGACTTCGATTCTGATTGGCTACGCGGAGTCCGGCAACGCAGAAACGACTGCATGAAATCGTAATTTGTTACCTTTCCTATCAAGATTCCAATTCTTCCGGCGACCGGCTTTCATTTCACAGATGACATGTCATTACCCACATCATCAGATTGGGTTAACTCATCGAGTGATTGAACCATGGGGGAATAAAGGCTCGCCTGATAAGGTGTTACTAAGAAATACATTTGTTCACACACGACGCAGCCATGTGAAGAGGTCACCCGAGGTCAAAGAAACCTCCCTGGACGTCTTTTATTTCCTCAGGGAAGAAATAATATCGAGGGGAAAGAATAAAGTGGAGGAGGATGTAAGACCTAAAGGCAGGGTCTGAGTAAAGTTTGGTGAGGCAGAGAAGGGAGAGTCTAAGTGGATAGGGTGATGCAGGGGTCGGAAAGGAAAGGGGGAAGGGTACGAGGGGTATAGGGGAAGCGAGCAAGGGTCAGGGTCGCCGGGGAAGATGCCGTGGGAGATAAAAGAGATAATGGAGTGGAGATAGATGGAAGGAAAGAGTAGGGAGTAGTAAGAAGTAAGAGGAAGAGGCAAGGGAAAAGTGGAGTCATGTGAGGGGAGAGTGAATCTCGGGGACTTGTGCAGCGTCCAGGCATCTTCAATGTGGAAGGTTATGAAGAGAGGAAAATTAAACCATATTGATGAGCGTAAAAGATATCAAAGCATGATTTCTCAAGCAAAAAATATGATCTGTTAAAATATTGAGTTCCAACCCGGTGGTGCCAAGTTTCACGATGTTCCTCTCACGTCTCTTTCTTTTGACGCCATTGTATTAGACCAAAAATTATGACTTGGCAACGCAGCTCCATGTCGGTGATTTTTGAGAGGGAGTTTGCGTTAGTTTCAAGATGACCTGTGGAATGCAAAAAAATACGTCTGCATTCCTGGTACGTATTCAAATGTATTGTGGTACACCTTCTTGAATCATTAATTTTTTTAATGTTTCATAGGGTAGCTATTATTATTACCAGAAATTATTACTTGGCAATGTCATTAGCCCTTCTTTGTGTGTAAATTTACGATGCCTTGGTGATAAAGCATGGAGCGTAGAGAGGAAAACCAAGTTGATGTGTAAAATCCATCGACACATGACTGTTCAAAAAAGAATGAGGATCTGCTGAAGTGCGAATAAAATATTTTTCAAGTTAATTTTACCTCAAAAGTTTAGTGACGTCACACATAAGTTTCACCCAGTGTTGCCAAATTTCATGAACTTCATCTCATTGTTTACTCTTAACACATCCTTCTCCGACCGACTTATCGATCTTGATTGTGTAGACTTCGGACAGTTTTGGGGCTATGTAGGCGATGTCAGGGTGATGGAGCATGAAGATTGGAGCGAAGAGTGAATTGAGCTGTCAGTGAAATCAAGGCACCATATGCTTACGATGATCTTTTGAACTGTAAAAAAAGGTGTATGTATATTCCTTGTACTAAAATGTTTGGAGATACGCCTTCTTGAAGTTAAAAAATTTCTACCCTACAGTTATAACAAGAAATGATTACTTGGCAGCTTAACTGCCAGTTGACGTCTTAGGGGAGGGAGTTGCCTTGGTGATAGAGCATAGATCACGGAAAGGAAAAGCAAATCTATTGAAAAATGATATCAGGGGATGATTATTCAAGTAAAAAACGATCTGAATTATTTTTAAGGAAATATTTAACAAAATCTTGAAACCTAAAAGGTTTAAGTGACGTCAATTTGAAGTTTTACCCAGTTTTGCCTAATTTCTTCTCCTCGGTTTTGTTAATTCCCCTTAATCCATTCTACTCCTCTCGGCTTATCGACTTTTGGTTTCGTAGCGTTCGGGCAGGATCTTGGAAGTTAGAGATGCCAGGGTGATAGAGCATGAAGCGTGGAAACGAAAAGCGAATTGTGAAGCCAATTGTCACGAGGCACGACTTTCTTTTAAGATGACTTGTCGAAATATATAAAAAATATGTTTATTCCCTGAACCTTCTCAAAAGTTTGGAGTGACGTCTCTTTATAAGTTTCACCCATTGTTTCCATGTCTCATTCAATTATCGCGTTTCATGATTTTTGCGTTACCCGATTACCCCCGTTTCCAATTGGTATCAAGTACCGTTTCGACAGCTTCATGGGAAACTTAGAGATGTCAGAATGATAGAGCATGAACCTTAAAAACAATGCTGATGTGTTAATATCCCCCGAATACAAATTATGCGTGAGTGGGTAATCTCATGCCAATGTAAACCACCATTCCCCAAGCCTTGGATGCCGCGAAACTACGTCGCAAAAAGCGAACAAGACGACATATAAATTCTAATTTCTCCCTTAAAAGAAAAGTCACCATCACAAAATTTCAGCGAATCATAGCTAAGGTATTTAGCAGCAAAATATTAAAATATATGCAAAATCGACGTAGTGCGTGTTTTGAGAAAAACGCGTTTGAATTTTCAAAATAAAAATGTATGCACTAAATTGCAAAGTATTTCATTAATGACAACGTAGTATTACGCGCAGTAGTCTTATCTTTCAAACGAGAATTTATGCTATGGCATAAGTATTGTAGGTACGGAAATATCGAAGACAAATCAAACGTAAATTTACAGGAAGCTCAATTTTTCATACTCCCGTAACTACGCAACAGATGCATATTTTCTAAAAACAATTGAACAAGGCCAAAAATGTAGTGAAACAAAATAATTCCACCAAATGTAGTCGAAACCGAAGTGGTCATGGATAATTTCGGTCTTTTTTGGTCGTTGTGTCATGAAAATACCCGGGAGCTATTATGTTTGGCCCACTTAGTTCATGTATAAATAATTAACGCTTTAAGTATTATAAAACAACTCTCTAAAATTATACTATTCGATAAAATTTAAGGTAGCCATCTTGGTCCAGGAGCAAATTTTACAAGTAGCCCGACACACAAGCCCGACACACAAGATAACAAAGATCCACTTCAGGATGAAAACTGTTTTATTGATTCTAGCTCTACCACCGGTATTTTCCTTGAAACACTCTGCTCGACTGTGGTTGGTCGTTGAATGCGTGACTCGAATGAAATTGAAGATCGCAATTTTTTCTTTTTTCACTGATATGAATCCAATACAACGCATTCATTGAACATAATGGAGCCTTTTACACGGTAATATTTTGAGTGTGGTGGTGTCGGTTCTATTTTTAGTGCTGTAATGAGTGTCGTGTAAATATAGGTTTAGATTGATAGAGCACGAAGCAAAGAAAGGAAAACCAAATCGTGGCTCGACAGCTATCATTTTTGTAAGAGGTACATGCGACCTGTTGAAAGCTGAGTATCCCTTTTGCTAAAAAAAGAACTGCATTGATGCCTTTCTCAAGTTTCATTCCTGTGTTTTTTGGTGAACGACTTCTCAAGTTTCATCATTTTTTCCTTCGGTACATTCGCCTCCCAACTTTTTTTCTTTTGGGTAGTGTGACGGGTTCCGGCGAGAGTTTCGAGGGGAGCTTGAGCGATCCCAGGATGATAGAGCATGGACCGTGGAAAATGAATCCTGATCGATGTACAAACGCTATCGAGGCATGATTTTAAAATTTATAAAAAGACCTGTTGAAACGTTAAGAAAAAATTCACACTTTTCTAATTCTAAAAGAAATTTCATATCATCCGAAAACGCCAATGAAAATACGTAAGAATTGCACTAGGAAAAAATCCACTCGAACCGGGTTACGAACTACAGACCTTAGTCGCGTTGAGCCAATGCGCAAGCCACCACGCTTCTTGATTCTCAAGGCCATTTTGGAAGTACTAAGGGAACCAAGTGTATTGCACTAACGATCAATCGTATTCGTAAGGGCAGGTTTACACTGACAAATCACTTCCGCAAGTTTCTTCTGCTTGAGCTTGTGGAGGATTATACAAGGTTCTTCTGCGGGATCTTGCGAAAGATTTTACTCTGACGAACAATTTTTCACGAGGTAGTGCAGAGAGAAGTTATTTGCAGTTTATATTTGCGACAATACGCTTCTGCAAGCGTTCGCCGAAACTTTCAAAAAATTCTGCGAGCGGACTCTCAGAGCCATTTACACCCTGCAATTTACGTCGAAAGTCGCTTGCTGCAAGAAACTTGGGAAACAAACTTGCCAGTGTAAACCCACCATATGGGAAAAATAGACTTCAAAGATGGCACTACCCGTGAGTGACGTACGTAAATCTATAAGTCAAAGCATTCGTTCAATTTGCGTTACAGAAAACATTCACCATATTGATTGGTTTCATGAATGGTCTCGACTTTCCACTCTATGCCCAAGCAGCACTCGGGAAGGCATATAATCCCGAGAATATCGTTAGTGTTGTCTATTTTGTGACAATTTTTTCAGTAGACACTCGTTACCCGGGTACTACGTACATACATTTTGTTCAAGAGATCCCAAATCAGCGGTAGAACCATTCATATGCCATTTCTTTGCTAGTTTTTTTCCCTTGTGAACACAGAGTCGTCGTCAGACGTTTCAATCTCGCTAAAAAAAAGCCCAGTAGACTAGATTAAGGCGCATATACAACCCGTTGAGAGGAAAGTGTTAACTCATTTGACCTGATAGAATGATATTCAACAAATAGTTATACGATTTCCGTAAGTAACCAGCATGGTGAATGTTCAGTCAACCATTTGAAGGGATTATTCATGTATAGAAGAGTTAGTATTTGAGGAATGTCGAGTTGGAAATTCCACAGGGGAAGAATCATTGGTCTTGACCGGAACTCAAACGCGGTTCCGTCGTCTTCACGTCCAGTGCTTTAGTCAGTTATGCTACCCAGGTATCCTCCTCCCCTGGGATTTTTGAGGGCTTTAGTGTAATAAGTACCTAGTTCAGGACTGCTGACCATATTATGTTACAGAAGCAGATTAAAGCGTGGACTAAGTGCCACCGTCCGCGAGGTTAAAGCCGAGCATGGAACACAATGAGGTGTTCGCTCATTTGATAGATTTTGAGGATACAGGGACTAGCCAAGTTATTACCTTTACGGAGTCTCCCGCAAGTGAACATGAGTGCGAAATCGCACAAGGAAAATAACCCGGATTCATCGTTATCGCTTTCCCACTTTCTCTTTTCTTTCGATCTAATATCATTTCCTCTGTGGAACTTCGCAGCAATATGCACTTGCAAGTGACTCTGTAAAGATAATTCTGCACAGCTGCACAATTTCACATTGATTATACTTTTACTTCCTGAAATATAAAAAGCCAAAATTTTAATTTTTTTCGATCCGCAATTTTTCGAGCCAGTTTCGCCCTGAATTTCTGCAAGGAGGTCGCTCTTAAAGTTATTTTGATTGTTTTTTTTAATAGAGCGCAAAGAGTTGTACATGATAGCTAATATTTGTTTCTCTCATCAATATATTCCCTGAGATAATATGCCTCTAAGTTACCGAAATCTCATAGCCATACTGAAGAAGGCTGCGGCACGGGATCTAACAAATTACTATATCTCAGCAAGTATACCATCGGCAAACGAAAATTTTAACAAATTATCATTAGGGATAAGTGAGAATGTCCATACAAAATTTCATTGAAATCCGTGATGGTGGAGCGGGGACCACCAGACAGGGGACCACTTGGCATGGAATGACCCTGTGGATAGTCCCGGTCATGGTACATACTTATTAGTCCCGGTATCCTCAAAATTCGTCATTGACAAGTTTATTGACTTGCGATGCCTATTATTAACGTGCTTGAGTAATTTACATACATTCAATAGTCAAATATAAATGTTATCTAGCGGAACGAGAGTTGAACAAAAATTCGAAGTTATAATTACTGGGGGATAAGTTACGAGAAATAATGTTCATGAAACCCGAATTAGTAACGAGGTCTACAACTTTATGGATCACATAACTATCGATCCTATAGTTGTTTGTAAAACCGGCCATTCGTGATGTGAGGTCATCTAATAGCAACTACGGTCGTAAAATATTCACTCAGTGTGACTCATGGTCTTTCACCAGCAAGAGGGAAATTGGCAATCAATAATCGTTTAGCGTGTCTAATCATATTTTATAAAATCTTCATTCCGTAAAGTTGTTTTTTCTCTTTTCCTAAAGACCTAACATCTTATGTCTGTATTTTATGATCTATATGAATTGCTTCTGTTATAACCTCCGATGTGACAGTGCGTTTTGTTGGGGAAGAGGGGACTCTTTTAAGGAGTCTTTACCTTGCTCCATGTTATAAAGTCACTAGCTGAATTACCCGGCGTTGATCGGGATCACACTTCCTTCATAAATCATCATATAAGAGTAGAATCGATTGAAAAATAAGAAACTTCATTCTTTCTATAAACCACTGCACAAAACCCTATGTTTAGCCTTCCTAATCAGATTAACTTAGCAAAATGAATTTTAAATGCGTTAAATACCAAAATCTGGTTTTCAAGGAAATATGCTATTGTTGATTTCAGATAAAAATGTGCGTTTTGAAGCGAAAAATGCAATTTTCAGACAAATACGAATTGTAAAAGATAATTTAATGAAAGAAATATAAATTTCATTCTATCAGCCATTTGATAAGAATATCCCAACCCTTTATCTTAAGCGGAAATAATTTTTAAAAGCAAAAAATGAAACTACTGCACAAAACACAATACGTAGCGTAGACAATCAAAGCCCCTTTTTGGGACCTTTTGAGGCTCTGAGATATTTTTAAAATAACCTATAATTTTTCTCCTGTCTTGAACTATTAGTTTGCAAAATTTCACCACGATCAGAGTAAAACTGCAGATTTATATAAAAAAACAAACAGAAAACCATTCTTTTTTATATATTATATAGATTTAGTTATCAATCTTAATTTTCTTCCCCTAAAAATTTTAATCTTAAATTTCTCTCTTCTTATCTTTTTTACCACATCATCCCTCCATGTTCTTCTCCTATCCTCCTCTTTCTCAGCCGTGCTCCCTTTTCGTGCGAAATTTCATATCTTGTTCGTCGGAAGTTGAGAGTGACGACACCGGGTTAGGCCTCACGGTGTTGTTGGATTCCCATCGCCTCCGTCTCTCTCCAGTGTTTTAGCACAAAAAAATGTCTTGCTGAAGTTTCATGTTTAAAAAAAATTGTTGAGATCAAAAGGCTGTAGTGACGTCACTTTGAAGTTCTACCCGTTTTTGCTAAGTTTCCTGATCTCCTTCTCATGTAGGTATTGTTCCCTCTTCTCAAATTCTTCTCCTCCTGACTTCTCCCTTGTGTTTCATCTGTTTTTCTCACGCTTTCTCTGCCACTCTCTTTTAACATCGTTCGTTCATCCACTTCTAATCTCAATCGGACTCACTTTTCTTCTCGAAATGTTACGCATGTAGTCTGTAGGTCCAAAGTCGAGATTTTCGACACCGAATTTACACTTATTCCTATTGCATGCCCTATGTGTCACTATATGAAAAATGTGAGTGACTCACTAACAACCTATTATACGTTATGTCCAATACCCCGTTTCCCCTTGGGACGTGACAACCATGGAACGCACGCGTGTTAGAGGAATCGCAGTCTGCTGGCGTCGAGTTTAATGAAGATAGAACTCAGCCATTTCCGGGAAACTTATGCTTGTATTTAACTGGGACCTGCAAAATTGCCAGGTCGCATGTTACCCGTGTGAATTCGGAACAAACAACTGCTGTGGTGATATCACAAGTGGAGGTATAAATACATAAATGAATGAATGTTTATTTTGGTCTAGGATTCCTCCTAAGTGCTAAACAAAAATTGCATCAATATTTCTGCTTTCGAAAAAAACATAGCTGACTAACAAGTCATCAATTTACAAAAGGAAAACATCAAATATATGGCACTCTTACGGCAAAAGGAAATGATCATTTACAGTGAGAGAAAGAGAAAAGAAATCCAATATAAAAGGACTACAAAATAATTAGAGGACAAAAACTGAAAAAAGTTGAAGTAAAGCACACATGCTTACTGTGGCGGGTTCACGTGAAGGAGCATTCGCAAGCCCCCAAAGCATTCGCGAAGACCCTGGAGGCGGTCGGCGGGCGGTGATGTACGAAAGCAGTTGAGTGGCGCCAAGGTCGCCGGATTGGACGGGGGACTCCTGTATAAGACGGAGATCAGCTTGGAAGAGACGAGAGTGTGCATATTATCTTTGCCCGTGTGTGCATCGTAGGCACAATGTATTGACGTCGTCGTGCTTGCCAAAATAAATAGTCTCTCCCGGATCAGTCGCGCGTATTAATTATACCAAACTCAACACACTTACAAAGTGAGGTTACAGACATTTTAATTGCTCATTATAATAATAATAGCCAAATAGTAACTCCTTAAAAATTGATAGAGGCATATTTTTTATGGACAATGGGAGCGAATTCCAAAGGTTTGAGCCAGGAATAAGAAATGATTGAAGGAAAGTATTTGTCCGGGGTACAGGACGTATGAGGTATGAGACATCCAATACTCAACATTAGACCTTTAGGTGGACGGACACAACAGTTGACGATGGGGTAGATATCACTCCACTACACATAGTACACGCATGGGAATGCACGTCCGTACGCGCGTAACACATACTTTCTATTCCTGTCAACTTACAATGGCGAGCGCTAGCGTTGCGGGGTGAGTGAGAGGGAACCGGAATGATGAAGCACGATGATTAAAATGAGGAAAATGTAATGGACCCAGTGCTAGATACTCTATAATATTAATGGTTGAAGGCGTAACTTTGTGGAATCTTCTCACCGACATGACGAAGAAATATATCTTAGTATATTCCACTCAAAAATTGGTTTATAACCGACCCAGATTTCGACTGCACAGCAATCATTATCAAGGTCTATTTCAAAATTCAGCGAGTAGGGAAGAGATGGGGGGGAAGTGAAGGTAGTCAATTACGTCAGAGACGTGCGTCACGGTCGGGTTCGGTCAATGGGACGGGGTGGGGAATGATGTAGATAATAGTGATTGGGATTCCCCTGAGAGGAAAATAGGAAGGAAAAACATATTCATTTAGGAGATTAAAATTTTTATTGGTAGCGGCATTCAAAATTTCTAGTTCAAAAAAGTCCAATTTCGCCCCTTTTCTCTCAGTATGTAGCACTTCCGACACAAAATCACTTTCGTGGTCCTCCTAGATTAGGTATTTAGCAAAGGATGAAGAGAAATCTCCCTTCAACCAACACCTTTCATGTTCCCGAGCCCTAACATTGATGGCTCGACCACTTTGACCGATATATTGGGAAGTGCAATTGGGAGTGGTGCACTTAAGCTTTTGAGTTGAATAATAGTTTGCTTAGGGTTTTTGGGGTGTAAAAAGAACTTATTCCGGGGTCCCCCGAAATAAGTTAAAAGTTCCTTTCTAGTTTCTATAAAAAGCGAAACCGGTCGCAATTAATCCTATCACTATGGAAGTTGCTCAATCTTTAAGTGCAGTCATTTGGTTCTTATTTTCTCCATAATATTACACATGGTCATTCCGATCCAAATTCGTATGGAGACCGCTGGAATTCAAAATATTGAAATATTGAGTAAAGAAACCACATTTTAAAAAAATAGGGCATGACACGTTCTATTAATTTGTGTTGTCCTTGTGAGTACTCACTTTAGTTTGTGATAATCCTTTCTTCCTTATTCTATTAAAATGCTACAGAGTCAATACTGATATTTTAATCACAGGGCTCAATTTAGAACTACTGAACGAAGAGAAAAACTCTTCTGTATACTTCTTCATTTCTTGATTTATCCGTCCATTTGATCTTCAGCATCCTCCTCCAGCACCAGATTTTGGATGGTTATATTCTTTTCTGGTGTGATTCTCCAATGGTCTCGTTCCACTTTGTCATAGTGTTCCATGCATTTCATTTATCTCCTATTTCTGTCTACACCTCGACATTTCTGATCCGATCCGTTCATTTGATCATCAATAACTTTAGGGCATAGTGTAATGCATGTTGGTGGCTGCTCACTCCCTGCCACACATCCTTAAGGTGGCTTGCAGGGTATTTTGTAGCTGTAGATCAGCAGCATCCACCTCTAGCACCAAATTTTGAAATCCACTATTCTCCTCCGTTTCTGCTTTACACGAACTAGTTTTCAGGTACTCCTTCCTTATTGGTAATCCGTTTTTCTTTGAATTCGACAGTTGTTTTTTCGTCATGAATGCTTTCATTAGTTGAGATAATCTTTGCTTGATGTTCGTCGTACTTCTTCCTCCTCATGCGATGCAGCTTCCGAGATTTCCAAATTTCCTACGCCTCTCCATTGAATGTGTTTCATCTCTCACTCACCGTTTCCCTTCCTTTCGATTCCATTGGCGTTCAAAACCCTTGGAAAGTGTACAAATGAAAGTTTGCCACTAGCATTCTTCCCTTTTCGCTTGAGGCAAGACTTAACTCTCTCTCGCAGACGGCAAGTCATAAAGATTCTTGACGCTTCTCTCAACTTGGAAGCCCGGGCTATGGAGTAGTTTGTTAGTGGGAAGTTCTTCATCCCCAGTCTCTCCTCAATATCCCTTCTCTCTCATTGGAGGAAAGTCATAATGATGCCATATATTTTAGGCTTGGCTATAAATTTTCGGCTCACGGTGGTACAATCTGTGTAGATCATAAGTATTTCCACGTAGTTATGTGAGTGAAAGGTTCAAACTCCGATAAAATGTTATACATATCGATCCAAATTCGTATCGAGACCGTTGGAATTCAAAATATTGAAATATTGAGTAAAGAAACCACATTTAAAAAAAGAAAACAAAATAGGGTATGACACGTTCTTTTAATTTGTGGTGTCCTCGTGAGTACTCACTTTTGTTTGTGATAATCCTTTCTTCCTTCTTTTATTAAAATGCTACAGAGTCAATACTGATATTTTAATCACAGGGCTTAATTTAGAACGACTGAACGAAGAGAAAAAATGCGATAGGATACAGTATGACACAATTAACGTACAAATGCAAAGCTATATGGATTTCAAATTTGGTTGATAAATGCTAGAAGAAATATTCGTTCAGCGATGCATATTGGTGGTTTTTTGTCATGTACAAAGCAATAGCGAAAGCTCTACGAAAGCTCATTGGATAGCACCATAGTTTCTACGTCAGTCATTAGACGTGTAACGTCAAACGTTCACGTTATGAACTACTGACGCATTCGCTATAATTATTACTTAAGGGGTTTCCATGGAAAAATGACGTATTATTTGATTTATATTCCTGCCACTGATGGAATAACATTTCCTATATTTTATTTGAGCTTACAAAAGCACTCCTTTAACATTACTTTTTCCTCAAATTGAACTTGAATCTACGTGATGTTAAATGCGAAGATGGGTGAAAATAACGACAAATTCTTAATAAATTCAACTTATTCAGGCGAGATATCGTGGAAGTTCTTCATATTATAAGAGAAACAATTGTACTTCTCCACAAATTGCATTAATGCGTACAATGCGTTTCGGCTCACAGAGCCATCATCAGGTACAAGACGTCTTGTACCTGATGATGGCTCTGTGAGCCGAAACGCGTTGTACACATTAAATAAATTTGTGGAAAAGTGCAATTGTTTCTCTTATATTACAAATTCTTATATAAATGCCAGTTTGTGACAAAGTGTTCAGAAGAAGTGAAAACTTTCAGGGAGTTGAATGAAATGTAGGTACCAAACCATCTTATTATGTCAGTAATTAGCTAATTACTGCAATAATTAGAAGTAAAAATGCACTAATTCAATAGGAATGGCGTTGAATACAGCTCCTTAAGCGGGAAAAACCGTTCATTACAAATATTTTCGACAAATATTCTAAATATTTAGTACATGAACATTTTTTTTCAAAAGCTATATCATGTTATCAGTGAAAGTAATGCTTTTTTTAGTTTATTTTAATTCAAAATGAGGTATTTAGTATTTCTTTTGGCGAACACAGTTTCATTGAAACCTCCTTAACATCGTAACCGAATGCATGCATGAATTTCAGTGTTAGGACGCCACTCACGTTTTAACAAATTCAATCGAGGGAAATTTCCGAATTTCCGTGGATTCGTTATGCGAGTGCGTGCGTCGCAACATTCCAGTCCACCAGTTCCTGGAGTGGAACGTCATGGGCGACGCTTTCATTCATGCTCATGGTAATGTGGGAGCATCCGCGTTGTTCTCAAAGCTCTTCCGCGGCATTCTGATTCCCGACCCGCGCCCGAACAACTCATCCTCAGCGGCGGAAATCATGAGGAAAAGGGCTAGTCCACCTCTTCCGGCTATTTCTCCGACGCAATCACCTAATTGACCTCCCGCGTCAAATTAAACTGTCACCTCTCTTCATGTCCATACATTTTCAGGGCCGCGAAAGCGCGCCCACTCACCACAAACTGTTTCAGTGATGCGGCAAAAGACCCTTTTTACCCTTGGCTCACCCGTTTTAAGCCCGCCTACAGGTCGGGTGGTTCCGCTATAAGCGAGAACGTTTTTGAATATTCACAGAGACTCGCAAATGGAATCTGTTGGGGATAAAAATGTTCATCTACATGTACTAACTACACTCAGAGTTGTTACTACACCCACCCTTTCAAGGTTGAAAGGTCAATCCGTGAGAAATTATGATGGATCCCTAATGAATCCCATGTGTTATTCAGTGCTAACATAAAAGAAGATTTTCGGTAGTTAATATCAGTAATATTGGATTATGTCCCCAGTTTAAGCTCTACTAACAATAAGTTTACTCCATTAGACAAATTAATAGGTTGCTCCTTCCTCGAAATTGCAATGGGGCACAAATGATACTTTATGTCAACTATCAATTACTCCTCATCTGTTGTGCCATCTGGATGAAGTGTAAATATATTTTTCTTTCTCCGTGGATTGAAACATAACCAATGAGGGGAATCATGGGTAAACGTTAAATGGACAGTTTACAATTCCCATTTAAAGACAAAATCAAACGGATTTCGTGGCTTAAATAACGTGTGGGATTGTACTGCAAACTCTTAAACCCCTATAAATGTTTTGTTTTACTTTTCCAGCACATTTTCCAATAAAGTGGGTTACAGCATGGAGCATCGAAAGGGCGAGACAGTATAAAGGATAATGAACGTTTACAGAGCGGTAACAGCTAAGGTAACTGTGTCAGAGGGCGAGTGATAGATAAATGTTTAATTAACAGAGTGGTGAATAAATGTGATGAATGATGAAATGGGAATGTTTTGCTATGCTAGCAATTTATATAACTAAGTTTGTCGAGTGGGATATCATATGAGATAATATTCAACGAGTTTTGATTCATTATGAAAAGAAATATCTCATCTTTAGTTCGCTTTACGCGAAATTTATTTTTGTACTGAAAATTGAAGTCAATTTATCTTACCCAAAATTGGGAACCAAAAGTCTCGGATGAATCCTTTAGTATGATCAAGCTTTCAGTTTTGATTAATAGCCGGCGCATGTGTAGACGCTATTTTGTGTGTTTAAGTTCGCCATGCTGACATATTTTAAGCTTTTTGTATAATACAAAAATTCTCGAATTTTATACTCCTTGGTGAATTATATGGGTGCTTCCCTGTTCTAGGGGCACATTCAATTTACTAATAAAAACTCACCGCACAAGACGCCACGCCGCTTCGTGATGAAAACAATGTTTAATGGATTCTAGCTCCGCCACCGGTATAATTTCCTTGAAACGCTCGATTGGCCTATAATTTTCCGTTGTATGCGAGACTCGAACGAAAAATAAGTCTCGTACTTATTTCTATTTTCAGTGCGGAAAATGGAGGTAGATCCTCAGTAATCAATTGTAATTGAGCTACTTACACGATACGATTTTGAGTGGGGTGAATTTGGTTCGATTTTCATATCTGAAATATTTGTCGTGTACAACGGTCTTTTCTATTTATATAAAAAATAGCCTTTCACCGCGCTAATGTTCAAAATATGTGTAAAAATATGTTAGGCTATGCGGTCCAGAGATATGTAAACGAAAATATGAAAAGTTCTGACGCACATTTGGCTAGGAAACTGTCGATTATTTTTTTAATGGATGTAGGTGGCATGAAGAGTAAATCAAGGAATGAGTTCACGTCTATAGAAGCAAATATTGCAGTTTAAAGGAAATTCATTAGGGTTGGTTGTGGACTACATCAAGGAATGAATGTTAAACTACGGTAGCAAAAATGCCAGTATACAAAAGTATACCCCATCCTGCTTCACTGTTTGGTTGCTAAACTTGAGTATGATAGAATAAGCATAAGAGTGAGATACTGAGAGTTTTCCAATCGCTCTAGTGCGCTAATCACTTCGCAGCACAACAGTGCATTTCCCTTCCATTCGTTACAGACCCTGCGCACTAAAGCGCACTTCAAAACAGATCGGGAGCTTAGTTGATGTTTGCTAAACAACAAGAGAACGGCGATAATCGCATCCGCGAAAGTTGTTTGTGTTGATATTTTGCGAAGGAATCACATGCATGGATATTTGAAAATTTTGTATTATTTGTAATTATATGAAAGGTTTGTAATCACTCTGTGATAAAACGCTTCCGGTATTATATACTTATTGAACGAATTCGATAACTATACACAACATTTTTGGCCGTGTCTGTTGCGCACCCACAGAATGGGCATCCATAGAAGAACACACCCCTGCCACACACCCCTGAGGTGGCTTGCAGGGTATTTTGTGGATGAATGCTACCAACCTGCAGGTTCTTACACGTTTCGCCAGCGCAAATCCTTCCATTCAACGTCGTTCGTGTGCGCTTTAGTGGGCTGATATGTTACGATGTGCGCTAACTTCAACATCTTGAAAGGAAAGTTCCCTTATGCAGTGGGCAAGAAATACTTGAGTATTGTTTGCGGTGAAAGCAGAAGGAATAGGGTTTGGAATGAGTGAGTCATAAAAGAATGGGGGTTGGATATTTCGGTGACGGACATGTTCTGAAAGATTCGTGCACTTTTTGTTTGATCATGTCGAGAGAATGGATGAAAGTCGGATAACCAAACAAATATATGATAGTGTAGTAAACTGTGTTTAAGGAATGGGTAGACAGAGAAAGTCATGGGATAATGTGGTGGAGGATACTCATTAGTGAAGGAAAATTAGGAGTCTAAAGAACAGGAAGGCCTGTATAAAGCAATGTCAGTATGGAGGAGATAGGACAGTATGGAGGAGATAATTAAAATATAGTCAGTTAGTCAGTTTTATAGGCCTATCACAGAGAATTAACCTTTTTTGGGACTGTTTCTCCCAAAAGAGATAGGCGTGATGTGCATTAATCATGTTTATATGACTGTATTTCGTAAAATAAATGCATGCTTCAGCGTAGTGCTATTTATAGATTATATAAAAAATCCTTTGGTTGTTTTGAGCGCACGGCGCAAAAAAAATCAAGTTAAAGCCTTTAATATCTATATCGAATCAATTAATGAGAGGTTCGATTAAAAAAAAACAAAATATATAATGGGTCATTCATGTTGTTATGCTCACTTCATACTTTCTACAATTATTTTCATGAGTAAAATTCGAATATGGTAAACTCGACAGTGGTAGGCTTCACTTCGTACAAGTTTATAGGTGAAACGCGTCGTGCAATAAACATTTTGTAGAAAAGTACTAAGTTTTATCAATAATCATTAGTACTAATATTCAAATATGGTATCTGTTCTGACCAATGTAAAATCTTACTCAGACTACCTAAACGTCTGATGTCGAAGCTGAGGATGCCAAAGTGGGCATTTTCCTTTTCAAATCTTCTTTTCCTCTCAGCATTCATCCTTCGCCATCTGTGGCAAACCCACCTTCCCTGTGGAACTTAGCAGCGGCGTCGTTTAAGGCCCCTCACATATGTATGCACGCAACCAAGCCAATGGTGTTTGTAACTGATTTTCCGATTCGGTCACACAAAGGAGACAGATATAGGAGGAGCAGGTTTTGGACTTGAGGGAGGGGCACGGGGAAAAATTATATGGAAGGGAGGCAGTAGCGGACGGAATGCGAAATGCAACCTTTCCTTGAAACGGTTTCCAATATCGATAATATTTTCGTATTCGTAAGGACTCGTCGTCGTAAATTTTTACGCGCCATTTTCCCGTTTACCCACATTTTGACGTAAATAAAGTGCGTTAACCATGATATGTATGCAATGGGTGGGCGAAAACGATAACGTCACTGGTTTAGGCTCGTTTTACCGGGATCTATTGAGCCGAAATGAATACCGAATTCCACCTTTTCGTTAGTATTTGGTCACTCTAGTGCGCTTGTTAGAGTTAGTTGTGGTTTTAGAGATAGTGGTCTCGTAGCATCGAGTTAAGTGAAGATACAACTCAGCAGTTTCAGGGAAACTATTGTATTTAACAGAGAACAGCGATGTTGTCTGTATACACGATACCCATGTCAATGCGGAGCGACGTCTGCTCTGGCGATATCTCAAGTTGAGACATCTATACATGAAAAGTCATCAAATAGTCCTTCACAACTTGACGTCTCAGTGCGATGAACATAACAGTTGACGATCGGATCACTCCGCTTGACGTAATACATGGGCCTCCATTCAACCCCGAGCTCCATAGTACACGCTGTTCATATCGCAACATAACAGCGCACTTACTTTCTATTCGTTTCTGAACCTGTGCGCTAGACAACGCACGTCAAAACAGATCGGGGGCAGAGTTGATGTACGTTAAACATTAAAGGAACTTCGATAATCACATCCTCAAGTGCTGTTTTTCTATTGATTTTTAATGAGACGTCAAAACATGGATACGGTGAATTTTTTAATACCACTTAGGCAAAAATCTGACGTCTTTAAATATATTTCTTGAACGAATTCGATGACTATGCACAAAACATTTGACCATGAATATTGTGTGCCTGAAGAATTCCACCAACGACATCGTCGTTTTTATTACAATAAAAACTACCTATTACATCTTAACTATTTAGTTAAATTGAAATACACTTTGTTACGGTCTCTATTTAATCCTACTGGATAATTAGAGCCAGTTTTGTGTAAAAACAATAAATGAACTATTGTAGCAGCTGCTACAATAAATGGTAATATGAAGTGCCCTTCATTTTTCCCCCAGTAGATGTATTCGTCGTCGTTTTCGCGGTATTATTAGCAAATGCCCAAGCCAGTTAATTCTTCATGCTTAGATGAAACGCAAAATTTCCATGCCCAAAAGTATTTCGTTAATGTCATTGTTATTTCTTATTCCTCATTCCTGATTTTCATTTATGCCCAATTTATTTTCCTCTCGAAGATATCTTAAAGTTAGTAAAAATTATACATACTTAAGCTCAATGCTTCACATTCGTTAAGTAACTGTTAGGCTACGTATGTTTTGTTTACTTTCATTTTTGTGGTGTAAGGCTTTAGACTATACAAGTTTGTCATTTGCATAATAGAGTTTATGTACATTGACTACGATATGAAAATATAATTAAAGATTGATACTTAAGTTTTGCGTTTTACATTCATCCACTGATATCTCTCCAATCGGGTTTTCCATACATTAAACTTTCTCGTTCTAGTAATTGCCTCTCAGGAAAATAAATGAGCAACACTTCGAATAATTTTTCGAACAACAATTACTCCAACATATTTTCAACTTTTCTAATGGCAGTGGTTTTGGTAATCTTCGTGAATTATGTGCATTACGATGGGTATTCTACTCAGCGCGCAGTGTTTGACGAATATACCCAAAAAATAATTAAACTCTTCTTGAGTTCAGGTGCTTCCATCATTATTTGGATTAAATGTCATTTAATTCATTTTTTTATTCTTACCTATAGAAAAAAGCGTCCTCAGTTTGATATGAATAATAAAATCGTATCCTTCTACGCCATGTTCTTCGAATATTGTACAATAAATTACAATTTTTTTTATCCTTACCTATAGAAAAAAGCGTCCTCAGTTCGATATGAATAATAATACGTATCCTTCCACACCATTTTCTTCGAATATATTTAACTATTAATTACATGGTTTTAACGGCGATAATGGGTGAAATATGGCGAAAAGTAGTATTTTTCCTTGAAGTATAGACTCCAGTTTTACGACCATTGTTTAGAAGAACAGAAAACTCCCAGGGAATGGAATTTAAAATAAAATATTAGCACCTTACTACCTTATGTTTTGAATTATTGGCAAATTACGGAAATAACTGAAGTGAAAAGCGAAAGTTCAACAGAAATGGCACTGCAGTCTGCTTCAATGGCTGGAAAATAGCGTTACCTAATCACGCATTCGGGATCGTATTCCAAAAAATGTAGAAGACTCCAAAATGTCGCCAGTCATAGTTTGTGACTGGGTTATTATTTCCGGACGCGAGGGAGTCGACGTGCATGTCTGTCTGCGTATCTCTCCCCGCTGACGTCTACCAAACGATTTTTTTCGCGTTTTTTTACTCGACGTTCAGAAACAGAGGTGGAATTTCCTTTCTCAAGAATCCCCAGAGCGCTCCAGGGTGGAGAGGGAGAGAAAGCTGTGTTATTCATATATGAGAAGCGACAGAGGTGGGGGCCGTAGTGATCTCGACGTCGTGAATCCGTTTGTGAATTCGATATTCTCGCTCGGGTGTAATTTAATGACTCTGAAGTGGATTAGCAGGTTTATGCAGCTCTCTGTGTGTGTGCATGTGTGTTTGGAGCCCTGAAATTGGTCCTACCAACCTATTCCCTTTCTCAGGGTACGTCCCTCAAGTCCTCCGCTCCAAGCCTCTCATCCTCTTACTTTTAAAAAAGCCTCGGAGGACTATTTCGTCGTAGGGTGAATCGTAGTGTTTATATTCTCAAGCCGTTGATTCCACACCTCCATTACTATCTCCCAAATACTGAGATTTTCTGAGACAGTGTGGGTGATGAATATTGAAGTACCTAACTATCATTAAAAAATTGATTCACGCTCTTCTTGGAAAACATGCCCTATGAATGACTGCGTTCCTTGAATATTTACGCCACTGTTATGTCTACGTTATTTCAAGAATTGCACCAAACCACCTTAGGGTCAGATAAAATGTCGATATTTGTGCGTAATAAAGGCTTTTTAGAAGCAAAATCTTAATTTCCTTGGAGAACAGAACTTACCCAGTAACAGCTAACTTCATGAAGGAATGCACAAACCACATTTTGGGGTCCAATAGACCCCGTGAACTATATTTAGTTGCACTTTCATATTTTAACTTTTCAAAAGAAAACTCCAAAAATATATTACTCGTAGTTTAAGTGACCATGGAAAAATTAACTACTTTTAATAAAGTAAGGATATTTTTATTTTTTTCAAAACAGTTCTCACGAAAATACGAAAAAACCCGACTGTGATGAACACAATACTTTGCGGCTTTACATGATGGGACCACTGCATAATGAACAGGTAAAATAACTTTGTAAGCTCCACAAATAGATACACCTGAAGATGCCGCAACTGGCGAAACCTGGTTGCATCGATAAAAATATATGTGGAGATCACAATGTTATTTTACCTGTTCATTCTGGCTGTGATTATTTGCATATTATTTCCTTCCAATTCAAACTAATCAAAATTCTTACTCTATTCTATTCCAGAGAAAACATGTCAGATAATCAAGAATAAAACCTCAGTTTTCGTTTTAATAAAAGCTATCACATTTATTTAGCAATGAGATAATGTGAGATTTCGCAGGCACATAAAAGTTTTGGCCAACTAACTCTAGTGATGTACACATTTCCTCAGTTCTCATTATAAATACAGTCTTACATTTCGCGTACGTTTAACACACGTGTAATGCTAAATCGCATGCTCCTCTCAGACCCCTGTACACGATTCTATGGTTAATTCGGATATCCTTAGAAGAGCATATGAGTTATATCATCCATAAAGGGGAAATTAATTTTCACATTGATCACTAATTGTAGATGAAAGTTAATTAATACTATTGTTTGAGCCATCCACGACACCTTAAAACAACAAATTTTCATTTTCTTAAAGAAAATAAATTTATATTTGTACTATAAATGTACATGATTATCACTTTAACTTTTTTTTCATATTCTTTGGTAAAGAGATTGTATTTTGGCTTCTACAGTACAGGCAGCAAATAATCCACCAAGCAAATTTTAAGGTAATATTAGTAGTCTAATGTAACACTGATTATCGCAGCAGTAAATTAAACATATTTAGTATGTCTACCATCCGGGAAAACCAAGAAAACCAGGAAATATCCGGGAATTTAATTTCAAATCGGTAATTTCTTGCTGTTTATTATTTTAACATAAAACTTTAAAACATTGTTAGTGCAGTTTCGTTATTGGTATAACAAGTGTTGACCTTGCCGCTGCAATACTTGTCACGATGCTAAGCTCCCACTAAACCACATAAATATTGTTTTTTGGGAAAACGGGTCGAAAGCGGAATCTGATGTAATTCGTGATTGCCCAGATCCTCGCGGCAGGCCTTGGGTCTGGGGTCTGCTCGAAAGGAAGCCACTGCTCCATCAAGAAAGGGTCAACGGTCCCTTTGCTGGTTTGTTTTTCCGTATGTCGCCGGCGCGGGAGCGATAGGCAGTCGCAAAATGCGAAAAACGATTGCACCGAAAACTGTTTTACCAAGCGGAAAACGGTTTGGAACCCGCTTTAAAACACGCCCTCCTCTACTAAAAGTAGATTGAGCGAAATTCAAAGTCCTAGTCCAAATGGAGACCATATTCAAATTTCACTTTTTGACTTAAGCCTCTGCAAGAAATATGAAGTAAATATTGTGATATTAACGACGCCCAAATTTAGTTATACATAACAAAATATATCAGTAATTAAATGAATATGTCTTCATAAGTCTCTAACTTCACTCAATTTTTCACGCCGCACAGTGAAAAACCTTCACAACAGACGGGTTTTTTGCGATTCTGTAAAAACTACTGCGTTGAGTAATTGATATATTTTTAATAAATTGTTGATAAAACATACAAACTTCATACCGCTAGTTTTTTGACGAAATCTAGGTGTTTAAAATTCCAAATTTTTTCAATATTCTCCCTCTGGAGTGCACAGCCGTAATCAATCCCATGTAAAACAGCTTATATTTTCAGGCAAATTGCTCGAACAATAGTTCGGCTAAGGGTTAATACTTTGGGTTATAATTAGAAAGATGGGAGTTTTAGCTTCAAAATGAGGCCAAATTTATCAAATTTTAGGTGAGGTGATATTTCGCTCAAACTAGATACCTTAAGGTAAATCTCATATTCTTCCCCTTGGCAGTGTCTTCAGCAACATTCGCCCATGGCTTTCGTGGCCTACCCCGTTCTTTCTCGCCTTTCATTCCAATCTTATATTGGTATTGGTTTATGGACGGGATGAAGAATGGTAAGGCTCACGCTAAGATGAAGAAAGAAATACTAGAGGTAGATAGGGCACTGCACGTGTTAAGAGTTGGTTGTTTTTCTGACTTTCATCATAACCTACCTTAAACCGGTACCTATATTACTCAGATGATAGATGATGATGAAGAATTGTTTTTGTGTGTTTTATTTCAACTTGATGCACCAATTTTTCGAATCGCGAACGAGAAGGGTCACGCGAGGTTAACGGCCGGCCTGCTACCGCTCCTGCTATCCAAATATGTATGTTACTTTGTTTCAACACCTTACTCATGAGGTCATGAGGCTTGTTATCATCATAATGGGCCATTCAAGTATTGCGTAAGACGTTTTGGGGAGGGAGGGGGGTTGGGATTTTCTTATGTTGTCTAACGTAAGGGGTCTGAGACAGTCTTACGTAAGATATAAGTCACTTCTGAATTCGTATTTTTATCACTTTTAAAATTTATTTTCGCCTTACTTGAATAGACCCTAACGAATTCTCTACGCTGGCATCGTTTGAGATTATTTTTCCCTGTCTGCATTTCAGCCGGGCAGTATCGTGGAAATGGACGCCGTCAATCACGTTCTCTGCTTGGTAGTGACCGAAAAAAATGCCCCGGCTCAAATTTAAGATCCTTACAATTAATTAGCTGCGACGGCGTCGGGTTGTACTGTGGAAGAGTTGAAGAGGTGGAATAGGCAAGGGGAAGGGGTGCAAACCTTTTCACAGTAACTTTGAAATCTGAGATAAATTAGATGACACATAAATTGTAACTTGATATTTTGATTTCGGATTGCACAATCCCTTTGGCAGTGACTATGAAAACTGAGATACATTAGATGTCACGTAAATTGTAACTTTATATTTTGTTTCCGGGAAAAAACGCCGGCGCCATTTCCAACGGTCGCAGTTGCTATTGGTGTCTGGTTTCGCAGTGGAAAGAGAACGGGAAGACTAGTAATGGGAGGGATTTTTTTTATATTTCAAAGTTGGATCTTGATTAATTTAGATTTCTTTGCATGTGATGTCACAAAGGTATTTTTGAACAATAACGTGTGGGGATTTATTCCTATTTCCTACTATTGATAGAAAATATTCAAATCAAAATAAAATTTTCCTCACTTCATAGAGGTAAAGTGCTACTACGTACCTATGTTTAAAATATTAAAGCATAACAGTCAAGTAACTGTCACAACCTCAAGGTAAATTATGGTCAAAAACTATATGCATTACAATGTGATATATTGATAATAAAATATGATTGAATGTCTTTTGAAATTTCTCTGCAAAAACCTTGAAAATAGTGGAAAAGCACCAAAGACGGGTGAAATTCGCCATGAAAAAATCTTTTGACTTGACCTGAATTCGAACCCGGATCTCCCAATTGCCGGTCAGGTATGTTAGCCAGTTACACCACCAAGCCATCTTAATTTAAGGCGAACTTCGGCGGGATTTATACTAACAAGATGTATAACTTTGGTGCATAACTACGCACCCTTGGGAGTGTCTGCGTACCACATCATTTATGCAAACGCACTGATTAGTGGAAAAGCATTGAAAATAGTAGAAAAACCATGAAAAAACCTGGAAAAAAACTCGAATTTAATTTCATAATATTAGTAGACACATTTCAAAAGCCGTCGCTGCTATATCTTTACATTTTGATACACGTAGTGAAATGACAAGCGAAAATGCTTGGTTTGACTTGGGGGCATGGGTTCGTTTTCTCACATGAACCTCAAAGGCACGATCAGAATAGGGCTGTTTCCTCGCAGGGATAACGTAGTAGTACATATTTGGTAAACCTTTTGATCCCGTTTCCTTAATTCTGCATCGCAAGTGTTGGGAGTGGGGGAGTCTAACGAGAGGGTGTATAATTTCAAGTCCCAAGAGAAATTGTGTACAGTCGAGCTGTGATGTTGTTTTCCCCGGTAAATGGTGAATCGCTTCAATTTGATTGTATCCCTTTCCAAATCCCTATTCACTCCATGTTCGTCGCTCGTAGAGTTATCGTTTTGAACACCATCCGAAAATGCATTCATTCATAATGAGCTGTCTCTGAAACGTCGCGATAGGTGCTTGTACCTACAAGGAAGACTTGACGAGTCCACGATACAGAGTTTAAACAATGCTAATTCCTAGAAGAGTCAATTTTTGCTATCTATTCACGACCCATGGGATGGAAATGATACCATGTTATCTTACGATGACATCAGTTCACTGTTTTTCAGGCATCGGTGTCGAATCGGAAAGTTTAACATTTTCTTCCAAATTAATTTGCTCCGATGATAAGGAAGGACAATTTAGCTTTGTCTTGTTATTGCTGCAGACATAATAATGTGTCATTAACATTGAAACTTATTTACTTGCGACACTTTGTCCGAAAATCGCATCAAAAGAAAGCTTACGACGTTATTATTATTGGAAATTTTAGAAAATCAATGCGCAATGCTTTCTCTGTCTGAAACGTCGCGATAGTTGTTTCTATATACAAGTAAAACTTGACGAGCCCACGATATATACTTAGTTTCAACGACGCTAATTACAAGAAGAGTCAATTGTTGCTATCTCTTAACGGCCCTTACACATGAAAAAAATATCAATTGTTCATCTTCATCGACGACAGGTTATGTGTACGATTTACGAACATTAGAGAGAAATGTGTCTGGCGTCACTACTTATGTGGAAACGTTCAATGTCCATCATGTTGAATTAGAGAAGACTAGATTATATTCCACACTTTTAATTTCTAAATATCAACTATAGTTTCGACACTAGATACTATTTTCTAGGTTTTTCCCGAGATTGCTTACCGGTATCGGTACACACGTACCAATCGTACACGGTACCAATATTATGGACGATATTTGTAAATTTAAAGTTTGGAATACGACCTTGCCTTCTATAATATAACATATTTACCAATTATTTTAGGAAGAGATATTTTATATTGAAAGTTATTACGGTTAGCCCAATTATTAACATTTAGTTTTTGCAATGTAGAAATTTAAACTGAAATTTTCCTCAAATAAATATTTATTAGACCCGGGTTTCGATGCACTGGTCATCATCATTAGTTTTGGTGCAAGTGAAACTTCTAGTTCCGACTCTTTTTCCTTTGAGCAAATTGTTGGGTAATGGTTCGTTTTGACATTATATCTAGCTTACGGAAATGGGGAAATATTGTAAGCCAACGAAACAAACCTATTTTCATCTTTCAATTTACCATTTATCTTCTCTTGCCATCTTTTCAACCTATAGGAGAGGAGCTGTAAATCGTGGCATTTCTTCCTTTGTAATCGAAATAATTTTCTATTTTTATGCATTACGAAGAATATATCTGGATGTAGATGTTTTTTTTCAGAGAAATGGAGTTAGTTCTAATGCATTCCTTGCCTTAAGTTTAAGTGTTTTGAATATGTGTTGATCTGAACCTACTCCATGGCTATCCCGTGTACCCAACATTTTTACAACGTCTTCAGCTGTCAGCTGTAATAGGTATAATTTCCTTTAGGAGTTTTTTTATCGATTTATAATTGCCAGGAATTAAATAATTTCTCTCGTGACATAGTACTGCTTCCAGAGCGAACGGGTGCTTTCACAAATATTACCTATCATTAACTCATTTTTCTCAGGATTTGCGATTTCATCAATCAATAATGATCGCATTGCTTGATCTTTCAATTAGAAACTGTGTCCGCTAAACAAACTGGTTCTTACTGAAGTTTCTTTTTAGAGTATTATATTTCCAATTACGTTTTCCAGCTAGTGGTTTACCGCTACAAGAACCTACAATAAAACTCCAGTTAAATAATTTTTGCAAGTAAAACTTATCAAAACTTAGTTTACTTAACTTAGCTTTAACATTTTTTTTTAAACTTAGTTTTAACATTTTTTTCTTTAGTAGCGTACCTAACAACGTTTTCAATTATCTCCTAATATAATAATCTGGATACGCAATATCTTTTGTCTCCATTGAATAGCCATCAGAAGCATTATTTGAATTAAATTATCTACCATCGTGATCATTATTCAAATTGCAGAAAATATATTTGTTTTAAACAATTTTTGTTTCTACCTGGCTTACAGATAATTGAATGATTTTATGTTTATGATTATCTTTATAGGGAATTCCCTATAAAAATGACTATCCTGGTATTTTACTCATGGTTCAATGAGATGAACATTATATAATAGCTATATTACTGTTGTATCAATATTCTAAAAATAAAAGAGGGTAAATCCATCGTATTCTATAACAATGCTAGGAATTTTGAAAAGAACAAAGGACGTAGCCAAGCGCGTAGGTGCTTTAATAATCTAGATAAACTATGAGCTATCATTAAGGTGAAATTGTTTTTATTTTTCTCATTGCAGCATAATTTCACAGAACATAATTGGATCATGTATACATCTTTTCATTTGGTCATCTATTGTTTACCTATCAATTACAAATAATGATGGTGGATAAACAAATTGGACGGATCTAATCTTAAAAGGAATATTGTTCTACTTTAGCTCAATCAGATATCATTCAAGCTTAACAATAGAATTCTCTTTCGAATTAAAAAAATTACGGCCAGCCTGAATGCCTCGTTTCAGTATCGAGAATTATGAAAACCGCAATTTTTTTGTGACTAATAGATTGCAATAGGTACACAATCGTCATTGCACAAACGTAACTTAAAACCGAGAAATACTTACAATAGTGTAGGTATGCTAATTATGTTTGTAGTAACTGAGATATTATTTCCGAAAATATGTACGATTTTGAAATCCTTCTATCTTCCGATAGTGTAAAATTGTGGTCCTTTTGTTGAACGTTTGTGAACGTTTGTGTTTGAAATGTTTGAACAATGTAATATAATACCTGATGACAGGTTTATCTTTATTCTTCCTTCATTCTGCAACATATATCTCCCTTACCGAGTCATCTACCTTTACATTAGCATTAACTTCTTGCTTACAAGGACAGCACAAGATAAGCATTGGCGGAGATGGGGCCCCGACTTCCCGCGGGATGAACGCCCTATTTCCCGGGAGTGATAAGGGAGGGCTCTCCGCTCACCCACAAACAAATCGTTTTGACTGCCAGTAGGTTGTTTTACACGTTGACTTCTCATTTAAAAATCGGGGTTCACTATATTTCACTGTAATTTTGTGAGATTTCAACATAATTAAAATTCCTTTTAATATGAACGTTAATTCCAATGGAAACCTTACAATACGAGATGTAACTTCACATGTAATCAATGATTCATGCCTCAATAAAAAAAACATCTTTCATCATGGTTGCATGGCCATTTTTTCACGCACATACCTAGGACGGCACCAATCATACTGGATTCGAAAGCCTTCCTTCAGTGCTGCAGTGGTGCTTACTCAATGCGCAAAGGTGGAACATCATATCATAGTCCCAAGGAGCATTGTAACATTGCTGAGTGAACGCATCTGTTCCACTATACACGAGGTATTTTCGCTGTACAAAGTAGCTTTATGTTCTAAACATTGAAATCATACCAAAACATAGACAAGCCAATAGCTTTCCGTAAAATGTGAATATCTTTCACCGTGTCTAATACTAGAGGTATCTAAATTCATTTTTATCTTTTGATCTATTTCATGAATAAATTTTACCAATGTTTTTCACCTAGGTAGATATCAAAATTACCTGAAAAAAATATCAATGGAATATCAATTAACAATCAAGCTCTAACGTTTAAATCAAAGCAAACACAAAATGCAATGTTCCCTTTGAAGGGACGAGAAGTATCGCTACACATGGTTAATTAACTGTATATCCGTTTAATCCGCTTCCCAACAAGTTTCAAAGTTTTTTCTTAGAAATGCGTTGTGCTACGAAATCAGTACCTAATTAAGCTGTTGAAAACGTGTTTTAATTATGTAAGATACTATTCCACTTTGTCTCGACAAACTTTATTGAAATTATCTCAACAAGAAAATGCTATCAGTTGAGAGTCGAGTCTAAATCAAGGTAAACTTTTCTTTCCAATCAATTAATGAGACCATACCTATGTAACTTTAATGAGACCATGCCTAAAGTTAATTTAGAACGATCTTCAGAGATAAATAAGTATAATTGAGTGTGTCCGATAATTTTCCCGAGTCAGTTTTCCCGAAACCCGAATAAACTGAACTAAGTTATCTCCGAAAAAATAACCCCGAATATTTTTACAGAATGCATGTTTCCCGAAAAATTTTGTTTGCCAATTACAATTTTTATTTAATAATTTCCATGCACCATATTATCGAATGACAATATTATGCGACATGATTTTTAAATAATTTCATCCCATTAGATTTTTCTACTCTTTGAAATTTTTTATTAAGAAATTAAGAGAAAATTATTTATTTCATAGGAATATCCACCCATTGCAAATTTATTTCCGACTCTATCTGCATTATTCATTGCGAATTGATTATGCAAACGACTTAAGGTATACGCAGATCCACATTCCACTAAAATAATAATACTTAAGGTAATTTGATACTGCTTGTTTCCATGTAACTAGATCGTTGCTACATAAAACAATTAATCGGAATTTTTGGCTTGGGATGAATATATTCATGAATTTTGGTTCGGGAAAATAGATTCGGGATAATTTTTTTCGGGAAAAACTCGTCCAGGTAATTCGATTTTCGAAAAATTGACCGTGAATCACAATGAAGTACCACTTGAATCGCTTATCTGCTATCATTTTCAATTTTTTAAGGTAGATACCATATTTTTATCCGAAATCAATTTAATTATGTTTATTGCGCAGAAGGTGATTCCTCATGTGACTGCGGCGTAGGTATTCTTTCATTTTCCTCAGAAATAACGTGCAAGTCGGTATGTGTCAATCTTTGGCGATTGATGATCTTAAATTGAGGAGGACATAGACATTAACTGAAAGCATAGAGACATGTAACATCTTCAGGAATTGTTCGAGGACGTAGAATGTTTCAGATGCCATATGGAGACAGAACTTAGACAAACGTATGAATGAGATAAGGTACCTATTATGGGCCGAAATATAGAGTGAAGATCAGGAATTTAGGGTAAATTGGCAACAATATGAGGGCAAAAGATGGCAAAAGTTGTGTAGATTATGAGTATGAGAATTTAATTCGTTAAAACTAATAAACTATTGCAGGTTGTTTTGATAAATTTCATATATTCTATATAAATTTTCATTCATCGACGAAGGAAGCATTAAAAATGTTTATTTTTAGCTTTAAACTGTAAATGACATATAAAAATTGTTTGCTTTCTTAATCATTAGTTATATAATCAGGTATTAAATCATTTATTGACGTAAGTTTCTATAAATGTAGTGCCTGAATTAGCTTGGGCGAAAATCTGCGAAAAAGAACATTTTGGAAATGTTTTTTCTGTTGCCAATGATCTCACTAGCATTGAGAAATTCACAAAAAAAAACATTCGTTTACTTGCTGTTTGATAAAACATATCCGCGGATCAGATGCTTCTAATTTGGAATAAGTATTTCATTTGCTTCCATGAACGTAATTCAATTTCGACTCTCGGACGAATTTTCGAATCTACTGGAATCACACACATGCATTTGCATAACGTAATTGCCTCTTTCTCCGCCGATTCGATTATCCCCAAAGACTCGCAACGGATCACAAGAGGATGTCTTAGTGCAATGGATTCGATTTAGGGAAACTCTGCCCTTAAGACACTTGAAATTTCCTCTGAAAGCCTGGAAAATGGAAGAGCATTCTGAGATGTCTTAGCAGCGTAACGCAGGATGAAATGTCAGTTATTTAGAGAGGTAAGCAGGGAATGCTTTGAGAATTTCCGCGAAAGTAGTTTTAAATTATTATCCTGCTGAGGAGGGAAAAATTGTATTTTAAAAATGTAGTCAAATTATAGATATTATCCGCCAGGTCGAGGGTTCTAACCTGTATCCCCGATAGTCATCGCAGTGGAGGCGTTTAGTCACGTGTCCATTAAAAATTCAGATCGGATGTCTAAGGAGATTCGTCCGGATCTTCCGTTAAACCAATTTTCACGTCTTCATTTAATCTCCGGATCCCATTTATCCCGGCAAAATAAGCCCTGGGTTCAACCCATAGTCTACTGAATTAGTGCTGAGAGTTATAACTCACTACGAAGCCGAATGTAACTACAGCCCAAATTGAATTCTCGCGTAGAACCGAACAAGTTAAAACTACTAAGCTTGGGTAAAACAATGCATTAAAAGATCACGGATAATAACCTTAATTAATTGCGCATAGTACTAGACGTGATATCAACAGACTGAGTAAACGCTGTAAGTCCAAACTCAATACTAAGCCGGATATAACTCAACTGAATCTTCACGTAGAATTGGACTAAGTTAAAACTCCCTAGCATGGGGAAATTCCACAGGATAAAATCATTCGTCTTGACCGGAATTCGAACCCGGACTCCGTAAAGTTAACGCCGTGGTTTGTCCCGGTATCCTCAGAATTCGTCCCTAGCAATATCATGATACCTGCCCACAGATTTCATTAATTGCTCAGTGAGAGCAAGCACTCTTAGCTAATATCCATTAGGATGATTTAGGATGAGTGACATCAGGGATGTGTGGCAATTCTTTGAAGAGCTCCAAAATATTTGGACGATTGCGGGATTCATCGGAAGTTTTACACATTCTTTAAAATAAATGGAGATTACCCTCTTTAGTACAATGGTGTGGGGTGACACATTCAGTGCTTTCACAATAAAGTGCACCGATTAATAACCACGTGTTCGCGCGAAAATGTCTCCGTGGCGTAAAATTAATGACATGTCTCAACTAAAGAGGTGGATGTATCACTCACATTTTTCATGACTCGCCCGCCGTAAAAATTAATAGCGCAGAGAAAACGTACGTAATAACATGAAAAGAAAAGAAAAGTGCCGAGATAATTTTTTTCCACAGCAAACAGATATGCCTACGTAATACTGTAGCGAAGAAAAATGCCGGTATAATTTTGCCCGTTGAGAAATATATCTACAATACACCGCAGTCTAGCCTGAGAACGATAAATTAACCCGCTTTCGGCTTATCACACTCACAGGGTCGCACAGGCATACACCGTCACGAACAATTTTTATCACACGCCTACCTTGATTAAGGGAGCGCCTTCTCTGCGTTGTATTTTCTTCTTCTTTCTTCAACACCCTTCCTGCTCTCAAGCCTTGTCTCTTCTTCCTCTTGGAAAAATAATCTTCGTGAAGAAGGAAAAAAGGGTGGCTTCAAGCACGACACGTCAGGAGTTTCTCGTAGGACTTATCTTGTCCTTCACTTAATTTTTTTTTAACTCGACCGTATTTTTTTTCACCGCACTTTAGCAAAAGGAGTCGTCGGCGATCGACCACGCCGTTCCCGGTTGGGGCTGCGCGCGCGCTAAGCCCTGGCTGCCGTCACGATATAAAACCCCGCGCTCGACGCGGACTGGGAATTTAAGGAGGTCTGTATTCAGCGGCGAGCAGACCACGACTGAAGCGACTCTCCGACCCGGCGCTGCTACACCAACTCCCTCCCTCTTTCCACACCCCCTCCGGGCCACGCTCCGGCTGCCCCGTCGGGGCGCTGCGCCCTCTCCCCCTTCCCGTGTAAGTAGTAGAGTCGTCTAACTCCGCGTCTACTATCCGTGTGCTGCCTGCCCCCCCATGACCAGTAGCTCGGTAGGTTATGGGCCCGACCGGCCGGCATACGCCTTCTCCGTTTCTCCTCATTTGTACTTCTCCCTTATTCCCCTTTCATCTCCTTTAAGGTAGTTTCACTGATATATCACTTCATTTGGAATTGGATGGATTTTACCCCATATTAAATTTTAAAAAACTCATATTTTCAATGGTATCATAATACTAACCCCTTGCCGAACTACTTATCGAGCAATTTTCCTAAATATATGAGCTGTTTTACATGGGATAGATAGCTCCAGGGGAAGAATATCGAAAAAAAACTAACCGTGTGTAGTTCGTATACTTTCACAACTATTTATAAAAATTTATCAATTACTGACCGCAGTAATTTTACTGAATCGCAAAAAAACATCTGTTGTGACGGCTTTTTCACATTATACCATGAAAAAATGAGGTATTTATTTAATTAGGTACTGAGAATCTTTGCCATACATAGCTATGTTTTTTCGGCATTTATATTACAATATCAACTTCATACTTCTTATTGTCGCTGAAATTAAAAAATAAAATTCTAATATGGTCTCTGATATGACTTGTGAAATATCTCGCTCAAAATACCTTAATCCTATCTTTTTTCTCTTCTTTCGCAAAAATGGATTAAGGAATTTTTTAAAACAATTACGGAAATTTTCGTTATGAAAGCCAAATAAATTAAAAGTTCTCAGTGTTATAGAAAGGATCCCAAAGTTTATTCAACAATAGAATCTCGTTATGTTGCAATTATGTTTTTAATAAACTGTTAATTTTCTCAGAACGTCTGCTATTGGTAGTATCTTCAGTTATTTTTGGATTTCGATATTTCTGATGAGCCAAGGAGCATTGCAAATTGATAGTGTTTTGCGTTTTGTTTTGGAAACAAATCCGATGGAGGAGTTGTGATTCGGTGGCATGACTGGCATATTTATATTCTGATTGCAAAATATTAATACAAACAGATCCTTCCCTACCGTTTTGTGGCCATTCATGTATTACGTAAGACGTTTTGGGGAGAGAGGAGGGTTGGGCTTTTCTTACGTTTTCTCACGAAGGGGGATAAGGGGGTCCGAGACAGTCTTACGCAATATATAAGTCACTTCAGATTTAGTATTTTTATCACTTTTTATAATTATTTTCAGAGGAAAAATCTAACTTTTTAGGATCACCGCCGTGGCGGTACGCCTGAATGTATGCTAAACTATAGAGAAACGTACAACCAAAGATCACATGATTTGCGATTTTTGCGTACAGAGAATCACGAAATATCGAAAACCGTTTTCTATATCCGTGATGAGGTCAGTTTTTGCGCATTATGACATAAAATACCCCATAGTTCACTGGCTATGTCCATGGTTTCAAAAATGTCTGATAACTTACGTATGATTGGGAGGGGAGGATTCGTGAAATCTTACTTTGTCTTACATGGGGAGGGTTAAAAAGTGGTAAAATTTGTCTTACGTAATAAAATTGAGTAATCTGGTAATAAATAACTGGTAATTCTGTGATAACCCCCTCAGACCCTCCTCCTTGAATGAGAGTTGACGGAAAAATAAATGTTCCCAGTCCGTTTCTGCCACTTCACGAAAACATCGATTGCATCCCCGCCATAAAACTTAATCTTACGTGTCGAAAGTTGGGGAGCGTGGTGGCCTAGTGGGTAGAGCGCTTGGCTACTGATCGAAGGGTCCCGGGTTCAAATCCGGGTGAACCTTTGGACGCCCGAGTGCGAGGTGGCCCAGGGAAAGGAACTGGCCCCCCTACCCTGTGAATGGGTGAAATTCACACGCCTGTGGCTTATTCCGGGGTGAGTTTTACTCTCACCTTTCCAAACCAACCTTCGGGTTGAATCACTACAATAATACCGCAATAATAGGCATGTATCGAAACTAGTAATCCCGATGAAAGTAATACTTTCGGAACATTTCTCACGTCAAGAATTGGTTAAAATCCTTATTGGTTTACCTTACGCATGGGTTTTATGATTTTACGAGGATATCAACTAAATCTTGCCGCGGAAACATCACGCAAGTATGTCTTTAATCAGGAATTCGCGTTTCAGCGTCTAATGCATCATCACCAAGTAGAACCCTGGGAGGCGATCATTTTGGTTCTCCATAACGCGTGCGCCACTTTATCGTAATATTTTCGATTGCACTCATGAGAGAGTAAACGTGATTGTCATTCTTCAAATTTTGTGGGATTCTTCAAGTCACTAGTTATAATTGATGGAGTGCGTTCTTAGGACAGTAGCTGTGTGAGTAGTGCCCTTCTACAGTGGTTTGCGTTTTGAATGTAACAAAGCAATGAAACTTGGCATTAAAAGAAAAGCATTTTTTGACTTAACCGGGATCCAAACCCAGATCTCCCAATTCCTAAAATGTGGGCTGGTGATAAGAACACCGAATTTGATTAAACCCCCGCTGAGTTTTTCATTTCACTGAGATGGCTTGACTGACCAACGCACCTGACCGGCAGTTGGGAGATCCAGCTTCGAATAGGGTAGTTTCCTTCATCAAAGAAAACAGAATTCATTAATTGCGATAGGTGCCCCACCAGAAACGTATTCATTACACGCAAATTATATGGATTAAAAAGTCTTAGTTTCCAAGAAAATTGAATGTTAATTTTCAGTTAATTTGAAAAGCCTCGGAAATGGCGGGACAGCGGCAGCTTCTATGATGACGTAACAGGTAGATAGTCAACATTGCGAGGCATATGGAATTATCTTCGACTGTACTTACTATTGTATTTTAGAGTCCCTAAAATCTGGTGAACATGTATTAATATACCTCGATTAAAATGCTCAAAGTTCGGAAAGTCTCCTCCATTGAGCATGCCATTAAAAGACGTTTTCTAAGCTCCTACGCTCCCTGCTAGTACAGAACTACCGCGAAGGCGTTCTTCGCGGCAAGCGTCGCATGCGCAGTGAAATGAATAACGAAACTGCGTACCTGTGACTTCGCGTTCTGTGGTGTTCCGGCTTAGATGTTTACGTTTTGATCACTTTCGTTTTGACAAACATTTCCTTTATCTCATCTTCTATTCCTTTCATTTACCATTCCTATAATTCATATCTTGCATATTCCATTAGTTACCTTTCATCATCAGTTCCTTTTGCTGATATACAGAGCCACAAGGTTAAATGAGAAGAAGTTCAATGGCTTTTCAAACTGGTTATGTACGGACAATCTACCGAAAGTGGATGTGGCCATGGTGTTGGAGCTCTTTAGAGAAGATGTTCGGTTTAGTGCAGGTGAAATATCAGAGAAGTAAAGCAAGGTACTCTCTTCTGACAGCTTTGAACCACAAAATTCTCCTCTTCTCGCTTAGTGGAACCGCGACGTAAGCTTTCTTGCTATCGCTAATTGTTGTTGTTGTGTGACACTGCGACACAAAACAATTTTTATAAAGCAATGTTCTCGGAGGCATGTTACTTGGGGAATATGATGCTGATCAGCTGATGCAGTGAATCACGAGTTCCCATCAATGGTCTGTGATCACGGTGAGGGGTGATCAACGCATTTTAGTTGTTTCAGTATTTGCTCATACATATAGTTTGCTTCGAGATTTCGCCATCCATTATGCTATTGACGGTAAGCCTTTTTTGCTAATTTCATGTTCTGGCAATGACACCTCGACAAAGTGGATGAATTAAATTAATGTGTATTCGTATCATAGCTGCGGCGCAGCACCTGCTCTCCGTATAGTTATTAAGTGACGATTTCGTGCTTGCTTGCGGGAAATATTTCGAAATGAATACGAACAAAATGGTTTATGTCATGCTTTTCATACTAACTTTACCTAAAAAAATATGAGCTAGCACCATTAATTTGAGAATATATTATTATACGATTTTCATTCCCCATACCGTAACCATAAATGTGTTTCATTATTTTGATGAGGTTTCTCTCTGCGACTAGAGCAGCTAAATTAATAAATAAAGCTCATTTCCATTTTACACCAAGTTTACTTTTGTAAATGGTTTTTTTCCCGTCAATAAATTTATTATTATTATTAAAGCTTTCTCGGCGGACGTCGTCTGCAGATAAGCAGCGGCGGCGAACCACCTAGCGGCAGATTGCGGTAGTTGCGTACGTACCTGTGATGTCACACGTAGGATTAACCAGCATGCAATAGTTTGCCGTCGCGTTTTCGCGCCGTTGAATTTTTTCACTTTTTAATTAATAAGGAAAAATACTTATCGACATTTAAAAATCGAACGGCTTCAAATACGTACTCCAGAGGTTATAAACTTCAGATCTAGGCAATAAAAAAAAAATAGGAAACCACCCTATTCATGTAAAGTAAAATCATTTTTTTATCGACGTATTTCAATGCTTTGGCGTATATAATTTAACCCGTGACTGCGTACCACGTCATTTTTGTATTTTGCTGTGATTTTGGCATTGTTAGTAAAAAAAAAACTATTCATAGTTCTCTGTCGATCAGCTTTGAAATTGCATGTATTAGAGTATGTAGATTAAATGATGCTTCGATGATTGGGCCGAAATAATGCATTTACATGTGAGTCACACAGCCATCTATCTGATTTTCATCAGTAAACAGCACCATGAGTATTGCAGGAGGAAATTATAGAGGGGCCATCCAGGCCGAAATAGGTAATGTATCTTAATGTGAGTCACGCAGCCATCTGGCTGATTTTCACCAGTAAACCACACCATGAGTATTGCATGCGGAAATTAAGGAGGACCATCTTTGCACCATTCTACCATACTTCATTGTTACTTACTCATTACTTAGTTTGAGTTTCATTAACCCACCATTGGTTGCGCAATGAGATTTTCTCTCACACCAAATTTAAACTCGTGCTCACTTTGTAATCATGAGTTAGATTAAGTTTCCTTTCCTTCTAGCTGACATTTTATCTCTTCCTAATGACCGACCGTCTCAAAAAGTATAAATGAAGCGTCCGCAGTTGTGTAATGACATGTCTGATACCGTCGGCTACAAGTTGTGAGACTTTTCCTCATCGCAAGACCACTGACGTTAGTGTTTTTGTATCACTCAGTTGCGTTACACTCTCGCAGCATGCGGGCAAAGTTGATTCATTTCGTGGAGAGCTGATATTTTAGTGCAAATTTATGAGTTTTAAGAATTTATGTCCTCATAAATAAATATTTCTTCATAAGAATGGTAATTTTCTTCGTTTATACCCAATGATATCCTCGCCAATAAAATTAGCAATGATTAAGTAATTGTGTATCTGTGGAAATCATCGTTTCACATGAACATTTAGATAAATAAATAAAATCTATATATGGTGTAATATATTGCCAATAAACGCTCTATTCTAGATAATCAATGATACATATGAGTATGATAAAATGTCTCACACGCGACCGCTCGCGTGATAGGTAGCTTCGCGACCACTCTTGGGTTAAAAATGAAGGAAGACCTGGTGCTTTCCCGAATAATGAGATACAGGAACTTTCCTTGGGTTTCCCATCGTGTTCAAGTCTTCTGGTGGGCCAACTTTGACGCTCATGACTCATCTAACGAAAACTGTCCAAATGGCTATGTTCTGGTTAGTCGGACATCGAAACGCTGGCCTAGATGAAGTCTTTGACCCGGAGGGCAACCCGAGAAAAGTTACTGCGTATATTGAAATTATTTATATGCATTGCAAAGTACTACTTAATTTTGAAATAATTTCCCCCCTTGTACATTCCACACTCTTTTATTTTTACCGCCCATGATTTCGACATAAAAATTCATTTTCAAGTTTCAAGAAAATAACATTATATGTCGAAATCATGGTCGGTAAAATTAAAAAAGTGTAGAATGTAAAAAGCGAGAAATTATTCCATGTTTCGCGTTTCCACAAAGATAAACCTGAAACTGTAACTTATATTACTTATTTATAACCATTTTGAATTTTTTTAAATAATCGTTCTATGCACTGGTTTTTTCCTCGGAATAATCAATCCCTACTTCTCTTTTTTCTTCTTATTCTATTCACAATCTCCTCTTCGTCTTCTTTTTTTCCCTCCTTTCACACGAATACCCTCGAATTTTCCGGGACCCTTAACCCGTTCAATCCAACCCTTCAAGGAATACCCTTTCTACTTCTCCACTCTCCTTTAGTGTCTTGTGCTATCGTTCTCGGTCGCTCTTTATTTTTCTCTCTCAAAGGGTCAGACGCCCAAAATCACTTTCTACGATCGCCTCATCGTTCTCTCCTCCTTTTTTTCTAAATGCCTTGACATCATTCTTTCCTTTAGGTGTTAACGTTAACATTCCCAACTGGTTCTCTATTTGTCTTCACCCCTTTCCCTTGTTCCTTATCTTCTTGCCCCTAATTTTCTCCAGTGTATGTGCAAAAATACATACTACAGTAGAACCCCGGTTAACCGAAATAAAGGGGGGAGAGCCGTTTCGGATAACCAATTTTTCGGTTAAACCGTCATATGCTAAAAATAGCCTATTGACATGGTGTGTAGGAAAAATGAATTTACAAACAATGTCTATATAATACAGAGTTTTATTTCAGCTACAAAAAATGTTATAATGGGTTAGAAAATACTATAAACTGAACAACTGAAGTTACTACAGCATTGTACATTACGTATTACAGAAATCAGTGATTATTTTTTGCTTATAATTATTTACGGAACTGTTTCGGTTGACCCGGGTTCCGGTTAACCCGATTTCGGTTAACCGGGGTTCTACTGTATGTACATGTATAAAATCCGTGGTTAACGCCACTCCTCGTTGGCCAACGTGCATTTATTCCGGCAGACAACGCTGTCCGGCCACCGGGAGCCAGAAACTGAGGTGGAAGAGGAAACGCCTTTGATTAGCTACTCGCTCTGTGAGTAGGGAACCAGGGGAACAATTGCTACCAACACGAGAACTTTGGTAAGTTGAGATGCTTCGCTCCTACCTGCCGTCCCATTTCGACTCATCTCACAATGAGACTTCAAGATAGAGTACCCGATAAAGTCATGCGGCAGGATTCCTAGATTTCTCAGTGAACTAATATGGCCATAGTACCGCACTAGGTAGTTGTCAACCAACAAAATAGTATTCATAGATCGCTAATAATCCTAACAGATGAAAAAGTGAAATAGAGGTGCTATTTCGCACTCGCCCGGTCACACCTTGAATATGCAGCGAGCATATGGGATCCGGTGCAGAAAGACTTAATCCGGGAACTTGATAAATACAAAGGAAAGCTGCGCGATTCGTCAAAAACTGCTACGGGCGTACAGACAGCGTTACACAGATGTTAAACGAATTAGGCTGGGAGCCGCTAGAGACTCGGAGGCTGCGCGCTAGGCTTAGATTGCTTGAACAATTGAGAATAGATATCTTTCAGAGCGACACGGAGAACATCATATTAGAACCCCACTATATTTCCAGGTCCGACAGAAACGATAAATTAAGAGAGATATTTTGCCGAACGGATAGGTATGGGAATTCGTTTTTCCCCCGAACAATAAGGGACTTAAATAAATGCTAGGCGTAATTTCATTAGAGCGTTTCCTTATTTATATGTAAACGGCTGGTGTTCTAACACCCCCCGCCACACGCCTATTGAGGCGGCTTGCGGGGTAGTATGTAGATGAACAGCTCCAAGTGCGCTACTATTTTAGTAGCTGGTTCCCCTGCCTTTTTTAGAGACTCTAGTATATATTGCGGCCTGTCACAAGCAATCCAACTCCGGTAATATCTTTCAGTCATAATGGAGATTTTAAAGAAAAAGACCAAAGATGCTGGTGAAATTGTTTTCCTCGAGTCTAGCAGATGCGGTGTGTAGTTTTGCTTCTGGATCAAACTAAACATTTTAATTATTTATTCTTAATCTCAGACGCCGTGTTTCTGTACACAGTTGTGCTTCATTATTTTATTCAACGAAAGTGGATGAGTTAGGGAGGTCATTAATGTGGTTTCGAGCGTTTTTTCATCTCGTTAACCACTGTTTGGCCGCAAACCATAGTACAGCGCATATAGTCGTCTGGGTGTGATGACTGTGTCTGAGGATGCCAATTTTATTTTTGAGTTCTTTTGGCTATAGTGATGTTCATTTGTGAAATAATATGGCTGCGAGCATATAGCGGTTTTTACCACGTTTTTATTAGTTCGGTTTCCGTCATGTCTGTCTGTCTGTCCGGGTGGAATATTGCAATCGAGTTTAAACTAACTTCCCGATCAGCTAGAGACTTGAAATTTTAACCATAGCTCAGAAGTGGATGACAATGCAATATTATCTATCTATTATAACATTTAATTGATTGATTAAATTAACAATTAATTAATTAACGTATTTCCTGATGTGATAGTAGAGGATTGTAATTTTAACCATAGCTGAGAAGTGCATGACAATGCAATGTTAGCTAATGTTATAACAATTAATTAATTAATTAACGCTTAATTAATTATTTCAATTCCACACACTGTCAGCTGAATAGATCCTGAAATACATCGGGAATTTCCTATGTGTCCCTCTCAGAGTCTCATCAAAATTTATACAATAGATTGGAAACTTTCACCCGGGCATAAGGCAAAAAAGCAGAAAATAATTAATTAAATAAAAAACAATTTTTAATATACCACGTTTTTAAAACGGACTAAAAAGTATAGAATAATTTTCCCTGGGCCCTTCTAAATTTTTGAGGGCGAATGTTTAGTGTTTATGGAGATATTTGTAAGACTTGAAGAGAAAAACGTCGGGCGCAGGCAGTAGATAATAGAAATAGATAATCCGGATGAATTCACAACCAATTTCAGTGCATTGCAAATGGTATTAATTGTGGGAGTTTGCTCAATGACACCTGGTCCCTTTACTCCATAATTATCATGGGTTGACTGCGCCTCACGTTTTTCTCTTCAAGTCTTACAAATATCTCCATAGCCACTAAAAATTCAACCTCTAAAATTTAGAAGGGCCCAGGGAAAATTATTTTAGACTTTTTAGTCCGTTTTAAAAACGTGGTATATTAAAACATTTTTTTATTGAATTAATGTTATAGAATGCGTCGTGGAGGAAGCCTCATAAACAGTTTACAATTGCATATTAGTTGTCGTAGTTATTATATCAAGTGAGGAGCTTAAGAGTATTAACCCGAGCATATTACTCTTGTGTTGTCGTAGAAAATATGCATTTATTATATTGATGTAAAGACGTAAAATTGTTTTCCTATTGAACTGTGAGCATTTCGCATATGCGATAATTGTAATTTCAAGTCTGTTTACATTTTGTCGTAAATTCATATTCCGTTTCGCTGTTATTTTTGTTTTGGTTTCAGAGCGTTTTTATGGTTTGTGTTGTTGTGAAAGAAAAGTGTTGTTTCCATAACTTCAGTAGTTTATTGTATTTTCTTTTGTTTTTTTCTCCATCATGGGGATATGAAATCACTTTCTGCTTATTTAGTGCTCGAAAAGGATTCGTGAAGGTGCAAATATCATGATGAAATCGTGAAATTGTCAACTGTACCGTGTGCATTGCACACGGTACAGTTGACTTGCACACTTGAATGAACTTGCACACTGTGCAAGTTCATTTATTGTTTGCATATTGAAAGATATGTCTGAGAATGTTAAATCTGTTCCATTTTCAGCCATTCACTTATGGTAAATATTTTCCTTGCGTGTTTTTTTTTAATTGGCGGAAGGGTGAATACCTTTTAAGCAAGCTCTGTGTGTTTTAATATAAGCAAAACCTTTATTTGGTACAATTGTATGCAGTTAGTTATTATTTGATGCAATGAAACTCCTGTGTGGAAAATTGAGTTTACTGATTTTAAGAAGTATCTGCGCACGTTTTTTCGTCCGACACCTTGTATGGCAAATAATAAAGATAATGGATAGCCTAGATAGATAGTTATTTTAGATTTTCCCTTACAATAACAGTAAGAGTTTGCAGAAGATAGGTAGGCTACTTGCCGCGCAGGTCTGCGCCAGGACCTCTTGCGAGAGCTAGACATGTTGGTAAAAGTTGCTCATTTATGGTAAGAAATATACTAATTTAGAAAGTATATGGTAACATACACGTACTTATATAGTAGGAAGTATAAGCATACAGAAGGAAGAGCATAAACTTATTTTAAAATAAAATAACAATTACTCAAATAAATCTGTTCCATTGCCATTCTTCGGGAACTCAGGATTTTCAACTACATGTTTATGGAACTAGGTGTGGTTAAATTTTTCTCATCTAATGAATTCTCAAGTTGAATTAATTTTTCATGTTCACATGGATTATGCACATGTATCTTTAGTTACCTCTGTCCGTATGTTTTCTAAATGATCGATTCCATTTTATGGCCTTATCCAGTTTATTCTTTGGCTGGCCTTGTCCTACTTTATGTGGCTTATGTAATTCCCATGGTAATACGCTGGCCATCATTACACAGGAGTACCGTTGAACGCCTGTGCCATTCAACTAAGTTTCTCTGGAGATACTTCGCTATTTTATGTGTAGAAAAATATTGAATAGTAAATTGCTTTTTATACACTGGAAATCAGTATATTTACAATTATTAATTAGAGTATTTCTTTCCTCATCAGTGGAGACCTCTGTTTTTTCTTGTGGCTTAATCATCTGTGAATAATTTCTCATAGAATAAGCGAAAAGGACTTACGATAGCAACGTGTATGTCTCGACGTATCGTCAAAATTTTATATTTGAAAATAAAGCATGCAACTCATAGTTGTATCGTTTCCCATTGATTAAATTAAAATGCATACATTTCAGTCGTAATTGTCTACAAATCTCTTAGACGATCATTAAGCTCTGCGGTTAGATTGAATGGTATTCGAGTCGTAACGTTGAGTAATGGTGGACTAAAAGAGCAATGGAGTTTTAAAATTGCACAAAAAACTACTTGCTTAAACAGATCACTATGAAAGTAAGTAATTCATCTACATCTCAGCCCTGGATGGAACGGTATCAAATGCATGGGTAGGCGTCGGGTGCATTTTGCTTGAAATGGGTAAAAAAAGTTTAAGGAGGTTCCACCGAGACTCTGTGGGTAAAATCAAATACCACATTCCAATTATTACAATAATTTGTAAAAAGAATCCTGTTTTCGCTGATAACATGCGTTCGTTATTGACTACTCAAATTAAGTTAGAAGATATGCTGATTTTTCACGAATTAAGTTTTAATGAACACTTTTTTGTAGCCATAGAGGCCTACTACAGCTGCATTTCTATGGAATTACCACATTTTTACTTCAATTACTGCAGTAATTACTCAAAGGCGGTAAGGTGCATCTGTTTTATTTTTAACCAAAGTCTCGGAAGTTTTCGCATCTTCTAAACAGTTTTCCGTGAAAATAGCATTTATATTAGGTTAAAAAGATACTATTTTCCTCATGTTTCACGCACTCTCGCATTTAAGGTGGTTTGAGCGAGATAGTTCCCTAGTCATAATAGAGACCATATTCGTGTTTTAATTTTTAATTTCAGCGCCTTTAAGAAGTACGAAATAAATATTGTAATATTAATTTCGCAACGATGTAGTTATATATGAGAAAAATTCTCAGTAATTAAATAAAAGAAGCTACATAAGTCCCTAACTTGACTCATTTTTCCCACCGTACGGCTGAAAACCCTTCAAAACAGCAGGTTTTTTTTTCGATTCCGCAAACATTTCTGTGGATTGTAATAGATTATTTTTTGTAAATAGTTGACAAAGTATGCAAACTACACACCGTTAGTTTTTTGACGAAATCTAGGTGCTAGAAGTTCCTAATTTGTTAAATATTCTCTCTCCGGAGCGCACAGCCGTAATCTATCCCATGTTAAACAGTTAATATTTACAGGCAAATTGCTCGAAAAGTACTTTGGCAAGGGGTTAAAATGTTTATATCATTGGAAAGATGAGTGTTTTCTTTAAAATGAGGCTAAATTCATCAAATTCAAGGTGAAGTGATTTTTCACTCTCACCACCTTAACATCATGTAATTTTAAGTCCAATTAGCGATAAAATTATCATGCAATTCGCGCATTTTATGGTTGTTCTAATTCTGGCAACCCTTCTTTCATTGATTTATCCTAACGTGGAACAGGTTACACCGCGTACCTTAAGCTTCGAAAATGAGATCAATCTTAGGCTTTGGAAAACCTTTTGTTGAATTTCTCTTCAAATAGAATAGTTGGCCTTAGGTGAATAGCCTTTTCACAATTCTTTATTTTTATCCCAAAAAAATTCCGAGTAAAACGAATTGGATAGGGTGGATAAACTCAACTACTAGAGTGATAAACTCAACTACTACTACAACTGGACTAGAGTGGTAAAACTCAAAATTTCCTCTTTCACTCTCTTCAGGTAAATTTCTCCGAAAAAAACTGTGAAATAGATGAGGAATTGAAATATTTTTTGGCAGTTGTTAAGGATTAAAGTTTAAACATTCCCTCCGCCTACCTGAGCTCCACCATCCTAAATCTCGCCTTCCCTCGGGTGACGAATTCAACTAGAATGATTCATTTCTCGTCCAAAAAAATTATCATTTTTGTCCAATCCTTCCCTTTTTTATTCGAAGGCTATCTGTCATATAATTTTTCAAAAAAGCTTTTTTTCAGAGGGTCGATTTCTCGGATGAATGTATCCTGTCACACTAATTACGATTCTGAGAGAATGAATTCTTGCATTGGAAGTATTGTAAGCCTTTCTAGGGTCGGGAATTTTGGGTAATTAGCTCAATTTATTAGGATTTCACTGCTTGATAACCCTGGGAACATAAAAAATGAAAGGAGCTATAAGCTGCTTTCAAAGGTTTGTGTTTTCCCGTGGAAAAGCCAAATTTTACGGCTGTATATGACTTGTGTCGCCTAAATGACTGCATTATAAATAAAAGGAGTACTGAATTTGATTTCTTGAAAATTCTCTTACCACTGTATTTGTCTAACAGTAAGTGTTAAATTTGAAACATCTCAAACTCTTTGTGTTTAAATTTAATACACACTTTCAGCGAAAAACTGTCGAAATCCTTTAAAAGATTTGCGGCTATAAATTACTATTTGGTAAAGAGGAAAATAACATTTTTTCTACTTTTCTCCATATGATAGTCATTTTGTATGCAAAGCAGATATTTTCAAATAACCGTAAAACTTTCTTAGGTTTTATTCGCATGTATACTATGCATTGTTCATTGCAATTGACAGTCATTTTATTATGACTTCGTAAATCTGTGTCAATTTGTTTTCATTCAGCCATTACCCTTTTACCCTGAGGAAACGTCTGAAAATTGAGGATTTTGACTCGCAGTAAAGGCGAGTTAAATTTGCTGCATAGAATAATTTCGAATATTCCCACCTTAACACAATTTGTTTACGGAAGGCAGTAATTGCTCCTAATTTTTTTAATTTAATTAAAACAATAGGATTCCCTGAAATTCATCTTCATCTACGAAATACCGTATAACCTACCTACATTGGTGTGTGGCACGGGGTTATCGCACATCAGACATGAAATAATTGTCTTGGTTCAAGGTCAAACCACACACATTCCCCTGCTCGCTAGGAGCGGACCAAAAGTCTATCAGAAAAGCAATGCAAGGCCAAACTAGAGACTAGGTACTACATTAGCGAACATGCTTACATGCAGCACGTGGACTAAGATACGTATTACAACTTATTAATATTATTAATCCTACTAAATCATGGAACCAACGAAATACTAATTCAGGCCGGGAGCTAAATCATGCGGACACTCCAAGTGGGGTGAGATATGAGTAATAATTATAAGTTATTTATCTACATTTACGTCAACAAAATATCCTGAAAGCCATCTAGTGGGTGTGTGGAAGGGGATAAGTGGTCACCAAAATGCATTAAAGTATACCCTATATGAGTATTTATGCATTAGTATAAATCGCTAATGCATGCCAGGAGGCGAAGCCTCACAAGCATGCGCTACACTATAGATATGCTTACAATAGAGGAAACGTTTGTTTGTATATATGTTACAACTACACAAACCAATTTAACATAAAACAACATGTATTTTTCGTTCCTACATGATTCCTTTGGGAGAACCGCAGCCCAATAAGCTGGTAAAATTGCCAAGTTAGCTAATTTTGTTAGCCATTGAGAAAAATGAACAAATGTTATCTTTGTATTTATATAAAACGTCTCACGATTTTTTTCTAAATTAATGGTTTAATAATTTATTGTGTAATCTTTTGTGTTATCTTGTTGCCAAGAGACTGTTTACATCTATCCTGTATATTGGAATGGTTGATGTCTTTCTTAATATTTCACAGGTTTGTTGTTATTTGTAAACATTGTGTACCCGATAGAGAAAATTTATGTATAATTTATAATGATATTCTGTGTAATTATCTCCTTAGTTGTCATTGCAATTGTTATAGTTATCAATACCTGTTTATGTTGTTAATTTTGTTTCATGGTTTATGTCGATTAGAAGAACCGCAGCCTAATAAGCTGATAAAATTGAAAAAAAACTGAGGTTGGCAATAAATTTGCAGAAACTTTGGCGGTAAAATAGTGACTTTTAACTCGACCAAAACTCAAAAAAAGAAGCTGATATTATGGTTCCTTATTTTTGGAGGATAATAAGGGGCCATAACAGTTGCGATAGATCGTTTCCATAAAATTCCCACCCTTGGCACGTAGACTAGACTTTGCACTTTTATTCAGCCATGAATTACATTTACTAGCACCTCACTCCGCTTGTAATGCCCAACTAAAGTCAATGAAAACTCTTAATTGGAAACAATTCCTAACAATAATATCAATTTCCTTCCGGATCCCTTATTTTTATATGATTATCCCTCTCTCTGTTTTTTTATCCATCTTTTTCCCATCGCTGAGAATGCCCGCCCAGGCACGAAAAGCCAAACAGCTTTGACGGCTCACTCTTCATTGGAACACTCTTAAACGCAGGGAATTCTCTTCCGACCTCCAAAAGTTACTTAAGCCCTGCGTGAATGGGCGTGTTGTTTGTGTTTTATTCTCAGGAGGGACAGCCATTCCAGAGCGGCGATAAGTGAATCCCCTCCTCTCTCCGATCTACGTCTGTTCCCGGTTCATCCAACTCACCCAAACCAACTGCCGTTCATCTTCTCTCGCTCTTTGTATCCTCCTGTTTCCAACCCCTATCCTTGGTTCTATTTCTGCTTCATCTCTTTTTCTTTCCTGTCTCTTCAACTCCATATCAATTCTGTTTTCTTTGAGGCCAAGGTGAGATCGTTCCAACCTTCCATGCTCTCAAACGCCGCTTGAGTTTTACGCAGGGTCTTTATTAAGGCGGTTCCCCTGTAAATTGAATCTAATATAATATTGTTCTTATTCCGTATGCTAGCTGTGCCCGGCATGTGTTGCAATGCCCCTTTTTATTTCTAAGTAGGCACACACATAGAAAGCCGACATCTACAAAATAAATGTAGGGCAATGATTTTTTGTGTATTCGCAAAATAAAACATTCTATCTTGAAGTCCCCATTGATTTCCATACTTTCCATGGCTTGGCTACACAAATCTTTTCTTGGTTCAAAATCGGTCCTTAAACGAATCTGAAATGTAGTCCAATAAATTCCTCGTACCTACACAGGAATTCGTAACGCACAAATAATGGTATGGGTTTCTACACAGAGTAATAAAATACCTTACTCTATGGTTTCTATTCCATGCCTATGCTGCGGTTTCCAAGTAAATAAAATATGCTAATGTTTGCAACGCAAGCCCGTGAAACTTGACGTCGCGAACGAATTGACTGATTTTTGGTGGGCGTAACGAGAAAAAAAAACAATGAAAACAACCTTAGCTAGTTTGAAATAACTTCAAATGACAGTATTTATATATTTACAATTATTACAGTATAACACAAGCCCGTAGGCTAAATACCGTTAGCCTTGTCTTTGCAAGACGATCACAAGTGGAACCCAGCCAACACGTCCTTTCCTCGCGCGGTCCGTTGCAAAGAGAGCTGCTATGATGGCGGTACACTTTGCCAGCGCAGGAGGGGAAAAGGCTGGCCAGTGGAGGAGTAGGGTGAAGAGGGGAAACGTTATCACACGTTGGATTGGTGGGAATATCCGCAGGTCGACTCGAACGTGGAAAAAGATGTCAGCACCAGCGCGGACAGTATAAAAAGAGCTCTTCTGTAGAAGCCGCGATGACCGGAGCGACCGCGCTGACCGGGGCAGATCGCTGCACTTAGCTCTTCGCTCGGGCACTTCGAGTCTCCGAGGACCTTCGAGTCTCGAGGTTTCGAGGGGGGGAAATTTTGGCACATGTTGAAGCAGTGCTAAGATTTTAGGTTTTCGAGCTTTGAAATCCAATTTTAGGATAAAGCGAACCATATACGAAAAATCGAATGCGAGAATTCCAAACCTTGTTCTTTAAGTTATCTTATAGTAAGTATTTAAAAAACAATTTCATGAGTGTAAAAAATTAAAAAAAGCAAACAAAGAGACCACTTCACCAAATCTTATTCTACGTACAAAAAAAATAAGTATACTTTTAAAAATATTCTCTCTCACTTACATGAATCTGATACACGCAATTTAAGGTCTCACTGATACAATCTTAATGCACGTGATTGAGCAACTCGTAAACGATCTGCTTCGTTGCTTGCTTACAAAGCTTACTTTATTAAGCTTTTTCTTGCATTAACAAATTTTTCGGCTGTCCCACTCGCAAGCACGTGAAACACAAGGATGTTCCATATTTAATCCACACACTTGAAACGATTGACCTTTTGCCTTGTTGATGGTCATTGAGAAGGCATGGCGAACTGTAGTCGTTTGACTACAGCTATCAAATTAGCCACTGACCCTGGTCTGAGTGAATAGCCATCCATGAAATCGCTATCAAATGGATATTCACGCCTGGTTGCCAAGGAAATTTTGTATTGTTGAACAGGAATAAAATTGATGAATTTCGAGATAAAAACTCAATTCTTGGACAAAAACGAAGCGTATACGAAAATTGAATGAAAGAATTAAATACTGCTTTTAAATAATGCTTTTATGCGTTTTATGATACATATTTCTATCTAATATCTTGAGTTCACGTAATTTAAAAAAGCAATTAAGGAAAAACCTTCACCGAATTCAATGCTTTTCGTATGGGAGTAAATATTGACAATATTGGGGTAAAAACAACCCCAAAATTTGCCATTTTTATAATTCAGAAACCTTCATGGGCACGCGCGCAACAACTCACCAAAGTTTCATCGCAAACGGATGTATGGTATTGGCGTGCGTAAAACACGAACAAAACAAACATTCTTTTTTATATATAAGAAGATTACTAAAAAAATACCCCTAAGTGATGAGAAAAACAAACGTATACCTATCTTCGCTATTTATTCATTTTATTCTCAAACTTAAGTTGAATTGCATGACTCTAAATGTGAGAGCTGGTCATGCATGGGGAAAATAGTATTTTCATACCTAATATTAACACATTCAATGCGGAGCACGTCAATAGACGTGCTCCTGGCTACACCGACTGACGGAGCACGTCAATTGACGTGGTCGTTCCATTCCGAAGGCCTTTAAATTTTTTAAAGCCGATTTTGACTACTTTCATGAAAATCGGTCCCGCATTGAATGTGTTAATGCCATATTCACGTAAAACTGCTCATGACGAGCAAACAAACTTAGGAAAATGAATACAAATAGAATTGTAGTACCTTAATATCTTGTTTTTTTTTAATTATCAGCAAATAATTGCCGTAATTCAAGTCAAAATTCGATGATTCCATGGAAGTGGTGTTGCGTTCGGCTCTCGTGACTAGAAAAAAGTGTCCATTCAAAATACATTCGTTGAAAAACCTTCATATTTTGTACATTAACTTTTTGAAATAGCTAAGGAGTTTCATTAGATAAAGCAAAGCTATTGTTAAAGAAGGCAAATAAAAGAGTTACATTTAGTAGATATTAATTTGCCTAAAATCGTCCCGATGAATTCTTGAGAATAAAGGAGGAAATTTGAATTCCTCTTCAAGATTTTTGGAAGATTAATTCATGTCTCTGTGATTCTGTGGATGTGAGTGTCCGGTAGAGAACCTGTAAAAAGCAGTAGATAGGGAATAAAAATATTTCCCTGACGGCATCCCTAATCATATTGCTCAAAACTCTTTTTTTAATCCGTCTTAGGATTTTCGTAAGGGTACTAGAAGACAACGTTGAAAATACTGGAGAAGAATGAAATTATAAAATACCGTAAACCGGGGTTACTTTGTAACAGGATTGGCGTATTTTAAACTTTTCCTTCTTTATGTTTTGAAATATTTTAAACATTCTTGCGTAAAACTAAAGACACATGTCTCGGCTTTAAATCATCGTTTCAACAATTCCAGTAGGTGCAATAGCAAGAGAGGAATTTATTATTATTTTTGTACTAATTTTACCCCATGTTTTGGGGTAACTTTAGTACATCCATATTTTTCACTCTTAACCGCTTCTTTTGTCTCTTGAACGATTGAAACCCCAAAAATAAAAGCTGTTATTATTTAAAAAAACATATAATTGGCATTCCTGGTTTATTAAACTTACTTTCTGGTGTAAACTTTTTCCCTGGTCAGCAGAAATGTTATTTTGCACAAAGCCGAGAAAATATCTTAAAAGGGTTTCATGAAACATTTCCTATTTCACACTCAGGGAAGGTAGAAGGAGAAATTAAACTCGGAAAATATAAACTTTGATTTTATTCACAATATAAAAGTAAAAAATATCAAGTATTTGGTGACATTGTTAGGTGTCGGCTAAAAACGTGTCTCAAATTATCAAAAAAACGCCATAGAATTGAATGAATTCCATCACTGAAAATTACAGAACAAAAAAATGAATCAAAATGCTTTTAGAATGACTTCAGCATAAGAATGAATTAGATCCCATAAAACTAAAAAAGGACGATTTTGTTAAAAACTATTAATCACATCACTGAAACAACAAAAAATGAGCATAAAAATGGAAGGGGAAGCCATTGAATAAAAACTAGAACCAATAGAAGAATAGTATGAAGAACAAGGAACTTGAATTAGTAAAAGAAGCAGCCTTAGATCCAAATGTCCGACAGACAATACAACGTGGTCTGAACCATAGTCTATCCTCTTCCTTTGGCCAGGTCCACCACTTCCCATCTCTAGCCATGCAGGTTACTTCATACTCACCAGCATCTTCCTTGATGACTCTTCCCGGATATCGACGCCCACTGTATACAACTATGACATAGTCTCCTTCATATTTTATACCCAAGGATTTACATATCCAATTCTTTTACATTGCGTTAAAGAACATTACAATTTTAATTTATTGCAGGCTTTTGCACTTCAGGGTGATCATTATATACAACAAGGTTATGATTAAAATTAATAAAAAGTGATAATTAATACATTTATCATGAAATACAATTAAACAATGCTCTTTTCGATTATTTATAAAATAATCTAAAATATATATAGATTAGCTCCCTTTAATATGCACTTACATGTAGATAGTAGTTTGAATGAATTGACTGATATACGTAAACTCATTGAAGTAGATACATTTATCACAACTGAGAGACTTTCATCACTCGTTTAATAAATACAATTTGTTAAAAAAATCATTTTCATACAATTTATGTATTTAAAACAGATTTTTCTGCTATCAACTTGAAATATTTTTTATAAATACATTTGTAATAGCACCTACCAAAAACAGAAAAAATATATCACTAAGAGCAGAAAAAAGTATATTTGTCTTTTCATTATCTTATCAAGATATTCATACTTAGGCCTTTCATAGAATATTAAGGCACAAATAATTACATAAAGCATTTTCCCCTTCTTTAAGGAGGGTTGGATTGCGATCAGTCAAAAAATACAGAAAATTATTCGTTTGTGCCCTGTTTTCTGTTAACAAACTGCCTCTCCTTGTGGTTTTGCTGTTTTTATTGTTGTCACTCATACATACATTAGGTCGTTTCTCTTTATTTTATCCAATATAAAGTTGCATTGTTTTTATAAATTATTTAATCAAGATTTCGAGATACCAATTCGAACAGATCCTAGGTTAATTTGAGCTAGGAGGGTCAGTAACGTTACAAATTGATTGTATTCCAGTTTAATTTTGAAAATTAGCAATTTAGAGATGTTTTTACCATAACCAAGCTATTTTGCACGAAAGAGTCCACATTGCACCCCCTCTGTTCAGCGCATCTAAAGGCTGTAAGCTTTCGTGAGAACTGTACTTATTTTTAATCGTTCAAAAAAATATGTTGTACCTTGCTTTTATTCCACATTATTTATTATTTCCATTAGGTAAGCCCGAAAAATGATATCAGTTCTTTGAATGAACATTTCTTGTACTTCATTGAAATTAACGAATTGAGCTAGAAGACCCAGTAGCTTTCTTAATCGATTATATCATAGTCTAACTTCAAAACAATATCAGTGTATCTGGAGATACATTTAGCATACATGGTTTATTTTGCACTAGGTAGTCTTCATAATATGATCAACTGACTACATTCATAATGGTAACTCTTTGACAAAAATTAGTTTTTTTATTTTTTTATTAAAAATTATGAGTTTTTGCACCTTGAAATCCTATTTTTTTAATTTTAAAACTCATAAACATACTTTTTTTAAGAATTTGAATAAGATTGCTGAAGTTCAATAATATTTGTCAACAAGAAATTTTGTCCTTTAAAAGACGCGGGAAAGTGGGTATTACATAGTGAGAACGGCGGAGGGGCGCCACAGGTGGGAGCCCGCAATTAGGAAGGATTGCAGATGGATATTTGTCCGCTTGATTGAGCGTGGGCAACCTGCAAAGGTCATTCATTCCTTGAGCCTCTGACCGCGTAGGCGGGTCTGCGTTTGGACGTGATTTATCACGAAGAGTCTAGCTTGGTTTATGAGTCCGAAGTGGTGGAAGGGAGAAATAAAGGGTCTAGCCAATAGTTTCGCTCCAAAGAAGCTTAACAGATATGATGGCGAACGGCTCTGGGGAAAACATTGATTAGTTTACAATGAAGACGTATAGAGTGAGCGTAGACACTGGAATAGGGATTGGAAAGTCGATTTCGATTTTAATCGAAAATCGATATCACTCTCCGATTTTCGATTTTATCGAAGTCGACTATTTGTTTTGAATAATCGATGAAAATCGATTCTAGCCGATCGATTTTCGATTTTTAGCTTGCTACAGCATTTGAATTTTGCCAATCGAGCTGCGCCAGTTCGTAAACCGCACTCCAGTCGACCGCAAGTCCAACCCCAATCCACTACAAGCCTGGAAGGAGATTAAGGGAGAATATCCCCACGTATACAAACTAGCCAGCAGGATTTTATCTACAGTTGCCTCTACCGTGCCGTGTGAGCGACTATTTTCTCACGCCGGGTTAATTGCAACACAGGTGCGAAATCGATTATCCGGAAAACATTTAAATAAGTTTGTTTTTTTAAGGTCCATCCCTGAGGATCACTGGTTCCACGGCTTTGCAAATAAGAAATAAATTGAATTCTATTTTCATTTTGTGGTAGGTATGCCCACTTTTCAATAAACAATTCTTATTGCTACTAAACTATATGTAATTTGCTGGTTATATTACCTCTTCGTATAAAAGTATCTGGTATGGATTATTACTTTCCTGCATACCTTATCATTATCTTTAAAATAATATATATTATTAATAAATTTAACCGTATTCAGTTCTTATCCCTAATGCTTCCATTAACCCATATTTTGCATTTTGTGACAACAGCACATCCGTATTTCAGCAGTCAATTACTTTACTATCTAAAAATATCGATTTCGATTTTTCGATTATTTTGGAAAAAAATCGAATTTTTAGAAAATCAATTTTAAAAACCAAAATCGAAAGTCGATTAATCGAAAATCGATTCTGGATTTAAATTTCCAATCCCTACACTGGAATAACCTTCAGGTATACGAAACTACGATAAAATATTTTATTCAGATGTTACATTTTTCCACCTTTTTCTAATCAATAAATTATTTTTCATTAGAGAATAAAAATAGTTTATTAAAAAATGACATAGGGCACATTCCATTCGCTCTCATGAACTGCTAACATCTTAACACGACAGTGAACTTGATTTTCGTAAGTTTCAGACCCTGCGTATTCAGCTGGTGTAATAAAGGTTCCTTAAAAACTATCAAGTTTATTTTTTCAATCTCGGTATGCATCGCCTCCATCTTGGTTGTGATTCCATATGGCGCTTTCGGCCAAATGGAACGAATCTGATTCTCAGTTATTACGAGGAAATCGTACGCATCAAAAGAGGATTTGTCTAGGTACCGTAATGATTTATCTATAACTAAGCAAAATGAAAATCGTTTCCCAAAATACTTCAATTTTTATAAATGTTTAGGAAAAATTGCGCGCGGTGAGTTAGATGAATTATATTTTTCAAATAAAAGTCATCACTTTTGCGCATGAAGACGCCATCTACGCTCTTATATAATCTATATGGAGGATTTATCTTACGATTACTCTTGCAATTGAATGCTAATTTTAAATCCCGCAACCTTTTGGTATTCAAAATCGCGGATTTTAAAGTTTGCTAACTTTGCAATGAAGTGTTCTGCAGTCTTTCACATCTTGCTACTTTATAGCCCACAATAATCCAACGGGGATAAAGATGCCACAGGTGCTTTTATGGCGAAATAACTCGGTGCGATATCGAGGTGGCGATGTCGATGTTGTTGATGGCCATGGCGATGTCTAGGCGAATGATTTTTCCTTTGTCAAATTTGTTCACTTGATGTGTGCACTTTCGGGTGACTTAGTGAAGGTAATGCCGTAGCTAGTCCTGGTATCCTCAAATTCATCAAAAGGTCAAAAGAGCGTACACCTTACTGTGTTCCATGTTCGGCTCTAACTTTGAGGACGGTGGCGCTAAGCGCACGCTTTGGAGTGCTTTTGTAGCTTCATATGTTCAGCCGTCCTGAAAAGCTCCTTAGGATATAAGGATACCTCAGGCGCTAAACTTTCTAAAGATCCCCGTACAATATCGAGGGATCTGGGTTCGAGTCCCGGTCAAGGCGTATGAATTTCCCTCCGTGGAAATTTCACTTATGTGCACTTGCGGGTGACTCCGTGAAGGTAATACCGTGGCTAGTCCCAGTATCCTCAAAATTCGAGGCCTAAATGGCAAAACTACTCGGCACGGTATTGAAATATCCGGGTTCGATTTCCGGTCAAGACGAATGAATTTTTTTCTGCGGAAATTGCACTTATTTGCCTGTGCGGGTGACTCCTTTAAGGTAATACCGTGGCTAGTCCCGGTATGCTCAAACTTTGTCACCTTCCAACCTTTTTTGTGAGCGCACTTCTCAATCACTGTTATTCCTTCCTTTCCTCCACTCGCCATTCTTCAGTGGGGATCTGACTTTTGTTCTGTCGCCTTCTGCTCTCCCTATTTCCCACCCACTCTTGTGTTTGTATGTGTCAGAGCGAGAGACAACTCACCGTGGGCGGTCGATAGATCTATCCTGTTTGCGTCAATGTTCCTTTCTCTCCCCTTCACACCACCACCACTGAAACACCTCCCCTGCAACCCCTAATTCCTCTCCTTTAACAGAGACTTCTTCCCTTAAGTCTAAATCTCCACCCCTGAATCGAACGTTTTTCCCCCAATCGACGACCCAAAAACTTCTTCGTCTCCCTCTCAAACCCTTCTCACCCCCCTTCTGCAACCAGCTGCTCCCAAAGCAGCAGGCGGTTAACAGTATTGTTGGCCGTTAATTTGTCCCTTATTGCGGTCCATTGGGGGAGAAGCAGGAGGAGTTTGGTGGTTTGGATCGGGGCTTTGTTCCAGGTTCACGGCCGGTTGAATGAACGTGTTCAGATTCTAGTCGACAACCCCTTCCCCCCCTTCACTTTTAGATCAATCAGCAGGACAGGGGTTTAAGGGGTAGAGGATAATTACTCGCCGTCGTGTGAAAGCTGGTGAGACGAGAATGGAATTGCCTCACGCACAATGGACACTACCGTATTACTCCAAATATAAGCCGCACTCCGTTTTTGGGGTTTCAAACAGGAAAAAAAGTTAATACGCGAATTTAAGCCGCACCCTTTTTTAGTGCATCCCCTACTACCTACAGTATTACGCATTAGAATTTTATATCTGTTTTTACATTACCTATGTAACTATGACATAATGTTACCTATATTATCCTTTAATATATGAATAAATTTTGCACCAATTTGAAAATTTTCAGCGCTATTTCTTACTTTCCCCGTGGCTTAGGCAGTTTTCGCTGGCGTCCACGTGAATCCGAATGGCTGGTTTGCTCAAATCGGTCATTTTTACGATTTTTAAAGAAAGTTCTCGAATTTAAGCCGCACTTCGGGCGAGTCACGGGAAAGAGCTGGTGAGTCAAGGAAAAAACCTGCAGATCCCCACTTGAGAGCCGACGATGTTCACGCCACCTGAGTAGTGAAGTGGAACTACAAAAAATGACGTAGTTTTCCGTATTTAATGATGTAATTCTCACATAAGTGAGATTACAAAATAACCCCTTGATGAGTGCGAAATTTCTTTTTCCACTCACCTTTAATTATTATAACAAAAAAAGGCGTGTCACTAACATGAAACGCATCGTTAGTATATAGTTAATACATTCCCTCTTTCCCGCACTTTTCCCAATTCCCTCTCCTTTACATGACTGGTGTCCTAACACCCCCTGCCACACGCCTTTTCGGCGTCTCTCAAGGGCATGTGTAGATAAAGAGGTTGCTGCCATGAAGAACAACGCGTTGGAACTGTGGAGACAAATTAATCTGGGAACAGGATTACGAAAGTCGAACGGAATCGGAGATGATCAGCCTGATATTTACTCGAGACGAATCACGAACAGGGCGAAAGGAAGCTGTGAAGGTCTCGGTTAATTGCTGTGGAAAGGAGATTGAGAGATCGACCTCCGCTGATCAAATCAATGATCTTAAATCCAATTATCACGTGAAAGGCGGTAAAGTAGGTATAAGAACATTCTGCTTAAGTCGCTGACGTCAATTCTTTCGATACCAATTAGTTCGCTGGTACAGTGTAGTTTTCATTTTCAAAATCAAACTAGTGTTCATACTGAAACATCTAGATAAACTTCAATAATAAGGTTATCAATAATCAAAGATAGTATGATCTTGAGTTCCCTTTCCTTCTTCCTGGATCGTGTTATGAAAACACGGCTAATTAGCAAATGATTAAGATCCTGTCGTCTCCCTGCTAAAGGTGTTTTTTTTACTTTGAAAGAGACCATCTTTTAAGAATGAAGAGCGACGCTGGCAAAGTACATCCACTATTAAGATGGTGAAAGTGGTTTAAGAGATTCTTAAGAGAAGGAATATTTAATATTTATAAGTAGTAATAAGAATAGATGAGCATGTATGAAGCAGTGCATGGATGTAATTGAAGCGAAAGAGGTATGCAAATTACAGGACATTATAGAGGAAATTACTAAAGGAGAGCTAGTTTCTAGGCCTAACAGCAATAACTAAGCTTCTTGGCTGCGCCTACCCTAAAATAGAATGGGGTTATGGGTATATATATGTATGTTTGTAAATTTTAGTTCGTACTCCACGACCTTCGCGGTAACTTTCTCTGCTCCCATGGCAACGGAAAAGGAAGTTTGTATCGTTTTTTTATTTATTTCTCGTTCCCTGTGACCTCTGTATGTTATTTTTCATTTCGCTGTCTTTCACATCTAAATATTTTCCCACCCCTCATCCATTTTCACAAACTTAAAAAGTTCATTAATTATTGTTCCATACGTACGCCTTTAACCTTTAACTGTTGTTTAATGTACGCGACGTAAAAAGCAGAGCGTCTAAATTTTCCGGGTTCACAGAATTTTTCTCTTCTCCTCCTTTTGCCGTATTGAATCACTCTAATCGTACAGGAGGCAGGGTTATGAAAATAGTTCGGCAGTTATTTCGTTAAAATTTACATTTAAAGGTGTTTCGGAAAATAAAATGGAATTTGTCTCATTTTCCCGTATCTGAGTTACCTGCTTTTGGAGGAGAACGTTTAATTCTTCTCAGCGGCTTCCAAAGTGTGATAGGCATACCGAATCTCAAAGAAGTACGTGGTTCATGGTTCAGGGGAACCCGGAATAGTTCTATAATGAAGGAAATTAGGCGAAGCGCAGATAGGAGAATAGATGTAGCCATACGGTACGATTGCAGAGAGGAATGCTAAAACCATTAAAATGCGCTATCGGCCGTATTGAATGGATCTTCTGTACCGTATAATGCTCCAAAAACATACAAATTAAGGATCTCAGAGTCGCAGAGAAGCCTCGTTAATTCAGATTTTGTTTTTAAGGAGATTTGTTCGCGACGTTGTCAGTCAAATAAATACTCATTTAAACCAGTTTATTTGCTTCGTTTAATAAATATAGCTTTAACTGATGACATTTTGTATCTCTTAAGAACCAAATTAAGGTTCTATATGCAGATTAATTATTCGGCAAACAAGTTTTGAACGAATACTTTTTTCCAATAATAGGAGCTGATTGCAGCGCCATTTATATTGAATTACGGCATTTAGCTTCCAATTATTACAGTAATTCGCCTACTGTAAAATGAAATGCTGGGGGGATAAAAATTTCATTTATATTCAGTTTCCTTAGAGTTTTTGCTTCACATGAAGTTTATCGTCAAAATGGCGTTTATATTGGAGAGGGAAATACTTTTTTATCCATGTTTTAGCCATTTTCACCTTAAACTCCATGCAATTTCAAGCTCAATTTGATAATAAGTATTGTAGAGTATTGTGATTTATTTGTTTGTATCATAGGATGGGTTTTTTCATAGGTTGCTATGGTATTAATAATTAAATGTAATTGAGGATTATTGTTAACTTGGGAAGGTGCCCGTTGAATATCAACGGGAAGGAAAAAAACAACACTAATATATTGTAATAAACCATTCATATCTTATTTAGTGGAAAGAATCTTGAGTTAATGGATAAACACGGAATCTTGACTTAAACAATAAGTATGGTCGTTATGGAGACGATTACTCAAAAACGCTAAAATATTGCGAAAAATCGCTACGTTTTAGCAAAAATTTCGGAATTTCGACCGGAATACAAAATTCGATTGAAGGAATAAGAATCTTTATTTTATTTTCTTTCTATTGGTACATTTCCCAAAAACAGAAAACCACTACTTATAATTTAATTTTGCAATTAAAAAAAGGTTTGCAGCCAAATTAAGATCCAGCTTCACGTGTATTTTACAAGGATTTAGTCACTGTTAAACACGAATGAGTAACGTGAGTGTACACAATTGTTTTGAATAGCGTAGTGGCGAACGTGTCTCCTGTAATATCCCCGCGGTTTGCTTTACTGCTTCTCTTCCTCTCCTCCCATGCTTTTGCCAGTATCACATCATGCCCATCAACACTCCCATGTTATTTTGGCCCATGCTTGCACGCCACTCGGGGCAAATTCCTCGCAAAATGCTGCTCTACGAATTCGGCAGAAGGAACGCCAAACCTCAGGGAGTGTATTCACTATGCCAGAGACCAACTTTAGCATAGCGAAAGCCATATTCTTGTTTTGTATCCATTTTCCATTCCCATTTTCCGTATCAAGAGTGCTGTGGCGGTGAGATCTGGGTGGAATAGGTCATTATCAGCTGTAAATGGGAATGAATTTACCCACCGCATCGGTAGAAATTGAGAGAGGACAGGTTAACGAGGACATTTGATGTGTGAATGTTGCAATGGTCGCCGAATTTCGTGCTTGGAGTAATTTCTCCCCCAGCTTTAAGTGTTAATGTTGAGTTGTTGAAGTCATGGCTTCAGTATTTTGTGGTGGTGAAATTTTATTTTCACGATCTCATGGAGTCATTAAGCTTCATTTTTTTCAAAAATCCTTTTCATTTAACCTATATTATGCAGCTGCACATGCCCTCTTTAATCACCTGTTGGCGTTATATACTACTTCTTCATGTCTATTGCGCTTTTCCCTATACTTATCTTAGTTATTTCCGCAAATAATTGAGCATGGTCCATTAAAAGCATAAAATTGCCTGGCTTTACTGAAAACGCCTCAGATGTGAATGGAATTTGCAAAAACCTATGTTTCAATCCGAAACTACAGAGATCCTGTGGGAGTAAGGAAGTTTTCAGGCGATTTTCACAGAAATGTTTATAGCTGATACAATAGAGAAAAAAGCCATTGGCTGTTGCTGTTGCCCGGAATGTCTAGACCCCTGCTAGTAGCTGTCTCTTTTCCTCGCTATAAAATAAAGTAGGGTTTCTCATGGAAAAGTGGGCATCAGATGTAACGACATGTTAGACTCCTCCTGAGAGACTCGTAAGAATTTTTTCCTGATGGCCGGCGCAGAAGTAAACTTCAAGTGTATTTTTTAACTTTCGAAGTTAAAAAAGTGGACTAGTCAATCGATTTTGCTCACTGAAATCGACGAGCAAAATGAAGAAAAATTGTTTTACCTCATTATCTACTGAATATCACCATAGAGTAAGGTATACTCTGTGGTTACTCTGTGATATCACCTATGGCTTTGACTCACAGTTGTTGAAGTAACCAATCTTACCCATTTTTATGGGATAGAATGGATAGAATGATAAATTGTCGAATGTATTTGAAAATACAATATTGATAGTGGGTCGGATTGTGAGGTGGCTGGAGTACTGACTTTGCATCCTAAAGGCCCGAGTTAGCATCTCGGCAGGCGAATATATGTTTCATTTTGATACTGACCCCTATTTGGGTGCAATGAGGGGGAGCACATAGCCTCTTCAGTCCTGCCGCTCTCTGTCTCCAGAAATGTTAGCATGACTGGTTAAAAGGGAAATTTTTGGGGTATAAATGATTTGTTAATTGCACAAACAAAAAATATCGAGACAAATACACGAATAAACGCACCGTGTGTGTAGGATACAATACAACCACCCGCATTAAAATTCGATGCTTAATAGGCGTCCCAAAAATTATAGCACGATGCAGCATATATGTGAGGACTGAAGAATAGGCCACACAAAAAAGTCACAAATGCTTCGGATTAAGAGAATATATCGTATTCAGAGGGAATTCTTTGTTAATATTTGCCATGAAAGTGGACTTTTATTAATAAAGGTCGAGAATTAATTTAATTTTCCATCTGCATTGTATATCTTTGTTTCTCTCCCATTCCTTGTGAATTAGTTCAATTCATCATGAAGGATATTCAAAAGTACTTATTCTTCCAGCATACAATAGGATGATGCAATAAAGAAAGTCATGTTTAATAAGTGAGTTTTCCTCATTTTCCTATTGTTCCCCATTTGTGGTATATTTTCTCGTGCTCTGATCAGTCTAAAACTTCATTTTTATGATTCTGACATGAAAAGGAATATAAAAATGGCTGTGCCTGATTGAATAAATAAAAAACTTTAATTTTATCAGCAATTCCTTTTTTGGGAAAGTTCTTATAAGGCTGTGAAGTCTGGACAATAACAGCTGCAGAGAAAGCTATATTGGAAGCAGTGGAGATTCAGTGTTACTGAAGAATTTTGTAGATTGAATGGACGGAAAGAATCACTAACAAATAAGTCTTACGAAGAGGTGGAGAGAAAAGGAGTATAATGATAACTCTGATAAGAAAGGGAGACAAAATTATTGGACACAATTTTTGTCACAGAAGCCTCTCGAAGGCAATAAAGGAAGGAGAAATCACAGGGAAGAATTACAGAGGAAGACCAATAATGGAATAATACATCGTAAAAATTATGACGGACGTCCAAGAGAAGAATTATGTTGGAATGAAACGGTTGGCAGAAAAGGATTGTGGAGTGGAGTGCAGCAGCACACCAGTATTAAGAATGGTGTGTGCTGATGAAATGAGAATAGTTCTAATTTTCCGTCATAATCAATTCCACGATTTTTTAGGCGTTGGATTGAATGCTATTATGAATGAGGTTAAGGTGGCTGGAGCGGTAATCCTGGGTCATTAAGTGCACATTTTAACAATTTTTAAGTTACATTCTTCGACCACAACTAATTTAAGCGCATCTGTTTATGCATTGTAACATTACATGTACGCAGTAATGGAAATGATACAAGAGCTATATTTTCCCCTTCATTGAAGCATTTTATGGCTACTTTTCGGCGCAGTATTCGAAACTTTGACGAAATTATCATGAAATGTGTCTTTTTCTAATGGGTGTGATATATTGATATTTGTTAACAGCCATAATAATAAAAATAATATATGTATTATTTCGAGTTCAAAAGAAAATCTGTTAATATGTACTCGAATTATTATGAAATATATCTCATGTGTGATTATGCTACGTCTTAAAATAGTATTAAATTGCAAAAAAAAACAACCAAATCGGTAAAGTGCAATTTTTTCACTTTATGCATACACACCAGTAATGAGAACACGTATGAAAAGTTTCACAAAAGTATGTTGATAAACAAAAGCCGCTTCGACCATTCTCGGTTAGTTAGAGCGAGATGTCACTTCACCTAGAATTTGATTAATTTGACTTAATGCTAAAGGAAAAATTACAATCTTTCCAATGACATAAAATTATTAACCCATTACCGAACTACTTTTCATGCAATTTGCATGAAAATACAAGCTGTTTTACATTGGGTAGGTGACGGCTGTGCGCTCCAGAGGGAGAATATTGAAAAAAATAGGAACTTATAACTCCTAGATTTCGTCAAAACACTAACGGTTTGTAGTTTGTATGTTTTCTCAACTATTTATAAAAATTAATAAATTACTCACCGTAGTAATTTTTGCAGAATCAAAAAATGAAACCTATTATGAAGGCATTTTCATCGTTCTGCGTGAAAAAATGAGACAAGTGAGAGACTTGTATGGATATATTTATTTAATTACTGAGAAGTTTTCCCCTTCATAACTATATTTTTACGCCATTAATATTACAATATTTACTTCATACTTGTTATAGACGCTGAAATTTTAAAAAATAAAATTCGAATACGGTCTGGAAGATAATAAGTATGATGTAATTATTGCAATATTAATTGCGCAAAATATATAGGTCTAAAATTCTCATAATTAAATAAATAATACCACATAAGTCTCTTGATTCATTTTTTCACGCCGTACGATGAAAATGTCTTCACAACAGAAGGTGTTTTTAGCGATTCTGTAATAATTACTGCGGTGAGTAATTGATACATTTTTATCGATATTTGTGAAAACATGCAAGCTAGATACTGTTTTTTGACGAAATCTAGGTGATATAAATTCCAATTTTTTTTTCAATATTCTCCCTTTGGAGCGCAGAGCCTTAATCTATCTCATGCAAAACAGCTTATATTTGTAGAAAAATTGCTCAAAAAGTAGTTCAGCAAGGGGTAAGTATTTTGATATCATTGGAAATATGAGTTTTATCTTTAAATTGAGGTCAAATTCATCCAATTCTAGTCGAAATGCTATTTCTCTCAAACTAACTTAATGGGATCCATGTATGCTTTTGACATAAGCATTGCTCATGCTTACGTAAGCTGTGTTTCCCAGCCGCCATATTTCCTTCTTTCCCGAGATCGGTGCTCTACACCCGCGATTTCATTCGCACGTGAAGGTGGGTTATTAATCTTCAAATAGAACGCGACACCTAAGACCCATTACGCTTTGACAAACCTGCACATCTGCGGCTCTTTTGAGCTAGAAGGATTTCAGTTGCGCGCAAAGTGGAATGCGATATTCTAAGTCAGACGGTGAAGGATTAGTAGCGCGGGATCTGATTGTGAGTCTTAACTATTCCTCGAGGAAACTCTTCTCATGAGACCCAGACTCGTCAATGCCTCCCAGCAGTTCGAATCATAGTGTTATTTTGAATTACACTCATTCTTCACGACAAATAAGTCTTTTGGCTACATGACAAAAAGACTGCCATGATTACCATGATTTGCCATGATGATTATAACTGGTTTGTAGTGATTTAGGATGATTTGACTATATAAGTGTTTATATTCTTGCAACTCAATACTTTGTAAACTCCACAGAAAAATACTTTATTTGTACAACCGGTTTCGCCAGTTACGGCATCTTCAGGTATACCGTAAGATGCCGTAATTTGCAAAAACGGTTGTACCAATAAAAAAAAATTTGGAGCTTACAATGTTATTGTTACTGTTAATTTATATGCTTGCACTTTGAAAAATATTTTTACTTTGATTCAGTAATTTATTCGTAAGGCTCACGAGTTTTTAGAGCATTCTTAGATCAAGTAGTGGGGATATAATTGGAAGCCTGTTTTATTCTTAAATTGCTCCTTGCGTCATGTGGTCTTTTAATTTTCACCTTTACTATCTACTTTCAAATGGAATTACACAGGTAAATATTTATTTCTGTCGCATTCACTGTCGAATAGAAGTACTGTGATATGCGGTCCTATGAGGATTTTATGTTAAACCAATGGAAATAGTTCATTACGTAATTTATTTATTACTTTTTTGAAATCATTCAATGCTAGGGGTCTATGTTTCCTTACTGTCCTCGCTTTTATAGCTCCACCACCAGTTATGCCAAGTGAAAATAATATTTTTATATTCCTTTAAAAGAAACGCTGAATTTTCGGATGTCTTGGAATATTTTGTGAAAGTCCTCACTTTTTCGAACCGTAAGCAAAGTTTAATGACAGAAGCAAGAAAATTCGTTTCGCATGGGGGAAAATGGTACCTAGGAAGTGTATTCGGGTTTGCCACCGGGTCACTCCTCTCATTGCTGCCGACATTTCGGACCTCGAGACTCAGGGCTGATGATGGATCTCGACTCAAAACGTCGCACAGTGGGGCAAAACCCCACTTTAGGCGGACAAAAGTCCAAAAATAAAAGTTTGAATTAGGGTTTCTGAAATAGAAGGTTGCGTAACCTGATGTTTGAACTACGTAAGGGTGTATTTCACAGGTTGGTAAGTATACACCTGCGCGTAGAAATGAATGTCAAAGTGAGAGAATAGCGGAGCACTGGTCCCACGGACGCAGGCGCCGAATTGGACGGTCGATTTGAAACTTTTAGTACAGCATACTGGTGTCCTCTATTTCATTTTTTAAACTTTCAATCGATTGAAATAAGCAAGTAGTGTGTGAATATGATTTTAAAATTTATTTTTTTAAGAAAATACGCGTGGAGTAACTAATTATCACGAATGAAAATTTATTGATTTTTCAAAAAAAAAAGTTTTAATTATTTAGAGAAAAGTTATATAATCGGACGGAATCGTATCGTAATTTTGAGATATATTATTCATGTAAGTATGCTCTAGAGATTGTGAAAGAAATCAACTGCCATTGAGTTGCAAAAGGAATGTTGCGATATAAAAGTTATTATGCACGAGAGGCGGATAGGAAATTCATCCGGCCGCTATGGCCGCATGGCAACGGGTAAACTATAATATAAACAATTTCAATCATGGAAAGTAAATGCAAGTACCGTAAATAATATCTGTTAATGAATTTATTACTAGTTTGTAATAAGTCAAATTTGGATGCTATATGTATTATGTCCACTCTTAGGTACAAGTGGTGATATTTGTTACACCAGGGTTACACCACTGTGAAACTTCTGTGCAAATCGTATCATTTTTTCTATGAAACATGAAAATATTTTTCAAGGGTGATTACAAATATAATTTTGTAAATTTTATAGCAGATTCAATTTCGACGACCATCTCAATTTACGTGAACATTTTTCATTTGATTCGTTCAGATTATTCAACTGAAAAATAATTTTACTGTCAAAAATTGTAAAAATAATAAAAATTTAAAAAAAAATCATAAAATACAATAAATTTTGCAAATTTGACATCAGCTTTAATTGTAGCAATCTCAAAAACATACACATGCCTATTCTGGAGTTGATTTTAAAATGTTTGGACTTTTGTCCGTCTAAAGTGGGGTTTGGCCCCACTGTGAGTCGGCAGCAATTAGAGGAGTGACCCGGTGGCAAACCCGAATTGCCTTCCATGACGCTATACGCCGGGAAAACACCAGGTTTACTTCAAATTATTCCTACTTTTCTGTCTAATATAAATGCATAATGACGACAGAACTTGCAATTCTCCACTGGTAATATACATTTATTACAACATAGGTTTCGATGTACTAAATCACCTGATGTTTACGTAGTACATCGTAGACCTGATGACTATGCAGTTCATCGAAACCTAGGTTGCAATAAATCTATTTCAACAATGTAAAATTGCAATTTCTGTCTTCTTTATGTTGAAACTCCATCACATCACACCCGATACGCCTCTTTTTACAATAAAAGTGCCATTTTTGCAAAAATATAACGTCTAATTTGAGCATTTTGAATAATTTGCATATTTTTTTCGATTAATTTTGCTTTGATTAAACAGCTAAGGCTAAGTCATCAGCGAAAGCAGGATTTTTTTTACAGAATGCAAGCAAAAAGGTGAAAAACAGTATTAGCACTGACTCTCAAAGCCGCGGTAGAGTCACCTTAATTCCCTCGTTATTACGCATTGATGTCACAGGTGTGCCCTCGGAGCTCGCTTCACAACTTGCACCACTGAGCATTTCCACAGAGTTGCACAAACCAGCTGTTGCGTGGGTCGAATCTCCTTGTGCTAGAGAGGCGTGATTCGATTTTTCCTTCCAACCTTATCTCCTCCTCCTCTATTCTCACACTCCATCGCTTCTCGTGAAATTTTCCGCGTGTATGTGCCGGCCTCCGTAGACGTTAGAAGTCTTCCACTCGAAAGAACATTCCTCCCCATTCCTTGCGCCTCCCGTCTTGAGAATCGCCGGCCAGAATGTAGATAAGGGTTGCATGTATACGGAGGTCCACGTAGGAGTAGGTAGCACTCTCACCAACTTGGAAGCTCTTGAAGACGTAAGAACCCTTCCCTACTTTTCCTCTTCTTATCCCGCGTCTTACGGTTCACCTGTTCGTCTTCTCAAACATTTCTCCTCGCCATATGGCGGCTTGAATGATATTAGGCACGCACAAACAGACACCCATAATATCATTCTCCTTCGGGGCAGGCAAAGTAAAATAACTTAGTTGCTGTTATACCTCAGAAACTAACTCTGTATTAACTATGTCCTCCATGATGGCCTATACCTCTTTCGCTTTTTTAAGCCACAAGAGCAAATTTTGGGATTCCTCAAGATGGAGATATCGCTAAAGCAGCATTATTGCGATTTCATATTATTTCATTTCATATTGCGATTTACTTTGCTTTAGCTTTAAATCAGCCCCATGAATGTAAACGTGTCATGAGTGGTGTTGGATCGCACGCCAATGTCACACCACTGTTCCCTTCAACTTAAAATGTGAGGATAAAGTCACATAAAAATTGTTTTCTCCCTTCAAAGACAAAATTTCCATCAAAAAACTTAAGCAATGAATTTAGCTACAAAATATTAAAAAAGGGGAATATCGGAGGGGTACGTATTTTGAAATAAAAACACACTTGAAGTTTTTAATATGAACATATATGCACTAAAGTGCAAAAGATTTTTATAAATGACGTCATAGTATGAAGTGCCCTTGCTTTTTCTTTCAAACGAGCATTTGTGTTTAGACATACGTACCATATAACCGGAGATATCGAGGACAAATCAAACAAAGATTTACGATAAGCTCAATTATTCATTCACCCGTAACTAAGCAACGGATACATATTTAACAAAACAATTGAGCATGATCAACAGTGTAGACAACCGGAATAGGTCCTTCACATTTGGTCAAAATCGGAGAGGTCAAGGGCAGATTTGACCCTTTTCTTTGGTCGTTTTTGCATAGAATTACAGGGAAGGAGCTTTCACTGCTTTTAAGACAGCCCTAATGGTTTCAGATAACTGTGTCGGTGAACTGCTCGTTATGATAATATTCAGTGTCCACGAGCGAGTTTTTTTTCAGTCGGGAAATACAAGTTGCAGCGGAACTTGGTGGCAATCACCTGCCATACGTAATGTGAAGTAGGGGAAGATGTGCGTGGATAGGGATGGCAAGGGAGCGAAGGGGAGAGGATAGTTAATGGTAGGTATCCTGTCAGCCTAATTACTCCGAAAGGATGTGAAAATGTCAGCTGCGCGATTCGCAACAATTATTACATTCCAAAACAAAGATGTACCAGAATATGTGATAGTGGTCTTAGTCCATCGGAGAAGTCCATCTAAACAATTTTAACAATAACCAAAGAGACCTTTTTAGTATTTTAATAACTAATAGAGCCCTTTGGAGTTGTCAACGAAGATTTGCGACTTGGGGATCCCAGGGTAGTGTAACGCAGAAACTGCCATGCTCCCCCATTTGGACGTAGTTTGTAGATTTCTACATTGAGCCTGCGAGCCGTCGCAGATGTGTGTGGCAGGGGGTGGTAGGACACCAGCCCAGGAAGGGGAGGAAATAGGGAAAAGGAGGGGGGAGAGGACAGAGGTGAATTGTAACTAAACGATGTGTCTTAAGATAGCGTCACTCTGTTATTGTTATAAACCTAAATGGTGCGGGGCAAGGAATATTTGTGCCCATCAATTCGGTAGTTCTTATTCTATCGCTTCTATCAGTTCTAGAGATATTGCGCGGGGTCAAAATAATATCCTCCGTGTCACTCCGAAACTCGCCTGATCTGTATGTTTCAAGAAATCTAAGCGTATCGTGCGTACAACGTATGTACGTGTTTTACGCGTGTATGAAAGCATTAGAGATGGATTTACAGTGGCCCGAGTCCAAAATTTAAAAATAAATATGAATCGGTCTTGAATTTAATTCGCACAATATTTCTTTTGAATTAATTTTTTAAAATCTATTCGACTCATTATGTGAATCGAATGATGGTGAACCATTTGCAGCACTACATTGAAGGAACTAGGAATTATTAAGCGAATGGTGGAAGAGGTCCTTGGACGAAAGAGTGAAAGAGAGTAATGTTAATTGGCCCAGGTTATAAATAAATAATAAACGTTAATTGCCGCAGACCAACAGGCCTTTTAGACATTCTGTATACATACATTCTTGGCATAATACTTTAGAATGAGCAATACTATAATAAAATGAGATTATTTTATCTTATTATTATTATTTTTACTATTTTACTTTTGTAACACTCCCCTCCGAGTCCTCGGCAAGCATCGGGTTTCATTGCCGTCATAATGGCCGGGGACTCGAGAGGGGTTGTGCAGTAATCGCAGCCACGTCCGACGCCCATCGGATGTGTGGCTACGCTGCGGTCGGGTCATGGGTCCGCAGTAGACTGAGTGACCCCAGGATGACGGCCTTCTGCATGCGTGCAACTAGTGATTCCCCCTGCGCCACGTAGGACGGAATGCACTTGATGTTATTTATCAGCGAGCCCTGATTATTATGCTCTTATTATATTATTATATAGAAGACATGTATCATGACTCAAAAGAATCAGCAGGAAATATGGATGTATGGAGGACAGTTATCTAAAAACAATTGGATTGATACACTAATGAGTCTACAATTACTGACAACGTGATGTCTTAATAGTTTAGTTGTCTACATACATTTATTTTTAAGCTTTTTCTGCAAGATATGGAAGAACTTACACAAAGTATAATGAAAAGCTCCGCAAAAGCCACAATAAAATATTTCATTCAGATCAAGGTTTTGACTATGCTAAGTCATGGTCAAGGTCATCTTCCTCTTGTTAGCTTTACTAAATGTTTATATTTAACCCATTTATTTCACAATTAAATGTAACTCTCAAATTAAGGAGTCGATATTTACTTGGTATAACTGGGTTTCTAACATGGTAATTATAATCAAAGCATAGACCATTTATGCTGCAAAGCCTGCCAAATATGCATTACAAAGTCTTAGGATGATTGGAGGGTAAATACAGGAAGTTCAACATATTTAGGCGTGATGTAGTGGAAGGATTCCCCAATTAATCAGAAATTAGATCTTTTACATGCAGGAAAATTTTAACAAAAAATCGAAAAAACATAATAAGAGAATCGTTACTTGGTATGCTTACATCCAGTCACTATACTAGGCAAACATATTAGAATAATGAACACAAATGATTAGTACATTGTGCATAACGTCGATAAGTACTCAAGTTAACATGCCTGTTTTTTTACGACTGAAAATTCCATCTGCTTGGTAGGTGAAAAAAATTAATATTGAACGAAAAATAGTGTATTACATTGAGATATAAAAGAATATATTCTTTATATATATATAAATGGTTTTACAAGAAAATATATACATTAAAAAGTTAGTAAAATAGTTTCGTACTAGTAAAATAAGTCGTAAAATAGTTGCGAAATAGGTAAAAGATACAACTTCTGCACATAGCAACGTGCTGTGTTTGTGTGTTTCAACAAGATTCGTTTAATGTTAAACCATCCCTCCACAAAATCGTTATTCCCATTTACGAGATAACTTTAGAATTAATTAGACCAAATACATTCCTTTTAAACAGTGCGATGGATTGACATGCTTTCATTTCATCCGGCAGAGAGTTCCATCTTTGAGATATCGCAACAGTGTACAATTTGTGGTAAAACTCCCGGTGGTGAGGTATCATTAGGTCATAAGGATGAGATCTTGTAGGACGCTTTTGAATATTTCTTTTAAAGACGAATTTATTGAAAATGTAGGGAAAATATAAGGAGGGGTCATAGATCACATCTCGAGGAAGATGTGATTATTTGGGTCCCAACACAGAAAGATTTTATACGCGGATTTCAAATGTAAGGAGAAGCCTCAAGCTTCATGAAAAAATAATATAATCCTATATGTTAACATCAAGTAAGCGAAAGGAACGTCAAAGAGGTAGTTTTGGTTGAATATAAAACATTGTAAGTTTGATTGAATATAAAACACTCGATGAAAGATTTAATGGATGAAGTATTATATAAATAATAAACCAAATCAGTGAAAAAATGTTTAAAGAGGTATTTCTTAAAAAGTGTTTTTACCTAGATGTCGTAAAAATAAAAAAAAATTAATTAAAATTCCCACCTCATTCTGTTGTTGGTAAATATAATAAAAAATTAAAAAAGTATTCAAGGATATTCTAGAAGAGAGGAATTGGGTGTATTTGAACTGCTAAATAGCAACCTCGTACGACTCTTTTACATTTTAGTTCCCATTAACCTGCCCTGCATCGCAACCAGGCAAACGTATTTCTTATATTTCTCCTATTATAGGAAATAAAATAAAAAGCACTATTATAAAAAATATTTTTCTATTTGCTCAAATGCATTTTCGGTAAGCTCCAGCGCTTTGTGGAAAACATTTCACCTCACATCCAGCAGGCGTCTTTAATTATTCGCAGGCATGATTCATCACTGCGGTGAAATGGCAGTAGCGAGTTCTTTGTAACGTGATATTCGCGTATTGTGGGTGTTTACCTGAAAGAAGGAAACAAGATCCTTTGAGTTTTAGCATTCCATTTGAGAGCTACAATAAGAAAAAAAGAGTTACTATTGGAATTTATTGTTTAATTAAAGAGTTTCCATTGTGGATTTGCTGGTGAGTTCCATTTTCCGTCATATTTTGGCACCACATATAGGTTTGCTGTATGCCATGGAGAATTCTGATTGGTTTTCTTAGTGTGCATTTTCCTCATAGCGTCCTGATTGGCCGTTCCTTGTAATTACTCTCTTCCATGTCAAGGTGAGGGTGTAAATGTCTTCCCGGACAAAATCTTTTTAGGTTCTTCGTAATTTCCTCGACATTTTTTTTATGAGTATGGGAAAATAGCGATCAATCAGGGCGCTCGGAGGAAAACACTATGACGGCCAATCAGAATGCTCCTTATAAATTAGTTAATTTATAGTGGACAAAATGCAATCCTCCAGAAAGTACCTGGCTAATAAGCTATCCAGTAAGCTATCAAGAACACTTGAGAATAACCTGAAAAGGTCGAAACCGGTCGTGTTCTTAATAAAATTTTGTAGAATATAACCAAGTTTTCATTTTAACTAAAATATCCAGTAAGAAAAGAGTTTCCGATCCACCATATAATACTGCAACTTATTTAAACACTTAAATCAACACTCAGAGGGGGGAACATGAATGCCATTTATTTCTCTTATAAAAGTAGTGTACAAGACAAAAATTTGCCTCAATAATTCAGATATGTATATAATCCATATAAGTATGCGTCAACCGTATACATTAATAGTTGCCTTTTTTATGTAATAGTTGCATTAATAGTTTTTATTTCTCGTATAAAAGTAGTGTAAAAGACAAACATTTGCCTCAATAATTCAGATATGTATATAATCCATATAAGTATCCGTCAACCGTATACATTAATAGTTACCTTTCAAAACCACCAAGAAAATTGAAAAGCCACGTGATCTAAATGGCATATCGGTGACTTGACGTCACCGCACGGTATCGGTTCTCTAAACTATTTACATGTATTTTAACGTGATGGATCAACTCATACTAGTTCATTGTCTTTCAGAAAGTAATGAAAAACGATAATACGTCAAATTACGAAAAGTAAGCCGAACTTCACGAGGATAATGCCAATTTGCTGCAAGGGATACCGTTCTGTGACGTCATCCCTCAGATTCCCGATGACTTAGCGTTTCCACGCCGCTAAGTGCGCGTAATTTTTAGAGAAGAAAAAAACCATTGCATAATGAAAAATAGGTCATGAAGAGAAATCATCTAATTTTAATGATACAACATTGTATTGCGATTACATTTATGTCCTGAATATTTAAATATGCGTACTTCAAACACAAATAATTTTTTTAATGGTTGCTCCCATTATTTGACACAATCCCTGAAGAGCTGGCCTATAACAAGGTCGCTATTGTAAATTTGTATTTTTAAGAAAATTTATATCTGTACGCAGTACATTCCCATGTATTGTAAGTACCTACCCTCAGTGGCAATAAAATCTACTTTGATTGACTTGACTTGACAGCGGAAATAATCCGATCCGAAGGCACCTACTGGTTGTGAGAGGAAACCTCGCAGAAATCCTAAGAATATTTTTTAAAATAATATTCTTTTTTTTCTATTTCCTCACCTTCTTCCTTCCACTACTTTCACTTTCACGCATCCCTTCTCTCTTTGATTCCTTCTCTTCCCTGTATAACCCCTGTCTCCTCTCTCCACGTATTTCATCATCTTCCTCTTTTTCACACTTCAGTGAACTTTCGCTTCGCATCCCAAACTTCTTATGATAATATAAACACTAAAGTTTTTGGAAATAATGGGTAAAAACAATACTCAAAGTTTTAGCAAAAGAGTGAAAAAAATGAAAAGATTGTAAAAATAAATATTTTTATAATTTTTTATTTAGTTTTCCTGAAAAAATTGGGAAATTAGTAGTAAAAACTACATATTACCCAAATTCGTTGAAGGGAAAGTTGATTTGAATTAATATTTTAAACCATTCAAGTATTTTGGCCGAGTGTGTACACAATTTTGAGGATACCGGGACTAGCCACGGTAGTTACCTTTACGGAGTCACTCGCAAGTGCACATAGTGCGATATTCCACAGAGGAAAATTCATTCGCCTTGACCGGGATTCGAACCCGGATCCCTCGATTTCGCACCGAGTGCATATGTCCAGCAGTCCGGAACACCTTGTTCCTATAAAGCCACCAAATAATCCACCGAGGATAAGGACGCCTCGGTATCTTAAGGTGGTTTGAGCGAGATAGTTCCCTAGTCATAAAGGAGTCCTTATCCAAATTTTTTTTTCAATTTCAGCGTCCGTAAGAAGTGTCAAATAAATATTGTAGTATTAATGGCGCAAAGATATAGTTATATATGACCAAAATACTCAGTAAATAAATAAATAAAGCTACATAACTTTCTAACTTGACTCATATTTTCCCGCCGCACCGTACGGATGAAAACCCTGCAAAACAGCAGGTTTTTTGCGATTCTGTAAAAATTACTGTGGTGAGCAATAGATTATTTTTTATAAGTAGTTGAGAAAACATGCAACATACACACCGTTAGTTTTTTGACGAAATCTAGGTGCTAGAAGTTCCTAATTTTTTAATTATTCTCCCTCTGGAGCGCATAGCCGAAATCTATCCCATGTAAAACATCTTACCTTTACAGGTAAATTGCTCGAAAAGTAGTTCGGCAAGAGGTTGATATTATGACATAATTGGAAAGATGAGAGTTTTTTCTTTGAAATGAGGCCATACACATCAAATTCTAGGTGAAGTGATTTTTCGCTCAAACTACCTTAAGGTGGTTCCACCGTAAAATTACTTAAATGTCATTTTATTCATATTCTGTATACTTGTAAAAAAACATGTCCTATATCTGATACGAACAACAAAATAATACCTTTCCACGCTATTTTATTCTATAATTGAACTTGAAATTACATTTTGTTCAAGGGGTGAATGAGAGAAATACGGGGAAAAATAGTATTTTTCCATATAATTTAAATGCCATTTTCGCGAAAAACAATTTATATGAAGTAAATAATCCAGAGAAATTGAATAAAAATAAAATTTAAGCATCTTACCTTCTTATTTTTTTAGTTATTAGGGAATTACTGCCGTAATTGAAGTCAAATTGCGGTAATTCGTAGGAAATGGCGCTGCAGTCGGCTCCAATTGCCGGAAAAGAGTGCTCATTTAAAATACATTCGTGGAAAAATCTGCATTTTTTCTACTATACTCTTGGTTTTCTGCAGGTAACGCACTTCATAAGCGAAAGTAGGATTTTTTGGGCAAAATATGAAAAAATGTGGAATTTAGTATTTGTTTTGACTCACACAGTCGCGGCGGAACCTCCTTAACTGGTTAAAACACTCGGCGCGGATTCGAGGGATCTGAGTGTGCACCTACAAATAACTTACTAGCTACCTTTTATGCTTTTGTTTAATTTAAATTCAGATTAGTTTCTTCCCTGCCGAAACATTTATCAATTTTTTCTTCTTTTTTTAACTGCTTAGGACAACTGAATCAACAGCCAAATCAACTGTGAAAGGCTTAACTATGTGGAATAGATCCATCAAGGTTTATTTGTACTAACTTTGATGATAATAATCTCTTCTTTTAATTTAATGAGTTTTGGTCAATTATAATTCCTTTATTTCACTGCCAATGTTTCGGCAAATTTATTGCCATCCTCAGGGCTAATTGAAAACCATATAACATAACTAACAACATAAACAGGTAGAAACAGAAAAATAACAATTGTTATAACAACTTCGGTGATAACTACAACTCAACTTAATAAATTAAAAGAAGAGATTATTTATACGTGGTCAATAAATACATTAATTATGATTATACAGATAGTTTTTCTTTTACTAATACCTAGGGTCCACATCCTTTCGTGTCATCCACTCTTTACTTTGTCTTATCTTCGTTTTCAGAGAAAACAGTCGCTGAGTCTATTTATTCTAAAATTTTACGAAGGAGAGCTTGTTAATATATCAACTCTCCCACATCAAATTTGTAGACTTCAATCAAGTTTTAATTCAAATACACAAAATCAATTTAAATATGTCGGATCTTGAAAATGAGTTCCGCGTCAAAAATATACGTTTTACCATAGAGTAAGTATAGATGTACTTACTCTATGGTTTTACTCAATAAACGTTTGGATTCACTTTCATGTCCGAACGCTGTTCTACGTTAGAGAATAAAAAACACTTAGTAATCTTCCTCAGATTTATTTCTATGGCACAACACGTTTCACCACTCTAATAATCATGTGCCCCATGGACATGCACGAGAGTTGTGAAACGTGTCGTGCCATAGAAATAAATCTGTGGAAGATTACTAAGTGTTTTTTATTAATTATGAATATCGACAACTTCCACCAGGTCAATCCTTAAACAGTTATATTTATTGTTCTACAATGTGTTAAACCTGTCAAAGTAGCCGATTCGGGCGGTTTTTTCGCGCTTTGATTTGCTTTGTGATTGCGAAATTTCACAGAGGAAAATTCATTCGCCTTGACCAGGGGGCTATTCTGTATGTTCTCGGAATTTCAGAGCATCGAAAGTGACGACATTTTGACGTCACAGCTTCTAAAATTTCAAATAGGTACATTCAAAAGTTGAGATTTGTCGGGGGAAGTGACGTCACATTCACGGATTTTCCGAGGTTCGGCCATGAAGAGTCTACATCTACATCTACAAAATACCCTGCAAGCCACCTCAGGGGTGTGTGGCAGGGGGTGAGTAATCACCAACATGCATTACACTATACCCTAAAGTTAGTGTAACTACGACTAATTATGCATTAGCATAAATCGCTAATGCTTGTCACGAGTCCTTACTGAATAAGGCACCAGGACGCTAACCCGAATCCTTCGGCATCGTGACAAGTGATTTACCTATTAATCTACAGAGGCGTCCTTCTGACGCCCTGTGGATTTTGTGAGGGCCTTGAAGGAACAAGTTGTTCGTGACTGCCGGACATATGATGTAACAGAAACAGTCAAGAGGCTGCACTTGGCGCCACCTTCCGCGAGGTTAAAGCCGAACGTTGAACACAGTGAGGTGTGTGCTGTTTTGACGAAATTTGAGGATACCGGGACTAGCCACGGTATTGCCTTTACGGAGTCACCCACAAGTGCACATAAGTGCGTAATTCCACTGACTTGCTTGCTCGCCTTGACTTTTCAATTTGTAATTTCGCACTTATGTGCACTTGCAGGTGACTCCGAAAAGATAATGCCGTGGCCAGTCACGGTTTCCTCAAAATTAGTTGATTTATCATGGTTCGCATCGAGCAGGTGAACGACGTCGACCGAAGACGCATATTGTTTTAAAGGGAAGTAAATTCTCTTCCCAACGATGTGGATGGCACAAGTTGTTGAAATTTAGGTAATTTGTAATAATTAAATAGCAGCACTTTTTCTCGATGGTTTCAGGCTTAACTTTGTGAAAATCCATTCTAAAGAATGCAAAAAGATATGGTACTTTTTTCACAGATTTTTATTTCAAGTCGACCGGTTTCGTCGCATAGGCGATGAAGGCGTCGCATAGGCATAGACCTGATGATGTCGCCTATGCGACGAAACCGGTCGACTTGAAATAAAAATCTGTGAAAAAAAAGCACCATATCTTTTTGAATTCTTTAGCACTTTTTCTGTCTATCCGCTTTTCACGGGAAAGCCGGTCAACTGACTATTTTTAAATTTTGCACCAGGATATTTGAGTGTACTTAGATGTACAATTGGCTACATAAAAAAGGCCTCAGGATCGCCAAGGACCCTGAAGTGAGCCCTTTGTTGGCCGTAAAATATCCCAATACAAGACTTTTTCACGCTGTTAGAGATATACGTACTAAGCCTATGTAGACATAACATGACCTTAGGGATTGGAAGTAAGGATGGGGTACTGAAAGACCCCGAGGCCCGAAAACAGTGCTTTCTAAATTACCTCATAACGTATGAACTAATTAACCGAATACCATGAAATTTTGCACGCTTTTCACTGGAAAATCAGTCGATGGATTTCGATGAAACTTTTAATTTATTGTAATCCGTTAGCTGTTAGATAGTTTTAAGCTATATAAAACCATCATCCGCCATCGTTGAACAAAATGGCGGAAGCCCGTAGGAAGGACAGGTAACCAGCAAGTAATTAACTAATAATTTATTAGAATCTACATAGTTGGTGCTCATTTCCTTCCTTAGATGAAAAGAATTATTTCAAAAAATTATATTTTTTTCTGTATCCACACCTGTTTGTTTTCACTTTCTTCAATTTCACACTTCCCTACTCTTCTCTTTGATTCCTTCTATTCCCGAATATCCTGTCTTCCGTCTCTTTCTCTCCACACCCCTCACCATCTTTGGTTTCCTTACACCCCAGTGAACTTTCGCCTCGCATCCCAAACATCTTGCTTGGGTAATCTCAGCGCACCTTCACTCCAGCAGCTGGAGGTGGAACCTCGGTTCGCTTCCCTTACCCTCTTACGATCTAAGACAGCCCACTCCTCTTCCGCTAAAACGTCTCACTGCCAGAACCATCCTTCTGCCCTTTCCTCAAACTTAAGTCCCTGAGGATACGAACAGAAGGGCCTGAGAAAGGCGGCTTTCTAAAGCTTACTGACCATTGAGGCCGGGCGAGATATTGCAAATTTCAATTTCACACATTGCGATAATAATTTTCAGTCATAAAATAACCGCAATATATACATTACATTCGGATTAACATGAGGATCTGATCTGGTAACTTAAAAAAACAACATTAAAATCTTTGTGGAACCTTTAAAGATTTTCTTCACACATATTCTTGGTTACGCTATAATTTTCTAAAAGGAATATAAACAGAAGCACAGTTTAGTTATATCGTCGTTCAGTTTACTCTACCTATTTGTGTTATTATCAAGTAAGCGGAAAAAGTTTCAGATTCAATTTTCATTGAACCTAAAACCGTGTAAGTTTAAGGAGAAAATGGATGAAAAATACTAAAAATAATGGCTATAAAAGTGAAACAATGAAATAGCTATGTACTTACTAGCTTACCGCTTGGTGTCACGTATAGCACCATATCGCACGTTGCTTTGAGAGCAAATATATTTTTCTACTACTCGGAATACATTCAATAACATGCAATGTAAAAGCAGAGTAGTCGTGCTATGCATAGTGATCGATTCCGCCTATAATGTACTAGTAAATGATTACGAGATGTGACGTTGTTTTATGCTCTTCTTATTGTATTGTTGTTCAACTTTAAATTTCTACATGGGCTGCTAACTACTCTGTGGTAAATGTTTCTGAAGTAATTTTTGCATGTTATCATGACCAATAACAGCATAGTTATTTTGTAATTATTTTGCTACTTAGAAACCCGTACTTTTTGACCCCGTGGTGGCTTTCAAGGTATCTCAAGGATGTAGACATCGATGAATTATTAAGCGATGTATCCTCCTGAGACTGAGCCATCCCATAATTTCTCGCATTGGTCGTAATTGGCGAAAGCTGTGACGAATGGAGAAGTGATTGTCATTATATCACATGTCACAATGTAACGCATGATATCATATGAGAGATTACTTTGGATATGCATAGCATATCGCTCGCCATCGTTTTTCCTCATTGTATCGTATCAAATCGAAATCGCGTGGTACACTCGATCGAAAAATAATGCGATATAATAATGTTTGTTTACTACTCCAGCAGAATTAATCATTACATTAATATTTTATGATAAGAGAGTAACTTTTGATAGCCTTGAAGGAGGGCCTGTGTTAAGGCTACCAAATAAATTGTCATTGGTTATGATTTACAACTCATGTACACACAGTACATATATAAATGTTATAAAAAATTACTTCAAGTGCATAAAGGGCGTAACAACGATGGAGAAAAAGCTCAATTTTAATATCCTACATTCAAATTTTTATAAATGCAAATGTAATTACCATAGGTTTTCAATTTTTAATTGTATTAACTAAAATTAAGTGTAGTAGCTGTAATTATAAGGCTTGTTTAGAATTCAAGTGGTTATAAACTCTGTCGATTTTTATGTTAATTTACATGCCCATAGGCGCACAAATACTAATCGCCCCCTCCCCCAGGAGCTTTCTCTGGCTAAGCCATTGAGTACATATATACATACATTATGTAACAACATTATAAAGTTATATTTACACAGTTATAACGAGAATATCTCTGGACTTTATTCAGTAAGGAGCCTAGACTACATTTGTTTATATTGGATTTACAAAGCATGCGCCCCCTGCGATATTTCTACGACGCATAGCAGAGGACGCATGGCAATATCGCTTCCAGTACGACTTCACCTTATACGCTGGCGACCTCTTCTCTTCTCCCGTCTCTTTTAATCTTCCCCCATCCATCCTCCACTCCATCTTCCATCTCTTCCTTTATCATCGCTCCTCTTCCTTTCTCTCTCCATCTTTCGTCTCAACCTTTCCATTAAAACGACAGCCTTTTGAAGAAAATGAGATAGAGAGGGAGTGATCCCAAGTTCCCCCTAGGGCCTTCCGCCTGGGTCACCTGGGTTGGTTGTTCTCGGCATGTTCACCCGACGTGCCCGTCTAACGCGCTTACCGCGGGCACAGAGAGAGTTCGGGGAAAGAATTGAACTTTTAAGCCGTCATTATTCATCCCTAAAATTAGTTACGCGTGCAAGCAAAAATAATTCGTCAAATAAAATCAAACTCAGGGAAATATTCAGACCAAAGAATTCCAAGATTCTTACATCAAGATACCGGGTAGCAATCGGTACACTGTCGACCACTGCTCCAACTTCTACGAAAAAGAAAGTTTCCATTTTACCTACAAGTGGGATTCAGATTTATCGACAATAACGCGTAATATTCGATAAAATTCTGATCACATGACTGCAAACAGGGATTCGAAATTAAAACAATTAAGTTTTACTGACAACGACCAACTGCTTTGAATATTTATGTTTGTCTATAGATGTGTTTCATTATAGGTGACTACAAAGAGAGAAATACTTGTGGCTGTTGTTGCCTTGAACGATAAGAAACGAAATAAGTCAAAAGCTTAGAACGATTAATGTATGCATATTTATATCTAATTTAATATGTAGATGGTAAACTTTTCCACTGATGCCTGAGGAAATTGAGCTGTGTGCTTCAAAAACACATTTATTTCAGAAATCCGGCAAATCCAAATCGAAATACTCATTCTGGTGTTTTTGCGGCAAATAACAGATTTTAGGTGTTCTCGGGATTCATACTGGGTTAGGTAATTGGCTGCGGCCAACGTTTCGACAGAATACTCTTCCATCATCATTAGGGCATTGATACCTGGGGCCCAACTGTCTACGTTTATACACCGGTCTTGCGGGTCAGGTCATGGCTGATATATACCTACTAGAAGAGGGTGCCCGTTGAAATCCAATGGGAAGAAAAATTAAAATTGGTGTATGGGATTATTAAAACCCTTTCAATTACCACCCGTTAACCATGATGAGAAAAACCAACTTTGTGATTTCCACAACTTTTCCTTAAAGTTGTGGAATTTACAAAGTTGGTTTGCTTAATCATGAATATCCATCATTTCCACGAAGTCAGGACTGATATCATCAGTTTTACCTCCCGATAATTTCAATTAGTATCAGTATTTAGCATGTTCAGTCATTTATTTATTCCTTAATTAGTTTAGAGTAAATGTAAAAACACGAAATCTCTGCTTCTACAGTTAGCATGGTCGTTACAGGGACGATGACTCCAAAACGCAAAACGTCTATTAAATATCGATACATTTTATTAAAATGTTCACGATTTCGATTGGAAAACAACATTCGGTTATATAAATATTAATCTATAATCAATTTTCTTTCTATTGGTACTGCTCCCGATTTTATACGACTTTTATTTTTAATTAAATTTTGTAATTGAAGAAAGGTCTGAACGAAACCAAACATCAGCTTTACGAGTTTTTCTTATGGGAGTCACTGAAAAACATGTAAATACATAAATAAATTAACATATTTTACATAAAACAAACGTTTGGCATTTTTCCTGAAATAAGCTCATCAAGACGATTAATTTGAGTATAAGTTGATGGGCGTACGACACCTGAAAGTGGCCAAACATTTCGAACTTCCAAACAAACACACACATAAACGCAATTTCTCCTTTATATATAAAGAGATGCTCGGTGTCAAGTCGGCTCTGGCTGGCTATTGTTGAACTTCCTTTTTTTCCTTTATTAATTTTCGGAGTAACCCGGTGCGAATCCCGAGAATATCTAAGATTCCCTTTACTCATTTTTTACTTCATAATTTCTTTATTAGCGGAAAAGCCTGAAGTATTGTATTCGCAGAGTGATGTCCTGCAATTAGAAATACGCATCAAGGCGTCCCTACACTCGCCAACTCAGCAGAAGTGAAATTCCATGTGCGAAGCCGCCTTTAGAACAGGGGACCATGTAGGTATGAGGGCGGTCTTGTGTTCTCCTTTTCTTGGTCCCCATGAGGCCATTATCTTCGCATTTTCCACGGTAACCCCTCTCAATCTTCCTCAGACGGCATCCCAATCTCCACTTCTCTTCGATTTCCGCCCCTTTTTTTCAGAGCCATTTGAGCCCTTCCATATTTTTTCCCCTTCTTTCTCTACGTGACCCGATATACACATATATCATCATTCTACATCCGGAGTTTACGAGGGGTTGTGGAAATGAAAACTTAGGTAGGCTTCGTAACTGGTGTTCTTAAGAGATAATTCCGAGAGAAAATGTAGCGCAATTGGCAGTACATAAGAAATAATCACATTCGATCAGTCACTCAGGATCACACTCACGAATTATATCGCACTGCACAATCACTGTTAAGGTCGTGTTACACGATGCTTATTTCAGTTCTGAAAATCGAACTAAACTTAGCATGCTTATAATCGTACCGTGTAAAGAGTGTAATTGTATCCGACTACGGAATACAATTCAATTACCAATGCTGAAAAGAGAAATAAGTACAATACTTATTTTCCATTCAATTATGGGACCCAAAAACCAATCACAATGAAGCAGGTGAGTCAATCGTTTCGAGAGAATACCGGTGACGGTGCTGGTATCTACCAAAATAACAAGGCCAAAATAATCTCTCGAGCAGTGATGGGCAATTTTGCGCCTTGACATGCCCTTTGCAAGAAATTAGTAAAAACCTGGACTTTACCAATAGTTGGCTGGTAACATGGCGCCCAATTCGGATATTTGTGAAACTTACTGTTTTTCGACTGTAGCTTCCAAACTAGAAGTCGGATCTCGAATCTGTTGGCCGGTTTTTTAAAAATCTCATTCAGTCCTACAACATTATTCTATTCGTTCTTTTCCATTCCTTTTAGTTATCTGGTAACATGGTGTCAAAGTCGGCTTTTAGTGAAACTCGTGGTTTTTCGACTGTAGCGTCTAAACTAGAAGTCGGATCTCGAATTGGTTGGGCGGTTTATTTTAGGTCTCATGCAGGCCTACGATTCTCTGCTATCCGTTTTCTTTCGTCCCTCGTAGTTCACTGGTAACATGGTGCCAAAGTCGGCTAATTCATGAAACTCTCTAATGTTTCTTTCCCTCACGCCCTCACCAGTGTAGGTATGACCTTGATAGTCGGCAGGGGTATGCGCCTTGGCATGATGTTTACGGATAATTAGCAAAAGCACGGATTCCCTCGTAGTTCTATGGCAACATGGTGCCAAAGTGATATTTTCGAATGTTTCTTTCCCTAACGCCTCGTGGCTGCTTCACTAAGAGTGATCTCGAATCTGTTGGGCGACTTTTTTAGATTTCATCAAGTCCTAACATTTATGCCAATCATTTCTCTCGAACACCTATATTTCGCTGGAAACATGGCGCCAAATTTGGATTTTTTGGTTTTTCAACTGTAGCTCCTAAACTAGCAGTCGGGTCTCAAATCTGTTGTGTTTTATTTAGTTCTCATCGAGGCCTACAACTTTATGCTTATCCTTACTCTCTATCACTTATATTTCGCTGGCAACATGGTGCCAAAGTCAACTTTTTTAACACACACAGACGCTGGGGGTGAAGCCCCCAAACGGCGACGTCGAGCAAAACGAGCCATCGCGGGGGTTCTAGCAAGCAAAGCGAGTATACATTGTAATCATGACCGATGTGTACAGCTACCTCGTTTAGTGCCGGTTTCCGTGGAGTTGTTGGCAATTCTTTGAAAACTATTGAAGGCACAATTGTGCAATACGTTCGAAGGTTTGTTTTGTTCTTACACAGTGTTCTTCGTTTGTGATTTTAAGTAAAATTAAGAAGAATATTAGAAATATCCCTTACGATTACAAAACTATTGAAGAATGGCATTTTATGGACGACAAATTATTCAAAACTCCATTACTATAAAAACCAATGATAAATAGTAGCATAGAACGCTGCGAAAGTGTACTTTGGAATGTAGTTTGAACGGAACAACGTTTTCATTTGGCTGTAAGAATTGAAAGCAAATTATCCGACTGTAGCACTTTAATTCAATTTTCAATTACATTCGGTAGCACTAAGTTTCACTTGTGCAAGAAGCGTAATATTTTTCGAGAATATTGAAACGAAGGATTTATAAGACGAAGGTTTATCGTGTGTTTAAGTGACAATGCAATTATGGAAATTCAGTGATTACAAATATTATATGTGCTATGATGTATTGCGTGTGTTCTTGTGGTGATATTTTTACATTTAAAGGTAATTTGCATTAGGTAGACTTACGTTCCTAATGAATGTGTTATGACAGGAGATGAGTTCAAAGTGTTGCATAATCTTCTCAAGAGTCGGATAAGGCTGATGACTGCAATGAGTTCGTTGTTTAAACTATTACATAAAATTTGGAATCAATGCGAATTGAAATTAAGTTATTGACTACATGGATGCTCTTGATTTTTAAGTTCGTCAGTTTACATCCTCAGTGAAAGGATCATGATTGATTTGTGTACTTCAGAAATGTAGGTTTTATAGATATATATTAGTGTATAGTTTTTTGTTACACTTCTTTCAATGAATTTTGCCACCTCAGAGTCATCTCTTTATTTTATCTCATTATTGTTTGGCCGGTCTCACTCCTCGTGATCGATACTTGATGTCATCTAATCCTTCCTATCGTGATCGGTAAAGATGTACTCCTCGGCCATTGGAGAGATCCAGTTCATCGATCAATCTTTTAAGAGAACTTTATCTCGGGATTTGATCAATCACGACCGACCCACTACTCTCGAGGAATTATTCTGAATTGTTGAAAACTGTACAATCATTCCCCAACTCCATGATTTCGCTTTAATATGCCGGAACAATTAGGCGCAGTTTCTTTACATTGCGTAGTTTAGCGAATGTCCGGACAGCACCACTGTGCACTTAAATGATCAAAGTGTAAACACAGACTCCGAGGTATCGAATTCGATTTTAGTCCCGAATTTGGTTCCGAGTATTCTGCACTTATTTCAGTACTGAATTCGGTGCTGACCGAAGCACCGTGTAAAACGGCCTTTAGACATAAAACGTAAGCCTTCACCGCTATTCTAAAATTTTAGCCCAGTCCAGCACCATCTTTTGTTCGAGAATAATTTTATTATTCCATCAGTTGATTGCACTTCTATTTTCGGCCACAATGTTATGCCATTTGATCATGCCCCGAGATATGTTGGTCTTTTTGGATATACACTTGGAAGTTGAGTACTATAAACGTGTCGAGTGCACCGATTTGTATTGATTTTTGCAGGGCATCGTTTGACATTACTGCTAGCATATTACTTTAATTTTTCCCCAAAAATGTCTCTTCCACCTAACACCCTGCTGTAATTTTATAATCATATATATATATATATATATATATAAATAAACTATGCCACAGGTGGGGCGGAATTAAATATAAACACATAAAAAAGAACACTCACACTATAAGTTGATATTTCGGTTGCTCTAGAACCTTTCTCAAAGATAGACGGATACAGAATGATGGATAGGCAGGGAACAAGAGGTGGGGTGAGATGGGAGGAGAGAGGGGTAGGGAGGGAGAAGAGGGGAGGGGCGGGAGGGGGTCAGAGGAAGAGGGAAGGGCAAGGAGGGAAAGAGGCGGGAGGGGGTCAGAGGAGGAGAAAGATATATATATATATATATATAATGTCTTGGTAGAAAATCGCTCTCGGCGACGATGCACATGCATAAATAAAACAGTGATACACTAAACAAACACAGAAACACGCAAAAAGGACACTCACAAAATAAAACTTGTACGTTTCGGCCACATATATATATATACCACGACCGCATATATATATATATATATATATATATATATATGTGGTCAACGTCAATACATACAGAACACAATATGATCTTCATTGTTGGGTCATCGTCAAAGAAAAGGAATACAAGTCATCAATAAAAACTTTATGCGTGAAGAAACATATATTTTTCATAAATATATAGAAATTATGATCCCCGGTCCAAAAGGTTGGTCATTGTCATAATAAGATTGAAATAAAATGGTTTTCTACTTTAATGTTCCAATGCTTGTTGGCAAAACACAGGATGTTTGGCATGTATACCTGTAGAAAAACGAATATCATACATGTACAAAAATGTACAAAAAATGTATAACTCTATATACGTAACATCTTTTTTCTCTGTTACGTTTTGAAATACGATAGATACTCATGGAATAGATTTTTAACGGGCCCGATAGAGGTTTTTACTTAAGAGTGTACCTCTATATTGGGGATCGTTTTAAAAACCTCATTAGCCCCAATATATTGTGATACATTTTGCTCCAATAGACATCGTTTAAAGTCACTTTTACTCTATATTCGAGTACTTGTAATTATAAAAACCATAATCGTGTATAGCTCGTCTCTGCACGCATTTCAGCGCGTCTGTTTAGTATATCTTCGTTGTATATTAATTGAATTAACTGTGAGATACGATTTAACTATTGTGTATAGTACAGATGTACTGGAAAAGCGTCTTGGGGAAAACGTTGAAAGTACACCGCGTTGAGCAGGGAGAGCAAATTGATCTAAATTTCACCTCGGGATACTTGGGGTCACACTAGTTTCTGGGTCGAGCTATATATATTCGGGTTCGCATTGTATTTGGGGTTGAATTAAAGTGGAGCTAATACGACATTAACACACAGAAAAATAATCACATTTATAGAAACAAATATATTGAGAGCTACATGTAGTTTTCTTTATAATAGAGCGAAAATATAGTTAGTCTTTTCTTCTTTACAAAAGATCTTAGAATCTTTTCAACCGTGCGATGCGTAAGTTCTTGAAAGTTTTCTGTTTTTCTTCCCAAAAAATCATTACTTTTTTCTCTTCCGAGTCCATTGTCGTTTTAATTTCGAGGAAGAAACGGTGTCTCTTTCACAGTTTCCCTCCTAACCCGTATCTCCTTCAGTCTCCCCAGTCTCTGGGCTCTACACTCTGGGGTTGAGCTATATTTTCGGTCAATCAGTACTCGATTTGCATTATATTTGGGGTTACATTATATTTGGCGTTGCATCATAGTCGGGGTCGAATTATATTCGGGCTCAATACGGTAATAGAGAGAATATCACAGAGAAATAATCACAATACATAGGTAAAGAAATTGACAGATAGAAACAGTTTTCCTTTGACTAGAAGGAAAATATTGTAAGGCTAGCCTTATTTCCGAAAGATCAGAGAATCATATCAACCGTGCAACGGGTACGTTTTCAAGAGGCGGCCACCGTTCTTCTCCCAAATATTCTTCCATTAACTTCTTTCTCTTGCGAGTCTCTTCTAGTTTTAATTACGTTGATGAGGAAGCGGTGTTACTTCTACAGTTGCTCTCATCACCCGCTATCCCCTACTTCTGTCTCCTTAATCTCGGGGCACTGTATAGGTCGAGCTATAAACGGGTTTGCATAACATTCGGGTTCAAATTATGTATTGGGCCTCATTATATTCGGGGTTACATTATACTCAGTGTCAAATTATATCCGGACTTATACGGTAATAGAGAGAACAACACAGAGAGAAATTATCACATCACAAAAGTAAAGAAATTCGACAGCTATAATGAGTTAATTTTTTTATTAGGACAAAAATATATTTGAGCCTTTCTTATTTCCAAAAGATCATAGAATATTTTCAACCGTGTAACTCGTACGTTCTTAAAAGTTTACAGCCGTCCTTCCCTCAAATATTTCGTTTTCTTCTTCCTCTCGAAACTCTTTTCGTTTTAATTATTTTGAGGAAGAAGCGGTGTTCCTTTTCGCAGTTAGCCCTCATCACCCGTTTCTCCTCCATCATTCTCCTCAATTTTATGGCACTTTACTCAGGGTCGAGCTATACTCAGCTTTGCATTACATTCATGGTTACATTATATACGGCATCGCATTATATTTCGGTCGAATTATAACCGGGCTAATACGGTGATAGAGGTAATATCATAGAAGGAAATAAAGGCATTACAAAAATGAAGGAATTGACGGATAGATACATTCGTTGTTACGTTATTTGCGGTGTTGTATTATATTCTGGTCGAATTATACCCGGAATAATACGTTGACAGAGGTAACATCACAGGAGGAAATAATTGCACTACAAAAATAAAGGAATCGACAGATAAATACAGTTTTCTTTTCACGAGAGATAAATATAGTTTGGCTTTTCTAATTTTTGCGAAAGGTCTTATAAATCTTTTCAACCGTGTGCTGTGTATGTTCTTAAAAGGTTACTGCCATCCTCCCCAAAAATATTTCGTTTACTTCTTCCTCCCGAAACTCTTTTCGATTTAATTACGTTGAGGAAGAAGCGGTGTTCCTTTTCGCAGTTAGCCCTTATAACCCGTTTTTCCTTCATCTGTCTCCTTAATCTTTGGGCACTGTATTCGGGGTCGAGCTATACTCGGGTTTGCATTACATTCGTAGTTACGTAATATACGGACTCGCATTATATTCGGGGTCGCATTATATTCGGGATCGAATTATAACTGGGCTAATATGGTTATGGAGGTAATATCACAGAAGGAAATAATCGCATTAAAAAATGAAGGAATTGGCAGATTGATACAGTTTTCATGAGAGAGAAAATAGAGCTGGGCTTTTCTGGTTTTTGCTAAAGGTCTTATAAATCTTTTCAACCATGTGCTGTGCACGTTCGTGCTGTGCCATCCTCCCCAAAAATATTTCGTTTACTTCTTCCTCCCGAAACTCTTTTCGATATAATTACGTTGAGGAAGAAGCGGTGTTTCTTTCGCAGTTTGCCCTTATAACCCGTTTCTCCTTCATCGGTCTCCTTAATCTTTGGGCACTGTATTCGGGGTCGAGCTATACTCGGGTTTGCATTACATTCGTAGTTACTTAGTATACGCAGTCGCATTATATTCGGGATTGAATTATAACCGGGCTAATATGGTTATGGAGGTAATATCACAGAAGGAAATAATCGCATTAAATAATGAATGAATAGGCAGATTGATACAGTTTTCATGAGAGAGAAAATAGAGCTGGGATTTTCTGGTTTTTGCTAAAGGTCTTATAAATCTTTTCAACCATGTGCTGTGTACGTTTTCACAAGGTTGCTGCCGTTCTTCCCAAGATATCTTCCGTTTTCTTCGTCCTCCCGAAACCACTTTTCGTTTTAATTATGTTGAGGAAGAAGCGGTGTTCCTTTCACAGTCTACCCTCATCACCCGTTTCTCCTCCATCCATCTCCTCAATCATAGGACACTGTGTTCGAGGAAGAGCTATACTCGGGTTCGCATTACATTCGGGTTCACAGAATGTATGGAGTCGCATTATATTCGGGGTCGTATTATATACGGGGTCGAATTATATCCGGGCTAATTGCGGTGATAGAGGTAATATCACAGAAGAAAATAATCGCATTACATAAATAAAGGAATCGACAGATAGATACAGTTTCCTTATCACGAGAGATAATTATAGTTGGGCTTTTCATATTTTTGCGAAAGGTCTTATAAATCTTTTCAACCGTGTGATGTATGTCCTTACAAGATTGCTGCCGTTCTTCCCAAAATATCATCCGTTTACTTCTTCCTCTTGAAACCCTTTTCGTTTTAATTACGTCGAGAAAGAAGCGGTGTTCCTTTCACGGTTTGCCCCCATCGCCCGTATCTCCCCCTTCTGTCTGTTCAATCTGTCTTCCTTTTCTCCCTCTCTCGCTCACTCTCAGAAGCACTGGGAACATCATCCCTCCGTCTTCTCATCAGAGCTTGGGAGCGTCTATCTTCGTCGTCACCTCTATTACCCACCACATCAATCGCGCGGTGCCCTTCCTTTGTGACATTCGCTCACCAATTCCCACCGGGGCTTACTCTTATGACGCGCGAGAGCCTTTTCGTCATGCATTCCCATCTCACGGCGGTGGTGGTTTTCCCTTGCTGTTTTGAATGCGACAGCCAAGCCCATAAACGAAAACGATGCCAATCTACTTACTACTACGCAAGGCTTATTTTCTCTGGTTTTGTGATTTCAATTTGGGACTGAGAATAATACCTTTAGTCTTTTTTTATTTGCTCAAGGTACTTACGGGTGAAGCTCTAGTTGACGTGATTCCTTTGACATTCTTTGAGTGGAAAATTAAGAACATTGATTCATATCCACCGGCTATGTACAGAAAGGCCAAATTAGTAGCTCAAAATGCTTCTTTTTGTAATGACTATCTGCTCGTACTGTCAAATGTGACGGTACAATGTCTTTAGGCAATTCGTATTGTTTTCGTTTTTGTAGGAAGATCATTTTTGTTGAAGCATTGAAAACATCCATAGCAAGTGCCGAGACTCTGTAAATGGACACAATGTTTATGGAATAACGACTTCAAAAATCAGAATTGGTTGTTACTGGGTCAATTTAATAAAAAAACGTTCAATTGGACGACAAATCAATACATTGAAATATAAATTCAACAGATTCAGGCGAGATATCGTGGAAGTTCTTCATAATGTAAGAGAAACAATTGCACTTTTCCACAAATTATTTTAATGCGTACAACGCGTTTCGGCTCACAGAGCCATCATCAGGAACAAGAACTTGTACCTGATGATGGCTCTGTGAGCCGAAACGCGCTGTGCGCATTAAAGTAATTTGTGGAAAAGTGCAATTGTTTCTCTTACATTACTTGACAACAAGAACTTGAAGACACAAGAACTTGTACCTGATGATGTCTTTGTGAACCGAAACGAGCTGTACGCATTAAAGTCATTTGTGGAAAAGTGCAATTGTTTTTCTTACATTTCATTGAAATATAGTATCAAAACCGGTAAGTGTACTGAACGGAATATTACCAATTCGTTGATAATTTCTCTTGCTGTTCGCCACCACTAAACTATCGACTGGCCGGGATAGAACTTGTTAAGAGCATGGTGGCTTGCGCAAAATAGTATTACAGCCAATTGTCGGCTTTTGTGTCTCTGTATTGTATTTTGTTATTACTGGCTACCAGTTCATAGCCATTCGGTGTGCGTTCTTTGAATCTGTGGAGAATTCGAAACGAAATAACATTCTTATGCCGCATCTACACTGACCACTTAAGTAGGCACTTAAGTGTATTTTTCACTTGAGTTCACCGTGTAGACGCCCTCTCATCACTTAAGTAACGGGTCCAATTAAGTGGACCCGGGGACCCCCTTTAAGTGGACTTAGATAATGATATCGATAGTGTAACGTCGAGGTGGTCGAAGTGTCGTCATCGATAGGTCGAGGAGTTTCAACAATCATACATGTATTTATATCATTTATATGATGAGTTAAGTAGTTGTAAAAGTGTTATCCTTCTTTTGCATTTGTGTATAGGGTTATACGAGTCTAGAAAATATCTTATGTTACTTCTCGAGGCACATAATTTTTGTGCAATGCAAATTTCTTTCCATTATCACTAGGAAGTGCTGAGGTAGATATAATATCTATGTGTAGACACTCCCCTGCATTTAAATGCTGCACTTAATTACACCCAACTTAAGTACACTTGTATTTTAGACGAGGCATTAGGAATTAAGATACGTGCTTGTAGTCTTACGGTCTTTCCAAGTCGAGTTCGGTATGGAATGAGACATTCTGATGACGAACGCTCACATTAAAGTTTCAGATGTGTACTCATGGTCTTTATTGGTCGTTCAATCCTGAGATTGGTTGACTGCATCCCTCCTTTCTTCCCTTTCAATGTTAGTTCCTTTACTCCCTTAGTATGTACTTCCCTCCTCATTTGGTCAGTGTATATATCTATCCCTTGGATTTCTTCTTAGGACTTTTACCTCTTCTTTCCTTCACTTATATTCACTACAAAATCATCGTTCCTCAGATTGTGTCCAAGACATCCTGTTCTTCTTTTCTGTCTAGAGATCAATACGATCATTTCCTTTTCTAATATTCTTTAAACTTCTTCATTTCTAAATTTATCCGTCTATTTGGTCTTCAGCATCCGCGTAAAACACCAGGTATTGAAAGCTCATAATCTTCTGTGGTCTGCTTTCCTAATGGTGCATTTTTCCCATCCATAGAGTGCCGTTGTCAACACAGATTAAAAAATAAACAATTTTTACAATTTCCAATCACATTCGAGTACGCGAATGATATGTTTCGCAGTCACGCGCACGGGTTCAAAAAAATAAGAAAGGGCTTGGAAGAAGTACTTGGCTTACACACCTCACCGTATATTGTGAGATCCGGATTCCAATCCCAATCAAGTCAAATGATTTTTGTAGTGGAACTTTACTGTCGTTATGTACTTCACTGCCGCCATAACGCTCGCTGCAATCACGTTCGGAACATATATTAGAACGAATTTAGGAGCTTTATTAACATTAATTCTTTCGAAGTTAATTTTAAACGCTAGTATCTTTTTTGTCCTGGAGATATAGGTAAAATAATAATTAGGCATATAAAAATAAGAGGTAGTGAAAAGGAATCATCTGATTATTTAAACGATAATATTTCTTTGTAACCGTCGATTCAGATTTGATACAGTGTTTTAAAATAAATAAACAATTGTTCGTGTTTTATTTCTGTGGTAAAAATAATAATAAAAAATATTGATAAAATAATTTCAGAATCACTATTGCAGTGCAGATTTTCCCAAACTTTTCCTACGATGGAACACTTCGTAAATCTTGAAGTTTTGACGGAAAACCTTGTTTACTTTTCAAACATTAAACTATTGCGTTTAGCTAGCAGCTTATAAAACCATTCCAGGTTTTTCCTGAACACCCAATAGCTTTCCGCGGAACACTTGTGTGAATCACACGCGGAACACTTGTGTTCCGCGGAGCATAGTTTGGGAAACCTTGTTGTAGTAAATTCCAATTATCCCATCCAGAGTCTATAAACGAGATGAGAGGAGAGCGAATTCTCGGGTTTACTGCCCATGAAACGAATGTGTATACAGTGAGCGCCTTGTATAATGCAGTCCATAAGTTCCGCTTCTGCTGTGCGACCAGGAACCGAAAAACCAGTTTATTTTTTCCGTGGTGATTTCATCCCTTTGGTTACATTTTACCATATTTAAAATGTTTATGTCCTGACCTGAATAAGTTTGCAAGTGACAATGAATTCTGGAAGAAATTCCGGACTAAGTTTCTTCTGAAATCAACGGTGTCAGGCGAGATTTGGTGGAACATCGTAATAATTAAAGTAATCGAATCAAAGTACCTGAAGATGGCTTAGTATAAAGCTGAAACACGTGTAGTGTATTTTTAAATAAAGTGGACGTACTACATCGATTACTTTAATTAAGTTTCCTCTGTTTCCTCCCATTACACAATTTTTCAAATCGTTATTTCCAGTGATAAATATTTGGTTAAAAATGATGGCGTGAAGCCCGGCGCTTTTTTCAAACTTAGCACTCCATAATACGTGAGTTAAATCTCCAAGTTTTTGTTCTGAACATCTATAAAGAGACTTAAGTAAGAGATCAAATAGATGTACTTAAAATTGGATGAAGCAGAAGGGGTATAGAGGTTAAGATGATTTTATAATTATGGTGAAAATTTCCTCGGTTACTAAAGGCGTGCTATGAGTAGCCAAACACGCACTAACTGAGGAGTTCATTTATATCCTATGTTCGGTGTGCGGAGGGTATAAATCCAAATAAGCACGATTATGCCGTTGTATGTGTTCAGGCAGATATATGGCTTTTGCTTCTCACGAATTCAGCTGCGGTCGTAAGTAATCGCTAATCATGATGAACTACCCAAAGATCTGCGATCAATTCTCTCCTTCACCAGTATTTCCTTGAATGAAGTCGAGAAGGAAATGGATTGGAGAAATTATAAAAACGAACGTGCAAAATTTAGAATTTAAAAAACCACTACAGTAATAATCTTAGTATTTCTTGGTGTTTCCCGTTGGATAACAAGCAATAAATATTAAATTGTTATGTTGTAATAGCATTAAGCTTGCAGTAATCTGTTTTTAAATGGGATTCCTGGTTCACTGCCAAGCTTGAGGCTTATGGAAAGCTTCTTTATCCTCCAAAAAACATAGATTGCACGAAAGTTAAATCCTAAAAACGAATCCTTAATTTAAATAAATCCGTCCCTTCTCGTATCCTCTAGCTCCCTCGTTTCCTACAGCGTCATCAAAAAGCAATTAAAAGCTGGGATCCGCAGAGAAAGATTAACTTGCATGCGTCATCTTTACACCACCCCGCAAAGAGTAGAGCATGGTAAAAAAAACAAAGCTGTTTTTGTTTTTGGACAACCGGGAAACAACACGTGTATAGTGGTCGCAAAACCTGGTGGCAATCACCAGCGAGTGTTGTGACGTCCTGGAGGGGTAAGCTTGTGTGGAAGGGGTCTGCGGGGTCAGCTAAGGATCGGAGGGGAGATGACAGCACGTGACATCCAACGCTGCCAACATAACTGCATTTAACCTATCTACATCTACGAAGTACCGTGCAAGCCACCACCAGGGTGTGTGGCACGGGGTGATTCCACACCAGGCATGCAGCACTCGTCCCAGCACAAATCAGAACCTCGCACGCTCCCCCTGCCGCTAGGCGCAGGCCAAAAAGCAGTCAGGAGAACAGTGCGCAGTCCAACCGGAAACTGGGAGAGTGATACGTAAATGAACATGCAAACATGCAGGACAATGCTATATACACATCTAGTGGTTAATATTACCAATACTGTTAATTTATGAACGCTACGAGATGCTACTTCATGCAGAGAACAAAATAAAATAATGCCGGACAAATCGACCGGTGTGAAGAGTTAGTAATGATGTTTAGTTATTAAGCACAAGTTAAAATTCTCCTCTACCTATTCAGGGTGAGAGTTTCTTATGATTGATCTATTACAACTATTATCATCCTTATTGTACGTGGGAAAAATGACGTTTTAAATCTATCGGTTCTGCAGTTAATTTCCTTTATTTTATTCCTGTGATCGCATCTACCGTAGTACGTTGGCTCTAGCAGTATATGTTGAACGTCCGGCAAAATACAATCTGCTTCGAACTTGCGCAAAAGATTTAACCTGTATTCCTGCCTTCGATCAGTTAGAGATTCCTACCCTAATTCCTTCAACAATTCGGTAACACTGCTAAGTTTATCGTAACAACTTTTCACAAATCTTGCTGCTCTTCGCTGTAATCGATCTATTTCAGAGATTAGTACTACCTCGTAAGGGTCCCATATGCTAACGGCAAACTACAAGTGTGGTCTCACGAGTGAAAAATAACATCGCTCTTTAACCTTCTCGTCGCATTTTCCTAATATTCTTTTGATAAATCCTAATTTGCGACTAGCCTGTCCGCAGATTTCCCGGACGTGTTTCCCCCAAGACAGGTCCTGAGTAGGGGTCACACCTAAGTATTTAACTGACTCTACATTTGATAAGTCTGTTTGATTAATTGTGTACGTTTCGTTGACCGAGTTACTCTTTTTCCAAAATATCATAACAACGCACTTTTTAAAATTCAATTCTAACTGCCAAGTATTGCACCATTCATTTATAGCACCTAGGTCTTTTTGTAACGCAATCTTGTCAGACTCATTGCCTAGATCCCTCTACAGCACTGCGTCATCTGCGAAGAGGCGATTTTTTCTCGTAACAACGGTAGTGATGTCATTAATATACAAAAGGAACAATAAGGGACCGATGGCACTTCCCTGGGGTACACCTGATGTTACTTTTACTATGAAGTCGGGAAAGTGTCAGCATCACGTCTCACGACAATTTTTACGATCAAAACGAAACAGGATTACATTTCGCTGATAGTCCGCCAATAGAACATTCTCCTTCCAAAAGCAAGCTATGACAGCCATACTCCAGGTGCCAATACGCACACCTGTTCGTCCACTCTTTCAAAATTGTAATTTATTAACTCTGCCATCCTTGTATGTACATATTCCATTCCGCTCTCTTTGTCAAATAAAATCCCTTATTTACCTAGAAAATAAATATCCACCCATACCTTACACGAAGCAACAACAACGTAGAAATAAAAAATGGTTACATCTCATTTTCACAAAAAGGACCCCATCATTGCGCAGGTGTAATCTTCAATTACCTACCCCAAAGCATTAAAGCCATTAAAAATACCTTCCATCCCAAAGTTCAAGAGCCAATTAAAAGGAAAGGGTACCATAAGGGTTTGTGATACTTCGGAATAAATTGTGTTGGCTGTTAGGCTACTGAACAATGTAAATTATGTGTATTGTGAGGTATTTAACTTTAATATGTAGTATGTATGTACCATTTAAATTTTGTGTGCTCTAAGGGTACATCAACATGTAAAATTTAATCATTTTCGTACTGATACTTTTCTACTGTTTTACTATCTATTCTGTGATACTAACGAAAACAGACTATTTATATGTTACTATCATGTAATCCACTGTTCGCAACCAATCGGAGAAGGGAAAATTAATAAATATTTTCCGAGATATTTGATAGATATTGATCTTGGCTACCATGTTAATATACACTCCGTACACTACACATATTGATAAGTTTTATGAAGAAATGATCTATGCACCCATCAAGTGAATTCTAAGTACAGGGGATTCGAAGAGAGCTTAGCCTTGATTTTCATCAAGCATTGAGCATATACGTGGGAGACTATTAATGGAAGAATCCGTAAATAGAGTATTTTAATACTTAGATTTAAAAATAATTCTGAACTTCTTGTCGAGCGTTGAATAAGTATTTTTTTGTTTAAAATAATTTAAAAAATAGTTCCGTTGGTACACCAATCTGGCTCTGTATCTATATATCTATCGCTGCAATATAATAACTGATGATTCACCAATTTTCTAGACGGAGACGTCATTTCTGACGGGTTTGAGCTATTATGTTAATATTTTGTTAATATTTTAGTTAGCAAAAGCCTCCAGATATTAGACAATTAAGAGTGAAATAGTGTGCACAAATATGAATAAATAAAATACCTACTAATGAGATTAGCATGACTGTATATTTTTCAAATAATATTTTGTGTGTTTTTAGCTAGCAAACAAATAATTTTCCCCAGAAGCAAGGGTTTTTCAGGATGACTCTTTACTTGTATTGGATTTAGCTCGCAATGCCGTCTCTCAGGGTATACACAGAAACACAGAAGGTTACATCGCCCGTTCAGGCAGGACCGGAGGTCGGCCCAGGTGAGTGATTGCCTGAGGGCATGAAGGGAGTTATTAAAGTGGGAGGTGGGGAGGATACCATACTGATATCCAAGAACCAAAGGTGGCGCTGCCTATACTCGGCCTTAGGCGGAGGTAAAGCCTAATGTGTATGACCTTTCGCCATATTGAGTGTCAGAGATTTATATTTAGCGTGATAGACCCAGTCATATTTATCTACACGTTTGCTGTGCATAGAATGTTGTTTTACTGAGTAATTGGTATAGTATCGCTTAAGCCGATAAGGCAATATATTTCTATTCCTATCAACCTGTCTTAAAGGAGAAATAGGCTAGTGGGATCAATGAAATGCTAATTGCCTGCTCATGAGTACCTATTCTATTTGCATCTTCCAGAAAATGTAAACGAATGAAATACTGAAAGTGATAAATAGTCAGGAAAGTCAGGAAACACAACATAAACTATTATTAAATTAAAAATAAACTGAGTTTTTACGTTCCTCGTATTTTTCACTTTGAAGCAGAAAAATCAGAAAGTGAGAACTTATTGGACTCAAGTTGCGACACAATAGCCTAATGAAAACAAAATTGGAAGGAGAAATAAATGGAAAGAATTATAGAGGAAGACCAAGAATGGAATACATCAGGCAAATCATGAAGGACGTCAAAGTGATAAATTATTCAGGAATGAAGCCGTTGGCAGAGCATTAAAATAAAAATGACCATTATGGTACCCACCACTATATTTTCATATCCATGTCGGTCATTCATTTTTTATATCGAGTCTTATATCTGTGCATTACTCTCTCCCATTCTTCAGGATCCATTCCCGGTCGGAAATCGCATTAGACCGGAATTTTTAAATGGTCGCCACGCACCCATGGGAATTGATTGAATTCCAAAATCTGAATGCATACCTCAAATCGCATGCACCCCTATATATGGAAATTCTGATTCGATGAGGAGACCGCTGACGGAATAATTCAACCGCCTCTGTTCTCTCCCTTTGAGTCTAATACCTTCCCAGATGGGACTGCGAGATTTCAGAAATTAGCTCGTCGATTAGGTCTCCTTTGAGTGACTAACCGTATTGCTCCTCAAATACATGGGCATGCTCATAAAAATCAAGATAAAACGCATAAATTGATTAATAAACTGAAACGTAGCAGTTAATGTTTTTATCGAGGGTAAAAATTGCTACAGAACGTTCCAAATGTAGTTGGCAGTATAGAGGGCGCTGTTGCCAAGCATGAATACAAGGGAATCTCCATTAAACTTTGGATAAACCCAAAAAGTTGAAATTGAATGTGAAACATATCATTTCTTTTCTTTATAGATGAAATATTTGTTACAGAGCGTTCCAAATTTAGTTGGCCGTGTGGGGGTGCTGTTACGAAACTTATATCGGCATGTCCGTGAATAACAGGAGTAAACTCATAAATTTAAAAATAAATTTCAAAAACGTACCTATTTGTTACTTTGTTTTTTGTAGGAAAAATTGTTAAAGAGTGTTCCAAAATCAATCGACAGTGTAAGAGCGCAGTTGCCAAACTTATATTTACATCTATGTCTATTGAAATAAGGATCCATCTCTTACGTTGAAAAGTTAACTTAATCGTAGCAGTATTTTTAGGGGAAACAATTGTTACAGAGCGTTCATATGTTAGTTAACAGTGTATAAGCGCTGTCGCCAAACTTATATTTATACGAATTTCTTCATTTTCGGATGTTTATAAAGAACTTCGACCTGAAGACGCGGGCAGGAGTGCTTGCAAAACTGTTGTCGCCTTACAACACACGACGTGGGTGAACACCCGAAAAATGAAGAAATTCGCCTGTATATCCCGCGGAAGCCATCGCTATATAATATTTACATACATTTCCATTAAAATAAGTATCAAACTCACACATTAAAAATAAAATTAAATGTAGCAGCTCTCATATTTTTAGTAAGAAACTATTGTTATTGAGGGTTCCAAATTTAGTCTACAGCATTGGGGGCAATGTTGCCAAACTTATATTTACATCTATTTCCATTGAAATCAGGATATAACTCAAACATTGAAAAATAAACTTTAACGTAACAGATATTTCCTTTTCAGCTTGGAACAACGGTTGCCGATCGTAACAAATTCAGCCAACAGTGTAGGGGGCGCTGTTGCCAAATTTAAATTTGTATCTATGCCCATTATGAATCAGAATAAAACTCGTAAGTTGAAAAATAAACTTCAGGTGGTTTGAGGGAGATAGTTCCCTAGCCATAATGGAGACCGTATTCAAATTTTATTTTTTTATTTCAGCGTCCGTAAGAAGTATGGAATAAATATCGTTATGTTAATGGCGCAAATATATAGTTCTATGTGACGAAAATTCTCAGTAATTAAATAAATAAAGCTACATAAGTCTCTAACTTTACTCATTTTTCCCGCCCTACGGCTGAAAACTCTTGAAACCGGCAGGTTTTTTTTGCGATTCTGTAAACATTACTGTGGTGAGAAATAGATTATTTTTTATAAATAGTTGTGGAAACATGCAAACTATACCCCGTTAGTTTTTTGACGAAATCTAGGTGCTAAAAGTTTCTAATTTTTGAAGTTATACTTCTTTGCGCCCGTTGGAGACTTTTGGGATGGGATGTTGGTCGAGAAACCGCGTCACGCTCTTTTCCGCGTCACGCTCTTTTTTGGGTGAGAAAAATCCACAATTGTACTCATTGATACGAATTCCTGGGTATTTCTAATCGAGCTAAAAGGATGAAATTTTCAGGGAAGGGTTCAAATTTGGTGTCAAGTCAGGAAAAAATCGAAAATACCAATATTTTTCATTGGTTTCGAGTCCAGATAGGATTTTGTTTTTTAATGGGTTTAAATGGGAAATACGAATAATTTACGTGTAGAGTAATTTTCATTCATTCATTAAAATATGAAATAATTTAGATACAAGTTTCATTCTTTGACTGAAATGAGGCCAAAAGATCAATGCATTTACCTCTTGCAACCGATGTTTCTCTATCGATCGATAAATTGAAATATTTGAAGTTTAAACGCAAAATTAATGCAAATTTCGATCTTTTTTCATTTTCGTTGCTAAGCAATTTTTTCATTGTTCCCGATACTTCCAGTACCTTATACGCGTGCTATAAAGATTAAACTTAAAGGAATATAACATTCTCCGTGCGTATTTCAATCGCTTTTAACGATATTATGCCTTAGAAATATACTTTTTACAATGTTTTATAATTATATACATAAACTGTTTCGTAGCTTTGACACTCCTCCATTTGCTCATGCCTACGAAATCCGTTGGGATCGCTCCAGATTCCTCCATTTTGCTTCTGAAACACTCTTTACACCTTATTCCGGGTTTCCCTCTCTCTGTTTTTCCAGGAAACATTAATCCTTGCACCTACTTTCTGAAATGTACCTCGAAACTCCATTCTACAAGTCAAAACCATGTAAAATGATAATGTTCTATGATGCATTATCTCTTGGATTTTGAAATTATAATAGAGAAACAGGCCCCAACATTTCGAAGAGAAAAAAATGTCTTTTATTTCATTTATATATCCTGTCTGCCTGTGTGTGTGAGCGGGTGTGTGCGACCGGCCAAAGAAGTATAACTTCCACCGTCTGGTCCAACGCAGACCACGTTTTTTTTAATATTCTCCCTCTGGAGCACAGAGCCTTAATCTATCCCATGTAAAACAGCTTACATTTTCAGGTAAATTGCTTGAAAAGTAGTTCGGCAAGGGTTTAATATTTTGATATCATTGGAAAGATGGGAGTTTTATCTTTAAAATGAAGTCAAATTCATCAAATTCTAGGTGAAGTGATTTTTCGCTCAAACTAACATAAATGCAGCAGTTCATAGGTAATTGGAAAGAAAAAAGTTATTTTAGAGCCTTTCAAATTAAAGGGACGCAATGGACCTCATGAAGAATGCTGTTGCTATTCTTTAATTCTTAAATCCAGTCATCTCTTCTAAAAGACTAACCGTATTATTCTTCATTCCCACGGATGTTTCCATCAAAATCAGAGTAAAACTCACGAAATTGAGGAAAAAGAGAGAAGATATATAATTTGAATTGCAATACTCCGAAATTACTTCTTCTGCCGTGGGGGGTTCTGCATGCGGTAAGTGATAATACACCCTTGATCCATTCTTCCTTCTTGCGAGATATTTTATATACTTTGTCTTCTTAAAGTTTTTATTTTTATGCTTTGAGACGGTTTTTTTGTTATAAAGAGCCGAATATTAAAATTAACATGCAGCAATGTAACCCTTCAGTAAATTAATTTTCCAGCACCATAGATTGAAGAAGAAAGTAGATGGCATTTGGTACACGAATGTGAAGCAATGTTTTCATGGCAAGCCATCAGCGAAAGTGAAGTTATTTCACGTGTCAGTTTTCCACTTAACATGTCTATCAGGCGCTATTTGTCTATAAATTTTATAAATGATGCATTGCTTTTTAAAAATATATTTCATTTTTATTTTTTCTGGATAAATCAATACGGCACCTTGGCAATTTCGCATTGAAATTCAAATGCTTTCGACGACTAAATAGAGTATTTGCACACTTCTGGGAAGTGACATCTAAAAAATCTATCGATAGGTACTTCAGACACTAAATTTTCATTCTGACGCTCGAGAGGCTTTTCGTTAATTTTTTCTTAGCTAATAAAATCTAATAAATTATTATTGCGCCGAAACACTTGTCCGCCATGTTTTGTAGGCTCTGACGTTATCTCCCATAGTCGACCATTTGTTGATTTGGAGATTGTGTGACTGTGTAGTCTTAGCGTGCGGACGAAACTTTAGCTATTAATTAGCAAATATCGAAATAACTTCGAAAAGGCAAATACTATTTCACTCTCAACGCACAGCTAGGCTATTTCGCTTCTGCTAATATGGGAGATGACGTCACACTACGAAGAACCAATGGTTGGGCGTTCAGACGTAGGCAATTTCGATGATAAAACAATGCATATTAAAAGCTATTTATTAAATTAATTAGTTGGAATTATACCTTGGTATTTCGTACGTGGCATTTCGAAACCAAACACTACTCGCTATAATAAATTTCAACAAAATACCTCACTTACGCAAATACTCTATTGCACATCCATTCCATCCAATATGGCTGAATGCGCAACTTTAACGGCTATAAAATTCCCCTGTGCCATCTTACCACATGGTTCCGTCTGTTCTCTTCAGAAAACAATGACCTGCACTTACTGTAATCAATAACACTAGGTGAACATTCATATTTTCTCACAATTGCAGAAATTTAAACAAGGTTACACCATTGAGCTGCATATTGGAGTCTGGCAGATTCATAAAACAGCATTTTTTACTTTCAAATCATAGAGCGTAATTTTACAATAACTTTCTCATGAGAACTAAGAAAAATGTCAAAATTGTGAGAATTAGTTGGCCAAATTTTTTATGTGCCTATTCATTAAAAATTAACTTCAATTTTATATAACTAACAATAAATAAATAAAATAACTTTAAGGCATTTTTTGTTTCTCTAAGGTACCTGAAAAAATACAAAGGTAATAATTGTTATTTAGTTTGAATTTGAAGGAAATATTTATCATGTGATCACTTTTAGGTTTTTTATTTTCGTGTGTACCGTTATGCAAAAGTAAAAATATTCTTGTAAAATATTTTTAAGACTTTTTGTTTTTTTTTACTTTTTCCATCATACTTCATTACATAGAAACTAAGACTAGAAGAAATATATTTTTCGAGGTTTTTTCTGCAAAAAAAAGTGAAGTGGGGAAGTACGACTAAATTTAGTGCACCGGGTCCCTTGACCTTTAATATGCAGTTTCCATGAAGTGTGCTGGTGTTGGGAAAACTTTCATTGGCGTTGTCTCAGTGTTTATATACTTACAGTAAATAGAATTTCTGGAAGCTTTCATTCGCGGACAGAGTTATGAGCGAAATTAATTGCCTGGAGGTCAAGATGGAAGATTTAATAAGAGTAAAGGAATGTGCCTCAGTGGAGATTTGATGACTTGACTGTGGGCGGAGGAGGCAAGGGTAAAGATTTGCTTTGGGGTAGAGATAGAGGGCAACAGAGGGGAGCTCCTTCAAATTTGAGCTCATATTAATGGTTCTGGAGATGGTAGGGGAAACTGAGTTTCGCGGTTAAAAGCTAGGGGAAGTGTTTAATGTCGTGTGGACGCAAAGGAGATGGTTTGGTGAAATGGAAACCTGGCAACTTGTTTGTGTTGAGAAAGGGATATAATTTTGAATATGGAGATGGAACGATTGCCGTTTCATAAATGGTATAGTAAGTAGTTTCAAATGTAGATAAGGATTCAAAAATTTTCCAAGTATTTCTTTTTGCTATTTTAATCGTTTCGGTAGGGGTTAACCATCGATGAAAATCCATCGAATAAAACCAAATCACCACCCAAACCGGTGGTTACAGTTATGGATTCCCGCTCATAGTTCGAATCCCGGCAGTAACGGACATGTTCCAGTTGCATCCTTATTCATATTAGGGTGCTATGCGTACTCCAGAGTTTCTTGAGGTAGAATTGTCTTTCCTATTTAGTGCACTTTATATTTTAACCTGCCTTCCTCACCTGTCGTGCCCTATTTTAAGATTACGGCTTTGGGGATTTTAAACTCGATGGTTTCTTAATTTTCGATGATGGCTTAACTTTGTGAAAATCCATTCTAAAGAATTAAAAAATATATGGTACTTCACCTGATGATGTCGCCTATGCGACGAAACCGGTCGACTTGAAATAAAAATCTGTGAAAAAAGTACCATATCTTTTTGAATTCTTTGTGGATTTTTTCATTTCTATGATTAGGGTAATCTACCGTTAAGGTTGGTTTCAGTTAATGTTAGTAAAAAACCTCTAGAATTTTTACATGTGCACGTATCCATAAACAATTTCTTTCTTCATCCAAGCAAACGTCCTACCTTTTCTCATCCCGTCCAAAAAACCTTTCCCTTCCCCGATTACCCAACATCTTCCCCTCTAACATGGCATTCAGCATCCCTTCTCCCCTCATTTCATGTTCCAACCACCTACTCTGCCTTCTCCAAATCTCCTCTAGATGCTTCCTCTCCTTATCCACCCCACCAAGCATGTCGTCGTTCGTCTTCCTCTCTGCCCATTGCACCTTCTCCATCCTCCTCCACACCCACATCTCAAACGCCTGCTGCCTATTCTCTCGTTTTCCTTTCTCAGGGTCCACGTCTCTGCACCACATAATGCTATACACTCCACATTAAACTCTTTTACATTCTTACTGTTCGCGCCCGTGGCCGTGATGTCCCCAGACAAGTAAAGTCTCCCACAAGGATAAAATAAAAAGAATGGAGGCTGGCCTTTAACGGGACACAAAATAAAACTGAGGAAATACTGTGATAAAAGGTGAAACGGAAAATTAATAATATATAAGGGAAGGAAAATGCCGGGCGTAAGCTTCGCGTACCTTGAATCGCCGACGTCTCCGGAGGTCTTCAATTCTCATTCACACTCGCACACCATTCATACACACACGTCATGCCTGCAGGCCACTTATACTGTCTTGTCTGAACTCCACACTGGTTATGTTCTCCCAGTCAGTAGTGCCGCCTGTCTACCTCCCGCCAGCGCCCACAACGGGCAAAATTATAACTGCATAACAAAAAATAGGCACACGAAACTTGGCTCCGGCATAGGAGAGGGGGAAATTTAAAGAAACAAAAGAGGTGGCCAGTCCTCGTGCGAACACTTACACAAGATCCCCGTCATCAGCTCCCTCTTTCTCCCGCTCTTAATTAATTTCCCTCGTCTCATAATTGCTTTCAGTCTTTCGCATTCCATTAATATGTCTGCAAACCCATAAAAATTCTACTCTTCGCTTTGCCTTCCTCTTTATTCGTACAAGAGATAGCGATTTCTCTGGTTTTTTCATTCTGAAAATTTGATATTTCTCGTTTAGCACAATTTTACTTGTAAAGAATTCGATAACTCATTTCCCGTCTCGAAAAATCTCGAGTACAGAAGTAATTTCTCGTGAACTTTTCCTCAAAATTGTAAATAAATATTGGAAATCGAAGTTAGCATGAGTAATGTAATGAAAAAGAAATTAATTTGATATTTTTCTTGTTAATGTGAGCTACCTACTAATTTCGATGGTATTATTCTCATCAAGATTATTAGGCTTCCCTTGACGGTGTACTTCAACAATTTTGCGGTATTATGTAACTCTATATCATTCAAGTCGAATTCGTTTTACAAAGTAGGAAGTTATTCGTAAATACTTGTTAAACGAAGGATTCGTTCCTATGCCTAACAAAAAGTCTAGAAATCTCGAGAATTTCTCTCTCAAGATTTGAAATTCTTGAATTTTGAGAAAGAAATTCTCGATAAACGAAAAACTGAAAAAGTAGGCATTTCTCGAATAGTCTCGAAACGATAATTACTCTAGCACAGTCTCCTGAGTACGAACGTACATTCCAGTATCCGCAACATTTTCCAGGACCGCAGTAATCTGAGCACACATATAGCGGATTCCATTCTCTCGACCACCATATCCCGGTCAATCTTCATCGTTGCCTCCTCAACCAAGAGCCCATACTTCATAATCTCTTCTTGGAAATCATTTATTAGATATTTAATTTCCCTCCAATTACCTGGAATAACATCTACGCTCAAAATGTTCCTGGTGTCAGGTTATTCCACGTCGCTGTCTTCTGAATGTACAGTTTCTCATAACATTCTGCTAGGTGTTCATTTCCACCGCTCCCCAACAAACAATCCTCATCACTAAGTAACCTTATGACAAGGTGCTTCTTGAGTTGATGAGAAATTTCTTTCCTTCCTACTCCACCTACGAAAGCCGAAATTAATTTAGTTCTTTTCAGTTTTTATGCACTTATAAAAATAAAACTAGCATATTAATATATTATGAGTACCTTTAGTATTAGTATTAGGATATATCACAATGACAAGGAGGATATTACTTTGACCCCCCGCTGTATCTTTAGAACTAATCTTCTTCTTCTTCTGTGGTTATCAGCCCTCAGGCTAGTTGGCAGCTATCGCATTCCTCCATAGGTCTCTATTCTCTGCCAATCTTTTCATTTCGGCATAAAATGTGCAGCCGAGGTCTTGTATTATTTGCCTCATGTCTTGGTCGGCCTATACAATTATTTCCGGGAATACTACCCTCGATTATGGTCGTCAGCCAGTCTTCGTGCTGTAGGATGTGTCCAATCCATTCATCTCTTTTCTGTTTCAGGCTCTCCCAAAGTGTAGGATGTTCTTGAATTGATAGGGATAATAGGAATAAATATTACTAATAGGAGTGACAGAATAAGACATACCTATGCACTGCCAAACTGACAGGTATAAGGGTTCCTTATTTCAACGCAGTATTATTGATTACAACAGCAACAAAATGACACTAACTTAAGACAAATCGTTAACACACAATTCCCTTGTCCTCTCCCCTACTTTTCCTAATTCCCTCTCCTTCCATGGTTGATGGTCTAGCACCCCCCGCCACACGTCTCTGCGGTGGCTGACTGGGTACTTCTCAGATGTAGAATAGACGTAGGAGTTAATAGAAATGGCTGCAACAGTGCCTCAGTGTCGGTGTGGTTTGGCTTTTTGCAGCCATGGCTTCTTTGGTTTCATTTCACTTATTTCTGTCTAGAATTTTCTCAATGCAATTTAATCTCATTAAGATCTATATCCTAGGTTGTTATATAAAAATATCAATTGAAAATCATTCTTTCACTCTCGTCAGCCGATCGATTTCTAGCACTTTCACCAGCCTTAGTTTACAGAAGACGCCAAATCGAAGACTCACTTTCTTACTTCTCAACTTTCTATCTTTTCCCTCTTTTTATCTCGCAGTTTTATCAACCACGTCCCTCATCACTGATTACTCTTGTCATCAAATGTAGATTTTCGCAAAAAAAAGATCTCCGAAGACTCGGTAATGTACTCAGTTAAATAAATTGGCGATCAAGAATATCATGATTGGCTTATGCGTACGCATCGTTTTCAGTGAGCTTGATAAAGAAAACTCATGTGGCCCACATTTCTCCTCGGCACCATACTCCACTGAAGAGATGATGTATCTCTCTTATATTAGCCTCACCATGCACCAACATTGGATGGAAATCTGTATTATAATTTACAATGAATCGTTTAGTAAAATCTTCTCGGGTTTGGCATCGGGTAAGGCTTTTAAAGGCCTTTAAAAGCCTTACCCGATGCCAAACCCGAGAAGATTTTACTAATATTATTCGCCGGGAAAGCCTTAGATTTTTTATAATGAATCATTTGTTTTTCAGAAGTAATTAAAAATAATTTTTTTCAAAAAATGTATACCTACTGAAAACCCTGGAGAAGCAAATGTACATTTTCGAAACATTGGCGATGAGATAATAACGACCTTTGTTTTCCCAAGGCAAATCTTTTCCTGAAGAAAAAGGGATTTTATTGATAGAAGGATGTCGATAAATTATTACGTTTGGGTTTTATAATTCACTTTAGATTTGGTCATGATGACAGAATTTTACCATTCAAAACTTTGCTGCAAAAATACTATACTAAAAAAAATGTGCTTTTTTATAGTTTATTGGTTTCGGCCAACTAATGTTATACCGTCGCTACTAGTTGTATATTAACAATTAGTTGAAAATCTCAGAACTCAGGGTAATAGCGTATTTCATTATTTTGGCACGCTTTGGCACTCCAAGCACGGGACTTGCCTACTGGATTAGTTTCACAATAGCAGAAGGACGTTCACAATAGCAGAAGGAAGGGGTTCATTTGACTTTTTTTATTGAACCTAATATTTGAATAATTATTTTTCAATTATTTTTTTTATTTTGTCAATTTGTTTTTGTTGAGGTATTATTAATATTTTAATGAGGTACATAAGAATATTCATTACAATAAAGTTTTATACTTATCTACACTTTTCATTTTTAAACACACTACGCGTTTCGCCAATTTTATGGCATAATTGGATGCCATAAAATTGGTGAAACGCGTAGTGTGTTTAAAAAATAAAAATTGTAGATTCGTATAAAACTTTATTGTAATGAATATTAAAAGTTTCTACAGAGTAGAGCCTGAGCTGTGGATTTTATACATATAAATAATCACGTAGTCATTTTTGTACAATGTATTTCACTAACCTATATGTATAAGAATGACAAGGAGTCATTTTACGCCTTGCTTGTATTCGATAGACTTTATTCGTTTCCTTGACATTTCCTTGTCCCTTATATTCCATCCGAATTCTTGGTTACATTTATGCGATGATTAGCCACCTTTTCCATCCTGATTTGCAGGTCGATGTATATGCTTCTCATAATTTATGGTGATGAGATAAGCCATTCTTCTCATAATTGTCACAAAAAAGTCAACAACGAATATTTGCATTCTTCTTCATTAATTGCCGACCAAATTTCTATCTATGGTTACATTGCTGATTATATCATAATGTAACAAACATATGGGACGTCATATGCTCCATGCGTAGCAATCTACATTCGTGTAGTTTATCATCCGTAGTTGGCAGTAAGCTTATTTTGGCGCATAAATTTATTGCTCTTGGTAATATATTTTATAAAATCACAGTGACGGCATTTGCAAGGTACTTTGTGAAATGAGGAAGTAAAGTTGAAGTCTCATATATGCATTTTTAGGGAGCTATTTAGAAGTTCAGTCATATAAAACGACTTTTTGCGCAATTAGCATTAACATGTCTAATTGGTTCTTCCTACATCTACTTATACTTTGCAATAAACTGTGAACTATGATCTCAACTTTGACTAGAGAAACATCTTGCGAAAACTACCCAGGAGATCATTGCTCGTGATAATATATTTTATAAAATCACAGTGACGGCATTTTCAAGGTACTATGTGGAATGAGGAAGTAATGTTGGTCTCATACATGCATATTTAGGGAGTATTTAACCTACTCCATGTTTCCCTTTACCAGCCATCCATTTTCCATGGGAAATGGTAGGGGTATGCGCTCCATAGACATTCTATTAAGTAAATGTGGAATTTCTAACGCATAGATCTCGTAGGAAATTTATCAGTATGCAGTTTGTATGCTTTCTTGACTATTTTTTTAATAAATGAATTACTCACTGCAGTAATTTTTACAGAATCGCAAAAAAAACGTTATAAAGGCGTTTTCAGCGTACGGAGTGAAAAAATGAGTCAAGTTAAAGACTTATGTATGGATATTTAGTAAATTACTGAGAATTTTAATCACTTAAACCAATATTTTTGCGCAAATAATAGTACAATATTTACTTCATGCTTCTTGCAGCTGCGTAAACTAAAAAATAAAATTCGAATATGGTCTCTATTATGGCTAGGGAAGAATCTCGTTCAAACTTCCATAAGTGGCCAGAATATGTATAAAGTGACATTCAGGTTATTTTGCGGCGGAACCACTAGAAGCGTGCTGCAGAAATGGCATTTTCCCTTTGTGTTCTGCTTTTCCTCACCATCCTAGCTTTCCCGACTGCCGTGGCAGACGGTATTCCGACTCCAACCTCTCGCATCTCCTCCACTTAACTAGAAGCCGCTCACACTTTCAATATTTACTCTCATTTTCTCCTCTCGCCCAACTCACAGTCCGTGAAAACCACACCCTCGTAAGAGGGGCTCGTGAGGGCTCCTCGATTTTCACTTCTCATCATCCCTCGCAGGGGCTTCAATGGCATTCTCTCAGGCGGCCTTCGAGACTTGAGATCAATTTCATGGCAAAGAGAAGACTCGACTTCCTGCGCATTAATTTATCCATATAGCATACCGATAGTTTTAATTCCTTTCTCAGTGGTAATTGTTTTCCTACGATGGTACTGTGGGTGTTTATCCACTAACTTTTGTAGTGTTTATACTAACCTTTTGCAGCAACTGGGATGGGAAACGCTTTCAGACCGTCGATTAAAATTTAGACTCAATATATTAAGTAAGTTCCCAACCGGCCTATTCTCTGACGACGTTGATAAAATTTTACGAAATCCAACATACTACGGTAGATCAGATCATGAGAATAAAATTAGGGAACTAGACTGCAGAACGGACAGATTTAAAATGTCATTTTTCCCACGAACGATAAGGGACCATAACAGCTACCATTGAGATTTTTATCTAGGTTTGTCGTTAGGTAGTGTAGTTCTTAGTAGTAGTAGTACTCACTAATACTTGAATCCTTATCTGTTACCTAGTACTAACAGCACGCCGCGCATGTTTCTACATAAGTCTTGAGTCTCTGTCCATTTGTGTAGTTGCAAAATACATATATATTAATGGTCCCTCTCCATTGTGATACTATCTGTAGTGTAGTACTGCATGCTTGTGAGGCTTCGCCTCGTGAAAAGCATTAGCGATTTATGCTAATGCATAATTAGTCGTAGTTGCACTAACCTTAGGGTATAGTGTCATGCATGTTGATGAATACTCACCCGCTGCCACACACCCCTGAGGTGGCTTGCAGGATATTTTGTAGATGTAGATATCCGAGGAAATTAATTAGGTTAAGTAGTTAAAATGACTTAGATGTCATTCGATTCATATTCTAGCAACTAATAGAAAAATATATCATCTATTTGATATCGATAAATAAAATTAAATCTGTCCACCTTATTTTTGTCCCAAATTGAACTTGAAATAACATTGTGTTAAATTCAAGAGTGGGTAAAGCATAGGAAAAAAGTACCTCTGTAGCTAATATATAAGCAACATTTCGCATAGTGTTGTTTTGTTTGGACCCAGTGACGGCGGAGTAAAGTCCTCGCCTGCTAATCTGAGGGTCGCGGGTTTGAGTCCCGCCTGAGTGGACTTTTCGCCAATCAGGACATGGGTATTCGTGTTCGTCCATTGTTGCTTGTTGAAGTAAAAGGCCATTGGAGCTGTTGATGGGGTTGTGGAAATAAATAAACAAGGACCGATTTCACCCTCATCGTATCATTTTACAGGCGACGGTTTCGTCGGCGTTGCAGCCGGCGTCTTCTGGTCTGTACAGTGTTTTTCACAGTCCGCAAGCTATTTTTCGCAGTGATTTTTCTCCACTGGGTGATCTCCGTTCCTGGTAATTCGATTCCGCTTACGGAGTGATTATTGGTGGAGGAATGGGACTTTGCTTTTGGGGTTGGTTGGAGGTGGGTCAAACTGAGGCATATATTTGGGTTTAGGGATGATGAAGTCGGCGTCTTAATCATAAGACCATAGTCTCTTTAGGAGAGTGGAAATAAAAGAGGAAGAAAAAGACAACTTTTAAGAATACCACTGAATTTCATTAAAACTCTACCCGAGTATCGGCATGGACTCACATGATCATCAGGCCCTGATCATTATGTGAATCCACGTCGAAACCCGGATCGAGTTTTAATAAAATTCAGTAATATTAGTAAAAGTTATCCTTTTCTTCCTCTAATGATGGAATACCACCAATTTAACACTGGAAAAAGTGATTTCTCTTCGGAAATAAAGGAATCCCCAAATCCGCTAAACCTTTACCGAAAACGGTCCTGTATTCTAAAGTTTCAAAAGGTCCCCAAACCGCATAATCCAGGAGATCAAGACCGCCCACATCCAGGTGTACACCGACATCTCATCGACAAAGCTCTCAAATTCAAAATGCATGTGTCCAACCCCAATCTTACGCGTGACATGTCCTTAAAATTACGGCCAAATGGGATTTTTTTATTCCCATTACATACACAGTGTATGTACTTATATTACTTACACAGCCTTAGATACCTCCTTCTCGCATTCTTTAGATGAGGGTTATCGAAGGCTTCAAGAGAGAAGTAGAAGGACTCAGATAAGTTGCGTGTGCTAGATTTACGGTGATCCCAAAAGGGTCGATACAATCTAGATAGAACTCAGCCATTTAGGGAAACATGAATTTCATGGAAGAGAGCAAAATCCCCTAATCACACTCCACGTGCCGGAGCGGATGTCGTCTGCTCTGTTGATATCAGTGATATCGCAAGTAGTTGTATAAATATAGGAACCAGCATCAAATAGTCATTCACAATTAGACGACCTCGGTGGAAGAATACAGCGGTTGACGATCGGGTAGGTAGGTGTCCCTCCTCTTGACGTCCCCATGGAACTCCATTAAACTTAAAGTACTCCATCGATCACGTGCGTAGGACATCGGCTGTTGGTCGTATTTCAGGTCGCGGTGACGGTCGTTGTTGCGGAGGAACGAGGAGGAGCAGGTTAAATCACGAAGGATTCGATTCCGGTATCTCTGGATGCGGAGGAGTTGAGGCTTAGAGGCATGCGCCCAGACTGGTGCATCACAGGTTTTCATGGCTCGGAGCATGGTTACGTTTGGTGGAGACTGAGAGGGACGATTTGGGACGGATGATAATGTAGAGGACACTGTAAATGACTACATTTTAAATATAATATTTGCAAAATAAAATTTTAAATATTGAATTTTAAATATTAATTTTAAATAATTCATTTCAACGTTATATTTTAAATATTATATTTTTAACATTACATTTAAAAATTAAATTACCAAAATAACATCTTAAAAATTACATTTTAAAGTCATGAAGTTAAATACTCTATCTTGAAGTTTCCATTGATTCCAGCTACATAATCCAAATTCCTTTTTATGATTTGGGCAGTAAATCTTTACTGGGCTTTAACTTGATCCCTCCATGTATTTTCGCGAAGATCGTACCCAGCAGAATGAACTTCTTGCATCTTAGACTCGCAAAGTGTCTTTTGAAAACATTGAGATACTTTTTTCGATGAATCTAATTGAAGAGTAGATGTATTCTATATAAAAATATGACGACCAATTACTGTTTTATATTAAATAGTTTCCCTGATTCTATTCGGATTCGAGAAAAAATAATTCAATTCGGAAATTCGGTAATAATTTTTTCCTCATCTATCTTCATATGTTCCCTCTTTTTTCTCTTTTAAGAAGATTCCATTCCAATATTCAATTCCACTCCAACTTTAGATGATTATTCTTCTTAAATATACGAATCTTGTAGGCAATTTCTTCTAAATGTTTTCTTTCTATGAGGTTTTAAATATTCATTTATCCTCATCACATTCCTTCTCCGATTCTTTCACGTTTAGATCTGCAACAACTTCGCCAAATAAATCTGTCTTCTTCTGACTGAATTTTCATATTCTGCTTTAGCAAATTTATTTAATGAAAATTTATTCTAAATGTACATTAGGTAGATCATTTTTCCCAAAATTAACAGGATTAACTTCACGCCTTACGTAAAGAGAGGGTGACGGACACTAACAATTCAAGAAGGGTATAATATATACTAAATATTCAGCGATTCGTTTCAGGACTAGCTTGGGCGGACCCGGCGTAGGTAATGAGACAGTTCAAACTAAGCATGAGCCCCCGAAATACCGACTGTTATGTTCTCCTAGCTCTGCATTCGGTCAACCCAGCGATTTCACCATTCTCTGGCTTGTTAGCACATCCTTCGTTTAAAACTGATGCATCAAACATTTATTATTTTCCGGTGAAACAATCGATATCGGCATTAGTTTTCATTTGCCAAACAAGATTAAATAAATATTTGCTCGCAGCTCATTAAAATGGAAATTACAATGGAAGTTTCGTTTGAATGTTTTATGAGCCACAGAGGCGGGTGGAGTCGACGGACAACAGCAACGCTTTAATGATCCTTCACACAAATAGTGTGGACCACTGGTTTCCAATTTCTTTTTTTTATGAACTGAACCGGCTGTTCCACTCGTCGCCAGTTGATAAAATCGATAAATTCTCACCCCTGTAAAAATAAAAGCGTGCATAAAATTCGAGGGGAAAAATAACGCAATAAAAACGTGACACTACTAAAGAGTTATGGACGGATCGATTGAACAATAAAGAATACGTATAAATGGTCAGGAAAAGATTGACTCAGTTCATCACGAATTGAAGAGATGAAGAGTTTTTATAGAAGATTTTCGCGAAGTTCAAAACCACACAAAACCTACTGTCACACCGAAAATCCACTTAATCCCGCTTCAGACGAAGATTTTTACTGCCCCTAGCTCCTCCTCTGATCTCATCGGGAGATCGTCAAAACCTTTTCTCCTTACAAGTAAAGAGTAACATCATCAGCATATTTTTTTCAAAATACCTATGTACTTTAGTTCTCTCCAGAAATGATCCCTGCTGCTTCCATGTGCGATGTAAATGGCTGCCTGGACATCTGCCTAAAATGAAAGCTCGTAAGTTAAAGCTTCATGCATTTTTGACGTTGAATCAGGCATTATATATCTTCCTAGTTTAAAAACGGGTGATGTCGATTTCAGGGGGACTGCATGGCGGATGGACCCAGGTAGTCTCCACAACACCCTCATCAGGAAGGCCCTCGCTCGCTCGCGAGATAATCCGGATCCTCTCTCAAGGTTGGGGACGGACGAGGGTCGACCTTCCCGGCAGGTAGAAAGTGACCCCGTGCAGTACAATTTTAAAGTTTATAAATATTGCAATTTTGTAACTTTTTCGCATCGCCATCGAATCTCTTGTCTCAAAACGTTCACGAGCGTCTTTTGATTGACTCTCTAGGATGAAAATTAAGGATTTTAGTGTCAGCATAGAAAATGCGCCTATGACACCTGGCAACCCAACCCAACCAAACCAAACCCAACCCAACCAAACCAAACCCAACCAAACCCAAACCAAACCCAACCCAACCCAACCAAACCAAACCAAACCCAACCCAACCCAACCAAACCCAACCCAACCAAACCAAACCCAACCCAACCAAAACATTTGTTGTTATGCTATTATTGCCAATATTGGTATCTTACGCTATCAAAAAAAATGAGTAGAATCGATGGTGCGCGCATTCCCTGGATCAATGACTTATCCCCCTCTTCTTAAAGATTATTTATTTTAAACTCCTCTTGCTCCCCTAAAATTAATTTTGCAACCCACTTTGCGTCATTACCTTTGCATTGTATGCACCATTTGGTCGGAAACTGTAATGATAAAGTAAACGATATTTAGGTATTAAAAATTGGGAAAATATGAACGTAATGAAAACCATGCGTTTACCTACAATACGCTAAAAGCACAATCAACCCCAAAATCATAGGGAGTTTACAGAAATTGCATTTCATAAGACTATGAGGTGGACTTAAATCATAGGTTTTGAGATTCATACTCAATACGCAGTTATTCTCAGTTTCACATGTTCTATGAATAATGCATTTTCTCAAGAAACGACGATTTAAAATTCTGTGAATGAGGGGCAATCATAATATCATAAGTTACGGTAACCATAATACAGAAATTTAGACAAAATATGATCACGTGTTATATGACCTTGTGTTAAGAATTTCCCTGAATTTCCCTCGTATGAAGAATAGAGATACGGCAAGTTTTCTGTCGGTATTCGGTGACGCTCGCGATTCTGCATAGCGACCATCGCAGATCGGAAATTCGCAATTATATTGGCTGATTCACAATTATTTGGGCTTGGGGCATTGACTCTGACGGGGGGCGCAATGCAGAACACCAAAAGGGCCCTTGTTGAAGATGCTTGCTTCAATTCTGTAGGATTGTACTGCTCTTCACCTAGAGCTCTGCCCCAGCACGGACTGTAACAATACGGAGGAGGCCGTTTCTGCCCCATTGTGTCACAAGTTTCTTTTTTATGCAAATAGACCCTAATGACGTAATGCCAAAATTCAAAATTAAGATCAATTCACTTTAGTTCAATTGAACAACACTGTATGCAAAATTCGCAATGTGGAATTTGTACCCAAGTGTAGGTACATTTCTCATATGTATTTTGGGTGTTTTAAAATACTGAACATACTTGTATATAAATATGTAAAGTAAGATTTCACGCTTTCTCGGCGAATTGCAGTGACTCACTCAATTTCAATCACTCACCCGGTGTAGAGCCCGAGAAGAGTTCATCACTATAAATATTTAGTTGAAATACAAAATACTTTCTGATATATATTTCGAATACAAAATACTTAGAGTATTTCAAATACATTCTTTTTTAATATTGCCCAGCCTTTCGTGCGAGATAGCAATGTTAGTTACATACCACAAAAACTAAATTTAATAGCATTCCGAAGTAATCAAAGGTAAAGGTTTTCGATAATATCGGGTAAATTTTTGACCACTATGAGCGTAACTGCGCTACTATGCTGATAAAGTGGAATGTTAGCAAGTAAATACGAAGTAAATTCCTTACACTTGGTATAGAAGACGGTTACTGTATTTCTCGGCCCATAATACTATTTTTATGCGAAAATACGTTCTTAAATCGGCCGGCATCTTATGATCCGAGAGTAAAGCTACGTTTTCTGAAAGTATCGCTCTTTAACTTTATTGTTGTGGAGATGTTAATTTTGCGGAATAACTTTATCTCCGTTTATATGGGTCCTAGGGACATGGGAGTGACACCATTGCCTTTGCCTTGAATTCAGTATTACGATCTCATTACTTCCCTAAAAATTATTACTTTGGTCCTTTTCAAATAAAACAATATTGGTAAATTTCCACACAGTATATTATAAAAACACAGTTAAAATACACAACCAACCAAGGTTTCGGTGCGTAATGCCATTATCAAGATAATTTGAATGTGGGATTGTCATTTAAATTTACCAAATATAATTGGCTGGTGCGAGGCCACAACATAAAAATATTACAATTCATTTTGCAGTAGAGTCAATATGTTACATATTAAATTGCATTTTAAAGCGTGTTCACACAATCATACACCAGGAAAAAATGGCAAATAAAGTTTTACAACATCACTAATTGATCAAATACATTCCATAGTTACAGAAATTGTTCTTAAACTTAAAGTTAAAGACCTTGATAATGGCATTACGTGCCAAAACCTTGGTCGGTGGTGTATTTTAACTGTGTTTTTATAATATACTGTGTGGAAATTTACCAATATTGCTTTATTTGAAATGGACATTAAGTATTTCCACAAATTTAAGCTTGATACGCTTTCATTACTTTGGTTTTCTTTTTTCCGATTTTTAATTATATCACATTTTAGCAAGGCTTTCTTGCGCGCGTTTCACCAGTGAAGTGGACTCGCCGAGCGCACTTTCGCCAACAGTGAGTCACACGCCAGACAGTAACTCCATATTTTTGCCCTCCCGGAAATGAAAGAGTGAAATTAATTTCAAGTTTTCCGACTGCGTTGACCTTTCAGTGGCATGACCCCTGGTATACACCATGCTGAGATGTTTTATTCATACTAAGTAGAACTGCTTCTTGAAAACCCCTGCCCATCCTCAGCCTTATGAAAAATACAAAACGGAAATTGTTTGGTTGAATTAATATTAAATAATTTTTGGCTGTTGGATATTATCGGCTTCGAAAGGTATTTTATCTCAAAGAAATATAGGTATTTAGTAAATATGCTTCAATGTGTTCTTTGAATTTTGCATGCTAAAATTTTATAAAAACTTATTTACAGTTATATGCTATGTTAAAAGAATTTACACAATATTTATTGCTTATTGTGCTTAGAGTAATGAGCTACAAAAGATCCCAGTGGATTACCTAAAGATAATATTATTTATCGAAATTTTAAATGCCTTGTGCTATGTCGTGCACTTTGTCGTATACCTACCTTGTCGTATACCTTGTCGCATGACTTGTCATATACCTTATCGTATATCTCAAGTGTATACCTTGTCGTTACCTTGTCGCATACCTTGTCGTATGACATGTCGTATATCTTGTCGTTCTCTATCCTACACTCTAATACGAGCAATAATTGTATGTATGCATGTATGTATGTGTGAGACAACATGTAATGACAATATTGGTACGAGAATCTCATTGAGCTGGGTCTGGTCTTCGGGAAAATTCGCTAAAAATTCGATTTTTAGTCCAGAAAAGATTTGGAAGATGGAAATGTATTTTAAATTTGACAGATTTATTTGAAAAATGGGAATCAAAGGGTACTTCAAGATAAAGTTTTCATTTGACAATTTTTGAAATACGATAAAATACGAGAAAGCTCTTCCCGGGCTCTCCATCGGTTTAAACTATTCATAACTGCCGGCGTTTCGTGAGACGGCTCGTCACTCATTCTCATGGCAAAGATGTCGCAATTCTAAAATTTCAGCCAGATCAAGTACTAAGGCTACGTCTTGCCTTGAGAATGAGCGACGCGTCGTCTCACGAAACGTCGGCAATTATGAATAGTTTAAATTGGTGAAGAGCCCGATAAGAGTTTGCTCACAATATTCGCCGGGAAAGTTTTTGATCCTTTTTTACGATGAAATACATTTAAGACAGTGGGACTTGAACTAAATTTTGCGATAATGGTTATATTTTATTTTTCTGGGATTCGATTTTGACTTATGCTGGTCATTTTATTGAAATAGTTTAGGAAAATAAAACAAAATATTTACGTGTTATTTTCATCCTTTTTAAGATTATATCCATTATTACGGTCGTTTCTGCAATTTATTTTTTATAACATGTAGAACATTCCCTTGAGCCATATAAGCCCGTTCCGCGCATGATGTCGACTGGATCACAACCAACAAACGACTCGAGGAATAATTGGAATTGGAATAATTGATGAAAGCTTCGATAATTTAATTTTTACCAACGACAGAATAGAGTCAAGTAGATATTTGTATCCTAAAGTACTGATATATGCAACATATTTGATCGTTAATAACAATTAAATGCGTAGTTTGATAAAACAATCTTGTTTACAGTGGAAATAGCCCTGGCAACAATTAATTTACAAACAAAAGTTTAAACTCTTACCATTTTATTTTAAATTCTGTATGTAACACAAATACCTTTTTGTAGAGTTAATTATTAAAGAGTCGGCAACCCCAAAGTGGGACTATAGTCCATAAGGGGTGTCTATATTCCTCATTTTTGCATTTATTATTTATTCTTTTGACATTGAAGTTGTCCTGTTTCAAGAAAACCATGACCCGCTTCACCCGTGTAGATATATCAGCGGGATATCTAAAAGAAATTCTCTTCCATCATTTGTTTCCTCGCATTGCTGTTGTATCCAAGTACCACACAAGAATCAAATAGAAAATGAACTACGTACCTAGCTTGATGTAATTCAAACTACGTCACAGCGTTGGACTCCACTGATGCCCGACAGCCTAACTTACATTCGTAGTACTATGGTCCTAGTCATTATTTCAGCGACTCCACTCCTCTCCTTGTTCCAGACAAGGTGCCCTGGATGCTTGAAATCTGCTTATTTAAATTGAGTGCATAAAAATGCACGTAAACCTGAAGGAAAACAAAACAAATATCGAGCCGCCATGAATCAGTACTGCCCTGTTTCCTCAAGCAGACAATGTAACCAGGGAATATATACGTCAAAGAATATTCACAAAAAAATCTATCTCTGCACGTCACGAAGTTTTGATTTTTTTAAAAATTCAATGCATAAGCGTATACTAGTGCATTGACGTATGGAAACCCATTTTGGTGCACGGAGTCGGATGCAGCATGTGAAATATACGATTCCGCGAAATTTCCGTGCTCAGAATAATCGTAATTTTTCACCCTCATTCCCCCGATTTTATCTCTATGCGAGTGCTACCATCTTCCGCTAGATAGACCGGGGCAGCACAATATCTAGAGCGCAGACGGTGCGCTAGCAAAAAAAAGCTCGCAAAAAAGTTATGGCCGACAGAAGTGGAATATGGATATGGCTGCCAGCGGGAAATATACAGTATTATATATGAATATACATAAATAAATAAATTTATGTTTCTGAAAACATTAATTTGATAATTATATTTATAAATGAATGATAATTAGGTACATGAAATACACATAGACCTGAAATATTCATATGAAATTGCACTATATCCCTTAAGTGATAGTACTGAGAATAAATTCGATGGCCTGGTATATTCGTAACCACGCAGCGATTCAAACAGTCGAGGAGTCGGGTGTCACGTAACGGTGGGCCAAGCTCTCCGGGCTAGGAGTTAACCCACCCACAAGAAGTGTTCCATTACAAAAACAACGCGGAAGATGGTCACTTTACATTCCCATTCGTGTAGGCGAGCTGCTTTGTTGGCATTGCTGAATACGACTTCTTCATGTTCAATCATCTGTTGGGCACTACTCCACAAGATACTCACTTGAGTTGATTCGTTTATATTCCCTTAAATTAATTTATAATCGAGTTAATACTTCAAGGAAGCCCTCGAAACACGAATTAACCAGGAAAAATTGAGGTTTCCTAGATATATTAACCCAGTGGCAGTTAACGGCCCCACCTTGCCTCCACGAAGTTGAATTGAGGAACTTACACCTAAATTTAACCCTGAAAGCCACCTCAAGGCTGTGTGGCAGGAGGTGAGTTTTCATCAGAATGCACTACATTTTGCCCTAAAAAGTTATAGAAACTTTTACCCTAAAAAGTTACAGAAACTACGACTATGAATGCATCAGCAAAATCCTGAAAATAATTTTCAGGAATTGAATTTTCACCAACATGCACTATACCATAGGTATGTTACCATATTGTTAGAGATATTATTCTTATTAATGTGTTTTTCAATTACATAAATGCGCAGTTAATGTACCACTGTTAGGAGGACCGTTAGTATTGATGTATTTTGCTACTACATAAATGGACAGAGATTCAAGAGTTATATTGAAAATATGCATGACGTACTGTTAGAACTAGATAGCATACAAGGATCTAAGCATTAGGTATCAAATCAAGTAATTAGCTTCACTACCTATCAAAAATCCTAGTAAAAATCCATTTGCAGCTGTTATGGTTTCTTAAAAATTGAATCTTTCTTTGGCATCGTTGTCGTAACTTTGCTGGGACGTGCATGCAAACCGACGGAAGTTTCCGCTGCTGTCAATGCTGCCACAACGTTAAAATGATAAAGGAGCAAACCTTTTGATTGGTATGGCGGGGGTAGAGAAGAAGATACCGGATTATAGGGATGAGAAATGGGATATATATTAAGGAACGAAAAGAAAAAATGATAGTGAAATGAAATTCTGAAAATAATTGTCGGATATGATAACTCAAAAATTGCAGGAAGGCGCTGTACAAGGCAATCACGTTGGTGTCTAGTCAGAAGTCGTTCGAACAGAAAAGTGAGGAACGAATGAAAGCGGGAGTCGGTTTATTAAAATTAAAACTTAATCTTTTTTGTGAGTTCCAAGCAGATTTAATTTCAGACTTGGTAACCCGTGCGAAAATTTCGCACTTTCACGCTATCAGGGAATAAGTATGTTGAGGAAACGGTGTAATTGGGTTTTAAATGGAGAAGAAGGTGTATCATAAAGTACTTTCTTTATACTTGACTATATATCTGACGATATATAGTCAAGTATAAGGTGATATTATAATCTTTTTTACTATATACTAATCGTATACTTTAAAATCAAATTAATGAATAAATAGTGAAGTTTGAGATTGAGATTGTATTTTTCCTCAGAAGCCGGTGATTCAACGTTTAAAATGATACCTCATTTATCACTGTAGGTGCAGTATTAACGGAGCATATACGGAATGACAGAAAAAGACCTTTCTGTAATAATATATACTAGGTAACCCGTGCGAAAATTTCGCACTTTCACACTATCAGGGAATAAGTACGTTAAGGAAACGGTGTAATTGGATTTTAAATAGAGAAGAAGGTGTATCATAAAGTACTTTCTTTATACTTGTTTTCTTGCAAAAATATACAAAGCATATGAATACAATACAGGCAAGAGAGTTTATCGAAACTTTTAAGTCAAATTAATGGCTAAATAGTGAAATTTGAGATTGAGATTGTATTTTTCATCAGAAGCCGGTGATTCAACGTTTAAAATGATACCTCATTTATCACTGTAGGTGCAGTATTAAAGGAGCATATACGGAATGACAGAAAAACACCTTACTGTAATAATATTTATGATGATGACGTCACTGACATTTTACGAAACCCGAAATACAAGGGTAGATTAGGTCATAAGAATAAAATTGGGGAAATAGACTTCTGAACGGACAGGTTTTAAATGTAATTTTACCCATGAACGATAAGAGGCTATATTAGCTGTCAATGAGACATAACTAGGTTTGTCGATAGCTAATTATTTGGTTTTCTCCATATTGCTTGCTCTAAATCTGCTGCGTAGTACTTGCAGCACGTTTCGCATGTTTCCTGTGTAACTGTATTAATGTATTTCTGTGCGTTTATGTTGTTGTTAAATACATTAATACAAATAGTTTCTGTAATATCGGTGTATACCTATAGTTAAGGGCATGATGGTGAAATTTAACCTCGTGGTCAGTATTTGCATTTTTTTCTAATGCATAAATAGTCATCCTCACTATCGGATCGTATTGGCAGCGGGAATCCAAAGTTTGCATGCAAATGAATGAATGGCGTAGGATAAATAAACCACGAATATTTCCCTTAATAAGCAATGTAAGGCAATGAATTTTTGGGGTTAATCGACAAATACGGGGATACGATGCAGGTAATATGGGGAATACGTTTGGAATTCCGGCCTAAAATCTTTTGGGTAGATGAACCTTGCAGTAACCGACCGACTGGAACGCCATTTCCATTGACCTACCGCATTTTCAATTCAATCACTGCAGTATTTGAATTCAAAATACGGTCTCTGCTAATAAGCAAAAAAATAAGATGGTAAGGTATACCTACTCACATTTTGTTTATATCCAGTTTCCTGGGAGTGTTTGCTTTTTGTACACAAGTGTTTCGAGAAATTACACACCATTTTAAAAAATACCATTTTTCCTCATGTTCACCCATTCTCGTATTTAATATCACGTAATTTCAAGTTCCATTTGAACACAAAATAGCATGGAAAGTAATGATTTTGTTTCTAATATCAAATAGAGGATAGGCTTTTCTATTTACAACCATAATATAATTTAAATGACGTTTAAGTATTTTAACAGTGGACCCATATTAAACGAATATTCGGAGTCTCAAAGTCTAAGGCTTTTCCGATGCTTCACGTCATCACATACTTTGTATTATATAAAAAAATAAAAATAAAATTTCATTGTTTCTTATCACCCCTTTAACTTTGATACGCTTCATTAAACGTAATGTGCTGGATTAAAGAGTTCCTAGGGGACCACGAACAGAGGGTAGTTTTAGATGCCGTTAGTTCAGATAAAATGAAAGTAACATCAGGTGTACACCAAAGAAGCGCCATTGGTCCCTTATCATTCCTTTTGTACCTATATTTATTACATCACTACCGTAGTTACGAGAAAAATTTGCCTCTTCGCAGACGACGCAGTATTGTTAAAAGGGGTATTTGCAATAAGCTTCACAAGATTACGTTAAAAAAAGACCTAGTTATTGTAAAGAAATGCGCAATACTTAGCAGTTAGAATTTTTCCGCGAACAATAAGGAAACATAATAGTTGTGACAAATCAACTCTATGAAACTAACTTCCTCACTACATAGAGTAGATTTTCTAATTGTGTTTAAAAACATATCGTCATTATTAACATCTCATCCTGTTCGAATTGTCCCGCATGGTTTTGTTATCTGCATGAATTAGTATCTCGTAGTATTCATAAATCAATAGAATAACTAATGCTAATCACCAGTCGTATCTTAACCAGTGTACTGCATGCTTGCATGTTCGTTCACGTAGCACTTTCCTAGTTTTTGGTTTGACTGCGCACTGTTCTGTTGATTGCATTTTGATCTACGCCTAGTGGCCGGCGGAACGTAATCTCTGTTCATGCGGGGTTCAAATATGAACTTGGACTAGTGCTGCATGCCTGGTATGGAGTCACCCCGTGCCTCACACCCTAGTGGTGGCTTGCACGGGACTTCGTAGAGGTAGATGAAACGATGGAGGCGTGATTCTTCGCGGTAAACATCGCCGATATTTCATTTTGGGATCGTATGGTCGGAGATGACAATCATAAAGGCCACAAATGGCCCATTGCCGATCAATCAATAACAGCCGCTATGAATCCCAATCGCGATGTGTATGCTGATTTTTTTTTCGTTGTATTTCTGGTTTCTTTCATGAACTCTATATCATTCTTAATTATCTTCATCCATATTTTTCTCCCATTCATCGCAGTATCGTCCACAGAGTTTTATGGCTAGGCCATGAATTCTGCACACTCCCTGTTCATATTTGCCTCTCATTATTCCGTGGGGAAAAGTGTTTTAATGTTAAATGGCTGGTTGGTTTATGATCCCAGCGAAGTCATTCCTTTGAATGTGAGCCAGGGGCATTAGTCCGCGGGGATCGAACTGGCGTGGTGGCTCGAAGTTCTGGTTTCCCAACCCGAGGTCCCGTATTCGAATCCCAGAAGTGACGGATATGCCTTAGCCCCGATTGATTTCATTCATTGATGGTCAGTTCAGATGGGCACCAATGTACAAAGATCAAATTCCACTTCTTTTTCACCAGCAACAACTAATCACCAATCGACTATCTGATTATGACCTGATCGGCAATCGAGTAGGGTAAATATTCTCAAATGTCCTAAACGCCGAGGCACTTTATAGCACAACCTGATGTATGTACGGATGTGCATTGAAAATTGCGTCATTAGCGATGAATTGCAAGAATGCATGCGCAAATGCATAAATGACAGATGAGAAAAAAGCCCCTGCTCTAATTTCGAGCCTGCGTTCTCGCATTGCGTAAACAGATGCTACTTCAAATTGTGCAATAAACCGCCTCGCGTAAAACCTCCTTGAAAATCCATTTACTTGTGCAGTGCACTTTCGGCTACTAGACATCCTCCTCGCTGGGTTCCCATTATTTGGAGAAGGGACAATTTAAGTGGCTTACGCAAAAAATTTACATTAATAATGGATAACAATAGTAGGACAGACGAGAAATTCCGTGAAAGCCAGGTGATTGCTAGCAGCGAAAAAATGTATTCCATGTATTCAGTCCACTGTCGGTAAAACGCTTTCGGTAATATTGGTTCATTGTCGATTTTATCACCACACTCAACATGACTGCAGATCTTGATCCTCAATCATTGTTTACTGTCGTTGGTGCAACCAAGCCTTGAAATAATTCCTATCCCTAATTGGATGCCGCCATTTGGAGAGCACGTCAAGAGTAGCACTCTTTATAAATGTCGTAAATCAATGCGATATGTTATGGTTATAATTTCGCAGTCCTATTAAATTATAATTAAAAACCACTTTTAAAAGGCAGATTACTTAAATTCAATGTAATTTAACTAAAGATTAATCTAATTTGTCAATGAAATCAATAGGACATTTTCACTCCAATTCATTGACAGTTAGAATTAACCAATAATTTTAATGCACTTGCTAATTGCTCTCCCCCCTGAATTACGCAGTCACTCCTAAAAACCAATGACGTGGAGAGTCAACGTAAAGATACGGTCACTTGATCCGGTACAACTTCGAGGATGCGTATTTAACATAACGGATTTCTAATTTCGGGTAAACCAAGATGATGGCTAATAAGCCATGATCTTGGTGCCTCGGCGTTTAGGACATATGAGAATATTTACGCTACTCGATTGCCGATCAGGTCATATTGTCGATTGGTGATCAGTTGTTGCTGGTGAAAAAGAAGTGAATTTGATCTCAGATCAGTACATTGGTGCCCATCTGAACTGACCATCAATGACTGAGAGGGAATCGGGGCTAAGGCATATCCGTCACTTCTGGGATTCGAATGCGGGACCTCGGGTTAGGAAACCAAAACTTCGAGCCACCACGCCAACTCGATCTCCGCGGACTAATGCCCCTGACTCACATTCAAGGGAATGACTTCGCTGGGATCATAAGCCATCTTGGTCATCTTGATGATAGTCATCATGACTATCGTATCCTCGCTGAGCTCCATGATTTCATAATTGAAGCATGACTTCTATGCTACACGCTCCCAGTAGGATATAATAGATGTCGAACCAATCTCGTTACCTTTTACATCCGCTGTGCGATCTTCAGTTTTTTTAAATCACCGCCTCCAATACCTCCCTGCAGCCATTATTATTTTTTTTGGCCGTGGGATCAGCAATGGTTGAATATTTCCCCACAGTTGTTTTTGTCGCCTACTGCCGTAGATTGATTATTTTAAATTGAACATAAAATTAAATAATTGAAAATTAATGAGTGTTTATTCCTTCCAGCATTCTTAGGCCTCTTAAATCTTTTCATCTATCCTTCTTTCTCTCGCTAACATTCTGCCCAAGTACACAAAATTGCCCAGTTCTTCATTTATGCACAGTATTTTGGAAATATTCTGTTCACAGGAACTCTTCCCATGCATCAAAGAAGAACCAATTTGGTATCCATTATGAGGGCTTAGCAATGATACTGCCGGTAAAGCAAAAAGAATATTGTGATTTATCACTGACCCAATTTTTAGGTAGAATACAAATGGAAGTTCCGATTTTAATAGCGCTGTTTTTCATTCACACTCGAAAAGTTTATTTGACATTACGAATGCGTTCCAGTGTGCCAAACTGAAATGAAAAAAAAGATGCATTGGTTGAATTTTGTTCTCGAATTACCGAAAGAATCTCTTTCTGCTAGTTGGAGAATGTTACTGGCGCTTTTTAAGTTTCAAGTCCGGCAAGGTTAATTTGCCTTTTCAAATGAGCATCAGTTCGCCAAATTGAAATTTAACAATTGGTCCCTGATTTTATGTTCCAGAATAGCCAAATTGGTGCATTTGTTGCTTGTTAGAACAATTGATGAGACATTTTAAATGTCATGTCCAAAGAGGTTAATTTGCTACTTAAAACACTCACAAATTTGCTGAACTGAAATTAAAGCCCATAGGTCGATTTTGTTCTAGTATTGCCGAATTGTATCTTGTGCGAATTGGAAAAATTTGTTTTTTTCTTTCACCCTCGGAATGGTTTAATTACTATCTATAGTGCAAACTTTTGAATAGAAAAACGTTAATAATTCATTGGTTGCTTTTGCTCAGAATGGCCATAATAATTAATTCTAGCCAACAAAAAAGTAATCCAGGTATCTTATTGGTGATAGTTATAGATAAATGTGAAAAAATTCCCCATTGTCGATTTGACTGCATGGGAATTAAGTGCTATAATAGCACGAATCCGTATGGGATACAAGATACATTTCGTAATAATTTGATTACGTATGTACAGGAAATCTTATAAACGTGAAATTATTCATAATTTACATATATAATAGTTGCTAAAAATATAAATATGTCTTGCCGAGTCAAATGTTCGAATAAATGCGTTTCAATATTATTTTCGCCTATATTTCGAATACTGCACCGAAAACCCAAGTCATAACATGTTTTAATCAAGGGAAAAAAGTAAAATATAATTCCTGTGTTATTTCCATTACTGTATGCATATTGAGTTTCACCGCACAAACAGATGTACTTAAATGGAAGTTGGTCGTAGACTTTTTTTTTCAACTAACATGAAAAATTATTAATATATGCACTCAATGACCCATAATACCGCTCCAGCCACCTTAAAAGGAGATTTCTCTTGAAATGAGGTAGAGTTCCTGATCTTGGCACGGCCCACAGTGGTCCGAAATCGGAAAAAGCCGGACAAAAGTCCAAAATGGCTTTTTTTGAGATAGAGACTTGAAACTTAGCGTAAATACTCATAAATGATTACCGATTATAGATGTGTATGACATTTTACATCAATACGACCCGTTGCTGAGATACAGTAGCCCAAACATGACCAATTTTTCAAAAACACGCGCGATCTCGTTTTTCTTCGAAAATCTTTGAATTTAAGCAGGTGGTGTTGCGTTGGTATGATTTTTATGGAATAAAAAACGCAATATTCCTTTGACCTGATGCTTTGTCTATATTTTCCATGACGTTTGAAGATTTTGGCTCTCATCTGTCAGGTTTTGCAACGCAAAATGGCGTACCCGTTTTTAACGTGAAATTTGACATAAAGTAGACATTATCTTTCGTTTACGAAATATGTAACTCGGGAAATTTACATCATAGTGTAAAGTAGATATTTCTTCAGAATACTAAGAAGAAATCTTGGAAAAAAGTTTGCGACGAAGGAAATGAGAGCGATTTTTCGATCGCGCGTCAAGGCTGAGCGACACGACGCAGGACCCTGAGGCTCGGTAACTGCGGTCGATTTTTCAAGTTTTTTCAAACTTTATTCTTGAAAATCGTCATTTAAAGCATGGCGCGTAGTCAGTGTTCACTTAAAACACTATACTAAAGGATATTATCAGGATTATAGATCGATCGACTAACCATTTAACGCATTACTCTAGTGAAGATGCTAAGGATTGGATATTTGTCGGAACCATCCAACGTATAAGAAATGTGCTTCGGCCTTCGGGTATGAAGTAGGGTTAAGAGATTAAGTCTGCATGCTAAAGAGAGAGAAATAAATTGTTTCCGGGAAAGGCAATAACCGATACTCTTTTTCCCTTGCCACCCTCGCCTAGGTGGGTCGCGCGGAAAGGGGCTTTTTATGACGACGCACAGCCTTTGACGGTATTTAACGGATTCTTCCACAATGGTTTTTTCCTTTCCCCGGCAGAAATGCATGTCAACTTTCAGTTTTATTTTGGAAGCGGTGAAGAAGTGTCGTGCTTGTTGTACTAGTGTCGTGTCGTGTTCTAGTGTAATTTTCAAGTTCGTGTTGCCCAGTGATTTGGTGCTGGCTTTATTGAATTCCCACTTGCTATTCTCGGAGTTGGGCAGAGCAGTAATTTTCCTGCTTGAATATTTGCAAGGTGAGTGTTTTTTTTTAATATTTCCATTTCAAAGATGAGTGTCTTTGCGTACTACTTCAATGAAAGTGTTAAATTACTTATCTATTTTTACTGTTGTTTACGCCTCTCATTGATAATGGCAATTATGATTTTGATGCGTGTTCTCTTTACATATTTCTAATTTTCAAATCACCGCACAGGGTTTTGAGCGTTTTCTAACGTAGGAATGGATTCAAACCAAATTACTCGTTTTGAGTTACATAATATAATATTAGAAATGAAGGGAAAGACATCGGGCGAGAAAAAAATACACTTGCTGGATTTTTTGTCGCGGAGATTAAATGTAGAGAGCTATGTGGATGCTCTTGATGGTCTCCGTGAATTACTTCGTTTGGAATTTTGGCCTTATTACGAAAAAATGTGGAAAAAATGTTGCCGGAATAATGAACGAATTTTAGTGCGATATTGAGGCATGGCTCGCAGAGCCAATTATTTTCCGTGAAGTTGTCCGTCAATACTTTCCTGGTACTTCAAAGGCAACTGGTATGTATTATATTTAAGTATGTTTTGAACTTTTAAAGAAAATTATATTTCTGAATATCTATACTTATTCTATTTCTTAAACATTGTATACACAATTCTATATCTTACAATTACTTATGGGTCATTCCACCTCAATTCAACAAACGTTTGTCCCTTAGGGTCTCAGATTTTGATAAAAATTGGTGTATGGGTACAATATTAACTCAAACTAAACACCCTCAAACCGTTTTGTGAAAAAAAAATTTTTGAGTGAATTATGCATATTTTAATTTTTTGGCATTTTTAGCAAAAATCCGTGCCTTAAATCATATTATCACTTATATCTCCGCTTGTAATTGCCATACAGCAATGGTTAATAGCTTTTATTAAAGCTAAATCTTTATTAAATGCAAATATATCAATAAAAAATTATTTTCTTCTATACCCTATTGTTGTAAATCACTAATGTTTAAAAGATTGTTAATAAACTTTTCTCAAATACTCCATCTCAGAATCGGCCGAAACCTTTTTATCGTAATCTAAACATTTTCAGCTAACTATTCCAAAAATAAAATTTAGTGTAAACTCATAAATACGCTATTTATAAATATTTAAACATTTACAATTTTCTCTCGCGCGGCCCGTGTTTAAAAATATGTTAATATACTTTTCTCAAATACTCCATCTCAGAATCGGCCGAAACTTTTTTTCCATAATCTAAACATATTCAGCTAACTACTCAAAAAATAAAATTTAGTGTTTAGTCATAAATGCATTTTTTATAAATATTTAAACATTTACAATATTCTCTCGCGCGGCCCGTCAGCTTCCCATTTGGAATACATGCAGCAGACACGTGATGCAAGCCTAAACATTTCCCTAATTGTTCAAGGTCGTGGCTATATGAGATAAAAATATATTATAAACTATGAATGTTAAAAAAAATTGTTATTTGTTCTGTTAAATGGATTTTAGCAGATAAATTAACCATAATTCACTCAAAAATCTTTTTTTCACAAAACGGTTTGAGGGTGTTTAGTTTGAGTTAATATTGTACCCATACACCAATTTTTATCAAAATCTGAGACCCTAAGGGACAAACGTTCGTTGAATTGAGGTGGAATGACCCTTATTGCTTTATTAGGTTCATTGGGGCGGCCCGAGAAAGATTTTACTTATTCGTGTGACCGATCTAAAAGAGGGAAAGTTCAAAATATTAAAAGTTGTTCCTCAGTAGCTGAGCTGGCATTAGCAACCTCTCTTGGTTTAAGGGAGGAAGGAGATATTGCAGCCGCACAGTTAATTACGGAAGTAACGACAACTACCCCCACTAGAGCTAAGAGAGTGCTTACTAAGTGGAGGAAGAGTGATGAGGTGCAGAAAGATATGTCTCCAGATGAGGCTTTATCTTTGATCATCACCATTGGGCTGACTAAAAATCAGTACAATGTATTAAGACGCTCCGCTCGTACTTACGGACATTCCTTGTACCCCAGCTATGCACGAGTGTTAACAGCAAAAAGTGCTGCATACCCAGAAGCAATACGCATCACAGAAAACGTATGCGAAGTGAGTCTACAGGCTCTTTTAAACCACACTGAATCGAGGATACTGGCATGCGAATCCATTGCTCTAGCGGCCAGCAATGAGGTGAACTGCAACTTAATATGCAAATATGGCTTTGACGGGAGTTCGGGCCATTCACAATATAAAATGTGTTGGGAACAGGCGGATTCTTCCGATGAATATTTATTTATGAGCTCCCTGGTGCCACTTCGTTTGCTGAATGACGAAAATGGTAAGAGTTTGAGGCGTTTCAAATTGCATATCTTGCTTATTACGAATTAATCTGACTGCAGTAAAATTGAGTACTTAATTCCATGTCTGCTGTTTTAGGTGAAATAATCTGGAAAAATCCTCGCCCATCATCAACCAGATTTTGCTGGCCTATTCGCCTCCGGTGGCTGAAGGAAACCAAGGAAGTTGCTATTGAGGAAAGTATTTATATTCAAAGGCAGATTGACGGGCTGAAAAATTGGAGCAATGGAAATTACTCAGTCAATTTCAGCTTGCAGCTAACCATGATAAATGGAAAAGGGAGACAAATTCATATTTCTATTGTGATAGACAAGAATATGGTAGTGCTTATGGATTTAAAAAATTAAATTACGATTATTTTTGGCAAGCAACGCATTAACTGACAATCCGAGTATGAGGTGCTACATCTGCGGAGATGAATGATTTGAAGGCAATGAGGAATCGACCTGCAGATGAGACTAAATATTCTTTTGGATTGTCAACCTTGCATTGCTACATCCAGTTTTTTGAATGTGTGCTACACATATCGTACAGACTTGAGTTCAGAAAGTGGCAGATAAGAAAGAATACAAACAAGCTGGAATCTGGTTAAATGGTGAAAATGCCTTTGAATTACGAACCAAATTCTTTACTGGCACGAGGAAATCTCAAAACACTGCTTATACAGAGAAAAATAAGAATTCAGAAGGCTTTTAGAGAAAGAATGGGGTTGATTGTTGATGTTCCAAGGCCTGGATCAGGTAACACGAATGACGGTAACACGGCAAGGCGTTTTTTGATTCCCCAGACTTTTCCGCTGATTTGACTGGTAATTAAGTAAACGTGCACTGTAATAGCAAAGCATATGTAAACTTCACGCATGTGTTTGCATATAAACTGGTTATATATTTCATGTAAATTATTAGTTCTCATAGGAAAGTATAATGTATCATCAGCAGTAAATTAATTTATCATGTTTTAATTACAGGTATCAATGTTGATCTCATAAAACATTTTTCCATCATTCTGAGGGCATATCCAGTGGCATAACTCTTAATTATACAGCTTTCTCGGACTACTGCCAGAGAACTGCGGAATTATACGTCAAGCTGTATCCCTGGTATTATATGCAAACCATGGTACATAAGGTAAAAAGAGGCGATTCTTCTCTTTGGACAACTTTCAGAAGAGGCAATGGAAGCCCGGAATAAGGACACCCGTAAATTCCGCCAGAGATTCAGCAGGAAGCACTCCAGAGAGGCCACGAATGACGACCTTTTTAAAAGACTGTTGTTAACGTCTGATCTATCTCTTTCCTCCACCCTCACATCAACTCCGAGGAGAGCAATGGAAATGCCAAAATATTTGAGAGAACTGCTGCTTTTAGATGATAGTGAAGAAGAGGAATCAGGCACTAGTGACGAAATGAGTTCATCGGAGGATTAAAGGTTGAAATTATGTAAATGAAAAAATACAATTTAATAACTTAAAAAAAGCACAGTAATAGGTGACTTCCAAAACATGTATTCCTTTTATATTCTAATTTATGGTTCCGCATTGATTTCATTTGTAAGTTTTAGCTGATGCTTGGTATTCCATTGATGCTATTTTGTTATTTAATTTAAATATTCCTTTACGGATTTAGCAAACAGTTTTCAAACTATTCGTCAATGCATTTGTTCGATTTTATTTGGAATTTGCATTTATCAGACATGTTGCCTCGTATATTTTCTTTACGATGGACGACCGAAAGTGAAATTTGCCATAGTCAAGTTAACTATTAATTTACCATTTTATAATAATATATAAATAATGAATTCAAAGATATAGTAATTATCGTTTCCTTTTCCCTAAAAAATTCCCCTAGTGTATGAATCTTGGTCAAATTGAAAAGGCAAAACCCTTGTGGAAGAACCCGTTAAATACCGTCAAAGGCTGTGCGTCGTCATAAAAAGCCCCTTTCCGCGCGACCCACCTAGGCGAGGGTGGCAAGGGAAAAAGAGTATCGGTTGTTGCCTTTCCCGGAAACAATTTATTTCTCTCTCTTTAGCATGCAGACTTAATCTCTTAACCCTACTTCATACCCGAAGCATATTTCTTATGCGTTGGATGGTTCCGACAAATATCCAATCCCTAGCATCTTCACTAGAGTAATGCGTTAAATGGTTAGTCGATCGATCTATAATCCTGGTAATATCCTTTAGTATAGTGTTTTAAGTGAACACTGACTAAGCGCCATGCTTTAAATGACGATTTTCAAGAATAAAGTTTGAAAAAACTTGAAAAATCGACCGCAGTTACCGAGCCTCAGGGTCCTGCGTCGTGTCGCTCAGCCTTGACGCGCGATCGAAAAATCGCTCTCATTTCCTTTCGTCGCAAACTTTTTTCCAAGATTTCTTCTTAGTATTCTGAAGAAATATCTACTTTACACTGTGATGTAAATTTTCCGAGTTACATATTTCGTAAACGAAAGATAATGTCTACTTTATGTCAAATTTCACGTTAAAAACGGGTACGCCATTTTGCGTTGCAAAACCTGACAGATGAGAGCCAAAATCTTCAAACGTCATGGAAAATATAGACAAAGCATCAGGTCAAAGGAATATTGCGTTTTTTATTCCATAAAAATCATACCAACGCAACACCACCTGCTTAAATTCAAAGATTTTCGAAGAAAAACGAGATCGCGCGTGTTTTTGAAAAATTGGTCATGTTTGGGCTACTGTATCTCAGCAACGGGTCGTATTGATGTAAAATGTCATACACATCTATAATCGGTAATCATTTATGAGTATTTACGCTAAGTTTCAAGTCTCTATCTCAAAAAAAGCCATTTTGGACTTTTGTCCGGCTTTTTCCGATTTCGGACCACTGTGGCGGCCGTGCGATATTGCGATACATAGACTGCAACACACTTGATGTATTGATTTATCGGACGATCGATTTCATCGCGATATTGATTGTCCGGGTCATGCGGTATGTCGCAATGAGAAGGGATGTGACGGACCGCAAAGGCATGGTATTCGTGAAATAAAGCGGTTTTGCCATGACCAATATAATGAGTCGCAATCCGATACTCGATTCATTGTGATGGGATGCGATATGCACTGTGCAGCGATGAAATGGGTTATCCTATACGCGATGTTCTTCGTTGCAATGATATGTGCATAATATAATGTACTATGCGACGGGAATCGAGATATTGCACGATTCGATATGCGATAAACTGTCTTTATCAAAGGCAAATTTATATCTCAACGAGGCATTATTGATGGAACATTTAGTTATGTTTTCCATTCAACACATATCGAATCAACATTTACTTCGTAAAGTGGTATAATCTTTGAAAAATATTTTTTATCTCCATAAGGCATTATCGATGAAAAATTTATATCGAAATAAAATGTTACCGATAAAAATATGCATTACAAAAGTACAAGATTTATCGATTTGGTCCACAATTCGATGTTATCAATGAAAATATATTGGTAGGTATAGCCATGCTGTATTGTCGATGAAAACGTTTATGTCGCTATCGATGACAATCTTTTATCGCCATAAGACGTATGAGGCGTGGAGACAAGTTGCATAAGTCAGTATTTTTGCCATTTATTTGTCAGGTGCACTGAAGCAAGCATTCCTCTAGTTATGTTCTGTTTTGTGGATTAGATTTGTGAGTCTTGCTTCCACATTTTTTTTACCAGAAAGCAGCACAATAGGGTTTAATTATGTATTTTAATTGATACTTCATTTTCCATAAATAAAGACGTTTATCACTTACGTCAGCGGTTCCCAAACTGGGGGTCGCGGGCTGTTCGTTAAGGGGTCGCGAGATGTATACAAATAATATGGTGAACTATGCAAGTGAGGATTGTAATTACTTTAAAAACAATATCATTTGAATGTACACATTGTTTGTTATTTTGAGGGGATCGCGGCTAAAATGTATGAGCTAAAATGGGTCGCGGAAAGAAAAAGTTTGGGAACCGCTGACTTACGTCATACGTTCTTTCAAAGGTGCGCAGCATTCACACCAATATGAATAGTTATTGTTGAAAAAATTTATAACGCAATTTGAACAATGCATAGCCCTGAGACTCGGTTGCGCAAAGCGGACTTTATAGTGCTCGCTCTGGTGACGTTCCGAGGCATAGGTAATACTCAGGACGGGGTCAAGCCTTCCTTTAAGCTCTAAGTTCCCATTGAATGCCCCCAACAAACGATCTATAGTCCATGGGTTATAAGCTTGAGGGGAGGATCAGGTCTTCGCCTTAGCAGGGACGGGGGCGGGGGAATTCAATCGAAGAATGCGGCATTTATCCCCAACATTCCATTCTCGGGAGCTCACGAGGCTGAAATTCCGTCTCGGAGTTTGGGACGACAATGTAACCCATGCATGTTTGCTATACAAAATGCTAGTTATTGGGATCCTAGTATGGCCTCCTTTGGCATCCTTAGGTCCTTATGAGGGCCAAAAAGGTTTTTTTCTTCTACTTTCGGCAAAAATATCGTTCGCGAGCGAAGCGAGCCGTTAGTGGGGTCCTAGGGTTTTTGGCATCTGAAGGTCCTCTCGAGGGCCAAAAAGATTGTATTTGTATTTTTGCGAAAAAACGTTGGCGAGTGAAGCGAGTCATCATATGTGCCCTAGGGTGGCCTGCTTCAGCCGTTTTAGCCTGTTTGAGCATGCATTTCAACTAATATGCTTATAAAGACATCGCTATAGGAGAAAGAGGCATTTTTCAAACGCGCGAGTCAGCGCTTTACGAATGAGAAACTATACTTAGTAGTCCGTGGGCGCTCTCGACTTTTGTATTGAAGCGAAAAAGAACTTCCTACGTAAAGAAATTTCGCTTGGCATTGGAGTGAAAAGATGTACAGGGGTTGCGACCGTGTTGCCCTAGCATGAAAAAGAGGGGATGCAACAGGGTTCACGAGAATTAATTTTCTTTTTCACGAGCTCTCAGAAAAAAATGTACCGTTTTCGGTAACTCTGAAACAAATCAGTATATTTTTAGTTTTACACATGAGTTTCAAAAATCAAATCTAAAAAACAAATTTCTGGACGTGAATTTAAAATAGCGCAATTCGTTTTTCCCAGCTTGCGAAAAATGCATTATTTCGGTAATTTTGGTAATTAATTCAGGGAGCGATTTTGGTAATTTTTTTTATTTCCTTTTTAAATGTTTATTTTTCTCTTCAGGCAAATATTCGAAACAGGATGCATGAAAATTAATGTTTTTCTTGTGCTCGCAGAAAAGCTGTAATATTTGTTGGCGATTTTGGATCAAAATCGGTCCATTTTCTTTATTTTTATATTCGGAAAGCAGTCGCGTGTTAGAAAGAACAAAAATAAATCCTTCATGGACATCAATGAAAAAAGCGAAATTAATTATTTCCAGCCCACGTAAAATGCATAATTGTGGCAATTTTAAAATTAAAATGAAAGAGCTCTTTTTTGTAGAAAATATTTTGGATTCTGGGAACTGATGCACATTCAACGCCGTCTCCATCTACTTCGATGTGCAACACCGATCCCACCCAACTGATTCACGGATGACCGAATCCTGCGAGGATTCCACCGACCCCAATCCAACGTCTCCGCCTTAGTCCCTGCGTCATATTTATTGGGTCACCTCTGACTTTATCCCTCTCCATACATACTTCCCTCCATTTCTCTACCTTCCGATGCAACCGGTTAAGCATCTAGTTTTCTAACAACACTGCGAATGGTACCCGTTGCATTTCAAATGGGAATAAAAAAATTAAATTGTTGCATATGATTAAAACTTTCCTTCCAATATGACCTGCAACATTCATATTCTTACTATGTACCAGTCATGAACCGCACATGGAGGCTGGAGGGGTTTGTATCAAAACTGATATACCTAAAATATCACCGTAATTCTGCTACGTTGTTCATTTAACTTAATGAATAAAATTTTTGGAAATAAATTCTCATTTAAAGTCCATGCTTCGGTTACAAATTTAGTAAATAGTTGCAATGTTTCAATGGTGGAAAGATTGATCATTTAGGAGCGGAAAAATCTAATTTCAGGCAAAAACTTAAGTGAATACGAAAATCAGATGCAATAATTAAATACATATTTCTTACAGTCATCCAATTCTAACTATGCCAATATATCATGAGCGCAAGTGCAAAGACAGCAAGAACATAAACCTCTGCATCGAATCCAATGCTTTTCTTTTGGAAGCAAAAGTATGGGAGTGAAAAGACACACATAAGGCTTCCCTAGGGCTCCAGGGCCATTTTAACGTAGCCCATTCATCCCTCTAGGTCTTAAGAAACACGTGTGCCAAATTTCGTTCCAATCCGTCAAGTGGTTTGGAAGTTTATGTCGTTCACACTAACAGATTTTTAGTTTTATAGATATTGATTTTCTACCGCCGAGTAATAAATGTGTACGAACTCTGTTAAACATAACAAGGTTAGCTTTAGGTAGTCTTTTGGGGCATTTTCTGTGTGAAGACTAACATCAACTTATAGAAACATACGTGGCCAACAGATATTAAAACAAACAAAGCATGTAGATAAACACAAAAGTAAACATGTGACAACAACAGTCTCCAACAATAATCTTACAAATTTTCCAGATGAAAAAATATACACAAACAATTAAAATACAAAATACTACAGTTTATTTATACATTTTTTGTAAATGGTTCTAAAGCCTCGCTTGCATAATTTATAATAGTTTCGGTAAGTCGGTTGCAGAAGCGTATTGTTGCCGGAGTAAATAGCAACCAATCTGGCTCTGCACTAACTTGTGGGACATTTTTCGTCAGTTTAAAATCCCCGGCAACCTCTTGCAGGAGAAACTTGCGGAATTAACTTGCCAGTGTAAACCTACTGTTGGGAATGGTGATGCTAACTGAGGTGAATGTGTTTCGCACAGTAAATGAGACTGTCATTTCGCTGAAGTGAGGTTTTTAATGAAATAGTTTCCGTATTGTTTATCATATCGAGAAAAATCTTACTCAGTGATAAACTTAGGCTAAGAAAATCAATAACAGATGCAAACCCTTATAGATAATAATCAGTTGTATTAGTGTACTCTTCCGCAATTAACAAGGAAGATTCATGAAGATGAACCTTCCTTCGAAATATGATATCAACTCGTTATTAATGTACGGATACCTACCTAAAATGATATTGGGAAAAAATGAGAGAAGGTAAAAGACCAAGGGGTAGATGGATAGATGAAGTTAAACCCAACATTGAATAGAGAGGATGTTCCTATGAGGATGTTGTGAGGCAGGAAGTGTGGAATGACAGACCAAGATGCAGGCGTTTAGTTAATACCTAGGCCCACGAAAGTGGAACATGACACAATATATTATTTTAAAAAATTATATCAACTCGTCATTTATTCCATCGTTAGCAGTTATCAATCCAAAGGTTCGATAACTGCAGATCTCCACTCGTTTTAGCCAACCACTTCAATGATTCTTAACTTTCACATCCTAAAAAAATTTTTGGATGAATTCCATCCTTGGTAATCTCTCTATTATTATTGCAATTCATTTCTTCCTCTACTCTTGTTTCAATATCCGTAATTGTGTTGCAAAGTGAGTCCAATAAGCTTACCTCTTCTTCTCCATAGAGTTTTCTTTATATGTAATTTTATCCTCTCTAACTGTTCGTAGAACTTCTTCGTTGGTGATTCTCTGCGTCCATTTCAGCTTTATCATTCTTCGATAGCACCACATCCCCTTCAATTCCAATCTCTTTCTCTCTCCTGCTGCTACTGTTCAGGCTTCCTTGCCATAGAAAAGGATGCTCCAAATATATGTTTAAATAATATGCTACCTTATTTTTAGGTTTTTGTGTCACTAGCTGTTAGCAGATTCCTCTTCAGGTAGAATGCCTTCTTTGCCTGGGCTGTTATAGAATGCTTATCTATGCCGAAAATAAAAAAAATAATAAGTATCGCATTATGGACTCCAACTCCACTTAATCGCTAACCCGGTTCAGCCAATTTCCTACCCTAGGATTTTCAAAGAGCATGCAATGCAGGTACGGCATCGTATATGGCCACGGAATGCCTGGAAACCTGAATGCGAAGTTCTATTTAGGTCACGGAGTTATATTTTGGAGCTACCCCCATAGAAAATGAATCACCTCATTAACTTATTATAATGGGTCGGAAAACTCCAATTCTCTATCATGAATAATACATGATAGAAAATTGAAACACACGTTCTACGATTTTTAAGATTTTCTTACGTTATAGATACATTTAGAACGCAGCGGCTCAATTATGTTGAATAAATTAACGTGGAGCCCCATTTGGATTTTTTAAATATATACCTACTTAGGGCTATGTCTCTGTCCTCCCGTTTATGCCTCCCCCTTCAAGAGCAAATATTTCCAATTTTAATAACCCTTCGATGTGAAATTGGCTCGCCTTCGTTTATTGGACGCACTCATTCATATTCAATGAAGCACTCCAGCGAAAGCTTACATTTTTAATAAACTTTGCTTTAAATTATGGAATGAAATAAAATTTTTTCATCGCGTCCGCAGGGGTCAGGATGAGGTGGAGGGATATTGTGTATTTCCTCCCTTCACCATCCGGCTGAATTAGCGCCTAGTTTAATACACGTAACTTAACGATTCCCGTACTCCATAGTGGAGTATATGAAGTAGAGGCGGAAAACTATCGATAGTTCTGACCATCGATAGTTATCTATAGTTCGTCTTCCCACTATCGATAGTTATCGAAAGTTTCCTAGTTTAAAAAAAGTAAAATTTATTTATCAAATTGTAATATCATTTTCGTTGTCGAAGGATCTTGCTAATAGCAGTAAAGAAAGAGGGGAAATGGCTAATATCAAAGTCGTGTATATTTCGTAAATTTATGTTTAGTGACATATATTGCAAAAATAACTTTACTTACAAATAAAATTGCAAAACCCTGTATCTTCATCTACAAAACTTATAGACATAATATAAGCCACTTGCTTTGATTAAGAAACAATAACATATCAAAGTTTTTCTGTTTAATGTTATACCTTCTATTTCATATGATTAGTCCAGCTATGCTGAAAATATTTTATTTATTTCATTTATCAAAGCAATGAATACATTAAGCTTTAGAAATTTCAAAACAATTTTTGCATAAACTGCATCAATACATTGTGCATAATTGTAATAAAGGTGTAATAATGCGTCTTGAATTATAAATATAATTACTCGCATGGGGTCTGCCAATTAAGGTAGATGAAGAGGGTGCTTGCTCTGGTGGCCAAAGCTTGAAGCTGTAAAGTGGGCGTTGCCTGTCCGCCATCTTTGTCCCACCGCTTTACATTACCGCTTTATGGGCTGACGTAATAATTTTGCAATTTTACATTGTTTTCCATCGATATCTAACTTGAAATCAGCATTCATTTACTTCTTGAAATCGTATTCTTCATGTATCTAGATGATTCCTCTTTATGACCTCATATTATGTAATAATGTTATTCTTTCAGGAGATATAGTGACAAAGCATATATAAAAATGTGAAACGTTGGTAAAGAGAAATAAGTTAGTGAAAAAATAAATGGCCCTGTATCTCCTGGTTTAAAATAAAATAATTCTTCGTATATATTTTTTATTGATTTAAATTAACAGTAATTCGTGTTCCCAGCGGATAACCATTGTTAAATCAAATAGAATCAATAGTTCCAAGTAACTTATGTAAGTTTCTAGAGTTAATTACGTTAAATTTTCAACAGACGGTAGATATTCTTGCTTTATATCCGGGAATGCGTCCACTCCTCCGTGATATCCAAAGGCAAGCACGGAAAAAACAGGGGGAAGCAACATGGAGAATATTTCTGTCGTCGGGTTACAGTTTAATGACATCATGCCCTCTCCGTTTATCTCAATGTGTCTACCAGACTCGAAAACATAAAATAGTTAAAATATTATTAGGTTCCTTTTGAAAATTCGCACAATAATATGAAAAACTGGAAGAAAGTAAGGAAGGTAGATGTAGGAAGTGGCTTTTTTCCCAAAAAAAGACTTAAGGATGACTTGTTATAAAGCTCTGAACTCAGTGGCACAAATATCTTTGCTTATACTTGTAGTTCGTCGTTCTCCATATTTATTTCTGGTTGTATTTCCATTTTCACCAGTTAAGGTGGCTGAAGCGGTTATAGTGGGTCATTGAATACACGTTCCAATAATCCAAGTAAGCCAAAAACATTTCTTGGGCCACATTTCATCTGTTCATGCGTTATAACGCACCATAATGGCAGCAATGGAAATGATAAAAGAACTAAATTTGTATTAAATTTATCCTTACTTAAAGCCTGTTATGATTTGTGTTTTTTTATTTATTTTCCCTCAATTAAAGTCTGTTATGACTTGATTTTTCGGCGCGGTATTCGACATTTCGACGAAATAACATTGAACTGTTTTTTTCGTATATTAGACTCGTTGTGACACCGTGATATTTGCTACCAACAATATATTATAATGATAAGAAATGTATTATTTCGCGTTCGGAAGAAAATCTGTGCGTATGTAATCGAATTATTACGAAATATATGTAATGTGCCATAAGACTACGAGTAAAATAAAGTATTGAAATGCCAAAAAAACAACATCGGTACGATGCAATTTGTTTTCACTTTTATATGCGGATCTCACTAATGAGAACGCAAGCACAAAGTTTCACTCAAATCTGTGCATGAACGAAAATGGCTCCAGCCGCCTTGAAACATCATTTTTTTAAATAATTATGAAATAACAAAATAAAACCTGAGTCCGTGAGACGGGCGACGCGAGCGCTGAAGGTCTCACCGGATCCCGGCGGGCGGGCGAGAATACCGCCGGGCCTGTCGGCTGGGGCGAGGCGAGAAAGTTCTCGCGGCCGGGTCGGTAGTTGTTTCCGCGGCATGACGCCAGGCCTCCAGAGGCGCCGCTGAGCTGGCCTTGCCGGAAAGGGGAAGATGAGCTGGCAGGAGGTGTTGCTGTCAGCCGCATAGCATTCGTGCCACCTCCCTCTCTCCGCCCTCTCCCTCTCCGCTAGGGCTGGGCTCTCTCCCTCTCTCTATGGGGAGGGGAAGGGAGGAGAGACCTGGGAACACGAAGGAGGAAAAACGGGGAAGTGGGAAGTGGACAGTTGCCGCCGCCTCCTCTTCGGATATTTTTCAAGTTTTTTTCCTCCGCTACAGGTCGAGCAGTTCATGTATCTGATTGTGAGTAGTATTTTGGAGGAGAATGGGTTTAGTGGTAGGGACATCAGATGCAGAATTGCCCTTGCAAAAGAAGCATTCTCGAAGAGAAGGGAATTGATGAGGGGGGTCTGAGAAGAGATGTAAAGAAAAGACTGGTGAAAACTTTAATATGGAGCGTGGCGCTGTATGTTTCGGAAACTTAAACGTTGCGATGGGAGGATGTGCGTAGACTTGAGGCGTTTGAGATGTGGGTTTGGAGAGGGATGGAGAGGGTTAGCTGGTTGGTGAGGAAGATGAACGAGGATGAATTGGATATGGTCGTAGAGGAAGCTTGTGGCAGAGGTTCGGAGAAGGCAGAAGAGATGGATGGAGGAGGTTATGAGAGGAGATGGCATGTTGAAGAGAGTGATAGAGGGGAGAACACTGGGGAAGCGTGGAAGAGGAAGGAAGAGAATAGGAATAAATAGGAGGTAAAATATATATGGAATTTAAGAGGGATCATATGGCGGGACATTCTTAGGAGGGAAAGCGAGACATGTCTATGAAATTAGGATGCAGAATGGGGACTGTCCAAGAACCTACTAATCAGCTAGTAGAATACTTAAAAGAAAAAAATAAACGCCGCGGCAAATCCCCAACGTCTCACGTCGTGAGTTTTGAAGCGGTGAGGAACGAAACGAAGGATATTATGACGCATCATCATACCGGCGATATCGATCGTTTATCGGACTGCGATGTCCACGTTGACCACGGCTACGGCTTGGGGTATTTTTGTCGTGATTCCTAGGCACCGTAGCGCTATTCAGTAACTCGTTAAGGTAGTTTGAGCGTGACATTTCCCTAATCATAATGGAGACGATATTCGAATTTTACTTTTTGATTTCAGCGTCTGTAAGAAGTACGAAGTAAATATTGATGGCGCCAAAATACAGTTACATATCATAAAAATTCTCAGCATTTAAATAAATATATCTAAATAAGTCTCTAATTTGACTCCTTTTTTCACACCGTACGGTAAAAACGCCGTCACAACAGAAGGTGTTTTGCGATTCTGTAAAAATTACTGCGGTGAGAGATTGATTTTTATTAAGAGGTGAGAAAACATACAAACTACCCACCGTTAGTTTATTGACGAAATCTTGGCGTTATAAATTACTATTTTTTTTCAATATTCCCCCTCGGGAGCGCACAGCCGTTACCTATCCCATGTAAAACAGCTTAAATGTTTTATTGTAATTATTTTATAAAAAATTATTTATGGCACTGAAGAAGTTTCTTCTCCACTGGCTGAAACTTCTCCGCGGGGAATCTTAAAATGAATTGTCTTTACTCAACAACGTGAAATAAGCTGTGTGGAGGACAATGTATAGTTAAACATGTTCTCCTCGTAAGGAAACCATTAAACGCAGTGTTTCTATTTACCCGTTTTAACGGAGGTGAAGTAAAGTAGCCAAATACCATCGCCAATGGTCACCGTTCAATCAGGGCCCTGTCTTCAGCACCCCCTGCCTCCCCCTTGTTTCTTTTCGCCCCTTTACATTAAAGCACCATCCCCAAGTGCCCACTTTAGGAACCACTGTACTAGTTGTAAGATATCTATTATATTGGTGTTAGAAATTATGGTCGAATAACGATTACGTATTTCCCAATAATGTTGTAATACCTTACCATTAAAATACTTCAGTTATCAGTCTATATAATGGGAGATATGGATTCCCGCTCTAAAGCAATGAGTCTACCATGGGTTCCGCACCTCAATGTGTCCCGAATTTTTCATTCAAGTATTCTACCAGCTGATTGGTAGGTTCTTGGACAGTCCCCATTTTGTATCCCAACCTAATAGAAATTGTCTCGCTTTCCCTCCTAAGTTATTAGATCCCTCTTCAATTCTTCATATCTTCTACCTCCTCTTATTTCGTCCAGAATTCCTATCCTCTTCCTTCCTCTCCCACGTTTCCCCAGTGTTCTCCCCTCTATCACTCTCTTCAGCATGCCCTCTCCTCTCAAAACCCGAATAGGGATTGGAAATTAAAATCCAGAATCGATTTTCGATTAATCGACTTACGATTTTTGTTTTTAAAATCGATTTTCTAAAAAATTCGATTTTTTGCCCAAAATAATCGAAAAATCGAAATCGATATTTTAAATTAGTATAGTATTTGTCCGCTGAAATACGGATGTGCTGTTGTAACAAAATGCAAAATATGGGTTAGTGGAAGCACTAGGGATAATAACTGAATATGGTTAAATTTATTAATACAGTATAGTATTTTAAAGATATTAATAAGGTATGCAGGGAAGTAATAATCCATACCAGATAATTACATATAGTTTAGTAGCAATAAGAATTGTATATTGAAAAGTGGGCATGCCACAAAATGAAAAACAGAATTTTATTTATTTCTTGTTTGCAAAGCCGTGGAACCAGTGTTCCTCAGGGATGGACCATAAAAAAACTAACTTATTTATTTCTTTTCCGGATAATCGATTTCGCATCTGTGTTGCAATTAACCTGGCGTGAGAAAATAGTCGCTCACACGGCACGGAACAGGCAACTATACATAAAATCCTGCTGGCTGGTTTGTATAATACGTGGGGATACTCTCCCTTAATCTCCTTCCAGGCTTGTAGGGGATAGGGGTTGGACTTGCGGTCGACTTGAGGGCGGTTTACGAACTGGCGCAGCTCGATTGGCAAAATTCAAATACTGTAGCAAGAAGCTAAAAATCGAAAATCGGAGTGTGATAATCGATTTTCGAAAAAAATCGAAATCGATTTTCCAATCCCTAGTCCCGAACCATGGGTCCGACCCTTGAGACCGAACCCTCAGCGGACTCATCCAAGACAATGAGCTGGGTTCCGTTGCCATCCATAGATTAAAGTGCGTGGTAAAATATAGAGCCAGAATACCGACAGTATGAAATTCACTTGCGCTCGAGACTTTTAAATACCGCTATGCAAAATTATTTATTCCAAGTACTGCTATAACACAATGCTCCTGAACTCGTGTCAAAACGGCTGTTTTCTGCTCTCAAAATATATAAATATAAATATTTCTGCTTCTTTTACGGTTATTTTATACTGGTAGGTTACTTCCTCAAGTTTCTTCTACAAGGGCTTGCGGGGAATTTTACTCTGACAAAAAGTCTTCACAAGTGTCTTGCCGAAACTTTTAATAGTTCGGCAAGCGGAATTGCAGAGCCGTTTACATGAGGAATATTCCGAAAAAAATTGATTGCTGCAATAACCTTGCGCAATAAACTTGCCAGTGCAAACCCACCTTAAGTAGAATACTACTGAACACTATTACGAGTCCAAGTTATGCGTGTACGTCAAGAGGTGCTATGTCTAACGCAGTGTGATGCAAAGGAGCAGTCTGATTCTTTCCTTTAGAACTTCAGTAGTGCTGTTATCCGAAACTCCTGTCACAAACAGTTGTTCTCAGTTCTCAAAATATATTTATTTTGCGTCTGAAACAGGAAACCTATCCCAGGCTATAAACAAAGGTTTTATTTTGTTGCTTTGATCGATTCCCAACCAGGCAGTAGTTTCTGGGCGAATACGCCATGATTTTTTCGTTTCTTCCGGCGACTGTCGCATGCAGGCGCGCAAAAATTACTGGATTTGGCCCGGGGAGCCAATATCCTGTCAATAAATTTAGTCGCATGCACGACCCGCCTGTGGAAGGCAGACGTTGCCGTGACGTCCAAATTCCTTTTTTATCCGAAAAATTGTTGTAAATATCTGGGCATGCAGTTAAAAATTTATGGTCTGTTGATACGGCAAATTATCTCGGTGTAGCTTTAAATTTCAAGCTTAGCTAATAACGCCTACTCGGTCCTTAATGTATCGCATGGGGTATTGATCGCTGCCTCTATGAGAAATCAGAAATTGAGAAAATATTTTTGTTTCAATTTCGACTTGAGTTACTGGCTTGGGGACAATATTGAGCGAGTAGAAAATATTTCAGTGTCTTGAATTTTACTAATGGGTTAATATCACCAACTGAGTACTTTATGAACTGCGGCAGAGCATTTGTGCTTTTCGCTAGGTTTCCGTCATGGCATATGCTTTTCTGAGCATTTTGATTACAGTGATCAATTATTATGATTAATATTGAAGTTATCAATCGAATGTTTCTTCTACCAACACTGTATTCTATTAGTTTTCGATTGGTGACAACGTTTTGCGTAACAGTCAAAAGGCTCATATAGTTCCCCTTAGTTCAGCATAGAAATAATTCAACTACAAAAGACCGAACCCGATATCCGAATCTAGTCAGTATCATGACTAACTATAGAAAACTCGCTGAAACTACTCTGAAATACAGGTGGACTAATTTAATTTGCTCAGTTCTCCACGAGACCGACATTTCAATGGGTTTTTCTTTCTTTAAACTTCTAGGAAAAATTGGAAAAATTCCATCACATTTGACTCGTTGTTTTCCATTTTTTGTGACAATTTACACACGTTTCCATAAATGAATTCCCTTCGTGAGACTCATACAAAATGTTGGTATAAGTGAGGAGAAATTTTGTTTTCAGGTTCTCCACCTATATAATATGTCATACCTTTTTTGTTTTGCAATTTCCACCTGAAAATTCGCAAATATCCCAAGGAAACCGTATCCAATATCCAAATCTAGTCATTATAATGACTAACAATAAGTATAGCAACTTTGATCGAACTATCCTTAATAACTTGAGGACCATATTTGTTCTTTCAGTTCTTCAAGAGGCCGACGTTTAAATGGGCCATTTCTTTGAACTTTTGGGGAAAAAAATGGGATATTTCCATCACGTGTGAATCCCTTTGACTTTCTAAATCTCTTTTAGTGTGATGAAATAAACGACGTTTCTATGAATAAATTCCTTTCGTGACTCTTACTTACTTCCTCGGCTCTACAGCCCAGTATGGGCTTTGGCCTCCCTCAAGACGCTGGTCCATTCTCTTCTGTTCTGCACTTTCTCCGACCATCTGACGATCCTCATAGCCTTTACGTCTTCTTCCAATTCCTGCATCCATCTTTTCCTTGGTCTTCCTCTTTTTCTCTTTCCATCCATGTTACCATGTAGAAGCTTCTTAGGAATCCTTTCTTCACTCATTCTTTCTACATGACCTAGCCAAGCTAACCGTTGGGTCTTCACAAATCTCACTATGTCTTCGCCTCTGATAATATTTTCTATTTCCCTGTTTGTTCTTATCCTCCATGTTACCCCATCTGTCACGGGGCCATATATCCTACGCAAAACCTTACGTTCAAATATACGCAGAGCTTGCTCATTTCCAGCAGAGATGGTCCATATTTCTGCTCCGTATGTCACGATCGGTCTGATAAGTGTCTTATAGATCTTGACTTTCATCTCCTTAGATAGCAGAGTTGACTTCAGGAGCTTAATATTAACAAAGTAAGCCCTATTTCCAGCCATTATCCTCTTGTTGATCTCTTCTGTCATTGAGTTCTTACAGTTTAAATTAGTACCGAGGTAACTGAAATATTTTACATTTTCAAAGTTATACTGCCCAAATGTAACGTTTTGAGTCCATATTCTGTCTTCTATGGCCGACATTTTCATGTGGGCCTTTTCTTTGAACTTGTGGGGGGAAAAATGGGATATTTCCATCACGTTTGAACCCTTTTGCCTTTCTAAATCTCTTTTAGTGTGATGAAATAAACGACGTTTCTATAAATAAATTCCTTTCGTGACTCCCTCACTAAAAATTGAAAGAGAGAAAAAGTTTTTTCAGGTCCACCACCTTTATGTCATGCAATTTTTTCGCTTTTCGCGATTTACACAAAAAATTCTCAAAATGGAGGAAAGATAGAGAGAGAATAAGGGGAATCACGCGATAAGCAGCGTGGCGGGGGATGGCAGACGGTCGAGATATCGCTCGGCGCCCGATCGATATCTCGTGACTGGTATTCAGTGCCGCGGAGCCACCCGGCAGGGGTCAGAGGGATGTGGTTGGAGAGTGAGGAATCCATTTCGTCCGCCGCCATTTACAACGCAGACGTCTGCATCGACTGATTTCCGATTCCATCGGATAGAGGCCTAACATTTTGTTGCGAAACTAAAATTAGAAATGCTTTGGGTTATTCTTTAGGATAGCACATTCGGTTCGTTCACATTCGGTGGTAGATGCCTCGAGCTTCCTCAGGATCGAATATTTTTTGTCATCATAAACCAAGAGATTGCGAGCTTTAGTAGATAAATTATGGAATCAGGGCGGTGAAAGAAGTTTAATCATTAGAAAACCAGAGTAATGAGATTTTCTAAGACAAAGAAAGCAAGGCTGGTCTTAAATGTAGGAGGGTACAAACTGGAGTGAGTGTAGCAATTTAATTACTTGAGTAGTACGCTCGAAGAAAATGGGCATTTAACTAAGATATTAGAAAAAGAACAGAGCTAGCGAAAGAAGCGTTCAGAAATACAAGGGATCTGATAGATGGGACCTTGGATATTTATACAAATAAGAAGCTGGGGAAGAGTTTAATATGGATTACTACTTGAGACTTTCGCAGCGCTGTTGTGCTGGTATCTTCATGTTTTCCCGGTACAGCTGCGTCGGTGTTTGTAGATACACCAACGCGGCTTAAACCGGTAAACATGGAGCAGTTTAATATGGAGTTAATCTATGGTGCAGAAACGTGGACCCATATAAAGAAAGATGAGAATACGCCTCAAGCGTTTGAGATGAAGGTGTGTCGGTGAATGAAGAAAGTGCGATAGACATAAAAGAAGACAAAAGAGGAAGTGCTTGGTATGGTGGTTGAAGAGAGGAAACTTCTGGAGAAGATAAGGAGGAGGCAGAGTAGGCAGTTGGAAGAGGTAATAAGGGGAGATGAGTTGCCGTGATAAAGGGAGGATGCTGGGCTAGCGTGGAAGAGAAAGAATGAGAACAGGTTTTATTGACGGGATGAAGAGAGGTAGGACGTATGCCGAGTTGAATAAAGAAATATATTTGATAGGGCCCGGCGCATTAAACAATTTACAGAATTTTTATTCACTTCGTTTTACACCTCCCTTAAGCGATAGATTACCTTGTAATAAAAAAATTATATATTATTTTTTTCAACCAATTTCATACCAGATTCTCTATTTTACTTCATCATAGTATATTATATTTTTCAAACTTTATTCTTGCCGCATTTGAGCGGCTTCAAGCTCCGCGTGATATTTCAGAGATACGCATATTCGCAAGCATCGGAAAGCCTCCATTTTTCTGGCTTCTCGATATATTTTACCATTTAAACAACTTTACATTATCCAGTTGTGAACTTTCTTGATTGTTTTTCCAAATATTTTTATTACTTCACGACTTAACAAAGGTTGGTTTATTACTTGGCTACTATCTAAGGCGACCCGCTTCGCTTAATGTTTAAAAAGTATAAACAACTCATCAAGGATTGGTAAACAAGTTGTATTTGCTAGAAGGCATCTAATTTATCATTCTCTATACTAAGCATAACCTTAGCCACGTTTTGCATCTAAAACTATCATTTGAAAATAAAATGAAAGGATATGGTTATCAAAATGTAAGCACTCTAGGTGGGTTGTATAAATTTGTGCTTGTTCAACGTGTCGACTAAAGAAAGATGTTGCATTATTTTTGTACTTGTCAAACATGTCAGTTATTACATTATTGAATGTTGTTAGCAGAATGTTTTGTCAACAAATTACATGGAAATTGGATATATATATTATATATATATTATATATATATATTATATATATATTATTTATTTATTTATTTATTTACTCAATAAGTGCAAGTAGATAGAATGTAGTCGCACAACTTTCATTATCCTCATAACATCATAAAAATAATCTTAAATAACACTGAAATTGATAATACATAACATTAAAATTAAAATAACATTGTTGAAAGTTAGTATCAGGATCAAACAGAATTTCTAAGAAAATGTAGCACCATTCCTTTCCTTAAATACATGCATTCAAACTTGTTGGGAAGGCATCAAATAGCTATCCAGGAAATTGATTCCATTCTATACGAGTTCTGTTCATAAATTAATATTTTTTTGTATTAGTAGTTTTCATTCCGTTTAATTTTGTGGGTATGGACGATATTTCCCATGAACGCTGGTTTGTCAATTTTATCGTGTAGTATTCCACCCATGCTTCCTCTTTCTTTACTATTTTGAACATTCCACACTGCCTATTCTTTTTTCTCCTTTCACGCAGACTCTCCCAGTCCAGAATACCCAGCATCTCCGTCACCATCTCAAATCTATTATCTTCTTTTTATTTCCCGTTAATGCCATTGACGTCTGGGCCTCAATGAACTACTAGCACCGCTTCCGATCACCTGCCATTTTCTTCTTCTTTTCAGTCGTAAGTATCTCTCGGTCGACCTCTACTTCTTCTCCCATCCGGTTTCCCTTCCAATATTTTCCTGGGTATTCTATTCTGGTCCATTCTATTGAGAGATCCATGCCATCTAAGTTGATTTCTCTCTATGACTGTTATCAAGGGCTCCTACTGGAGTTTTTCTCGGATTTTTGTGTTTCTTGGCAAAAGAATATGGCGTTGAAAACAAACAGTTCGGGATACAGTTAGAAGAAGATGGCTATTTTGAAGCTTCTTCTGGGCAGTTGACGGTTCAAACATCGATATAGGATTCACAAAATTACGATAAGGAGAGCGCTAAAGTGGATATGGCCGTTGATGCTTTTCCATTGGATTTCGAAGAATAGGTACGTGAAGAAAGTTAAATTGGCTCCTGCTCGAGTGTGTAATGATGATGATGAGACAGGTTTGTACTGGAAATGCGTGCCGACGAGAACTTTTGACATTTCGATAACTAAGTATTGGACATTGTGAATGAGAAGCAGTAACTTTTTAACTCCACATGTATTTATAAGAAACGACCTAGGTTTTGATCACCTGATGATGACGTGCAACGTCGAAAGCTAGGTCGTTTAGAATAAATACATGTGGAATTACAAAGTTACTGCTTTTCATTCACAATGATACCTAAGCAAAATCCATCAAGTCACGCCTGAGACAACAGAGTTTTCAAAGTACTGGAAATCTTTCAAAAAGTGAATCACAGTGCCATGTCATGAGAATGCAGCTCATCAAAAATTCTAAAGCCCGTTTTACACGGGGCACGTAATTGCACAATCTGTGTACGTACAAACGTGCATTTCAAATTGTATCTTGTAAAGCCGTGAATTGCAAGAACGCATGTGCGAATGCATGAACGCGAGGTGGCAAAATAGCCCCTGCTCAAATTCGAAAATTATAGCACGCCCGGTTGAGAAAAACATTTAGTTTGAAGTTTTGCAATTTCTAGCCCCGTGTAATACGGCCTTAACGTTTTCTGTGGCTGCCTTATTACAACCGGAGGTGAAGGTTCTCCAGTTAAATGAAAACAGGGTAGGAGGAGAGCCACTGAAGCCTTGTTTGGTTGTCTGGGCTGAGGGTGTCATACGCGTCTGTTTCGACCGCTTGCATAAAGTTCCGTGCAATATAAAATACGGAATAGAGTAGATGGCGACTTGACGCACGAAAGTTAAGCTATGTTTTTGGCAAAATGATCTCACCCTACATTGCTATCGCACGCAATTTGTCCACACATTTAATAAGTAAGGCAGTGTTTTTTGTAAACGATTTCTAGTTTGCATTTTTCTAGATAAATCAGAACGGTACTGCGGCAATGCCAATATAAATACAAGAGTTCTTGATGCTTTAACTGTAAAATTGATCCATTCAATGTGACCGATCGCATTCTTAATGGCTTCAATATTCTCCAGTACTAGCGTATTGTATGGTTTCATCTATTCTCTTCTTTAATCTATGGATACAATGAATTAGTACTCATTCTAGGCGGGTGATAAGCGGATCGACCAATGAAGAAAAAACCAAGGGATTAGCGGGATTATTGATCGCATTCTTAATCTTCCTCGAACGACATTCCTGGTTATAGTTAAGCAGCCTCAAGATTATGATAAGAAAGATTAGGGTACCATCCAAGAAAAGGAATTTAACATAAGAAAATGGAGTGGTGAAATAAGGGAAGTTTTTCTAGAATCAAGCATCTCGTTTTTCTCTTGCTGTAGCCGCAAATAGCGTGATGAGTGACTAAACACCAGAAGATATTCGACTGTTAGCCACTTCCATGTAGTCGCTTTTCTCCGTCCGACAAACGTTGCGCTCAAACACGCAGCGTTATGATGTTGTTAAACTTTCCAAGGAGCAGGCTTTTTTGTGCAAATATTTTCAAGTATTGATGAGTGAAATTTTAACACATTTCCTACTTTGTGAGTTATCTACGCTAAAAAAAGTATAATTTAAAAGAAAAGAGTTTTGGGCAAATTTTCAAAATTCAATCACATTCAGTATTCTTCTTTTGAGTTACACCGCGACAAGGTATAAAAGGTCCTACGTTTCGTCTCCGCTGCTGGAGACCTCATCAGGGTTAATGTCCTTTCCTCTTCCTGGAGAGGACCCGAATGAGGGTCCTCTCCAGGCATCTCCACCAGGATCTCGTTTAGCCTAGGCACGCCATTGTTTGTGTGGGACCGGGTTGTGAATTTTGGTCCCTGGTCTGCCTAAGAGTGCAAAGGCAGTGCAATGGCCAGGGGTGTAACTTGGGGCCCTTAGCCAGGCCAACGAGTGCGTCAGGGGCGGCTAAGAGGTTCTTTATGTGCCAGCCGTAGTCTTCTCGACCACCGGTCTCCAGACCGGAAGTCATTCTTTCCGGGCCGGAACCTCGAGCCTTAGATCCCCGGACGGGGAGGCCCCTTCGGGAAGTTGGTGCGTAAGATTGGCTACCGTGGGTCAGGCCACTCAAACGTTCCAAATCCCTGTCCCTATAACGTCGCTGATGAACCTGAAAAAAAAGACGTCGTGATGAAGGCTTCCCTCTCTGCTCTGCCGGCGGGCTAATGGTGCTCTAACAAGGACACCCGTTCGCCATTGCCAAAGGTCCCTTGCTCCAGCTCCCTATGTCAAAAGTGCTCTCTCGATGAAACGAGTGATTGTGCTAAAGACCGATGTCTCAAGGCTGTCGATGACCTTCTTCCGTGCAATGTGCTCTCCCGACGGTGTCTTGCTGGAACTTGGAGATAACGGTGAAGTTGTCATCATTTTATAGTGGATTTAGACACGACGATTCTTCGTGATTGGTGGATTACTTATTGATAATGTTTCGAACAATCAGAAATCAGCGTCGGAACTAATCCGACTAACTTTGAACTGGTATCCGTTTGTAAAAACTAGTTGGGAATAAAACCGTAAAATGTAATTTTCTAAATCTGCCATGGAATGAAAATTCGTTTGAAAGAATAACCTGCCTCTCAAAGAATGAAAACTTCATGCCACAATAAGATTACCGTGCTATCGTATCAATACTTAAAGTAATCAAAATTCAATTATTATTTGAATGAGCTCCTAAGGGCAATGATCTCAACTCTTTGGATCAAGGGTAAAATGGTGTCAAATGAGTACCCTAATTGTTACTTATGTTTCCAAATAGAGTGAAGGGCTTTATACTCTCAATATCAGCACCATTGAAAGAAATAATCTGGTTAGAAAATCTTATCATCATCAATTTCATTGAGTGATAATCCACGCTTACCAATAGCAATACAAATTTAGCTTGCAAAACTACCTTGAAGCTCATCCTTTGCATAACTTAGCGTTATGGCAACAAATACTTCCTTACCTCCTAACTCAAAAGTCTTTCAGACCCTGCCGAGAGGCTAACATCCCCCATTAGGTTTTTGGACCTTATTCTGTGTTAATCCACTTGGGTTAAGGTAAATTTAGGTTCCTTCGCCGTCTCAAACCACGTGGTGAATAAAACCATACCATCAGTCATTTTAAGCCTTAAAATCTCAGTAGTATTAATACATTATTTACCACATTATGTATATTAAATTAAATACTCTTCTTTTGTTGTATACCCAAGGTTGACTATGCCTCCATTTATTTATAGTATAGACTAATTAACATTTCAATGTCAGAGTTTAATTTTAACAAATATACTGACCACGATTATCACCATAGCCATCAAAAATAGTTTTGATATCAATTACATCCGCCAATTAAGCCATCGTGTCACTTTATAAAATTCAATTAACCTGATCACGTCTCTGTCCATTGATTCCGTAAAACCTAGCCGCTAGTGTGTGTTACCTTTTGATGGGAATACTTCCTACAAATGGCGGAAATTATTCCCGGCGATAAATTTCATGATTATTTTTACAACTTTTAAGCAATTACTAATATCTCTTTAATAGACAATATATAACAAGTTAGGAAAAATGGTTTGTATAAAATTGACTTTTCATTGCAGTGTACTCAGCGAGCCTTTCTTGTTCATAACGTAATCGCTTCTTCTCCTTCCGTGCAACCTTCTGGGTAGTGTTGGTATGATATTCGTAGCCCAGGAGAGTTCTTTGATCGGAGTATACGCTGGTCTGCAGGATTAAAAGTTATGAAACGTCAAGATGTGAATAACCCGGGTATGATACTAACGACTGAACGAAATGGAAACACACTGTTGACAAGCGAGTGTTACAAACGCATACCAGGCCGCAGTTATTCTGACATGTTCTGATGCTGATTTCTGGTTGGTCGGAACATTATCAATAAGTAATCCACCAATCACTAAGAATCATCGAGTCTAAAGCAACTATAAAATGATGGCCGCTCCGCCGTTATCTCCAAGTTCCAGAAAAGACACCGTCGCGACAATAACAATTTTTAAGATAACAATTTTATTATATTGTACTAATTACTTTTTGTTATGTCCACCATATTGGATTCAATATTTTGTTTATATGTATCTGGGGTATGAATCATAATAAAAGGCCATATCATGCCCCAGAAATGCATTGTTTTTCAAATAACCAAGCTACTATTTTCTTAGCCTTGGGCCGCCATTTTGCTTTATTTATTTGTTCTGATTTCAGATTCGTAATCAGCGGCCTAAAAAACCCCTGTGTAAACAAATTTAAAATCGATCAAATAAGGATTTCATATTTTGGCCAGCTTTTCGGGATTTTGCCCCACTGTGCGTCGGTAGAGTACAATGCACGGACGAAGGCCATCGACAGCCTTGAGACATCGCGTGACATCGGTCTTTAACAAAATCGCTCATTTCATTAAGGGAGCACCTTTGACATTGTGCTGGAGCAAGGAACATTTGGCAATTGCTAACGGGTGTGCTTGTTAGAGCAGCATTAGCCCGCCGGCAGAGCAGAGAGGGAAGCTTTCATCATGACGTCTTTCTTTTTTAGATTCACCAGCGACGTGATAGGGACAGGGATTTAAAACGTTGTTGTAATATATGAGGGTAATTGAAGAAAAAGAGGTATGCATCAAATGGACAGTATGGATGATATTATTAAAGCAGAGTGAGCTCCGTATGCCTATCCTCGAGAATTAAACTTTTTTACTATGCCTACTCCGATAGCGAACGGCATTTGTATAGCAGGAAATAAATAAAATGCATATTTTACTCTATGTTAATAGATGACGGAATGAAATCATTTTCTTGGAATCAAAGCGTTGTTTTAACTCATGTGCACTCACTCCAAGACGGATTCCCGAACTGTTAGCTGAAGCTGAATTAATATTTCAAACCAAATCAAACATTGTTGGAACCGGGATGGAACAAATGGATTTGACTCAACATTAGTCGCAATGATTCCATTATGTGTATACAATGAAGATGGGAAAATGGGCTTGTTCAACGTGACTGTGTAAGGGAGAACGTGAGCAGTGTTGAATATTTCTGAAATTATGAGAACGGAAAGAAGTCTTTTGTGTCATGACTTGATGAAGGAATCGCTAAGTTAGAGGATATGAGTCTCACGTCCGGGACTAATTAATGAGAGAACAGTGCACACTCCTCGTCGAGGAACGTTAAATTGAATTCGTATGGGGCGCATATGCATTTCCAATGACGGTCTTGTTTGATTTAATTTTTTCCCTGAAAATGCACTCCCGTGCCATTTTAAACGTGGAATTCCTACATCACGACATGCGAGACTTGAAATAGGGGAAAAATACAAGGACTTTTTGGACGCCAGAGGGACTGCGACTGCATGGCGAAATTTGCGGAGCTCGGAAATCATCTTCATTATCATCATTCATTAGCTGAAATACCCGGGGGTGCTCGGGATCACACTTCCTTCATAACTCACCATATAAGAGGAGAGGGGTTATTTAGTATTTGTAAAAGCAGACTACACAGTTGATTATTATTTTTTTATTCATTTTTAATGAAAAACTTTGTACTTTTCCACACTTTATTTAAAAACTGCGTCCGGTTTCACCATAATAGGGCATCTTTTGGCCTGCTTTTATGCTATTATAGTGAAACCGGTCGCAGTTTTTAAATAAAGTGTGGAAAAGTACAAAGTTTTTATTAAAAATGGATATCTATCACTTCCACGAAGTAAGCCTGAAACAAGCAAATTTATATTATTTTTTTTATTTAAATAATTTGTTTTTGAAGAGATCCTACACAATTGTGAGACAACAGAAAAGTTAACAGTATGACAATATCTCCCTAAACAATATCAATAAAAATTCAAATAACTCAAAGATGAAACGAATTACGAAAATTAAAACTGTAACCGGGTATCTGATAAAATAAATTTTAACTCTATATCTTGAGTGAAAGTAGTTTTAAAAAGCAAAAAAATAAACCACTACCCAAAACCCAATGCTTAGCATTCCTAATCAGCTTAACTAAGCAAAATGAATTTTAAATGCGTTAAAGACCAAAATCTGGTTGTCAAGGAAATATGCTATTGTTGATTTCAGAGAAAAATGTGTGTTTTTGCAGCTAAAAGCGCAATTTTCAGCAAAGACGAATTGGTGAAGACAATTGATAGAAAGACTTACAAAACTTCACTCATTCAGCTATTTGTTAAAATAAATCCCAACCCTCTATCTTAAGCGAAAGTAATTTTAGAAGGCAAAAAATGAAACCACTGCAAAAAAACCCAATACGTGGCGTAGACCACCAAGGAACCTTTTTGGAACCTTTTGGTGCCCAGAGACATTTTTAAGATATTTTTTTAAATATCATTTTTCTCCTGTATTGAACTACTAGTCTGCAAAATTTCAGCATGATCGAAGTAAAACTGTAGACTTGTATAGAATACCGACAGACAAACATTCTTTTTTATATACATAGATGTATGTCGCCTCCATCCAAGTATGATTTGTACGTGTTACATTATCCTCTCTTAATGTTACGTGGGTTGGCTGCTCGATAACTATTCCTCCATCCATTTTGCTAACCTCTTCTTACATTTCTACTCTCCATAGGTTAAACATTATTACATACTTACATACATTCACGCATACATTCCCATCATGCTATTCCCTTTCGGGGTAGGCACATTGGCGACTCCAGTAGTGGCCCCCCCTCCAAACCAGGATTATTTTATTTATTTTTTCATAGACCTAAAACTAAAAGCCAAAATTATTTTATGCTGTGAATTACGATGGTAGGCATATATCTTATGTTAAATAACAGTTTCTTTTTCATTGTACTCATAGTTTGTTACGATTTCCCAGGACGAGACACCCGGTCTCCCCTTTTCCTGGGAAGTATTCTATACCTCCAGAGCCAGTGGTTGCCCCCCCGAACCTCTGGTCTGGAGCCGCCCCTGGGTAGGCAAAGTCAATAAGAATTAACTTATTGCCATCAGCCCTAGAAAAAACGGTTTTTTTATAATTTCATTCATAATGCCCTGTCCTTGCATACCTCTTTCGCTTCTCTTACACTCATGCATTGCACCATACACGGTCTCCCAGTCTTAAGACTTAAGGTGGTTCCACCGTAAAATGCTTTTAATGCCATTTTATTCATATTCTGTCTACTTGTAGAAAACCTTGTCCTCTATCTAATATGAACAACAAAATAATACTTTTCCACGCTATTTTATTCTATAATGGAACTTGAAATGGTGTTCAATGGGGGATGAGAGAAACACGGGGAAAAATAGTAAGTTTCTATAAAATACAAATGCCATTTTCGTGGAAAACTGTCTCTAAGAAGGAAATAATCCAGAGAAATTGAATAAAAATAAAATACAGGCATCTTACCACCTTATTATTCTAGTTATTGAAGAATTAATGCCGTAGTTGAAGTCAAAATGCAGTAATTCGTAGGAAATGTCGCTGCAGTCGGCTCCTATGGCTGGAAAAAAGTGCTCATTTAAAATACATTCGTGGAATAATCTGCATATTTTGTACCTTACTTTTGGGTTTCTATAGGTAATGCATTGCATTAGTGAAAGCAGGATTTTTTGGACAAAATATAAAAAATATGTAATTTAGTATTTGTTTTGACTCACACAGTCGCGGCGGAACCTCCTTAATATTCCTCATACAGATGAGTTTCTCCCACTGACTTCTGCGGTCTACCACGCCCTCTCACGCCATTCACTCTACTATGATATATCTGTTTTTTATTCGGTTCTCATTTATTCTCTCAACATGACCAAAGCAACGGAGCACACTCCTTTCATGTACTCCTTTCATGTCCATTATAGGAGCATCAAACCCACATTCTTTCGTGACCCATGTCTTCCTAACTCTATCCCTTATATTTTTGCCGCAACACTTCTCAGGTACCCCATTCCCAAAGTTTATTCTTATGCTTATCTTAAAATTGACGTCGGGAGGAGAAAACACAGAAAGGCTACTATACTCTTTCTCAACTTTCTGCCAAGAGTTAACTTTCATAAATTAAAAAATTCTTCTTTCTTCAATTTTTACCGATTGTGAGCCACGCAAAATGGCGTTTTCATGACTCCTGTTGAATTCTGTCTAGGAATCCCAACTTTTCACTCAGTAATCAGTAATTATTACATTCAATTACCTGCAATTGATTGTAACCGGAAGTTCACAAATCGACTATACCGATAATTGAATTTGGGGTTAAATAATTGATCAATCTATACTCTTTTACTATTTTTTTACTATTTACCTCATATATACTATTTTTACTGTATTTCTATTTACTTTTACTATTTAATTGTTTTAAGATTACTATTTAATTCGTGTGTTTGTGCGAGTTTTCATTTCATTTCATTCTAGCAATCATCGAATTTCCAGGGACAGGTAACCAAGACATCAACGGATTCTCACGCTTGGATCTGAGGATCATCTTTCCTCAGCACAAACATAGAGGGAGAATGGTAATCTAAAGGGGTACAGATTTCCTGGCTTCAAAATCCTTCAGGAGCCCACTGGTGGAATCGCTTTGCAAACATGGGCTAACGTTGACAGAATCAATACAAACTTTCTAAATTACACAAAATTACACATTTACGGCGGCAACAAATGCTTCTGCTAAGCGAGCTAACGTTTTGCCGGTGACGGAAGAAAATAGTTTTGATGTCTCTCATTTTTATGAGGGCAATAAAATGGCAGATTCTACAGAATTGTGGAAACATATTGCTTTTTAGCTTACGTTGTTTGTGCTACTATTCCATTCGAGCGAGATTTGTATGTATCGGATACATAGGCGTATCCAGCGGGTGGGAGGGGTTAGGGAGTTGTAACCCCCCCCCCCCATTGATAAAGAAACGTAAAACTGATGTATTTAATACATGTAAACCTGTAGATCACCTTCCATAACATAATAGAACACCTTCAAAACGTCATTTTAAAATGTATATTTTTCAAAATTCCCGGACCCCCCGTTTTACATGGGGGGGTATTCCATCCCCTCCATATCCCCCCTCCTTTCATATACCCTTTCAGGTGGTGACCCCCCCTTCAGACGCTTCTAGATACGCCTATGATCGGATATATAGTACATTTATATCGAATTATCACTTCTGGCATACGTTTTTGGTGGCATGAGCTGCTCTTCGCCACGCAGTTTACTTCAGTTCGAGTGATTCACAAAAGAAGTGTTCCTGATCCTGTTCATTCGATACAAGAGGACGGGGATAAGAACTTCCATAGTCGGTGAACAAACATTACGTTCGGTAATTTCAGGTGCAATTATTTCTCTGCCGTTTATTTCCCAACACTCCCCCGGAATTATAGCTTTCCCTCTTATTAGACAGGGCCATCAAGCCAAATTTAGTTTTCCTGCTCTATAAACCACTCATGAAATAAGCCTATTCGCAGTGAACGCCGAAATTACGCCCGTAATTAATTTTATATGAAAGTTTGGTGAAAAATTTTTTTTCCTATCTGGACCACATACCTCACAAATAAAGAACGCCTTGCGTTTCATGATAAAGACGGTTGGTTTGTTGCGGAGGGAAATGCTGAAACAGGTATATTAACTTATTGACCAATAGGAAACAATTGACTCTTGCGGTTTCCAACCAAGAACTTATACCTCCTCTTAAACTCTTTTTTTACATGACAATGATAAGTCAATATAAGTTTTTATCATAAATTTTATTACTTTTGTCATATCTTCTTTTGATTACATCCAATCTGATGTCAGGACGTGTTTATCAATCAAGACAGTAATGGACACACAGTTTCTAACTTAGTCTTAAATTTTCCTGTTAATTGCCTGAAGTTCGACGCTAAAATAGTACAATGTTTTCCCAAATGAAAATAAATTATTAATAAAAGTAAAGTGGCCCTTAAAATACGGAATATAGGAAGAAATAATTGCCTAACTTTGTTGCACAACGCCATAATAAGATCACATTAAGCGTATTCCCTGCCTACTACTTTTCGTAGGACTACTAATAAATGTGGAGGCGGTAGTGTTATGCCGCGTCTACGCTGACCACTTAAGTAGGCACTCAAGTGTATTTTTCACTTGAGTTCACCGTGTAGACGCCCTCTCATCACTTAAGTAACGGGTCCAATTAAGTGGACCCGGGGATCCCTATTTAAGTGGACTTGTATGATATCGATAGTGTACCGCTGAGGTGGTCGAAGTCTCGTCATCGATAGGTCGAGGAGTTTCGATAATCATACACATAATGCATGTGTTTATATTATTAATATAAGGGGTTAAGTAACTGTCAAGGTGTTATCCTTCTTTTATATTTGTTTATAGGGTTATACGAGTCTAGAAAATATCTCATGTTACTTCTCGAGGCACATAGTTTTTGCGCGATGCGAGTTTTTTTTCCATCGCCACTAGGTAGCGCTGAGGTAGATATAATGTGTGTGTAGACGCTCGCCTGCATTTAAATGCTGCACTTAATTACACTCAACTTAAGTACACTCGTAGTGTAGGCGAGGTATTACGGCCTAAGTAAATATCTTTTAGGCTACGGCACGTGATTCTGGGTGGACTATAGTTGATCATCGATCCCTCTGAATGATATTTTTGTTCCAATATATGCGCCGTTCAGATATAATATTCATTCCATTCATTCATTTCTGGTATAGATTTCGGCCGACGGTAAATGTACCCACTGCCTAGGTAAAAGTACCACGCTTAGTCTGCACCCGAAAATATTCGTAAAATGTAAGAGAATAGCAAACATTTAACGCAACGAAAAAATGTGATCGCCATGATGAAGAGCTATATCTCAATGTTGGCCTCAAAATTGGTCGCATAGGTCTCTTCATATAGCAGGCTCTACCGCTAAGAATCTATTTGAGTATTAGGCGAAAATTCTCAGTGAAAACCTTGTCTGAATGATATTGTGGGAACGACATCCTCCGTGAAAAAAGATACTGTGAAATGAAATCGGAATGAGCCACAGGATCGATAATCGACCAATGATGATTGGATCATTATGCAAGACAAAGAAATTCATACATTTATTTAATGGCAACGTTAATTAATGAGAAGGAAAATTATTTTATAAATATGCGGTTTGCACTTCTTCGCATGCACTGAAGGTATAGGTATTTATAAACATCGGTATCTGTTGTCACTGAAGTCACCGGAACTAAAATCAAAGCACGTCTAAAAAAAGTGATGCGGTAATTTAGCACCCAAAAAAGATATATTTTTTCTTTGTAATTGGTATGTATTTCAATGTAAACTCATTGAATTTTATACGTATGGGACGTCGCGCATCCGAGAGTGGAATTCATTTTGTATCCTTTCTCCGTATGCAGCCCGTGTTACCAAACTCTCCCCAGCTGCCCGCCGTTGTTGCCGCCGTTCAAGGCCGCCACCTCCTGTAGCGTCATGCGCGCCTGCTCCCAATACTTTCATTCCGCGGTTCCGTGAGCGCGGTGTCCCCCTGTCACTTCACACCACCCCGCAGGGCTGCCAAGACTTGGAAGTCATTCCCCATCGAACGACGCAACGACATTCTCACTGAGGGAGCATGATAATCACCGAATTGGCGACTGTTCATTTATTCAAACCTACACGACGGCAACAGTTCACGCAATTGGCCTCAACTCGGACACAACAATGGAAAAATTCGAGTTGACGCCGATTCGTTGAGTTTGTTGGTTACAAATTATGTATTTATGCAGTTGGCTGCCTGTAAATGCTTGCTTTTCCCACGATTTGTCACGGAATGTGTCACCAGAGTCGTCTTCCGTTGGTCGTATGACGGGACGATGAGTATATCTTTGTGTTTCGCTCGAGAAATGTGACGACGATGGAGATGTTTCTTCGAATTCGAACTTTTGACAGCGTGATCCCTTTCTTCACGTAGGCAAAGAGACACCAGTCGCCCCTCCCTGAGACCGCGCTTCGTCTTGTCACTCACCCGCGCTACGGATCGCCGGAGGCCTCGCCACCTCCCCCGCGGTGTTTCCCCCCAGCGATCGCCGATAGTCTTCTCAACCCGCGGCGAAGCGTCTGATGCAGCGGGACACAGGGCGGCCTCTCAAGAGCTTTCTCTTCCCGTCCTTCGCGCGGCAGCAACTGACTGAATTCCTCTCACGAGTATACCTCTCGCGTTCTCATGTTCGCCCGGCGCAGACCGCTCCCTATTCCGTCTCATTCTCGTGCCATACCGTCTTGGAAGGCGATTCCGTCTCATCTCTCGGAATCGATTCCGAAAGACGGAGGGGATTTTTTTTATTTCGTTCCTTTCCCCCGTCCATTCAGTCACACTTATATATCCGACCTGGCCAAGCTTCTTCCTTCTTTCCTTCCATTCCCCCATTCCCTCTCCCACTACCTCTCAATGCAAGCCACCATCATCCTCCCTCCCACCTCCATGAGTCCAGCCCAAGGTCCCCCCGACCCAGTCCCAGCTTTTCAACTTGACGCTGCTGCCCCGCTACGGGGAAACTGGGAAACTTCGTTTGGGCGGGTACTTCGTAATTTTTAAGGTTCTTTCAGCGAGATAGTATTGCACATGAAATTCGATTAAATAAGCCTCAATATTAATTTAGCAGATTCCATCGAACAATTTTGATGCGCAAGAACATGTAAGCAATGGAATAAAGAGGGGTACGTCAGGAGAATAGAAAATGTATAAGTATGTATTTCGTAAAATTTTAAAGTGAATGTGGATGCTGTGGATACATACTAAAATGTCAAGCATGATGAAGCAAGTGAAAAAAATGTAACGAGATCAGTTCCCTGATTTTCATTCCCGTGATTAATGACTGATTACACGAACAATAAATAAGTATTTTAAAAAGTTAATAGAGCTTATTTTATTTAGTAAAATTCCCCTTGATTTGCCAAAAAAAATAAGACTATCATGTACACCTATGGTAATCATTCACCTGACACATAAAAACCCCAGTAAATACCTTCAGCATACAGACAAAAAGAGATTAACAAACCCTTTACGTAACGGTAAACTTGTATCACCTGCTCTCATGCCAGTTTCTACAAACATTTGCCTTTGAAATCAATAGTTATGATTTGTACATAACGTTATGGAACTCGTTGCAAAATTCAAGTGACAGGAACAATCGCTTATGTTATTATGTTGCTTTTGCACATTATTAGTAGTCAGCATTGATAAACAAACTCGTTAATCGTCGCACAATGAGATCTTTATCAAGTAATTACTCCTTCAAACGGTTCATTGCAAATCCGCCATTTTGGCTACGTATGGGGCTGGTAAGTCAGCACCCTCAGTCAGGTTCAACATGTTAGGAGACCATTTATGGAGCTAATAAATTTATCAGATGTTCTGCGACGCGGATTGAACGAATAATCTGCCTTATGCATCTCATAAACTCTGTGGATACATAGTATGTTTTGTTTTTGCAATGGGCAATAGATCTCTACCTCATGAATGATCTCATAAAAATGTGATTTTTTGCGTTTTTAGTTGAAAAGCTATCAATAGAGGCCGCCCATTAACATCGACGTAATTCCTGAAGTTTCTATTCCACGTCTAGAGTACCTATTTATTTTTCGGTTGCTTTTCCTTTAAATTTATTCAATAGCTCCGATTCAATTATCCTATTTGAAACAAAATTTCCCATTTTGCTTCGTCAATGTTGTGGCCAATGCCACGACTACGCATGCTTTCAATTTATTTTGTCGTTCACTTAAGCTTGTGAATTGCTATGGCTGGTAAACTCGTGCCTACTGACGAGATTCATATTATGTTCAACTCCAGCAAAGATGCCGGCTGGGAATACCAGATAATGCTTTTCTATCCTCTGCAATAAAATCTTTTACCTCTTTTAGGTCCTCTCTATCGTGATGAGATCTAACTATCCGACTTCTTGACCTAAAACTTTTTAACTCCATTTTTAACTCTCTTTTTTTGCAAAAAAATGATCTACCTAACATGGCTTACGTGCGCAATTTGTTCATTAGTATTATGAATAATGCAGTGCTTTTTAGGAAATTACTAGCAGAACTGTTGCCTGCTTTGCAGGCAGTCTCTGTCTGGTATGCTCTTGAGGTGCCCCACTGGTAATTTTACTTCCCCAAAACAGCAAGCACGGGAGCAATATTTGACATATATTAACAAAGACTAGGGTAAAGGTGAGATTTCGTCCCGCTAGCGTTTTCGCGAATTTCACCCACTTACAATAGAGATATCGGATCAAAATTCACATCACTTATAAAGCAAACCTTGCGCATTTGTAAAATACTTTCAACACAACAATGCATCAACTACTTTAGGAATGAGATACTTTCAAACCTGAGAAGTGCGTTTTTTCCTCTCCGCCATGTTTTGAAAAAATGTCGTTTCCTCTTATCCACTGCACGTGGCGCAGCGATCGAGCAGTTGGTTCTCTAGCATATACATTCAATATCGTAGGTTTCCTAGGTTTTTCAAAAAGAAATGTTGACCGTGCGGGACGGGTAAAGGTGAGCTTTCGTCCCGCCAGCGTTTTCGCGAATTTCACCCGAGGTCGGTTTCCCTGCACATTCATATAGCATTCGTAATGGTCTTAGTAATACTTCTAAACTTTCGACGTGAAGTTTGTACCAATATTGAGACAGCGGCACACGCAAATATATTGAAACGTTTACGACCTTAGGTATTTATCCAGACACTTAAATGCATGGAAAACTCTTGAGGTTCATTTCACTTACGCTAGCTAATCGTATATTTTATGCAATATAACCAAATAAAGGGACCGGCAATATCAAAACACTTGATTGATTATATTAACGTTGCGTTTACAGAAATTTGATACGAACCTAATTGTTTTGGAGTGGCATGTACCTTTTAACATTCACCCGGATGATTTCTAAATATCTGCACTGAATAACTTCATTCGCGTAAAAGTAGCTATATATCAAGGGAAATAAAAGAAATGAACATAAAGTAATACAGATATCGTAGTGCAATCAAGATTTACCTTTAAAAGATAAATTAACAACGTTTATATGCCCAAACGTGTTGTAACTGATTGTAATTTAATGAGTACTGTTTGTTTACTTCACCGTTGCTAACCTAACTAAATGCATCGTTGTTAAGCAGTTATTACGGATTATGAGCTTAATAGCCACGGTGTTTTGCATTTTTCCATGCTCCACTAACTATTAAAAAATCAAAACTACTACCAAATCATACAGCCAGAGAATCCACATTTAATGCACCAAACCTTATTTTTCTAGCTTAAGAATTGAGAGTAAAATAAACAAAATGAATACAGAATGACTGACTGACTGGCACGCTTCAAAATTAATATATATAGATTCTCATTTGGAATTTTCATTGATAAATCATAAAACTACCGCTACAATTCCTTACTAATGCCTATTTTCGGTACATTCACAGCACAACTTATCCATTCAAATTGGTCGATTTCGCTTTTTTATATATTCAATAATCCCCTACGCTAACGTATGTACAATATAGAAACACCTACTTCCATCTTAAACCTAATGGTTTATGGCTAATAGTTAATGAGAAATGCAATAACTATTCAATTGACTTCAAAAATGTTGTATTCAAAATATTGTATGGTTTTGCAGTTTGCTGTGCCAATAAAATGGTATAAATAGAAGTGGAATTGTCACGGAACCGTAATGATTTATATGGAAAAATGCAAAATGAAAAAAATTACAACAAATTAATACATTGTTCGTTAAGTTTATGGTCGAATTTTGCGCGGTAGCCATTTGGAGTATCGTTTTTCTAAAAATTAACAGGCTTCATTTTTTCGTGCATCAAGAGGTCATCTTCTTCGTCATTTTTACGAAACGCAGATAGGACCTATTCCCGGAAATATTTCTGTCTTCTTTCTTTGTACATTGTGCCATTATATTTTAATCTACCGGTCTCGGCAGATATCCGATTTTATTATCCCTGGTTATATATTTGCTCGGTTTGATAACTGATGTTTTTACTTTCTTCCATCGATAATGCTCACGTCAACTAACCGACAGTCTGGTGTAAGATACAACACTTGAACTCCTAGGTAACATCAAGCTAACGGAAAGGCTACGTCATCTTGCGGACAACGTAAACCAGACAAAATAAAACCAGGTCTTAGAGCCTAAAACGGGATCAAGGACTGGTATGGGTAAGTATGGTAATGCATAAGATACCACCGAAGGGGTTAAGTATGAATTTAACCTGTTTTTACTTTAAGACCCGGTTTTACTATATCTGGGAAACGTTAAGCGAAAATTATGTATGGCCTTTTCGTTAACTCGTAGTCAACTGAAATTCCAGGTTTTATTTGTTTCACATCAAACTGTCGGTCAGTTTACGTAATATCGGGAGGAAGAACCTATTGACTTCGGTATTAATGCCAAGAAATGTTTTAATTAGAGATGATAAAACCCGGTCTATGAGTACATAAATAACAGTCCAAAAGTATGTCGAGGAAATCGCTGCCTTCCGTGTTGCTGTTCATGAGGGCCTTCATGTCGCAAAGAGCTGCGCCAATTGTGACAATGGACAGTTGGAAAATATGGTGACCTAATGTGGTTCGACTAGAGATGACGTCTTAATTTTGGTCGGCGGCGGCGTAAGGGGGAAATAAAGCCGGCGGCGGCGGCGTGGCGGCGCGAACGCCGAGCGTTTGATCGGCGGCAGCGGCACGGCGTAGTCGGCGCGGCGTAGTCGGCGCGGCGTAGTCGGCGCGGCGTAGTCGGCGCGGTGTAGTCGGCGCGGCGTGTTAACGTCTGTTTGTATGCGAGTGGAAATAAGTGAATAATTAGAAAATCTGAGAGCATTTTATTACAACCGTCAAAAATGTAAGGGGCTATCTTAAATCATGCGTCGTCAAGGGGTTAATTTAGCACATCAAAATATAACAATATATTTTACTTTTCACACAGTCACAATGGCACGCTATCGGCAATGCAAAAAGAAAAATAAATGTGTAACTGCACTATTTGGACACAAACTTTACATAATACATAGTTTTCATGAATAAAATATATTTTATTTAGGCTCTGCGGCTCTATTCCTCTTTTCTTGGCTTTAAGGGCAAGCCCAAAGATATTGAAACTCCATTCAAAATAGGTTTGCTGGTGGTGGGGATGCACAGTAACTTGCGCATCACATGCGAAAGGGACCGTGCGAGTGATTAGACGGAACTGAGGCAACATCAACGTGGCATAGCGTTCTTGAGCGATTCACAGCTAATCTTCAACCAGTTAATTTGTAGGACTTATCCACACGCTTATTCACCGCGTTGCCTAGCCCTACCTGGGCCAGAAAATATCAGATCGTTTTTCCTAATGAAGCCGCATTGTAAGATTTACGTGTTTACTTTGCGGCATCTGCATTTCTAAGAGTCCGCGGCGCTTGACTGTCTATCTCGATGTCTGTGTTTGGACGATAATTGATACTCTGGTGATATGCCTATCCAGTCAGTCTCATTTTATGATTGAGAGGAACCAATGTTGCAGTATTTTGAAGTGTGTGTTTGAGGTCACAAATTTTCTTTTTTATTATTTTTACCTCTCACGAATATAGATATAACATTATTTGGTTAATTTACTAATTCTCCGGAAGAATAAATATTTGGTGGAAGCCAGTAACTCTTTCGCTATGCAACTTATTGTATACATTGTCCTTTTCATTTACAACCATAACTAATTTGAAGGAAGGATTTTGAATATGTTCTACGTGGTAGCTCCATGTATAAAAACCAAAATGTTAATTTCTCTCGTTATTTATGGAACCATCTCGTAAAAATGCATTCATCTTTCCCGCAAAATCGAAAGTGCTCAAATTGTTTTTGTGCATAGCCAATTTTCCTATTGATTGACGCTACATTGACATTATTCGTTTTTTGCCAGTAGCGAATATGATACGCGAAGAATCTACCGAAGAGAGTGATAGTGACAATGAGGAACAGCTTGACACAGCGTATTACACCGGGAAGGCACAGAGAGAAATGGGCCCAGGAAGATGTGTGTTTTGTTAATGAGAAAGAATGGGAAAAGCAGAAAACTCAGTGAAATATTTTCAAAATGTATTTACAGAGAGTACATCATCACAACTTTTCTTGGTTTCGCTGAAGCTGGAGACATCGAAAAGGACGATGATGAAGAGCAATACGGTTGCGAGGATGATAAATTATTTCTAATGCTGGTGTTCCACGGTAAATTTGAGTACTCTTTTTTGCCTAGCTCTTCTTTGGTATAGGAGTTAGTACAGTCTTCGTGAAATCTTCCGGCCACACTCCATCCTCATAAATCACTCACTACGCCGTACAATTTAGTGCCAAGATAGAGAAATGATAGGCGAAAAATTTAATGTTTTGGTTTTGGTATATCAATATTACAATTTGTTCTTAGAGTATAGACTGGGTTTTTCATGCTCTCCACCATAGTTATAAAAAATCGTAAAACCTTACAAACAAAAAAATACCTTACAGGCAAAATATTCACCTTTAAAAAAAAAAGGAAAGGAATGCGCCTTGGCTGAGGCTCGCGTCATTACCCTTAACACCCTTTTTTGGAATACCAGTTGTGGACTAATTTTTTTGGAGTAAGCTCCTCCCCAGCACGCAATTCCGTACTGTAACCTCGAGTTCACAAGAGCAAAATAATCGATCTTGAGCACAGATAATGTAGAAGTGTATCTCAATAGATAGAATTTTCTAGTGACGGAGATCAATTCTAAATTTAATTATAGCAATAGTTGTGTGCTATTCCATATCATGGGTCGTATGTCCCGCAAAAATATCTTTTCTGCTTGTTCTTTTCGTACAGAGAATACACTATTGGTGGCAACACAAAAATTTCTCCTCTCGGCCTGCAGCCATTCAGGGCCCAATTTATGAATTTTTCCTGCTCATGTGACATGGGGTCCAACAGTTTACGAAACTCAATTCGTGAATATGGGATTCATCAATAAATTTACGAAAACATTGCCATGGGAGACCGGCTTAATGCGTTTCACATTATGAAAAACTTGCGCTTTCTACTTTTAATTTTCAATTACATATCTAATATAGGGTAAAGGTGAGCTTTCGTCTCGCACTTGTTTTCGCGATTTTCACCCACTTTAAACAGAGATATCAGAACCAATTTCACCTCACTTATTATGCAAGCTTTGCAAATTTGTTTAACACTTTCAACGCAACAATGCATCAACTACTTTAGAAATGAGAAACTTTCAAACCTGAGAAGTGCGTTTTTTCCTCTCCGCCATATTGTGAAAAAATGCCGTTTCCTCTTTTCCACTGTACGTAGCGCAGCGATCGAGCAGTTGGTTCTCTAGCATATACACACATTTTCTACACAGTTTCTTCCCTCCTTCCACTCAAACTCGCCCCGCAACAGCCATTTACTACAATCCAATTCCATTCATTCCACCGCAGTAAACATTGCACATTTCACTTCAAATGAAGGATTTACACTTCCTTTTCACTCACATTCATTCCACTGTACTAATAACATTTCACGTATCACTTTAAATGGAGGATTTACACTTCCTAATTGAGCGTACACGATTGGCAAATCATGGCGACCATACACCACACACGCAAGTCAGAAAATGATTAATGCCAACTACTCTCAACAATTTACTTCCAACTGTTGACAGTTAATTTCCCCCTTCCACACTACCCGAGAGAACTTCGTCAACAATACTATATCATTAGCCTCTAACAAAAGCCCACTTATATGAACGATGTTTACCTGAGGGATTCTATTCTTAAAATAATACGCGAAATAACATTTTAGCCTTCTACCAATGCTCACCAATAATCACCAATAAGCGTGAGGGATTCTATTCTTAAAATAATACGCGAAATACCATTTTAGCCTTCTACCAATTCCCACCAATAATCACCAATAAGCGTGAGGGATTCTATTCTTAAAATAATACGCAGAATAACATTTTGCAACTTCAACCAATGCTCACCAATAATCACCAATGAGCGTGAGGGATTCTATTCTTAAAATAATACGCGAAATAACATTTTAGCCTTCCACCAATTCCCACCAATAATCACTAATGAGCGTGAGGGATTCTATTCTTAAAATAATACACAGAATAACATTTTGAAACTTCATCCATTCCCAGAAATGCCCATTTCCTCGTTATCGATCGCGCTAAAAATGCGTTTTCCGCTATTCAAACTCACGAAAATGAATTTTTCACTTTCGATTACAACCAATTCGTGTTTAACTCCATTGGCCCGCAAACCTCTTTGTGGGGTGGGTTCAGGGCAAGTTACGGAAGGGGAAATCGTTTTCCGCTTTTCAAAATCACGGGAACTCAGTGAAAATCATCATTTTGAAACGTCCTCGACTACCAGATATGCCCATTTCCAAATCACGAAAATGCCTTGAAAATCATCATTTTGAAACGTCCTCGACTCCCAGAAATTCCCATTTCCACTTCACCATTTCCACAAGAAATGCGTTTTTCACTTTTGAAAATGGCCAAATCGGGCCCGCGTACCGTCCCACCCTAGCACCCCTGTTTCACTCCATAAGCCCGTTAGCTTGTTGGGGGGGGTGGGGTAAAGGCATATTGTAGAGATGAAATTAGTGTTATCCCTCTAACGGTTGTTCGTGAAAACCTCCAAATATGGCGTCGAAAACGGACGAAAAAATCGAAAAATTGGTCATTTTCAAACGTCTATATCTCAAAAACTACTAGTCACACCGGTATGATTATTACATTTTTACAAATCCGCATTCTTCCTCTACTCTCAGGTATCACATTCAATTTCGTCAGTTTCCTACGTTTTTCAAAAAAAAAATTTGAAAGTGCGAGACGAAAGCTCACCTTTACCCTAATATAGTGTTAGTTACAAAATAATTCTACCTCAGCTTTACCGTCAAGCAGCTATACATATGCATCAAGTTATATGACGTATGAAAACTATGAAACCAAAAAGTAATAATGTGTAATTAATGATAATTTACGTGTATATATTTTTAAATTTCACTAAAAAAATTTAAAATAATTATTTCTCACATTTTCGTCAATACGGTTATTTAGACCGTGCGCAACCACTGACATGCCAGTAGCCCACTCGACTTATTAAGGGTTAATGACTTATGGAGAATTATATTTCATTTGGGCAAAATATAAACGAACTCTACCGTCCTAATTTTAAATTTTTAGCTTAAACACAAATTTTGTTTGTTTATACTTTATAATTTTCCCTCAGTTTTAAACAATCTGACCGAAACATGTTATCCTGACGATAGAACGCACGTCAGTATACATAAAGCCGCTCTAGTCCCAAGAAATCAAGCTAATTTTAATTTAAATGGAAGTATATTCATCCACTCGACTACGTTCTTTTGAGTTCGCACCTATTTCTTCCTGCGTACTCTGTGACTTTCCACTATTCACCTACGTTCTTTTTTTGTTGGACCAAACTCTGTTGCAATATAAAACCTATCGAAACCACGTCAGCCAGGCAGCTGGAGCGGACGTACGAGGCTGGCAGTCGGATGCATGGCCGGCGGCGCGGCGTAACCGGCGCGGCGACCATCTCTAGGTTCGACCAATTGCCGCAGGTTCGATCTGCTCTGTTGTGGGAATCACTTCTCTTCTGCAAACACCGTCGAGGTGACGGTTACACTGCTGATGACATCACAGGGCACGGAATCTAAAAAAAGACAGCTATTATATTATCCTAGATATTTAATTCAACTATCACGATTTAAATTTTCATATAAGCTCGCTTCTTATTTTATTCAGTCACAATTGGTGTTAGGTGTTTCCCACAACCCGTGTGGTCACTTGACATGGGATGTTGTTCCTCTTCCTTCCATCGAAGCGCTAATTTTCATTTTTTTAACCTTTGTGGTTCCACAATGATAATTTTATTTGAACGACCCGGGTTTCGACGTACTATAACGTCATCTTCAGGGCCTGAAGGTGACGTTATAGTACGTCGAAACCCGGGCCGTGCAAATAAAATTATCATTGTGGAACCACAAAGTTTAAGTTTTTCATTTATACAATGAATAAGCTCCACCAAGTAACGCCTGAAACTACCAGTTATTTTTTTTAACCCTTTAACTGCCAGAGAAGTTAAGAAAGGATATGGGAAGACTGCTCGGGCCCTTTTTATGTGCTTTTTAATGCTCTAGTTGTTCACTTAGTAAAAATTATATCTAGGTTTTTCTTTACAGTTTAATATTTGAAAGATTAGGTACTGATTTGACGTTTTAATGGTGAAAATTAATGCTTTGCAGCTTTTTGAACCAAATTAGAGTTTATTTGATTTTTAATAACTAAATTTATATTTTTCGTACAAAAATATTCCGACCTATTTGCTGGCGAGTGGCACATTTCGTTAATTCCTCAGTGGGCCCTTAACTTTATGCTCTCTGGCAGTAAGTGTGTTAACAGTTTAATCGTGCGCTTTCCAATGCAAATTCCAATTGATTACTCATTCCGCTCAAATTTCTTGATCGTTAACCCTAAAATATTCCGCTCCAGTCAAACCATTCTTCCTTCGCTGTGAATGTGTGTTCAGCTAATCAACCCTAAATTGGCTCCTTTTAGACTGTGTTCCATCATGAAGTTAACGCGGTTAATTCGCTGGTGTCTTCCCTGCTTGCAGCTTTGTGACTGCCAGGTCTTCCGATTGAAGCAAGCACATCCCCGGATTATAAAGTTTAAGGCGTGCTTTCCTGCTGCTAGTGGAATGGGAAGGTCTCTCCTGTTATTGCGTTTCTCACCATGAGTCGCTCACCGTACACACAAGGCATGTGGTTTTTGCGGCCTGGGTTTAAACCCCCCTGTAAGCGTCTCTCGGTTGGCTGTCATCCTTGCGGTTGTATCTGAAGCAACTCCCCTGAATCGATCGCTGATGCCAGGCATTCTACCTCCCTCTATACGGACAAGGAAAAACGGTCCTCTCACCTACACGGGTATTCGCTGCACTGTTTCCGATGCGATGCGAGATACGGTCAATGGGATATTCTAGTGTGCTTAGCGGAGTGAAAAAATGAAACTTCGGCGATGGTGCATGCATTGGAGGATGAAAAACTTCGTGGGTTCTCCGCAGGAGCTCTCACGGTCTAAAGCAACTGAAGTACGAATTGGAAACGGTTCACTCTTGACATACATTGACTAAACTATCAGGGTCGACTTGTCGATGCAAATTTTTCCATGTATCAAAATATCAGTTGTAAAACCAGTCCACTCCAAAAGGCGTTTCATGAAACAAAGTTGTTCGAAAAGTCCAAAGATTGTCAAGAAATTGAGTGGAATTAGTACATAATGAAGAAATACCACGTGCAATTTTCCCGAAAAATAAAAAATACCTCCGACCCGGGTTTCAATGTTGACACATCATCCTCGTGTAGCAAGTGGTGCTAAGAGCTCTCAATGTAGACACGGTGGGGGTGAGGTGGGGGAAGGAAGGGAGTAAGGGGAAGTGTGGTGAGTGGGGAGAAAAAGCTCTTCGCATTACTTGCTACCTGAAGATGATGTATCAACATTGAAACCCGAATCGGAAGTAAATTTTATTATTGCGGAAAACAGCAGGTGTCATTTCTTCATTATTACGAAAGGAGTAAATGTCTGCGAGTTAAAAAAATAGCAATTTAAACGACTGAATTTGTTGATCGAGACTGAAAATTTTTACCGCGACTAGAATTAGAATTGCCTTGGAACGGCTTTATTGATAAGCTTTAACATAGACTGCTCTACATTTAGTTGAAAGCACGGAACGCTGTTGCCAAATTTATGCTCCGTTTTCTCACGTGCAGTCCACGTAGGCAACCACTTCCAACACCGAGCTAAATTTTACTGAGCAACTTTAAGGTGGTTGGAGCATTTTTTTATTTGCTGATTTGTGTGAAATTTTACCTTAGTTCTCATTAGTGATATATTTGGACAAAAGTGAAAAAAATATTGTACCGGTTCGATTTTTTGGCAATTCAATGCTATTTTAACATGTAGCCTTATGGCACATGACATATATTTTGCAAAAATTTTATTACGCATGTACAGATTTTATTCTTTACGCAAAATAACACATTTATTATAATGATAATTGGTACTAACAAATATCAAGGTTTCACGCCGAGTTCAACATTAGTAAACACATATTTCAGCACAACTTCGTCTAAATTTCTAAAACTGTAGTCATAATATGCTTCAAGTACAAGTAACGAAGTAGAAAATTCAGTTCTGTCGCGTACTCAATCCATAGTTTACGTATAATGGTAACCAAAGCAAATATAGCTTGATTAATAACAAGTATACGTGCATATGCAACATTTCGAAGCCTACATACATTGCGTCTTCAATATCGCTCTTTCTTAGATCTTTAAGTCTCCAAAATTCATTCAAATGACTGACGTTCGTTGAGGAGAAACAAATATTCTTCATCATTATATTTTTATCTCATCAGCCAGCGGAAGATATCAGGAATGCTACTTCCGCGTCTACACTGACCTCTTAAGTACACCGTTTAGACTTCCTCTCACCACTTAAGTAAGTAAATGGGTCCATTTATGTGTACCCGGGGACCCCTATTTAAGTGAACCTGATGATATCTTGGATGCGATCCAATGTGTTGATGACCAACTCTCCAAAAACATCCCTTTATAATTAAGTGGTCAATATTTAGGTCTCAACAAGATATCGATTACTGTCAATAACTAGCTCTCATCAAGATATTGATACCGTCGATGTTCGGTCGAAGTGGTAGAAGTCTCGTTATCGATAGGTCGAGGATTTTCCATAGAGTGCTACGTAAATGAACATGCAAACATGCATTGCAATGCTAAAGACATATCTAGTTGTTAACACTACTAACGCTACCAATTCACGAATTCCACGAGACACTACTTCATGCAGAGAATAAAACAAAATAAAACAATGTCGGATATATCAAGCAATGTGAAGTGTTAGTAATGATACTATGTTATTAAACACATGTAAAAAATAGTAAAAGAGTAATTGGAAAGTGCGACGATAAAGTTAGGGAGATCAGCTACTTCTCCCTCGTTAGACCCCACTTGGAATATGCTGCGAGTATTTGGGATCCTTTTGAGATAGGCTTGGAAACTAAGTTAGAACACGTGCAGCGAAGATCGGCAAGATACTTTAAAGACCGTTATGATAATCTTGTTAGTGTTACTGACTTTTTGCAGCAACTGAGATGGGAAACACTTTCAGACCGTCGATTAAAATTTAGACTCAATATATTAAGTAAGTTCCAAACCGGTCTATTCTCTGACGACGTTGATAATATTTCACGAAATCCGACATACTATGGTAGATCAGATCATGAGAATAAAATTAGGGAACTAGACTGCAGAATGGACAGATTTAAAATGTAATTTTTCCCACGGACGATAAGGGACCATAACACCGGCCAATGAGACTTTTATCTAGGTTTGTCGTTAGGTAGTGTAGATCTTAGTAGTAATAGTACTCCCTAATACTTGAATCCTTATCTGTTACCTAGTACTAACAGCACGCCGTGCATGTTTTCTACATAAGTCTCGAGTCTGTCCATTTGTGTAGTTGCAAAATACATATATATTAATGGTCCCTCTCCATTGTGATAATATCTGTAATGTAGTAGTGCATGATTGTGAGGCTTCGCCTTGTGACAAGCATTAGCGATTTATGCTAATGCATAATTAGTCGTAGTTGCACTACCCTTAGGGTTATGCTTGGTGCATGTTGGTGAATACTCACCCCCTGCCACACACCCCTGAGGTGGTTTGCAGGGTATTTTGTAGATGTGGATAATGTAAAAATTCTACTCTACCTAGTGACGGTGGGAGTTTCATATGATTGATCTATCGCAACTATAATGATCCCTTATTGTAAGCGGAAAAAATGACATTCTAAATCTATCGGTTCTGCAGTCAATTTTCTTTATCTTATTTCTGTGATCGCTTCTACCGTAGTACGTTGGCTCTAGCAATATATGTTGAACGTCCGGCAAAAGGCCACAAAAACACCTAATATGCCACGAAAGTACAGAAAAATAAGCTAATTTCCAGCCACCAATACAAAAACAGGGTACAACAACTGAAATAATGATATGATAGTGGGATAATAACTAAAACACATACCTTGCTGCTCTTTGATGGCACGTGTCCATTTTGCACGGGCATCCTCTTCCGTTGGGAAGCAAAAAACGGACACTTTAGGCCCCTTCCTGTAATTTCCACGGCACCGTGGAAAGGCATCAGGAGTTAGGCATGTCACAACTCCGCTAAATATTCTTCAATGCAACGGATAACAACTTCTCAAGAGCACACAAAAACTGCAGCTTTCCAAACGCGACCTCGTGTCCACCATGCATCAACAATGTGCTATAGAAATGAAAGCAATTCTAGGGAATATTGTAGCACCACTCGCGATGACGTCTCTTTTTAAACAACATAATGCTTTGCGCAGGCCTTCCCTCTCGGTGGTTAAACGCGTTACACTTCGAAAGAGTGGGTCCATACCCACGGTGTCGAGGAACGAATAACTACAGAGAGGTTTTGAGAGAAGTATGTGAGAATTTATTGAACTGACTTATTGAAATAATGAGTATGTGCGTCTATAATAGCCAAATAAAAATATCACCACGACTCGGGAAGGAGAGAAACTCGGGATATGGCATCTACATCTACAAAATCCCCTGCAAGCCACCTCAGGGGTGTGTGGCAGGGGGTGAGTATTCACCAACATGCATTACAATATGCCCTAAAGTTAGTGTAACTACGACTTCAAGTATTAGGGAGTACTACTACTACTAAGAGCTACGCTACCTATCGACAAACCTAGATAAAAGTCTCATTGGCCGCTGTTATGGTCCCTTATAGTTCAAGGGAAAAATGACATTTTAAATCTGTCCGTTCTGCAGTCTAGTTCCCTAATTTTATTCTCGGACGGATAGATGGTGCTGCGGTTGCAAGTACACGGGCCGCACCTTGACTCCCGTTTCGGCTACATGACTGGCCATGTGTCTATATATGTCCCGTCGATGAATGACCAATGACTGAACAATAACTGACCCATGACTGATCAACGAATGACCATTTGGGTATCTCTCCGTGCCATTATATACGAGAAGCCGAGACAAGAATGCTTTCGGCAAGGTTACAATTTAGATTTGTGGGGAAAGGGGTAACAGGAAGGTATTGACGTCAGTGGAAGTGAAAGGTCACACTCCCGAGAGTCATAGTTTCCCTTGGCTATTCGTAGCTGTTCTCAATAACTGTACAGAAATATACAAAGAAAACAAGCAGATACATTTAAAATACAAGAGGAAAACAACACGTTCCATCTAAAAGAGACGGACACTCGTACCACCGATTTCCAAGTCACAACATTATTTATATGAGGAGTTGAGTAATTCTGCAAGTGATATTCATCTTTTATATTTGTTTATGTGGCTATGCGAGTCTATAAATGCCTTAAGTTACTTCTCGGGCACATAAATTTTGCGCGATTGGGAAATCTTCCAATTCAATTGCACCACCGCCGCACTGCCTATAAACACAAATTTGTATCTAAATTTGTACAATAAATTGAAGCTCTGATTGTAACAATTTTTGACAAGACCATTTTCTACACTTCTTTCCATCTTTTTTTGTCGGGTTTTAGTTTATGTTCATGATTTCTTTCCGTCCAATCGCGAATAATCTTCAATCCCTTTGATTAAACAAATATCATTTTTTCCGCTGCATCTGCCTCTCTTGAGATGTCCCATGTGAAGAGGGTGGAAGACGAACACGCGTTCTCTCTCTCTGCTCCATCCATCTATCCGTTCCCATGTCAAAACGGCAAATATTGACAGACCTCTCCCTTCTCCTCCAGGGCATCTCATCGTCCTTCGGCTGTCGCCAGGGATACGGCCCCTTCAGGCATTCTCTAAGCCTCGCAATGGTTTGTTTTACCCGAGATATGTGTTTAATCCTAATCGGGCTTTGACAGCCAGTGAGTCACGTATCCACACACAGGTGAATCGTCACGCCGTGAACGTGGTCTGCAGACGAAAGCAAGAACTCCTGTTTACATCTACGAAATATCGTGCAAGCAACTGTTCTTCTCACGTTGTATGGAAAGAAATTATGAATAATTTTTAATCTAATAATAACAATAATCTGTCAATGAACATTGGAAATAATGAAAACAATGTAAATATTGAATTTATTGATGATTTCAGAATTTCGTTAGAAGAACATTTTTGTGTTAGTAGGGTTTTTGAGTTAGCTTTATACTACCTAATTCCATCATCACTACTATATTTAAAAAAATAAATGTCTGTTATTCTTTATAAAATTTGTTTTATTAATACCTTTAATCGCCCTACGTGAGTGCTCAATATAATTAAAATAGACCGTAAGTAGCAGAATAGGAGCATACAAGTTCTTATTACACCAAATAAACATCGAGCAACGCTCGGTAACAAGGTACTTTATGTCATAAGTGCACTATGTGCCATTAATACTGAATATTACTACTTGACTGTAAAAAAATCGTGGAGTAGAATTTCGGCTGATATCTTGTTGTAAATTGACAAACAATTCTTAACATTTCTGGTAGAGCTCAAAATTAAAAATATATGGTTAATGTGGCACTCGGTAGGGACTTTGAGCATAAGGGAAGAAATGTACTACATATTTTGGAATGAACGAATAAATTTACACTTTTTTTTAGCCACAGACGCCAGCTGCAACGCCATTCCCATTGAACCATAGCATTCAGACCTTAATTTTTGCAGTGATATAGTAAATAGAAGTTGTTACTAATAATGAGCTGATGCCAGCATTTTATTACCAATAACATTCCCTCGGAGAACTCACTTCTAGTTAAAAGTTTTCTTTTCATATAAGGCATTTATATATCAGATAGAAAATTACTATTACATCAAGTTTCTCCCACCAATTCAGGCACTTATCAACCAGTAATTTCAAGTTCAATGAGTGGAATAAATTGCAAATGGTAGGAATGGGGGTTTATCACGATTTTTGCTTTTTACGTTATCGTGTAGGGGACCATGACAAATGATCATTTGCAAATCATCTCTTAAAGATTCCTAAAATTGACAGAGATAAAATAGGAATCTAAAGTTGAATGGGTGGGCAACGTTTCCTTAACGGCCATGACGTCATTTCATCCATCGCTTCTTCGCTCTCCTTCGCGATATATTCTAAAATATTCCTTAAAAAGTATTCTGTGAAGATATCCATACTTCTGCCGGAAATGCAACAGAGTAAAAATTTAGATATTACTTTTTATAAATAAATATCCGTATTCACCGGGAATCGAACCACGGGCCTTTGATCGATGGATGAAATGACGTCAGAGGTCTTTTTTGCGGAAACAGAAAAAAATGTAACTTTCTACGATCAGTTATTTGGTTATTAGACAATGTTTCTAAGCAACCTTGTAAATATATATGAGAACCTTTGAAAATTTTATTTTAACGGTAATATTGAAAAGTCATTCAATTGATAAACCCCCATTCTTAGTTGACATCAAACCGAAGCCTTGGACTCCAACCAGGATGCGATGAAATGGCTTGGGCGTTCCAATGACCCCAAGAGCTGGACTGGTGGGAGTGATAATAATAGCTCCAGTTAGGGTCACCCGTACCAGGTAGGTTGAAAAGTAGAAGCTAGACGAAAGGGTCGTAATGTCACGTCGTAATGTCACGTGAAAAATACCGTAGGGAACAGCAGCGGTGAGATAACCCCAATTATCATTTTCTCTGAATATGGAAATCGATATTAAGAGCATTGAATCCTGTCAACTAAGGAACTTGACCCACTAGGGTCCGGCAGCGGGGGAGGCAAGGCCTCCGCGGTCGTCATCTTGCGAAATCCTTCCGCAATAGCAACAGCGACAACAATGAGGAGAAAGATGAAGTCCAAAAAGAAGATGAAATATATGATTTCGTTGTTCATATCCAACAAAGTAAAGGTATTTCTATAAATGTCAGAATATGATTTAAACGAAACTTAATTCATTTTACTTTATAATCACCTACTATAGCTAAAAGCCACAATCTTACCCCATAACTAGGACCTTTCTATGTATTAGTGACGGTTAATATGGTTCTTTGGGCAGGGAAAAATCAATCGTGTCCCAACCAATGACAGAGGAACAATTTTGGGTCGTTCCATAAAAAATCACCTTTTTTTTGTTAAATCAAAAAAAGGCAAAGGTATTTCTGTAAGTTGCCAGAATATGATTTCAAAGCCACCGTTAATTCATTTTACATTATAATCACATTAATCTATCATTCAAAGCCACACTATTACTCCATAGAAAGGACCTTTCTACGTATATGTGACGGTTAATGTGGTGGTTAATGACGGTTAATGTCAAACTAATGACAGAGGAAGAATATCTGGTCGCACCATATAACATCACCCAATGAAAAATGAATTTTTTGCATTATCTGTTTTTTTTTTTACTTTTTCACGGACATAACTACCAGTGTTGGCAGTTGAATGCGACCATTTTCAAAATGTTATCCCTCCTCAATTCACGAGGCAGCCATTTTTTCCAACACGGCGCTAGTGAGTTTTTGAAAATTTTAATGTTTATTCTATCATTTATATTTCATGAACTAATTGCAACAAAGGAAATATACTGAAATCATACTTTTTATTCAACATGGAATATTTGAAGTAATTTAGTAGAATAATCCAGCCCAAGTAGGCTAATTCGGTAAAAAATATATCATTTCAAATATTTTCATGCAACTATCATTGGGTTATTTCACATGGAATGATTCTATCGGCCAGCTGGTGGACGACCATGGAGAGATGAGCTACGTAGAGTGCGAAAGATAATGGCTTGTCGAATTGACGTCGATGGGTGTGGTGGGAGAGAAATTTTTACAGAAAACGCCGTTGGGACGCCTATCTACCCTGTTTTCCTCGAGGGACTCCGGAGAAAATGCAAAAAATCATTAGTTCTTCGGGAGAAGATAGGCCTTTGGTAATAATTGATCGTTATTACCTTATCGTCAACATTTCGCCATTGTACATATTTGCTTCTTCAGGGATTCAATGAATTTACGGTATGTACCAATTTTGGTAACTCAATTTGGCACACAATATTCCTTCAAAATTACATTTACTTTGGAGTTTTTTTTTCGAAAATAAAACGACTCACAGTTCACTCACGTTAAAAAAAATACCCCAAGTTATATTCTGTCCGTATGTGACTTCGATTAAATATTTTACCAAATGATAATTACCGAAAAAGTTTTGCTAATGCTGTGAATTAACTATAGCCCAGAAGAATGCATTATAGTTAAAAGTTGGCAATGACGTAATAAGGATCCATTATATCCTATGAACTATATTCTTTCGTAGAAAACACAAGTTATTATGTTCCTAAATAGAGGAAGAGTAAATATAACGTCCACATCTACACGAGCCGTCGCAGAGACGTGTGGCAGGGGATGCTAGGACAATAGCCGTGGAAGGGGTAGGAGAATAGGGAAAAGGAGGACAGAGAGAACAGAGGTGAATTGTGTCTTAACGATGTGTCTTATGTTAGTGTTACGCTGATTACGTTATTATCACTAATGGGACGAGGAAAGAAGGAATTTCAGAGCCTGTTAGTTCCGCAGTGTATCTTTTTTATTTTGTTGCACTTATCAGTTTTTGAGATATAGCGCGGGGTCAAAATCATATTCTCCAACACTTTGTCTTTGAATATGTTCGTTAGGAAAGAATTATGCCTCATTTTATGCCCAATCAATTTAGCTTGTATTTCTCCTATTGATCTTAACAGTGATCTGCTTTCACCGACTTCCTCTTGCACTATCTGATTACTTTTTCTATCTTCCCAGCTTGCTCTTGTCATTTTCCGCCAAATCCACATATCCATCTCCTCCAGATTGAGTCTTTCCACTTTCCTGATTGTCCATGTCTCGCATCCGTATAACAGTACACTCCAAACAAATGTTTTGTTGAACTTTTTCCGCGTTCCAATGCTGATGTGATTGTTCACTAGTACGTTCCTCTTGTTCTGAAATGCTTTGTTACCACTCCTGCCACCTTAAATCCTTCTGTGCAAGGTAAATTATATAAAATTCAAGGTAATGCCCTAATTATGCATTTTTCCCGACACCAATGAGTAGAAAAAGGAACTTAGAAGGGGAGGAATGTGGAAATGAGTGTACAGAAGGATACGTGGCCCCGTGGAAGGATACGGTCATCATCGAGCAAAAGTTCCAATCTGATGATCCTCCCCTTTTTCCTCTTGACATTTCGGATCCCATCGTCGCTCAATTACTCCTGCCGTCCGTACGTATGCGTATATTCGAGGGAGAGAGGTTAAAAAACATAAAGAGAGATAAAAAAGGAAAGAGAATTCCGCATGCTTCTCCTCTCCCACCAGACCGGGACAACTCGGTTAATTTCGGTCTGAGGAGGAGGGAGCAGTAAAATTGAGAGCACAGGAATGGTTGAATGGCTGTGCGGAAACGGGAGGAGAGAGAAATGTCGGGGAAAAGAGCAAGAGTGGATGGTGGTTGAAATCCACCGGTGTTCGGTGTCCTCCCCCAATATGCCGTGCCGCTAGGTCGTTAAACAGCGCATATAGAACGGGAACGATTCAGCGGAACGACGGCCGCCGATAGCGGAGCAGAAATTCAGAGGGAGTATGATGAGGTGGAGAGAATTGGGGAGGTACGAGAGGATGGGCACCACTACCCATTGCCGAACATTAAAAGGAAAGGGCAAAAGGACTAGCTAGCATCCATTTTGAGGAATGGGGAGAAACGAAAAAGGGACATATTCCCTGATTATGATTGTTAATATATATATATATATATATATATGTATATATATATATAGGAAAATGGAAATGGATAGGTACACATAAAAGGACGAACACAGGGTTTGGTGTACCTTTTATGTGTACCTATCCATTTCCATTTTCCTATGAATGTTTGAATTTATTCGCGCCTTTGAGCGTCATTTTCGTATGATTGTGTATATATATATATATATATATATATATATATATATATATATATAGGCTTTTTCTCCAGCTGACGAAGGGCTTGCATGCCCGAAACGTTCCCAGTCTGCTCTTTTTACTTTTCTTTCCCCACCCCCTGTCCAGCGTATTTTTTATTGTTGTGGCCTATTGGTGAAACTTTCCCTGTGTGTGTACATATATATATATAATTTAATTTCGAAAACGGCTCTAACGATTTTGACGAAAGCTACAAATTTACTAATATAGGGTACGAAAAAGCGATTTACTTAGGTCTTGACTCGGGGAAAACTATTTTACATAATATTGGGAAAAATAAATTTGCATTTTAACATGTAAAAAGGCTAGGCTACTCCATTTCTGTTATACAGAGGTTTCTTTGTTTGCTTTGTTTAATTGCTTACACTCCTGATACAAATTTAAAATCTTACTTTTAGATAAATGAAAGATCAAATGTTTTAATTCTTGCATTCAATTTCCGTATACTCATCGCATTTTCCTGGAATTTTAGTTTTTAGCTCGAAAATCTCAAATTTTTACGCTACTTCAACAATTGAATATTTTGTTTACTTGGAAACCGCAGCATAGGCATGGAATGGAAATTCATGCCAGAGACATTTACGCCTCTAAAATTAATCTCTTTTACAGATGTACTTTCTTCTGGTTTCCACGGTTTTTAATGATTTGCTTTTCATTATATCAGGGTTCCATCGCGTGTGGTTGCTTTTTCACAACGTTTCGCCTTTTGTACTGCAGGAGTCTTTAGAATACTTATATTTCTTTATCTGACGACGCCTCCAGGAAGAGAGGCGAAGCATTGTAAATATCAAACAAACGCGATGGAGCTCGAAAATAATGAAAAAGCATATTTTTCACGTTTTTATCCATTATAGTCTTTAACACCACGTAATTGTCAATTAAATTTACGAAAAAAAGAAAGAGCATGGAAAGATTATTATTTTCTTCATCCCAAACAAGAAACCGCTTTGTTTTTATAGCTTGCAGGACTATGAATAAAATGACATTTGAGTTATCTTGGAATGGACTCGCCTTAAAAGAGACCCCTATATTCCCATTGTGACGTGAGCAAGAGAATATTCCACATAATCGCATTCCATCCTGGAAAACTCATACCAAACAAGATAATTACCGCATTGTTTTTACAACTTGCAGGAATAAATGGCAATGTATTTATCTATGCACATCTATAATAGGAATCTACGGGTGTTCATGCTTGTTCTTGTAACTTTGATAACTTCATTTTCTAATTAATGAAAGAGAAAAATGAATTGTTTTAGTGATTGTTTGAGAAATTATTCAAATACTGCAATTATTGAAGTCAAAAGGCGTCAATTCAATGGAAATGTTGCTGCACTCGGCTCCTGTTGATTGAAAAATTGTTTATTTCAAAATAAACCCGTCGCATGATCTGTATATTTTGTGCCCTACTTTTGACTTTTAATGGGTACGATGTGTCAACAGTGAAACCAGTATGTTTTTGAACAATAAAAACGAAAGGTGAAATTCAATATTTTGTTTTGTGTCATTAGTCGCAGTGGAAGTTCCTTTTGATAACTTGAGCGAAATTTTTTTTCTATTCATCACGGAGACCATATATGAACTTTGTTTTCAATATTTAATAAGTCGTACAAGTAGAAAGGAGTGAAGAAAGTAATATTAATAACGCAAAATATTCTGATTGTTCATTTTCTGGTTAATTGCGAGGTAAATGCTTGGTTTGGTCAGGCGTGATAATAACTTGGAAGCCAAAATCTCGCTTCATTCATGCATGCATCAATAGCTAGGATAATTGTGTTTTTATATCATATTCTTCTGTAATTTTGATACATATCATCACCCTCATATACTTAAATTCATCAGTTCTTTCAAACTTCGGGGGTTTCCACTATGTTTGCCTGCAGAGGATCCTTTGAAATCATAAATTATAAAAAAAACATTAATTTATTAATGAAGGGCGATAAACCAAAACGTTGTAAGTGCCTTGAAACATATTTTACAGGAGACAATAAAAAAAATAAGAACGAGGAAATGCGCAATGTTATAGCAGTCTTTTATTGATAAAGGGATAAATGGTCGCCTTTGCTAATGCAAGTGAAGGACGGCTCTTACACCGTCAAGAACGAATATAACGCATTTCGAGAAGTTTGGCACTTAAAACGTTTCGGTTTAGTGCCCTTCATTTATCCCCTCGGAACCAGGAATTCTTAAAGGTGGAATGAGTTCACTTACCTCCCAGGGGTACCTATCTAAAGATCTTTTCATTTACACCCCTGACAGAAATCTGGGTACTAAGCCAGAGGCTTCTTTGTGAGAGATGAAATGTTTTGTAGGAAAGCGACCGATATAGGCCGTAGCAATATAGAGGGAGGTCGCTGTCCTCATTATTAGATTGACTGAGGGGTCGAGGCGGGTTGCGAGTCTCCAGCACACGCAACAATGATGGCTTCCATCCGATCGAAGGAATTTGGCGCGAACGGTAATAAGCCGACTACGGAAGAAGACTCGATCCTCTTTCAATTCCTTCTCCATCTATCTATCAGCGAAATTAAAACACAATGGCCTGATTTTTCTCGTTGGAGATCCGCTTCCAATGCAATATATATTATGGCGGTTCGATGACCTTTTGCCGTGGCTTCTCTATCAAGAGATTACCTTTACTAATGAGGGATGTTTTCGTTCAAAACAAATTACCTCACAGTTCGATATCGTTCATCGTTATACGTCAACTAGCGAAAATACCCGTTGATTCTTAACGGGAGAGAAAAAACTTGAAAATAATGTAGTAGTGCTGTTTATACAAAAGGGAAATGATGTCGAGTAGAAAAAATATAATGAAATCACTTTTAAATTTATATCAAAAAGATAAAAATCGAAAACCGAATAATGGTATGCTGATAATTCATAGATGATGGTTTATAATTAAATCGAAACGTAGTGGAAAGCGGAAGGTACCCGCTGAAATTCAAAAATTCAAATTCAATGTGGAAAACATTGATCTTATTTTACAAAAATGTTTGCAAAAATTAAGGTAGGGTAAAACAAATCGATTCTGAATCTACGTCGTTCTGACAATTATAGAGTTTGATTTCCGGATACGAAGCATTCAAAGTGTAAAAAACAAAAATCGACTTCTTTTGACCAGGCAATCGGTTGATTTATTCCATAACGTTGCGATTTCTAGGAAATGAAATAACTGACCATAAGTTCCAGCGGCTCACCCTTCTAATTGCTCCAATTTGAATAGCAATCCTAGCAATGGTTTTGGTTTATCAACAGTAACCAACACCGATTTAATGAGCGTTCGTCGTAGGTCACATTTTGATCTACGTTTTGAATCACAGAGATGTTGGAATGAATTCGTCACTTCTTTCCCTACTCCTTATTTTCCTGTTTTCTGCTGAACATTATGTACCATCATATTTTATGTTGAGACGTAAACTCCATAATCTTATTCTACGTATATCCACGCATACAATTTGGAAGAGAGCAAAAACTCTCGAAGAAATATTTTGCTTTCCCTTTTGATTAAGCTGAATAGTAGACAAAGTTGGGCATGTCCTTGGTAACTATTGTCGTACATGATCATGATGAATGACTAAATCCATATATTGCTCCCAAGTTTAACGCATAATGTCAATTTGGAGCATGTTGAAATGTGTAGCAGTTAGTTAGTCACATTTCAAGTCCCTGCAATTTTTGTTTCAATAACACCCATAGTATCGAAAGTTTAATCTGAAGTAACACATGTTACCTAGGATTAATTTTGGTTTTTAAGCCTTAAAGTATACTTTTGCAACCTATTGACGCAGAGGAATTCATTTTCGAAGATATTCTTGATAACGGGCCATCCTTAGGAGGGAAAGCGAGACAATGTCTATGAGGTTGAGATGCAGAATGAGGACTGCCCAAGAACCTACCAATCACCTGGTAGAACACATGAATGAAATGTATCTTCAACCTTTGGTCGAAAAAGTATTTAAATTTTTCAAAATAATACATAAGATACATTCATCGATAAAATTCTTTCTTTTATTACTTTTTTTAAGTGTTTAAAAACATTTTTTTTAACACTTTCCTCAGAACATCACATTGTTGTTGGACAGATCGTTTCTTTTCCGGAAAACCACGCTTCTCTTCCGCGTTCCCGCGAACGCATTGTTTTCATTCTATTTTTTTTTCGTTATCTTCGTTTTGCATGCAATGTGCATGTTAAGCGACCGTTTGGATCATCGCGCGACGCTCGCCATAGGAGCGTCAGACGGAGTTTCGGAGGCCGGCTGAAAATTAATAACCATCCTACCACCAACCGCGACGACGAGCTCTCGTACGAACCCCCTACGGTACTTCAGGGCTCTCTCTCTTCCGGGTGGGGAGGGAAGGGGGAGTGGTATGAAGGGGGAGAGCGAAATCCCACCCTGGCCGCGGACTCTCGAGGATTCCGTGATGGGGTTCTGCGGTCGGTCAAGGGTTCTCATCTCGTCCGTGTAACTACTACTGCTCGCTGCTGCGCGTTGCAGTGAGTGCTTCAAGTCCTTCGCTTTACATCTCTTTCCCTCCTCCATGGGCGATTCCACGCAGCATCATGCAGTCATCGTATACTGGTCAAACAACGGGCATTCTATTCTCCTATACGTCCCCATCTACATGCTTCGTTTGTACCGAATTCATGGACACTTAAATAGTGTAACTGGGAAGTGTAAAAAATGAACCACAATATCATGTAATATTATTCATGATATTATTTTAAATTAAGGAAGTTCCACCGCGACTTTTTAAGTCAAGACGAAGACTTAAGTCCACATATTTGTAGGTATGTTTGTTTAAAAAAATCTGTTCTCACTTGTGACGTCTCTGCTAAACAAAAAATTCACTATATATGCAGATTAATCGACTAATATATTTTAAAATCCACTTTTTTCTGGCCACATGATCCGGTGGCAAATCCATTTCTATTGAATTTCCATTTCTATTATATTGTCTTGAATTATCGCAGTATCTTATGGTTTGGTGTCTACATTTCATTTTTATTCATTTCCCTAAAGATTTCCCTTCTTAAAAAGTTTTTTTCGTGAATTTCGTGTTAACAGACGGACAATTCATCGGGGTTAGAATTGAAAGCGCAGCGAAAGTGGCGCCGCTCGATTTTTGACTTTTCGTTTGAATGTGATGGTACCTAACATATTTTTATTCACGATATCCACCATTTATTCCCTGCGCCCCATGGATTAAAGAAGAGAATAGATGAAAATATACGGTACTATGGCACATAATGCAGAATATTGAAGTCATAAAAATTGCGCAATCGGCCATATTGAATCGATCAGTTGTACAGTTCATACACCGAAACACAAGTGACAGCAGCGGAATGATCGCACTACTGTAATAATTAATATGAAATTTTGAAAATAGAAATAATTTCCAAATAAGCAATGTATTATTCTTAAAAAAAATATTATCTATTTGCGCGCGGTAGCCATGTTAGTTGGATCATTTTTTGCAAAAATAATGAATCACTTTCTTGCGTCGAGACGCCATCTACTCTCTTCTTTAATTTATCTTCTTGGCCTTCATCCATTAATGTGATTGGACGGGATGAGCGCGACGAGAGCGAATGAGCTAGGCCGCTAATGTTTCCACGGTGTGTGACGTATGGCGCGCATACGCCTGATATCTCTCACTCGTTCGTAGCCGTCTCGAAAAAATTCTAATATCGCGAGACCTGTCCGTCATGCCTCACGCGACGTGACGCGGCGATAGGAGGAAGGACGGGGAAAGTGTGGACGGACGGACTATCGTTGGAGAATGATGTAGAGAAAGACGAATCAGTTAAGCATAATACAATCTCAAACAACTCCAAATATTTAGTGAAAACGATGTGCTTAATCTTTTTTTCATGTTTCAAATTACATAGCCATCAACTTCATAATATATAAAGTATTGTTTGCCAATTATTTTTATAATTTATAGTTTACATTTTTTCACCTGCTGTTTCTTCGTAATTTCAACCTTAACTTCACAATTATCGAACTCAATAATCTTTGAACTGTCATTTTTATTAAATCTTTCATGCATTTTGATTAGCCATACACCATGCTGGGTAGCCATTTTTAATGCAACATTTGGACCTCAAACCCATATACGGCGAGCTTAAGGACTTCAGCAATCAAAATAGCAAGCAAAAGTTCAAGCAATCATCTTTACTCGAATTATTTTTTTTTTCACTCGCCAAAATTGGATGGGCAAATTGTTTTGTCAATTTTGACCTCATGTTCCGAATCAGTGACCTTAAAAGCTTGAAAGCACCAGTTTCCGAATTTTGTTAACAGATATTTTACATTTAGTCCATGCTTTCGGAATTCGGCCCACTGCAAGATGATTGGTTCCTTACTACACCATAGAGTACATTCAGATATGTAAAAAAGCGACAATGGCCGTAATAATTTTTCGCGCAATCCACAATGTTATAAGCGAGTTCCATTCCTGACCAGCCGTTAGTTTTTAATTAGCGGGTAAAATGGCTTTTTGTAAAAGAAAAATAACTGAGAAGTAATGTCAAAAGTGAGCATCGTGTCCCATTTTCATGCTTTGTTTAGCATAATTCAAAACTTTATGGACACCAACACAATTTCAGCGAAGGAAAAAGAGATGTGTTTGGAATTTGATTGACTACTCTGGTATGAACTGATTAAATAGTATTGCAATACATATTTCCCTCACGTTTCCAAGGCATAAAGTAATGAGTACAGGTATGAGTCACCTTTATCATCGGGTTTGCAGATTTACTCATATTCCTTCCAACTAAGAATTGCATCCTTTTCTTGCGCAAAGATCGTTGCTTTTAGTTAGGCCTGAATGAAAAATTTACACAATGTGCGCCACTTCCAAACATATAGTTGGTCAAAAATCAATAAGCAAATATTTCAAGCTCTTCGCAAAAGTAAATGTCTCTGAAAGTTTTGGCTGAGCCCAACAATCATTGCATAGAACAGCATACGGAGGAACTAATTTGGCCTCTCTTCATATACCCAGAGTTTTTACAGTTCAAGGTGGTACTTGTAGGACCTCTTGAGACTATAACCACTCTCCTTGAGATGATAAACTTCCGTGGTTTCTCAATCAACCTAGAAAGGAAGATTCCTACGAATGCTTAAAATCCCCCAAAAAAGTTCTTAAGTGCGACTGATTGACTGCAGAAGGAGGTAACAGCCTATCCCTCAAATGATTATGCTTTTCTCATCCTTCATTTTGGGTCTAAGCTCAAATATTTTGCGAGGTAAATCTTCAAGTCAAATTATAACTCGTAGGGTACTATCCTCATTTATATTTCTTCACTATTTTCTATATTCATGATTGTTGGATCTAAGTTCTTTTCAGGTGTAGAATAGACGCTATTATGTAAAATTATAACAATATCTCGCAGGGTTAAGTAACTTGCTAAGGGTATGAAGGATGCGGGGAGCAATCATTACATAGAATAGCATATGTCATTGGCCTTTCAATCCTAAGATTGTTTTAAAATAAAAACAAAAGTTGTCGTATATGTTCACTTTAATGTTTAGCTGTACGTTTAGCTGTTGCATTAATGCGTTGAAACTAGTTGAACAGTAAACATTAAAGTGGACATATACGACATCATTTTTTTATATTTTATATCATTATGTTCCACAACATCTCGCCTCATACCGTTGACTAAGATTGGTTGACTGAAGCCCTCCATCCTTCCCTATCTAATGCTAGTCCCCTTACTTCCACGTAGTTCTTCTTAATTTTGTACATGTATTTATTCTTAGGCATGCCTCTTGGAACTTTTCCGTCTATTTTCCTTCCATTTTATTCCTCACAGACCCACTGCGCCTCAAAGTGAGCCCAATCCATCCGGTGCTTCTTTTATGCATAGTGTTCCATATGGTCCTTTCCTCTTCTACACTTCTCTTTACTTCTCCATTTATTAATTTGTCCTTCCATTGGAATAGAATACTGGAGTAACTTATTTGGTCTCTCTCTGAATACTCTGCGACCATACCCAGCCAATCAAACATGCTGAATCGCAGTTTCCTTCTGTTGAAGTCTAGAAACGTTGCGGTATTCCGCAGAGTATGGACTACGAGAAGGAGAGAACTTGTGTTCTCGGGTCAAAACGTGCTCGCTTCTCTCTTCACTGCGGCAATGACGTGAGGGTGGTTAGTTTCCGTTGGTCTTCGGACAGCGGCGAGGAGCGTTGGCGTTGGAACGTGTTTATACGTGAGTTTCCAAAGCAATCAAGCGATTGTTGGGAAGTTGTCATGGTGGCGAAGGAGGGTGACGTAAGCGCGCGCGAAATCCTCGCCGGTGACGTGACTACTTAATTCCTAACTCGACATATTCCAACTCGGAAAGGCGTGAATGTGGTACTTTCCATTTTCAAATTTGTGTCACTCGAGTTTTCTACTAAACACATATACCAAAACTCACCATTTTAAAAAACATCTAACTTCACCGGTATTCAAACCCGGATCTCCCAATGTAGTTGATATAAATCCCACTGAAATTCAAACTGAATTAAGATGGTTTGGAGGTGTAACTGGCTTACACAGTAGAGAGATCCGGGTTCAAATACCGGTTAAGTCAGATGATTTATTTCATGGCGAATACCTCCTTTTTCGGTATGTATACCGTTGCACCCGTGCGTGTGACTTCGTAGGTACCATGTAAATTATGCAATCGCAACTCCAGTAAATGGTATACTAAATCATATGATGAATTTTACATATTTATTTACTATTAAAAATTATTCATATTTAATATAGAAAATTATTATGTCCTACGAAACGGTATATGCATATTTGATGTTATAAAATGCAAAACTTAGAATACATAATGCAAAATTATTATTTTATAAATCCTAAAAATCCCCATATCTATCGATAAAGAATAAGGATTTTTCAAGAATTTGTATCGCAAATTATTATAATAATGCTCCCACTTACTGCTGCCCTAAGTAATGGGAAAATTTTCATCATGGGCTATTTTCTTTTATGCACAACTTTTTGTGTACAAATAAATGCATATTTCTTAATTTTTCACATTTTCTACTTTTGATTTTTGAGTATATTTCATTATAATACTCTCAAATTATTATACGTCTCAAATGATACATTCTTAGTTGCTTAGGGGACGTTCAATTATTACGTAAGCACCCCTAGGGGAGGGGGGGTTACGAGTTTGCTTACTTTTACTGACAAGTGGGAGGGGTGGGTCATTGCTTACGTAAGACAGGAAGGAAACTACCTTTTCAGCATAAAAAATCGTTTTACAAACGATTAATTAAATAAATAATGGTATATTTCAGGCAGCGTCCGCGTCCAAAAAAGAGGGGGAAACATCACGGTCTGGTACCTCCATTCTTGGAAGTGTTGAACAGGAAAATAAACAATCATTTATAACAAATAATGAGAAAAAGGACATATTGGCAATTTCAGAAAGACCTTGGATGAAACCTTCACAAGAAGCTTCTGAAAAAAATTGGGACGCTAGAGAAAAATCTCAATGCATTGTAAACTACAAAGAACTCAATGCCAAGCAGTGAAATTGTGAAACAAATCGTAAAACTTCAAAAAGAACTAAAACATGAAATGAATTCTTTGAAAAGGAACAAACAAAACGCAGAATACCAAATAAAGCATAGAGACCAAAAAAGAATGAAGCTTGATGAAATTCGCAGTGAAAACCCTGAAATACAAACGAAATTATCCTTGCGAGAATCAGTTGGACATCCGAGCATTGAACAAGACCAACCCTTTTTATTAAAAACAATAGCTGATATCGCTATTTTTGAGAGTGCTGCAGACTCTAGACGGAGAAATGAAACAATCCGAAGTGTCAAAAGCCTAGATGAACTCACGGAGGAGTTAAAAAAAGTTGGATTCCGCAATAGCCGTAGTGCTACCTACCTCCGATTATTACCCAAATGATCTACCACTGTGGAATGTCGAAATGCAAATAATTGCTTAATAAGGCCCCCGAATAGTTATTCTGCAACTCGTTAATACAAACTAGTGTCATCTGCCGTTTCGTTATCCTTCCAAAACGACTTGCTACTGCAATTCTGTTGGATTTCGCTATTCAATGACTTTCGAGCTAGGTAACATTTTTGCTTGGAAGCAACTACCTCCGCAATACAGTAGATAAAGAGCTGTATCATTTCAATATTACGGACTGTGAAAAGATTTGGACCATTGATTTGAGTTGATAGACAACAGTATTCACAAATATGTCTTAACGAGTTGCAGAATAGCACTATATGTGTTTCCATTGTGTCTTGGATGACGTCATCCACGGAATTTTTTATCCTTCTAGATAGAGAAGCAATAAAACCAAAATATTTTTTTTTAAGAGATATATTGACTTTATCTAAAGAAATGATATTTCGAGATTTTCTGTAACATTTGGAAAATGAATTGGGCCATTGAAGTTGATGGAAAACAGAAGTCACTAGTATGTCTTATCGAGTTACAGAATAGCACTATATGTGTTTCCATTGTGTCTTAGATGACGTCATTCACGGAATTTTTTTATCCTTCCAGATAGAGAAGCAATAAAACCAAGATATTTTCCAAGAGATAATAGACTTTATCTAAGAAAATGAGATAGTACATTATTTTTTTGCGACTGAGAGGGAAGATAGGCAAGCTGGCTCGAGTTAGATTAAGAGAAAGGGTTGCCAAGGAGAAAAGCGAAGAAGAAATCAATAGACGCAGCGGGTGTCCTCGACAGGCATATAAAAACACAACCCTTCGAAGCAAAGCTCTCGCTATACAGAGGGGGAACTTTTCCATCACAAGTCTACTGTTAAAAGTAATTCATCCAGCTTTTTTTGTTGGAAGCATGAAAGTTAATAACTAGCTCCTTCACTCAGAGCTTCCAGAGTGGATGAGAGTGCAAGATGGATCGAGTTTGTACAAGTATTAGTACTTTGGCAATGAAGAGGGAATGATCTGGAAGGACGTCTCTGTGATTCACATGGCTTCCACGTGCGTTAAGGTTGGTATAATTAATACGCGCGACTTTTCCGGGAGGGGCTATTTATTTCGGCAAGCACGACCGCGTGAGCGCGGAGTCAATACATTGTGCCTACGATACACACACGGGCAAAGATAATATGCACACTCTCGTCGAGGCTTGTGCGATGACCAATTTTGGTCATCGATTTTCGATGAAAAAATTTCATCGAAATGTTTCGATGACGATGGCTGTCATCGATCATCGTATAGAGTGTACACGATGATCGATGAATGCCGATGATCGATGAATTACGATGATCGATGACTCTCAATGAACTGTGAAATAGTGATGAGCGATATATCGCTGTGATTGAATCACCGATACTGAAAAGTAGCAATCACAGCCTGTGACTAAATAATCGAAATCACTGTGACTGTGAATTCGGTGAATTTAGCCTATTTAGCTCAGGATGCTACCGCTGCTACTAACTGCACCAGTGCAACCAACGAATACAATGCTACCACTGCTACTGCATATTAACTGTGATTGAACGTGATCGCTACTTCTGTATCGTCTACCACAAACTTGAGGAAAAACATGAATTCCAAACATCCCACTGTGGCCCTGCCATCGTCCTCAAGGCGCAATAGCTGAGGTGGTTATACTTAATGCATGCATTTTAGATCTAAGGAGTTCAAATGAATGGAAAAAAGAAGAAAAATTAGTGATATAAGGATATCGATCATCCTCATCGATGGTTCTCATCGACTCATCGACATCAATGATTCGCATCAACTCATCGACTCATCGGGATCGATGATTCGCATCGACTCATCGGCATCGATGATTCTCATCGACTCATCGACATCGATGGTCGATGACATTCATCGTCATCGATTACAGTCATCGCACCGCGATGACTAAAATCGTCGTCGATGACTTCGATTAATCGACTCATCGCACAAGCCTACTCGTCTCTTCCAAGCTGGACTCCGTCTTATATAGGAGTCCCCCGTCCAATCCGGTGACCTGGCGCCACTCAACTGTTTTCGTACATCACCGCCCGCCGACCGCCTCCAGGGTCTTCGCGAATGCTTTGTGGGCTCGCGAATGTTCCTTCACGCGTACCCGCCACACCACGTGTGCGAACTTTTCGTGAAAGGTTCGTTCAATTCATTCATTCAATTCCTCGTATATCGAATTTTTAATGTCGAATTATTATCCATTTTTTTATTTGTATCGACAAAAATATAGTTACCCAAGTGCTTCACATTATATAATCTGGAAACATAAAATAAATATCAACCATTTCGATAGAGCTGTTAGCGTTTAACGTTTGATGAAAGAATGGCTCTTTCATGAAGAATTTTGAAGTACTCCACTAATTTAACAAAGAATTATTTGTTCATATGATATGTTTTCTCGACCTCTTTTATTTTATGTTATAAATATAAATTTCAGGAATTAGGTCAAATAAAAAAATTTAAACTTCTGTAAACGTTTCGGATATATTATTAATTTTGGAATATATTATAAATATAATATATTTCATTGCATGTAACGATTTTTACAATAACTATATAGGCCAAACTTCCCAATATTTAAAAAACAGGATTTTCCAACATAAAACATCCATTAAAACTAAAGTTCAACTTTGTGTATTAGCAACTTATGCCATTAACAATAGTCACAAACATGGATACTGGTGACAAATTTAATTTCGACGAAGCTAAAATTATAGATACAGAACAAAATTTATCAAAAAATGTATTCAAAGAAATTTTCCATATTTCCAAAAACAAAAAAGTTACAATAAAAGGACAGAGATCTCCAATCTAAGTAATATTTACTATAGTTTAATAAATTAAAAATAATTGTTTAACAAATAAATAAACCAAGCAACGAAATTACAAATTAAAATAAAATATCAACAAACTTAAATGGCAATGTAATCTTGAAGATGTCTATATATTTTTTCTTTTTAATAATTATATATTTTAAACCATACTTTTTTAAAAAAAGGATTGCAACCAAAACATTTTTCATTATGTAGTAGGTATTTCATTATTGCCCTGAGGATGAACAGATAATGTATCCGAAATGTTGGTAGAAGCTTTACATTTTTTATTTGACCTAAACTCCTGACATTTTCCTCGTAGAATCATTTGTTGAATTTTAATACCATCTGGGATGACTTGGAGTTCTTTTATTTGGCGAAAATAATCAACCTTAAAACAATTTTATATTTTAAAATGCATTTCGGAAATGAATTGAAATGAAAGCTTCAAATGTCAAGGTGAAGGCAGGTTCTTTTCTCTTCCTTCTTCGCTCGCGAGCTGTCATTTAATAAACAAATAGGTGGACAGGACGGACTTAAATCAGCACAAGACAAGCCTGTGAAAGGTGCAACGACCGAAGCACGTGAGTATCCTCATTATCTCGTAGCGAATTAAGGTAGTTTGAGGGAAAAATCATTTCACCAAGAATTTTATGATTTTTACCTCGTTTGAAATAAAAAAAACTCTCATCTTTCCATTGGTTTTAAAAACACTAACCCCTTGTCTAGCTACTTTTCGAGCAATTTACCTAAAACTGTAAGCTGTTTTACATGGGATAGATTACGGCTGTGCGCTCCACAGGGAGAATAATGAAAAAATTAGGAATTACTTAATATCACTGCGATAAGTCAAAGACACTTTTTCAAGAATCATTGAAAGCCCTTAAGGTGGCTGGAGTGGTGATCGTGGGTTATCGAGTGCAAAATTTATAAATTTTACAGGTCGAAAAAAAAATACCAATACCACATTTTATTTATCTCCTCACATGCAATAATGAACATTGTGCAAGAATTATGTTTTAAATTTTGGCTTTTATAAAAGCATTGTATTATTTGAGCTTCCGGCGGGGTACTTAAAATTTAGGCGGAAATTATATTTTAATACGGTTTTTTCGAATCTTTGACTCGGCGTGACAACTTGATAATTGTTAGCAACCATTACCACAATATTAAGTGTATTATTTCACGCTTAGAATATAGTCTGTACGAATGTAATTGAATTATTACGAAGTAATGCAATAATATGCATTTTCATGTGCAATAATTTTACGTGATGAAATAGCATGGAATTGCCAAAAAAAATAAGCAAATTGGTAAAATGAATTAATTTTTCACTTTAATCTATGTATAGATATCACTAACGAGAACGCGTATGCAAATTTTCACGCAAATCTGTACATGGACAAGAGTTGCTTCAACCACCAGTTTTGGGGTACGCATTTAGTGATTCAGCACATTCCATTTTTTCATCGGAATGAGCGGCTTTATGGGGTGGTCGAAGACTCATAACACTGAACGGTCTTTATCGATCCGAAACTCTCCGACATGGCATAGCTCTAGCGAGTCTAAAAGGAGCTGGCAGGAATTTTCTCGCTTCGCTTACCCCCATATGTCGAGAGATTTTTATGGGATCCGGAGTAATGGCAGGCACACAACTATTACCACCACCCAGACGAGGACGAACTGCATAGGAATGCACGGCACGGAGCTGGAAGTAAAGCGTTCGAATTTGATTTCGCTGAGCGGTAGGGAGAGGCTTTCTCGGAATTGGTCTCTTTTCCGTGGGGGAGATAAAACGGCGCAGTTTTCGGCAAGTTTTGCTATTTCCCCGCTCGTAGGTCGTTTTATTAGCTCCGAAAATATTTTTACGTCGGTCATGATTCACGTCTCCGTTTTTTTAAATGAGTTTTTCCTAGCTATAGCTTAAAGATAGTTTAATATATATTATGTTTATGGTAGTTAAAGAACCTCTAGCTTTACGATTATTTCATTTAATAATCGTGCATAATACCCGTTGAAAATTAACTAGGAGAGTAAAAAAGTATGAAATTGTTACATTGTATTGACAAAATCCCCCCCAAAATGCCGTACAAAATGCATACACTATGCAACAGTCGAAAACCTCACATGGAGAATTGGAAATTAAAAATACTTTAACAAAAATCTCACATTAATTCTGTTACATTGATATTTTAACCTAAGACATAAGTGTCTCGGACATTAGATCCCGTTTTTATGATGTTTTTTGTCACTGTTGAATTTGATTCCTCTTGTCATCCAATTACAGTTTACTGATTGTTTGCTATGTATTAATAAACGTATTATTAGGATAGACTAAAATGTTCTTGGCCACTCATTGATTTCTGATTTTCTATAAACAACTTCACATATGGTTCTACCACTACATGGTAGTACGTTCCTGGACCAAAATTACTCCGTTTTGTGCAAGACGTCGCGTCGTGCGGATGCCACGAGCAGCGAGCAGGTGAATCGAGAATCAGCGTGGGAAACATGGGTGAAAGCTCCGATAAATTACTTTTTAGCGAAGGCAGGATGGAGTCAAGTAGATATTTGCATCCTTAAGTACTGTCCTACGACAAAATTGATCGTTTACATTTGGTGAAATTTTGTTTGAGAAAACAATCTTGTGTACCTAAAGCGAAAATAGCCCTAGCAACAATTTATTTGCAAATGAAATTTGAAACTCTCACGATTTTCAACATTTAAGCTGTCTTGTCTCCGGAAAACCTGGACCCCTCTTTGCCAGTGTAGATGAATTAATGGGATATCTTAAAAATGTCTATCCTCTCATTAGTTTCCTCGCATTGCTGTTTCATCCAAATACCACACAAGTATCAAACATACAATGCACTCCGTACCTAGCTAGCGCTTGATGTAATTCAAACTACGTCACAGTGTTGGACCCAACTGATGCTCAACAGCCTATCTTTTATTCGTAGTACTATGGTCCTAGTTATTAGATAGCGACTCCACTCCTCTCTTTGTCCCAAGCAAGGTGCCCTGGACGCATGATTTCTGCTGATTTACATCGAGCGCATAAAAATGCACGTACGTTTGAAGGAAAAAAATTCGAGAAGACATGAGTCAGTACTTCGCTGTTTCCTCACGCTGACAATATTACCCGGGAGAAATAATAATGAACTTTGAACAGTATTAATCTCCTATAAATTTTGATAATTACTTTCATTTTACGTTTTTCTAGACGATATCTACATTAGAGTACCGAGACATTTCTGCGACTAAAGTTTTCGGCTTATTGAACTGCACAAAATATTTATTCAATATGGCCAAATGCGTATTATAATGGTTTCAATATTCACCTGTGCTACTTTACCGTATTTTTTCATTTTTTTATCCTCTCATCTATGATACACATCTATCCTTTATGGTGCAAATTACGTCAAATCGTCGCCGGCCCTCCCAAATCACCTAATTCCATATAGTGAGGCACAACCCCCAAAAATCAATTGTTGAAATATAAATAACACGGTGGAAAATATTTCAGTGAATATAATCTTAAAGAAAAGATGAAAATACTTAAGGTTTATTTTAATATCGCCATCATGTTAATGCTCGGACTGCTTTTTCTGCTTCTTTGTTATCTACATACCTTTGTGTTCACGAGACTACCCATATGTATGCTTCACATACCCATTTATCACGTGTGTAAATTCCACGATCTCTTCGGGAAGTGCCCATTTGAAAAACCGACCATATTTGCCACTCATCCGCAAAAGTGATGAAAAATAATGGACTACGTAGGAGATGAAGATAAAAAGGTCATTTCCGGCAGTCGCCCGTGAAATAATATGATCAAATGAAAGCATAACTCGCTGCTTTATAAAAGTTCTGCGTAAAACAACACGGAGTGCCACATGGGCGGATTCATTTCTTCACTTATTAGGCGATATGCGGTCTTGTAGCGGCGAGTTAAATAAATTTATAACTCAGCAATTTAGGGAAACTATATACCTATATTTTATAGGGAATATCCACATTGTCGGGTCTTGCGTAACATGTGTGAATGTGGGACGTCTGAATGGCGATATCGCAAACATTTTCCATACATGAACAGAATTCAAGGTTCACAATTAAGCGTGGTTCATATGCATGGTATTTCACGAGAGCTATCGGAAATGATACAGGAAAACTAACCATAATAACAATGGTACCTGATGATGCCATTACGGGTAAAACCGGTCATACAATGTTAATTAATTCCATTGCTGTGGAATTTGAAAAAATAATTCGTAATATATTTTTTTTATTGAAACATTTATCAATTCTCATTAAGAAGAGAGAAAGTACACATTTGAAACAGAAAATACTAAGGCGCATGACTCCGCCAGACCCCAGTGTGCGATTCTAAGGTTTAAAGAAATACCTACAACTAGCTGAAATTACCTCCATATGAAATAAGATATATAAATTTAAATTATAGAAATCATTAAAGGGGCATGTAATAAATAATGTAAAACGGACAACACTATTTAACGGACAACCAAATGACATAAAAATGATTAAAACATAGCTGTAATGTAAAGAATTGCTATGTAGAAAACATTTCAGATTCAACAGCAATTTCAAAAGCCTAGGCACCCACAGCAACCCCTAACTTTGGACTAACATGACTTAGCATGACCATAATGAAAATAACTGACTAGTGTGTCTAAAAATATAGCGTACAAACTATAAGGTACGAACTAAAGCCATAAAGATAATATCCGTATCATGATTGTAAATTTATTTTATTAACACGTATGGAAGAATACGAGTGCAATATATGTTTATCAATGTAAATCTAATATATTTGGTCCTGGAAAAATAAAAAAGCCAGCTCAAATTATCCCTAGACCTGTGCCTGAAAAAGAACCGAGTGATTCAAGCTTAACGTGAAAAAAAAATCGTAATATACCTCACATCCTCTTAAGTAATAGACTCCAGTAAGCAAGATGAACATCGAACGTCATTTACGGCGTTCGGCCGTGTAATTAAAAACTCGCAAGAGGAGGCTTTTTCGCTTCCTTCAACCATTTCCGCGTCAGAAAGACAATTTACGCGACGTCAGATAATGGGGAGCCAATGGTTTGATTCCATTAGCGCAAACAGCCCCATTAAGTACCACGTGGAATTAATCAAATTGGAAGCATATCTTGGAAAAAGAAACCCCACAAAGGGAAAAAAGCCCTTCCATGAAACTCACGTAGAAAATGTAATGGTTTTGGACAATGTGAAGGAGTCGTAGCCTCCGGGATATACTACATGCCTGAACACCCAAATTTCCATTGAAATCTGTTTGTAAATAGGTGGCCTCAAATTTTTAATGCCCTCACGGAGTTGAGGGAAACAAATTCAATTAGAAAGTTATTATGGCAGGTAAAACTTGATTACTACCGTTAAAATACTTTAATTAAGATAATGAATCATAAGTGATAGTTGCAAAATATCTTAAACCACTGTAATGCGCTTCAGTTAAGGTGATAAATACCAAAAATCTGAGGACGCCTATTTCAGGTGAAAAGATTTTCTTTTCCGATTCATCTAGATTACATGCCTATCAAATAAATAACACCTTGAGCATCATGAAAGCGGTAGTCAGTTGTGTTGTGGAGAGAATCGCTCAAAGAGGCATATGGTAACTTTATTGACCAAAAGGTAGCAATTGACTCTTATAGTTTTAAACCAAGAATTTCCATCTCCTCTTGAACTCGTAGATCAGAATAAAATGAGAATCAAATCTAAATCCTTATCATCTCTTTTACTGTTTTGTGTCAAGCTGTCATTTTTTGTTTTTTTTGTTTGGTTTCAGAACGTATTTATCGATCAAGAGTGCGATGAACATACAGTTGTTAATTCATCTTTTGTTTTTCCTTACAATTGCTTAATATGCCTCGTACTATGCAGGGTACTATGTAGATGTAGATATATTTTCAGACTAATGCACAGTAATGGACTCCGCAAGAGATGAAGATCTATAATGTCATTTCCGGTAGCCAACCCTAATTTTGAGTCCTTAGGGTATACGGTAATGGCGAGCCGATGTATCAGTTCCATCAGGGTAAACAGCCCCATAAACATTACGTGCGTTTATCAAAAATGGTGGGAAGATTTTCAACTGGGACGCGGATAAAACCCGTCACCGTACTGCTAATTCGGAGAATGGACTTATACACGCGAAGGCCTGCGGCGCGAAAACAAGTTTAAGCTCACCAATACCTTTCTCGGCGCGTTTAATTAATAAATCGTTTTTTTTCCCAACCTCTACTGCATTTCCCTTTTCCTATCCTCTCTTCTCTAGCCCCAAGACGTACTTTTCACTCGTCCGGTTTGAGATAGTTTGAGTGGGATACCACTTCACATTAAATTCAATGAACTTGGCCTCATTGTGATTAAAACAAACAAACATAATCAAACGTCAATGATGATCAAACTATATAAATACCTAGGTGTGTATTTCTGTCGGTCTGTAATGCTGCTATAGGATCGCTGTGATCGATAATTTAATTGAAAGTTAATTTCTTTTTTGTATTCCGGAATAATTTTGGCTACCATCGATAGACTCGTAGCAATTAATCCGGCATCCGATTGCAATTTGGAGCCTGTATATCTAACGTCAGAATACAACCCTAATTAAATCCGTTAAATTGAATAATTACCTCATGTAGACACCAAATCCGCTAAGTTGTGCTGACGAATGTTCTCATCTTGGGGCAATGAATAATAAGATGTAGCTGCAGTGACTGGCAGATGATCTGATTTTGTGTAAACAGGTTAGCAATAAAACTCGCTATGAAAAAATTATTTAATTATATGAATTCGCATTTCCCAGTGGTCACTCGAGTGTGTTTGCCAGTTACACCACCTCATCGTAATTCTTGGCGAATTTCTGCGGGGGTTTACATCTCTTTGGCGTATATCTTTACACCAAAGGTCGTGGCGATGCAATGAGGCAATGGCCGCTGCGAATCAGGTAATTTGTGCATTATGTAGTGATATGAGGATTTGCCTGTTCATGTTGGTTGAAACTAGGCAAAAGGAAAAAGCAAGAGTTTTACATTGGCATCGAAGAAGGCAGTGGTGTACGGAATACGATTGGTGTTGGTAGCGATAACTCTTCTGCCTAAGGTCAGGATTAGAAGTCCTGTCGTTCAGGCCACTGGAAGGAAATAGCTTTTGAATTCTTCGAGCCCTCGGGAATTTCACTGGGGCCCCCAAATTTCTCTTAGCGCGATAAGTGTTTCCTCTCCGATACAACGGGCATTCGTAAACGTATGCGTAATTCACAACAGCAGAAAATTCCACGGCATCGGAACTTCACTCATTTTCAGACTCACTAGTAAGTTCTAATTCTTTGAGGTTTACATTGAGAGATGGACAAGCAGAGCAAACTGCGCAAACTAAGATATATTTCACTATTTACGGCCAGTTTTCGAATTTTCTTAGAGTTAATACGACCAAATTGGATTATGATATAATTCTCCTTCTTTTAAAAATGGGTTAATATTTTTATTTAATTTTTTCAATGTTGGTATGTCAATATGAATTCACCTTAGAAATAACTTATTTTTCAAAATATGAGAATAGTTTGAAAAAGCGCGAAAACCTAAACTGAGTAATATGAGCACCAATTATCCTTATAAATTATTATATTAATCATTAATTATAACCTAAAATACTAATTTGTCAACTGACTTCTATTAAAAATTATTTTCTTTTACGCTAAGTCATTCCCGTGTAAACGGCTAAGTGAAAATAGCCACAAGTTAGTTTACTAAATCGCGTGATTGACGTAATCAGAGATAGGGTCAACTACCTATTCATGGATAGCTGAAATAGCGAGTGAGTCGATAAATCATCAGATGACCGGAAGGAATTTTCGGAGCATGGTGCTCGAGAAAGGGATGTAAAAATATACCTGTATATAAAAATACCAGTATAATATAAATACCTGTATAACAAAAATACCTGTAAAATATACTTTATATTAAAATATACCTATTGATGGGGTACAAAACTTTTTACCGTTTATATTGATTTCAGTATGTGCTTAAAAACAGAATTTTAGCGCATTTTTCCGGGTACCGGATGGATTCATCGCATTTACGGTTTCGTAATAACAACACGGATAAAGATATCAAAATTTCCTTTTCAGATAGTGTATTAAAGATTTATTTTAACAATTATATTATTCATGTTATGTAATGCATTAGTATTTTAGTTATAGATGCAAATGCACGGCTGCGTTATTTTCCGTTCCGCGCATCCCTGAAAATCGCCGTTTGGACCTTCTTCAAGCTCTCGAGTTCATCATCGTGAATGCACTTATTAAATCATGAGAGAATTCGTTGGTTAATCAATATCGATTAACATTTATTTTGGGAAAAGAGCGCGTTGAACTGCCAGTAGTATGCACGGAAGAGAAAGGGAGAGGCGCGCGCTGTTGCCCAGTCAAGAGAGTTGTCCGTAAGGCGCGCGAGAGAGTCTACTGCAAGTATTAACCGGTGGGGGAAAACTACTTCGCTTGTAATAACATACTGTAGCAAACGATAAAAATTGTTGCTCTCACCAAAGTATAACCAGGGGCATATTTTCACCACTTCCCATCAACTTTTTCCATGAGGTCTTTCTCCAATGGCAGTTTTAAAAATGATGACTGCTCTTCACTGCTGCTCCTGCGAGCGACATTTATAAACATAACAAATCTAGTTCAACTATTCTAAAATTTCTATCATTTACACATCTATATACAATTTCTTAATCGTAAAACGCGTGCCTTTTTCACTTCACTCACACTCGGAATCACTTTCGAAAAATGAGAGGGAATCCGATGATTCAGAATCAGAATCATGGGCGTTTATTATCACTGGTTCCATATCTGTGTATGACTCAATTAAATGATCCTTTTGCTAATAATAATCCTCAATACGCCTTGCATGTAGCACACACTTTTTCCACAGCTCCGAAGATACTGATCCCAGTTTCTCCCGGCACAATTCACATGTAATATTCACACTGCTTCCCCTCTCACTAGCGTTAGCCATGTTAATGTTAGCGATACTGTTTATTTTTACAAACGCCCATATTAACTCAATAGCATTGAGCTCGCAATGAGCAACCGGAAGCCAAATTAATTCCACATCAGGGCGTTGTTGCTTCACCAACATATCGAGAATTCTTTGCGGATAACCGAAATGAAGTCTTGCGTAATTTATAAGAAAGGCTTTCGTCATTCTGTCGAAGGTTGGTTCTTCCATAGGCACTTCTATGTCACTTTTAGTCAGACAAGCAATAATATCACCTTTTCTCCAGCTCATAGAAGGGTTTTTTGTCTCAGGGTCCAACATGTTGTGGTATGGAGCCTGATCTATAGCCACAGCTGATCTTTGCGGACGAAGATTAAATACTTTCTGGAACCACTCTTGAAAATGCCGAGCGTTCATTTCCTAATGGTAATCGACTCTTCCTTTTTGGCCAACGAAACACAATTCAGCTCCTTCCAGAAAGCCTTCATCACTCCCTATGAGCAAAATTATCACTCGCTTACCAGCACCTGAAGGCGGTTTTAAATCCTCCCCGCCAGCCCCCTATCTCTTGAATATTTCCTCGATAAAGATCGTAGCTGTCATTACTACTCTGCAGCAACTGGACCATATTCTCCTGCCAAGCATAATTCATGGTATGATTTTGTCCGCACCAGATCTCGTCCGTGTAGAATATCTTGTATCCTTTTTCTCGAAGTTGGTGAATTTTTCTTAAGAACTCGTGCCGCATTCCAGCAATTCTCACTGATTCCATCAACACGGGCTTTCGGATTAGTTTCCTGAATCGAAAACCCATGCTCAAAATCATTCTTCTTAAAGTCGCAGAAGACATTTCTGGGAAGCCGTCTAGGGACTCTTGCAGCTTCATGTGCACCTTCTCCACTGTAGTACATACTTTTCTCAAGAAAATATCGTGTATAGTCCTTCGAATTACTCCAACAGTGAAGTGATCAACCTTAATCTTCTTGCGGCCTCTTCGATGGAGTTGCCACCTCTTCGGCCACGGTGTGCTTCCCGTTGCATCGTCGGGGGTGTTTTTCCGATTCCTAGACGCTATTTTCTTCACAGCGTCAAGAGTTATGCCAAGGCACTCAGAAACATAACGATATGTGGGATATCTTTTGTCAGCACATTTCTCGGCTTCACGACGAAAGAAACAAATAGCGCTTAAAACCATCCTTAACTCCGACTCCGAAAATTTGGCACTAGGAGGCATATTGACGGTATGTTTCCACACAGATCTAAAATGACACTGATGACCATTTTTAAAAATAACCCTTTCTGCCACTATTTACCGAGTCCAAATAACTTATGCACAGATATAGGACTGAAAGAAAACTGGTTTTCCCCCCGCAGGTAATGCTTGTAGTAGACTCCCTCGCGCTCCTTACGGACAACCCTTGACTGGGCAACAGCGCGCGCCTCTCCCTTTCTCTTCCGTGCATGCTCCTGGGTCTTCAAGGGTCACCTGATTCACCTTTTGTCACCCCTGTGACCCCTGAGTGACCCTTGAAGGTCAGGGGATGACAAGACGGATCTGAAGACCTGAACATCGACCTTGGAACCTTTTTATTTCTATGATTCGATACGTTTGTAGCCCCGATTCACTTTTTGTCACCCCTGTGACCTCTGAGTGACCCTCGAAGGTCAAGGGATGGGAAGAGGGATCTGAAGACCTTACAATCGATCTTGGCACATTTTAAAATCTATGATTCGACAGGTTTGTAGTGGCGATTCGCTTTTCGTCACCCCTATGACCTTTACTGTGCCCTTTCAGGGGTCACGGTTGCAATTGCGAAGTCGAAAGCTCTTCCATCGTGTTTCTTGTGCTCAAAAACATAAAAATTGAAAGTTTTGCAAAGAAATTCTGTCTTTTTTGTATTTCGAAACATTTAACATTGAAAGTCCATAAAGTAAAATGTGGATTTTTGGTTGGACCCTATTGATGGGGTCAAAAGTTCATATTTATAAAACTTCGCTTACACTTAACAAAACTTTTTCTACCTAGGTACTGAATTTCATTCATGTGGCACGAAAGAAAGTGTCTGAAATTATCGGTTAGAAATGACACATGATCAATGGGACACTGTACATTTATAATCTCTAAGTTCATTGAGGAAACGTGCAAACTTAGTCCTTAGATCTAAGAAAAGTTTTGGCTGTCTCCTAAGCCATTATAGTTGCTAAGTTAAGTTTGCGATGCATAGTGTAGCCCAAAATAAATACATTGATCCTCCGCCGCAATGTGCAAAATCCTGGTAAAGGCCAGAGTAAAAAAATGCATACCATCATCATCATTGGAAGACTTTCAAATGATGGGTTGGTTAAATCCTTCGTCCCTCTGCCGAATTTCCAATCTGAGTGGGAAAGAAGGGGAGGAAAGCGAATACTTGCAGTAATATTGAAAGGAGAGGAAGCAGCTGAAACATCAGAAGGTCTCAAAAAGGAAATGCTCGATTCAAATGAGGAATATTTGACCAGAGGGTAATTGAAGCGATGCAGTGAACACGTATTGTTGACGAGTTAGTATAACTAGCGGTGGATTAGCCACCAGGCGTACTCTGATGGGCTATTTGATAACTCTGCTTCGACTATCTTGACGAATAGGATCGTTTGTTGACCTTGTAGTCTTTATTATATTAGCGTAGCAGTAAATGGAAATGAGATTGCATCACTTTAAAAAAAGGATACATCGACACGATGAAACCCCTATCTTTGACGATCTTCCCATTCTACCGGCCGCAGTACAGAGGTCGATCAAATGGAAATACTGAGCTGCATATTCCTATAAATATTCGGCATACTCTGAACGTCTGCCGCTATTAATATTACAAAATCGACAACAAAATATTGTTTTCAAACAAGTTGAAGTAACCGAACTATCTAACGTTACTGATATTACTACCAAGAAATGTCTTTGAGTTCACTCTTCATGGGAAGGAAAAGGAGGAAAAAAATCTTTAATTCATTTATGAGTTTTCAAGTATCTTACACTGCGATTATCTTACAATGTAATTCACACAATTTCCCTTTGGCGTAATTTAGTTAAAATGAAAAACATAATTGAACAAGGGAGTTTGATTGCAATTTTAGATACATAACGCCTCAAAATAGGAAGATACTAGGTTATAATGAACAATATTTTAATGAATGAAGCTTAACCCGTAAAAATTGACCAAAAGTATTGATTAGGAAATCAAATTCCCAAATATAACCTGATCGATTAATCTATTTTCTGCTCCGTCACCAGGAGAATGCTCAAACAATGAAAGCAAATGATATGATATGTATTTTTTTAGTATCTGACGTAAAAGCTGTAGATTTCTTGCAACCAAGTGTCACGACTGGAAGAAAAGTACCGATACCAGTAAGAAGTGATCGCTAATCCATCCCCCCACTCAAGTGCACCTATTGGAAAAATTTCCCGCAGAAGAGAGGAATCCGCTAGGTGGCAGGTGAGAACTGGGTTCTCCGTTACCCCAGCCCTGCACTATGTTTGCGTGGGGTGGTGTTCTGTAAACGGTCCCTGGCCTGCCGATCAGTGCATGGACGTGAAATAGCCAGGGGTGTAATTGTGGGCCCTAGGCCAGGCCAACGAGTGCGTCGGGGGCGGCCTAGGGGATCTTGGATGTACCAGCCGAAGTTTTTCAGGTACGCGGTTCGTATCTCTCCAGGCGGGACAACACCCCTTCGGTCTAAGGTTGTCTTATCAGTGATGCCGGTTTGCCATGGCGATAGGTCCCTAGGTGTATTTCCTCAGCCTTGCGTCCTCGTTGAGATGTGCTTAGGATCAACGGTCGATGCCAGGCGATGTGTGAAGGATTATATATATTGTGCATACCGTAATGTACGCGGCATACCGGCATACTTGATAGGAATTTCTTAGAGATATCTTCATAAATAATTAGCCTAATATCCTTAAATTAATTATTAGTAAAATTATTTTCGGATTCTTGCCTGTAGTTTCCGTCAGATATCTTCTTACAAGTGTTACTCGCCAGCGCTCCAAACGCCTAAAGGTTATAACCTCGTATTACGGCCGTGATTGCTAGTTAAGTAAGAGGTCTATTAAAAAAATTCTTCCATACAGGCGTGCACTGGACATTTGTGTTTAAGATAGGCTATATAAAAGAAATGCAGGAGCAAAAAGGTTTTTGGGGTTTTTGGCCAGCTTTTTCGCGATCCAGCCCACTGTGCGTCGTTGACCTTCGTCGTGTAGAGTGCTTGCTCGACGGCGTCCTTGCTGGATCTCGGAGATAAAAGCGTAAATGCCGTCCTTTTACAGTGAATTTGTGTGCGCCAATTCTTCGTGATTGGTGGATTAGTTGTTGATTGTGTATCGACCAATCCGAAATCAGATTCGGCTCTTATCGAAATAGGCACAAGTTAATAAAAACTATTGGGCATAAAAACAGTGAAAAGTCATTTTTTCCCTTTTCCTCTGTATTAAAAATAACGGGAAACGGCCTGTATTCGAAGAGAATAGAAACTTCCAGATTATCGTCGGCAAACTACCGAAAAATAATTCATAATTGTTCCTTCATTCGGTAGCTATAACATCGTCATTATTTTTGTTGGATAATGTTTACGAATGCTTTTTTATCTCTGAAATTATGTTAAAACTTTAGGTTTACTTTTTATTTATCTTTGCTAGTTTATTAAACACCACTGCCAGGAGTAATAATTTGGTTTGGAATTTATTCTATCATTATTTAATTTCCTGTTTGCAAGTCCTCATTCATTCTGTACTATGAAAATTTCCGCATTAATCTTAGGAGAACACCCGGGACAGCACGTCAATGACGCACGACTACACGATCACTATTGACTGTGTTTGGGAGAAAGAGACGAAAATCCGGAATGCTGCATTAACCCCAGTGAGCACCATTTAGTGTATTATAACTAGTTTAGAAGCCGATTCGTTACCCATACAGTATCCTGAGTTTAAGAAATGTATTCCCCCGTCCTTCATACGTTATGTCAAGCTGATCATACTCTTTCATCCACGTAACATCTAAAACCATTGTACTTTCTTCAGACGGTCCTTGAACTTCCACATGTGAAACATGCAAAACAAACATTTCAAAGTTTTCAAAAATGCCAGCATCAAATGCGTCATTGCCATGGCCGTGTTAGACTTATAATGGTCTGCTCGAAGGCGTTTGCATGGAAATTACAATAAAATATGGACAGGAAAATAACTTTTTACGAGACTTCGTCATTTAGAGAGTATTATCTGGCAATACCTAAGCCCAGAAGATATTAAATTCTTAAGCAAAAAGTAAATTTAGATGCGTTATCCACATGTGATCCAAACATGGAATAAGACTTATGAGAAATGTGAGAGGGACATGGAGTGATGGGTTAAGAGAGTACTTTTGTCATTGCGCCAAACTGAAGGAAAGGATGTGTTTCAAGAAGGACTGGCATTCTGCAGTTTTCGTAGTTTATAACAAATGAGGAATTGCTGACAGGAAACTACATAATGATGGAATAAATTCCAAACTAATTGATTACTCCTGGTGGTGGTGTTCAATAAACTAAAAAAAGAAAAGTAAAAAGTAAACCTAAAAGTTTAACACAAGTTCAGAGATCACAACGCACTCGTATAGATTATCCAAAAAAGGCATAACGATTTTATACCTACCGAAATTACGAACCATTTTCAGTTTTTTTCCTACGATAATCTGTAAGGTTCTATTCTGTTCGAGCACAGGCGTTTTCCCATTATTTTCAATCAGAGGTAAAGGGCAAAAATGACTTTTAGAAGTTTTATGCCCAGTAGTTTTTATGAACTAATGCCTATTTGGATACGATCCGGAGCTGATTTCGGATTGGTCGATACACAATCAATAACTAGTCTGAAGAGATACGAACCGCGCACCTGAGAAGAGAGGAAAGCGTCACTTAGGAAGAGATATTTTTCAGGTTCATCAGCGTCGTGATACAGACAGGGATTTGGAACTTATAGGTGGCCCGACCCACGTTAGCCAACCTTACGCACCCACTTCCCGAAGGGGTCGCTCCACCCGGAGAAATACGACCCGATGTTCCGGCCCGGAGAGAATGGCACGTAGTCCGGAGATCGGGTGTCGAGAAAACTTTGGCTGGGACACCCAAGATATCCTAGGCCGCCCCCGACGCACTCGGCCTGGCCTAGAGCCCACAATTACACCCCTGGCTACTGCAAGTCTATGCACTGATCAGCAGGCCAGGGACCGTTTACAGAACACCGCCCCACGCTAGTATTGCATGGCTGGGCTAACGAAGAACCCAGTTTTCACCTGCAACCAGGCGAATTCCGCTCTCCTGCGGAAAAGTGGTCAAATTGGTACACTTGGGTGGGGGGATAGATTACCGATCACTACTTACTGGTCTCGGTACTTTCCTGCTAGTCGCGACACTTGGTTGCAAGATATCTACAGCTTTTATATATTAGATTCGAAAAAAATATATAATATCTCTTTCGCTTTCATTGTTTTGAGCATTTTCCTGATAACGGAGTCGAAAATAGATTAACCATTCAGATAATATTCGGTAAATTGATTTTGTAATCAATGCTATTCGTCAATTTTTACGGGTTAAGCTGTATTCATAAAAATTATGTTAATATTAACCTAGTATCTTCCTATTTTGAGGCGTGTTATCTCAAAAATTGTGATCAGACTACCTCTTTTCATTAATTTTTTACATTTTAACTAAATTACGCTAAGGATTACTTGTGTGAACAACATTGTTAGATAATCACAGGTGTAAAATATTGAGAACTCGAAAATGAATAAAGGATCGATTTCTTCTTGTCCTTGCCATGAAGAGTGAACTAAATGACACGTTTCTTAGTAGCAATATCAGCATCGTTAGATTGTTCTGTGACTTCATCTGTTTTAAAATAATATTTTGTTGTCGATTTTGTAATATTAATAGCGGTAGACGTCCAGAGCATGCCAAATAGTTTTAGAAATATGCAGCTAAGTATTTCCATTTGATCGACCTCTTTACCGCGGTCAGTAAGATAGGAAGAGCGTCTAAGATAATATTTTCATCGTATCGATCTATACATTTTTTTAACTGATACGATCTAATTTCCTTTCACTGCTGTGTTGATATCATAAAGACCACAAGGTCAATAAACGATCCTAGTCGTTAAGATAGTCGAGGCAGAGTTATCAAAGAGTCCCTCAGAGTACGTCTGGTGGCTAATCCACAACTAGTAATACAAACCCGACAACAATATGTTTTCACTGCATCGCTTCAATCACCTTCTGGTCTAATGTGGCTCATTTGAATCGAGTCATTCCTTTCTGAGAAGCTCACTCCTCTCTCAAGAACACCTTCCGAAGTTTCAGTGACCTCCCCTCCTTTCAATATTATTACAAATATTCGCTTTCCTTCCTTCTTTCTCATTCAGATTGTAAATTAGGATGAGGGGTGTAGGATTTGACCGACCCATTATTTGAAAGACTTCCAATGATGATGATATGCACTATTTTACTATGGTCTTTACCAGGTGTTTGTATATAGCGGTGGAGGGTCAATGCATTTACTTGGGGCAACACAATGCATCGCAATCTCAACTTATCAATAATTATTACTTAGCCAAAACTCCTCTTACATCTTACTGAAATTGCTCGTACCCTCATCTACAGCTACACCTACAAAATACCTTGCAAGCCACCACAGGGATGTGTGGCAGGGGGTGAGTATTCACCAACATGCATTACACTATACCCTAAAGTTAGTGTAACTCCGACTAATTATGCATTAGCATAAATCGCTAATGCTAGTCATGAGAACTTGTCCCTAAATGAACTAAGAGATAATAAATATACACCCGATTTGTTAGCTCGTTATTTGGATGAGGTAAACAACAACCGGGGGTATTTGCACCATTAAAGATGGGTATCTTACATTATGTTACGAAATGGTATTTGTTGAAGAGTTGAGGGATGTCTACGCTTGCATTTTTCCACACTCAATGTAAAGTGCAAAGAGGACGGACGACAGTATGACACCACACGAAGTATTCTCCACATATTACTCATGCATCGATCAGTAGTCTACATAAAATCTCCGGCATTCGGAGTCTCCAAGGATCCTAAGTACTCCAGACACACTTGTCGATTTTTTACGAAAAGCTGGGTGAAAAGCAGTGAATGTCCAATTTTTTATAATCAGTTGTAAAAAAAATAAAATTAGCGAACGCGTCACTAAACATCCTGTACGGAATATGCAATTTTGCATGGCATCTTAAAAAATTCATTTATGACTATTGATGGCTTTTGGAGAGAAAAAACATTCCAAATTTTCACGAATTACTGGCAGTTGAAGAATACGGGTATTTTTTCAAACACTTCAAAGACGTTTTCATATCTAGAGAAAAAAGCACATAAAGCTCAAATGATTTTGGGTTTTGCAGTTGTTGCACAAATATGTCATGTCTTTGTTTAATTTTAGATTAAAAAAGTGGAAAAAATCAGATTCAGAGGACTCTGGCGGTAATGAGGGTAAGTTTGGCATAATGATTGATTAAAATTACAATTTTCCACAACTAAAAAAAATGAAACTAATAAAAACTAGGTTTTAGGTTTTAAAAAACAGGTTTTTCAATGGTACTGCATCATCTTCAATTGAAAACCAGGTGGTACTTGAAGTTTGTTTATTAATTTGCAAATCTTTATTCAATCACGATGAAAAATCTGGCGGATTTTTTCTGACTATCAATAAAGCTTCCCTTTTACTGGTAGAACACTTCAACGTAATGAAAAAAATCAATTTTCACCATTTTTATTTCGATTTCAACCCACCGTGCATCGTCTGCTTGCGGAACTTAAACCCCTTTTGTTTTTCCCGTTCCGTCCCCGCTGGTCGCGTGCTGGGCAAACGGTGCCACGCCCTCTGCGGTAAAAAATGTGCTGCTGTGTACCCGACTAGACGTATTCTCATCTGCATCACGTGACGTCGTGTCACGCCACCAAACCCTACTTCCTCCCCCTTTCCCCTTACCCCATCTGCTCCCGCATAAATCACGAATTGTGACGTCACTACCACCACCACCACCACCACCACTACAACAAAGTGGTGCGCATCCGAAGCTCCACCCAAATGATAATATTGTTGCGGAAGTTGAGAGAAATATCGCGTCTTTTATTTTTAACGCACCTAAAGGGGTCGTGGCATCGCGTGAAAAGCATTTTTTGAAACGGCTTTGTTGTGATTCATCCCCGCTCTCGCCTTCATTCAGCTTTAACACGCCATCTGCTCGTTCGCCAAAGAATTATTATTTTTATTTTGCGAAGTTAACGATATATGCGTGCGAATATTCTGTGCGATTAACCGCTTTCTACTGCTCATTATTTTCCTTTTTTTAACTATTACTTTTTTTAATCTTGCGCATAATGTGAAGAACATGTTTAACGGTGGTATAGATTAAAGCAGGTTGCGTTTTATGTTAGTACACGAAATCGAGGCTTATTGTACGTGAAAAATGATCCATTCAGAATGGCTATTGTTAAAAATGTATCGAGTATAACGTTATATCATTTGGATTTTTTACATTTTACATGGATAATACCTACATATTTTTCACGAATATTATTATTGACAATATGGTTATTCCTCATGATGTTACGGGATTCTCCTTCATATTTTCTTATTTAGAGAAGAAATATAATAATATCAAAAGATACTAAGACATTGACTCCACCAACAATATAGCTTTCGTCCACCTAAGGACAAAATAGGCTATTTGAACACTCAGGTGTAAGCCCAAGCATTAAAACACATCAAATGTCACTTAGAGAATCATCAGATGCCACTTAGTGAAAAAATGTTGAAATGACAAATTATTTGGATTGATTCAACAAAAAGTGTAGATTCCACCGATTGGTAAAGAGGTAACCACGTAGGTTCAATAAAAACTAGATACGAAAATCTCGAAAGTAAGTGTCAGCATAAAGTGGTGCATTACATTTGGTGCACAAATACCGTACTTTTTAGTTTTACAAATTCGACATCGCCGATTTCCTATTCTAATGATACAAACTCTGTTATCCTTACTGCTTCTCGTGCTTCAGGCAGAACAGGCTTAGTTGCCGAGAGCCTTTATTCCAGGCTACTGTGGTCTATTTCTTCTTCAACCACAGCCTACTCTAGTTTAAACTGTCCAACCACATTTTGAATGAATGGAGAATTGGAGAGATAGGTAAGAAAGAGACTTAAGCAGTTTACTCATTTTAAAAACGAAAACGAAGTTTATTTCCAACTATTTTCGCTTCTCTGTGGCATCATAAGGTAATAATCAAGTATTTAAAGTATTTATCAACTCAAATGGCCTCCCACAGTGTATCGGCCTCATGTACCAAGTACATGAATGAATATTGATTGCTCCATTTTTATCTTTTGCGATACGTACATACTAATAGGGTGAGTCGAAAAACAAAAATTTTGGAATTTTGATGCGCACACCTGGGAATCATTGTGAAATGGGCTCAAACTAATTCTGTAAAAATTTCAGGTCGATCGAATAATATTTAGGGGTCTCCGTGATTTTATGATTTCTGGAAATCAGGGGAAAAACGGTAAATGTTTGACGGAATCAAACTGACGGGCATGCACACCATCGTTGCACGTTGGGATTCGCGCCTCATCGAGTAGAATCGACCCAGAGGCTGTAACAGTTCGTATTTTTTCACATTCATGGCGTTAGTGCGCAGTTTTGTGCTTTGTTCCCCTTTCAACGCTCCCCCGCTCCCCGCTCGAACAGCGCGGTCTCCTTCCGCCGCAGTTCACGCATCGCTCGCTCGCTGCCCTTTGGTTCCGTCTCACGGTAGATTTGTTTACTTCACGTAGTGGGCTAGCAGTTTTGTTGCACGAGAAGTTATGGTGAAAAAGAAGAAGGAACCACAAGTGGGGCGAAGTGCCAACAATTGTGCGAAGTTGGGAGTCTGCAATCCTTAAATTCTAGTATCCATGGTATTAGCATTAGTCATGAGTACTGATAGAGGAGGATTGTAAAATAAAAGGAACGTAGCAAGGGGCAACAAGTGTCCACCTTAACTCCCACCCACCCCATGTCACGGAGGTGTCAACGTCCTTGACAGGGCGAGTGGCAGGCAGCGTCTTTTAGGATCGAACGTTCTCCTGCGCGTTAAAAGTGTCCCGATCTACAGAGTCCCCTCCTCTTCTCTGCCGTCAGTCGCCGGATTCCTTCCACCCGGAAGGACATCTCTGACTGACGGCCAAAGCGATTGATTGCCCCGCTAGGAGAACGCCCGGCCCTGCCCTCTCTCTCCCTCTTGTGTCCGATAAGAACCTCCCCCTGGAGAGGAGATCCGAATCCGTGTCACGAGACGAGAAAGCGAGGGTGTCTCAAGAAAGACAGAAAAAAAGTTAAGAAACGAGAATGGGTTTTTCGTAGGGTTTCCCTCGGTATGATCGAGGAGTTGTCGCTCAGCGGTTCAGTCGCGTGATCTCCTTGCTCTTTCCAAACTGACGTCGGACGTTTGTCCGGAAAAAATCTTGGGAAAGCGAAATAATAACCTGAATGAAGTCGGTGGAATTAGTCCTGTAAATATTGTGGAAGCTCGCTATCAGGCTTTTGGTTCTGCGAGTAATTATTAAATATTTTGCGCAACAGTTTCGCCGTGCTATGCTGCCGGCTTCGTCGGGCTTTTAAGAACAACAGTGGTCTTTTTTTTATAAATAAACAATTGCGCAAAAAAATTGCGCAATTGCGAGTAATTATTAAATATTTCTGCACAAAGCTTTTGCGCAAAATATTTAATAATTACTCGCAGAACCAAAAGCCTAATAGCAAGTATGAGCTGCGAAAATCTAAAATAAAAGTTCATTCGACTCATTGTGGAAGCTCCTTTACATTTCCCATGCATAGAAAAATTTGATGAAGTTGCCCCTGTTTGATTTATTATTGTTTGATTTCACACATACTTTCAGAAAGAAATGTTTATTACACACAATAATATGACGAAATGAAGGGATTAGTGGAATAAGGGGATATCCCACAACATGATGAGATGCGAGATAACCTTATTCCACTCAGATTTCAGAAACTACTGAAAACACCTTTAATATTTTTATATATTAACGCAGGTAGGCTAAGAAAGCGAATATAACCATGGTAGAATGATAGCAATGGATACGACGCAATAGGCTACCACTGCCGACTCAGAAATTGAATTTTTTTCCAAATTGCTTCCTTAATTACATTGACAAACTTGGTCCGTCTAAGCCAAATGGCTTTTCACAAATAATACAAACAAAGTGGCATGTAATAAAATGTCAAATTGAAATTTTTAAAGGCATAGAGCAAACAATTTTCAACGGTTTAGCTACAATTTCAACTGGCAACATTCAGAAAATTATTCGATATAAACATTCCACATCATGAAATATATGATCATGGCAAATTTTTCAGCTGTTAGAGATTTAACACAAAGAGACAAATTTTTAATTTCATCAATTAACCATGCGTGTACTTTTTTCTTTACCTCTGGCATCCTTATTAAGTCTTTGAGATACTTGGGTAAATAATTGAGTGTTTGGTACATAATATTTTGCCAAGCTTTTACCATTTAAGTTATAATATATTTCCACCACAGGAGAATTTCTTTTTGGCATGCAATGTTTGAAAATTCGGTAAAATACAATCAAACGGTCCAAATTTCATCCAAAGGAATGCTTAAGTGTCTCCTCAGGAAGAAGACCTTAAAAAAAACTAATTTGCCTATATCAAAAACAAAATACATGTGAATGAATATGTAGATGATGATCATTAGAGGTTAGGGAAAACCTTACTATTTATAATTTAAGGACACGTTGCATTGGCTTTCTTAAATTGCCTAATTTCCCTTAGAAAAAAAATAAGCTTATGAATGCATCAATGTCCCTCCCTCTCAGTTCAGCTACTGTCTAAAAACAAAATGGAGGTACTCCATGTAAGATCCTCTATCTTCAAAATGAGGAAACCGAATTAGGTGCGCGAAAATACACCTGAAAGCACATTTATTTTTACGTTTGTTGATGTGCAATATAAAAACAGTTTTTACCATGAGTAATGTTTGATCGCCCATGTTCGAGCGATTGTAATTCTGTTACTTTCCACTTGACTAGCTTACGCTTTTGAATTGAGAAAGCTAGGTTTATTCTTAAAAGAGTTTGCAGGGTATGATTTATTTTTATTAGGAATATTGAAAAGGTAATGGTAAGTATATATGTTACACTAGATTGTGAAAAAGTTAAAAAAATTTAAGTATTAAGTGATTTCATTTGTAAAATATGGTACTGTGATTTAAAAAAATAAGAATGCAATAATGTTCGAATATTTACAGTAATAAAGGTATTCCATTATATTAACATGAAACAGTTTATTTCTGTATTCATTTATTTCTTATTTGCCTCTTTTTTCTAATTAGTTATGCGTTAAATATTTATTTATCTATTTAAATACTGAGGAGAAAACTGCAGCTTTTTAAAATGATTCAGAAAATGGATAAATTACATATCCCCTTAAGGCATTGCCTGAGTATATAGTGCCTCAAAAACAACACTTCCAGTTTACATTTGATAAATAAGTAAGCTGAAAAGAAATAAATTACAGATGTATAATCACACGAGGTATGGATAGGAAATCTTAAAAGTTATCTTGTCACGCTCTGGCTACCTCCTTAAGCTAGCTCAACTTAAGAGAATTCGATGAAACTTGCTGGAAACATTACTTTTGTTGTCTTAAAGCTACCCGATTTTTTTCATAATTATTTGCCGCAGATTTCTTAAGATATTTGAATGAGAAGTGGGCATAAAATTGCACGGGTTCTTATGGGAACGCAAGGCTTTATTCATCAGAAAGAACCTTTTGCAATTACTCGATGTATGATAATGTATATCATCTATAGAAAAATGTATAGCAGAGTTTTACTCCGGGCGCTTGAAGAAATCACTCGCGCGCTTTGCGGAAATTGTGAACCACGCTTTGCACCTAGTGATGGGAAAAGTCGGTCTTTTGAGAGATTTCGGTCACGTCGATCACTCCCATGAGATTCGATCTTCTATATTCGATCGGAGTGACCGATTTTCCAGCTAGTGAGTAGTCCCAGTTGCCTTCGATCAATGATCTCTCAGGAAAGTCGTGATAGATAAAAAAATCTGGTCGTTCGTGAGTCATATACTGAGTGAGAGATATACTGCAAGCATGGCCGATGTGTACAACTTAAATGCTCTTGATAGCTTTAGTACAGCTACGTTGTTCAGTGCCGGTTTCCGTGGAGTTGTGGGTAATTCTTCGAAAACAATTGAAGGCACAAATGTGTAATACGTTCGAAGGTTTGTTTTGTTTTTATACAATGTTCTTGGTTTGTGATTTTAAGTATAGTTATACGAAGAATATTAGAAATATCCCACTTTATTACAAAACTATTGAAGGGTGACATATTTTATGGACCACAAATTATTAAAAACTCATTATAAAAACCAATGATAAATAGTAGATACCATAGGACGCTGCTAAATTTTATTTTGGTATGTAGTTCGAACCGATCAACGTTTTTTTTTTGCTGCAAGAATTTAAAGCTAATTATCCGACTGTAGCACTTAAATTCAATTTTCAATTACAGTCGGTATCACTGTTTCACTTGTGCAAGAGACGTAATATTTGTCGTGAAATATGAAACGATGGTTTATCGTGTGTTTACGAGACAATGCAATGATGGAAATTCAGTGATTACAAATGTTATATGTGCTGTGATGTATTGCGTGTGTTCTTGTGGTGATATTTTTATATTTAAAGGTAATTTGTGTTAGGTAGACTTACGCTCCTAATGGATGTTGTGACAGGAAATACGCCGTGGAGGTTATACACGTTTCTGTGCTTCTGAAATGGCATAATATTGCGTTGTGTTTCTGGACGTGAGTTACACGAGGAAAGTGTATGTTCAACTTGTGCTAAAGTTATAGTTTATGTTGTATGTAAATTTACCAAGAGTTAGTGCTTCAAAAATGGCCTTTATAGTGAAGTTAATGGTGGGTTTTTGTTTGTTTACGTCGTAGATTTTTAAGTTACAGTGCCCCCTGAAATAATCTCATAGTTTGCTGCTGTGTGTTATTCTAAGAGTGAATTGCATGTAAAAAAGCGAACTTTCAACTTTGGTAAAAGTTTATTTACATCGTAATATATATCTATAATTTAGTTACTGTGCTTCTGAAATACTGTCTCGTGATCATCGAGTGCTTACAATGTTAATAAATGCCAAAATCGAAGATTTGTTCATAGGTTAACGTAATATTTGTCGTTTATTGTTTACATCGTAAAGGTAAAGCATAACTTTCGAGTATTAGTGCAAATACAGGAGCCCAAGACATTCTGTGTAGATACCTACATTGGTTTGGGTTTTTGTCTCACGTATTGAATATTACATAGAAGTATAGAATCATGGAGTATAGAAAATGTATCTTCTAATATCTGTTATTCTAATAATAACAATCAGTCCTACGATGTTTGCTTTTTTGTGAAGTTGCTTCTGTCGTGGTGTTGTTTTCTTCTCGTGAAACACTTCTTGTGCCAAAGTGAACTGCATAGGACTTCACGGTTTACCATTCTCAATATTTGTTGAAATATATGAATTTTTACAGCCACTTGAGTGATTTATATCTAATTAAAAACGCTCCTTACAAACATGCTTCGTTTGTTGCCGTCTATTAAAATCGTTGTCGTTTCATCCATACACTTCGTCACTTAAGCCTGAATCACACGATCATTTTTTCCATCATTTTTAAGGGATAGCTCCAGTGATAGCTCAAGGGATAGCTTTCCCTACAGCTCTGACGTCATAATTTTTCAGGGATAGCGGCAATGATAGGGATTGCCATCCCTTTTTCCATCATTTGGTCCTGTCCCTTTTTCCGTCCCTGAACACGTACATGAATATGAAGTTCAGCCAATCAGAGCGAAGGGAAGCAAAACGCGATTGTGTCGCCGCAAGTGACTTCTGGTCGAACTAGCTCGGTAAACGTAAAAGTGGTAGGAGAAATTTCCCGGCAATGATGCGAGCACCTACAGAAAAAATGATCGTGTGATCGGAAAAATGACAGCTCGAGCTATCATTTGAGCTATCCCTTGAGCTGTCATTTAAGCTATCCCTTAAGCTATCATTGGAGCTATCCCTGAAAAATGATCGTGTGATTCAGGCTTTAGTTAACTAATCAAACTAGTCAATTATATTGATATTCAGTAAATATGTTTTTCTCAATACCACATACATTCTAAATGTTTAAAAAGCATATTATTAAATGATGGTTTGTATATGTACCTGCGTACCTTTCAATAAATTGTATATTCAGTAAAAATGCAAGTTGTTATAGTAATGATTCTTTAGTGCTATATTAATTCCCCCTCACAAAATGCTTTTGCCCGTACATTGGAGATGATAATTGGTTACGAACACGATTTGATTATTATAGTTATGTCTTACAGGGTATTCAACATTTATACATATCAAATGCTTATCAGTAAGTGTTAACATATATTGCTTCTAAGCTATAAGAAATGCCTAATACACACAAAATATTTGTTATAATGATGTGTATGAGTAGGGATTTAAAAACTGATTGCAGGATGTGATGACTCTTCTTAAATTGTTTGGCACTGACAATGCTAATTTTAAATTCACTACATTCGTTCTTCATCTAGATGATATTGCTGCTAAGAAGAAGAAGAACCAATAAAATAAAATATGAAAGCGTCAGTGAGTTTCTCTGCTATCTGATTGCTACTAGTTGTCATTTACTAGACTATTTTATGTAACGGGCAGGGAATACTATATCTATACTACAAAATTATAACTACATAGTTTACTCTGTAGATGTTATGAAATGCATGGAACAATCAGGTTATAAGAATGTTTACTAAATATCTGACCTCAATATATATGTTTATTATCTTTGCAAGGAATAGTCTCTGATCAATTATTAAGTTACAGAATGGGTTAGTGTTTATCAATGGTTTTAGCCATCAATAACTTCAGACCAATATCCACTGTGCCAGTGCTCTCTATATTATAGAACTGTAATCAGAAAACAGTAGTTTACATATAATATGAGTGATAACAGTTGTAAGTCATACCTAGTTTTGATTCAAAGAAGAAAAATCAGCTGTGCATACTGTGACAAATGTTTATTTCCCCCATGAAGTCATTGAATTTGCTAGAACAAGATACATACCATCTTGGATTATTAAGAGTAAAGATTCTGAGTGTGTTTCATGTTGATTTTTGTTTGATATACATATTGGATACTTATGGGAACTAAAGATAATAACTTTTTATTCATTTTCTTTTGACATTTTGAAATTATCTCTTCCTTCATGCTACCGTAATGGACTTTATGAAAGGATTATTCTCTGTGGGTTTGGCAATGTTTAAATAATAGATTAGAGTTGAGTAGTGGAACAGGATTGTGATTGAGGAGTGAATAGCGTAAGAGGAAGATGGAAAAAATTGTGGGTTCATGATGTGGTGGAAGAGACATTAAAAAAGGAAGATTAGGAGTCTTAAGAATAGGAGAGTGTGAATGAAGCAATGTATGAATGCAATAGAGGCAAAGGATATATGCCAAGATAGGGTATTATGGAGTAAATTATTAGAAGAGAGCCAGTTTCCAAATCCAAACAGACATCACTAACAACAGAGTCCAAACAATATCATGTGATAAGTTGTGTGCCTCAAGTTACCCAGGTACTCAATTACTTAGCAGTCAACTTAAGTTTACAGATATCGTTCCTGTGTGACTTAAAGTTAACTTTGTCAGAATAAAATTATTTTTTATGCTCTCATTGAAATTAAATATGTCACAATTTAAGTCAAGTATGCACTCAAAGTTTTTGTAACACCCTTTTATAAGTTGAAGAAGTTAATGGAGAAGAGGGTCATGGATGTATAATAAGGCAATGGTAATCAATGATTTTTCACAAATATCAACATTTAAGTGCAAAATGGATTTGGTCTGTAATGCTTCATGCTTAATGAATGCTGTTACATAATATTAATATTATTTATTTCACTTATATGAGGAACCTAAGGGTTGGTGAAGCTTTCTCGGGTGTCCAACCGGGTGATGGTCTCCATGTAGGCCGACGTTTTGATTTCTGACTCAGTCATCGTCATCAGGGCTGATGAAACCTAAGGGTTGTGCAACTATTCATAGATCCATTTATTTTATAATAATCCATAAGTCAAATAAATGTTTGTGCAGGTTTTTTACAGTTACTACTTGGCTTATTTTGAATATCTTCCTTGAAACCCCTATATGATTAAGTCTTAAGTCGACTCCTATTGTCATGATCTCTGGTAAATTTATGAATATTAATCAACTGTTATCAAAGGACATGCTATGATGTATTGTTTACCTGTAGTAAAAATTAACAAGGGAAATTATAGCTGTTAGGCTCACACATGCCAGATTGGACGAAGAGCAGGAACGAAGGGAACATAGTCCACTCAGCATCTGTGGATATTTTTCCTCATGGTAAGTGGCTTGCCAGCTCACTCCAGAGTATAGATTGAGAATGGACATTGAGTAGAAACCAATAGAGGCTTAAGGCAACTAGCAAAAAATATAAATGGTGGAATGGAGTTGTAAATGGGCAGAAATTTATTTGAACGAGGTGTCCTACTCAAGAAATTAAATGTCTTGTATCAGCAATATTCAAGAATTTAATTATGGGGGATATGTAATGCCTCAAGTCCTGATATAGGATGCAAACAAAAGGTTGGTTTGGAAAGCTTTATAAAGAGTTTGATATGGGTTGTGGCCTTTGGTGGATCTAAACCATTGGCTAATGTTGAAAGGGTGAGAATAGACTGAAGTTATATGAGTATTGGGTATCGAGAAGGATAATGAAAGTAGGATAGATGAGAAGTTAAGAGATACTTGACTAGGCATTGAAGTTACATATGACAGTGAAGGAAATTTAGGAGTCCACTTCATGTCAGATAGTAGGTAATTAGAGGAAATGAGGTCCTGAAAGGCACTTCTGAAGGGAAAGGTTTGCTAAGTTGGGAGAGGTAGGAAAAGTATAGGAAAGTGAAATGAATGGATGTGATGCACAGAATTAAATTGAAAAATTTTAAGGAAAGAAATTTTTGAAGTGGGAAGGGTGGAGTGGTAACTGACCACTGAAATATATATGGCTGTTAAGCTATTTGTAATGGTGGTAAAATGTCATGGTCAGGTAAATATAAGAATTAAAGTGAGGGTCATGTGGAATGAATGGACGTTGATAACACTCCAATGCTATAATTGCATTACTCCACCAATGTTTAAGATAGGCATCAGTTTTTAAACTAATATAAGATTGTCTTTGACACTATAGATTTCTGATTATCCTTATGAATGTTCTGCTAACTTAAGTTAACTTAAGGAACCAGCAGGAATTCCTGCTGATTCCTTAAAAATTTTCCTGCTAAATATTTACAAGGGATTTTGGATCTGTAATGAGTAATTAGTAGTATCAGAAATTTTAATTTGTCCTTGCCAAGGAATTAAACTTTAAATGAATATGGTATAAGCTCCTGTGTACAAGCCATGTTGGAATACACACTTTGATGGATGATAACAAATTTCCAGTGCTATTTTATAATAGATGATGCTGTCTATTGCACGCAGAAATACAGTATCGGTGGTATGAAGTCAGTTATATCAATAAACATGGTAGTACATTTTGATTTAAATAACTCCTTGCCGATTTCAATGGGATACCTAAGGCTGATGTAATGACCCACTCATGTAATTCATTTTTTGCTCACAACCAATTACAGTATTAAGATATTTAAATTGTACCGTTTATTGAAGCTGCACTCTGTGCAAATGCAAACGAAATTCCGGAAACTCATGCTGATATTTACTGATCAAGCCTGTACATTCTTTTAACTTCCCTGAGGAAAAAGCCGAGTTAAAACGAGGTAAATCCAGGTGAATTTGAACTCGGATCACCTCGTAGGTACGAGCTGTCACCTCGTTTGACATGGTTTTAACTCTCAAGCCCCGCAAACATATTCAACACGCATGACAAGCAGTCTCGGTGGAAAATCGAAATACCTAGTTTCAACTCGTTCGATGTGGAATTCGTTTCAAGTGGTTTCAGCTTGTAGACGAGGTAACTTGTCTAAACTCGGTTCACCTCGTTCGAGGTGGGTCTCGTATCAACTGGTTTTACCTCGTATCACACGCTTCTCGTTTTTACTTGATTCACCTCGTCCTATGTGCATCTCGTATCAACTGGTTTTACCTCGTATTCCACGCTTCACGTTTTTACTTGATTCACCTCGTCCGATGTGGATCTCGTATCAACTGGTTTTACCTCGTATACCACGATTCTCGTTTTTACTAGATTCACCTCGTCCGATGTGGATCTCGTATCAACTGGTTTTACCTCGTATACCACGATTCTCGTTTTTACTAGATTCACCTCGTCCGATGTGGATTTCGTATCAACTGGTTTTACCTCGTATCCCACGCTTCTCGTTTTTACTAGCTTCACCTCGTCCGATGTGGATCTCGTATCAACTGGTTTTACCTCGTATCCCACGCTTCCCGTTTTTACTAGATTCACCTCGTCCGATGTGGATTTCGTATCAACTGGTTTTACCTCGTATCCCACGATTCTCGTTTTTACTTGATTCACCTCGTCCGATATGGATCTCGTATCAACTGGTTTTACCTCGTATCCCACGATTCTCGTTTTTATTAGATTCACCTCGTCCGATGTGGATCTCGTATCAACTGGTTTACCTCGTATCCCACGCTTCTCGTTTTTACTAGATTCACCTCGTCCGATGTGGATCTCGTATCTACTGGTTTTACCTCGTATCACACGCTTCTCGTTTTTACTTGATTCACCTCGTCCGATGTGGATTTCGTATCAACTGGTTTTACCTCGTATCCCACGATTCTCGTTTTTACTTGATTCACCTCGTCCGATGTGGATCTCGTATCAACTGGTTTTACCTCGTATCCCACGCTTCCCGTTTTTACTAGATTCACCTCGTCCGATGTGGATCTCGTATAAACTGGTTTTACCTCGTATCCCACGATTCTCGTTTTTACTGGATTCACCTCGTCCGATGCGGATCTCGTATCAAGTGAATATCTAGAGAACTGATCCACAAATGATTGAGATAAAAGTTTTTGAGTAAAATAGTACACCTTAGGAGGCAAGCCTCCTGAATGCAAGAAATTGAGAACTTGCTTGAAGTTTGAGGGTGTCATGGTGAAGTGGGTGTCATGGTGTGGTGACGTGGAAATACCCTTGCGTAACTTCAATGGTCGGTGGAAATTGCAGTTTAATGGTCTTGTACATACATGGTAGAATCTTGATTTGTTATACACAGTCACCATACTTATTTTATGTCCAACATGTTATGTTTGAGTTTGTTCGTGCACTAGATAGTTACTATCTGTGAGTACTTAAATTTCAGGCTGGGAAGGAGGGTCAAAGTAAAAACTTTTTATGTGTTTGCCTTCCTTTAAGTTGTATTTTGTGCATGACGGCAGTGATTACGTTCCCTTAATTTCTCAGCGGGATCTGTTGGTTTCATTGAATCATGGAAGAGCATTTTTTGTAAAGTCAGGAGTAACTACTGTCTGTGAAATATGTAGTGACACCCGATTTTGAGAGATAAACTATCCTTAAAGAGGAAGCATTTAAAACCGTATAACGGTAACATTCACTCTACATGGTCCTTACAGGGCATGAACAGGGGAGACTTACTCTGTTGAAATCCATTTTTCGGGGCTTCTTCAACTATACTAGCTCGCTAGCAGATTTGTATTAATTATACTGGTTACATAAAGATTATACTGGTATTTATTAACTTTTTTCTATAAGCTATCCATTATATTGTCATTTTAACGCATGCAACAATCCCGCTGACATATTTCATTAGGGTTATTAGTTTGGAGGTTTGCAGAGAATTATGCTTTTTACAACAACTTTTGAAATTTAAGCAATGTAAACAAATGCTTTTCAGGTAACTTTAATCAATAAGTTAGCTTTTTTGCTTACATACAACAAATTAATACGCATACATTTAACGGACTTCCAAGTGCTTGAATATGAGCAATCTGTTTTTACTCGCCAATAACCTTTTGCTAACAAAGTTTAATAATCGTGCAGTGGGGGCAACAAAACATTTTATTTTACTGCGTTGTAATAAGTTTCCTTTTTATTTTACCTTTTTACAGAAAGTAGGTGTATTTTTGCTGCCACAGTGACGCTGTTTTATTATTTTGATTTCCTGTAAATTAAGGTGGAAGTGGGGTTTCAATTTGCAACACTCCTAACTTCCTCATAACTTTACACAAGCTCATCCCTTTGGGCGACAACACGTTGTTACCACCCACTGTAACCCCCTTAGCCATGCACGACTTTTTGGGTGCTATATTACAGGTCAAAAGAGGTAATACGATACGAATCGAGGTAGCCTGTTCTAGATAAAACGGGTTTATTCTAGGTAATGCGAGTTGATTCTTGCCAATATGAAACGAGTTAATACGATGTGAAACGAGGTAAGGTAGCTGAAACTAGTGGAAACGGGGTAGTACTAGTTCAAACCAGTTGCTTCTCGTACAGGTCAAACGAGGTAATACGATATGAATCAAGGTAGCCTGTACTAGATAAAACGGGTTAATTCTAGGTAATACGAGTTGATTCTTGCCAATATGAAACGAGTTAATACGATGTGAAACGAGGTAAGGTGATGCTAGCTGAAACTAGTTGAAACGGGGTAGTACTAGTTCGATCAAACCAGTTGCTTCTCGTACAGGTCAAACGAGGTAATACGATATGAATCGAAGTAGTCTGTTATAGTTAAAACGGGGCAATGCTAGGTAAGACGAGTTGATCATTGCACATTTGAAACAAGTTAATACGATGTAAAACGAGGTAAGGTGATGCTAGCTGAAACCAGTTGAAATGGGGTAGTATGTACTAGTTCAAACCAGTTGCTTCTCGTACAGATCAAACGAGGTAATACGATATGAATCGAGGTAGCCTGTTCTAGATAAAACGGGTTAATTCTAGGTAATACGAGTTGATTCTTCCCCATATCAAATGAGTTAATACAATGTGAAACGAGTTAGCTTGTTACTAGCTGAAACTATGGAATACGAGATTAAACAAGCTATTCCTCTCTAGGTAAGACAAGGTGGTTCAAGAAGAATCAAGCTGCCAGAAACGTCAGTTACTGGTTGATACCACATAAATCGAGGTAAAATTACCTACCTCGATTTATGGCCCGCAGGCTGTGGGTCTACAAAGTGCGCCCCCTTAGGGTTGCGCCCCTGGCAGCCGCCCGCCTGTCCAGCCCCTAGCTGCGTCGCCGAAGCTAACGTTCGGGAATTGGAAAAATATTGTTTATTCAAAGTAATATTGCATTTATATTCATACCATGTGCAACATAGGATAACAGTTATCTGGCATTAATCAATGGCAAATAACATTTATCAATATTTAATGGTTTTTCTTTAAACTATCACGGAATTATCATGTAATAATTATAGTAATCGAAGTCACATTTACCCACGGAAGTGACTAGATATATACGTCTTTCTCAACGCCTGTTTTTTAATAATGAGTGCGAGAATAGGTGCGTAAAGTTGTAGGATGCGTATTAGGTCGTTAATTCAAAGTAGGTACTACATTGTTAGGTGGATTCGAGTTAATATAACACGAAGTACTATAACATGCCATTGTGCAGTACCGTATTCAAAATTAACTATGACAATTTATTTTTTTATTTTGAGAGCGCAGCAAAGTCAGTGGAGAGGTAATACGGTATTAATCGAGGTAGCTTGTAAAAGATAAAACAGTCCAATGCTAAGTAATAAGAGTTGATTCTTGCCTATATGAATCGAGTTAATACGATGTGAAACGAGGTAAGGTGATGCTAGCTGAAACCAGTTGAAACGGGGTAGTACTAGTTCAAACCAGTTTCTTCTCGTACAGGTCAAACGAGGTAATACGATATGAATCGAGATAGCTTGTACTAGATAAAACGAGCTAATGCTAGGTAAGACGAGTTGATTCTTGCCCATATGAAACGAGTTAATACGATGTGAAACGAGGTAAGGTGATGCTAGCTGAAACCAGTTGAAACAAGCTAATGCTAGATCGAACGAGCTGCTTCTCGAACAGGTCGAACGAGGTAATACGATATGAATCGAGGTAGCCTGTTCTAGATAAAACGGGCTAATGCTAGGTAAGACGAGTTGATTCTTGCCCATATGAAACGAGTTCATACAATGTGAAACGAGGTAGCGTGTTACTAACTGAAACCATTTAATACGAGATGAAACAACCTATACATCTCTAGGTAAAACGAGGTGATTCAAGAAGAATCGAGCTGCCCAGAAACGACAGCTACTAGTTGATACGACGTCAGTCAAGGTAATACGAGGTCAATGTACGAGTTAAAGCAAGCTAAAAGCGGCCATAACCGACCTCAAACGAGTTGAGATTACGAGTTAAACCGAGTTGAAAACAGGTAAAAACATGCTAGCTGAATCCATCTCGTTTTAACTCGTAGAATCCCCAGGGTTACTAGGTATTCACTACAAAAGTATAATGATGGAAGTATGAATCAAATTACCTGAGGGTAATCATAATTTGCAGTTATCATGTCTCGAACGGTGTTTTGATCTAACCTATATATTAACCGGAATCACGCTATTGTTCCCCAAATAAACTTCTTCAAATACCATTCCTCTAAATTAAAAGGAGACTTATTGGCACATACGAAATTTTATTCTCCGAAATTAGGATTCGCTGGTGAGATTACAGTTAAAAATATGTGCAAGAACACCAAAATCAAACTGCATTCCAAAAACAATTCGGCGAAAATACAATGCTGGATGAATACACCGGTGACTTTAACACACCGGTACTTCGGAAGACATATGGGAAGAAAATTCAGACGAAGAGAAAACCAACGGACATCCAATTAAGCACTGGAAACATTCTTGATTGACAGCAACACCATCAAAGTCTAGAAAAAGTGATTGAAGAGAGAGGAGCGGAGTTGAATTTTGAAAATGCATTGGCAATATGAAGCACAGTTGTTTCGCCGGTATGTATATGATATAGCGGCAAGAGTATCAAGTTTGATTTCTAAGCGATCACGTCATAGACTCAGATATTTAATTATCACACAATTTACGACTCGTCGCGGCAAATGAAAACAATTTATATGAAATAGTATTGTACTATACTACTTACAGGTGACGATTAACCTATTGCACGTAATAAATAACGGCACTACATAGCTAACGCAGAAACAAATTATGCATCGCTCGGCGAATTAACAAACGGATAATTACCTGGATCATGTTTACTTTCCATTGCATTCCTCTTGTATCTTAACCCAGCAATCTCTTTGCCGACAGTGTAACGGATTCGGTCTTAATTTTTAATGAAATTATTATTCTACTAAAAAGCGAGTAAGCAAAACTGGTAACACTCTCTCAATGCAAGATATTTATGTCGTGATGTAAATTGTTGACTGTTATTACGCTGCGTCTTTGTTAGCGCAACCGAGCGGAGCATTGATTAACTGCCTACATCTCACGAAAGAGCAAGTAACTCTCGAATCTCTCGTTAGAAAACTCAATCAAGATTTTTTTGGTCGGTCTCAAGTCTCGTGACCGATATTTGATGTCATACAATCATTCCTGTCGCGATCGGTGAAGATGAACGCCTCGGTCATTGGAGAGAAGCCGTTCATCGATCTTTCTTTTAAGAGAACTTGCTCTCGGGATTCGATCACTCACGACCGACCCATCACTATTTGCACCACGAGTAAGGTACTTGATCGTGGATGCATAACTTGCAGGATGCAGAAGAAAAGGCAAGAAACCCGTGTAATTTTATGCCCAATTCTCGATCAAATATCTTGACAAATATTTACGGCAAATAATTCTGAAAATTTACAGGTATCTTTAGAACAATATTATTAATGCTTTCGTGGAAGATTCATCGAATTCTCATAAGTTGAATGAAACCACCGAACCTTCTTAATGTGTATTCTTACCTCTGGTATTAACTAGGAAATAAGTAGGCAGGGGAGGATTTTAATTAAAATGATCCCAGCGCTACCTTGAGATAGCAGGCAGGAGGAAGGAGGTCTCAAGTTTAAGGGGAACGGCGAAATGAAGAGAAGTGAGAAATAAAAAAATAACAATAAAAAGACAATACGACGCCAGACCATCCATCTATCTTTTTTCCCCGCTTTCTCTTTGTTTGTCACTGCGTATCTTACGGTAGGTGTCTGTTTTCAAACCCTCCCTTTCCCCTTTAGAAACTTTATCGAACCTTTCCCAAACCACTCCACTCAACCCTTCATTAACGGGACGCTTTGAAAGCTTTCTAAACATCTCTCGAGTTTTTGACCCCCCCCCCTCTCCCCCCATCACTCACTTTACCCCTCACCTCCCCTCAACGGGTCCATCAAACGCCCACCTCCACTACCCTTTTCATTCCATCCTTTCAGACCCGGGCTGTAAACGGCACCCTTTTCCTCTCTTCCCCCCCCCTTGTTCCTCACGGAGTTTCCGCGTTCACTTCCATCCCGTATCCATGGAGAAACACCCTTATAACCTGATGGAAGGATATGATGCTTTCCCAGCGAATCGGTTGAGTCAATTCTCCGTGGGTTCCCCACCGGGTCAGGAGTTCAGGTTCTCCGACGTTTGGACGACTGACTACGCCGTCGTCTTCAGGGCGTTGATGCCGGAATCCGGCACGAGGTATGGTCGGGTCACAAGCGTGAAGATTAAAGTACAGGTGAGTGCGAGACTCGCTCCTACCGATCTATTGACAAAAAAGTACATGCGTAATAACGAATGTAATGTTGCAGTCGTGTGTGTGGGGGGGGGTTTGTTAAAGATCAAACTTAAGCTTGAGGAAGGGAACAAACTTTGCGAATTTCACTGTTAATTTTTTTTATTCACGACCAGGGTTTCAATAGTTTATCTTATCATCAGGTGAAGATGACAATATTCCTGAAGATGACATAAACTGTTGAAACCTGGGTCTTGAATAAAAAAACGTACATTGAAATTGGCAAAGTTTGTTCCTTTCCTCATGGTAAAATTTCACATAGTTACCCCTGACAATGTTCGATTTGTTAAAATTATGGTTTTTGAGCGAAATATCACTCCACATTAAATGCGATCAATTTTGCTCCAGTATGAAAAAAAAACGATCACATATTTCCTATTATAGCAAAATATCAGACACTTACCATTATGCTTTTCGAGATATAAGCCCAAAATACCAGCCATTTTCCGTGGGAAATGATACGGGCATGTTCTCCAGAGAGACTTCATTTTTAAAAATGAGAAAAATCTAACGCATAGACCTAGTCATAACTTTAACAGTAAGTAGTTTGTATGCTTACTTAACTATTTCAAAGAAATAAATCAATCACCGCAGTACAACTGGGCAACCAGGATAAATCAGCAGTTGCCGAATATGGCACCCAAGGCCTCAATATTGACGTCAAAAATGCTAAAATCCTCGGGAGACATAAACACTTCGAGATGAGAATCCTTATGAAGACCTTATAAATAAAAAAACACAGCGATAACTTCATGAGAGACAAAGGACAAAAGATTAGTGACTCGTGGCTACTAGTGCTTTCAAGAAAAAGGAACACCATCCAGAAGGTTCGACGCCCAATCCAACCCTCTCCCCTCTCACCTACATGAGAGTATATATTTTGATGACCAATAAAATCAACATTAATCAGTCCAGAGAAGCTCTCCGGAAAGGAGAAAAAACCGTTGGTTTTTTTAAATCATGACGCAGACAATCCCAAAAGAAGAGTCCTTTATTAACAGAAAATTTAGGTCCCGCTTTAGGCTCCTAACACTTCAGGATCAGTTACCTTTGGTACTTGAATCCTTATAGCCCTCTAAGCATTTGCAGACAAGAGTAGAGTTTTCTCATTGAATAACTAAATGGATTATGCTAATAGTGCAGAATTTTAAACAAGTACTTGCAAAGGCTTTACCTGCCAAGGGTAATTAGGAAATTATGCCCACTTTCTCTGTTTGGTTGTAATGAAGCAAACTAAACACGCTGCATTCGTTCAGTAGCTTCAGAAAATGTACAGTTTCTCCGTTCTTAACGTAATAACGCTGATCCAAGTCAGCATTTGACAATATAATGTAGTGTTAATAAACGCATGAAATAATAATATCTATGTTTAAATTTGAAATGCAAGAGACTGAAATGGCTTTTCCTGTTTTTAAGATATTACTCATCATAAACTCAGGTACACAATTTTTAAATGGACAGTAAGGTCGAAGCTTTAAACTAGTGATTCATAACCTTTTATATGGATTCGAATCCATCCATTCACCATAGTTAAGAATATCATTCCCCATTCCAATTTAAATTAAAATTTTATTCAGCAAATTAAAATAATGCGCATGTTTAAGAATCGACAGTAATGGATGTGATTCAATGAACCTTTTTGAACACCGTAAAATAAATTTTAAGAGCTACGTTTATACAGAATGTGTCTAATCTTAGAGCGTATATCTTTTCGCTGAATAGTGGTCCCTGTTTTCCCCCTATTCCTCCCTGAATGCCCCTCTAGGGGGTGAATTCCAAAAATGTTTGAGAACCCCTGCTTTAAGGTAATTTAAGCGAAAACTCACTTCACCTATAATTTGATGAAATTGGCCTCATCTTAAATAAATACTCCCATCTTTCCAATGACATCAGAATAATAAACCCCTTGCCGAACCACTTTTCGAGCAATTTGCCTAAAAATACAAGCTGTTTTACACGGTATAGATAACGGCTATGCGCTCCAGAGAGAGAATATTGAAAAAATAGAAATATCTAACACATAGATTTCGTCAAAAAACTAACGGTGCGTAGTTCGTATGTTTTCTAAATTGTTTATAAAAATTAATCTATTACTCACCGCGGTACATTTTACAGAATCGCAAAAAAAACTGCTTTTTTTAAGGCTTCTTAGCCGTACGGCGTGAAAAATTGAGTCATGTTAGAGACTCTCGAAACGATATATAAATTTAATTACTGAGAATTTTCGTCATATATAACTATATATTTTTGCCATTAATAATGCAATAATTACTTCATACTTCTTACAGATGCTAAGATTTAAAAAATAACATTCGAATATGGTCTCCATCATGGATAAGGAAATATCTTGCTCAAACTACCTTAAGTCAATGTCTCGCCTCAAACCTCCCCTTCAGCCTATTTTTTAGCCGTCGCTGAATCCAAGGAGGTATCGGCGGGATATGGAAGGGTTAGCGTGAGGGTGTTTTTTTTTAGAGAATGGAAGAGCAGAGACACTTGCCAGCATTTTGGAAGAACGTGCAGGTGAAGGAAAAGAGCCCCAAGGCTCTCGTTTTGAGGCACAAGATGCCATCGGCAACACGTATCCCACCCTCGAGTTGAATTTCAAGGAAAACTCAATTCCTTCATGAATACATCCTTCCCCTTCTCGGCATCATCTTGGATTCACCGCTCCCATGAATAATTTTCTTTTTTCCTTTTAAAGACCGTTTCACAACAGATATTTCACTGCGCAGTCCCACGTTTGAATAGGTAACGCTGTAAAAATTGCAATGGTTGACTGTGTAACGGCACATTTTATGGAGAGATGTGTACACGAGCCACATATTGGAGTCCAGAATGCCCCGTGCATTAAGTTTAGTCGTACCTTTTTTTAGTCTATTCTACCTTTTTTTCAACGAAACCGTCATAAGTATATTTTTTTCTCTTCTGATATTAGGTCCCTAGATGCTTATTGGAAAAGAATCTCCTTAAAAACAATAATTTACATTTACGTTTGTTTTCATTTTTGCAAAACAGTCTATTTAAATTAAGTATGCTAGTCAATTAAAGCTTCGTTTTTTATTTAAAAATTTTTTAGGTATTTTCCCATCAAATTGACTATTTTATTCCATGAATAAATACACATTTTCTCTACTTCATGGGGTGATTCACGAAGAACCTTCAGTACTTTATAGGATGGTAGGAGGAGGTGATTTTAAACATTTGTGTCAAATAAACATGGGTTCACAACTCATTGATTACTGAGCTATGAAAACGCAAATATTTGTTAAAAATATTTTGCATTTACTTGCCATGAAAACGCCAAAAAGGCGGTGGATTTCACCAATAGTTATGAAGTAAAACTTGTAAAAGTATCTGTGTGTCATTCTTTTCCTTCCAACATTAATGCTTACAATTTTAAACATGGTAACCTAAAATGGAAAAACTTTTCTTCTTAAAAAAATCACTTTTTACATTTACTTTTTCATTTTTAGGGATACAAAAAAATCCAAGGAAGCAAATATTTTTACAAATTTTCTTATCTTAATTTTTAGAGGATATGTTGTATGTTGGGTGCAGGTAATACCATTAAATGTGCCCATCGTTTGAAAGTTCTCCCCCACGCATGGAATTGGCATTTATTTACCGGAAAAGAAAACTAAAATTAACGATAGAAGCTTACGTATTTCCTTTCAAATGTATCTAAAAGTATAACCAAGTTGTAACAAAGCTCTTAAGTCGCGATTATCGATCGCTATGGCTTGGTTGTCGATCACATTCCTTGGGATATATGGTTTTAAGTAGTGAGAGCAAGATGTCTATTCACATAAAATTCAATGATTTTTGCTTCATTTTAAAGGAAAAGATTTCACATTTCCAATGATAACAAAATATCACCCACATACCTTTAGACTTTTCGAGATATTTAACAAAAATACCAGCCATTTTACATGAAAAATGGTACGGGTCTGCATTCAAGAGAGAGACTTCATTTATAAAATAAGGAATTTCTCACAAATTGATATCGTCAGAAATTTAAGCATGTAGTTTGTATTATTTCTCAATTATTAAAAAAAATGAATTAATTACTCACCACAGAAATTGATACAGAATTGCAAAAGAAATATTCGGTTGTGAAGGTATTTTCAGCGTACGGCGAGAAAATAATTAATCAAATTAAAGTCATATGTATGCATACTTAGTTAATTACTGATAATTTCAGTCATATAAAACAATATTTTTGCGTCATTAATATTTCAGTATTTACTTCATGCTTCTTACAGCTGCTGATTTAAAAAATTAAATTCAAATATGGTCTGTATTATGACTAGGGAAAAATCTTTCTCAAACCTCCTTAAGAAGCTGATTGAACTAATTTTTCCATCCAATCATAGCTAACCAATCGCATTGGTTTATTCAACAACTTAAACCAAGATGGAGGCCTTATTGTGTAGTAAAGAAATTCAAGCTGCAAAGAAGTCCTCAAGTGGTGATTGTCGCCATTGATTGATTGTCAATCACTTTTTTTAAATTCATTGTTCAAGGAGGTTATACCGTGACTGCGTGAGTCAAAACAAATACTAAATATCAACTCTTTGTTTATTTTTTTATTTGTCTTTCTCTGATTACTTGCGTAAAATATTGAAAATCAAAATAAAGGTACAAAATTTGCAGATTATGCTACGAATATATTTTTAATCAACACTTTTCTCCAGTCATAGACGCCCACTGCAGCGCCATTTCTATGGAATTACCGCATTTTTACTACAATTATCGCAGTAATTAACTAATTTCTCAAAACATAAGGCGGTAAAATGCATACATTTTATTTTTAATCAATTTCCAGGGAATTTCCTCTTCCTATAAACAGTTTTCCGTGGAAATAGCGTTTATATTAGATAGAAAAATACTACATTTCCCTATTTCTCCTATTCTCCCATTTAACAGCTTGTAATTTCAAGTTCATTTTGCGAGAAAAACTGCATAGAAAGGAAAAATTTTGATTTTTATATCAGATTCTTGGACCTGTTTTTCAAAATTATCCAGAATATGAATAAAATAACATGTATCTCCTTTTACGGTGAAACACCTTAAGAAGCTGATGCATTGTTCAAGGCACATTCTATAGCGCATTCCACATTTAGTTGACAGTATGGGGCTTATGGAGAACGCTGTTGCCAAGCCTCCGCTCCGTGGGTGGCAACCTGACAACATAGGCAACCACTAATAACTACGCGCCAAAATTATTTTGTTTCAAAGAAGTGTTTAATTTTGTACATAGTAAGACTTATGGGGATGACATTTTGCGAAGTAAATGTTACATGAATTACCGGAATTTAAAATAGGTAAATATTTTGTTTTCAAAATTCCGCATTTTTTAAATGTAAGTTACGTATATAAGCTGAATAATGAAATGGATTTTTTAAATTCTTAGCGCGTCTACTTTACCATTTCTACTTTAAAAGCGAATTGGAAATATCTCGTTGGAATGAGAAAAAAAGGATCCCAGAGCACCAGACTCCTATGAACGCTTCTGAAATTCTTCCAATTCCTTTCCCTGCTCCATCCCCTCTCCATACTTTTTACGTCTCCCCTTCTTCCCATTGCCCTCTCTCGCAAGGAATTCATTCTATAGGTTATCAATTATGCATTTTCGATCCCGGAGAAAATCGTCTTATTTTTTTTCTGCGGGCATGTTTTCCAGGTTTTGGAGTGCCTTCTACCTCTTATTATTCGATGAATTTTTAACTTCCTCGAGAGGACTGCGGAGTTCTTCCGCGTCCCGTGCTCAACTCGAACGTGACATCGGGAAAAATCTCATTTTTCAACATGCCTGAACCCGTCACTCGACAGGAGAACTGTCTCCCTATGCCTTATATTCCTTGACGCTGCAATCTTTAACAAGAGGAAGTATCTTCACTTTAAATACGTGCAAGATCAAAGTAGTGGCAATCGGCAAGGAGAGTGGAGAGATTAATTGTATAATGCGGGCGAATGGTGAAGTAATTGAACCATGGATACTAGAAATTAAAGATAGCAGACTCCCAACTTGGGCGTGATACCTTTTTTTGAAGCTGCCAACCGCGGCGCCACTGTCATGAATGAGTCAGTTGAATCAGATGATCCCTATGCATCACACGTATTTTCGCTTTTTTCAATTTTGAACTTAGGGAAATTACGGCTAGTTAGAAAGAAACTAATGGTTTTATTCGTCAAATGATAATCTTAGAACGATCACGACTACAAAACAAAATCATTAGCGTCAGTATGGATAATGAGCGTAATTCACGAGTAATTGAATTCGGTAATACATACTTTCAATGATCGCATCAAAGAAATTTATATCACATAGAGAAGAAAAACCAAAATCTGTCAAAATAATTAAGAGGTCTGCAATGGATACATAGGTAATCATCAGCATCGACCATGCCTTGCAATACGGTAACGTGAAGAATACAAGAGAGTACTTACATTAGCCATAATCAAGCTTCTGTTCTTCACACCTAAAATTTTGTTCTTTCTCACGGTTGTGGAATACCCTGTGGAGCATCCAGGGAAAAAGCAAGATCTTTTACCCAATTTTAGTCGAGCAATCAATCTTTTTCTAAACCAACAATAGAGTATTTGCGTAAGTGAGGTATTTTGTTGAAATTTATTATAGCGTGTAGTGTTTGGTTTCTAAATGCCACGTACGAAATACCAAGGTATAATTCCAACTAATTAATTTAATAAATAGCTTTTAATATACATTGCTTTAGCATCGAATTCGCCTATTTCCAAACGCCCAACCATTGGTTCTTTGTAGTGTGACGTCATCTCCCATATTAGCAGAAGCGAAATAGCCTAGCTGTGCGTTGAGAGTGAAATAGTATTTGACTTTTCGAAGTTATTTCGATATTTGCTAATTAATAGCTAAAGTTTCGTCCGCACGCTAAGACTACACAGTCACACAATTTCCAAATCAACAAATGGTCGACTATGGGAGATGACGTCAGAGCCTACAAAACATGGCGGACCAGTGTTTCGGCGCAATAATAATTTATTAGTTTTATTAGCTAATAAAAAATTAACGAAAAGCCTCTCGAGCGTCAGAATGAAAATTTAGTGTCTGAAGTATCGATAGATTTTTTAAATGTCACTTCCCAAAAGTGTGCAAATACTCTATTGGAAATCCCCACTAGCCGACATTTGTAAACAAAGTGACAATATGCATGCATCCAAGTCATCACTAAGCCACCTATCGAACGGCTTCAAGAAATTAAACCAAAAGACAATGAATGATGTGATTAAGAACGGAGGCAAACACCGGAGTTCATCACACACGTCTTTGTTCAACGGACGACAAAAAGGAACAGAGAACAGTAATGAAATATACAGTGATACGTGAGGAAAAAGAATGACAAAAGAAGAACGATAATGTCAATGAAGTGTACAACTTAACAATGAAAGCGCTCTGAACTTGGAGGGGCTGAATTGAACAAATGGATAATTTTGTACAGGTACTTACGCCAGATGTTTACCAAAGACTGAAGGATACATGAAGAGATAAAGAGGCGAGCGAATGTTGAATGGAAAGTCGTAGATAGCATGAGGAGCATATCAAAGAATGAGCGTTTGTATAAGGGTCGGTTTACACTGGCAAGTTACTTCCGCATCTTCCTTCTCCAAAAGCTTGAGGGGTGGTTTTACTATGATAAAACATTTTTCACAATTTAGTGCAAAACCATTTTGACTGCTGTTTATAATAATACGCTACTGAAATCGACTTGCCGGACCACTCAAAAGCTCTGCAAGCGAGTCTGTAGAACCATTTACACCCGCAATCAACGTCGATAGTCGCTTGCTGCAAGTAACTTGCGCAATAAACTCGCCAGAGTAAACTCGATATGTCAGAGTAAGCTTAAGTGTAGGGTAAATACAGAGGGTATAAGTTAGGTGAGAGGTAAAAAAAAGATTTGATGCCTTCCCGGTGAATTTTTTCGTGGAATTCAAGTACGGCATGCTTATAATCTGGGTCCAGCAATCGGGTGACTCCTGATTGATCGGAGGGTGAATTTTGTGTCAACGTCAGCGCCAAGTCGTCCGTTGAAACGTCGGTATTTTTTTCCAAATTTAATCCCAAGAAGAATTTTCGTTATCTGAGATGCGTTTGAGGCAAAAGTAGGATTTATAGTGTTAGGAATGAGTGGGTAATGAAATAATTTGGAATGGATTCTCCTGTAATGGACGTACTTATATGAAAGAGCGGACATCGTTGATTTGGCCATGTTGAGGGAAAGAATAGTAGTCGAATTAACAAACAAATATACGAAAGAGGAATGAATGATGTAAGATGAAGGGATGATCGAGAAAGCCATGGGGGAATGTGGTGGATGAGAATCTAAAGAGGAGGAAATTTAGGAGTTTTAAGAACAAAACAGCGAATATGAGCAGTGCATGAAGCAAATGAGACAAAGAATGAGACAGAAGCAAAGTGTATTTGCTAGGATAGAGCGTTATTGAGGAAATGGTTAAAATCGAAGCCAGTTTTTTAGGTCTAACTTCAAGAATCAAGCTCAAATTTTTTTCAGCAATTCAACAAAGATCAACTATTTTGACATATCAAATAAATAACGAACAACATCAACAATGTTGATAATACTTACCCCGAAGGGGAATGGCGGGAAGAATATGTATGTATGTGTCTATTTCAGCATTTTTCATGTTCAAATTGACGGTTTCAGGTTAGACGGAGTGGAAATTACCCATTGCATGGTGATACAGCAACCTGGTGGCATTCGCCTGCGCGGGGGAGAGAATAGCACATGGTAAGATACGCTGCCAACATAACTGCATTTAACCAGAGAGAGTGGGACAGTGTAGGCAGGTCGTTACACGAAATGTTTATCCAAATATCCAAATCAATCTGGATGAAATTCGCTGATATTGTTCGCAACCTATTGGAGAAGTCCATCTAGTCCATCAATTGGATTTAGAGCCATAGAGAGCTAGAAAGTTGATTTGAGAGAAAGCATTTTCAAGTTTGCAATGAAGCGAACTTGGGAACCCTGGTGGTCAAACGCGGAGACTACTTTACTCCACCGTGCGTAGCCAGTTCTTAGGGAATGGACCCTTCCACTGAAAATCTGCCTTCTGCGAAACTGCCACCATGCACCTACCACCTGGGTACAATCTGCCATTCACAGGGTACAATCTGCCACCATGCACCTACCACTATAAATACCGTATTCCCCCCCCTGGTTAAGAGATGCTCTTTTTCCCCCGAAGAATTCCATAAACACAGTTATGGTCAATTCCATATGGTCAATTTCAAGGTCAGATTTGGCATCAAGGCATTTGCCGGTAATGACCTTTCAGTTTTGCGGTGTGGCATAATTCAATCTCGAAAACATGCAGTTATAATTCGCACAAATTTAATTTGAATTAAACCATTAGGAACACGGTACTGCTAATACAAGGCAGGACGTTCCGTGACCAAAATGAGTCCGTTCTGCGCATGATGTCATCCGGATGACACAAGCAGCAAACGACTCGTGAATTTTTGTAAGAATATTGGATGAAAATTCTGATAATTTACATTTTATCAACGATAGAATGGAGTTGGGAAGATATTTGCATTCTTAAGTACTACTTCTACTATACTGATACACAACATATTTGTTCTTTTATTATTTAGTAAATGTATAGTTTGAGAATACAATTTTGTTTACAGCAGAAATGACCCTACCAACCATTTATTTTCAAATGAAAACTGAAACTCTCAACATTCAAGTTTTCTTGTCTCCGGCAAACCTGGATTCGCCCGCGTTGATGTATCAATTTGATATCTTAAGAAATTCTCTTCCCCCTTATGAATCCTCGCATTGCTGTTGCATCCAAATACACACAAGTGTCAAATACCTACGCGAAGTATTCCGTCCCTGCAAGCTACGGCTAGCGTTCGATGTAATCGTAACTACGTCACAGAGTTCAACCCAATCGATGCGCAACTACCTACCTTGCATTTGTAGTACCATTATTAGGGGCTAACCATTACATTAGGTAGCTACGCTAAAAAATAACAAGGATATTAATTTTGCCCAGCTTTTTTCCGCTTTGGGACCACTGTGCGAACCTTTTTGTACCACATAATGACTAGTGATGCTACTCATTTGTATATTTAATTTTTTTTGAATTTGTTTTTTTTTCTTGATTTGTTTATTCGTTTTTTAAAACTTGTTTATCCGATGAAAAAGGCCAACTCGGCTGTTTTGGATGAGTTATTAGTTATTACACAAGTAAATTAACATTTTAAACATTTATCGAGTTTTTGAGTTAACGATGACTTATTAAAGTAGGTAAGAACCCAAGCGCTATCTTTACAGTCCTTGCGTTATAATTGACACATTTATCGTACAGTTGACATTTTCAATTTGTTCACGCTATACGCGCGACCTCCAGCGATATAAAAATTGAAGGGCAGCAAATCGATCCCTTTCAACGCACCCCGCCACCCTCAGGGGTCCACTCTCTTTAGGATAGCAGCTTGAGGTTAATTGAGTGGGGATACGCAATTGATCCAAAAGGCGTGAAATTGAGTTCCACGAGGGGGATGACTTAAATTTCCCCGCAGCGGCCGTCGGTCGGTTTTCCAAATTCTCGCACGTTTTAACTTATTCCAGAGGGTGCAGAACTTAAGAGATGGAGGGAGAGAGGAGGTTTAAGTTAGGAAGGCAGTATATTCTTAATGCCTTTCGACTTAAAACCTTCCAAAGAGTAGGGTGGGGGGGGTACCCTCTCATTAATTCCTTGGCTCGAAACTGCGCCTATTTAACTCCCCCCCCCCCCCCCCGGAATCAAATTTCCCAATCGATTTTCTCTCTCACTCCCCCGTATATCAGCATAGTCTTTCCAACATCTTCCCACAATTCACAAACCCCCCAAAGCTATTCTACCCCTTATAATCCCTAATCCGAACTTTCTCGTACGATCGGCTTAAAGACCTTCGACATTTGGTGGAGGTAGAAAGTTAAGTTTAGCTCCCGAATTGAGTCCTCATTTGCGTATGTGCGTACGTACGACGCCTTCCGTACTGATCACACACCCCAGAGGAAAATTAAATCGAACACAAATTAATACTACATTTAATGGGTGTGACGGAATTGCGATATCTCGTATGGATTACTACTAGCGCCAATTGTTTCAGGCGCAAATGGAAAAATAAGTATGCGTGAAAAAGATAAAGATTGTATGTTTTTGCCATATATCTTTTATTTTTTGTGAAAAAATTCTGTAATTATTCCTTTTGTTGTAATACGTTTATCAGCATACATTTAAAATGCGCCTGGGACCACACGAGACATCGCCATCGCAACCGTAAGCAAACAAAGATGGCCGAGAAAGTACACTGCAAAAACGCCAAGAGAAGGACTGGACGGCATTATTGCGCTGCAATCTGGTTCCAGAATTTTCAGGATGCAGAATTGATAATACAATTATCTTTTTAAGTTTCCCATGAGAAATAAATAGGTAATTTCCTATTTAAATCTGCCAGATATTCATTTAAAGAGTATACCTGTCACGCTGATAGTTAGCGCCTGACCGCTAGAGTGCTCTGGGTGAAGTGTATTCCCACTGGAGTAATGCGAGTGTCAGACCCTTGCTAGATTTATAATAATTCACCGTTTGATTTAGGTGGGCGTACTCAGCGATGCTAAGTTCATAATTGCCCTATTCACTTTCTTAATTCCTCGTTTCCATTTAAGTTTGCCAACTGGGGATATTCGACCAGGAGAGACTCCGGATGAAGCAAGGTTACTCCGGAATCGGGGCTACAGGTCAATTCTCCGGGCCAGTGACATCGGTGAAACAACAAGCTGTAAATAGCGTAAATTCTTCTCGGGATTTCCACCGGGTTAAAGTGGAAAAAAGTGCCGACGCACAGTGGGTTGAAATCTAAAAAAAGCAGGCCAAAATTCAATAAGGGATATTTTCAACCCAGGAAGCTGAAACTTTGCATAAATGTTTTCAAAATACCTGTGCATGCGATAACGCAAGACATTATTCTTAGTACTCAACAATTAATAATTTTCATGAGGTTAATGTTGCACAAATTTCACAAAAAATAATCTACACTCAATTTTCTCACGAAATCTTCAAAATCCCTCTTTAAACCTGTATGGGTGAATAATTGGAATAAAAAATGGTGTAATTGTATGAAATAGTTTTTTATCTTTGTTTCAATGTAGAAAACTCATTTTTTGTAATTATTTACCAAATATATGACACAAAATGGCGAACCCTTATTTTTGGTAATTTTTAAAAATATATGTAGAGAAATAGTTAATTGCATCGTCGATCATCACGAAGTAACTTTTATGTGGAAACTCTACAAAGCTTCCACAGTGCGAATCCGATGAGTTATGCTACGACGTTTGCGACGCAGAATTTCATATCAGTTTTTCGATCGCGCGGTCGAGTCTGGTCCAACCCGCCTGCAACCCGCCGCCTCCCGCCGGGGAGTAAGGTGGCGCGGAAAGTGTGTGGAACGGATTGTAGCCTCATACACTCCGCTATGGAGACTTTCGAGGTATAAACATTGAAAAGAGCCTCCATGTATCATATTTTGGAGAAATCGCGGAAAATTACGTACTTTATCACATGGGCAAAAGGTCTAGGAGGTACTGAAAGACTGCTTTCTTCGGGTGCACCGCGGGCGTTTCTCTTCTTACCAACTTGACATCGCTTACTGACGAAAAAATACACTTTTAACGGAGACAGCATGCATACCACACAGGATTATTGTCTCTTCGAGGTCACCAACCCACAGCTGGTGTCGCACGGCTGCAATTCCCCCGCCCCCTGCATTGCTGTTGGGCGTGCGGCGAAAAGTCGCTTTATAGCACCACGGATCCCTTTGCGCAATTATTTGCGGATATTTTTGGGAGAAAGTTTTCTAGTCTCCAAAGAAATGCACAAGAGCGTTCATTTTCATTTTTGCAGTGGTGTGAAGTAGTAACTTTTTGAAACTTCAGCTCGGATATCACTCGTTTTGGTGTCAGTCGAAATTCCCTCTACAACTCCTAGTGATGTGGGTACTTTGCCAACCACTTCAAGATTCCTCGCTTTTTCAAGGTATGTACTCTATTAGTACAAGGTAATGTCTATTGTTTAAATGGTTTATTTGTTAAAACGTTTATGGCGCTATTTTTATATTCAATTTCTTCGAATAGCAATACGCCAATTTTATCGCTGAATCTTTTATGTCATGCCAATTCGCTTTTTCGAATATTCTTTTCTTTCGGAATGTCCATAAAGTTGTACTCGCCTATTTCCTCTTAAAGCTAATATTTTCGGCTCTCTTTTAGGGGTTGATGGTGTTAATGAATGTGAAAATTGATTGTAGATCATTTTTTGCGAAATTTGTGCAGCTTTGACCCAATGCAAATTGTTAATTGTGGAGTAGTAAGAAAAATGTCTTACGTTATCGCATCCACAGGTCTTTTGAGAATATTTATGCAAGGTTTCAGCTACCTGGGTTGAAAAAATCATTTTTGGAATTTTGGCCAGCTTTTTTCGAGTTCAGTCCACTGTGCGACGTTTCGACGGAAGACTCGTCCATCGTCTTCATGGCAAATGACATCGTCTTCATTAATCCTCTTACGTTTGGCCAATTTAACCCGGTTGGAAATCCCGAGACGAACTTACGCAAAGCATTCGCCGGGAATTCAATAAATCTTTTTTCAAGCCCTAAAAAGTTCACTTACGCAGATATTCCATAGGTTTTACAGAGCTCTCTCAGAAAAATTTTATTTCAATAAATAAATTCAAGTTTCACGCGTTTTTATTGCACGAAAAATTAGATATTTGTCGAAGTATTCTATTTTCCTGTGACTTTGTGAAACTAGTACTTAAATAAAGCTGTCAGATGAACGAAGTCACTTTCAGTTTGATAAGTATTGATTTATTTATTTAATGCATAAAATCTATATTATTGGAGCCATAAAGAATATGCATAGTAATTGAATTATGAAGCAGCCAAAAATGTTCTAATTTAACCTTAACCAATCTGTCATATTTAACCACTGAAACTTTGTGACAATGGGAAAAAAGGCTGTCTATTCAGATTCTCCGGGCTGCAGACCAAAATCTCCGGTTCGAGGTCTTACAGTGGATAACCCTATTTCCATTTACTAGCATCCTGCCATGGTTATATTCGCTCTCATATGCCACCTATATTCCAACTAGCTCCGTCGTGCCATAATACCTTACTCGTAAAGTGAAGTAGCAATTACTAGCATTCCATGCATTCCGGTTTAAAAGAAAGTCGACGAACGATGTTTAAATTTGTACAACTTCCCACTTTTTAGTGAAGTACAAGGATGCATAGCATTAAGTATAAGCATTTATAATTTTTTTAAATGGAGGGTTTTGTTTTAAATTATTTTCATTTTATATTTTTCTAAATAAATCACTACGCTACCCCGACAAATCCGCTACTAATATCTATGTTTTAGGCGTATCAACTGTACAATCGGTCCATTCAATATGGTCGATTGCGTGTTTTAATGGTTTCAATATTCCCTGAGCTCTTGTACTGTAGGTATGGTTTCATCTATTATCTTCTTTAATGTATGGATTATACAAAAAATCACCACTCTACTCCCCTATATGTTTCGATAGTACATTAATATTTTCATCACATTCTTCTTTATTTTTTATTTTATTGGGTGGCCTAGTAAATGTGTGTTTAATCTTTATGCTATTTTTTATGATCCCGTAATCGGGAAATATCGTTCATTTGGGAATAAATACAGGCAATTATGATATGTTAGCGATTGCGAAGTAGAGGATGAATTCGTCCACGCGGACAGATGAGGGTTAAATAATTGGATGAGGTTAGGTCAATTATTGTGTTATTTTGACGTAGGATCATCCATGGATAGATAAAACAAATGTACAGGGGTTTTGCAAAGATTTTGGACGCATTGGAGCCACTTAACGCTTCTCAAGGGAATTTAGTTTCACCTACTGCATTGTTGTCCTTGGTAATGCGCTGCAACTTATTAAGTTGTTTTTAAATACGCATTGAAAGGAATGCGTCGAGAATTTGTTTATTTGAGAAAACTTATCATTCTCTTATCTATTACTACATCCAATCTCTACCAATAAGTTATGCTTATGCTTCGTGTGTGTGAAATCATAATTTATTTGCCTTTATTTCATAATGTATATGCTTTTTTCGTAATATTTACAGCGCATTGCACTGAATAATCCGTAGTTAGCAACATATTTTGGTGTTTCGATTATTCAGCATTTCGACTCACATTATTATTATGTTTGTGCATGGTTATTTTTTCCATTATGAACAATAGATTAATTTTTAAGTTCCAGTACAAGAATACACAAATAATTTAATCAAAAAAATTACCAGAGAATGATAATTTTCCACGATTTAAGCATTTTATCTGCACTTTACTTTGAATAAGGTTTTACAAACAACTGAATAAGTTGCGGAGCGTAAACAAGAACAAAATTGCAGAGAGTGAAACACGATTTCCTGGAGAAGCGATAGTAAGCGTAAATGTGTCTTAAAGCTTATGAAAACCATTGTGCTTCATTATTGTCTGACTGCCAATCTCTCGTTCTCCTGGACGTCCAAACTGGCGCCATGGCGCTTCATCCCCTGTGGTGCATCACGAAGGCTCCTCACGGGGGATGTCCGTGGGAGGATAAGGTGTCACCGCCTGTCGGCGAACGTGCGAATTTCTGCGCTCGACGGCCTCTTGTTTCGAGGCGGCTTCACTTGAAATCAATATGTTAGGGCAGAGAAGAGAAGTAAATGACTCCAAACAGCCAGAGCTGCCTACTACAACCGTTTCACTGGGTTGTATCCGCTCGCATACATACGAAATAATCAATAAAGTCTTCCTCCGATACTTCCATAGGTAGAGACTTTTAACGCATTTAACCTGCTTGAATCATCAGTTTCAACTAGGCCTATTCATTTTCGTATCGCCGATGGTAAAGGTCGTAATTTAATCTTTTACAACTTTATTCACGCTGTGTTCAAATCGCTTGCATTTCCTAGACATTTATCGGCAAATGCGTATTCATGTAGTATGCGGTCCAAGGAAACTCCTCTTCTCTTAAATAGAACGTATTGTATTTCCGTGCTGTTGATAGAAATACGCGATTTTATTCATGCGCTGTTTATAAAAATATGTCTGTTTTATTGCATTGTTTATAGCAACAAAAAATATAACCGACTCTGCATATACTGACTGGCATGCTTGCGAAGGAATTCTACAAAAATATTTAAACCGAAGAAAAAAAACTACCGTGTTCCTCAAAAATATAGTAAAATTGACCTAACATGTTCGCGAATTTCCACCGTGTCATGCATGCGAGGGAGCTACAACATTTTAGCTGTAATAAGATGTGTGAATCGTGGTTTCCGAAGGGCTCATCCCTTAAGGAGAATAAACTCGTCATTCACCTATATTTACATCGATGGACATTACAGCAGCACATATTTGGCTGAGAGATATCGGAGGTTGAAAAAACAAAATGAATTTATTTCCGAAGCATTTGTACGAGACATAAAAACAGTTTTTGGAGGATAATTTTTGTTCAATTAAACACTTTTTAAGTATTGTGATTACAAAACGTTTTATTTGGTTTTGACATACCTATTAAAATATTATGTTTAAAAGAAGTATGTACTTATTCAGATAAAACATTTTTTTCATCAAATATACACTATTATAGGACGCATACAACATTAGTGCCGACAGTTGTAGGCTCATTTGTTAAGACTCGAAACTGTAATGCACCATTCGCATTAATAGCTTTTTGCAATGGCGTTCCATTTCAAGAGTAAGAATTAGTAATGCCTGGTTGGCACCAATCATGGTATTTTTTCTTCCCGGGGTAAACTTGCCATAGTTATCTATCTACAATAATTGTTTTCTGCCATCCGAATGCACGATGTTAACAGAGGTCATGTGATCAATCGTCATCATCTTCAATTGACTGGTAGGTGATGAGAAACAAATACGGTACACGCTAAAGGTAGTAAATGCCCTTCGTCATGGTGATTAAAGACTGGTATGAATGCGGATGGAAATTACTAACGTTATGTACCAAGCTAAGAATCTAGTAAATCGAAAGGAGTAAAAAAACGTTAATTGACCATCCGATGAATGACGCTTTCTGGTCATTCTTCATTTTCTCAATATGTTGCCAGGGCATCTTTGGAGAGTTCGTGCACTTTGACTGCATGATCTCACAAAGGAAATGAATCAACAGGAAATGAAGTTAATAGATTTTGGCGCTACGTTGTGGAACGAAGAGATATGAATAATTTTTAAAACACAGCACAGTTTCACTAAGTTGTATTGCTTTTGATCGCTTTCGACGACGTCATTTTCAAGACGAACAGAAAAATATTAGCTACTGCAAGCCTTTTACAGAAAACCAAAGTGCGAGGGGTGGAAAAAGTTGGTGAAAAATTCAAATGTCCCCAATGTTTATTCACCGTTTTAAAATCCGTCTTCTTCTTTACTAACCCAACCCCCCCTCCTATGTCATAACCACCTAAGCTTGCATCTGTTTCCCTCCCACCCCCTCTCGTTCTTTGGCTTTGTGTAAAAGGCTCGCAATAGATAATATTATTCTGTTCACCTTTAAAATTACGCTTAAGTCGTCGAAATCAGTCGACAGGAATAAAACTTAGTGGAACTGTACTGTGTTTTCAAAATGATTCAACAACAAATGAATGAAATAAATTATCAGCACGTAAATAGTTCATAACAAAGAAAAAAAGGTATTTCATTTTGCAGTTTTGACTCGCAACGAATTTCAGACGGTGTTATGAGGTTCTTTTGGCATGATAATATTTTATATGATCTCGTCCGAAATCAGTCGACAGGAATAAAACTTAGTGGAACTGTACTGTGTTTTCAAAATGATTCAACAACAAATGAATGAAAGAAATTATCAGCACGTAAATAGTTCATAACAAAGAAAAAAAGGTATTTCATTTTGCAGTTTTGACTCGCAACGAATTTCAGACGGTGTTATGAGGTTCTTTTGGCATGATAATATTTTATATGATCTCGTCCGATCAGAAAAGTAAAGCTTTGAAGTTCGTAATGTTATGGTATATTTAAGGATCAAATGACTCGGCTACTTTACCATGGAATCCATGCGTTAGCAGAAAATCCGTACATTATAGGTACTTTAAAATGTTTAATTAAAGATATCTTTATTCGGCCTTTCAAATCCAAGACTTATAATAACCATCATAATTTTTAGGACAGAAAATTTTAAAAAATCTAAGATGATGAAAAAACTAGCCTTGAAGTTAGAAATTCGCCATAATAAAAATTGTTCTTGTGATATAATTAAACTTTCTGGACGATCTGACTTAATGGTGATTCCAACGGTAGCATAAATGAAAGGAAATAGTGGCAGGAACTGAAGAAGGTGCTGGCGATATCACTCTCACTCAGTGATTCAACCCGAAGGTTGGTTTGGATAGTTGAGGGTAGAGCTCACCCCGGACTAAGCCACAGGCGTGTGAATTACAATCAGGGTAGGGGGGCCAGTTCCTTTCCCTGGGCCACCTCGCACTCAGAGGATTTTTTTTCTGAAACAGAAAAAATTATGACTATCGAAGGTTTTTTATAACTATGTTTATGTTGAGCATATTATTTTTGTGGAAATGCTTCTCTATAATTAAATTGATTAAAATAATAAAAAAACTCAACAATGTAGGGACCATCAAGTATGACTTTCCGTTTCATCACCGTCATCATCTGTATCCATTAATTGTGGGATGTAATACGTTTACAAAATTGCTATTGAACAGTCATTAAATTTCAGATGCTGACATTGTTCTTCTTCTAACCAGATATTACTCTGATAAAACACCTTTTCTGTGTATGGAAGGCGAAAATCCCCCATGAAGTGTGTATTCACTTGCATAATTTCTTTTTTGAATTTATGTCATGTACTTGAAAGAAACGAATTGCGGTTTCATCGTAATGAAATCCTTCAATCAAACGAATAAGATTCATTTTGAAATACAATCTTGATAAACAAGAACATAGCAACTTTGATAACTCACGCTACAAGGGCGATTTCAACAGACTCGGGGGGAAGGGTATCATAATAGAACATTACCCCTTTTTCCATTAACGTAACCAATTCTGGCTCATTGCTGTCCTTATTGCTTCCTTATCTCGGCTGAACAAATAAAGTATATTAATTCTCGGTAGCGTTGATTTCTATATCTCGTGAGAGTAATAACACGCACAAAACGACTCATTCCTCTCAGTAATCGAGCCATGTATCCTACAGGGTAGAGGTCTGGCAGCGCTCTTCGTCATATCCGAGTGAAGGAGGATCACTGCGTATGCATATGCAGATAGCAGTCATCATAACTTCCTGCGTTGGTGAGCTGAAAGTTCTTTTTTTTTCAATGCCACGCTCTTCGATCCGAGTGACCTACATAGGACGGAAAGCTGTCAGCAATTTCGATAAGAAGGCCGTCTTCCGGAAACTCAGATGTTAAATCTTAAATTCAATTTCTACCGAACTTGACACTTAAGGTTTTCCTAGACTATCATATTGGGAGTAATAAATCAAGTTTATTTAGTGTATTTTTACATAATCAATCATAAACACTTGCATTTGTATCCTCGTTTACTCAGCTATTGTGAACCACACTGTGAAACTATGAAGTCGCTCTAATGTCAATGCATTTCAAGGCCAAACAACATCATCTTACTCTGCTTGCCAATGCTACATTGAGCTAATAATTTTTTACTATATGATAGATTTACTTCACCTAGTTACTATCAAAGTCCGGAAGTCTCGATGTTCATATCTGGAGGGACCATTCACTTTAAATCCAACTATAATTCAAGAAACACTCAAAGGAAGTGACTCGAATTTTATTTATAAATTGAATTTGTATCTCAGATGAATCCTGTAACGTTAAAACTCATCTTAGAAAACTACCTTAATTTATCTTCTAGAATAAATTATGATATTATTCCCAAGTAAATCTCTTAAATTTAAAAATATTTGCGAGACATCTATGGACATAAGCATACATCACATAGGCTTCAGCCTTTAGATGTAGTATTTTACTCGCCCATGAAGGCTGCTTACAATAGGGAATGTGATTTGTTCATGAAGACTAGAAACTTAGTAAAAATAACCCCTTACGATGGGACCCATATTCCCAACTTCCGACCCAACTTCCGACATCCACATGTTAGGGGTGATTTGTTACAAAATTCATGTAGTAGGTAGTGTCTTTGGAATGACTTAGTACTTTAGTATGTATTTGAATCTTGGTATGTGTTTGGTCAGTTTTTGGTGAACATTTATTGTTAATGTTTTTACACGTTCGTATTTTTGGCAATAGGTTTGTAGTTTCTCTGGAGGTTTTCCAACACACCTTGGTCCATAGACCTTATTTGTAAATGACCTGGTTTAATGTTGATGACTGTGATAAACAGTAAGTTTTGAGTAGCAGGACAACTTTCAGCAGTAATAATTATGAGGATACTTATTCCTTTTTATGTACGATGTATTTTACACGGTATTATTTCCAAGTGAATCACCTAAATATAAAAATATTTCATTTGTAATTTAATGAATAGCTGAGCGTTTAGTTTTGCGTATCTAGACTATTTTCGCATAAATATTTATCTGGATACACATATTTATTACTTTAACATTCACGATATAGGTATCATGTATTTCACAGTGATGTTGAAAACTGTAATGATAAAAATATACGACTATATCAGGTAGTTTTCAGGGACCCTGTTCCGGAGTCGATGTCAGTAGCGTAGCCAGGGGGGGTCCAAAACGTTCTGTTAGAACAAATCTTCTTTATATCTCTTTCTTTCACCTCCTGTAAGTTTATATTTTACCTTTTGTATATATTTATACACATTGCTACGTTCTTGTTCTTTGTCGTGATGTGCCATTTTAGCTCTGTATTTCATAGGATCAGTCAATTTAGCTCTCCTCACCAGTAGCGTAGCTAAGGGGCAAATGCCCTGCCCCCCGCCCCGTGTTCTGGCGCCCCTAAGTCACTAATTCTGTGAATATTTCCACCATTAAGTCCCAAATACCCCGCCAGTCTAAAAATTCTCTGCGCCCCCTGGACCCAAAACCTGGCTACGCCACTGCTCCTCACACTGAATGTATGTGATTGACATTTTGTACTTATATTCATATTGTACTGCTACACACTGTTCCAAAGTGCTTAAAAATCCTAGAGAAATAAATTTTCATTGTTTTTATTAATGGTTGGAGTCCTAACAGCCCCTCAGGGTCCATGTCCAACGCAAGCATTAGCTTCGTATGACTCCCCATTACTGAGTACTGCTCCGCTGTGAATGTTTTTCGAACAACTGCGATTTTTTCGATATGGTTAGTATCTATTCTACAAACAAACGTTCACTCCATTGCTCCATCTTTCAAGAATCGAATGGTAAAAATAGGATTCTTTCATCCGCTGGCATGAAACCTTGGTGATGAAAACCCCAGCAGCCTGAAAACGCCTTATCTGCTTATGATATAGTAATCCACTCTCCATAATTAAATCCAGTGTAATTAGCGTCGAGAGTTATAATGCTGCCACGTCAATCTCTTTAACAATTTGTTTTCCTTTTGGTCTTACAAATAGAATACGTCGTTTGAATGTTGAAATGTAGGCAGGTATTTCTGACTTGGAATGGGCGATGAAAGTGCTCGGAAGGCGGAGAGAGAAAAAAATGAACACGACGATTTTAACGGCTAGAAATTGCAGCTCGAACAGAGACTGGCTTAATTTCATTAAGGCGTGAAAAAGGAAAGAAAAGACAGCAAAACAAAAAGAAAAAAAAACGCAACGGAAAATTTAAAGTACGACTGATGCATCAGAGCGATTGAAATGAACTCTATATATCACTCTGCATATGTGTTTTCATTACAATCTTTCATCAAACAAGGAGTCTCTTTTCTATCACTCCACGTGTAGCAACACGTCATCACTTTCACAACACAATTACAAGCAAAACTATTTACATGCAATCCTTTTCTTTTTATATTTAAGTTACGAATGTACTATTTTGTATCGTAATAATATTATGTCTATATTCCCCCAAAACACACGTACACATTGTAATTTCCTAAAATTGACATAAAAATATAAAATACAGTTTATACAAACATACTATACAAATACAAACATAATAAGGAAAAAATTTATTACAATGAAAGAAAAAAACGAAAAATCCCGTCCCCTATCCGGTTTCTTTTCCACGCCCCTGGAACTAAGGGACCGTTTCACTCTCGATCCGCTTCATGGACCTTCACTGGAGGAGTAGTCTTCAGAGAGTATACACCTCGCCCCAATCGTTGATCTACTTCGAACGGTCTAACCCACTTTTGGGTTAAACCTGCGTGGTATCCTTCCGCCTTGCTGCTCATTGTCAGTGCATGATTGCGTCGCAACACTACTCTCCTGGTTTGAAGATACTCTCCTCTTGAACGTCCAGATTTTCTGCTTGATTCAGTGTTCGGTATCTTTCCCTCTCACGGCTACACTTTTATCATTATTTCTGATCCACACAGAGCTTAATTCTTTAAAAATCACATACTTCCTTTTTTATAGGTTTTATTTTTGTGCTACTTGGCGGAGCGGCACCCTTCCGATCGCTTAATTCCCGAATATATTTACAAACAATCTTATTTCAATTGACCAAAGCAGCCAAGATGGACGTCGTGCGTTCGAATTCACAAGATTGTTCACGAGATTATGTGAGCAAAAATAAAACATTTTAGAATTTTGCTCGCATCATTTTTAATGCGTGGAATTTTTCGCTAAACACGATGCACGAACATCTTCACCGTCTAAATCGGCCTTAAAACAGGTCTCACCAGTTTTATCCACGGAAAAACATTGAGACGAGCTTTCCTATTGGTTCTAAGAATGACGTCACCAAAAATTAAGTTTCCGTGGATTTGATTTAAAAATGTTCTCATACCCGCCTTTCCTCAAACTTCTCTCCACATCCTATTACGTTCTTGAGAAAGCTCCATCGAGTCAGAGAATACGGTTGGTAGCCAATTCTGGTAGCCTATTCGAAGCTACCGCGTTGGTAGCTTCGAGATAGAGAATATCCCCCCTGAAGACGCCCGATTGAAACACGGGCGAAATGGTTGTCATAGAAAACGACTTACGTGGTGGACACCCGAAAATGCAGAGACTGTCATCTCAACGCCGTGGAAACCTACGATGGAACATCAATTTTATCGGTTGCGCATAAAGAGATTACTTTCTACTTGCAAAAGGTTATATTATTATTATTGTTGGATAAATTACTCAAAAATGTAATTGGGGCCGATTAAAACTACTCCAGTAAAAAAATGATCAATTACAAGTTTAATTACATCACTAAAAAGTAATTAACTACAATGGCAAGTATATTACAATGACTTTGCGAGCAATCGCAAACCCTGGGATTTGCACAACATTGAATCCAATGAGGGCGTTATCTTTTTTTTTTTAATCTATGATTTTAATTTTTTCAGTCCCCCGAAGAAAGATCATTCATCATGATGATTTTGAGCATTACTCATGGTTGAGTCCCATATTCCTTATCCCCAAGAGAGAACCAATTAATTAATACATGGGAACTTATCCCAGACTTACTTTTATGTAACTTAAAGCAGAAACGTAGCCTGGATTTCATTTCGTTCTGTCCATGTCATGAGCATTAGCAGATGGGACGGAGAGTTGAAAATCTTTGAAAATCAGGAGCAAACATTTGTTTGTTTTGGAAATCAAGAGTGCAATTGCGACTGGAGTGTAACAGCCGATTTTATTTATTTTTTTCTGGGCCAATTTATAAAAGAATACAATGCCCACGGTTTTTATGTTTTAAAATAGCAAACATATTAATGGAAAAAGTTGCTCAGAATAGAGAGTAAATGAAATCAACATTTTTGTTTTAAAAAACAAGTATAACTTTTCCCTTTGGGGCCATTTATTTAAACACATTCAAAATTTCGGGGGGAATCCGGACTCCCTGGCTACGTCACGTATTATGAGGTAGAAAACCGACATTATCTATATGAACGATTACATACAAATTATCTTGAGATTACCTAAAGTTTACACCAATGTAACGGTTATTTTGGGAGTGGATGAAAAGTAAAATTGCACTTTGAAAAAGTAACCATGCAATTATAACTAGGCAGTGATGGCCCGATTGCTGGCTAAAAGTAATTGGACTCACATACAGTTACTCTGACTGAAATGTAATTGATTACAAGTATCAATTACTTTCCAAAAAAGTAATTTATTACAATTATGTACAAGTAAATTACTTTGTCATTTTCGCCACAAGCTTTGGAATGAAATAATCAGCACTCCAATTTACATTTTTCGTGTTACGTTAATAGCTTAATTTTAATAACCATTCTTTAAATTTTCATTTCAAGTTAACCATTGAATTTGTTGATTAAATTCTTAGCAGCAAGTTTTTCCTGCCATTTGATAGTAACCTTATCATTCTACAATGTAACCCTCATTGTATATTGTGCCCCTACTTTTTACGGCACTTCCTTTATCACTAGATATTATTAGATTATAGAATAAATTCTGAAGTGATGTTTTTGAAATAATGGTTACAATCAATTTTCTCTTAATAAAATAATATTTAATAATCAAACCATTAAATAAACCACTAATAGATCACTGGAACTAATTGTTCACCAAGCCTTGCATCATTGAGTTCAATGGTAATGACAATGTGTACGAAAGTTAACTATTTATTGCCTTTAAAATGTCATCAGATACGACAAACTGTGAATAAAGGTATTCAATCTGAATAAATTACAAGGACAAGCTTACGAGAATTTAAGCAATGAAGTAAGAGTAAGTTGTTATGCATATTGAAGAATCATTATACATAGTCCCTATTACATTACTCTTACTATGATTTAAAGTAGAAGTTTATGCAAATAATGAATAATCTCTGCTGCAAATATTGGCGAACTAAGGAAAGGAAGGTTGGGACTCATAAATTTTGTTAAATGAAAAAATAAGGCTAAAAATTGTTTCGAATTGCAAAACAATTGCATATTGCGTACAGACATAGTCATCTCCGAACAATTGCTTTCTAATTCATAAAAGTTTTTTAGGTAGGGAAACGGAAATCCCTGGTTTCGTTTTCCATGCTCGAAACACGAATATAGAGATATGTATAGTAGAGAGTATAATATAGAGAGTCCTATGTATAGGCCATGGCTCGTAATTATCTCCTCTACTCGTAGATTAACAGCGATCGACGAACTGAAGCCACTTAACCAACCAGCAGTTAATTAAATGAAATCTTCTCGGGAGTGCCCACGAGGTATCAGAGCAAGATGACGAGTGATGACGAGGACGACAAAGGACAATCCAGCAGGGGGTGTGTTCAGAGTGTACTATGCGGTACATGCAATCCAGTTACAATCACAGGAAAGCAGGTTGTATCGGCGATAGCTCGATTCACACGGTGTATTGCTGAGCAGGCACTCGAATTGACGTAATTTCCGCTGGATTCAAATGAATCTCGAACGGACAAAGAATTCGATTGTCGAAATAATTTAGCTATAAAAAAATTATTTGTAAGGTTTTTGAAAAGTAACGACTACTTAAATATAACGATTACTCAAAGTGAATTAGGAGTAGATTACAAGTAAAATTACTTTTTTAAAGCAACGATTACAAGTAAAGAATACCCCAAATGTAATCGTTACCGGTAATCTGATTACTTTTACTCAATTACATGCCATCACTGTAATTAGGTAAGTAATATGCTCTCGTTACCGGTAATCGGATTACTTGTAATCAATTACGTCCCGTCTCTGATCTGATGGGTATGTATACGTAATTCTGTTAGTCAGAGAACTGAAATCCTCTTCCCTCCAGAACCCATCTCGACAATCTTTCCAGCCTCGGAGGTACGACAGGCTCCCTGGGACTACTGCAAATGATTTCACACGTTATGAACGCGCTTAAGCCACGAGGAACTTGAAGGACACCTCCGAAATTAGTGCGAACGCTCTCTATTAGTCTTTGACTCCTCGTGCCACCGTCGCTAACGTGATTATCGCGTCGAGCGTGCCCGTCCAAAGGGCGTGGATAATTTGTCGTGGGGATGTCACATTTCCTTTCGCTGCCATATTTGTCGACTCCATCAGAGCGGGAGCAAAAATGACGGTTTAGCAAACCGTGAGACGACTGCGTGTACGTAGTTTTTAAAAAAAATGTGCTGTCTCAGCGACGCTTCAATTGAATGGCTCGCGAGAAACTTTTAATACCTTTCGAATTCGTAGCGCCAGCTAGTCGGTTATAAAAGGTAGAGAGTAGGGATGGGCCAAAGTGAATATTGCAGTAAACGTGTACCTACACGCTTGTAACGGAGGTACGGTGGGGAAGGGTCGGCTACCTGCTCCACGACGCGTTCAATATGGCTCGGAATTACTTTTCTACGCTGAGACGCTATGTTGGCCATTCTCCTTGTCACGCGCTCGCTTTCCCTTCCATTCCTTTCCCTTACCCGTCCCACACATTTAACCCCCTCTGTTCCGCGCATCTAAAGCTGGGTTCACATGAGGCGGAAAAGGTCGCGGGAACAGAAAAGCGGAAAGCTAATCACAGATGAAGAGTAAAATAAATGAAAAAGATATATAGAATGTATATCATTCTCTGCAACAAAAGTTATATCACAATAGGTCTTTCGTACGTACTAATATTGAACTCACAACAAATTACCGAATGGTAGGAAATGTTTTACATGGCTTAAAACTTTAATTTAAGGCATAAATAGCAAGATTTTGTTGATAAATAAAAGTTAGGATCAGTAAAATACGCCTATAATATGAAAGTAGCAATATACTTTCGTGGAAAACTGTGCGTTGTTTCCGTTGGGATTATTGTATTTTTCCATACTTTCTTTATCTTTGGGAATAAAATTTGACGTTTTGCATCGAATTATTGAAAATATTTAGATATGAGTCCACGTTTTATAATGCCATGGCGTCATAATTGGAACCAATTAATTGATTTACTTCGGTGTGAAATTACTCGACGGGGTCAAAAAGTTAAATGAGTAGAAGGGTGTGGTAGTAAGTAATTCAGGTCATTTGGTATGAATTAAAATTATATGATAAATTACATAACTAAAAGTGCATATAATATGCAGAGAGTTTGTATTTTATAGATTTCTTGGTTCCGAGTAGGGATGGGCAATAGTGTATATTGCAGTAAACGTGTACTCGCTTGTTATTCAGGCGTGTACACGTCTTACCTGTCTCGGCGCATACAATAGTTAAGTCTCTGGCCCCACATTCCGTTCTGCGGTGGGTCTACAGGTATGTACGCCTAGAGTGTTGGGAGTCCCGCACCGCTGCTTGCAGAACAGCAGCCTGCTAAGGTCAAACTGTGTCACAGGGAGTTAGATGTGACTGCAGGCAGTGACAGTAGTCAACGACTGTGATCCACATTCCAGGAAGTACAATGCACACTGATTCATAACGATTCACCTTGACTCAAGTCATGTTAAGTGACTGAGCGGGATTGTGGCGGGAAATCGTGATCGAAGGCGGACGATGTTAACGTGTATTATTTTGCAAGAAAAAGAAAACGTGTACAGTGTACACGTTTGTGCACTGTACACGCCTCCATACGTGTACACGTTTACACGTCCCATCCCTATAGTAGAGAGGCTTGTCGAAAGCCCACGACACAGGTATCTCTGGGAGTTCCTCTCACACGCAGTTGCCTTTGTCAAATATTGTATTGTGTTCATTGAACGTGTTATCGTAAACAATAATCTGCAATTTTCTAGGACAAAGAAGGCGAAGCTGGTCGTTTAAAGCAGGACATGGAAATAGTAGCATAGACAGTATCAATAAAAATAAAACAAAGCAAAGAAGGATAATAGCCACAGCGAAAGAAGCGTTTGTCAATTGGAGGGAGCTGAAGAGATAGAACTTGGGTATCGATGTAAAGAAGAGGCTAGCGAAGAGTTTAATGTGGAGTGTAGCGTTGTATGTTATAACCGTTAAAGTTATATTATTATTATAAAAGGCCACTGAAAGGGCTTTATTTTATTCTCTCATCATCTCCTCTTTTATTTGATCACTTATTTTTTCATCAATTTTCATCGATTTCATCATTTTTTTATTTCTTTCATTTTATTTTTTTGAACAGGCCCTTTATTTTATCATTGCTTCTTCTCGGTGAACGGCGCGGCGGCGGTAAGGTGGAGGGGATGAGCGTCCGGAGGGTCAATTCGAAGGGGCCGGTTACCGCAACCTCATAACCCCCGTTAGCGTCATATGTGTCAATGTGCATGTAACAGGCAGGAGTCAAATACCTGGGTATCACTGTAACTTCAGACATAACGTGGGGGAAACAAATACGAAACATTTGCGGCTCTTCTTTAAAGAAACTAGAATTTATCAAGCGAATAGTAGGAAGGTTCTCTGATGAAAAAGCGAAAGAGAGATGCTACTTTGCTCTGGTTAAGTCTCATCTCGAATACGCCGCTAGCATTTGGGACTCTATACTGAAAGATTTCATTCACGAAGGAAAAAAAATACAAAGGAGATCCGTAAGCAAGGGCGTAACCAAGGAAAGCTCTTGGGGGGGCGATTAGTGTTTGTGCCCCTCCCCTCGGTGACTCTTATCAGTGATGATCGCCACAGTTGTTCCTTGGAAAACGTACCTTTAATAAGGACTTTACCTACAACACGTCAAAACCGATTAGGCGCGATTGGTTTGCATTTATCAAATTTTGAATGTAGGATATTAAAATTGAGCTTATTCTCAATCGTTGATCGCTGGGGGGGGGGCGATCGCCCCTATTACGCCCTTGGTAAGCTTAGTTAAAAACTGCTACGAGCGTACAGAAGGCATCACACAGCTGATGGAAGGACTAGATTGGGAACCGTCTCGAAGGATACACGCTAGGCTTGCATTCCTTGAAAAACTCCGGTAAAGCGAGTTTCAGTAAAACAACGGAGATTATTATTTTTATCCCCACGCTGTATCCAAGCCCGGATTTAAGGTGGCTGCCGCCCCTAGGCAATATTCTTAGAACCGCCCCCCCCCTTTAGTACTATGTATACATTTTATTCCTCTTGACTCGTTACTGATAAAATTATTCTAGTTGAAAATAATTATTATCTTATTTGGTCGCAACAAATTTAGAAAGCAGACGATGCATGTCGAGCCTGCCGAGAAAAGTAAGGCCGTTTTACACGAGGCACTTTGTCGCACAATCTGATGTATGTATGGATGTGTATCGAAAATTTCGTCGGGTAAAGCGGTGAATTACTTGAATGAATGCGCAAATGCATAAACGAGAGATGAGAAAATAGCCCCTGCTCTAATTCCGTGCTCGCAATTTCTGTACATCAAATTGTGCATCGTACAAAACGGTCAAGAAGAACATGAAAGGCTGCAGGCTTTTGAGATGTAGGTGTGGAGGAGAATGGATGAAGTGCGGTGGACGGAAAGAAAGACAAACAAGGAAGTGCTTGGTATGGTGGGTGCGGGAAATTCTGGAGATGATTAGGAGGAGGCAGAGTAGGGGGTTGGAACAGGAAATGAGGGTAGAAGGGTTGTTGAAGGACAGGGGGGAGGATGCTGGGTACATGGGTGCACATTCCCCCCCCCCCAGGCTAAATGACTCATCCTCTCATTCACAAAATTTGTTTAATCTCCCCCGCCCCCGCCCCCCTCACAAGTGTAATTTTTATGACGCAATTTGCGTCATTACCCCCGTTGTGTACACCACTGATTGAGTCAGCGGAGATGAGGAAAGAAGAGATTACGTTTTATGGACGGGATGAAAAGTTTTAGGGCATGTGCTATGAAGAAAGAAAACTCGTAGAATGAGGTCCGCGCCTGAAAAAATCTTGGGGATTTTTTAGCGTGGAAACCTACCTTAACCGACAGTGGCGTACTTCGGGGGTGGAAAGAGGTGGCAGTTGTCACCCCGGAATTCTCCAACCCAGTATTTTGCCACCCCAGAATTTGGAAGAAAAAATCTCAATAATTTACAAAAAATTGGAAAATACAATGCTACATGCACGGAACTTTATTGATTCTTCATTTATCATGCCTAATTTAGGAGGACCCCCCGTCCACCTTAGGCCTTGCCAACCCAGTTAAAAAGCTGAAATAACGCCCATGTTAACCGGTTGATTATCCTAATAGTAACCATCTGCGAAGCGAATGGCACTGTCAGGCCCTATTTCGCCATGTGAGTTTTCCCAAGCAGAAATAAGGAAGGAAACCCAGCGCCACCCGTGGGAAGGAATCGAACTATAAACAGTAACGGAAAATATTTCATAAAGGTAATGTTTACTTGGTTAGCAACCGACAAGTGCGTCGATATTGGCATCAATTTCACAAACATTTCTCGTGAATTAGCTTACGAACGGCTAAGTTTTCTGTTTACGGGAACAGCAGCTGTATCTTGCGGTCGGATATTTAATCCGGAGCATGGAGGCAAATATCTTTTGGTCACATACAAATGCCGATTGGAAGATGGCTTTGTTTCTTGAGTTCCTCGTATCATGGAAAGCCACGGTAAGCTTTATCGTTCACTCTAGAACTTTTGTGGTAGAACTGTACGAGCGATGGTTGTCCAACCTTGGGGTTGCTACTATGCATCTTATGATCGATGCCATGAATTGATGATTGACGACACACGTTGCCTCAATGAGGAAGGACGGATCGTCAGAGTGAAACTCAATGACAGCTCTCGTGAAAGCTTATGTGCAGAAGGCTACTTCACGGAAGCAAGTCGGTGGAAGGGGTAATGAGATGATGTAAAGTGGAAGAGTGTAAGTCTCAGTCTGTATAAGTCTGATTTGCCATAAATCTATAATTTATCCTTTATAATGATGGGTAGATTCAGACTAATGAAAAATATTCTAGGGTACTCATTTAACTTAAGTGACCGGTATTCAAGGCCCAGTGGCAGATTAAGGGGGATTAACGGGGTGCCACCTCCCTTTATTACTGGTACAATAGGAAAAATGGTGGTCATAAGGAATTAAATGCCTCTTATACCCCCGGAAAGTAATAACCCACCCTCCCAAAGAACGACCTTAATGAATAGTCCGCTGCACATCTGCCATGAGCTTTCGCGAGGGCTGTACATTTGTATTTATTTCGGGATGCAGACAACTTTAAGTTCCTCACCTGGTGGCTACTTAGTGTGCTGTGGTTCTAATGTGACTTGACACAGGATTCCCTTTGCTTCAAGCACACCAAATCAAATAGTTGATCGGTTGTGGAGGTTACCAAGGTCTGGGGTAATTTGCGTCATTAAGAATAGGTAGGTAGAGTCAAACACTTTTCTTCATTTTCCAGCCTGTTAGGAGTTCATGAGGATTCTGAAGGTAGAACCAATTAGATATTCATTTCATCTTGTCAAATCTCCGGTGATCAAGACAACCATCACTGTTGGTAGATGCCTTTACTAAGGAGTCCCTTGCCTCAAAGATTCTCCCTCATCCCATCACATGGTTGGCTTGGACAACATGGTTGGCTTGGAGACAGGCTCATTGTTAGACATTCTTAAAAGCTTAGGCATTGTAATTGTGTGACCAATAAACATATCAACTGTGAATATATGCAGCTTAATCATCATCTCCAAGGAGATGAAATAGAATTTGGCTAACAATAAGAAGAGCCTACATCTTTTGCTAAAATTAAATCATGGACACATAAAGATGTTGATCTAAGCACCATTATTCTCCCTGCTGCCAGCTTTCATCAGGAATAAAGAATTTATTTGTAAGTGGAGATGAAATCATATCAAAACAGGCAGTTTGTGAAATTTAAAATAAGGTATTTTCATTGTAAAATGTGTTTCCTGTTATCATTGACGTAGTACTCACACAAAAGACAGGGAATTTAGTTTTATCCCAACATGCATCTCTTGAACTGACTGAAGCAACAAATTAAGAGATACACTGTTGAACTGAGAGACATAAAAATTCCTTCCTCCCATGCATTAAATGACCACTATGAAAACAGAGTAAGACACCGAGACTCTCCCTCTAAATGCATTTCACTTTTCGTTCTTTCCCTCGTCCAATTCCTTTTCTCTATTTCTGCACCCCTTCATGGCTGATGCCCCTACACCATCTATTGAACAATCTCAAGGTAGTGTATAAATGACTATATCATGTGAAGCTGTTAATAAAACGGCTTATTTTTGTCATACAACCTAGTGCCTGATATAATAATATTTTGAAAGTTCTCGGTCATCAAATGATCAGTATGCATGTAGCAATTTCCCCAGGACATAATCCATAAGAAATGTGAGGCCACAATCAAGTAGTTGAGAAAGGGTTTTTAGTGTTACACTGAGTGAGGAGTAAAGTACGCTCGAGGAGTTAGAACTAGTATCCTTCAATGGTTATTACATTTTAAACCTTTCATCATGACGTGAAAACTGATGCAACAGCGATTATAGCTTTAAAAAATATTTTTTAAAGGGGTAATTTATATTTTTTGGAGCATCATCTCTTTATGGCCATATAGTTTATCCATTGCTGGTTGACTTATAAAATGGGAGGCAGAAAGGTGATGTTTAAATTAAGAATTGTAAAGGAATTAAAGCTTTTAACTAATAAGGTAAGAGTGATTGGCTGTAGAATACCACTTTTCTGATTTATGACTCCTGATGATAATGATTCATATCTTTAAAAAAAAACATTTAAATCTACTGCTGTAACTTTTGGAATGTCAAAGTTGAACCTTAATAAATTTTCCTATTGATGACATTGCACAAATGATGTGGTATGCAGTCACGTGCACGGGTGCAAAGATATACAATAAATATGGTGAAATTCATCATGAAAAAATCATTTGACTTGACTGGGAGTCGAACCCAGTTCTCCCATCAGGGGTGTTTGCCAGTTACTGTATTTCCCAGCCCATAAGACGCACTTTTTTTTACTCCAAAATGTGCTCGAAAATCACCCTGCGTCTTATGGGCCAAGGGTATAACTTTGTCCTCTAAGACAAAAGCTGATTTACTGGGAAAGATACATACTACTATATATTTTTTCCAGTATCAGGCATAGAAAATGGTTGCTTTTGTGACAAATGCTGATAATAACACTGTTTTGAGCCAATAGAAAGCAATCGAGGGTTAATATTTCCTTGACAATACTTCCTAAAAAAACTCCCAAATAAATCATATTTTTCGTAAATTCTAATCTGATTATTATCACAGTGCATCTTACAGGCCAGGAAATACGGTACCTAATTGGCCAAATCAAGTGAAAAATTAAGCTAAAAGCTAATATATATCTAGACCAGGAGTACGTAACACAAAATATTTTTGTCATGAACATCGAAGTGGCCAATTATTAATGAAAGGGTGTTGAATTCTAATTTCACGCCTGATTGTCGTTCCTCTAGTTATGAAAGTTGCATGTTGTAAATTTCATGATATGCCTGATTTCTCTCTTCATATTCACAACCATTGACAGCAAAGAAAACTAGCCTAATTACGCAAGGGCTGAGGTGAATTAAAAAATATCCACTATCAGAACATTACATTGCATGGGTCACATCTTACAAGTTTCAGGTGTTGGATATTAAACCACCACATTGCAACTGTCTATTCAACAAAAAAATTCCAAAAAGAGAGATATGCAACCATGCTGATATTAAAATATATTAAAATTCCTTCTTCCAAGTTCCACACCTGAAATTTGTGATCAGGAAGTTTAACTTTTAAAAATAATGAGACAACATAATGTTATCACTTAGTGCTTTCCAACAATCTCCATTTCAAACCTCAATGTCCAAGCACTTACTCCTAACATTACAATTCTTTTATGATAATGCAGCTCAACACTATGAATCTTTCTTTTCACTCCAGGGAGATAGTTGGAGCTCATTCGGGAGTGAGTCTAGAATGTAAGATATTGGCTGACATCACAGCAGGGACAAAGGCGCTGTCATCATTTTACAAGTTAGTCGCTACCTAATATGTGATCTATTATTCCGGGAACATAATTTGCAGATATTATTTTTTTTTCAAGTTTCCCAATGCATATGCTGTAAGCTGTCTTCATTAACATTTCAGCTAGTACTTTCCATGCACTTGATATGACAGCAGTCATGTTTGGTTTGTTTTTGAGGCACTTTGGCATCTAATAACCCCTGCATCCACTTAACTTCCTATTTTCAACATCCCCAACAAGTTTGAACTTCACTGTGGGCATAGTTTCATAAGGATTGTTAATACATAACATGATCTATATAATGGAAAAAGATGCAAAATAAATGTTCCATTTCTCCAAAAGATGTATTAGTTTAAAATATTTAACACATTTTAGTTTCTTGCTTTGAATTATATGAGATAGGAAGCAGAGCCAAGAAAAAATTAACAAATAATGCTAAATTTAAATGGATGGTTGCATTTTTTTGCCTATTTAAAAATTGTGATTTTTAACCAATTAACTGAGTAGTAATAAATGAAATATTTTAAATATATAGGCTTCGATTTTATGTTAAATTCAATTTATATTTTAAATTATTTATAAGAACTATCCGTCACATTCAACCCTAGTATGGATGGGTTTTATTTGTAGATACTATACCAAGATCTAATGGCCAGTAGTCATATTAGCCAGGTTGTAATGCCAGTGGTGTACCAAACAGGTGGTGGGGCTGGCCCCCATCAGAGGTGCCATCACGGAGGGGGTGGGGTGGGAATTCCCCCCACCCCAAGAAAGGATAATGTCGAAGTCAACAAGCTCATCCACATAACCAATTAGAAAAATATAGAACGTAAAATAATAACAATAAAGAATGAGATACAAATAGGGGGTGCCACCCCTACAATTTTTCCAGAGGCACCAGAAACCCTAGGTACACCACTCTATGGGGTGCGTATTTATGTAATGAACTGGTGTTGATGGCTTTGTGTGAACCTCGGAATGAGATGCTGATTAGGTAGTTATTTTCTTGAAATTTGCAAATTAGTCCCAAAAACACTTTAAAAATTGTTTATGCTTGCAGTGGTAACTTTTATAGCCTAAATTTTGAACTAAAATTATGGTGTGACTTCAATTCATGTCGATGAATAATTTGAAAGCAATTTTTATCCATTAATTATTTCCTTACACGAGGGACAGTAAAAACTGATCAATGCCTTAATTGGAAACTGACATCTCTTGTTTTTTTTTGGTATTTAATCGAAACCTAACACTACCAGCCAATGAAAAGTGATTTTAGAAAGCTAGGCATACTCCATACCGTCTTTACCATAAGGGATCACGGGGCCCGAGCCCAGGGCCGCCGACCTCACGGGGGCCCAGAAATGCCGATAAATTTGCTTAGACAAAGAAAAGCTCAATTTTTTTCTGTTTTCAAGTAGATACCTACATAACAATCATAAATACATATTATTTGGTGAAACAAAGTAACTGCACCATTAGCATAATAAATATAAAATAACAACAGAAAAATATTTTTTCTTGTCATTCCCTTTTTTACTTTCCAACGGGGCCCCCAATTTTGGTGTGCCCAGGGGCCCCAGCATGTCCTAAGACAGCCCTGGACACACTGCCTACATTTCTCTTGTGTGGGAAATGGAATGACCAGGTATGGTTTAGGAAATTATCATTTCAAAATGTTTCAGAAAAGGGGTGTGGCAGCATGTATAGTACATGACCAATTAATCTATTAATACACTATGTATGTGCATTAAAATCACCTGATTCTTCATTCTTCACTAAGAATCTCAAGTTCTTCACAACTGGTAGCTAAATAAATAAAAAATGCATCCCATATGAATTGGGTAGAACCTTTTATTTTCAATAAAATTCATTATCAATTGAAAAAACAGGCACAGAGTATCATCTACTAAGACCTCTATAGCCAGCGAGTAGAATTTTGGTTAAGGTCAGAGTAAAAAAACAGGTTTCCACATTGCAACAGGGGTCTACAGTACACAACTGTCCCACAGGGAAAAGATCTCAATGGAAATCTTCCCACAAGATTACAATTCATCCACATTCCTTTCTGAGTCACAATTTTCATTGTTGCATTTCTTACTTTAATATTTACAATCGCATCAAGAGTTCAAAACTGAAATACTTTTAAAAATTCTCGTGGGAAGTTGCTCCCATAAGCATTCCCTTATCCCAAGTTGCATTTTCCTTTCTGTACTGCATGCCAATCATTTTAAATATCCAAGGATGAAGGCATTACAAAAAAAAGCCTCAATCACACATTTCCTTAGATTTTCATAAATAATACAATACATCATCTGGACTTTCTCCCGACAATTCATTATTGCTTGGGAGATCAGTCATTCTAAGGCCCAGATGACCCTTAACGACACTCCTGGAGCAGATATAAAATAAAAAGAATAATAGATGGGATTTATAAATATCTTTGGGGATTTATTGTAGGCAAGGGAAATCAGCATAGGAAGTGGAAAATGTTTGAAATGCATCTACCAAATGATGCTATCCCGACAAAATTAAAAAAAAAAAGATTAGCCCCTGCATTCTTGAATGGTAATCCAAATAAAAGGGTCAAGGAATGCTCTTTAAAGTAGGCAGTGATGATTTTATGAAGCTCACAGCCTGCTCCTTCCTGATGCTGCTCGTTTTCTCAGATAAACTAAGCACCTTAAATGATTCCAACGCCTAAAGAGTCAAAATTAATTAATTTTCGATGGAAATGAGGGACTTCTACATATTCTGATGCAAAATATATAAGTACAGTTGGAACTTGTGCAAATCATAGTTATTCCGTGCTTCAATAAATATTATGAAGGCTTAGATCATAAAAAAATGAATCTTAAGACTACTGAAGTAGTCAACTTAAAAATTCATGTAATCAGTAATTGAGATGTATATTTTGTCTAAGACCTGAGCATTGCCTGATGAACGTGACCTGATCACTTCCAAGGAATAATTTCTCTTCCACAGCAAAAATGAACAAACTTATTGCTTCACTCTGCACAAGGCTGGAGATCTGTAGCAAAATACACATTCACTTAGTAATAGCTTCCAGCAACGCACCAGCAAGTAATCCTTGTATTTGTCATTGTGATTTGACTACCTCAAGCAAACACCGTATCCACACTAAATTGAGCTTAAAACAAATACTTGATACGCAAGATTATCACGGGAATCAAATTACACAACGCAGAGATGAAAAACTTGGCGTCTCCTAAGTAAGGTAACCAACCTATGCACAGCCATTTTTATGGGTATTAGCCTTAAAACTTTTTAAGTAACTACAAAAATCAGAATTGAGTGCCTTCAAGGAGACCACATCCATCTTGTGTTCTTTCAAAAATTAAATGAAAATACCAAAAGGTAAAATAAGAGATGTCCGACAGTACATAACCTTCACACAATTGCATGAAAATAACTGAAAACATTGAATAAAAAACATCAACCTTGCATGAGCTTCCCTAAATACACAAATGGCAGGCATGCATAGAAAAATGTAGAAAAATATTTATGAAAATGAGAGGCCCTAGAAAAGTTATTCCTTTCCATAATCATCATTCATCACAAAATGGAAATCGTTTTATCATCAATCTCACTGAACCAGTAGCGGTCAAATAAATGATTTATCAAGAGCGAGAAAAAGCCATGGCAACAAGCTTACTTACGAAGAAAATTTACGGCAGATTTTAGCCAAAAAGAATGCCTATTTTAAAGACTAGTCCAAGAGTCATTGATAAAAGTGAAGTGGCCATGATAAAAAAAGCCAATTATTTTCAACCACAACTTTGCGAACAAAATTATTTCAAAGCTACACATTTGCAATCATTAACAAATTCACAATGGTAAAATTGACAAAAGGAAAGGGCCATAGTCATTCCAGTGATATAAAACTGTCAAGGAGGAAAAAAATGCCCTAGTTTGGAATGTGATAACAGAGGGAAATTTGTCAAAATCTGAAAAGGATTACATTAATCCAAATATTACTGAAGATGGTCAGTATTTGACCTGAGAAGATAAAACAATTAACAGTGAATACAAAAGCTGAATACAAGCCATTTAAAATCAAATGGCCTTAAGTCAGTCGGTCATCAGATGGTGTTTCAAGATCATTTCCATTTAAGACTGGCAAGAAGCCACAGAGGTACTTCACAAACAAATAATGATGGACTTAACATTGATGCCAAAAAATGGCACCAAATGTGTTACAATGCAATAAAAGAACTCAAAAAATCATAAAAACTAGAACATTCACACGTCAAGAAAAATGGGTACAAAATTTTCACCACAACTCGTGGAACACTTAGCATTAACATTGGATTTCAAGAAAAAATCAAACAATTTACATAAGGAAACATCTTGCGTGGCCTTCAGTATTTTAGGGATAGTGTACTCACATTTGACTCATTCAATGAATGCAGGGCTTTAAATAGAATGGTAAACTTTCAAACAATTGCATAGTAATCTTGACACATTCAAACAACTTGCCTCCCTGGAAATCAAATACAGGCTTTTCTGATGAAAACAAAGGGATACTGCACCGCTAGTCTTAGTAAGAATCTGTAGGCAATACTGAAGTTCAATTCTTCTAAGAGGGATAAGGAAAGAGACAATTTTCTAATGTTTAGTTATTCAATTTGTACGCTTTGAAGTACTCATGTGCTTGTGTGCCCATGAAACTGTTGGTGTTACTCAAAGAGGCTTCGTCTTGCTGTACACATGGCATTAAAAAAATCTTCCCATGAAGTTCCACTTCCTTGTGCTCTTCCGGGCCATGTAATTTTCCTACATTGACTGAGTACCAGTTATACTCTGTACAACCCGTTGTCCCCACCATGCTTCTAGGTCAAATGCTTTAAAATCTGCCGATCAAAAACGAGAATGTCAGTATAAGTAAAGGTGCATGCATCAACAAGGATTTAGGTAAACCAAAACAGTTCCATTTAAAAGTTAAGTGATTGAGGGCATGATGATTATTGACCTTAAATCCTCAAATCAGACTAACAATAAGAACTGGGCTAATAGCGTAAAATTTTAAAAAAACGCTCATGCTGCAAGTCCCCTGAGTGCCAATAAGATTTCATGTGTCTTATTCTACAAGAGGAGACGCTCAATTGTAAATAATAAACGGAAACAATGTAGTACCTTTAAGTTGCGGATTGGTTTCCCGAGGTTGATAGTAGGAGACTGAAGGCATCCCTAGAATGAAACAGATAATTAGGAAGTTAGCATGGTCAATAACACGATATGAGAATTCAAGACATAGTGCTCCCTCGGATATACCTTTACTACTATTGGATCCATTTTGTCCGACATCTGCTTCTCTAGAAACTTTGTTCCATGCTGTGAAGTAAATAATATTCTGTTAGAACACATACTTACTAGATTACTTAAAAAAAGATGCTGTCGCAGATAAGGGTAACACTCACATTCATAAATATACTTGATTAATTCTTCATGTTGAGGGCTAACATTCTCTTGCTGCATTCTTTGACTACTCAGTCTTTTCCCGTTTATTGATTGTAACTGGGGTTTCGGATAACTGCAAATAAACATGAATAAACGACACAAGACATAAACAAGGACCTAATGGTCACGAATGACAAGCAATAATTTCGCCCACAAATAGTGTTCGCACACCTTATGCAAAATGAATCTACTGCCAAAGACCACACTTTACCTCATTTCAGCTAGAATATCTTCCTATTGAAGATACGAAGGGGTTCAGCGGGTAACAGACTATTCCCAGTTGTCTCCAAGCTAATGATCTTTGCAAAGCCATAAAACTGCGGCAACAAGAGTTATCTTTGATATAAAAAGTACTTTGGATGTATAAACAGGAACTTCTTTCAGAATAAAGTACATGAACTCAGTCAATGGACTTGTTTACTTCAACACCCACAAGGTGTTTATTTTTTCCTCAACGCAGGCTGTCATACGCTTAGTACAGCAACCTGCAAAGGCTGCAAAGTATCATGGGAATTTTGCGCGGTGGTTGTTTCCGCATGACCTTGAAATTAAGAGACATTTCTCTAAATGAAATTGACTATCTTTAATATTTCAATAAGAAAAAATATTTCTACATAAATATTTGAAGTAAAACAGTTTTAAAGGAAAATCACGATAATAAAGTAGAAGCAGAACAAAGTTTCCAGATTTCCCTTCTCTTTTCAAGGAGCACTGCTGGTGTAGTGGTATCATGCAAGATTCCCATTCTTGCGACCCGGGTTCGATTCCCGGGCAGTGCACATTTTTTATCCCTTTTTTTGTGATTAGACTTGTGTGGTTTCTTTCTGTTTTTCTCCTCTTTTTTGTGATTTTACTTGCGTGTGATTTCTTTGCTGTTTTGAGATGAAAAAATTTATTCCTGGAGCTCTTCTAAAGAAATGGCATAATAATTTTATTAGACTTGAGGATAAGTGAACATTTGACATTTTTGGGTTTTTTTTAATTAAACTGAAACGAGAGATACACCATCAATAGGAAATTGTGATTTTTTTATGCGCCATTAATGACAAAAATATAAAGGAAATCATTGATCACCACTTCAGAACACATCGTTTTTCGATCCTTCTCCCTAATTCCTTCTTGTCCAGGTCCAGTGTCCTAACATCAGAATTAGAATTAAAGAACTTTATTGGCCCTGTAGGTCTTGGTACAGACATAAGGCAAGTCAGTTAATTAACAAAACACATGTACATCCCCTTGCCTTACACCCTTGCTGTGGCACAAAGAGTAATAGGTACACAGAAATATTTGCCCAGAAATGATTTGAGCTCTTCAGAATGAAAATGGCTTTTTTGGTTTTACGTAGAAGATGGGCATCAAAATGGAGCTGGCAGAACAATTTAGTTAATTTGATAATGTGGGCTGATGTACAATGGGAGAAAAAATTAGTGTGTTAAAAGGAGAATTGCATTTTTAAAATAAGGATTCATGTTTTTTTTTGAAGAAGTAATGCCAAATTGCCAACTGAATACAAAAGGAAATAAACTCATGTCAGATTTTTGGTTATCTACATGATTGTCTATGTGGTGTGGCATTTTTTAAGCATTTTTAAGCTTTTTTTGGCCACGTGCTCTCCCTTTGGACATGCTTCCCCTTGGTGGACTATTTACCACTCTGGACTTGCTCAAGACACATCCGACATTCAAAATAACGGCATCATGCCAACAACACCAACAATGCCTATGACCAAAATTTTCAGAGAATACGTCCTGCCAGCGACTTCTTCTTGCCAGCAACTTCCGTGAAAAAGACTTCAGCTGTGACTTTGACCATGACCTTTGCTTTGCCAGGTCAGCTATCGTTTCTATAGTTGCTAGTATTTACTCCTCGGGGCTACAGCCCTTGTAGGCGCTTGGCCTCTCCGATAATGTTAGTCCAGCCTTCAAGATCTTCTGCATGCATTCCCCATCTTCTTATTCTCCTCTTTCTCAGATCATCCTCTGCATCATCCAACCATCTTTTCCGAGGTCTCTCACAATCTTCTGCCACATGGATGTCCTAGGTTTATCTTTTTGACCAGTCTATCTTTAGGGATTTTCTCAACATTCCCTAACCACCTTTACTTAACTCAGTGTTTCAACCCGAAGGTTGGTTTTGATGGGTGAAAGTAGAGCTCACCCATACCCGTACTAAGCCATTGGCGTGTTAAATTCACACATTCAGGTTAGGGTTGCTAGTTCCTTTCCCTGGGCCAATTGCACTTTTCCACGATGTTCTGACAAGCAGATAGTCGCACCACGAGGATTTTCGGAGGGGGTATCCAGAGAGCCTTCACCCGGACTTAAACCCAGAGCCCTCCGGTCAGTAGCCTAGTGCTCTTACCTACTACGCCACCACAATCCCCTCCCCCTTTACCCATCACCCCTCATTTCTGAGACTTTATTAGGATGATTGTAGAGTTCTTCTGTATTCCACTGTCCCCCTTCCTTTGCTGCTCCAAAAATCTTTTTCAGTATTTCCGATCATTTCAGAAACTCTTCTTCTGCAGTGGTCACGGTCCCTGTTTCTGAGGCATACATAACCACATGTCTTATCACTGTTCAATAAACCTTTACTTTCAAGTTCCGACTAAGGTTATGTGACTTGAGCATCTTCAACAAGGCTCAATAAGCCCTATTGCCTGCTGCAGGCAATTTCCGCCGGAAGGGGCCGCGGCCCCTCCCTGTGGAAAATTTATATTTATTTATTGTTTTTGCAGGATTAAATTAATATTTTAGAAACAAATTTAGAAAATTATCATTCACCTAAGATGTTCCAAAAATGTACTCCTGAGACCTCAAATTTACTAAACTTTCTGGGAGAGGGCTCCTCGGACCCCCCCCCCTTCTTAAACCTATGTCTCGGCCCCCCTGGAAAATATTGTATTGACGCTCATGGTCACAAGCCCTGATTAATTTTGAATTATCTGGTGGGGTTTCCTTCTATTTTGACTTTACAGATTGTATTATTTGTGGTTATTTGTATCAATCTGATTAATTTGGTTGGGAATTTCATGCTCACCATAGTCAGATCAGTGGCAGATTAAGGGGGGCTTCCCCCCCATAATTCCTGATAAAACAAGAAAAATGGTGGTCATAATTGGTATTCCATTCCATACCCCTGCAAAGTAGCAATCTGCCCACCCCCCAAAACAACGACCATAATCCGCCACTGAGTCTGATACAGCATCTATCTCGTTGCACTGTTGTATGCTTGCCGATAATCCACAAACAATTGGTTCACATCCACATTATATTCATAGCACTTTTCCATTATCTGTCTAGTATGAATAGACAGTCATTGATCTACCTTGTCTAAAACCACATTGGTAGTCTCTAAGAATCTGCTCCACCGATGGGTTAAGCCTCCTAGCCAAGATTTAGGCAAAGACCTTATAGACCACACTTAACAGAGCTATGCCGCTGTAGCTTTCACAGTTGGCTTTATCCTTCTTATGAATTGGGCAAATAGTAGCCAGACTCCACTCCTCAGATTCCCATTCCCTATCAGTTTGTGAATGAGAACTGTGAGCCGTTCCCCGCCATATTTAATCATCTTTGCTGAAATATTATCACTTCCTGGTGTCTCATTATTTCAGAGATTTTAGTTTCCAGTTGTTGGATGTAGTTACCAGAGTAAGGAGAAATGGGAGCTTCGTGGTATGGCTGAAAATGACTCAAAGGCTGACCCCATATTCCACAGGCGGAGACAGAAACCAGTGGCGTACGTTTACCTGAATTCGTTTTTGTTTGTTTACCTGAACTAGCATTTAGAATTTAGCTTATTGGGATGAAAAATATAGTTGAATTGTCTTCACGAAAAGAGAATGTTAATTTAATTATTGTTTTAGTGAATAATAATCTAAATATCATTTTATGATGATGCACATAAATATCAATGAAACCTCCCCCAGAAGTCAATCCTGCATACGCCACTGACAGAAACCAGTTCCCAATGCTTCAAAAGAAGACTTCCACCCATCTTTAGATGGAGTGTAAGTCTTCAATTCACTCATAGCAGTTTTTTTATTCAGCATGCAGCTTTCCTACTTATTTTATTTACTTCGCAAACCTTAACTACAACAAAATTTTTTTGGTCTATTTTATTTCAACTATGTACTAGGTAATATACATCTTGATATATCATTTTTCTGTTTCCTCAACCAAATTTTCTCCAGTATTATTCTGCTGATGAACTTCATTTGTCTTACACTCCATCCACAATGCTTTCACCATCCCTGAGCGTAAACATCTCTACATTTCAACTCTCAAGTCATGGCCAGGGGCAAGCGACGAGGAAATTCATCCTTTTTGGAAATGAAAAGTATAACTTAGTTTTTCCACAGATTTATTAAAACCTGATGATGATGAGCTTTGTCGAAACCTAGGTCGTTTTGTTTTAATAAATCTGTGGAAATACTAAGTTATACTTTTTATGTACAACGATAAGCAAATTCCACAAAGTCACGCCCGAGACAACAGAGTTCATCCTTTTTGTTGGCCAGAGTCACTATTGGATGTCTTTATCTTTTGAGTTCAGTGAAGCTAAGATTGGTCATCTTCTTTGTCTATTGAATTGTTAATACATTGTACTCTCATTTCAACATTTAAGTTAGCTTAATGTTGTCACAAAAGCTTAAGAGATTAGTTAAAGTTTATTGCACAGGCAATTAAGCAGATTCTTACGCCTCTTATATTGAAGAGAGTTTTTGACAGCTTTAAAAAATCTATTTTGTAGTAACTTCTTCCAAATTGCATCCCTAAAATAAGAGGGTCTGTCTATTACCCTCAAAGTTTTGAGGGCAAGTTCTATGATATTATGATCAGCACAATAATGAGGACTTATTTTTTGTTTACGGGAGAATGAAGCATAACACTTTTTGGATAACAAGCAAGTCTTAAAGCTCAAAATATGTTTCCAGTTGACAGAGAATCGACACTGAAAATCATAGTAGTCTTCAAAGTTCATTTAATCGTCCAGTTATTTCTTTAACCCAACTTACTGGTTGAACACGAAATGAAAATGCATATTAAAAACAATATTTTATTGTTTTCCCACAAGCACTAACCAAATGTACAATAATATGGAAGACATTTGATTTTAAAATGCATCAATTCACAATCATGGAAGTTTACATGAATACCACAGACTTACAAGCAGATAACTACAATGATACAATGTCATACATAATGAACAATCACAGACTTTACAATCAGAAAAATGTGACCCAACACTATGGAATAAAAATTTGTGACAATTAGGCAAAATTTAACATAAACTGATAAGCTGAAAATTTCAATTTTCAAGTTGTGCATGAATGAAATGCCGTGCCCAAGCCAATAGGTACATTTCAAATGGAAGATCAGATTTGATATGCATAAGGATGGATATATACAGCAGAACTTTAAACTTTCTGCTCAATAGTGTTTTAGCACCTTTTAAAATGTCGAGTACATGTATTTCTTTTGTGCTGCTTAAAAATATATTCACTCTGGACTACAAAATGGGATGGCCTCTAATAATAATGGCTCTCAAATATATGAATCAATATAAGAGTAGAATTTAAAAAGGCCAGTAATAACACTCACATGATTAAAAATATGCACGCCATCAACTTTATATACAAAGTACAACTCAGCTCATCAATTTTACAGAAAAAATATAGAATCATTCCTATATTTAAAGATTATTAATACGCCTGTGCTATTTTCTTCAATCATCACACAGTTTGTTTCACAGACACAGTCATTGAACTCTGCATTTAGACAAAAGTCAAACCTCAGAAATAGGTAAATGCAACCTTTTGAGATGCCAAGGTTAGATGTTTAATTGATTATTTTTTCCGTATTCTATTCAAGCATGTGGCAATCTCAACTTTTACCAACAACAATTACCTCACAACATTTTATGTCTTGTTCTAAAATATTTACTCTCAAAACAACAATGAATACACTTTTTTTAAAATCAGTTTTCATGACAAAATCACATAAAACAGAAATATTAATCAGTTGAAGTAGCCAGCTTTCATTAACTGAGAATGAAATAAATATTTTGCCGAATTAAAAGATTTTGAAGCTCATTTGTAGGCATCAAAATGATATTCTTTGTTTTCCATAATCCAATTGGGTGAAACTTGTATTTTCTAAAAGGGAAAGTTATAGAACTTCAAATGAACTGTTTGCTACTTACTTAATTCTAAATTAAGAATGACATCAAAATAACCCTGATGTGTGTAATTCATAAAAACCTGAGCTCATATTAGGTAGGTTTAAACTTTTTTCAATCATTTTTTTCACTTATTATAAAGCTCAGTAAATCCATTAGCTCCTCAAGGGATAGAAGCTGAAAATTTAAGAGCTTAAATATTGAGAAATTTATCATTAATGCATATAAATTGACCGGAATGAAAAATGTAATACATAATCCAAAGTACAATATTGAAAATTTTCAGGAGAAAAGACCCTGCTTATACATATTAAACGTGGGACCTCTGTTTATGTTTGACTAAAAGTAATTACCTTAATATATTACGTACACAAATACGCCCTTAAAACAATCACTTAATTCACTATAAGAGGAAATACAGTATCATATATTTTGATTTCATCAACGCATTTATTTAAAATCAGAAATCCTGCAACAATGTGAGTCATTGATGGACGTATAACACTTCTGGAAGACTTAAAATCATCACAACGTTGCCAACATGCACAAATAGTCCATAATTTCAGATAAATGAAAGATTAAACTAAAGTATATGATAAACCCTGCATAACTAACATTTAACAGCTTTCCGAAACTAAATTAACTAGTTGACAAATGTTACGTGCACAAAATTACACTTAAGTTAAAAGCAGTTCTTACATCAATTTGCTCAGGAAAAACCTGGGTATTTTCTAGAAGTCATTCTATTAACAGAGTAAACCCTGATGATCCATTACGTCGCCATGAGCTACTGAAGTCGAATAAATTGCTAACCACTGTGACAATACATACAGCAAAGCACACGGAAGAACTAATTAACCGGCTATTGTACAACCTAATGCAAGTAGCGAGAGCTCATGAAACTTCATCAAAATTTTAACTTATACCTTACTTGAATTATCACATCTGTATGTAAATTCAATTGTCGGAATCTTTTCAAAATCATGTCTTTTAAATAAGCAAAGAATTAGCATAGCATTATTTTATAGAGTAAAGCAACCCAGAGCCTCAGAATGGAAACAACTTAGTTCACAACATTTTATATAAAATACCATTTAAATAATAAAATTTTGCGTCAAAACAGCTTATGATATTTATAACGAGCATGAAGGAGTGTATCTCATCAATGGGAAAACGTATCTCAGCAAAACCTTAAAAAATATTTGAACTAAATTATATTATCTCACAAAGAGTTCTGGGATAAAATTATTGAACATACACATCATGTATAATTTTACAAATAAGGTACTTGAAAGGCAGTAAAACTTTCACAACATAAAAATTATTCTGCCGTACTAGAAATATTTTCTCGTTATGACAACTGATTATGCAGTACGTACGTGTTATGAATATGAACTCATAATTAATATACAGCTGAGTTATAAGAATATCTACAATTAAATGAAACAAATAAAATATCGGCATCGATACCAAAAATCGTTTGAGCTCTACAAGAATTATAATCACTATCATCCACAGGATGGATTATAATACTGTATGTACACTTGTACCATGCTCCATTGTTCATGAAAATTATCACCAAAAATCAGGTTCTCTTACGCAAGGATAGCTGCCAACCATCCTTATATTCCTGAACATGTCCCCATGTTTCACACAATTCTAGATTGTCTGGAAGAAATTCAAAAATATCCAGAATTTTGGTCCGTGAAATTTGAAACCTCCCAATCCTAATTGCTGATAAAATTGGTAAGCCATGCTATAGATGCAGTAGATAGTTAGCTGGTCAGAAGGTAAGAAAACACTCTCCTGGGGAAGTCAAATATCGCAGGTTTGTGATGTGTAGTGAAGTGAAGTGCGATGTGCCATAGTGCTCATGTGTGAAGGCTACACTAGTGTGCATGCATGGAGGTTCGAAAGGAGTGCGCCGACCAGTGACTCCAGTCTCTCCCCTCTCACCAGTCAGTCAAGTCTCATCCCTTCGGTGCGACTGTTGTACGTCGAGTTACTCCAAGTCTGTTTGCCGGTGTAGTTTTCTCGTTCTTGTATTTTTCCATCAAGAATAAATGTCTTGAAAACCGGAACTTAAAATTCTTTCATTCCTAACATAATAGTTTGAAACGTGTGTCGGGCTTGGATGTTTTTTTTCTCAAAATTGAGGTGCATGGGCAAATAGTGCAACACAAACTTCCAGGAGTAGGAGTGTCTGAAATGTACTTTTCCCAGGAAATCCGTGCACCGGAAAGTTAAAAAAAGCTAGTTATTATGAAGATGTAAGGTATGGTAGGTCCGTAAAATGTATCAAATATGCACTTCCAGCTCATTTAAATACAAATCATCATCATTGCCAACAACTCAAGTCTTTCAAAAGATAGCTATGTAAGTTTCTCATTTGCAAGTGTTTGTTTATAGTATTGAGTAGTCTTTTAACCAAATCAAAATGTATTTTTTCATATGTCAACAACTGATGTGTCCTATGCATTCAATGTCATTTCTCTGGGACACGAAATTTTAATATTTTTAGTATTTTTTTCCCTCATCCCACTGATGTATTTTTTTAAACCTACACCTGGTTTAGCCAAGCTCTGGGTTAATTTATCAATAATTTTCTTTTAATTCCACTTGTTTAGAATGGTAGTTTTATGCAGTTAATAAATTATGTATTGGTATATTCCAAAATCCAGAATATTTTTTATAAAATGTTTTTAATAATCCCAGGGGTTTGATTATTAGAGGTACCTATTATTGAAACTGATTTTTGTTTCCAAAAGTGTTTTATTTCCATGGCTAGAGGTTATATTATTATTGCAACTATTATGGTATGGTGTTTCCGAGAACTGCATCCTCAAAAATTACTCAATTTTTGATCCTAGTGTCCTCATTTCAAGAGGAATAGGCAACCCAAGGTTCTATAGGCTGTGCCTGTTTGGCCAGACAGACAGCACACACCCTCCCCCACCTTAAGGAGGGGAAGCTATGTTCTTGTAAAACAGGATGAGCATCTCGCGTCAGAGCAACTAAACTTCGTATTAAAATTCTCTTAAGTTTGGTGCTGGCTGCCTGTTCTATGCCGGTAGCTTGGCTCTCAAATGGATGCATGGCACAATCCAGTATACTTGATCATGAGTGGAAAGAAACATTGTTCTCCATCTACATTGACATCTCATTCCAACCTCTACCAATTCCCAACACAATCACAATGCATGGGGACAAATTTATTCCGTGATTTTCACGGTAAATATTACAGTGCACATCTGAAATGAGGCCATGTGGTACATGCATACATACAGTAATGGAGAGATGCATTGCAATTGTACTCCCCTTTCCTCTAAGAAAGGAAAATAAAGGAGGTAACACATCAAGCCAATACAACGCATTTGTCGTACGACCTGAAGCAACTGAATAGGAATTTTTAAGAATGGTTCATATGATCATGGTTCACGATATATGTTTTCATGTTTCATTACTTGAACAACTGAGAGAACAACACCACAATTCCAAACAGGGGAACTTTCATTCATTATTGCAATAAGGGTGACTCCTGAGACTCCATAAATAAATTCAATCCAGCTAAGAACATCGATCAAGCCAGCTAGTACATTGCTATAATTGATTCATTTTGGACAGTACCAAATAATTGGCTTTAAAATTTTTATGGTAGCAATACCATTAATTTCTAAAAAGTTTCATTCTTCATGAAGGGATATCAAGTGTTAATGTGAAGAAATTCTTTGGGGTAGAGATGTATGCATAAAAAACATCCAATGTCAAATACATGGCAAGCTCAGAGTTTGACATGATTTCTGAGGATATTTTACAATGACAAAGTGTTTTTCAAGAAAGCTCACTATCACATTTCACCATTAATATATCAGGATTTCACAAGGAACAAGTCAATATTAATATTTATTCCAACCATTGTTTGATAAATTCTTTTGTTTACTTTGGTCGTTAAAATAATCAGAAAACATACGAAAGTTGAAAATGCTGATTATAAATCTCACAACAATTGCTTTGGAAATTTTCATTGAAATATTGGTTATACAAAGGTAATGGAAGGCTGAAGTATGCAGCAAGATGGAACTATTAAGGGTCGTAAAAATTATTTTATCTTAGCTATTATGCTTTGAAGAGAAATGGGTCTCTGAAATTTCATTGAGTGCTCAGAATATGTAGTTAGTGCCATGAAATCAGTAACTTTTTTCCTGAGACTGTCTCGACTTCCTGTCATTTTTGAATTGATAACAAGATTTATTTTTTTCTGGTTTAGAAAGTTTTGTGATTAAATGGATAGCTCTCTAAAAATTGTTGTCCTTGAGAAATTTGATTGAGCAATTTAAATTCCATTTCAGATTAAACAATTCCGGTATTTTTGTATGCACAGCAAAGTGTACAAATATTGGTTTCTTAAAACAGAAAATAATTCATAATTTTAATAAATTATGACTGCCAGTTTCTGTAGCCATAACTATATTACAACAAAGGCTTTAAATTCATATGGTAGATGCAATTTTCTGTGATCAAGCTCCTCATTTTGAAGTAACAGATTTGAATTGGTTTATGTGGCAAGCCATAGCATTAACTGAACAACAAATTATTAGAAGAGTTCATCGATGAAAAACAAGATTCTTATATATGGACATACCTCAATGAACAAAGTAATCATTAAGTATTTAGTTAGATAAAAGGTGAATTAATTCATTTAAAGTTAATGAAATGTCTCAACAAGTTGATGCTTTCCAAACATTACCTTAAGAAACTGCCAAATTCGATTCCACAGATAGTACCATTTTTAACTACATCTCTTCTCTCATTTTTTCATAATCTCAGAAATGTCTAGCAGTTCCATTACAAGAGATGGATAAAAAAATAACTTTCTCTCCACGGGTAATTTTTAATGTGTTTATATTAAAAATATTTTATGGATATTCATTCACATTCATATCTTAATATTCTATTATTAAAAGCCTGAGTAAATATTTCTTAGGAAGGTGACATTTCTCCACAGCAACAAAATGCTGCAAATGTTCAATGTCAAAATGAATCAATTGTAAATTAAAAATGCAATTATCTCAGTCGGATCCCAGGAGTCACTCCTATTATCTCATTAAGTTAAACAAAAACATGCAATCGCTTTAATTGCATGAACTGAAAATTTCTTTTCTACAATTATTTATAAATAAAACTAGTGTTCCACAGTCAAGATTTAACTCAAAGTGTTGTATTCAGTTAAATGATCAATCTTATTAAATAATTTTACCCATATCATCGGTCGTACGATATATATTTGAGCAAGATTGATATAGTTTTGGAATGTGTCATCAGTTTTAGCTTTAATACACATTATTTGGTTACTTCTAACGAAGAAGTTATAGGTAACCAGGTAGACGATTCACAGAATCCTTGATTGCATATTTACAAAGATATATGGGTGATTTTTGCTCGGGCACTTTCTTGTGACAATTTATGCTTTAATCTTCAACACCATTTCATTTCCTATTAAACCTTCTGCAACTTTTTGGGCAATAAACTCCAGCTTGTCACTCATCTTAAAATGATCACCATTTACCAGCAATAAAGAATAACTGTTGTATATTGTTGATAAATGGTAACATTTATGGTTGAAAGAAGCCATATTGTAATACTACTCAGGTAAAAATATCTCTTTTGCATCTTTGAGTCTTAATTGTTTTTCATTCTAATTTTTCTTAACGCACTCCTCAGGAACCGATATTCACCCACTTTTGTGGCTCATTTTCAAACTGTTTTCAACTCAACCATATTTGAGTTTTTTGCAACTAATTTTCAGGTCAAATATCTCTTTTGAAACAGATTTTAAACAGAAAATCCAGATCAACAGCAGAAAATGAGTTGCAAAAGAAATTTTTTACCCAAGTTCTCATTGTCAGTATTGATTGGTCCCTGTATAAAAAATATGCATACAATGGGCCTCCATTCAGTTTTGTTTACATTATATTTGCTATGACATTTTTCACAGAAATGAACCAATAATTAACTTTCTTAAAGAATTGTGCAGATCACTTGATACTCAAACGTTTTAGTCAAATTTTTTGGCAAATATTTTGACTGTGGAACACCAGTTTGACATACCTCAGAGATTTTTGCACTGCTTAATTAGAGAACAAGCAATTCAACCACCTTTCAGATATTCTGTGAGCACAAATACTGCATGCAAATGATCACATAGCATGAGTTCCGGTAGATGGCTCCATCACTCAAAAGTTCTTTTCAGCTGACAGAATTAAAATAGAAAATATTCAATACGAGATATATACAAGAACAGTACGTATATCAAAGAATTTTAAACTAACAACAACACAAGGGAAATGCCACTGATACAGCAAAACCTGCCAGAGGCTATTCCATGAATACCAACATCATTTCTCATTCATGATAAAAATATTTTTGATTTCTTTTGATTGTAACAGGTGGTACTTTCTTCAAAATTCCCCATTTTCACACGAGTAACCATCAAAGTGCTAGATGAGAACACATACTTGAAGACATTCATGAAGAAGACTTAACATCACCATCAATACACAATGTTAATTAATGTGTGTCCTTCCTAACAGCTGTCATCGAACACTAATCCCAACAATATTTTTCCAAAGTTCAGGTTTCATTGTCAAGGTTCTATTTTACAGCAATGATTGTCCATCATCTTGACCCATAAACATCCACTGAAGTTGTAACCACATGGAATGCTTTCCACCTTCTCTGAACAACATTGTAGACAAGTTCTTCAATTTGCCTTTCAAAACTTAGCTACACCTCATGACTTTTAAAATGAATTATCAACACCTGGATTACTTCAATGTATCACTCACTAGTAATGCCATTAGTTAATAGATTACTGCCTTGGAATGTTGGCACAACCTTCATTCTTATACCACTCACACTTCTTTCCTTAACCGCACTCCGAAAATATATGTTAAATAACAAATTAGCATTTGAAATTGTCAATAATATCATAATCAAATGGAATTTAATTTAGAATTAGAGGCATAATGACATGTATTGTTGAACACAAGCATTTTTCTTAAATCAAAATTTTCCAGCTAACTTTAAGGTATGGACATATGACTCTTATCACCATGTCATTCTAATTTCTACAAAGCCAAAAACCTATCAGGATCTTCATTTTTAATGCTACATTCACTTTAAATTCAGGTAAAAAATGTAGGCATTTTTCAATTCCTGGTCTAATGCTTTTGTTGATACATACTTGGCTTCAAAAAGAGACAAATTAGCAGAATATCAAGCCTATGTGTGAATATTTTGCCTCCATAAATTATGAGATAAAAATTTATTTAGTAGAGGTAATACGTGAATTTAGAGGATACTGGCACCATCCACAGTTTTATGGAGTCACCCGCAAGTGGACACAAGTGCAAATTTCCACTGAAGGGAAAATCATTCTGCTTCAGCCACTTAAGCTACTGAGGCATCCTTGGATTTTTGAGTGCTTTAAAAGAACAAGAAGTTTAAAACTACATGCCGATGTGATGTCACAGAAGCAGTCGTGTGTGCTTAGCTACCACCCATGAGGTTATAGCCGAACATAGAACACAATGAGCTGTTTACTCTTTTGACGTTGGCAAAATATCAAGGGATCTGGGTTTGAGTTGTGGTCAAGGAGAATGATTTTTCCTCTGTGGAATTTTAAACCGAAGTACTTGAGTTAACGTGCTTCAGTGGCTAAGGTCATTTTGCAATTACTGCCTGCCACTTGTTGACAGGTTCAACAGCATCCAGGACAATTATGAGGATCACCCTATAAAATTAGAGTCGAGCCTAATCATGAATAACTTCAGTAATCAACCGAGAATTGGAGCTTCTATTTTGGCAAGCCATTGGTCAATAAAGATAGATTTCCTTGGTTTAAAAAACGACCACAAGATACCTAATACTGAAATACACATGTTCGGTAACTAAATTGTTATATATCATCACTATAACAGTGTATATCTAAGGAGAAGTAATGCGAGCAGATGAATGGAAGTGGCATTTATAAGAACTTTTGATAGTAGTACATGATTTGTATTTATTTCAAGTGGTAAAATCAAGGAATCTCTTTGGAAGTATGATTTTTGAACCACCTCAGTCCACTCTGATAAAGACTAAATTATTTAGCGAAATAAAAGCTGCAACTGTGTCTAAATATGAAAGGGATGAGCGCAGTTTTCAGAGTAGTAGCACCATTTCACTATAGCATAGTAGGTCAAGATGAGATTCTAAAATCTATGTACTGTCATTAATTCATGAAGGCATCAAGTTGTCCCTAATATAGCAGAGATTTCAATCAATCAACTAACCTTTCCTATTAATGGGAGTTATCAAGATTTTTTGATGTAGTGGCAGTAAAAGATGATACATTTCTGTCCATCTCATAACCACATAATATTCACATCATTACAATCAACATGTTTGCAGCTGAAGATAAAACTGATACTAAAACATTTCCAAAGCCAAAAACATAGATGATGTTAAGTCTTATCCATGATAAAAAGGAAGGCAGGTACACTGGTTTCAGAACAGATAAATACTTAAATAACATAATATAAACAGGAGCATTTGATTTGTACATATCAATCAAAGGAAAAAATTTTTTGAATTCATGATTATTGAAAAATGATTGAATCTCGGTGTTAACGAGAGTATTTATTTTACCCAGCATTCGAATTCCTTTGACCATTTAATCCTGCATGAAGGTGCTGCCTTTCAATAATCCTGCCTCTTGATCCAGCACAGGATATTGACCCATGCAAACGCACATGTGCCCACGTAAATGACCCTTGCAGCAGGGGGGACCCACAGAAAATTCAGGGCTTGAGCAGGGAGCCAGAAGACGCAGCTGGTCTGAAAAAGATAATACGTTTGCTATGAAATATACATATGCAATAAAGTCTCTTCATGGTAAACTGAAGGGAGTCAAAATTTGCCATTCCTCTTAGCCAAATTTCTCTTTAATGCTCTTGCTGCTAAGTCTTAAAGTCAATTACTTTCACGGAATTCCAAGCATTTTGGCACTTTTTCATTATCAAAAGAAAAACATGATACATACAAACAAAAATCACACCTACATGCCTGTAAAGATTAAGTATTTATTTATACAATTAACCCAAAAACTATTTTATTTTAAAAAATTGAAAAATCAAGTTCTTAAAAATGAATTGTCAACTAAAATTATTGTTCGATTTTAGGGATACCAGGACTGGCCAAGTTATTCCCTTTATGGAGTAACTTACAAGTGCATATACGTAATAATAATAATAATCTTTATTTGCCTAGAGAGAGAGATTTGCAGAATTCCACAGAAGAAAAATTTTTCTAGTCCCAGTCACGCCGATTGATTTTTCCTCTGTGGAATTCCACACTTATGTACTCTTGTGGGTGACTCCAAAAAGGTAATATGTATGTACTGTAGCTAGTCACAGCATTATCAAAATTTGTCAAAAATAGCGAACACCTCATTATGTTTAATGCTTGGCTTTAAGCTTTCAGACTGTGGCACTAAGCTCATGCTTAGGACTGTTTTATAACATTGTATGTCTGGCAGTCTTGAACATCTCGTTTTGTTTAAGCCCACAAAGATCCACCGGGTTTTCTTTGGTTTTCAAGCACCCAAATGAATAACTGGGTACCTGAACGATTACATGAGTACTCAGATGAATACATGAATACCTAGATGAATACCTGGGCGACAACTCGAGTGCCGCAGTGAAGACTAGAATACCTGGGTGAATACCACTGAATACAAATACCCGGGTGGGTAACTGAGTACCTCGATGAATACATGAGTCTGGATGAAAATAGCTGTTCTCATTTGACTACTTAGGTACCCTTAACTCTCGCGTGATTTCTCTCGGCATCAGTGCCCCGAGTACTCAATGAGTCCTGAAGGAACTAGATGAATGCCCAAGTTTTTGGGGTGGCCATTTGACCACCTCGATCAAATTGAGGAGTGGATGCTCATAAACAAACATTCTAAACCGAAGATTCCCCCACTCCCTTGGGTTTGCTCGCCTGACATAAGATAGCAGGCAAATGAATATTCGCTTTTCATTCCGGAGAAATTAGTGGATGGCCAGAGAGCTCATTTTGTTCAATCTCAATAAGACTAATGGCAAATATGGCATAATAAAACAAGAATTCGCTTTGAATTAGCTTGAGGGAATATAGTGTTCATATGAGTAAATAATCATATTAATTCCAGACTGACAAATCTGGCATTGCCTAAAAATGATTAGGAGGAATTTTAGTTCTTTTATCAATTTTGTATTACATATGTATTTGGTGGGGAGGATAATCAGTATCATAGCCACAATGATTTAGTTTTTAAAGGAAATTATACATTTGTATGAGTTATAACGGAAACACAGACGCTATAATCTTGATGGCTGGTGGTGAGGGAGATACATAATTTCATTCATTCTCTTCACCTCACTCGATCGCAATCATTTCATTCCACTGAATAAAGATTGTTAATTTGAAATGTCAATTGGCATGAGCCACATTCTTCAGAGGGTTTTGAATCATGTCAATTGGTGGGATTTGCAGGGAGAGCATTAAAGAATTTTCATATTATTTAGTCTTTTGTTCAAATTATAGTTTGCTGTGGTTTTGATGAGATGATTTCTGCATTTTCGGGTATTCTTCTGCATTTTCGGGTATTCACCTCATTAATTGTTTCTGCTGACAATTTTACCTGCATTACAACAGGCGAGAAAACCAACACAGAGCATGCCTAAAAATGTAGGAACCTGGTCTATTTTTGTTTAACTGCTTCCATCCTATGCCCGTAATATTGCGTGCAAAATATTCCACCGAAAAAACATTTGCCCGTATACATATGTTCATGTCTGTTTATTTCTTTCCTTTATTTTTTTGCCGCGTATTTACGCATGGGTGCTGTCCATAAATTGTGTCACACAAGTTTGGACCAAAGTTGACCCCCTCCCCAGTCACAGTTACTCACAAATGGTGTCACCCCCCCCCCTTTTAATGTCGTCACAAAAATGAACAAAACTTCTACTACCCTCCACAGTCTGAGTAAAAATAAGACATAATATGCAGTGGAAGTGTGGATGCCACACGAAGCATAGCCCCTCCCTCCCCCTTTCACACATTGTCACAAGGTGGTGACCCCCCCAATCATGTGGACGTCATATATAGGCAGCCTCATGGGTTCAACTTCTGTGAAGTTTGCTTACTTGGTGACCCTTACATTGTACTCTTCCTCTGCTCCTTGGATTTTTTTGGCACTCTTAGTCTTCATGTTTTGATAGACCATGAGGTAATCAAAACCAGTTTCCGAATTAGCAAGAGTCACATTGTGACTTGAATTTGTACTGGAGGTTGCAGTATTTATAGAATTTTTTTCGTGCATTATATTTATGACTTACTTCATTTTACACTCTAAGTTACTACTTTTTTGTGCTCCTGCGTGTTATACTAGGCAATTACATTGTATTCTTTTTGCGCTCTGTTCATATTTTGATAGCCCGCGAGTGTATCAAAATCAGTTCTCTCTCTATAGAGCAAGTGTTACGTTGTGTACTGCCCTTGTGCTCTGCTCTGTTCATATTTTGATAGCCCGCAAGTGTATCAAAATCAGTTCTCTCTCCATAGAGCAAGTGTTACATTGTGTGCTGCCCTTGTGCTCTGCTGTTTATATTTTGATAGCCCGCGAGTATATCAAAATCAGTCCTCTCTCTATATAGAAAGTGTTACGCTGTGTACATGCTGCTCTTGTGCTGGTAAGTTGAGGTAATTATAGACTTTTTCTCTTTCATTATATTTGTGACTAACTTCATTTTACACTAAGATTTACTTTTTTATATATTATTTTGCTCCCGCGCATTTTACAAGGATCTTACATTGTACTCAATTTGCACTCTGGTTACATTGGGCACTACCTGTTTTCATATTTCAATAGTCCAAGAGTGAATCAAAATCAGCTCTCTGGCTACATAGTAAGTGTCACGTTGTGAACTGCTCATTTGCCTGGAAGTCAAGTTACTGTATTTTCCGGCTTATAAGACTAGTTTTGGCTGCATATTTTGGAAAAAATATGTGAATAAATATGGCCGTATTAGACGCAGAATTATTATCAATGGCAAAAAATGCATTTTATAAGCCGGAAAATACGTTAGTTATAGATTTTTTGTTTCCTTTTTTGAATGACTATCTTCATTTTACACTAAGAGTTACTATTTTTTAGAAATTATTTGCTCCCGCATACTTCAGTAAGTTTTTAAAATTTTATGTATTGTATGCCTATTAAAGCAATGGATACAGACAGTGATTGGGAATTGGAAGAAAGCATTACAAGAAGTTAATCTTCGATTTCAGAAGATAGTAGTTCAGAGAGTGCAGACGAGAAAACCTTGCTGCTAGAGTCATGTGTCTGGTGCAAATTGCACACAAATGGGGAAATTCCTTCTGCCCCTCCAACGTTTCCATTCACTGGTGTGTCCTCAGTAAATGCTAGTTTCGATCCCGACGGTGATATTTTACAATATTTCAACATTTTCTTTGATGAAACTTTGTTAGATATATTAACAAGAGATACAAATCTATACGCAGTTCAGTGCCTGCAATCAGAGGGGGGCACGCACCACCAAGCAAGAAGCAATAATTGGCATCCCACAACAGAAACTATTTTGGACTAAGAGACCAAGTTTAGAAACTCCCTTCTTTTCTAAGATTATGTATTACTGTAGATTTGTTATGACAAAGAAGTACCTTCACTTCGACGATAATACATCCTACAATCCTGAAACACATCCGCAACAAAAATAAAATAAAATATGGCCAGTTTTTAACTATTTGAATCAAAAATTTAAATCTGTATGCATTCCTGATAGAGTTGTTACGATCGACGAAAGTCTAATGCTCTACAAAGGGCGACTTGGATGGAGACAATACATTCCCCTGAAAAGAGCCTGATTCGGAATAAAATCATTTCTTCTATGCGAATCTAAGTCCGGTTATATATGGTCATCAATCATCTACACTGGGAAAGGAATGATACCTAGGGAAGAGTTGGAAAAACTTCCTGTGTCCACCCAAGTTGTCCTCTCTCTAATGCGACCATTACTAGACAAAGGTTATTGTCTCACAATGGACAATTCATATACATCTCCACAACTGGCCGATATACTCCTTTTACGAACAACGGATATGTCTGGGACTGTGAAAATCACAAGAAAGGAAATGCCACCAGAATTGAAGAATGGAAAACTAAAAAAGGAGAAATGAAGGCATATCAGAGGGGAAAGGTAGCTGTTATGTGCTGGAGAGACAAGAAAGATGTGACAACATTGTCAACTATCCACAATGCTGCCACGGTTAATGTTTGCAAGAGAGGAGGAATGACGAAGAAACCACAAGCTGTAGTTGATCACAATTGCACAATGGGTGGCGTGGACAAAGTAGATCAGCATATGTCACACTACCCAATCCCAAGAAAACGTAGGAAAAAATATAAGATGTTTTTCCACCTACTAGAGCAAGCATTGTGGAATTCGTACGTATTGAACACCAAATAAGGAGGAAAAAAGTCACCATTAGAATATAGAATTTCAGTCGTGGAGAGGATGATTGAAAAGTACCACTCTCCAGAATTCTCTCCAAAAGGCGGGAGACCCAGCGCATCGAAAAATCCACTTCGTCTGATTGAACGCCATTTTCCTGAAATGATACCCGTAACTAGAAAAAAAAACAAACCCTGCAAGGCAATGTGTCGTATGTAGCATGAAAGGAGATGACAAAGGGAAGAAAGTGAGGAGAGAAAGTCGATATTTGTACAAGTTGTGATGTAGGTCTCTGTGCGGATCCATGTTTTCGTATATACCACACAAAAGAAAAATTTTAAGTTGTCATTTTAAAAATATTTTAACTTTGTACCATTTTTATATTTTTACAATTTAAAATTGTTTTTGACTTTCACATATGTATATCACTGTAGTTAGAACTACAAACTTTAAAAAATGCAAAATAAAAAATTTTTTCAACTTTTAATTGTTATAAACAATTATATTTAGGTATACATATTATAAACCATAAGAACTTACAAGTGTCCTCTTTTATCTTAAGAGACCAAATACATTAATATATGTGTATGTATACTAAAATGTATTTTATTAAATAATTTGTGAAAAATAAATATTATGTTATAAAACAGCATCCCGCATCAACCATTTATTTTTTGACATTAAAATGTTTTCTCCATAAAATACGTAAAATTAGATTAAAATACTCCAATTAAAAATACCTGATTACTTTTGGCCAAAAAAAATTTTTTTATGTGACCCTGAAGCGGTTAATGAAGAAAACCATACTAAATTACAGTTTCATTAAACTCTGTGGTTGCATTAATACGTATGCTATATTTATTCTAAAATTAATTTTTAATCAAAACTAGTTACCATTTTAAGTACAAAAGTGCTAAAGAACCCTACAATGCCTCATGCCATCCTATTTACAGGAAGCTAAATATTCTCCCCATTCCTTGCATATACATTCTATCATAGAGTAAGGTTACTCTGTGATTCTATCTACTGTCATGTACACCCATAGTAACCTATCATCTTTTTCTAAAAACCAAGACATTCACCATCACTTCATGAGAAGCCGTAATGACTTACATGTAACATATGCCAGGACCACTAAATGTTTACACGGTTTGCAGAGGATGAGACTTCAATTATATAATCATCTGCCCATTCCCATAAAATCCATGAGTGTTGATGCTTTTAAAAGACAACTGAAAGCTCTTCTAAGAGAAAAGCTCTACTACGATGTCAATGAATTTATGGCAGATCCCTTGTAAGTTAACCAACTTTTATTGACCACTGATGAATTAATATTTATAGTGCTGTGCAATAATAACTTTTTTGTAGTGTTGTCCCTTTTATGCATAGTTTACTACTTTCATTGATTCCTGATGTGCCTGATATCGTGTGCGAACTTTAGAACTCGATCTACTGGGCAAATAAATATTATCATTATTATTACAGCTTCTTTTGATATCTCTCCATAAGCAAAATTTTAATTTATCTTGACCAAGCTACTCTAGCTTCTTTAGACTTCAAAAAGTTTCCCTTCTTCTACCCTTGCAACTATAATTAGAGTACTAGCTAGCTTTGGTGATACATTTCAATTTTGGCTAATTCCTGGTTAGCTCAATTTTAATATATTTCTTCAAAGTTAAAATGACATCATACATTACTATTACATACAGATGGGAGATTATGTAAGGGAGAATGATAATAGGCAGGTGTCCAATAAATCCTGTTACATACATAAATTTTTTAGATCAACTGAAATAAATTAGCCAGTCAAGCAAAGAACTTCAGTCAGTGTTCTGTATATCAAAGAGTGAGCGGGAAAGGTTTGAGTTGATGATTACTGGTAAAAAGATGAATCCTACATGAGGTTTCTAAAAGTAGAAAGGCTGGGATTACTACAAAGATGAGAGTGCCTGTACTACATTAGGAGTGACAGCTAACATATCAATGGAGTATCTTGAACGTGAATTAGTTAACACTAAAGTGCATGTGCTATTTCCTGGGACTTAAACCCTCACCTGGTGTTTTTGGACCACCAAGTTAGAATTTTTTGAATTTATTTCAAGTTGAGTTTAGATATATGTACTATTATAGCTATTTCTGAACAAATGAATTTCTCCTTATAACATCATACAACCAACTAATTTCAATGTTATGCATAATAATTTACTAATAGCCATAGTCAAAAGTATTTCTTTATTATTTAAGGATACTTATGTTGGAGTAAAAGATACACAGTTGCAAGTACTTGAGGGTCAAGTAGTATGCACATATTGCCACAAATTGCATGGGCTAGGGAAGCATTAAAACATAGACAAGAAATGATGATAGGGAACAGAGCAATAGTCAACTTTTTGAAACCTAGCAATCAAAGGGAGCTTTCCACATCAAGGTTTTTAAGTTAGCACAAATCAAAACATATCAAAGCACTTAAGCTCAAACGAACTATGATGACTGGAACAATGTGCATCTTTGTAGCATGGTAGCACTCTCTAGGAACATACATTTACATATTAACACTAGTGAGCAACCACTGGACATGTGGCAGGGGGTGTTAGAAACACCAGCGATGAAAGGGTAGGGAAGAGGGTAAAGGAGGGGGGAGAGGACAGAGGTGAATCGTATGCTGATGATGTGTCTTATGTTAGCATCACTCTGCTTTTGTTATAATCACTAATGGTGAGAGGAAAGCAGGAATTTTTGTACCCATCAGTTTGACAGTGTACCCGTCTTATTTTGTCACTCTCATCAGTTCTAGAGATATAGGGCTCAAAATAATACCCTCCATTTCATAATGAAACTCGCCAGACTTGAATTTCTCAAGTACATATTCCAAGCCTATCATGTAGCCAAAGAGTCTAACAGCTCCCAAAGTAGTCCTTCCATGATCTGTATGATACTTTCTGTTTGCTTGTAGCTGTTTTTAACGAAGTGTCCATCTTTCCTTCGTATTTCATTTTATTTCATGAACTAAATCTTTCGGTGCAGAGTCTTTAATGTTCATGATAAAACCTAGTTATTTTAATCCAGCACCACAAATGTTTGTGTGTTTCCTTGCACTAGGTCTGAAGTTACTGTGTTTCCCAGGTATTTGACTTCATTTCACTCCTTTATATTTATCCCTCCCACTTTATAGATAAGGTGTTATCACGATTTCTTCTGTAAGAAGTGTATTTAGGGCATTTAGCTGGAGGAAGTTTGAGCCCCCACTCAATACACCATGAGCAAATTTGTTAAGGTCCGATGCCAGAACTTTTAAGTCTAGAGTTTATGTAGCTTATACAAATAAGAAACGACAGGGGACTGGTTACTCTTCTTTGTGGGATGTAATCTGAACCATTTCATAACCAATGCTGTCAGTAACTACTTTTTGTTTGTGGTCAGTTAGACAATCACATATCCAAAGCAATATATTTTTCAACTGAGTCAATTTTTAAACAAGATTGCAATTTGAATATTGGTTTATTGTGAAGAAATGCAGGAATAACATGTCAACTTGTTACATTTCACTTCACCTGATTTCAGGATATCATGGAGGAAGAGTATGAGCTGAGTTTGGCGCAAGCTGCTTTTCCGGACACCTCGCTGACTACTACGGTACTTTCTGGGTATGTCATGATAATACTAACAATTGTATGCTGGAGAACCTTGCATGTTGCCAATGTTAACAATATAGGTTGATCATTTTGTGGGCCTTGGTTGCTTCTTTTCTTATACATTGGAGTGACATCGCTATTTTACAGTCTTGTGGTACTTCATTTTTGGATAATGGCTTGCTAATGACTTGCATTTCTGGAAATGGTGACATGCAGGGTGCCAATTCCTTGATCACACATGCTGGTATCTCTTTTGGACCTGGGGACTTGTTTCAATTAGTCGAGCGTAATTGTTCAATTACCCCAGCACACTGTATAACTATGTCCCCCATCGGTTCACCAATGACGTGGGTTTTTGCACCATTCAAGGTGCACCTGATAATGACGTTAAGTAAAAATAAGCATGATGACGTCCCAAATAATGCCATGTCACCATATTTGTTTAAGGTACAAGATTGATTCTCTATTTCACCTTTAACAATATCGAAGGATAATGGAAAGTTTATTTATTTTTATTTTATACTGCGGCCAAGCAAGGGGTTGCGTCTTACTTGCCCCTGCCTCTAATACTTCAGAAAATATATACATAGATAGGACACGATGTTGAAAACGAAGATCGTTTTACATACGTTGACTGTGAGCTTCGAGATGTCAAAATGAAAATATCAATCCAGACACACCTAGGGTTCACAAGCATTCCGTGTTCCTGAGTAAGGAAAAACCCAGGGTCGGACTATTAACCCTTTCGCTACGAATGCCGGAAATATGCAACAGTAGGTTTCCTGACTAGGAAGACGAATGGAGATTTTTCTACGCAAGCGAATGAATGTCGCATATTTTTGTCACTATGTTTTCCCCCTTTTTTGGCGCTCGCAGGTACACAGCTTCTACGTTTCGGGACCCAAGGCAGTGGGGGTCAGGCCTTTCCCTTGGAATCTGGAAGCAGGTACCTGGACCCTTCGTCATATTAGCACCCTCTTTATGGCAAGGGTCCACGGTCATATGATTGTTTATTCAGTGATTTTGCTAAATAAGTATTTGTTGCTTTCTCAAAAAATATAAAATCAGAATTGAACTCCTTGTCTTTTAGTGAGCATTTACAATTTTAAAGCAAAATTCCACAAAAATTAACTGATATCTCGAGTGCAAGATATCAGTCAAGATATTTTGCATTGGAATTGGTTTATGCATTAAATCTGTTAATATTGAATGTAGAGTTTCGTTTAAAGTTTGTAAATGCACAGTAAAAAATGAGGAATTCATTTTAAAGTCTACAGTTTGAGAGCAAGCAACAAATATACATGTAGTAAAATCAATAAATTAACAATTAGTTGACCGCGAACCAATGCCGCTGGGAAGGTTGTAAACCTGCGTAGGGTTGAGGTTAACTGCCCTCAGAGTCCGACCCCACTAGGAGGGGTTGAAAAAGATAGGAGCTGAGTGTGAAAGTATACCTGCGAGACCTTTCTCTATGGATGCCGTAAAAAAATGGTCCGTACAGAGAGGAAGGAAGAGACGCATGGTACTCAGGTCAGTAGACATGCATAGGTAAGAATTCTGCCATCCCGAAAGGGTTAATGATATATCCATTTCGTTCGTGCAAAAATTAGGGGCTGTACTGTACACAAATATATGAGGTAGTTCAAAAAGAGGAAGAAGAGTTCATAGTAGGTTCTAGTCAGTTTTATAGGAGATAAAATGAGTATGAATTGCACATTCAAAACCTATTAGGGAGAAGTCATCACCTTGCATAGAATAAATATTTAGTGGCATTCAATGGTCAAGTTGAAGAAGTAGTGCACATACCTGTATTGGCTGATTTAATACAGGATAAAATTCATAAATGTGATTAAAAGTATCAAAACTATTGTGTGCAGGAATGCAACAAACTATTATCCTGTAGCTTATGCATTTTCCTTGTGATCAAAAGATATTTTCTGTTTGAGACTCACATGACACTAATGTGTGATTCAGGAATGACTTACCTTGAATGTGGGTAGAAGCTTATTTCTGCATTCTTCAAACAAATCACTTTTCCTCTCCATCACACTCATGCCTGAAACACAAAAAACAGAATTTTTTACATGCAATTCATAACCAAAAATGGGAACTGAACAGCATACCCAATTAAACTTCAATCTTAATGCAAAGAATTTTTTTTTTACAAGTGGCCAACCTTTCACAGTATTTCTGAGGTCCAAGCACTAGGGATCATATTAACTTCACAAGTTAGTCTCCTCTCATCAAATTCATAGGTACTGTTTAATTGAAAAGTTTATTTAATTTCGCTGTCTAATATGAGCTCTAAAGTCCACATAGCTCGCAAAACATTGAATTTTTGGATTATTAGTTCATGTTCATAATTACGTAAAATAATTGGTACTTTTTCTACAATCTTAAATGTTGTAGAAAAGTACTAAGTATTTTACTTAATTAAGAATACAACCGTTCAGAACTTAAACTAAGTGAAGCACGCAACAATAAAGTTAATGGATGGTCAGGAATATGACTTTGATAAAGGGATGGGAAGCAGGAGTAATACCAGTAAATTAAATATTCATTTAACCTATTTCCCTCTAATTTATCCTACTTTTTCATAGCACTGCACTCAGAATTTAATCCCAGAATACTTTCTCTTTAATTTTTAAACAATTTTTCACTAATAATATAATTTTTACTAAATTAATTACTACCATTTCACTAGTATTCACTGCATTTCTTCCAGACTTAAATTATAGAATCCCACAAAAAATATATGAAAAAGAAAGGTGAGAACCTTCATAACAAAATGTCAATAAATATTAGTTGTGGAGTGACTCACGACGTAATTCACTGGTGCCCATAGCACTGTTGAGTCACACTCGACACCCATGAGGAAAAAGTTAAAGACAATATTTATCATGTAGAGTGATTTCCTGCTTAATCCATCCAATATCTTTTCTTTCCTTCCTATGCTGAGGATTTCTAGTGGTAATAGTTTGCAACAATAAATTTTTATATGGATTTGATTGAAAGTTTAGGCAAATTTCATTTTTATTTCTACTCAGGACTCAGGATTAAGTTGTAGGATAATAGTGTATGAAAAAGCATGTTTTGATATAAATTTAAGTGCACAAAATAACTGAAGGGTAGGAAAATATCTCATATTTTTCCAGTTTGGGCTATATAAATCCCCAATATGTACTTCCATTGGAGACAATTACTTACTGACATAAAACACAACAAGCAATGGTGGAGTGAGAACAAACTGGTCCAGCAAAAGCTTCTTCACCACAGTTTTTGCTGCAGTTCCAACATAGCGCCCATCTAACCACTTATACCTAGAATATTTAAAAACAGACAGTAAGCCCAATAATAAGAAAATTTCTATAAAACGTTAGTGTCACTTCAAATTATAAACCATGAAATAATACTATAAATCATGAAATCATACCATAAATAATCACATTACATATGGAGAGAACATATAAATGTAGAATTAACAATAGCCAGACGTCAAGGGTCAGAAACGTGATGAGTTTCAGTGGGAAACAGACGAAATTGTTAATATCAATAAAGCAGCCAATTCATCCACTTCAGGTTGAATAAAAAAAATACTCTTGCATGCACAGAACTTATCTTTCAAAAGTTAAAATGCATTAATAACGAGCAATCAACAGCTCCAGCACTGAGCATATGCACAATTTGTACTTCATACCAGCCTTCTGCGATTTGAAAAATCTGCAGATCCTAGCCAAGGCTCTAACACAATTGCATAAATTTGGACAATTAAGACTTTATTTTCACTTTCTCACTGAAAGTAAGTGCAACAGAATTGCATGTTAGATATTAAAAATGCTCTAGGGCTGAAGTCATAACACATGGGTTGTAGGGTTGATGTTTTAAAATGTAATTGATTCAAGAGGGGTTTCAATTTTTCAGACTCCATTAGGTCTAGACATTCAGTCAACTGAACTATTGCTACATGTTCGTAGAATTACCAATGAAATTATGTGAACATATTAGCTCAAGCCAAAGGTTTGATTCCTTGGACAAAAAACAATCTCAAGAGGTTGTTTCCAATACAATTCAAATTCATACATTTCATTAGAACTTTTGCATACAAATCATTCATTACTTCTCAATTTTTCATTTGATTTATCAATTTAATGAAAAATTATAGATATTGATCAATTCTTAAGTTTCAATTTAATGCCAATTTATTCATCTACTTAGCTCTAGCTCAAATATGCTCACAAGTAAAAGATACCATCATGCTCAATGCCAAAAATAAAAAAAGAGTCATGCTCACATCATGGCAATGGGAGAAAAAAGGTAATTTATCAATATTTAGTAATGCTACCTAATCATCCCTCCTTTCACATAAAATTGTGAAAAAAGTCTCTGCTTCATATTACAATATTGTAAATAAAGGGTAATTTATGAGAACATTTTCTCACACAATCGGTACGTGCATTCTTACTTCCAATTTGTATCGGTCAATTACTAATTTACAATATGAAGAGGTTGAGGTAGTGTAGTACCCTATGCTGGTAAGCACCTATTGTAATATCGTATGTTGGTAACTATGGAGAGTGGCAATAAAGATGGCTACCGGTCTAGATGCAATGTTTCACGAGCTATAATTAATAAGTTAGAAACACCACAATTTGGCAACGAGAATAGTGGAAATGTTGAGTAAATTGCTTACTTTGTGATTTATGGCACAGTAGATTACAGAAAAAGTGGCTTAGATGCTGGTGAAATAATTTTGAGAAGTCAATCTCAAAATCGTTCACGTGGTGACAGTGAAGTGAATAACCATTTGAATGGAGAAAGAGAGAACTGTCACAGTTTGATCCCCATGGTGATAAGTCCACAAGGAGGAAATGGCATAGAGTGTTACATTTTTTTTTAACTCAAGATGTATAACTACGGCAACAAGAAAAAAGGCAGCATTGTAGCATTACGTGGGTCTGGATGTGCCGGAGATTTTGAGACACTAGCAGTACATGTACTGAAGGAGGATCAATAACCATGCAAGGAGTGTTTAATTGCTATTGAAATGTTGACTGAGAAATTTTCAGTGAAGGGAAATGTGACTTTTGAGACCATTAAGTTCCAAGAAATGTATCCTATGCAAGGTGAGACGATGGAGGCATTTATTGTAAGGCTTCGTCAACTAGCCAAAATGTGTGGTTTTGATGCAGGAGAAGTGGACAGAGACATAAAAGACCAAGTGGTGAGGAAATGCCCAGAAAAGGAACTAAATATATCTTAAATTGCTTGATGAACGAGATGTGCGAATGCTGGAGAGAGATGAAGGGATTTTACTAGTATGGGGACGGTCCAGAGAAGAATCAGCTGCTATGGGCACACCTGAAGGAACGGTCATAGAGCAAATCAACAGATTGCATCTGAGTGGTTGTTTGGGGAAGAAAGTTGCAGATGGGGGAAGAGGTGACAGCAGACAAGAGTTGAAGGATACGAGCTGCTGGAAGTGTGGGAGAGTAGGTCACTTTTCTAGTGATCCTGGCTGTCTAGCGAGAAATAAAGTGTCTAAGTGTGGAATGAAGGGGCATTTTATAAAAGTATGTAGAAAATAAACTCTACAGAGTAAGAAATTTTGGAAAGATATTAGAGCAGTGATTGAAAACTGTGCAGAGAACTTGTGCAGCGGAGTATCAAATCCAATAAACAAAAATCCGGTGGAAGAAAGAAATTAAAAAAATGTTTTCAGTAAAAAAAAGAGAGGGAGATAAATGCAATGGATTGTTATGTTCCTATTGAAGTAGGGAATGTAAAGACGTCTATTTTGATAGATTCAGGAGCATAGTGTAATATTATTTATAAATATGAATGGGAGACTGAAATCAGAAAACAGGCTGTGATTCTTACCTGGTGGACAGGAGTATATTCATACATGGACAAGACACCTCTTAAAATCTTAGGAGCATTAGGGAATTTCAAAGCAAAAGTGAAACTAAAAAATGGTAAAGAATTATCAAGAGTCAAATTCTTTGTTTTTGGTGGAAAAGTTATATGTATCATTGTTGGGTAAAGCAACTGCAATGAAATTGGGAGTATTAAAAATATGAATGGAAGTGTGTGATGAAGTTGTGGTGAATTTGAATGGAAGTATTAGTAGAAATTATGAAGAAATGTGTAGAGAATTTGAACATATCTTATGGTGTTGTTAAACTCATAGTTTTTCAGTTGAAATTACCAGTTAAACCAAATGTAAGAGAAGTTGCATAACTACTGAGACGATTACCTTATAATTTAAGATTAGTGGCAGAGAGACTGGTAAATGAGTTGTTGAAGATGTATGTCATAGAATCCGTAGATGGTCCTTCTCCGTGGGTGGCAGTAATCGCACCAAGAAAAAGTGGAAGTGGTAATGGGAAAAAATGGCTTTTGTGTGTAGATATGAGGGTTGCTAATTTGGCTACTGAAAGGGAGAGGTTTCCATTGCCAGCAATTGAGGATGTGTTAAATGATTTGACTGGGAGTAGTGTATTTAGTAAATTGGATATGAGATGGGCATATCATCAACTTGAATTAGATGAGGATACAAGAAATATAACTACTTTTAGCACACAACTTGGGTTGTACATCTTTAAAAGACTTATGTTTGGGGTTGATTGCGGACGTGAAATGTACCAGAAGGTTATGACTCAAACATTACTAGGTCAAGAAGAGGTGATTTGTTATATGGATGATATGATTGTACATGGAAATGGTAAAAAGGCACATGTTGAGAGGCTAAGGAAAGTATTTTGTATTTTTAAGGAAAAGGGATTAACACTGAATGGACCAAAATGTGAGTAAAGGATGCATGGAAACCAATTTTTGAACCACCATACTATGTAGTGGTAATGGCATTAAACCAACATTGAAAAGTTAGGTTTAAGTTGGGTTAACCCAACAGTATTAGGATTTTTCAGGCATGATAAAAAATGTAGAATTTATTGCTAAGCAAGTCCAGCAGGATTAGTAGTGGTACTAGTACAATTTCAAAAGAATGGGACAAGAATTGTCAAATACACTAGTAGAGCATTAGCCAGAACAGAACAGAGGTTCTCACAGACTGAGGAGGAAGCACTAACTCTAGTTTGGGCTTATGAAGTTTTCCATATCTATGTTTATAGCAAAGAATTTGAGCAGGTAGCAGATCATAAGCCATTAGAGGTAATTTTTGGGTCTCACAAAAAAGTTTGTATGAGAATTGAATGATGGGTATTGAGGCTTATGAGTCATGCATGGAAGGTAGTGAAGGGAAAAATAAATATTGCTGATCCACTTTCTCGGTTGCTAGTTGTAACGGGGAAAGACAAGTGATATGAACAAGAGGCAAAGAGAGAGTACATCTAGGTATTAAGCGTTATAGAAGTGACAGTGCCAGTGGTAATGACACATTGAGGATATTAATAGAGCAATAGAGAAATACTAAAACCTTCAGGAACTAATCACAAGTTGGAGAACAAATTGTTGGCCAAAAGAACAAAGATGTTTTGAATTAATTCAGGATGTGAAGTAAATAGAATGGTATTAAGGGGTACCAGAAGTGTTTTTCCTAGTGTATTACGAACTATATGCTTAGAAATAGCTCACAAAGGGCATTTAGGTATGACTTCCATGAATAAATTATTGCATAGCAAAGTGTGATAGGGCAATATGGAGTGATGAAGAAATAAAGAGTGCAGTTTTCTGCAAAAATATAATTTACCTCCAACCTGGGTTTCAATGTTGATACATCATTGAAACCAGGGTCTGAAGTTAATTTAATTTTTGTGGAAAATTGCACACATTATTTCTCTATTATGTACAAATTCCACTTCATTTCTCGAGAATCTTCGGATTTCATAAAATGGAGTGAGATGTTGATAATTGGGTGTGGAGTTGCCATGGTTGTCAACTAGTAACAATTCCAAATTCACCTGAACTCATGGCAAGAATAAAATTACCATCTAACTCTTGGGAATATCTATCTATGGACCATCAAGGCCTACTCCCTTCACGAAATTATTTATTAGTGATTGTGGATTACTATAGCAGATTTTTGGAAATTTTGATCACCAAGTCTTTGTCAGTAAATGTTTTAATAGAACAAGTTGCAGAGGTATTTTCCAGATATGGTTTACCATAATATGTCATGACAGATAATAGGGGTACATTCATTGACAAGAACTTTAAAGCTTTTCTAGAAAACAACGGTGTGATACAATATCACTCTACACCATTATGACTGCATATGTCTGTTGTAAGTGGGTGAAAATCAAGTTTTTGCTGACGAGACGAAAGCTCACCTTTACCGTAGTAATTATGTTGGTAAGCACCAAATATCTGATGTAGGTAACTATGGAGAGTGGCCATAAATATGGCTACTAGTCTGTATGCAATGTTCCACTAGAAATAATTAATTAGTGAGAAATGCCACAGATAGGAGAGTGCCCACCATAACAATTATTGTGCAGTAACGATTGAATAAAATACTACTCATTAATATCAAACGATCAGATAACCTTTTCTTTCATATGTACAATTATCCAGCAATTCATCTCAAATTTAGGGCAATTAGGATAAAATGAATTTCTATGATTAGAATTTTTGGATTTGCCTGGTCTTAATTATCTAAATTCAAAACTACCAAAATGTTGTTTGGCACTATCTTAGTCCAACCACTTCATGGCATTTATCTTTGTCACACAAGATTCTAAAATACATCCTTGAAACATGTTACACATCCACTTATTTCCACTCTATGCACGGCAGGGTATATATACCGAAATAACATTTTAATACACATGGAAGGTATTATTATTTAGGTAGGGGACTGACTACTGTGGTAGTTTGCACCATTGAGGTTAGACAGGTAGGCTGATAAGGAATGTCTGGGAATGGAGAGAGCTTGGAGGGAAACTTGTCACTGGCATTAGTCTACTCTTTTAACCAAAGGAACCTAGGGTTCCAGTTTTTCATCACACCTGAAATACTATATTTGAAGTGCTCTCTCAACAGCACACAAGTATGGATTTAGATTTCACCAATTAAATCTCTGCAATTTGTGCAGACTGCATTGCTGCATTTTCAGTGGTCTAAGAAATTTCAAATCATATCCAACTTGCTTACTTAACTGTCATCAACAGTAGTATGGCTGTGTTCATCTTTATTAAGATTAAACAGCTCACTAAACCTATCTAGAAAGTTTTCCATACCAAAAATGCATTATAAATTTCCTGGCTCTGTACCTAACCAGTAAATTACACCACAGCTTACGATACTGATTCATTCATTCCACGCTGCATGGAGCATGCTCTAAAAATTATTTTAATGACATTATATCCAAATTTTCACTTAAGATAATAAAATGCATGTCTTGTTATGCACCCTTTCCTCATTCTCAAGTTTTTCTGATGCATGAAATTTAACTTAAGGTATGATGTAGTATTCATTAAGATAGAGGCATGCAGCAATGTCACTCCTTGCTGGCGTATGAAGGCGTCGAATTTATCTGACATTTTAAAACATCAAGCAACGCTCAAGCAAGTCATTCATTCCACCAATCACAATAGCAGTAAACATGGACATACCATAATGAATGCTCACCCATGCCACATTCCTATTTCACATGAACATTTCTAAGAAAGCCACACATAGCATTCACATTTCACGGAATTCTTATTCGGGCTACAAGTTTCCACCGACATAATGCGCTAATTAACAATCGCTGTGAACTAATATCTCACCAGTAGTAGTAAACCTGAGGGAAGAATCCCAACCCAAGGACTCCATAATGGGTGATTACTCTTGCATCATAAGGGGCAGGCTTTCCATTGTTCTGTGAGTGACAGAAAGCAGAAGAGATTGGATAATTTCGCATCCAACCATACCAAAGTCACAAGACAAGCAACTATGCAAACACATTCCTCATTCCAAAGCACAGACAGTTTTCGCTAGAGTATTCACGAAACATAGAGAGACCAAAAGACTTAAAACAAAATGTGACAGAAACTTAATGACTCTGACCACTGGGTGATTGTTTACTTGAATAACTTAGGAACAAAATAAAACAAAGCTAAATACCATGCGTATAAAATATTGGGATAAATAAAAGTTCCAATCACTGCATATCTTTTGAGGACATCAGTGTCATAAGGCTGAGGTTTATCTTTCACCTGGAAGAAAACAGTAACGTACAAATGAAAAAAGAAAACAGCATTCAGAAGCGAAAACGGAAACTAAAAATACCACGATCGCTCACTAGTATTTTTCTTGTCAGTGTTTGTTGCGAGAATTCAGCACCAACATATAACGTCCCGTAAACTAACGAATTTACTATCACAGGATGTTTACGGAATATCCTCTTGGCTGCGTTAATCGCTGCCATCGCAGCAACTACCTAGGTTTCTCTCTTTGTCACGCTGAAACGAACGTTCAAATCGTTGAGAATTGAAGAGAACAAAATGCAAGATTTACAACCTCGGCAAATACGATGATAAATGTGTCAAGTGATAAAATAGATAAGGCCGATACCACTCAACTTACAACTTGACGACGACATTTGGACCCCTATCTCTTGATGGAATTGACCTCTGCAGGGACTCAATCGGCTCAATTCTCTTGACGTTCTTGATTGTTCTTGATCCTCTTGATTACCAAAACCAGCAAACTCAATGAATGCTCGTCGCTGGCGTACAGTCACTTGTTTTTTTCTGCCACTAATTCGAATTTCCTGTATTGAGGTCTTCATGCCGGGTAATTTGTGAAAGTATTGATTTGCATTTGTTTTTACTTCCATTGCCTGTAATATGTTACCTTACTCCAAAAAGCCTGAATTGGCTTTTGAAAGATATCCATTGCCGATGAAATAAAATTTATGGTGAATTATTCTGCCTCATGCCGCCCGGAGTTAACAAAGAGTTTACAACTCGTAGTTTCTCGAGCGTGACCGTCAATGAGTGCTTTACTGTCGAGACTGCACATATTTAATCACTGCATGTTTATCGTTTGTTCAATGCATTTTTTCCGTGCTAAGGAAAATTTCCTTCCTGCGTTGTGCCGCCTTTGTTTCCTGCTTCGCAAGTAGTTTCATACTCATCCAGTAGATGGTGAAGACATGGAGGGGCTGGACAACGTCCATATGCATAGCTGTCAACTCCCTTAGCATACTAAGGTAGCAAGCGCACAGGTGGGTTTCGAAGTTGTGTTTGGTTGTTCGATGAGGAAGGAGCTCGCTCCATGGTAGACTACGGATGGAACGTTCTGACTGCCGTAATGCTTATCGGCAAGAGGCTGTGCATGTTCTTTGGAAAGTTCCTAGTGTCGTGATGTCCCACCTGTGACCGTTAGTATGTTATCAACATTATGTGCTGCAATTCCGACTCTTGAAACTATTGAGGAGTCATACTGTTCTCCTACCTCTTCACTGTTATATTCTTAGTGTGAAAACAACAATGAAAACCATCCAAGTGTACAATAAGTGTTTTATTCAGCAGCGACTCGACGGAAAAGTATTCAGAAGGGAGTAGTTGTGAACTATGAGAAATGGTTGTCGTAAAAACAAAGGCAATTATCTCTACGCCCTCCAAATGAAGGAACTACGGCAACACCTTCACTTTATTTTCGGCCTCTGGGATACCAGCGGGAGTGGATTTGTGCCTGTCCAAACCATCGTGGAATCCGGAAAGTATTACTTCCGGGGATGCAAAACGGTAATGACACCATTCATTGCTCTAAATTTAAATTATATGTTTTCCAGCAGCCGACCTTAATTGTAGTTCGTGCGGATGGCGCGAAAATATTTTGTATCAAGTTTAAAAAATGTTATTCTTGCTAGCTACCCAATTGTTCTGTGTCCTTATTTCGCAAACTTGACATTGCCGTATATGTCGAAATTACAGCCTAGTCTGCCGTGTTTGCTTTGAACATTGGCCGCGTGAAAAGGGATGGACCGGGAATTGAACCACGGTCATTGGGCTTTCTGGGACAATGCTCAGATCACTTAGGTACCTTGGAGTCTTGGGTTTCGCGGTTCAACTCCCGGTCTGGGAAACATTTTCCCCTGGGAGTTTTCGGTGCCCGTTGGCAGGTCGTTATGGAAGTTCAGAAAATCTTACTTTCTGCCTATGCCATTTTCTCTACTAAAGGGTGGCGCTAAGTTAAGGTGGCTGGTTCGAAATTTTGAAGTGCATAGATTTCCTTCATAATTGCAGTATTTGTTCCTTTAATTATGGTCTAAAATTCTACGGAAAGCATTTTGGGGTTTTCGATGTAGTTTTTGAGATATTTAAGGTTTTTTTTAACATGGGGCCTTATGGCGCACCCCGCTTCGTAAGGGTCAATTATGTATTATTTACGTTTCTACCGTACAGATTTTCACCCAAAACTGAAATTCCTTGGATATTGGTCAACAATTTTTATTCATAGAAAATCATGAGATGATATTATGTTCGCATTGAAAGATAGTAAAGATTTCACAAATCATTTTTGCTTTGTTAGTGAGTAAGGCAGGCGCCTTGATCTTTGGTGATCGTCCTGGTTTGACTAATGGTAAGACGAGTCATACCTACTTCTTGATTTTTTTATTGCTGTCACTCATCTGGTTTTGTTCATTGTGTGTACTCTGAAATTCCTGTGACTGGTCATAAATTACTGTCAGACATTCTCCTTGATGAATGCCAAATAGGCCCGAGTTGATCGTAAGCTCGTATCTTTGTGTTTATAATTAAAAAGAAAACTTCACGGGGAAAATATTCTTATTAGAATGCTTGCGGAAAGTTCGTACTGAACTGTTTTCCTGGAGCCGAACTAAGCATAACAAAACATCCGGAATTCCATCGGGCTGCTGAGTTGCACTGCGTCATTCAACAGGATAATAGCGGAACCCGCTGTGTTAGTCCTTTGTGAGAATTTTTGTTTGTGTGTTACGTAACTACCGGAAATCCAATTATTTGAAATTATTCAGCGAAGCCGCGGTTCTGATCTTACCGTCGCTTAACCGATTAGAACATCCTTTTCACCACTACCCCTGTCCAGTGACATAGCCGGGGAGTATGACTCTCCAGTGACATATGGCCCTATCCAGTGGCGTAGTCAATGGTGTCCGAATTCCCCCCGAAAACTTGATATTAAAAAAAGGCTCCAAAGGAAGAAGTTATGACTTTTTAAACAAATAATTTTGAATTCGTTAAATGTTCATATTTAACAACTATTTGAGAGAATAATTTTGTAAATTTCAAACAAAAAACTGTGGAAATTTTATTCATAAGTTTCCTCAGCGCTCTCATTCATTTACTTAAGCTTTCGATAACTCTGTGGCTTTGGAGCAAATTACAGTTCGTAATTAATTAAGATATCTCGGTACAATTGTTTTTTGATTGGCTTTTGACATCGTCATTGGAATGGGATCATCTCGTTTCACCGTAAACAATGTAATAATACGTATCATGTTGAAATGAAAGAAACTATCCGCCGTTTATTTTAAATATAAAAATTCGCACTACGTGTTTCTACGATTTACGTCATTTTGCAGTGTAATTTGACGCACTAAAAAATAACACGAATCGTTGAGAAGCGACGTGATCTTTACATTTTAAATTAATCGTGTACAGTATAAAAAGCTCCTTTCATTTCAACAATGTTGAAAGTGTTCCACGAAATCTCGCCAAAAGCCTTTAATCATGTTAATAATCCGGTCTTTTTCTGCTTTGGAACACTCGAAAGCTGGAATTATTTTTGTTATTTTTTAAGCTTCAATGTAATTAACTGGATCAGATAGCCATGGACTGGATGTCTGTCATTCCATCTTAGAAAGCACGGGAAGAAAGCAATTATAGTGATATTGGATTCGTGGAATGAATAGTGTAAATTACGCGGGGCACTAAGCGTTTTACGCGTTTTCTGCGCAAGCATCTTTCTTTATCGACTGGTGATCTGGCGACAGGGCCGTTGCCAGGTCACGTCTTTAGGAGGGGCAACCAATTTCCTAGGAGGGGCAAACGTTTAATAGTTCTTGTGTCAAAAATTATCTCGATAATAAAGGCTTGGGAAGGTAAACATTGTAAATTCATTCGATATTTTCAAGGTTACTATTTGCAGTCTTAATTTTAGATAAATTATTTTAGGTTATTGTTCGACTCTTAAAGCTCGCCTCTGTAAAGCAGATTGCTAAAAGGAGGTGTTATATTCTTTTTTTTAACTTAAAAAGATAGGTCGGGCAAAAGAAAATCCAGGAGGGGCGTTCTCAATATTCTCAATACACATTATCATATCAAGTGTTGTCTGATGAGTTTTGCGTTCGATCAACGATTCCGGAAGATGCGATTGAGGGAGTCTGCAGACGAAGGGAAAATGACAATTGAATGGAAAGTTTTATGTATCGAAAGCAGCTACTATCCACGGGTCATCAAGAAAGCCATTGAAATAGAAAAAAATACCTAACAACTTAAACAGAGAGGATAATTACAAATTCCCTTATGCGTGGAAAAGACTTTTGCAAAATTCAAGTATATAAATTAATTCTGTTGCACAATAACCGCCGAAGTTTGTTTATTTATCTGTAAGGTGACCAACTTTTTTACAATGAAAAGGAGGACGCAAATAAAAAATACAAATATCGTCAATAAAAGAAACATTTCATTCATTGCAACAATATTACACTACATATAATATGATAAATGCATAATAAAAACATTTGTGGCCGTTTATGTTGTGATTATGCTTACATACATATTAATTATTATTTAAATGAGTAATTTTCCATTAAATGAATATTTTTAATCAATTCATTTTCTTATAACGATATATTGGAAATATCTGAACAAAAATTATCTTTCATATTGAATTGTACGGCAAAATCTACAGTTACAGTATCAACGTTCAATTTCGATTTTTCACTTGCCCAAAAATCATTAGCAATTGAAAAAAAAAATCTTTCAACTGCTGCATTAGTTCCAGGGCAGCACAACGCACATTGAACAAGAATAAATAAATTTTCACATGAATATGATTGTTTGAAATGGCTAAATATTTCCACCCTTCTTTTATCAATTTCAACATGTTGATTTTTCCATTCAACCAGTTCATTTCAACATGTTGATTGCGTCTCGCCGTACTGTACCTACCGTACCTACCGAGCCTTGACGAATCGTCATATCAAAGTACAAATACGTCACATCACGTGTAACGGACCCGGCTTGGCATCGATCAAATACAGAGGTTTACAGATTAGTCTTCAAATATCGAAAAGGAGGACATGTAGGAGGACACTTTTCGAGGGAGGACAGAACTTACAAAAGAAGGACTGTCCTCGCTAAAGGATGACGGATGGTCACCTTAATATCTGTGATTGTTGATTTAGAAAGCCTGACGAAGCCGGCAGAGTAGCACGGTGGAACTGTTGCTCAAAAAAGCAATTATACCGCAGAAAACCAAAAGGTATCTATTCCAATGAAATCTTCAGTTTTATTTGCTGATGTTGGGGCAGATCGGAACGCATCGGAGTGCACTTCAGCGCCAACGGAGGACGATGAATGGAAGGATTTTCGCGCGAGCGGTTAACTTTCCGATATGTAGAATTATGCTGGAACAAAACTCTCACGACCGATAATTTTTTAAATAGTTCACAAAGTCGTTCGGAGTAGGTGCGTACTTATAATGGTAAGCTTTTTTTTACTGTTGAGTGATTAAAAACTGAACGTTATCCATGTTTGGCGCCTTTGATGAAAATCAACGCATCAACAACAACCGCGAGTGCGATTGTCGAATTTCTCTTAAGGACGTTCGGTGGTTTCACTCAACTTAAGAGAATTCGACGAAACTTGCTGGAAGCATTAATCATGTTGTCTTGAATCTACCTGATTTTTTTCAAAATTATTTACTGCAGATTACTTAAGATATTCCATCAAGAAGTGGACAAAAATTACATGGGTTCTTATGGGAACACAAGGTACGAGTAGCTTGATTCATCAAAAAGAACCTTTTTCTCGTTAAGAATAAGAAAAACAAACATAATAAAAATAAAGTTTATAAAATGATTTTCATGCATTATTCTATTGATGTTTTTAATTATTTTTGTTTTTCTTATTCTTAACTAGAAAACGCTCTTTTCGATGCATAAAGCTATTCGCACCTCGCGTTCCCATAAGAACCCATGTAATTTCATGTCTACTTCCACATCAAATATCCTAAGAAATCTGCGGTAAATAATTTTGAAAAAATTCAGGTAGTTTTAGAAAAACATAATTAATGCTTCCAGCAAGTTTCGTCAAATTTCCATAAGTTGAGTGAAACTTCCGAACGTCCTTAAGCCGAGTTCACATGGATCCGGAACGGGTGCGGAATGTGCAACGCGGAAACGCATGTAGCCAATCACAAGCAAAGGAATTGCGGAAAGGCGGAGTGTGATTGGCCGGATGCATTTCCGTTTCCGCACCCGTTCCGGATCCATGTGAACTCGGCTTTATTGTTTAGCGTTCATCAACTCTGCTCCCGATAACCTTGAACCCTTATGTGCACACCAGGGTGCCCACCCTGTCATATCTTTGCTTTTAATTTCAGTAATAATTAAAATTTTAACCTGAGCTTCAGGATCCCCACTATTTAACTCCTCTAAAAGCTAAATAACCACTGAAAATTCTTTTGCGATGCATAGTGCTCAGGGTCTAAAACGAATTGGAAGCAAGTGCAGTGTTGTCTTGTGAAGTGAGCAGCACACCTGAGCGAATGGAAAGCTCCCAATGATAAGCATTTATTTGGGGATCAAGAACGGTTTAATTTCTTTTTTCTTTTGTTGCACGTGGGGGAATTTTACTCGTAAGTCGAGCGTATAGTAAATAGAACTAGGAAAGGATTTTACACGATTTATTTTTAATGAAATTACTTTGCCGACGTGCGCAGCACTTCGTGTACCGTTTATATTGGATGGAAAAATACTTCCACGGCTATCTTTCGTTCAGCTTTGGAATGCTGTCAGGGATACAAACGAATTTTCAATGAATGGGATTGCCGTGTTTATTATTTCCTTACCAAAGGCACCTCGGTGCTCTTTCGACATTAATGGTGATTTTTTTCATAAAAGGTCCAAATCATAAATCAATGTTTTATCGAGGTCCACGCGAAAATATTACTCTGCCTCCGTTATCGTTACTATGCTGTCGTCTGGTACATTTTTTGACTATATATACCTATATCGCTGGATGCTATTGTCATTTTGTTGGTTTTATATAAAAAATAATTTTATAAAATATTTTGTTAAGACTTGAAATTTGGTCAAACCTTGTCGGTTCCCAGGCATTAAAAGTTTCCATAATAGCATGATTCTCTCACATAGGACTCAGAAGAAATTATTGGAGAACAGAGTTAAATGGAGGTGGGGATTAATGTAGGGTGGGAACTGATGAAGTCCGTTAAATTGTCAGATGATCAAGCGTTGGTTTTGCACGTCAACAAAGGGATTGCGGGCAATTATATAAGTGCGTTAGAAGCACACTTAAGGAAGGTGCATACAAGATTCAGAGTTATAGGATACCTTAGGAGAGTTATAGGATATATATATTTAAATTTTAAACGAGAATTAAAATTTAAGTAACTAAATTTCTCAATGACTAACGATTACCCGACCAGCCACCTTAAAGTAATAACAAAGTAAATAAAGTGGTAAGAAGACGTGGCATCGTCAAATGTTGTGTTCGTCCGCCTGGAGCGTGTGATTGGGAAGGACTATTTGATGGATGTTCATGCAATGTGTACCTCTGCTTGCGATATCGCCTCAGTAGACGTCCCATATCGACGCGAGAAACGTGCAGCCGTGCGACGGGCAATTTCGTTATATTCTGTAACGTGGGTTCCAAATCGATTGTATAATTCAAAACAAACACTAAATTCTACCTGTTTGTTTATTTTGTTTAAAAAAATATCTGAATTTACTGATGGCATGCCTTGGCTATTAAAAAAAACAAAATTTTGGCACAAAATATGTTGAGTGGCCAAGGAATATATTTTATATGAACACTTTTTTCCTGCCATAGGAACCGCCTACAGCGCCATTTCTAAGGAATTGCCACATTTGGACTTAACTATTACAGTAATTTGCTAATAACTGAAATAATAAGATGGTAAGGTGCCTATATTTTATTTTTGTTCATTTTTCCAGGAGTTTTCCCTTCTTATATAGGTGAGCATTTTTTCGAAAATGAAATGAAAAAATGAAAGAAAATGGCATCTGTATTAGGTAGAAAAATAGTATTTCCCCCCATGTTTTACCCATTCTCGCATTTAGCACCATGTGATTTCAAGTTCAATTTGAGGATGGCATTGTGTGGAAAGATAAAATTATATTTTGCTCATATTATCAAGTAGGGGACACGTTTTCTATACCGATCAGAATATGAATTACTTGGCGTTTAATTCATTCAACGGCCGAACCACCTTGTATACATAAGTTGCTCGAAATGCCTGAGTTCTATCTTCAATTTACTCAGCGCTTCGAGACCTTCCTGCAGAGCTTTAGAGCCAAGGTCTTGGAGAATGGCTCCCGCTTCTGCTCCAGCTCCGGTTAATTTCTCAGCCCCTGCTTCGGTCATACTTTTCCTTTCAGTCAGTGATTACAATGGTTATATTTACATATTAAAGTTTTCATATTTAAAAAACAATATTCTTACTTTGTGTTTACCAACTTGTATTTATTTATTTTGAAATGATCTCAATCGTTTAAAAAAAACAATACTTAGTGGGAAGAAATTGAGGTATTCACACTCACGTGCTCGTTTTTCAATCAAAGGCGAGGACACAATTATGACACTATCAAAATTGCTCTATGATTAATTTACAAATTCTACGCACATGAAATTTTAACATAAATGAAATGAATCTGATGACAGCGTGGCACAGATACCCATATCGTTGAATAGGTTATTTAAAAGTTGTTGGTCGGAGCTGGAGCGGAAAAATTATAAAGTTTCGATCTCCGGGTCCAGCTCTGGCTCCAGCAAAGGTTTAGAGCTCCGGGTTGCACAGGCTCTGGCTCCATCTCCACAGCCATTCCACCCTGACTATAACTCACGCGGCAAGATACTTGGCAACATGAGAGCTTATATTGATGCACCAAAACGATTAAAATGAAATGAGTTCTTTATATCTCACTGCATATGTTTTTTATTGCAATCTTTCATCGAAGCAGTCAGTCTCTTTTCTATCTCTCCACACACGTCAACACTTTTTTTTAACAACCACAAAACAAAACAACTATTTACATGCAACCCATGCATTTACTTTCAATCCTTTCCTTTTGTATCAAAGTTGCGAGTGTTTTTCTTTTTTATTGTAATTATATTTCGTCAATATCACTCTACAAATCGACCTTTTGTTTCAAGGCGTTGACTGTGTGGAGAGCGCAACATTTGACGCCATCGATTGCCTCTCGTGAGGTCACACACATAATACAGTCGTGCAACGCCGAGGTATTTATCCTCCCTACTCCGCAACAGGAAGCCACACGAATGTCCCGGCCGCTTCTTACGCCATACCCGGTGTGCTTTCTAAATAAGGGTCTCTCCCCATGCTTCGGAACTTTGAGATTCATTGGGTGGTATTGTGAGTAACCAAACGTGGGGAGTTATAACCGGCGCCATTCACGGTATTGCCCGTTAGACAACAATCGATGGGGCCCATGAGGATGAAAACCAAGGAGTATAGAGTAGGTACTTAATACTCCTCGTTGAAAGTCTTCGTGTCTGATGGAACGGATAACGGCGAGGAATGGAGTATTTGCACAAATTTAGGAAACAACGGCAAATGTTAACTTTGAACATAAAAACCCTAAATCCAAAATTTAGCTGTTGCACATTGCCTACTTTTTAAATAATAAGAGATTTAAAATCACAATTTTAGCCTTGCGCACAAACAGACCGCGGCCATATTGCGACTGCTGTGACGTCATCCCCCTGACTCGGCAGTCGCTACCGGGTTTGTTTACATTCGTTCTGGTTCTTTTCCGCCTTGAACGGTGAATATTTTGCGCAATAGGCTATAGGGTGCCGAAGTACACCATGCAAGTACCAAATTATACCCATGGCATAATTAATACGATAAAGAAGGACCAGAGTTTAATGAATTGAACGATAATGTAAGCGATTTAAGCCTATTAGACTGTGCTATTATTTTGTTTGTTATGCCTGCGAAGCACTTATACAATCATTCAATTTCATCAATCCTGTAAAAAACAACAAAACAAAAAGAGCACAGCACAGAGGACATTGGCGCGTTAAAAACTATGGATAGTTATACAAACTGAAAAGTAAGAAAAAGTACCCCCTCGGATCTCTCGTGATCGTGATCTCCGAACTGCTAGGCGATGACTTGACCGCGTCTCCATCACCATAACCGATATTTTGACTACTTAGACTCACGTACGCTAAACTCATTTGCTCATACATGATCAACTCGGGGTTGCCGTATCTAGAAACTCATATCATTGTTTAAAATACGGGAATTATAAAATAATTTCATCCATGTTTTCATATGGTTAAAATGTTTTCCAAATGTTTTTTTATTTCACGATGGCAATATTTTTCGGCCACCAAACCGTTAGACGCAACATTTTAGACAGCTAAAAACCCGTGTGCACAATCTAAACTAAACTCAGTATATTTCCATTTATGATTAAGTAAGATACTTTATACTTTTCTACAAAAGTTGTAGGTACTTAGTATTTTACTTAATCATGAATACAAACAAAAATGACTTATACGAAGTGAAGCCTGCCACTGTCAAGTTTTGCGCAGTAAGTTTAGACTGTGCCACCATACACAGAAAAATAGTACATAGTAAAGCACCCGGTAGTCAACACCATTTAAGACGCACGCAATATTATAAACTAACAGCATATTCGTAGATTGGGTTTTGCTTCGCTATCTGTTAATACCAGCTGAAAATGTGCCCAGATAACCAAGATTTGAGGTGAAAATTTCTTATTTTTCCAGATTTTTAGTTTAATGATTTCAGATTAGTAAGCATTTTCAACAACTATCAATAATAATAATTTTGGAGAAACATTGACAGCAAGAGAAAACACCCATTGAGATTAGCGTGGTGATGAACGAGACTAATATTTTCGTGAATACACGTATCGATTGTAAAAAAGTTTCAAATAATCAAGATTGATATTATAAAATGAAGAGGGTTAGTACTTATATTTTACTCAATACACGATCATATTTTCGAGCGCCACAATGTTCATATAAAATTAGAATAAATTTTTTCAAGGTTAGACCCATTCAGCACGGGGAGAAATATACTCGTGTACTCTCGGTCGATATATGGGATAAGGGATAATTCCAAAATTAGCCCTTTTTTACACGTGTTCTTTCAGTGTATATTTTGGTCCAAATTATCTGAGTGGACTTCTGTTTTTTATAGAATTTAATTAATGTACAACATGCCTCTTTGCCTTTTTTCACATTTCCATGGGAATAACTGCATATTAAAGATGAGCTATACGCTATTATTCCGCTACGAAGAGATAACTCTGTTATAACATATGTTATATAGGTATGTATGTAACATATGTTAATTCAATATGCATCTACCAAAGAACTTTGTCTATTCGGTAATCCTGATAATCGTGAAAAAATTGTATTTGTACACAATGGGTGGATATATTTTTTACTAAAAACGATGATTTTTCCATGCGATAAATACTGCCTTTTTTGATCATACGTTGCATTTTGGTACAATTGTAACCAACCAGAAATAAAATCATGTTCCACGATGATATTATCTGCTTTCGTATGATTCTGACAGCCATTTTCAAGCTCACGTGAATATCTGCATTAATTTCTTGGTACCAAATATTTGTAAATATATATTTCTCTCCAGGCCAAGCACAAATACGGAATAATTTATAATGGTCTGGCCGTGAATGCGGAGGAAATAAGTTCTTGGCATTACCATCATGAATCAAGTACCTTGGTGGCCGAGTGGGTTAAGGCGTAAGTGATATCGGAAAGGTCAAGTTCTAGGGTTAGCGGCTCTCCAATGGCAATTTTTTTTCTCGGTCAAATATGAATCTGAATCAGCCGCAAATTTTGCTGGCAATGCTGTCTAGCGGTCATAATACTAATAACAGTTTATTTTCCGTTGGTAAACATACATTTGCATGGGAATTTGCATTTTAGGCAGGTTGTGGTCAATACACGTGTTTACACCAGAAATAGCGGACAGTAAACCGAATATTGACCATTTTTCAACCGTTCTTAGTCGTTGAAAAGCGGTTTTTCGACCAGATAAATCACGTGTTCTACTCGTGATTGCAACTAAATATGCTCCGTGTGTGCTGTATGGGGAGACGATAACCTTAGAACTTCCGACCTGCTACCCATACAGCACGGGGAGAAATATACTCGTGTACTCTCGGTCGATATATGGGATAAGGGATAATTCCAAAATTAGCCCTTTTTTACACGTGTTCTTTCAGTGTATATTTTGGTCCAAATTATCTGAGTGGACTTCTGTATTTTATAGAATTTAATTATGTACAACATGCCACTTTGCCTTTTTCACATTTCCATGGGAATAACTGCATATTAAAGATGAGATATACGCTATTATTCTGGTACGAAGATATTTCTCTGTTATAACATATGTTATATATAGGTATGTATGTAACGTATGTTAATTCAATATGCATCTACCAAAGAACTTTTTCTATTCGGTAATCCTGATAATCGTGAAAAACATATATTTGTACACAATGGGTGGATATATTTTTTTTACAAAAAACGATGATTTTTCCATGCGATAAATACTTCCTTTTTTGATCATACGTTGCATTTCGGTACAATTGTAACTAACCAGAAATAAAATCATGTTCCACGATAATATTATCTGCTTTCGTATGATTCTGACAGCCATTTTCAAGCACACGTGAATATCTGCATTAATTTCTTGGTACCAAATATTTGTAAAAATGTATTTCTCTCCAGGCCAAGCACAAATACAGAATATTTCATATTGGTCTAGCCGTGAATGCGGAGGAAATAACTTCTTGGCATTACCATCATCAATCAATCACCTTGGTGGCCGAGTGGGTTAAGGCGTAGGTGAGTTCGGAAGAGTTAGGTTCCAAGGTTCGCGGCTCTCCAGCGGCAATTTTTTTTCTCGGTCAAATATTAATCTAAATCAGCCGCGAATTTTGCTGGCAATGCTGTCTAGCGGTCATAATACTAATAACAGTTTATTTTCCGTAGGTAAATATAAATTTGCATGGGAATTTGCATATTAGGCAGGTTGTGGTCGATACACGTGTTTACACCAGAAATAGCGGCCAGTAAACCGAATATTGACCATTTTTCAACCGTTCTTAGTCGTTGAAAAGCGGTTTTTCGACCAGATAAATCACGTGTTCTACTCGTGATTGCAACTAAATATGCTCCGTGTGTGCTGTATGGGTAGGCGATGAATTTACCGCTGAAAATATACCCCATTATAAAAGTTAATACTGGCCTACGAGGAAATTTATAACTTGCTTCAAAAGCGATCGGCATTGGATATTTGGTGATTGAATTGAATAATTATGAGTAACAATAATATATGTAGTTTGCAGTTTAAGATAACCTGCATGGAGTACAAATTCGCATGTCAAAATAATAAACATCAAACGGTTTCCCTTACCCTGGCACAAGATGTACACATGCCGTCGATCAAATTAAGAATAACATAAGAAACAATATACTTTTACAGTTACGCCTTTTAAAACTTTGGTAATTTTGTCTAACTTTTACTATAATGGTAGAAAATTCTAATGATAATTCCCCTCTTTACTATTCACCCAAAATTATCCGCATTCCGCCAAGTCATTACTCGATAGTTGATGCAACAACCATAGTTTATAGTTGGATCAAGCCTCGATTATACCTGTTAACTTTACAAACGTAATGATTCCCTATTTTGAATCAGTAAAGTCGGAATAATTCGTATATTTCCACTTCATACATCCTCAACACGCTATAACACAAGCTTTGTTCGCGTCGCTGCTCCTTTTGTACTTTCCTGCACCTTTTGCTCCTTTTGGCGTTCGCGTCGCGGAAGGTACAGTTGGTACAGGTTACTAAGGGCGTTCGCGTCGCGGGTACAGGAGCAAAAGGTGCAACTTCAACTTGTACCTTTTGCTCCCGCTTCGGAGGTGGAGCAAAAGGTACAAAAGGAGCAGCACTGAGAATTGTGGGTAGTAGCGCTGAGAATTATGGGTAGTAGCAGAAGAATTGTTTGTATCACGAACATTTGAACTGAGCAATTGGCCGGTACCTATACAATTCTCGCGCAATTGTATTGTAATTAGCTACATAATACGTATATATAAGATTTAAATCGACGTAAAATGACGGCCCGTCCACTAGTGAATGAGGAAAACCAACTTATAGTGGACGAGCAAGGAATGCTCACATTTTTTCACGAAGGTAATATTTTTAGTAAATACCTACGTAGAACATCAGGAACTACTTTAACTTATTGTACAATTCATTAAGAAGTTCATTAGCAGTAAAAAGAAGCATTTAAGTGCCTAATTTTAAAACATTTATATTTAACGTTAAAGTCATTGGACAGCTTATTCATAGTTAAAGTTTATGCATAAACTTTAACTTATTTAACACTTTAAGCATATTGATTAATCATGATTAAGGAATACGTACTCGCTAGTCACTGCTGTTTTATTGCACTACAATGAAATAATACCTCGCGGAAGGTGGTAAAATCGATAGAAATCAATTGGATATTTTTTTAACGTGGGAATCTATTTGTCACGTATCGATACCCTGGTAAATGATACGTGTGCAGGAAATTTCTTGGCAAGGAATCCATGATTCCTTACAGAAAATCTTGTTTAATTCACGGAATATTAAATTCCCTGTACTTCAGCCCCAGAAACTAAACGTACCTATTCTTAGTTGCCGCGAATTGTTAGGATTGGATAACAAACACTATAGCATTATAATGCTATGGCTTGTCATCCTTGGGAAGAAGCCGTTAAAGCGGGCCGAGAGCCACAGCAGAATGATTTTCCTCTTCTACTACTTTTCATCTACGCCAATTTAGGATTGCCATCAACAGGTTGTAATTTGAAAATAAATTAGTATGTGAAATTGTCGATTTTTATTTTCCTTCATCATATATATCCTTGCTAATTTCTGCTAATTGCTGTATAGTCTTGGGCAGATCCAGATGAAGGGCTCAGGGGTCGACCCTACCTCAGGTATAATATCCCCTAGAGGGACTATAAAGAACTGGGTACTCCAAATTCCTACACTCCCTTGCCCAAATTTAAACCTGCCAGCTTGTACCACCTCAAGAAAATCCTATCGTAGAACCTACCTATGGAATCCTAGAACTACCTATAGAATAATAACTTACTCAGAAAAATGCACTGCAAAGTAAATATTATTTAGTGGATTTCATTGTATAGTTTACTGTAGAGGGATTCCCTTAAATTGTCTTTCAAAGATCTTCGTACGATTTCTTTGTGGTGAATGATCCTCTTCACCATGCCGGCTGGGTTTGCGTCCTCGCCTGCCAAACCGAAGGTCGCGGGTTCGAGTCCCGCCTGAGTCTTTCGCGGCTCAGGGCGTTTGTAACCTCCTAGTGGTTCAACCCCTGAGAAACCGGATGGCATGCCGAAGGGCTTATCTGTATCTCAGGGGTACATGAACCTCCAGGATTGTCCGGAGAGCAAAAAAAAACAACCCACATTCTGGAAATTTGTTACCAAGGCAAGGGGCAAATATATAGATCAGATTTTGTTTTTCTTTTTGGGAAAAAATTCTGGAGGAATTCTACTTAGCATTGATGCATGAAAATAACCTCATATGGAATCAATCCCTGCAGGGATTTCCTACATGTGGAAAAATTTCCCTGTATAGAAAGTTCCACACACCTATTGACGTAAAGAATTTACTCATAGAGAGTTCCTGCTGGATGTAAAGGCCTGGTTATACATTAGGTACATTAAAACGTACAATTTAATTTGTGAATGCATTAATTTGAGAATGATCCATAAAATTCAACATGGAACCACGTCCAACATGCATAAGTATTTACATGTATGAATGCACGTACGAAAACTAGACCTATTCTAATTTGGTTCATGCATTCATACAAGTTTCACTGAAGCCATTAACACAGATGTACATGAATGTGTATCAGTTATTGTATCGTGTAACCAGGCCTTTACTCTAGTTAGGGCTACTACAATAAATTTGGGGCCTAGGGTAATTTTCTCTTCAGGGATCTTTCATTTACTCCTTCCTTTAAAGACAGCAAAGAATGAAATTAGGGATCTCTTTGGGCCAGGGAAATTTGCCCCCTTAGCCCCAACCTCTGGTTGGGGCTAAGGGGGCATACCTAGTTATCCAGATAAGAATAAAAGATAGAATCAGTAAATTGCAATTTATTAATTTCTCACTACACATTCTCTATTCTATATTAGATGGGTCCACTACCATTAAAGTAAAAGCTGATGAATTGGATTTACAAAAAGATTTTGTTGAGATCAGCATGGGAGAGAGAATATTTACTCTCCAAATTAGAACACCCATAGGTTTGACAGATAAGGAGACAGGCTCCTCAATTAATCCCCAGGCTGCTGATGAAACACCGGATAATTTCAGCTGGGATGATGCAACCTTGAAATTGTTTTTTGAGGCCTTATTTTTAAATAGAGGGAAAAAAAATAACAATAGAAAAAAAATATTCAATGCAGTTGCAGAAGACATGAAAGGAAAGGGGTACAAAATCACTGCACAACAAGTGTGCAATAAATACAAGTCATTGGAGAGGACATATAAATCCCATGTGGCAAGGGATAGTAAGACTGGTAGGGGCAGAAAGATTTTGCACCATGAAAAGTAAGTGTATGAATGATTCTAGTTCAAATAAGTCTAGCTCCTATATTCTCACTATTAAAATAGTCATTTAAATTACTATCTTTAGGGAAATGATTGAATTATTTGGGCAAAAACATAATATTGTCCCCAAAGTTGTGTCCGGCAGAAATGGGATTCAAGTAGCTGGAGAACCCGCTGCTGGAACAAGGTTAATATTTTTTAAAAATTATATCTACTTTAAAGTAGTTGATCCTTATCTGTTGTGGATATAATTTTGGTATCAATCCTTCTGCAGAGATAAATGGAAACCTCTCAAAGACTTGCCACTTTCATTATATTTCCAGTTCTGGCATCCCGGGGAATTATTCCAAGGAAATCCCCCCCGCACCTTCTGTTTCCACCAAAGACTTATACATATCAGGAGCTCCTTCTGAATATCAGGGTATGGCCATCCCATCAGGGAGGGGGATAACCACAGCCCCAAAAAAAATTAACAAGAGGGATGGAAAAACAGCCATGGCCTTAAATGCTCTCAAGGAGCAAATGCAACTGCAAAACGAAATCATGAAAGAGCAAATGGCTAAGGATAAAATCCTACTGGAGGAAATAAAAGTTAGCAACGAATTAAAGAAGAAGGCAAATGAACAAAGAGATGAAAGAAATGCTCTTTTAAGACAGCAAATTAATTTGTTAAAACAGTTAATCGAACATTAAATTTACCTATTTAAAATCTAGCCAACAAACTGTAGAACTCCACATGAATTTATTCACCATTAAAAATAGTTCCTACCGTATGATATATATTCTACATCAGTTATATATATATATATATCATATGCATATTATCATAAGCATGTATCTGCCCTGGTAATGCCTTTATATGACAGAATCAATCTCTCATGAAGATGGTTGAAAATTAGCATGAAGGCACCCTAATGCTGCTCAGGCAATGGATTTTCATCTCTGAGTCTTACTAATTGCCGACAGATTTCATCCCTAAGGATTTTTCCTGCTTCACCATCAACTGGGTCTCCCAGGTTGTCAATTATGCCTAGGGCGCCCTCTCCTTCATTCCTCTGATTGATATCCTCGTCAGGGTGGTCGTCTGGCAGAGGCTCTTCAAATCCCTCTAGATCATCCAGGTCTGCCATGTTGTGCAACACACAACATGCGTGAATTAATAGGACTATATCCTCTACACCCCTTAGTTTTATATGATAAAGCTGCCTGAATCGTTGTTTCAACCAGCCAAAGGCATGCTCTACCGTAATGCGACAGCTACTATGGACATAGTTGAACTGCCTTTGAGCTCGTGTCAAGTGCCCATTATCCCTATAAGGTGTTATTAAATTTGAGGAACAAGGATATGCACTGTCACCGAGTAGGTAACCTTGACCTGTGAAAATGTGAGAAATAGATGATCATAAACTTCTGAAATTATTTAAAATATATATAAGAGAACAGAAAATGTAATTAAAAAAGGAAATGCATGATAAGCTCATGCCAAAAGTAAATATTTTTTTGGGACCTAGGTAGTGCTAAGAGTCGATATTTTAGTTTTTATAGAGCAAACCTTGGCAAATATTGGGTAGCTCAGCAAAAATTGGGCTGTTCCTGTAAACCCGGGCATCATGAACTGATCCTGGGTAACCAATAAAAACATCAAAAAATTTTCCATTTTCATTGACAATGCCCTGCATTTGTATTGAATAATATTTTTTCCGGTTGATGTAAGATTCTGGATCTTCTGTGGGCTTATCAATCCGGATATGGGAACCATCTATAGCACCTGGTTTTCAAATGAAGGTAATAAAAAACTTTCAATTAACCTACGAGGGAACTAAAAATATTGAAGGATCATACGTTAGTTCACACCTAATATTATTCCCATACTCATCTACTACATTCCAATTATTACCAAGAATGTCAAGAAATCCTCTTTTTTCTAAATAATAAGCCTTTGTGGCAGCCAGCGCAGCGATACTGGGGTTTTTAATGACTGTGTCCGACATTCTAACAAAAAAAGCAGCCAATCTTCCAATAACAGAATGTAATGCACTCAGGCTGATATCAAAACGATCAGCGACATCTCTGAATCCAGCAGCCTCATGGCCAACAAACCACAAGAAAATTAGAACATGCTTGTCGGCAGATACAGGTGCAAAACCCCCATGGCCTATAATGAATTCACATAACTTAAATTCATAAAAAGTTGACCAAGGGATATTAAACTCAATTGTTCGAACTAATACCGTATACCATCCTGATACCTTGAAGAGCACTGAACTCTGGGGATGCTTGAAATCGAGTGATAATATCAAGTACTAAGGTCCGTTTTAAACGAAAGTGCATTACAAATTCATTATCGCTGTACAATGGAACAACATCCTCCACATACCCCAGCACATTGGTTCTCTCATGTTGCGCTATTGCATTGAGGGCATTATTTAAACACTGTAAATCCACTGAAAACACACAGATACTATTATAAAATGTGGCTTAAAAACGTATAGACGTGATTTTCATTACATTTGTACGTAACTATGAAGAGTGAAAAAACCGGGATTACCGTCCTAAGAGATTAGGTACATTAATAACCACGGATGAGAACGTTTTCATTAAAACACCAAATTAAGTTAAATGAGGATAGAAATATCAGTGAAAGCAAGGTGACTTCATTTAATTCTTCGTAAGAGGCAGACAGCAAGGGTCAACAAATGTCGAAACCAAACACTCAAAGTATGTATCAATCAGGTACAAATTCTGACTGTTTACACAAACATAGACACCCATCACTCATACGATCATAAAATGAAAACGTATAGTTTCAGACTAGAAGAAAACAATATAGTGAGAACGTTTTTTTTTCATTTAAAAACGTTCTCACATTATTCATGAGAACGGTGGTCACGACGCACGCACCAACTATAATACAAATAATTGATTGACGTATTATGCTATAATTCTGGAAAACATTTTCTAATAACCTCGCAGTCGTGGACGAACAAGGGCTGGTAACAAAATATCATCAGGATCTTCATCCGAAGACTCCTCCTCTAAAAGGCCCTGCAGTAGATTATCTAATATGATATCCCACGCCATTTTGAAAGGAGCACAAAGGCGTTCGCGTCGCCCTCACCGATCTCAAGTTGTTCCCGTGTGACGTCACTGTTCCTTCTTGCACCTTCGGGTACAGAAGTCACAGATGGAGCAAGCGACGCGAACAAAGCTACAGTCTCACCCGTCTGCTGCAAGGGGGATTACGTCACTACGCAACGAGCCAATGGCTGGGCGTAAATATATCGTTGCGAAAACAATGCTCAATAAATCGTGATTATTAAACAAACTAGGCAAGATTTAGAGCTGGTAATTTAAATATATTATTGTGGAAACACAATTTACGATATAGAATGGATTTCATAGCAATCCCCCATTTATGCAAACACTCCAATGGAGTGTTTGCATAAATGGCATAGCATAGGCCTGTGTGACTTGTTACGCCTAAAACATGCCTTGGGGAATTCGTCTCGTGGTTAGTGGTTCTCACGGCATAATTTTTCCCAAAACGTTTTTTTATATTATCCATATCTACATCTCAGAAATGACATGCAAGTCACCTTCAGGGTGTGTGGCACAGGGTGACTCTGCACTATGCAATACTCGTCCAAGTTCAAGGTCGAACCCCGCACACTTCCCTACTCGCAAGACACGGACCAAAACCAGTCAGGTGAAAATTGTGTGGCTCAATCATAGCATAGAAAAGTACTGCGTTAGAGAAAAGGCTAAAATGTATTAAACTGTTTCGGATTCTACGACTGGTCAAATAAATATCCGCCACGCCATTCCCTTTCGGGTTAGGCAAAGTCAAAGAATGTATTTATTACCGTCAACCGTAGAAAATTGGCTCCCTACTTAGGATTTCCTCTGAAATGCCCTATCCTTGGCAACCAAATGCCAAAAATTCCAATCCTACAAAAAGCTTTATCCTTAACCACCTTCGCTTCTCGTACACTCATGCATGGCTTCATACACGCTCTCCTACTCTTAAGACTCTTAATATTCCTCCTCTTAAGAGTCTCTTCTACCACATTCTCCCATGACTTTCGCGGTCTACCCCTTCCTCCCAAATCATTCACTCTACTATCATATATCTGTTTCATCATTTGACTTTTCCCATTCTCTCAACATGGCCAAACCAATGAAGCACACTTCTTTCATATATGTCCATTATTGGACCATCCAACTCACATTCTTTCATGATCCACTGATTCCTAACCCTATCCATCCTAATTTTGCCCCACACACTTCTCAGGTACTCCATTCCTACTGTATTTAGCCTTATATTATGCTCATCCTCACATACCCAGGTTTTGCTGCCATATAATAACGTCGGGTGGAGAACCGCTTTCTACACTGCGATTTTTGCTTCCCTAGACAAACACTCATTCCTACATATACTCCACTTACTACCTACTACCTCTCTTACCAGCATTCATACACCTAATGATCTCTTCATCTATTCATCCATCTTTCACAAACATTCCGCCAAGGTAAACAAAATCATCCTCTGGTTCAATTATTTCATAATTTATCCTCACTATTCAAATATATTTTTTTTCTTTTGCTCACTGATGAGTCTGGTGGCTCGTATGCCCCTGTGACCCCGATAGGCCATTGGCTTGTCATCAGGTTTTTCAGGGGCCAAATCACCAGAACTTGACAGTAACACCCATTCCCTGAGCATGCGATAAACCGACCCAGGCGAGACTCGAACCCGCGATCCTCGCCTGCCATCTTGTCACTCTCCCTATCAAAAACTATTTCTATGGTATTTAACGTGTTTAACCTCAAGTCCATTCTCCTAGTTGCTTCGTAGAAGTTGTCCAGGAGCCCCTGTAATTCCAGTGGACTCTCAGACAGTAACACTGCATCATCTATGTACAACAGAACTCGCACAATTATATCTCCAACCATTACACCGACGCTATCCGTACGCGCATCTCTCACATATTTATCCATAAGAACGTTGAATAGCCACGGTGACATTACATATCCCTGCTTTACGCCCCGTTTAATTAGTATGACTCTTTTATTTTATTAGTATTATTTATTTAGTATATTTTTATTATTTATTAGTATTTTATTAGTATTATAACTAATATTATTAATTCATGGATACTGTGAGATACTAATCTGTATATCTGTGGTAAGATGGCTAATATGATGTCATGTTTTGCAAATTTTACAGGTGACCAATTTCAAAGTTTAGTAGGCTCAGAAAAATCAGAATCTCAAAGTTTAGGTCTTAACTTTTCGTAATAGATGTAAAGAACGGTTGTAATAATATTTTTTTAACTTTCCAAATCCAAGGGTTCAATCAATCCAAGGGCATAATTCAGTTTAGAAAAAAAAACGGCCATATCACATTCATCTTACCACAGATATATAAAAATGAATGTTTCTTTGTTTGTCCCGTATGCGTTCGTATATCATTCATCCGATTGCGATAAAACTTTGGTGAGTTGTTGTGCGCATGCCCGCGAAGATTTTTGAAGTAGTACAACCGTTTTACAATAGCGATAGGTGGTGCGCGAGTCGTTTCAACAAATGTCTTGTCGTGCGCACGCCCGCGAAGGTGTCTCTATTCATAAAAAAAATCATGCGAGGCATTTTTAGTGGGGTGAGTTGTAACTAATATTAAAAAATTATTGAACACCAGTCCAAAGTCTTCCTAGTGAGGGTGGGAGTTGCATATAATTGATTCATCTCAACTATTAAGTCCCCTTATTGTCCGCGGAAAAAATGACATTTCTAATACATTGGTCCTGAAATCTATTTTATTTATCTAACGCTTGTCGTCAATTCTGCCGTAACACTTAGGCTTTATACTCTTATAAGAGCAATAATTTGATGTGTGTAATATATAGCTCTTACGATGTTCAACGAGACACCATATTAGGATGGTTTAAGGTACCAGAAATTCACTGGGTTAGGTCTGATCTTGGGGAAAATTCGTTAAGAGACCAGAGATTGAGCCCAGAAAATATTTGCGGTCAGAATTGAGAAAAGTATGGGATCATTGGTGACTTCAAACATAAGAATAGTGTCGGCTTTAATGCCATTTATGAGGGAAGATATCAACTCGAATTTCTAGGAATTAAACCTATGAGCATGTTTACAAGTTAACATTCACTTTGTTTAAAAATGGTCCGCCTATACATAAATGTTTTACTGAAACCCAAGTATAATAGTGGATTGCGTAGCAGCCGTTGAGCGGTCTCATGTAGGGATAGTCTCTAAGTTGGGCCAGAGGTTGTTTCGTAAGGGTCCCTAAGGGGTAGGAGGGTAGTGGGCTTAGATCCAATCATTTGAATGGGCAATGAAATCGAATGCCGGAGCGAAAGGAATTTATATCTCATAGGATTGGCCTTGAACCACTTGCTGCCTTGCTCCATTTCGATGTCACTGGCATCATTTAGCCCGACGGGAATGCTCAGATCAGAGGCAAAGTGATCAAAGGTCCTTTATGAGGCGGAAGTTATGGTTAATTTTTTACGACGATAAGTTCACTGTTATTTCAATGTCGCCGGAATATGTTATTGAAGTAGCTCTGTTCAGTAATTATTTATTGTCGCATTAGTAATTCACGTAGAACACAAGGGTATTGCACTTCCACTTCTCCGATGGTTATACCTACATTTCACCCAGAGCACTCTAGCGGTCAGGCGCACATTAACGCGATAACTCAACGAAACAATTCTCTTCGTACTCGGATAAAGCTTTTTCTTTCGCAAATGATATTTACAGTTGGATATTTAAATGATATGTTTCCTGCACATCAAATGCAGAAATAAGAGTTCTGTAATTACTAGGGAGAAATCAATCGAAGCTCATTTTTGTGTTTATAATTCATGTATTTTAAAAGTTCATTTCTTTATAAATCGTAGGGTTTAGTTTAAATAATCGCAGAGACATGGGAGAAAAAGAATGAATGAATGAATGAATAATTTATTAATTGTCCTGGGGATATACCCCTTAAGAACAAAAGCAATTTACATTTTTTGAGCAACATGAAGAGAAAAATCAACAATTTGGACAGTAACATAATGAAAAAATTAAATATAAATTAATACCATTTTTGCAATGCTGAATGCAAAGTATTTTGGAAATCATATCGTATAACAAATTCATCTACATAATTTTTTTTTTCAAAGTTAAAACAGAAGAACAGCACTTAAATACTATTATTAATTACGCAAACACAACTACTACACGCAATTACAACAATATGCAAAATAATAACAGCATTTAGTGGTCAGAAAGTAACATATTATACTATTTCATCTAAAAACTAGCAACAGAAGAACAATTTTTTATGTTTTTGGGCTAGGTGTTTCAGAGATGACACGCAGTGACCAAGAAAGAATTTTGGAACTTCGTTGTGCGATGACTAGGAAAGTAAAGACACTCAGGATCTCATCTAGTGCACATATCACTAGTGGAAGGTTTCACGGAAAACATGTCGAAAATAATATTCAGGGGATTTTTCTTGAAATAAGCAATACAAGTAGAATCCGAGGAAATATTTCCTTCAGGTTTTAACATCGAGCCATCTAAGTTCATTGTAGTAGGGGGTCATGTGGACATCTCTGCGAAGTTTAAAAATAAACCTAATGCATGAATTTAGAGTACGGTGTAGTGTGGTGTTATCTTCTTCATTTAAGTCGTTGTAAACTAGACAACAGTAATCAATAACGGGGAAACCAACGATGAAAGGAGCATTTTCCTAGTGTCTTGAGGAAGAAATTTAGAATACACTTTAAGTTGGTACTTTAAGAACAGAATACAGTATGTCCTTCGAACCTCACAAGAACTGATAACACGTCGTTGATGAAAGTTTCTTCATTTAAAAACACATTCTACGCTTGAATTACAATTATCTTCAATGAAATAACTAGCTATTTTAATTACCACAATAGCCCCTTATTTCGCAGGAGAAATTGAATAAGTTGATGGCTTTATCAGTTCTGCAGCAAAAAAAGAACATTTCACCAAAATGTTGCAGAATAATGCCTCCCAGTCCACATTTTGTAAGGAAATTTTTCAGCCATCTTCCTTGTTTATCGCTATCGTGGTAATTGTAACCATTGTATACGACGGTTACGATGATCACGATAGCGATGTCGTATAAGCACTTACATTAAATTATTTCAACCAAAAGGAATTATAGCGGCATTTTTTCATTAAAATCATACCTAATTATCACCCAAGAAATAGGCATTAGGGAGCAAATAACTAATTAGCTACACTAATTATCAGAAAACCTAGTGCATAGAGTCATTGGCTGCTTTTATGGTCTCTTATCGTGCGCGGGAAAAATGTCATTTTAAACGTGCATGTTCTGAAGTCTATTTCCCTAATTTCCATAGAGAGGTCTTTAGTTTGTTTCGACGTGATTGTGCATTTTGAAGTTGGCAGCGTAAGTTTGCGACCTTGGGGACCCTGGTAGTCAAACACGAAGATTACATGTTTCGCTACCACTATACTAATCGATTTTCAAACGCAACCTTCATGGACTATCAATACCGAACTAGGTTCATCATATTTCTCCTCTCATATTAGTCGATAAAGTTGTGATTGCGATCCGTGAGCCACGAGAACATTTCGCGATATGGAGGTCGTGATAAAGAGTAAGAAACTTTTGAGATCGCGTCCCTGAGGTGGTACGTGAACACAGGTAAGTCTCTTGAATTTCGGATAATATATATAAATTCAATTGAAAGTTAGTTGATGTCCTCGAGATTTAAAAAGGGACCGTCCATATTAACGATGAAATTGGAACATTCGTGTCATCACCAGCGAGTGACTCTGCTGAGTTAGTGGGAATTTTCTATTTATGATATTTGGAGCGATTTTTGTTTATGCACAGATTTTCGTGTAACTTTGAACGTATTCTAATTAGTGATGTCTTTAGATACATTTGAAAAAAATTAATCATACCAATTGTTTTTGGAAATTCAATGCTATTGTAGCACGTAGCCTTATGTCACATGACATATATTTCGTAATAATTCGATTGTATATGTACATATTTTCTTCTAAACGCGGAACAATACATTATTATAATGATTTCTAACAAATATCAAGGTGTTACGCCTATTCGAAAAACACGTTTCAATATAAGTTGTACGCCTAAATTTCGAATTCCGTGCCGAAAGCTCTAGTCATTACATGCTTTCATCATTGTAAAAAAGTAAACTACAATTCTTTAATCATTTCCGTTCCTGCATTTAGGGTGAGTGTCACAGCGTAAACAAATGAGAGGTTGAGATATCGTGTGTGGTGAGTTTTATAATACTCGTGAAATGTGCTCTTGGACTAGGGAAGTCACCTTAAAATTGATCTAAGAGTATAAAAGAAGGGAGTTCTTAAACGAAACCAAAGCTATTAATTATATGTGTATGCATGAAAAATGCAAAGAAACAATAGCTTCTGCGCATGCGCCGGTCAGAAATCTAAATGGAGGAATCGGATCGTATGAAAGGGTTAGTCCGAGACTTACAGCGTCCAATTTTGAGCATGCTGAATTGAGGTCGATTTTTCAGTTATTACATTTGTCAGATATGGGCAAGTTATCTGTTGCTAGAGCTTATCGCACCGCAGAGGAGAATTAAGCGACTACTAGTAGTAGTAGCACGGGACCTATCTCTCAACAAACCTTGACGTCGTTCTTCTTTCTTAAATAAATATGTGAAGAAATAGTAACAAAATTAGTCACTTTTTATCGTATCTCTATTAATTCTATCATAAAAAGTGAGTTCATCGGAAAATCAATAACAGACAGACAATATACTTTGCCCGATTCCGGCAGATGTGATGGATTTTATTCATTTACAGTACAGACAAATAGAGGATAATATCAGAATTTTCGATACGAATCAGTGCAAGAAAATGTGTAGTTTATACTTGGATTAATACAGTTCATCAAACAATCGCCGGTAATGTTATTTGTTATAATTAATTCTATCCCCGGATTTTCTGGGATATCTGGAAGGTAATCACTTTAATCTCGGAATCCCAGGGATACGCAAGAGGCCGGGAATTGAGAAACCCTACTGCCGTACACCTATAGGGTGGATCGCAGGGTACCGCATATATGTAGATGTGAACACGTGTGGATACAGTTGTTTTCGGCGTCTTCGGCTTCTTTTTTTGGTATCGGCACCCAACCTCGTTTGTAAATACATCACTGCTGTCATTTCTGTGGACTGCTGCTGAACAGCCGAGGTCAAAATTCGCTTCGCTCCAATGCAATGGTGGCATGTGTCGTGTGTGTGTGGGTAAAAGCTTTTGTTTGGCCATCTCCCTCGCGATCCTCGAATTCCACACCCCGGATGTGACCCGCTATATGCCATAGCCGCACTTTCTCTCTGCTTGTGTCTCCTCCCCCGATGCATTTCCGGCACGACGCCTGTGAGCCGTTATAACTCTCCAAATTAAATCACCCGCCGCCACCCGTGTGTGTTCTCGTCAAGGACGCACCGTGAATCCGCTGCGACTGTGCGAATCGAAATAATCACTGAATTCCATTTATTCGTTTTCATAGTTGAATAAATGTTATTTTCCATGATGGTATGCCTTAGGTGTTAGAAAACATAACGGAGATATTAAACATGCAGATTATTCTACAAATATATTTTGAATGAACACTTTTGTTTAGCCATAGGAGCTGTCTGCAGCGCCATTGCTATTGACTTAACGCATTTTGACTTCAATTGTGTATTGGTTTATTTTAAATTACGCAGAAAACGGTGTCAAGGCTCTAGGGCCCTACACTTCAAGTATTTTAACAGGTAGCAACGGAATGGAAATGGAAGGTGTAAATTCTACCCTGGCGAGATTCGAACCCGTGACCATTGGGTTGGCAAAACAAGGGCTTTCCCCGCCGCGCGCCGCCGACAGTACTGTAGTGATTTGCTACTTACCCAAATTTCAAAATGGCCAGGTGCCTTAATATTATTTCCGTTACATTCCGTGGTGTTATTCACATATTTTAAAAAGTTTTCCACGAAAATCCCATTCGTATAAGATGGAAAAATAGTATTTTAGCTCATATTTCACCCATTCTCGCGTATAACACCAAGCAATTTGAAGCTCAATTTCACGAAAAAAATAGCGTGGGAAGATATGTTATACTTGTTCATACCAATCATAGGATCCGTTTTTGTAAGTGGACTGACTGAATATGATTAAAATTACACTAAAATATTTTTATAATGGAACGGACTTAACAGATCTTCTCCCTTTCTCTTTCTCTCTCAACTCTCTTCCGGTCTAGCGAAAGAGCACAAGCTGCACGGCGCCATAATCGGATCAGGCGAAGTGACACGCACCTCGATACTGTCGCGGGAATAGGCAACGTAAGAAAGTGGCGAACGGTGGGTGCGGTGAAAGTATTTCGTCTATCGATCAGCAGTCGCCAATTCCCAGCCAATTGAAATTTCGGGATAGACCTCGCAAGTTTACTTATCTATATATCTACATGCACTAGGTTGGGGTGCATGAGAAGTGTTACCGTTGAGGTAAATGCAATAGGGATAGGGTTAGGAATGATAGGGAGATAAAAGAATGTGGACTAATGGTTGTTATGGTGAAGGAGAAGATAGGAGCGTACTTTGGTGGTTTGATCATTTCGAGAGAATGGATAAGAATCGAATTGTGAAACAGGTGTGAAACCACTTTATTGTATTTTAGCGAAATATGGGCGTGCTAGAAGAAACGTAATGCCTACATCTCACGGTAAAAGTTTCTGTGAAGGAGTTTTATTAAAATTTTTCTTGAACTTTTATGAATCGTACGTAAAACGATCTTGCTTTCTCACGGTAAAACTATTCATATAACCGCTATGCAGGGTCGTTCAATGTTGCTCTATCGATATCGAAGATGCAAAGAATCGAGACAAGATATCTATCGACCTTGACCGCTATGTTGACCAATCTGCCATCTTATGAGACGCTTTGCAAACTCGTGAAGTGATAAATTCACTCTCTTTTGGATGATGGTTTGGTTAAAAACGATGTGTATTGTTTATTTTCTTACTTTCTGAAAAATATATAATTGCAAATTTGCAAAAGATATAATTGCAAATTGCTAAGTGATATAATGAGATAATACTATTTTCTTACGTAGTTTTCTCGTTTTTTTCTTTGTATTTATAACTAGTCCCTTGCTGCTGGTACGCCTAGGGTGTCGTAGTATAAGTTGCCAAGGGAAGGGCTTCGTCTTGCTCGAGCTGGAAAATTCCAGAGGACTCATTCTTGTTTTCCCCCCTTAATAGCTCCACGCATTCCATCTTTTGTCGAGCAAAGTGAAATGGTTACGCTACTTTAAGAATAAGGCTTCTCGCAGCCTTACTCTCCAACCTGCTCGTCAGCTGACCCACTGGGGGAGAATGATCCAAAATATAATTTTCCCGACCTCTTTTTATAAATAAAACACTTTTTCTTCGGTAGAAAATAGATATTGGAAAACAATTGATCGTTATTATCTCATCGCCAACACTTCGAAAATGTGTATTTGTAATTAAGTACTCCACTCACTTTAAAAAACTCTCATGGGTACGTTTTTTATGTACATAATTTTGGTTGGATACTGCATCAAATGTAAATCAACAATTTTTTTGTAAATGCCGAGAATTCATTATTGCCGTGAAAAAGCAAATATATATTTGCGAAATGTATATTTGCTGGATCTATTTTCATGGACCTGTTTTCTCCCGATGAAAAAATAACCAATATATTTTTTTTTTAATTTATTATTTTCCTTAAATACAAATTATGAGTCCATGACTCATGCACAACATGAATTTTACGAAGTTTTTCGATGTATTTTTTTCTATTTTTTTTCTGCAAAGTATTTGCTGCCAGTGGACGGTTCCCTTTTCAATTTTATGCTTCATCTGGTGGTTTTTCCACTGTAAAATGCCTTAAATGTAACTTTTGTCATTTTCTGGCTACATATTGAAAAATACGTCTCCTGTTTAATGCGAACAACGAATTGATACCCTCCACGATATTTTCTTACGACTCGTACTTTTTGCAACTACACGGTGTTATATGCGCGAATGGGTTAAATCTGGGGAAAATTGTATTTTTATGCATAGTTTTAAATAATATTTCGCCTAAACCAGTTTATAAAAAAACGAATTCGCGAGTTTAGTTTTATCTGCAATCTGACAGCTGCATTTGATCATCATTATTAATTCAATCCTGTGAATGGTTGACTGCAGACCTCCGGTCTACCCTATCACAACGTTACTTAAAGTTACCAAAACGGGGGTTTTATAATACTACTTTTTATTTTCTGAGATAGAAGTAGGTATACACTATACATCATGTATGTTCTTCATATATATCACCTTAAACAGCAATGAGACCGGCTGTGATATACGGATGCAAGACATGGACGTTGACACCGAAAAATAAAGATATACAATATTTTTAAAGAAAAATTCTTAGAAGAATGTTTGGACCAATACAGGAGGAAGGAGGAAAATGAAGACTCGACGGAAATATGGAATTAAATGAGCTGATAAAAGAAGAAACCATAGTCCACTTCACTATGTCACAATGAATCCGATGGTATGTACGTGGAATAGGTATAGGATGTTTATAACACTCATAGCAGAGCAAGATAGACAAATAAAATCTATGGATGGGTTCTTAATAGGACTTGACCCAGAGGGAGACCTACGAAAAGATGGAGAGGCGATGTCATAGAGGATTTACGAAGAATGAATATTACTTATTGGAAGGAACTAGCAAAAGATAGAAGGAGATGGGCGTTAACTGCTAAAGAAGCTACAGCTAACCCACGCCCCGGAGGGTTTTAACGCCGAAGGAAGAAGAAAAGATATCCTCCCATTAACATCTGAAGTACTGAAAACCGCCAATTAACTGTTTCCGATTTTCGGAGACCCATATCTTTGCAAATGAAAATGGTAGCCATCTGAAATTGAATATATATTTTTGTGAAAGAAATTTCAAAGAGTAGAATCCCTGCGGTCAGAGGAAGTTAAGACAAGGATTTCCTGGGACTTACCGGTCACCTGGTGAGATACCACCAATGATGGTTGTACTTCGAGCATAATTGCAGGCTAAATGCTGTGGAAGTGGGGTACCTGAGAATTATTTTCGGGAAAAATAGGAGGGATAGTGTTAGGAATGCGTGGTTCATGAAATAATATGGAATGGATCCTCCGGACATGGACATGCAAGAAATCAGCGTGCTTTGTTGGTTTGGTCAAGTTGAGAGAATGGATGGTAGTCAAATAACGAAACAGTTGTATGATAAGTTTGTTGTCGAATAAAGTAGCAGCTGTATGATAGAGGAGTGAAGGGCGTGACAGGAAGGGAAAGACCGAGAAAGTAATGGGTGAATGTTTTGGAATAGACTCTATAAAGAGGAGGAATATTAGGAATCTTAAGAATAGGACTGGGTGTATGAAGCAATGCATGAAACCTAATAAAAGCGGAAGAGGTATGCACAGACAAGGGAGTATGAAGGAAATTATTGAAAGAGATCCTGTTAATAGACCGAACAGCAATGACTATAAGATTTTTGAGTGTGCCTACCCCGAAAGGAAATGTCGTGATGGGTATGTGTGATTGAACTTTAGTCACCAAGAAATATTTATTTCTCATAATTCGGAACACCGCGGTAACTTGGTAGTAAAAGAATATCAATCGAAGCCCTATAGTGGTGATTATCAATATGAAGCGATTTCAGATTAAAGAAGCTGACGCTGTCAAGGATGAGCTGCAAGAGGAGGCATCGCCGCGCCGTCTCGACTCAGGAGCGCGATCACGGTCCTCCATAACGCGTGCTCTCGCGTTATCCTTATTTTTCAATTGCGCTCATGAGAGCGGAAACGTTGTTGTTGTCCTATAAGTTTTGCCAGGTACATACTTTAAATCTCTAGTTTCAATTCATGGATTGCGTTCTGAGGAGAGTAATTGTAAGAATTCCCTAACTAGAGCGGTTTGCGTTTCGGATAACGAAAGCGTCATCGCGAAATAAGAAACCATGATCCCACTACAGGTTATGCCATCCCGAGACACAGCAAGTTAAGGCAGCACTCGGTCTTCTATACGAAGGGGGTGAAAATGAAGACGTGTATTGCAGAGAAAGAAGAAGTGGCGGACGTCTTATCTCGGGCTCCGAGTATCGCGCGGAAATGAACTAACTTAAGATATCACGAACTTTATCAGTTTACGTTTGTGCACTTTCATACGCGTGCAGGTATTGGAATAAAGAGCGTGACCTCAAGTAATAAAATAAACTCCTTTCTATTACTCGACGTTTTTAATCCAACCCAAGGGATAATATCTATCATCTAAAGGTTGTTCCACCGTAAAAAAATAGCCTCTCGACAGTAGTGGTGGAATAAAGTTTTGTCGGAGCAAAACGGCTGCAGCCGCATTTGTTTTGGCCACACAAATGTTTCAAATAACTGTTGCAAACAGGTTATCTTCGTGATCGTGTCGCAGCCTGTGCGCGCTGTTGCGCTCTGTGCTGTGCAGCGGCAACTGATAGCCGAAGCTGACTGTTTCGTCTTCTGTTCTGTTCCAGTAGCACTGCACGTTTTGCTGCGTTGCGGTTATAAGCTACTATTTGTTGGATTTGAATCTGTTGCAGGCGGTTGTTGGTTTATTCAGCCAACGTCGTAGCAGATAGAATTATAGTGTGAAGTGCCTTTCTTTCATGAATCCAAATGAAAATTTTACTTTATTTAAGTGGAATATTTCTTATCTTGTATATAGATAATCTTGACCACAATTATGATTGAATGTTTTTTTCAGGAGCTTTGCTGTATTATTTTTTTTATTATTTTTTTAAATTTAATTTAGTCTATTTCTAAATATAGGAAACATAATGGGATGAACCTTTTACTCTCCTCTTTAAATGTCACCTAAAGGTATATACATAGTGAATAACTGTTTACAATATTTATGTATATTCAAGCACGTTTTTTCATGTATGTCTTATATATTATATTTTTAGCCCTGATGAAGCTTATATAAAAAGGCGAAACGTTGGCGAACTGGTGTTTTTTTAATTGAAAAAATAATAGACCAAAGCTCCAGAAAAAACATTCAATATTTCTTATGACATAGAATACATAACTATCAGCCATGTTCTAACAGCGCCGATCGATCGCGTGTTGTTTGGTGTTCCTCTAGCTGTTGTTTGCAACAGCATGTTTCGCGGAGCTGATTCGTTTTGAAACTGTTTTGATTGCGAAACAGTTGCAATGAAACTCTTGTGTTCTTTTATTGCCACCACTAGTCGACAGGTTTTTTTTATTCATGCTCCCTCCTGTTCCTAAGAACCCAATATTCCTTTTCTTGAGAGTTTATTGCGCCAAATTCGCCCATTGCTTTCTCTGTCTACCTCTCCCTTTCAAACTATTCATTCCGCTATCATAAATCTGCTTCGTTCCTCGACTCTCATCCATTCTCTCAACATTGCCAAGCCAACGAAACACGCTCCGGTCTTTCATGTCCATTACTGGAGTATCCAACCCACATTCTTTTATGACCTCAACATTCTATCTTTCCTGCTTTCACCGCAGATACTTCTCAGGTACTTCACACCCACTGCATTTAAGCTACACTTTTTCTTATCATGGCATACCCGAGAATAACTACCATATAGGAAAGAGGGTAGGTGAATACTTACGTAGACAGCAATATTTGCTTTTCTAGACAAACATTCATTCCTTGATACACTCCACACGTTCGACGGCCCTTACGGCATATTCGCGCGCCTTTCATCTCTGGACATTTTTATGACCTTATTATCTTCAAAAAATTTTGTTAAGGACAAAAAAATATAATTATTTTATCCCGAAGCACATCTAGGCGTAGTTTTTACCAATGGTATTCGTTTTTCATTTCAAAGAGTGCGTAATTTTGCTGTGAATAAATCAATTATATAGACATGGACCCTGATCAAATGGACGTATAGGTTGAGAAACGAGGAGGTATATAGATGAATTGGAGAAGAAAGGGTACTGTGGAGCACCATACGCCAAAGAAGAACACGGTGGATTGGCCATGTTATGAGATACAACAATTACGTGGAGGGAAAAATCGAAGGGAAAGTCCCCAGAGGAAGACCAAGAAGTACTTGGGGCAAGTCAAGAGGGATACGGGGAAGAAGAACCATAGGGAAGTGAAGGAACTGGCATGGGAGAGGGAAAAATGGAGGGCTGCAGTATACTAGGATTGTAATACTATGATGATGATAGACCCTGAACTAAACGGTAAATTTAAGGCAATTACCGAAGAATGTATTCGAATTACCTCTGAATTCGAATTACATTCGAATAGTTACTCTGCTTTTATTAGATAAAAAGTAAATAACTGTTAGTTAAGATATTTTACGCAAGTATGTACATATTATCGAAGCTTTATTTAATTGCAGTTTTTAAAAGTATTTTTAAGACACATCTTATCCTAGAATCGAAAATTAAAGCTGAAATGTAATATAAAGTTTTTTGTTTTACACAAATATTGGGGCCTTCTAATTTTGTTGTGGGAGTTGCATTATGGAACTGGCTTTCCTCCGATCTCTTGGGGTTAAGCCTTATGGTTACGGTCATGGGCAAGGCCAAAAGGCGACATTTTTATCGTTGGCACCCCCAATAGCAAAATCCTGCGCACGCCTATGGTTGTACGTTAATTATTTTTACACGTATGATTTCTTGTTGAAGTAGGGATTTGCTGAGCCTTCAATAAGCACCATCAGTCATCTCTGTTATCTCATAATCTCTCATAATGTTCTTTCTTTCTGTCATGGTATGAATGAACATCAGATCTAGAAGGACACTTAGATAAATTTTCTTTGATATGCTTAAGTATTTCGTGCATGAAGAGTATGGAAACTGTTGGTATGCCTCGTCTTATAAAGAGAGGCATACAATAATCTGTTGTTGAGGAACAATTAATTGCTATAATTGCCTTTGGCTGGAGAATAAAAACTTTCCGTGTATTTAGGGCATTACCTCTGAGTTCCCATCCACAGGTAATATGACAGAGAAATTTGAGAAAAGTACATTGTTATAAAGTAACTAGTATGAATCAGCTTCATGAGTTTTCTCTACATAAACAGGGGCTTGGAAAGTGCGTTTGATGTGACAAGAATAAGTTGTTCCCATAGGAGAGGTTGCCTGATTCAATTTAACGTTAATAAAAGAAAATTTAACTCCGTGTACTTAGAGGAATGAGTGAATCCTTTCAACATGACGTGTAAAATGTTATTACCTTGCAAGAGTCATTAACTACCAAATGAGAGACCGGGTTGAAAAATACCTCTGCAAATATATCTCACTGTGATTCTCATATCTTCACTTAACCTAAGCCATGAAGACCTCTGGCATAATATCCCATGTCAAGCCCAAGTTGCGGTTGCCAGGAAAATTTAAATTTAAACTTAAAATATTTTAAAAAATGGACGCTATTTTAGCCAAAATGTTAGAGGAAAACGAAGCCCATGGGAATATCAAATGCAAGAAATAAAAACTTTATTCTGTTCGTTATCTATTATCAAATATGTTTACCTCATATCGTTAAGTGCAAGTGATTTAACAAAGTAAAAAGGAAACCCTTGTACCGAATTTAATGCCGTTTATATGTGAGTTAAAGCTGATAAAAGTGGGTTATAAATACAAACATGCATGCCCATTACGCCATTCGCTTTCGGGGTAGGCAAAGTCAAAGAATTTAGTTATCACCGTTAGAAACTGACTCCCTCAATGTCCGTGTCTTGATGGGCCAACCTTTACAACTGCCGCCCTCCATCGTGGCTTAGGCCGTCCGAGGCTATTCTTAGACTGTTAGCGGAAAGTTTCAGTAGGTCATGCAAGGTTACCATCCTTCGCAGGACCCGAACCGCTTGCAGCTTTTCCTGATTACGGTTACAGTGACCTACCGGTCAGTTTTGGCTCATTTTCGCCAGTATACCACAATAGAAGCCATAACCTTGTTATCCCTTCTGGCTTTAACTCTGTCAGCCCGTATTTTAAAATTTAAAAAAAGTCGAAATCCGTGAAAAAAATTTCGATTTGTGTATTAAAGTGTTTTATTATGCCACTGAGAAGGGAAGTTAGTCATTAAATCGAACATTTTATGCATTTTTTGTAATGTTTTGTAGCCGCCATCTATAGAGGACGCTCGGATCCAGATGAAGTCAAAGGCACCAGGCAAGCATAACATTCTTATAGGTTAACTAGCCGCTGACGGCTGGCTTCGCTCACCGCAGCAGCCAGCCAGGGGGGCGAAGCCCCACTGGATTCACGCGACCCACCATTGGGAGGTATATGCTGTACACTGACACACCTTAACTTATAAATTTAAGGGATAGAGTAGTTTATCATGAGAATCGGACGAGTACTTTAGCGCAAAGTTGTCACTAGTCAATGTCGAAAAACGTGATATTTTGAATAATGTTTAATGTGTCACCACTGTCGTAAGTTAACAGTAAACCTATTGTAGCCAATTTTATGAGTGGAAAACTACATTTTTGTTTCGCTGGTGAATATAATTATTTTTTTTCTAAACAGTAGGCATATTAAATGGGAAGTTGATCAAAGCGCCCTGTTTATACTTAGTAAATATTCCTCATTCAATTACACTCCATACTCGCATTCGCAAGTTCAAAGATCTCGTTAAGGGTGACTGTAGCGGTAATGATGGGTCAGTAAGGGCACATTTAAATAATGTTTTTTATGTAAGTAAAAAAACTCTTGGACCACATTTCATTTAAATGCATCTGTTTATGCGTTGGAACTCACCATTCAGGCATTAATAGAAATGAAACAAGAATTATATTTTTAAGGATTTTTCTAAACTAAAGCAGGTCATGACTCGAGTATTCGGTGCTCTATTCCAAATTTAGACGAAATTATATTGAAATATTTTTTTCGAATATTGGACACCTTTATATTTGTTAGCAACTATTTTAGCTATAAACTATTTTGTACTTCACGGTAAGTAGAAAATCTGCACATATTTAATCGAATTATTACGAAATATGTCATGCGCCTTAAGGCTATGTGTTAAAATAACATTGAATTGCCAAAAAAACCATATCGGTATTCAGCAATTCTTTTCACTGTTATCTATAGATATCTGTCTATCTGATGATAACTTGCTAGCAAATTTTCTCGCAACTCTGTAAATAAATAAAAATCGCTCCAGCCACCTTAATTTGACACCAATGCCTCAGCTCGCCCTCAATTGGAAAAGGCTCTGAAAAGGAAAAGTAGAATACTTTCATCATACTCACGCAAAAGCAAAGACATTTTAACTTTTTGAACTAATTAAAGTTCTATAATACTTGATTAACAATTCTAACAGCGGAAATTCGAACAAAATATGTTGTAGATATATTTTATGATTGATAATTATTTTACCTTAAGTCATCAAATCAATGTGTTTAACGTTACAGATATCGTGAAGTAAAACAGCACAAATAAACATGAAAGATAAAAAAAAACAACCGCAGGTAGCCAATATTTGTTTAGTGTGAAGCAGAAAAACTTAACAGCATTGAAAAGGTGTTTCATAATAATTACATTCTTCTTTCTCTTTAGCTTTTTCCTTGTTCAGGGGTTCCTTATTTTCCTTTTTCCACTCCTTTCTGTCCCTCGTATCCTCCGCACTCAGTCTTTTCTCCCTCATGTCTTCAGCTATACAATCCTTCCACCTTCTCCTTGGTCCTAAAATTCAGTAATCGAGTGTAGGCCTTTAATTGTAAGCCACGAAGACCCACGAAGCCACGAGTTGCAGAACTCCACTGAATTCCTCAATAGGAGCTGACCAATCTTCCGGAGGTTGTACGCATAGGCGTGCGCACAGTGGGTGCCATGGGTGCCGCGGCACCCGCAAAAAAATTAGGAGAGGCACCAAAATTTGAATGGAACACAAAATTTTGGGAGGCTAGTCCTGCTGAAAAGAACTGGAAAACAAATCAATCGAAACATTTTTAAAGGTCTGATTTTTTTTAAATCTGTAATAGGACTACTCAAACTATCATTGCATGTGCTTCTTTGAAATAAGGCACGGAGCCCGATTGTGGGCTCGAAAAAACGAGAAGTAGTATAGTATTAGTATATTTAAAACATTATTCTGATAAAGTTGATTACTAAAATTTTTTCGTATTGTTTTAAAGCAAAAAGGAAACCCTTGTACCAAATTTAATGCCGTTTATATGTGAGTTAAAGCTGATAAAATTGGGTTATAAATACATACATGCATGCCCATCACGCCATTCGCTTTCGGGGTAGGCAAAGCCAAAGAATTTAGTTATCACCGTTAGAAACTGACTCCCTCTATGTCCGTCTGTTGATTGTAGCTTTTCCTGATTACGGTTACAGTGACCTACCGGTCAGTTTTGGCTCATTTTCGCCAGTATACCACAAGAGAATCCAAAGCCTTGTTATCCCTTCTGAATTTAACACTTTCAGCCCAAATTTTAAAATAAAAAATTAGTTGAAATCCGTGAAAAAAATCGATTTGTGTTTTAAAGTGTTTTATTATGCCACTGAGAAGCGAAGTTAGTCATTAAATCGAACATTTTATGCATTTTTTGTAATGTTTTGTAGCCGCCATCTATAGAGGACGCTCGGATCCAGGCGAAGTCAAAGGCACCAGGCAAGCATAACATTCTTATAGGTTAACTCGGCGCTGACGGCTGGCTTCGCTCGCCGCAGCAGCTAGCCAGGGGTGCGAAGCCCCACTGGATCCAACGCGACTCTCCACCCCTCCACTAAGAGGTATATGCGGTACACTGACACACCGGGACACTAAAAAATACCCACTTTAAATTGTTTTTCGGTGTTTTCATTATTTCGTCGGTCAGTTTTCGGTCGCGACCTGTATTCGTGCCAAATTTTAACTTCCCAGGTCACTCGGAAGTCCTTCAAACAATTGCGACTGACAGACAGCCCTTATTGAATTTGTAAAAATAAGAGATCGAATGAGAGCATGGGAAAAATATTCGATTGCGGAGACGATGTTTTGGCTCGAAAAGCGCGAATGAAATATGTTAGCTAAAGTTTTTAGTTTTATGTAATAATAAGTTTTTAACCTTGTGTAATTGGCTACACGGTCAGAAATTTGAATTAAATTTTCACCAGACCAATCTCTCAGCTTGCTCTCTTTTAGCAGTCCTTAGCTTCGCGCGACACGTGGCTTGGTCAGGGTCAACGGTGTCTCTGAAAATAATTTATAGTTCCAACAGACGCGCGTGAACGCAACAAAATATAGATTTGTTCGGAAAAATATGGGTGGGCCTATGCACTAAGAGCAGTGCCATTACCATAATTCCACGGAAAATGTATTGTTGGGAGTATAAAATTAATCTTTTAGGGGAAAAATCTTCTGTTTGCGGATAAATTTTCCATTCCTCGGAAAGTGTCAATGCAGTTATTATAAAATGTTAAATCTTTTCATAATATTGGTTGATATCTTATTCAATGTGAGCCGTGATCAAATTCTCGAATTCTGTGTTTAATTTTTCAACAGCTTAATCGTTCCATTGCCTCTTCGATGCGAGAAAAAGTCGACTGGCGCATCGCACGTCAGTCGCTGAACTTTGCGGTATTGTCAAACGTCAGTTGGGTTGATTTTTTTGTCTATTTACGACAACGTTGATTGTAAGTATTCAGGTTTTTGAACTTTTTCACGATTTTGTTAAAAAAAAGAAATTTTCCCTCTTTTTTTTCGGAAATGACCTATTGTTGATGGCTAGAGTATCGGCTTCCCATCCCGTGTGGGTCTGGGTTCAAACCCGGCAGTTGCGGATATTTTTACTGCGGCATCCCGATCACCTAAGCTATGAGGAGATCACTTCGAGTGCAGCTCTCCGCCCGTCGAAAGGGACGTTAATCCGCGGTCCACTAGATGACTTTTGCTTATAGTGAGATAATGATAATAAATGATGACGCCGGGTGTCTGTCCCCTCTTCCACTCATTCCCAAACAATCCAAATAAAGGTTTTACGAAACCCGACTCATTAGGGAGGATTAGAACATGGAAATAAAACCAGGGGAATTGGCATGCAGAACGGACGGGTATTGGAATGCCATTTTTCCCGCGAACGATAAGAGGCCGTAATAGTACCCATTAACTGTTTATGGACTATAATTAACTGGTTCAATAGGTAGTGTAGCTATTTATTTGATTTACACTCAAATTCTTGTGTTTTATTTGCTCTGTAGATTAACAGCACGTTCCGCATGCTTTTTGTATAACTCTAGTATCTCTGTGCATGTGTGTAGTTCATGAAGTAGCAAAATGCATAATCTTAGCTTCTATAATAGTGGTGACATACAGTGTAGTGTATGTTGGTGAAATTTCACCTCCTGACAAATGATTTGCAAATTTTTAGCAGTAGTTTAATTTAGTAGCATGAATAGCGGTAGTTTCAGTAACTATTGTAGGATATAGTGTTGTATATGTTGGTGATAAATCGCCCCCTGGCCCCACACACCCTTGAGGTGGCTTGCAGGGTACTATGTCGACGTGGAACCCTTCAAGTCCTAGCAGTGCAAATGACCTCAGTTGTCGGTCCCCTCCCCAAGTGATTAACCAACGAAGCGAATTAATCTTGCGTTAGTCTCTTTTTATTTTTATGGCTTGATAAAAAATACTTACTTATTGATAATTGAAATACCTCCAAAATGATGTACGACACAGTGCTCTAGCGTACTTGTGGCCCCTATTATAAAATGTCAAACATCCGGTTAAATATCATTCCGGCGCTGCCTGACGAAGCTAGCTCCTTTACTCCTTTACGCTGAGGCCGGTCGCATGGAAGGAAGAAGGAGAAGGCCGCCTTCGCCTTCATGCTGCTCGAACTTAACCCACGAACCGGGCTTCATCTCCTCCAATTCTACCCGGAGAACACGTTTCGGCAGGAGGTGTGCCACTGCACGCCGGAGGTCCCCGAGCGGCCTGCAAGGGAGCGCCCGGGAGCAGGAGACGAAGAGCGGGGAGGAGGTGGGAGGACCAAAAGGAGCAGAGGCAGCCCGGGCTAGCTATTTCGCCGTACAACGCGCGAAAAATTCGCGGTATAACCGAGTTTGAGATCCTATATCTCGATGATCAATGAAGCGATTGCAACGAAATAAACTCCAAATCGTAGGTGATACGTGCTTGCGTATCGTCATTGGCCATTGAAGTTTTCAATATCATAAGTTTATCTTTATTTATAGGATTCGATTGAGGAAAAAGCACGGGTTTTTCCGGACTGTGAAGTAATTTACTAAAAAAAGTAGGTGGCTGGAGCGAGTTTTTGTCAACATACAGATTTAGGAGAAACTTTGCATACGTGTTACATCTGCATATTGGTGACATCTGTTAGTCAAAGTGAAAAAAATTGAAATTTACCGATATGGATATTTGAATATTCAACTTGCTACAACAACTGTGCTATTTTTGCACGTAGTCTTATGGTACACGAGATATCGTTCGAAACAATTTGATAAAATAAGTACAGATTTTCTTCTAAATTCGAAATAATACATTTCATATCATTATAATGGACAGTAACAAATATCAATATGTCACGCCTATTTAAAGATACGTAAAAACATATTTGAATAACATTTTCACCTAAATTTCGTAGTCAGCGCCGAAAAATCGATGCATACGCTTTAATTAAGGCAAATATATACTATTATGCAATAGTGTTAGTATGTACTATCATTTCCATTACTTCTTGGGTGGTGAGTTCCGCCGCATAAACACATGCACTTTAATTTAATGTGATCCTAGTATTCTTTTCGGTTTACTTGAAAAATTATTAAAATTATTAGGAGCAGTCAATGACCCACGATTAACGTCAAGAAAAAATCACGCAAATGTTCTGTTTGTTGTACAGTAAATTTTTTAATCATAATCCAATCCAATAAAAGATTGAACTTCGGTTGAGAAAAGACACAGCTCTTGCCGGAACGTGAAGTAATTACGCCCATTACTTAAATCCTTAGGATTTTCCCGTTGAGATGGGGATTAGCCAAAACTGTTGTAATTCTTAGAGTGTCTACATCTATATACTACCCTGCGAGTCGCCTTAGAGGCGTCTGGTAGGTATTAGTGCACCAGTCATGAAAGGAGGTGGAGTAGGGAAAAAGATGGGGGAGAGTACGGAGGGAAATTTATAATTTAATTCAAGAAGAGAGCAATTGACATGTCAATTTAAGATTAATCCAAATTTTTCAATAAAAGCAGATGAATCTTGACTCCTATGCATGCCTTTCGGTCATTCAGGTGACTATCGACAATGCGAGTTAAAATCTCGCAAACACGTGCGTGTTGTCCGAGGTTCAAAGTCCGAGTGTGACACTTGAATTTTGCCTCGGAATAGAAGCCTGCAGTATTCTGACGGTTACATGAATACCATTGCTATGCATTGGTATTAATGAATCATCATTCATTGAAGTATGTACTCTGCCTCTGGGTACTATCATAGAGTAACCATATTTACTTTGTATTACTATTCGCGACACATTTTGGACGATAAGACATGACGGTCATCAAAATAAATATTCACTTACGTAACAAGGATTGGTAAAAGAACACAATATAGAACAAATTATAATCAGTACAAACTAATAACTTTACTACCTAAATAATAATTACACACTCACGAAGCATTATCCCATAGGGAAACAATAAGAGGATGATAAATTTGTACTAAGTAAATTACTTTTCGAACCTTACCTTTGAATATGTATTTACAAAAAACTGAATTAGATGCGGCAGTCAGTCAGTGAAACTCGATTTTCTTGAGAAGCGTTCGTGGATCTGCTCAATATGTCCTAATACTTGAAATAAAAACCCCTACACGTAAGAGCGCTAGTGTGCTGAGTATCTTTCTTGTTTTCCGATGCAAACAGCATGTGGCGAGAACTACGACAACTCTGCATTATTCAGAACAAGTTTACACCGTTATATCCGATGTAACAATCGAGGAATTTAACGATTGCTTCATTTCATCAGCAACTGTCAACTTGAGGGTCAACGATAACCCGTTTAACGCCACAGTGCCTTTTTTACAATAAAAAATGAAATGTTTCATTTTGATTTATTACCCCAGTAGTAGTTAACAAACAGATGTTCTATTCGTAATTTCACACGACGGCCTACGATGAAATATCCTACGTCATGCTTAAGAAATCCCACCCCATCATTCTGCTTATTACTTTAGAAATATTCAATCATTCTCTAGAGTATTCTCAGTTTCCCACGTTATGGAAAACATCGCTGGTTAGACCTATCAATGAGGTGAAAAAGAGTATGAAAACATCTGATTATAGACCTATACCATTCCGTATATCTACTATCTCTACATGTCTCGAGCGCATTGTTTATAATCAAAGTTTAGAATTCATTTTTTTTCACAGTTTTGATGGATCCATATCATTTCGGCTTTCGCCGGGGCTTCAGTGCAAGAACTGCAATTATCAAAAAAACTGATGACATTCGCAAGACTATGTATAGTGAAATTGTGACTATTCTTGTTGTGCTGGACTTTCGTAAAGCATTTGACCGTTTAGATTACCATCTCCTATAGAGAAAAATGAAGGACTTAAACTTTTCCTTAGGGGTTTAAATTGGTTCCATTCCTATCCAACACGTCGTAGACAGGCTGTCAAGGGAATATTTCTAGCTGGCGATCTGTATCGAGTGGGGTCCCTCAGGGATCCGTTCTTGATCCGTTATTATTTTCCCTGTATGTGTTGGATCTCCCTATGAACCTAAGGGTTTGTAAATGTATGTCTTCGCGAATGATCTCCTAATTTATCTACACCGTACACTAAGTGAACTTAATACTACTATTGGAAAAATCAACATTGATCTTGAAGCCATACCTGAATAGTCCGAAAGGAATTCTTTTGTTCTTAATACTAGCAGGACTAAATCAATGATCTTTGGCAGTAGCATACATACAAAAACATCTATTTCAATAATGCTCCGAAAGTGATGGTTGGTAATACCTGCTCCTGTGGTCTTCTCTATTAATGTCAATAACTTTGGGATTGATCTTACTCCTTCACTATCTTGGACCTATCATGTTGAGTGTGCCTTAAACAAATCCTCAAGAGTTCTATACCTACTAAAGGTCCTAAAAAAAAACTTTCTCACAAAAATTAGAATTAAATATTAATAGCCATTCTGGCATTTCCTCTGGTTAATTACTGTTACTTAGTGTGGCCAGATTTACCCAACGAATTGAATACCAAACTTCAAAGAAATATAAATTCATGCATCAGATTTTTATACAACCTGCGTAAGAACGAACATATTACTAGAAACCTCAAACAAGTAAGGTGTAGAATCGGAGATAGGTGTAAATTCGGAGAAAAACTTCTTGGGAGAGTTCATATGCGATGTTTTCGAAAGCAAACAAATACCGGGTTGGGTGTATTCTTGAAACTCCCGTCGGATCTTTATTCCGTGAATGAGAAATTACGTACGTTACTCTCGTTATTGGGAGATTCTTTTGTTTTGTTTGTCGGAAAGAAAGTTGAAATGAAAGAAAGAAAATTACGCTATACATAACATTTATTCATCGAAATAATTAGTACAAATGGCTAACCTATGAACAATTGGTTGATGGTAACTAATATTTTCTGCTTTCCAATTTTGATTTTTTATTTCTTGTGTTGTTAACGTCTAACTCTCGTTCTCAGCTCTCTGTAGGCACCTCGATCACTAAAATCGAGCAACTCGTTCCGGAGATACAAGTTCCGAACTGAACGCGCGCCGTGCCCACACTAGCTCAAATTTAGACCCCCACGCGCAGCGCTGTGACGTCACCTTGCAACCCCCCCTCCGCTCACAACAAACCATTTCCGGTAGTCGACGAAACGGTCTATCCAGTCATAGTTGTAGATATTCTGTAATCCTTATAGTTTTTGCACACTAGGTCCTCGAAAGTACACAAATATTGGTCGCGGCAAAACCTTACATGACACCGAGAACGAACCATAAAATGTTCATTCGCATTCACATCAAAATCAACATTACCTACCTGCTTGAAATGTTTAATAAAAACCCCTGAATCTTATTTATTTTACCCGATCGAATCCAGATGTTTTCTATTATCCCAGTCACCATACCACCACTTTTCAAAACTCATTCCTAATAACCCCAATACCCTAGTTTAAAATTCCTTTTTAAAAATACCTTTTTAAAATATTTTGAAACTCCCTTCCAACATCTTTGAAACAAAGTTTGTTAGTTAACTCCTTCAAAACCAAATTACACCAGTATCTCATGAAACAACAAAATCTATGAAGTTTTGCAACTGCTCATAACAACTAAAGTGTTATTTATTTTTGTGAAGTTACCATTGTAAATGTGCGCATTTGATTTAGATTTACGCGATAAATAAAATTATGCATGTAAAATGTAATTGACTTACATTGAATTGAAATTTTGTCGGTTTTTTACTTTCGATGGCACATGCTTGTGTAAAAAACAATAATAATAGGTAAATAAATGTTACCTACTAATATGAAATTGATTTGTTAGATAATCGTGGGTAGTTCGACACTTTTTGAATCTTTGCCTGCAGTTGTATTTCGCAAAAGACTATTCTGTACTCCTACTTTTTTATGTTTAAACATAAGGTACTTTTTTACTGTATTTATGGTGAAAACTTATGAAAAAATCTGAGTAAATATTTTCTCTTAAATGTACTTGTTCTTATAGGGTTTGCCCCAGAACAATTAATTTTATGTCTATCAATCTGTCTAGTTGTCCGTCCCACTTAACAAATAGGACCCATACCCTACAGACCTAATAGATCCTAGCATGCTAACCTTGTGATCGAAATATATCGATTTTGTGCTGTACGTATGCGCCAAGGTTATATTATTTAATTTATTTTGCCACCGATTGTAATGAACTGAAGAGTTACCCGCATACGTACTTCAAAACTAATGAAAAAACAGAAGGAACTAATTTAGATTTCTCTAATTTAATGTGTACACATTGGCGTAAAAAGAAACGTTTCCTTTTATATACGTAGGGGGGTGTATTATAGAAGAACATTATGTACATCTTACAATTTACAGCTACCTGCTAGTAATGCACCAAATACTATTTCATTAAATATACTGTCTTTTCTCCCCATCTAACGTACAGAATAGATAATGCATAGAAACTGATTGCGAAATACCCGGAAAAAAAATTGAAAAGTACCATGGAAAACCCGGGAATTTCATTTCTGCGACTCAGTGGCCACCCTGCGATCCAGTTACGGTTCCCAACCTAGTCCTTCTATCAGCTTTGTTTTCGCTCGTATCAGTTTTTAAGGAAGCGTGCGGCCTACCATCTGTATTTTATTTACTTCGCGAATGAAATCTTTCTGTGCGGGGTCCCAAACGCTCGCGTCATCGCTTGGAGATGTAGCCTCTCTTCACACTCAACTCGAGTAACCCGATCCAGATGGGAGGACGATGTGACGTCAACGCCTTGAGGGTAGCCGGCAGCGATTAAGAGGGGTGCTTAAGGGTGGGCGAAAGTGGGAGGGATTTCGTCCCTTTTGCGGCCTTGGCGAGTCTCTCCGCCGCATAGCCCTCCTCTGCTCAATTCAGGGCTCTCTCCCGCTCTCCCGGGAACCTCAGCAACTCCACAAGTGGACCTATAAGGGCGAGGGGTGCATGAGAAATAAGGAGGTGTGTCCGGCGCCTTGCACTCAGGCCTACTACCCCCTCATCCAAGAGACCGGACGGACGATGAGAGAACTGCTCCTTGGGCATCAACGTCTACATAATACCCTGCAAGCCACCCCTAGGGTATGTAGTATGTGGCAGGGGATGAGTTTTCACCAACATGCACTCATCTTTTTACACCGTTCATCTACATCTACAAAATGCTCTTAAAGCCACCTCAAGGTTGTGTGGCAGGGGGTGAGTAGTCACCTACATGCATTATATTATACCCTAAATTTAGTGTAACTACGACTATTATTGTGACCGTTGTGACGAGCAAAATTCGCCTCTTCGCAGACGACGCAGTATTGTACGGGGATGTTAGCAATGAGTCTGACAGGATTGCGTTGCAAACGACCGAGATCCTATGAACAAATGGTGTAATAATTGGCTGTTGGAATGAAATAATTTATGAATTTTTTGAAAAAGAATAACTCGGTCTAGTGGTGGTGTGTCCCTTACTCAGAACCTATCTTGGGGGAAACACGAGCGGGAAATCTGCGAATAGGTTAATCGTAAATTGGGATATATCAAACACAAAGTAAGAAAAATGTGACGATAGGTTTAAAAAAACGATGTTATTTTTCTCTCGTGAGACCTCACTTGGAGTATGCCGCTACCTAGCATATGGGAAAAATAAGACGGTGGACTAGTCTCAGAAATAGATCGAGTACAGCGGAGAGCAGCTAGATTTGTAAAATGTTGTTACGATAAACTTAGCAGTGTTACCGAATTGTTAAAGGAGTTAGGGTGTGAACCTCTAATTGATCGAAGGGAAAATATAGGTTAAATCTTTTGCGCAAGTTCGAAGCAGACCTTTTTTGCTGACCATTCAGCATATTTTGCTAGATCCAACGTTTTACGGTAGACACGATCAAATTCATAAGATAAAAGAAATAGAAACAGGAAACAATCAATTTAAAATGTAATTTCTTCCTCGAATGTTCAATAATGGGCTGTAATAGTTGCAATAGATCATTTCTATAAGACTGTCACCCTCGCTAGGTGGACAGACAGGTAGAGGAGACATTGTACTTGTGCTTAATAACATATCATCATTACTAACTCTTTGAACTAACCCCGCTTGAAATGTCCGGCATGATTTTGTTTCCTGCATGAATTAGTATCTCGTTGTCAATACCGTATTTACCATAAGGGCACACGGGGCCACCTACCTCACGGGGGCCCCGAAATGCCGATATATTTTCTTAGACAAAATAAAGGAGCTCAATTTATTTTCTGTTTTCAAGTGGATACCTACTAAAATTACTGTCAGATTTTCAATTTTTCCAGAGAGTGAACAGTGAACATTTAAGCAATATTAAATACGTATTATTTGCTACTTTGTGAAAATGATTAACCGCGCCATAAGCATAATTTATATAAAACCATAACAGAAAAATATTTTTTCTTGTCATTCCCTTTTTTTACTTTCCAACTAGGCCCCAAATATTTGTGTGTACAGGGGCCCCGGCATCTCCTAAGACGGCCCTGCTCGTAGTATTCATAAATTAATAGTATTAGTAATGCTAATCGGTAGTCACATCTTAACCAGAGTATGTTCTACTACGATGTAGGGAAACATGCTAACATGCAGTTCCCACTCTCCTAATTTCTGATTTGACCTGTGTGACACGGGGTGATTGCCACACCAGGCATGGAATACTCTTCCTAATTCAAATTAGAAGCTCTCATGCTCCCCATGCCGCAAGTTGGTGACCAGAAAGCAGTCGGGAGAAAATGGCTGGGCCAAACCATGATCCAAGGGATCTGTGTTGAGGGAATGCTACGAATACCTGTCAGGATGTGAAATTTCACCGTCATACACTTCACTATAGGTATGCTACCAATGTTATGGTAGCTATGAGTGTTAGAGCATTTTGGCAACTACATAAATGCACAGAGCTGCTAGAATTGTGTAGGAAGCACGTGAGTCGTGCTGTAAGTACTATGTAACAGGATATGAAACAAGCATCATGGAGCAAATAAATTAATTACCTACGCTACCTTTCGACAAACCTAATTATAAAATGTCAGTGGCATCTATTATGGCTTGTTATAATTCGCATTAAAAATGATATTCTGAACCTGTCCGTTCTGCAGTGTTTCCCTAATTTTAGTTTCATTATCTAATGTTAAGAAAAGGTAGATGCGCTGGTGAAGGTAAAAGGTAGAGGTCTCCAGCGTCAGCTAATCAACTCATCCCACACGTCTCTTTAGTTTTACCTATAAAACCCCAAATACTTGACTAGACTGGGTAATTTTGCTCAATAATGCTATTGAGCACAATTACCCAGTATATCGTAACATCCCCAGACAAATGCTTAAGTTGGTTGGAGCTATATTTGTCTACATACAGGTATGCGTGAAACTTTGCACTCGTGTTCTAATTAGTTAGGTATATATAAGGATAACAGTTAAAAGGTTATATTTTGCAGATTTGGGTTTTTAGATCGTTAGTGCTATTTTAACACGTAGCCTTATGGCACATAAGATAGCTTTCGTAATAATTCAATTACGTATGTAGCACAGATTTTCTGCTAAACGCGAAATGATACATTTCATCTATCATAATAATCACCGTTGTGTATATATTTATCAGAAACTCCGATTAATTATTTTTATGACCGAATGTTGTTTTCCAGTAGAAATAGCAAAAACGTTTATAGATTGTATCGGTTTGTTGATAAATTTTAGCGTTTTTGATGAATAGTCCCCATAACGACCATGCTGATGGTTGAAGTCAAGATTCCATATATTTCCATTTACTCTGAACTAAATAAGGAATAAATAAAAATTATTAGGCATATGTAAATCATTATTCTGAAGGGCAGTCATTCAAGAAAGTCGACATATACCTGCCTTCTCCTGTCATTCAGTCATGGCCAGCTTTACGTTGTAGCCAGTAGGACTACGAACAAAAATGAGTTAAAACTCTTAATAATGGACCGAAACTTGTAGCTATATGGGACCTATGGGGTATGACCTGGGCATTGGCATGGAAATAAAATATTTACTAGAAATATTGTTACTAAGGATCTTCTAAATTAAAATAACTTGCCTGATTTAGTGTCGCGAGTATCCAAGATGAACCAAACTAAACCAAACTTCCTACGCCTTCTTTTTAGATTTCACCGGCACTATGTAGACTAGGATGCTACAAAAAAGGCACAACGATGAAACTGAAGAAGGAAGAAGACAACAAAGAGTACATGAGGCGAAGAATTGCAAGAAGAATCAGCATTGAGACTGGAAAACAAAGAGAATTAAGGATTTTTAATTTAAGAGGAAGAGCAAGTAAGGTACAAATTCACTTTTCCTATTCGTCCCATCATTGCCTGAAGGTTACATTTTTTGGTCAAATACGGTTCATTTTTCCACCACTGGAACTACTTAATTTACTTGGCAAGCAGCATGAGATATACATCCTATGGACCAACGTTATACCTAAAGACTTAATACCATAGGTTGATAAGTTGAGAATTACAGTGAGATTTTATTGGAGGTATTTTTCACCCCTACCTCTCTATGAGTGATTAATGACTCCGGAGTTGTACTTGAATTTAAAACGTCACATTGAAAGGATTCTTTCAATCCAATACATCAATTTAATTTTATTTTCTCCCGTTAAAAGTCAACGGACGCCACCTCCTAGTATTATTTTATGGTTGCTAACAAATAACAAGGTGTCACGCCGAGTCAAAGATTCGAAAAAAGCATACTTCAATATAATTATCGCCAAAATGTCGAATACCGCGCCGAGAACTGTCAACATTGCTCAAGTCATAATATGCTTTAATAAGGCGAAATTTCTTTTCCAGTCGTGCTGTTTCAGATGTTTATTCCCTTTCAACCCCTAGTGCAAAGTTTGTTTGCTCTTGGGGATGCATAATGGGGGATTTTCAAAGTGAAAAATTTAGATGTTCTTGATGATCTGTGGAGGTTTGCCGTATTCTGTACTCCAAATGATGAAAGCGCTCCTGCTGCTATAGAAAAAAACAGTATAATTTTACATTCATGAACCCGGTAAAATTTAAACTGAAAAAAGTATTTAATTCCTGAAATCACTAATGAGGTTGATGAGACTCAAAAAGTAATATATATTTTATGTCCACGGGTCGATATATATCGGAGATTTTCCCTTAGAGTAATTCTGCATGCAAAGTTATATTTTTGTTTCCTCGTTGCGAAGAAAATGTTGGAGCATCATTTCTCCTCGATTTTTATGATAACAAATATTAATTTCTTCCTCCGCGGCATGTGATGAAATTATTCTCACCTGTCAGCGGAAAGATAAATGTATGCACCTCATACGGCCTGCTGTGAACTCTAAAGGCCGTTTTACACGGTACATTTGTTTGTACAATATATCGTGCGAAGGCATGTACAGTCAAGTGTACAAGAAAATGTTGTACGAACGACTGAATCAGACTGAATGTCGCTTTACACGGTGAGTGCAAACGCACAATTTTTCCTGCTATTTAGCGGTAGAAATCGATCGGAATTCGCGAGTGTTTTGTTTATCATGTTTTTGTTTCACTCATGTACATATGTATCACTCACGTATTTGACACCTTAAAAAGCTGATCACCTGAAATTCGGAACCTCGACTCGACCATCTGCCTAATGATTATTCTCCCGGTTTAGACAAAGCTCTCTTGGACTCTTCTCTCTGGCTTTAATATTCGACCTTTGCATAGTTTCGTTTTTTCTGTTTCAGGATTTTAGTGCGACTAGTCATTGACGTTTCTCGACGGATCTCTACTCTTGATAGACTCATTTCGTAGGTTTAATTTGTGTGTGTGACAAAGTGTTATTATCAAGTGGTATAGCGGAACACGGGACACGTTTCTTTAGTCCCTCCAAATTTCCCTCCCTTGTATTTGTACTAGTGTTTAATTGTCTTTTTTTTGACGATTTCTATTTTACTTGCAAACCAACAGAAATAAAATTATTATTATTATATCACGCGGGATATCAAGAACTCTACTTTAGGACGCTACCAGTCATACATTTTGGGGAATAAAATAATTATAAACCCAAAGATCGTGATTACACTGAAAAACCAGAACACCAAAAAACACGACGAAATGCCGATGTAAAAATTTGAGCAACTTTGAGTTTACTCTTCTCGGGTTCTCCACTGGTTCAAACTATTCATAATTGCCGAAGTAATTAATTCTTGCCTTGAGAATGAGTGACTAGTCGTCTCTCGAAACGTCAACAATTATGAATAGTTTTAACCGGTGGAGAGCCCGAGAAAAGTTTACTCATTAAAGATAATATACACAGGATAATAGTTACTCATATTATTCGACGGGAGTGTTAATCCTTTTTATAAACAACTTTATTTTCAATCGTAATACAGGCACCATAGTTTTCGCCTTATCTGCGCCATCTGTTAATAACAACGGATCGAAATAGTATGATTGTCTGAATGGAATTAGAACAGGTTCTATTTTCCGTTCAGTCATTCATACATTCGAACAAGCGTTCGCACAATTTGCCGTTGTACACGGTACGATTTCCCGATACATGCGTCCGCACGATAGATTGTACAAAAAAATGTACCGTGTAAAACGGCCTTAATAGACGTCAAAATATTTGATCAGAAGAGGGTATTATAGTCTATTTTCAAATTTTTTAACCTCAGTTTGAGTCTAAATATCTCTTAATATACTGCAGCGTTTTTTATAACATTAGCGCATCGATAAAATGTTGACTTTTTCTGCTGTCATTGGTAACAGAGAAAGCCTTTATAATTAACATGCATAAATACCCATCACGAACTTTCCTCTCGGAGTAGGTTAAGTCAAATGATTTAGTTAGTGCCGTTCGCCCTGTAAAACTGGTTCCCTTTTAATAATTTCCTCCATATTGCCCTATCCTTGCAAACCACATCACTTCTCTTACACACATACATTGCTTTATGCACGCTCTCCTATTCTACTCCTGATGCTCATCCTCTTCAATAATATGAGAAAACATTTCCGGCGTAACTTTGTGGAAATTTTTAATGTGCATATTGAAAAATCACTTGGTAAAATGGAAACTGCCTTGGCTTGGTAAAACTTGGTAAAATAGCTTACCTTGAAAATGGCACTGAGTTGCCGAAACCTGGGTCGGTTTTTTCATTATTATAGTGTGGATTTTTTACCAAGTGAGTTTTCAATATGCATCTTCAATAATAGTTGCGAAACATATTTTCTAAGTAGTCCCTGTCGTTACTAGGTGGACTAAGCTTGGTATTCGTTTTCAATAACTTATCATTATTACTAACACCTTACCCTGCTTAAAATATCCAGCATAATTTTGTTTTCTGCATGTACTAGTATCTTTTTGTGTCCATGAATTGTTTGTATGAGTCACAGTAAGCAGTAGTAGTATCTTAATGTGTGCACACTATGTTGGCAAGTTCGTCAACTCTCCTTGTTTCTAGTTTAGCCTTGTATTGTTCTCCCGACTCTCTTTTAGTACGCGCTTAACATTTAGAAGAGCGTGTGGGGTTTGATCTTGAACTAGGACGTGTGTTGCATGCCTAGTGTGGAATCACCCCTTGCCACTCACCCTGGAGGTGGCTTACACGGTACACTGCTCAGGTGTAGGCGAACGTTTTCATTCATGTGCATCATTTCTTTTTTGACAAAAACTTAGTGAAAATCTGGCGTATTCGCGGCCGCCTTCAAAGCCCACACCCGCTTCGCTGTCCGAGTGCGGAAGTAGTGAGCAATAAGACTTTTTCTTCGTGCAGATCGAGACAGGTGATATTACCGAAACGTGAGCCGACGTGAATCATTCTCACATCGAAAGCATTCAGTGACTTTCTTTCCCATGGGTCCGTTTGTAGTAGAGAAACGAGTTTTCGAATGGTTCCGACTCGTGGATTCTCCTGAAACCGGCTCTCACTTGAATGCTGAGTGAGGGACCGAGAGGAGAGAAGATCCGTGTCCCTCCCATGTATTCCTGTTCCCCAGTCTTCCCACAATCCCCCAGTCGGAAATAAAAGAAGTGCGATATTTTTCCGATCTCCCTTCTATCTTTCACTGGGTTCGCGTGTGAACACTCCCTCCACGGTCCGCCCCTTGGCCTAGCGAATCTCAGACCCGCCGCGGAATCTGGCGAAGAGACGAGGGATAGCTACGAGGGACAGGAGAACATGAAATGGGAAGAGGTCAACTTGTTTCGTGCAGCCACAAGTCGGCTCTCCTGCGCCGCCTCTCTCGGGAAGTGGAGTGAGAGAGGAAGGCAAGTAAATACAGTCTCGTCGCCTCCTGCCTCCACCCACACTGCACCGTCTCGTGTCTCCGGAGTCCTTGAGAGTTGAAGGCGCCCTCCTTCCTCAACTTCCCGTCTCCCTTCCCCTCGCCGTCACTGGGAGCATGACAGCAACATCTGTTTCCCCCGCGCACTGCCACTGTTGCCGAGGCGGGTGAGACCGTCGCTGCGCCCTGCAACGCGGGTGACAGGCGCACATGAGGCGGGGAGAGTAAGAGGCGTCGCGGCGGACTCTCTTGGCTTCATCTCCTCCCGGGGCCGACTCGCTAGCTCTCTGCTCCACTGCGTTTTCCCTCTCCACCTCTCAAGCTGGCTCGTAGCGCGGAACTTTTGAATGCCGGCGCTCGGGGCCGTGTTGAGTTTTGAAGTGTAAACTTATATAGGCGCACCACGCACAGAAAATTCTGCCGGCGGTAAATCGGATACTGGGCGTCACGCTCTTTTTCTCACGTCACGCTTAGCATGCCAAATGTAAACTTAAGAGAACGTTCTCTCTGTAACAAAGTAAGATGGCGTAGTGGTTAGTCGTCGTCCCACGTACCGAAGGTCCCAGGATTCCTAGTGGTGGAGTTTTTTTCGTCTCGATTCCAATTATTTCCGTTCGTTTTTAAATTATTATACCAAAAATACTTTCCATAATATTTTTATATATTATATTTATTTATAAATTATATTTATCAGAATATCGCCATAGAAGTTTACACTTCTCCCGTGTGGTCTTAAGTACACCAACTTTTTTTTTGTAAAGGCCGTTGTTTTACGCGAGGCACTTTGCTGAACAGTATTGATGTTTGGATGGATGTATGTACTTACTACAGTGAAAACTGCGTCGTTGAAAGCAGAGACTTGTTAGAAAGACAGCACGAATGCATGATTAAAAGACAGGAAAATGGCGCCTGCTCTTAATTCCGTGCCCGCGTTCTCGCAATTTTTTTTTCATCAAACTGTGATTAAGTGCCTCGTGTAAGACAGCCTTGAGGAATAAGAGAAAATTCTGCATTTCCCAGGGGGGAATTAACTGTCCAAAATATGTCCAAAGAACGTTCAGTGAAGACTTTAAACGTTCAAAGATCATTCAAGAAGGACATTCAATGAAGGTTCAATTGGCACTCACAGATAGTGCAAAGAACATTTGTTGGAATACATCATAGAATGTTCAACGTGGATGAATTTTGGCTGAATTGTTTTGAATCAATAACATATGAACCATGAAGGAATGTTAAAAAAAAATAGTTATCGTGAAATGATTCACGATTCATATCGTTTTACCTCTCCACTGACTTCCCTGCTCTCTCAAATACAAAAATGATAATTTGCAATTAATCACTATGAATGTGCAATTACGGTACGTAATTTTAGTACGTTTTGACATCCTATCTTGTATCTTCCTAACGTCATTGTGTCCATATCGCATTATTAGGCACCCCACGACTCTACGCGCATTTTCTAGCACCCGACATTGAAACAGAAAGTCGTATATACCTAGTCATTTCCGTGGATAAATGTAACTTCGAGAACTATAATTATTAAATGGCAATTCCTTGATAGTTTGAGGACATAACATCAAATCTCGATAACAGTTATTTGGCATTATTTAATTGAAACCTATAATACGACATAGTACGAATATAAATGCAATATTACTGTGAATAAACAAGATTTTGAACTTGAAAAGGTTTGTTTGAAAGGTTTAAAGATGTTCTTTAAATGTTCAACCAAGAAGCATTTTTGAATAATACTTCGTGGACTAGAAATGAACAGTCTATATGAACAAATCTATGAACAGTCTCAAATTAATAGTTCACACTTGAACATTCAATGATCGTTCTATGGTTGTATGCTCAGGATAAATCAGTGGTGGACTACTTTTGAATTAGTTCATGAATGTCTTCTGCATGGTCTATCCCCACTGGGTTATTACGTTTTTATTGGGTGTTGCGCGTTTCGGCATCTGCATAAACCCCTGAAGCCACCTCAGGGCTGTGAGGCTGGGGGTGAGTTTTCACCAACAAGCATTACATTATCCCACAAAAGTTGATGGAACTACGCCTATTGATGCGTTTTTTAAATTTTCATTTACATCTGCATAGCACCCTGAATGACACATCAAGGGTGTGTGGTAGAGGGTGGGTTTTCACCTGCATACAGTACGCATTATCCCACAGTATTATTGAAACTACAATTATTGATACACGAGAAAAACATGCAAATACGTGCAAGGAGGCGAATTATCACCAACTGCACACAATTACATCATTGTTGTGGAAGGTATGAGTATGAAAGTGTGTGCAACTACTTAAGTACACAGAGTTACAAGAGTTAAACGGGAAGAATTAGTATAGAATTAATTATACTTATTAATTGAAAAAAACGCATCGGAGAGCAACTCAAATAATTAGCTACACTACAAAGCGAAAAACCTATTCATTAAGTCTCAATGGTAGCTATTATGGCATATTATCGTTCGCGGAAGTTTACCTGTTATTCAACATATTTCTTTTTATCTACTATAAATAATCGCTTGTCAGGCCTTTCAAAAGTAGTTTCCCCTTAATAGCTCATTTAATCCTGTGTTACTATCATGAGAGTTAAATACACTACTGTATTCATTGATTGGCGAGCGTAATACTACATTAGATCTTAAGGAATGATTAAGGGCATAACATTAAGTCCCTCCTTAAGTCAGCATCTTAGCGACTCATAAATTATTTATAATTTTATCAAAAATCTGCTGGTCTTAATGAGGTGTAAACTCATTTCTTTCCTATTTGTTTGCATTGCCTAGCCCTGATCTAGTGATTTTCGGGATAAAAGTTCCAATATGTATTTACTAAATGCAGTGGGATAGTCAAAAACATTGATTTAAAGAGTAAAATACGCTTGATTAATTGGTATATCCCTAGTTAATATCACAATAGCTATAATCAATACCGCCAACAAATATGCTGAAAGCCGAAGGTGCGAAGTTATAGGTACCTAGCGTTGTTTTTGTCTATTCCACTTTAAATTTCTGTATGGGATGCTAATGACTATTATTAGTAGTATAGTAATTGAGTGATTGTTTTGCGTGTTAGCATGCCTGATCTCTTTACCTAATGGTCCCCGTGGTGTATAAGTAATGTGACCAGCACACATGATTAAAATGGTGGGCCGATCGTCAATGGAGAAGATCATACACATTTTTAACATTTATTGACGAATATTCTCATTTTTTCATTGCTTATTTGATAACGCATAGGTCCAAAGTTTTTAAGTTATTTAGGGAGAATTTTTGTAACTTATATGGAATAAGACTTTACATAAAAACTTGCTGAAGCCTCAGACAGATAACGGTAGGGAATATGCATAAGAGGAACTTCAGGATTTTGTGCTAAAGAAGGCATTGCAGTATATGGCACCTCATAATACGGATATGAATGATCAATCCGAGCGTAGGCATCGAACAAAAATTGAGAAACCCGGAACAATATTACTATAGTCAACTATTGGGAAATAATTTCGGGGTGATGCTATATTACATTCTGCTTATGCAGATAGAAGTCTATCAGTACTTAAAGAGGTAATAGCAAGTGAATAGTAGAGTGCAAGAAAAACGAATGATTCTGTAAACCTCTCTCACATGGATTAAACCTGGCAAATACGAAATTTACAGATTCTCTTAAGAAAATGCTATCCGGATAACCTGGCTGTAGGATTGAAGCTAATCGAAAATATTTTCTTTTCCATATCGTGTGTTGAATTAAGAACGGACATAAACAGAACTTCATGAATTCCCCTCCGTAATCATGTAATGGTTCTCATGAGTTGTTTGATATTTCCTTTGCTATTCAGTAAAATTATTTAGTGCGCGTTACTTGGAATACCTAATTAAAGATCGCATGGAATGACAAGAGGCGAAGAAGGAGGAAAATATTAGTTTTATTTTAAATGGCACTTTAGGAAAATGCAATTCTTCTAAAAAAATGTATTTCCATCGTTTTATAATTTGCATTTTACTGTCACCATTCGCTTACCTACCATTTTTCCTTAGATGATATTGGTTTTCTACAACTTTTCCGATATCCATAGCGAATGTATGTGTAGTTTCATGACCTGAATTACTCGCTCTGCAGGGCTGACATCGTTTGGTGATTTTACGTAATGGGTACATACTTGTCATTAGCACGAATTCAGCTTGTTAACTTGAATTTTGGAATTTTAACTGAAGATAAATCCTAATTTTCAATAAAAGCAAAGTAATTTTGGCTCCTATACATGCATTTCGTTTATTCAGGTGACCATAGACGGGGAGAATGAATGCTCTCTTGAGTGAATGAATAACTTGAATTGAATTTTGGACGTTGTTTTACATTCTCGTAGGTAGTATGTGGAGTATATCTAGGAATGTGTGTTTGTCTAGGGAAGCGAAAATCGCAGCGTTCAAAATTGTTCTCCTCCCCTCTTCATTGTACGATAGCGAGACGTGAGTGTTCCAGGATAAGCATGAGAGTAGGCTAAATGCAGTTGGAATCGGGTACCTGAGAATTTTTTGCGGAAAAAGTAGGAGGGATAGGATAAGGAATAAGTTGGGGACGAAATAACGTGGGTTGGATGCTCCAGTAAAGGGAATGTATGAAATGAGTGTGCTTCTTTGGTTTGGACACATCGAGAGAATGGAAGAGAGTCGAATAACGAAAGAGATGTGTGATAGTAGAGTGAATGGTGTGAGAGGAAGAGATAGACCGCAAAAGCCATGGGTGAATGCGGTGGAAAAGACTCTTAACGTAGTTCGTGGTAGAATTTTCCGTAGTCATAATAGAGACTTGAAGTTAGTTTAAGCTAGATGTCACCTCACCTAGAATTTGATGAATTTGATTTCATTTTAAAGAAAAAAACTCATATTTCCAATGATTTCAAAATATGAACCCCTTGCCGAGCTTGCCAGTTTTCTTGGCCTAACCGCAATAACAAAGTTCTATGACTTTGCCTTCTCCGAAAGGGAATGGCGTCATGGGTATATACGTATGATTGTAAAAGTCCTAGTATTGTTATTTTCAGTGGAGACTTAGGTTAAATTAAATAACGAATTCCGGGCTCGAGTCAAGTCCAGTCCAGTTAGTAGTCCCTTTAATGCTGCCAGGGGCGCGAGCCCTCTACAGCTGTTTAGTATGCTTAAGTAACTATAAACAAGAGGGAGGAAAATTTAGGGTGGGGGTATGGTGAGGGGCGTTGTAGCTGGAGTGGTGACTGGTGGATAGGCAAGGGAATTGCGGCAACAAACTAACTCTAAAATGACCCTGGCTTTTTATTTTTCCATTTTTTTTAATTAATGCAGCTAATGTTATAATATATATTGATCCTGTACTTTTTTTTATTCCTGCCGGACTTGCTTTAAATTACAAAAGAGGTCAAGCCCGGGAAACGCGGAATTCTGGTGACCCTTATTAAATGGTTTATGATGAAGCAATCCCAACAGTTCACTCCAGCTGGGCGCCGCGGCAAGCTCGTCGACCGTATCTCCGAGTCAGTGCGAGTGGCAGCGTCCGCCACCTCCTGTCCCCTTCTCCTCGCCTAATCGCCAAACTTGCAGTTGTGGCGCTGGGGATGCACGCACGGCGCTCCTCCGCTTTGTCCTCCTCTTCGACTCTCGGAATCCGGCCGCAGGGGAAGGAAGTGGGAGTTCACAGACGGTCGGGGTAGGGTGAACGAGCGGCCACGGCTTCCTGCGTCTCTCAAGTGGACGACCAACTCGGGCGCTGCCGTCGAAATCAACGCGGGGAATTCGATATGGACGAGTCCCAGTACAGATGAGGGAGTACTGGTTCACCTCCAAACACGGATACAGCTGGGGTTCTCCAACCTTTTTGGTTCGCGGCACACTATATCGCCGTGGGGAATATAGGGGACATCCCTAACGGAGAAGCAACCACACTAAGCTGCAACAATAGTGTTCTATCAAGGTGAGTAGAGAGATCTACTCACCTAGTAGAGAGTTCTATCTACTCACCTTGGTGTTCTATTACTGACAGGGCGTTCTTAATTTTTGAGTTTGTATTGCATGTATTTTCACTTTTCTAACATTAATGAATAACACTTCTAAAATATTTTTTGCGCAATTCTGTTTTTATGTGTTCGCACTTTCCCGATACTGTGTTGCGTTACAGTCCGGCAATTTCGCGGCAAACCCTTTGAGAACCCCTGCTATACGGGATAGGAATGTAAAATTCGTTCCTTTAGTGCACGGTTTTTATTCTCTGTCGCAAGTTGTCGCTAGCATCATGCGATGCCACCTTACAGGCGTTCACCGAAAGAATTTTATTTACAGAGAAACAGAAATTACGCTACGAGTCCCAGAACTTTGAAACTCCTACAAAATAGACCTTATCTACTATTAGTAATTATTTAATTTCTGTCAACCGCGATGAAAATTAATTCTACTTAGTAATGCGTGGTTGATCACTACAAAAATCTCGCGACTGCATTTTCATTTAGGAAAAACAAATATGAGTTTGTGTTTAAGGTTGTCGCAGCCCCTTTTATCAAAAGCCAGATAAATGTTTGGGTATTGATACCTTAAGGTATCAATACCCAAAAGTTGGCTCATATTTGCTACACTTTTCATCTTTTATTGGTATAAATAGCCCATAAGTAGGGGTGCGAGGGTTTTTGGTGTTACTGTGTGCGTGAGGTTTGGCGTATCCCAACCCAGGAATGCAACAATATCCCAGTCCAAGGTCGAACATCGACGGTCCCATGACTCCTAGGCGATCACCAAAGGTAGTCAGGAGAATAATTCAAGACCAAACCAGAAACTAGGAGAGTGGTATGTTGACAATAATGCTAACATGTAGTACATGTGTTAAATATGAATAGGTACTGATTAGTGTTACCAATACTATTGATTCATGGATACTAGGAGATTTTGATTTGTGCAGAAAAAAATAATGTGGGATATTTCTTGCGGGATGAGGTGTCATTAATAAGGATAAGGTATTAAAACGCAAGTACTGAGTCTAGTCTGCCAAGCGACTTTCAGACTCGTATTCATACCTCGTAAATCATGATGACTTGCATAAATTATCACAACTTCCCTTTCATTGAAAAATTCTCGACCATCATAATACTTTAACCTTTCTTCTTTGTTAGATGAACCTAAGTATATGCAAATAGTTATACCCTTCCTGCCATTACCTTTCGCGGTAGGCGCAGTCAAAGAGTTTAGTGATTGCTTTAGGCAGTGGCGTCACTAGGTGGGGTGGTGCGGGGAGTGCGGACCGCACCGGGTGACACCATCACATGGGGTGACACCAACATGCAAAATGTTACTGCTTATGATTCTTTGTCACTTTATGAAATTATTGTGATGCATTGTTTCAGCACAGCGACAGAAATTTATTATTGAAGTATGAAAATATCTCTGTTCTGTTAGTTAGTTATAAACTCAAAAACGTGTTATAGTTTTGCGTGTTTAATAACTCCTCCACAAGAGAACATTGTATATATCGTAGTTACGGTAATCGATAAAAACTTAAATGGCGACTATTATATGATCTGGTTACGCTGTTGGCTGCTGGCCAAACTCTCTTTCAATAGCTCTGCTTTAAACCTTTATATATAAAAATTCAGCCTACGTATTTTTGTACACACAAAACTCGAAAAGTAGTCGGTCGATTGGCTAGAAATTTTGACACAACGTTACATTTGAATACTCGCGTGTTTTTACAGTGAAATCGCAAATTTTGGGTGTTGTTTTTACCCCAATATTGTTAACATTTACTCCCATAAGAAAAGCATTGAATTCTGTGCTGACGATCCTTTATTTGCTTTCCTAAATTACTTGCACTCAAGATATTGAATGAAATTTTTTATAATATAACGCATAAAAGACTACAGTATTTAATTCTTTTCAATTCAATTTTCTTATAAGCTTCATTTTTGTCCAAGTATTGCGTTTTTATCTCTAAATTCATCAATTTTTCTCCCTTTTCAACAATAGAAATTTCCTTGCAACCACGAGTAAATATCCATTTAATAGCGATTTCATGAATGGCTATTCACGCCTGCAGTATTTAAAGACCTCTTCAGTGACCAATTTCACAGTTTTATTTAGAAGGGGCTTCTTTTTTGTTTTTGTAAATTACTTTCACTCGTGACGGGGTACTGTAGTCGTTTGACTACAGTTCCCCGTTCGCCTTGCGTTCTCAATGACAATCTACAAGGCACAAGGTCAATCGCTTCAAGTGTGTGGATTAAATCTGGAAAAGCCATAAATTATATGTTGCATGCTCACGAGTGGGACAGCCGAAATATTTATTTGCTTTTGCAGAGGGCGGTAATACCAAAAATATTATATGGGTCATTCCACCTCAATTCAACAAACGTTTGTCCCTTAGGGTCTCAGATTTTGATAAAAATTGGTGTATTTGTACAATATTAACTCAAACTGAATACCCTCAAACCGTTTTGTGAAGAAAAATTTTTTGAGTGAATTATGCATATTTTAATTTTTTCGCATTTTTAGCAAAAATCCGTGCCTTAAATCATATTATCACTTATATCTCCGCTTGTAATTGTCATAAAACAATGATTGATAGCTTTTATTAAAGCTAAATCTTTATTAAATGCAAATATATCAATAAAAAATTATTTTCTTCTATACCCTATTGTTATAAATTACTAATGTTTAAAAAATTGTTAATAAACTTTTCTCAAATACTCCATCTCAGAATCGGCCGAAACTTTTTTGCCGTAATTTAAACATATATAGCTAACTATTCCAAAAATAAAATTTAGTGGAAATTCATAAATGCGCTTTTTATAAATATTTAAACATTTACAATTTTCTCTCGCGCGGCCCGTGTTTAAAAAATTGTTAATAAACTTTTCTCAAATACTCCATCTCAGAATCGGCCGAAACTTTTTTTCCGTAATCTAAACATATCCAACTAATTATTCAAGAAATAAAATTTAGTGGAAATTCATAAATGCGTTTTTTATAAATATTTAAACATTTACAATTTTCTCTCGCCCGTCAGCTTCCCATTTGGAATACATGCAGCAGACACGTGATGCAAGCCTAAACATTTCCCTAATTGCTCAAGGTCGTGGCTATATGAGATAAAAATATATTATAAACTACGAATGTTAACAACAATTGTTATTTGTTCTGTTAAATGGATGTTTGCAGAGAAATTAACCATTGAGCCCCACTTTCTATGCGCGAAGTTTTTTCTAACTTGAATCGATTGAAAACTAACGAGAAGGCAAAATCCTTGTATTTATAACAAATGTAAAATGGCTAAGTTAGCATGCTCTCCGTAAACATATGATGTCCTACCTTGTAGGAAGGGGTCCTCTCCGAAATATTTTATTTGAGGATCCTGATACTCCTGCCTGCAACTACAGCTGAATCCTCGTCCCTTGCTGGACGAAGAGAATCTCTTCATTATAACCACTCCATTTAATTCGGGTATTGCTGCATGAAACTCCCTAATGCCTGGTATACTAACTGCCTGACAAAATCTTTTCGCAAGTACATCGGAATGTTTTCCAATTTTTTCTTTCTTTGCGTAGCCAAAATCCACTCCTAAAATATGATCTTTCGCCCGTTTAAAGAGTTCTATAGGTGTACGTATTTGATTTTCGTATGGAAGCTGAAGGCTTGCTCTTGCTGCTAGTCTTTTCAAAGATCCTCCCAGTCCATCACTTGGCCCTTTACCATGCGATGTAGCAAAGAAATGCCACTCTGCAGAGACTGTGAAATCTTTCCTGTGAAGAGATAAGCTCTGAATGTTATACTTGTTTTATAATGAGCAGCTGCTCCATCTGAATAATATTTTTCTTTTTGAAACTTCGGAACTTTCTATTTCAAGAATTTAAGAAGAAGTTTTTGAAAAACATGTACAGTTGATGGTATATGCTTCAGGCTGTCTGATTTCATTACGAAGTTCAATGGGATTACATTATCCTGGACTTAAGGGCTGTAATAGCAAGCAAAGAGGTGAACTGTTACTTGGTCGTTATTCCAGTGCATACCTTGCATGCTGTCCTGTAAAACGAAAGCGTAATTTTCTGGATAATCTTCAATGACGAGAACCTGCCCCACTTGGATGTTATGCTTTACATTTCTAAGAAAATCAGATTGATTTTTAGCAATGTAGTCATGTGGCTGAAGTTTCTGTAACTTTTCAATAAAAGTTTCAAAAGGTTATCGGTAGATTTTGTAAAAATGTCTAGGGAGCAATGGTTAGCTTGCACCCATTGGTGGTAAGTAATGCTATCAATTAAATTTCCATCAAAGTGTTCTTCTACTGAATTCTAAATTTTGCTCGGCCCAGGGCAGTTTTTACATTCGTTCAAATGGCATGCCTCGGTCGCCGGTCGGTCGCAGGGAAACACATCATTGCTGACAAATAGTCTTTATTTGACAAATGCGGCTCGGTGTTATCCCCTAGATTTAGTGGTGACAACCTTGCACCTAAAATAATGAATTTAATAATTTAATGCACCAGACACACGCATACGGTATGAGTTCCTGATGCTCCCGCAAGAACGCACTTCTTAGGTCTGAGCTCTGCAAATTTTGAAAATGAAACTATCTTCGGCATATTTTTCCTTAAATTAAAAAATATCTCTTTCAAATTTCCTAAAATTAGTTTTCTGTTTATTTGTCCATTTTCCATTGTCATTAACGCCGAGCAAGAGTTTTCAATCGATTGTGTCGGAGTAGTTAGAAAAAACTTCGCGCATAGAAAGTGGGGCTCAATGGTTAATTTCTCTGCAAACATCCATTTAACAGAACAAATAACAATTGTTGTTAACATTCGTAGTTTATAATATATTTTTATCTCATATAGCCACGACCTTGAGCAATTAGGGAAATGTTTAGGCTTGCATCACGTGTCTGCTGCATGTATTCCAAATGGGAAGCTGACGGGCGAGAGAAAATTGTAAATGTTTAAATATTTATAAAAAACGCATTTATGAATTTCCACTAAATTTTATTTCTTGAATAGTTAGTTGGATATGTTTAGATTACGGAAAAAAAGTTTCGGCCGATTCTGAGATGGAGTATTTGAGAAAAGTTTATTAACAATTTTTTAAACACGGGCCGCGCGAGAGAAAATTGTAAATGTTTAAATATTTATAAAAATCGCATTTATGAGTTGCCACTAAATTTTATTTTTGGAATAGTTAGCTAGATATGTTTAGATTACGGCAAAAAAGTTTCGGCCGATTCTGAGATGGAGTATTTGAGAAAAGTTTATTAACAATTTTTTAAACATTAGTAATTTATAACAATAGGGTATAGAAGAAAATAATTTTTTATTGATATATTTGCATTTAATAAAGATTTAGCTTTAATAAAAGCTATCAATCATTGTTTTATGACAATTACAAGCGGAGATATAAGTGATAATATGATTTAAGGCACGGATTTTTGCTAAAAATGCGAAAAAATTAAAATATGCATAATTCACTCAAAAATTTTTTTTTCACAAAACGGTTTGAGGGTATTCAGTTTGAGTTAATATTGTACAAATACACCAATTTTTATCAAAATCTGAGACCCTAAGGGACAAACGTTTGTTGAATTGAGGTGGAATGACCCATATGTCCCAAAGCACTTGAATATTTTTTTTCAAATTTAATTTTTATGCACAAAAAATCATGAAGAAGAAAAATATATGGACATATTCAATATTATATTACCTTTCAAGTTTGTTGAATTTAATTTATTTTGTACATGTAAATGTGTCTGCTTTGTATATGGGTGCCTACTCAGAAAGAAAAAGAGGCATTGCGACGCATGCCGGGCGCCGCTAGTCGCTACATAAATCAGAAACCCGGCCAAGATTATTGTCCAATTAGCTATAATGACGTTTCGAAACACGTGACTCGCGTGGCTCCCGCCGTTTCATCAGCCCACGCCCACTGCACGCTTAAAAACACTCTTTATTTTTAATGAATTCAAAAAAGATATGGTACTTGTTTGAATTCATTAGAATGGATTTTCACAAAGTGAAGCCTGAAACCATTGAGTTTAACTCTTTATTTTTGTCGTTGCTGTTGTCGTGATAGAGTGAAACCATGAGTTACCGCACTGGGCGACTCCAACCCTGGGGACGCCACTGGCTATAGGCCTGGGAATCTGGTTTTTCTTTAATGTTCTCAAATGATATGTTTTCTCGACCTCTTATATTTTATGGTGTTAATATCGGGAGTATTAGATCAAATTAAAAATTTGAAACTTCTGCCAACGTTTCGGATATCTATTTATCCATTTTAAGGGCTATAATGAATGATGTTTCATGATGAAAAATGTTTTCGACAATCCTTTTTTGATGACAAATGGTTTAAATATATAATTAACAGTCATTAAGAAGAAAAATATATGGACACGTTCAAGATTATATTTCCTTTCAAGTTTGTTGATGTTTTATTTACAATTTTAATTTCGTTGCTTGGTTGTATTTCTTTGTGTGAAAAATTATATTTCATTTATTAAATTATGGTAAATTTTACTTACAATTAGATAAGAAATGTCTGTCCTTTCATTACAACTTTTTTGTTTTTGGAAGTATGAAACATTTCTTTGAATAATCTTTTTGATAAATTTTGCTCTGAATATATAATTTTAGCTTCTTCGAAATTAAATGTGTGACTATTGTAAATGGTGTTATTGGAAGTTTCAAATTTTTATTTGACCTAATACTCCCGATATTTACACCATTTAATATTTTCCTCCATAATTGCCTTTTCTTGCTTCAGTTGCATTCATACACTGCTTCTTACACGCTCTCGTATTCTTAGGACTCCTAATATTCCACCTCTTACGAGTCTCTTCCCCCACATTCATCCTTTACTTTCTCGTTCTCCCTCTTCCTCTCACACCATTCACTCTACGATCATTAATCAGTAATTAATTACTATGTAAAAGTTAAGGATGCCCCAAGGTGATAGAATTCTCTAACACCTTGAGGATGCCCAGGATGATAAAATGTTCATCCGTCTTGCTTGACTGGCACATTTTATAATATCATCCCTATACGATCCGATTGCATATTTATATACTTTTCCACAATTGAAGGCCTGAGAGTCAAAATAATACAAGTGACAAACATCGTCCAGTGTCACCTGCATCACTTTACTCCCGTAAGTAATGACAAAAAGCAAAGTAGGTTAAGTGTTCAGCGCCTAGATCGCAGCACTATACGTTCGAACACTTGCATAACATATGCACTTATATCGTTTTTCGTGTTTATGTTACTTTCATTACTTTAACTCTCAGGCCCTCAATTATCATTCTTATTTCACGGTGTTGGGAGCTATTTCAAGGCAACTAAAATGATCGCCACGAGTATTAAATTATTCGTTAAGTTTTTAGCAGTAAATTCATAATGCGACCACAAGGCTTATTTTTAGCGTGCACAAACCCTTTTCCTTACGCTACGATATATAATGTTCTTGGAGGAAATGAACCCGGTGTGGTCTACAGGGAAAGGTATGATATTAAATCAATTCATGAAAACTTAATGATGAGGAGGATGCCGTAATCACCTACCAATATGTAGTACAACTTCAATCCAAAGTCAAAATATCATTCTATTTGACATTATATTACTGCCTGATCTCCCAGTTTGAGTAGCGTATATTTCGTCCTGCAAAGTACTTACAATTCAAGCAATGACAAATTATTTTAACAACTAACAATTTGAAATGCGTGGTCATTTAACATTTCGGTATTAGCTTTCCATGTATAACTGAAGTCTATTTGGAATGAATTACATGGTAACCATTATTGTCTCTTAATTTTTAAATATTATCCAGCCAGCATAAGAATCCGCAGACAGCTTTCCCTCTACACCATTCACTCTACTATCATTAATCAGTTTCGGTATTTCGATTCTCATTTATTCTCTCAGCATGTCCAAAGCAACAAAGCACTAACCTTTCATAAATTAACAAAGCACTCCTTTCATAAATATCCATTATTGGAGCATCCGATCCACTTTCTTTCATGATCCACTTACTCCTATTCCTAATGAGATAGTAATGAACTTTGCAAAATTTAAATTAGTGTATATTTTTTTCTCCTAATTTCACGCCAATCATTTCTCTGGTACACCAAACAACTCCCTCTCTCTTATCCATTCCCGCTGATTTCACCCAGCATTAATGCTCCTGTCATATCCGGGTTTCACTGCCACACAATGCAGTCAGGAGGAGAACACTGAAAGTAGTTTGAGCGAGATATCACTTATCCTCGAATTTGATGAGTCTCACCTCATTTTTTAAGAAAAAATCTCATATTTCCAATGATTTCGAAATTTTCGAGCAATTTTCCCAAAACATATGAGATGTATTACATGGTAGGTGTTTTACATACAGGGTGTTTCAGAAGGAAATGGCAATACTTCTGGAGGAGGTTGGCGACGTGATTTTAAGCATTTTTTGTCCTATGAACATGGGGTCGCAACTCCTTAGTTACCGAGCTATGGCAACGCAAACGTTTTGTCACAAGCATTCTGCAGTTACCATGAAAACCCCCAAAAGCAGTGGCATCCAGCAATACTTACAAATAAAAACTGGTCTAAATTGTACTTAAAGTTTGCATCTTTCTTTTTCTGTCAAAATTTACGCATATTGCTCACATATTCTGAAGTGGTAACTGAAATTGTCAGTATTTTTATTCTTCAAAAAAATATTTGTTAGAATAACTTTTTTATTTTGAGATATACGAAAAGGTAAATAATGTCATAAAAATTGGAAAATTTAATATAACTTCCATAACTGGTAAAATTATTTTCATATCTTAATTTTTAGCGAAGATATGGCATTTTAAACGGTACCGTTACATGAGCACATTTTTCGACGGCTCTCTTCCATGCATGGAACTGATATTGATTTACCGATAAAGACAATTACTTTCACCAATCTAAGCTTGAGTACTTATTTTTAAACGTTGTGAAAAGAATAACCAACCAATGAAACCCAAATTTAGGTGTTTTTGTGAACCAAGTGAAGTAGACAATCAAGCGGCAACAAAGATCTCAAGTGAAGATTATCTCCATGGATTAATTGTCGATCACTGGCGCTGAGATTCATTGTTTAAGAAGCTTTTTCAACTTATAAGATCTTATAAGGGTATTTAATTAATTGCATGTCTTATTCCTAGGTAAACTATCGATGTGATATGAGATTAAGACAATAGGCATCACATCAGAATCAATTAGAATTTTTTAAGAATTAATAAATGTAAATTAGTATCATATGCCTTACATTTGGTTGGGGAATAAGGGTTTAGAAAAAAAGGAAAAATGTTAGAGAGTCACCTATTGTACATTTGTAATCAAGTTACAACATAGGTACTCCAACAACATCGATGTAATTTTTTATTTGATAGTCTGCCCCTTGCGTTGCTCATCTAGGTTATTGCGGTTTTCTTTTATGGGATTAGTGCGTTCAGTATGCAAAGTAGATATGAATACCATGTTTAAACTTTACTGTTGTACCAAAGGCCTTTAATTCAACCGTAGGAGTAAAACTCTTAAAGTTTTTATGTCGGCAAAACTCGTAGACTAGTTATAAACAGAACTAAGACCAATAAAACGCCCAGGTAACCCTTCATTTTGTTAGTTGACTACTACGAGGGAACGATGACTTTCACTTTGTCAGTAGATACATCTGCTGTCTCGTACCTAACGACACATTCCCTTTCAGTAAAGTCAAACTGTTTTAAAAAATGGAAGGTACAACTCTTTTGTTAGACATCATCATAAAATAATTTTACAGAGTACCTGCAACCTGAGTATTCCAAATAAAACTTTTATTTAGAACCACTGTTAAACGCTGCTTTCGATAGTGCCACGGGGGTTTTCTATTGACCAAAATAAGAATACAATCTGTATTCCCACCGTCTCTTTGGAACCGAGCTCCGTCGATAAATGAGATTTATCTGCAAAAATGGACATTTCCGTACGACCATTCACGAAGCGATTCAGCTGTCTGGCAAGATGTCTCCATGGAGGAAGTTGGAATCGCCGCATATGAAATGGCTGTATCCACTTCCCTTCCAGCGTTCGCGTGTCAGCATTCATAGTCCTTCTATTTATCTTTACACCTTTCGGAAACATTTTTAAATTTCCACATCTCCGAAAACAGCACTGACTCCTTTTACATCGGGTGTTTTAACATATAACAATGGACGAACACAAACACCCATGTCCTGAGTGGTGAAAAATCCACTTAGGCGGGGCTCGAACCCGCGACCCTCAGTTTAGCAGGTGAGGACATTACCCCGTCGCCACTGGGGCCGACAAATTCAGCCAGATACAAAGGCACATTCAGCCTGGTACAAAAAATCGCCCACTTGTTCAATTATTTCTTCCCGTAAGGTTGGTCTGGCCTCAGGTTCACCCATTCCAGAAATCCTGGAAACTTAAATATAGTATTTAGGTATTCTTCTCGGGCTTTGCACCAGGTAATTGGCTTCATATTGGCCGACGTTTCGGAAAACGACTTGTTTTCCATTTTCAAGGCGTGTTGCTCTCTCTGTGTAGGATTATACACTGAACTGAATTGACCGTTTGACGAGTCCAGCAATTAAGCTCAGGTGTCGTCTGATTGGCTGATGTTCCTTTGAAATCTTTTCTGTTCCTTCCTTATGTCTTTCATGCAATTTATTGTAGGTGCCCAAGTATTGCTAAGATGAAAGCCAGTATCCCGATTGACATTTTTTGGATTAAGGCGGATTTCGATGGCTTCCTTGATTATGCGGTCCCAGTAGCGTTGTGAGCGGCAAAGAAATTTTGCATCTCCCCATCGAATGGCATGATCTTCATTGATGCTATGCTCCGCCACTGCCGACTTCTCTGGTTGCGCTAATCTAAAAGGCGAAGCCATCGAAATCCGCCTAAATCCAAAAAATTTCAATCATGATACTGGCTTTCATCTGAGCAATACTTGGGCACCTATAATAAATTGCATGAAAAACATAAGGAAAGAACAGAAAAGATTTCAAAGGAACATCAGCCAATCAGACGACACCTGAGCTTAATTGTTGGACTCGTCAAACGGTCAATCCATTTCAGTGTATAATCCTACACAGAGAGAGCAACACGCCTTGATAATGGAAAACGAGTCGTTTTCCGAAACGTCGGCCAATATGAAGCCAATTACCTGGTGCAAAGCCCGAGAAGAATACCTAAATATTATTCACCGAAAAAAACGTAAATTGTATATTAAATATAGCATCTTTGAAGTGCATTTTGTAAACTGAGATGAAAAAATAGGATTTAATAACTATTGATTCAATAGCGGCCTAAGTATATGAAAATGAAATTAGAAAGATGTTTCACCAGTTTAAGGAAGGTAAGCCTTTTAATCTCCGGAATTCGTAAATACTACTCGGCTCATTAGGTAGGAACACAATTTGCGTACGCATTATTCAGTACAACAATTATGGGAATAGCAATTTCTTGGAGGCAAGCTGAATAGGATTTCGCAAGAAAGAAGGTGATATGCGAACATTTCTTGCAAACAGCTTACAGAGGCGTGTGTTGCATTTAATTTTGTGTGCAGTAGGAGAGTCTCGTATTATATTCGCAGTGATTACTGGGAACATGAAGGGCAGCGTTTGAATGTATTGGCATTAATACAGTGGGTTTTGGTAGACCAGTGCAGCCTAGACACTGTTGTCATGTCTCCTTACGAAACGGTTCTGTATGCAATTAGAGGTTGTGCATGTAATTTCACCGCCAGCAAAAAGGGCGGAGATGTGTTAAAAATTTGAAAAATAAAGGTCACCTTGGTCAGTGACTCTTTTGTGCTCCAAGATATGAATACTTTCATTGGAAAGACAGCCAAGCCACTACATATCCACGCACATGGGAAGGCATGATCGGAATATCCAATTTCTTTGACTGTGCCTGTCACCAGAGGGAATGCCGTGATAGCTATGCGCGTATGAATGATGTATAAATTATGGAGTCTATAAAATATTTTGATAATTTATTTTACCTTTAAATTGGGGCAATTTAGAGTGTATAAACTTGCATTATACGGTGGAATACAAAACTTAATTCACGAAATATTAACCTTCTCTTTAGCTGACTTATATATGTTTTTTTGGGTTGTCCGCGTCTTGCTAGCTGGTTCGGAGGTGGCCGAAGTTTCCTCTCCTTTGCCGGAGACTTCCTCAGGGCTACTGAGTGGCCACTCCGGTTATGCATCTATTTATACGAATTTGGGGAGAGGGGGGGGGGAAGGAGGAGGAGGGGGAGGCAGTTGTGGAACATTCTGGGTTCTTTTATTTCTCGCTAAAACTGGAAGCCAGGAACTGCTGATAGCTTGTCCTTGGTCACGGTTAAAATTGCAGGGGTGTTTCTTTATTTCTAGGGCTTCTCTAACTAGCCTTGTTTTAAAGTGCCGGTCTTTGGCAAGGATGATCGGCTTCTCGGTTTCGATTTCATGGCCTTTTGCTGCGTGTTCGGCGACCGCTGATTTATCTTGATGTCCGAGACGTATTGCAGCCGCATGTTCTCTGACTCTCGTTCTAATTGTCCGTCCAGTCTCCCCCACGTAGACCCTATCACACGTGTTACACTTTAGCAAATATACGCCCTCTGTTTCTAATTTTTCTTTCCCTTTTACATTCCTCACAATGTCTCGTATTTGTTTCTTCGGTTTGAATATTGTCTTTATTTCGTATTTCCGTAATATCCGGGATATCTTGTCAGTGGTTCCCTGGGTATATGGAAGGTATGCTTTTTTCTGATCTTTTGAGTATTTCTCCTCCGATGGTTGGGGCTGAGGTCCTAATTTTTGTGAGATTGTCTTCCTTATCTCATTTTTTCTATATCCATTCTTGGCCAAGATTTCTGTGAGTTTCTTCAGCTCCTCATCTCTATGGTCTCCATCGCTGAGTGTGATGGAACGATGAATCATAGTTTTCATCACTCCATTAATCTGTGCAGGATGGTGGTGCGATCTCGCATGCAGATATTGGTTTGTGTTGATAGCTTTTCTGTACACCGTATGTCCCAGCGTGCCGTCTCCTCTTCTGTTTACCAGGACGTCTAGGAATGGCAGCTTCCCTTTTTGTTCTTCCTCCATGGTGAATTGTATGCGGTGATCAATATTATTTAGGTACTCGAGAAATTCATCTAATTTCCTACGTCCGTGTTTCCATACCACGAAGGTGTCGTCAACGTAGCGTAACCACATCGATGGTTTGTATGTAGCATTATCTAATGCGGTGTTTTCAAAGCTTTCCATAAAGATGTTGGCAATGGCTGGAGAAATGGGGGACCCCATTGGAGCGCCTTCCGTTTGTTCATAAAATTCTCCCTTCCACTTGAAATACGTTGAATTGATGCATATTTCTGCCATGTCTGCTATGTTCCCATCGAACTTATCTCGAACTACCTTGATGGCTTCTTCCCTGGGTATTTTGGTGAATAGTGTCACCACGTCGAAGCTAACTAAAATGTCCTCGGTCTCCAATTTTAATCCTTAGATGCGGCTAATGAAATGCTGTGAGTTTTTGACGTATGAGCTTGCCTTTTCGACCTCTGGTTGGAGAATGGCGGCCACGTATTTGGCTAAACTATATGTGGGCGAGTCAATTGCGCTTATAATGGGTCTTAATGGAACTCCCTCCTTATGAATTTTAGGTAGACCATAAATACACGGAGTCTTCGGATCTTGGGGCGTAATGCGTCTTCGTGTTTGTTGGTCAAGGATACTCTTCTTGATGATCTCTGTCGTTTTCCGTTTGATTCTTCCTGTGGGATCCTTGCTCAGCTTGTTGTATGGGCCGTCTTCTAATAATTTCTTTATTTTACTGTCGTATGTTTTCGTATCCAGGATAACCGTCGCTTTTCCTTTATCGGCAGGCAAGATTACTATATCATGGTTCTTCCGCAACATTTCTAGAGCTTCCTTCTCATTTTTATTAATATTGGATTGTAGTGGTCGTTTTTTCCTCTGGCGTAGAACTCTTGCAGTATCTTGTCTTATTTCTTCCGCTTCTTCTTTTCGTAGGTGAGTGATGGCCGCTTCTACGCTGCTGATTATTTCTTCAGGGATGACTTTTGGTGTAATAGCAAAATTTAACCCCTTCTTGAGCACCGACGTGGTCGCTTCGTCCATGTTTATTTGTGATAAGTTGACCACTACTTCATGATTTTCTTCTTTTTTGACGTCTATTTGCTGAGCTTTCAATCGTTGGAATTTCTTCGTTTGCGTCTCCTTTAGTTTTTCACCAACGTGAAACTTGTGTGTGATTTTCTTCTTTTTTGACGTCTATTTGCTGGGCTTTCAATCGTTGGAATTTCTTCGTTTGCGTCTCCTTTAGTTTTTCACCAACGTGAAACGTCGGCCACCTTCGAACCAGCTAGCAAGACGCGGACAACCCAAAAAAACATATATAAGTCATAATATGGACCGCGAAAGTTTTAACGACTGCTCTTTAGCTGTTTCCTATGGATTTCATGCCTAAGGACTTTCGGCTAAACGTCGTAGGCGTCACATCTTTCGGATGTAAAATAATGGACTTCCAACGCGTATAATTTTGTCTTTATATCCTCAAGTAATTGGAAAACTTCCCAAGCCGGGAGAAAATCATGGTCCCCATTAATTCCCCTCCAGACGGGTTTATTATTAGTGCATACATTTATTATTAGTGATATTTCACCTATTTAAAAAAGCGCATGCGATCTGATGGATAGTTCGATCGCCCAAACCTGGAGGTGTCACCTTTCCTACTCTCATTGCTCGGGCAAAGGTTTTGTGTGCCCGCGTTGCAGTGCGTATTTCTCAAATAAAGTTTTATTATCGATTTGGGGCTTATTATTCGAATGATTTTTCGATATTACCGTTTAAATCAAATTTTCAAAGGCTTTCATATAGATTTACTGAGTTGCTTCGAAACTTTAAGGCCTAGTAACCAAATAACTAATCATAGAAATTTGCATTTTTTTCTGTATCCGTTTAGCGACCTCTGACATCATTTCATCCATCGATCAAAGGCTCGATTCCCGGTGAATACAGATATTTTTTCAAAGTAATTTGTAAATCTTTATACTGTTGTATTTCCCGCAGAAGTAGACATCTTCACAAAAGCCTTTTTTAGGCATCTTTTCGAACGTATCGGGAAGAAGAGGGAAGAAGCGATGGATGATAAAATGAAGTCACGGCCGTTATGGGAAGGTTGCCCGTCCATTCAACTGTAGACTCCTATATCTCTGGCAATTTTTGGAATCTTTAAGAGATGATTTGCAAATGATCATTTGTCATGGTCCTTTGCACGATAAATTAAAAAGAAAAAAATCATGATTAACCCCCATTTACCGTAATCCGTAGACGTAAGTATTATCCAAATTTCTCTGCTCGTAAAGGTCGTTCTACACGAGGCACTTTATTGCACAATTTGAAGTAGCATCTGTTTTCGCAATGCAAGAATTCAGGCTCGAAATTAGAGCAGGAGCTATTTTCCCATCTACATCTACAAAATACCCTGCAAGCCACCTCAAGGGTATGTAGCAGGAGGTTTGTTGTCACCAACATGCATTACACTATACCCTATTACAGTTAGTGTGACTGCGAGTATTGATTCCTTATAGAATAAATAGCCTCACAAGTATGCGCTACGCTATAGATATGCTAACAATGTTAGAAGGACCGTTAGTATTAACATATGTTGCAAATACCCATGTCTCGTTTATACATTTTCGCATGCGTTCTAGCTATTCACCGCTTAACACGACGCAATTTTCAATACACATCCATGCATGCATCAGATTATGCAATAAAGTGCCTCGTGTTAAATGGCCTAAAGAGAAGACTACATGCAACACGGCAAGGGATTAACGATGGCTTACTAAGAGATGGGTCGGGCCGACCACGACCACCGAGAGACAGGTGGCCGTGGTCGCACATCACAGGACAGGTCTCTCGGTGGTCGTGGCCCGGCATTCTGCGGGAGAAGTAAACCCGTGTTCTAGAATGGCTACCTCCTCGTCTCCTATGGTCCTCCATTTCAACTGCGCGTTTCGGTCCATAGACCCTGAGGACGGAGACGGGGATTCAGTCAGGCCCTTCCTTCCCTAACACACATACCTACCCTTCCCGCCACGCACAGATATCTGATTCGAGAAGTGTTTTCTCGAGGTTTCAGCAGCATTGTGACACCGACTCCTTTCCCAGTGCTCGCATGTATTTCGAGTATTTGATCCGTTAGAGCTGAGTGAGGAGGAGCTCGCCCTAATCGTAGGATGGTCCAGGATCGAGTTGAAGAAAATAACATTTTTACGAAAAAAGAAGGATACTTTGTAAACTTCCACACTGAGTTCATTTCAACGACCTAGGTTTCGGCAACTTTTGCCATTGTCAAGCCCATCATAATTTGCCATAATGTTACCGATCTTTCATTTCCACAAGTTGTCGTCTCATTATTTAAAAATTTATTAGAGTTCATGAAGTTTAATACATGTGCCTCAGGGTTTAGCTGCTGTTATAAGTATGGAAAATATGGCTAAAGGAAGGCCTAATAAAGTTTTTAAGAAAAAAGTTATTTGCAATTTCAGTTACCATTTTGGTAATTGGGAGCAATAAGCGTGAATATCAGCCGGAAAAGAAAGATTCAAACCTTAAGTATAACTGAAACTCGATTTTCTTCGTTAGTATTGAAGGGTTCCACTGCTTTTGGGCGTTTTCATGGTAACTGCTGAATGCTTCCGACAAAATGTGTCGGTAGGATTATTCTTTCTTAGTGACCTGAAACTCTCCGCTAAAGAGTGCCACCAAGGTGTATTACTCCCATACCAAACAGAGTGCTACCAAACGGCAGGTTACCAAACACTTCGCTCTCCCACTTCATAAAATTTATCGTTCGTGTGCGCTTAAGGTTGCGAGGTTTTACCCTAGTCATAATATAGACCAAATTCAAAATTTATTTATGAATAAAAGCAACTGTAAAAAGCACGGATGAATATTTTAACATTAATAACGCAAAATTTAGTTATAAATTACTGACATTCTCAGTAATTTACTAAATATTCATGTTTAAGATGTTAACTTGACTCATTTTTTTCACGCCGTACGCTGAAAACGCCTTCTCAACCGAAGATGTTTTTGCGATTCAGTAAAAAAATACTGCGGTGAGTAATTGATTTATTTTTTTAAAAAGCTGATTAAAAAATACGCACTGTTAAATTCATGACGATATCTTTGCGCTATAAATTACTCATTTTTAAAATTACATTTCTCTGGAGTGAGTACGCGTATCATTTCCAATGGAAAATGGCTGGTATTTTTTTGGAATAATCATCATCATCTGGTGTTCTGCCTGCTGGCAGGTCCCGTACACTACTGCTGTCTCCATCCGCTTCTGTCCCGAACCTTCTCTTTAGTCACATTGTAGTTGCTGATCTTCACCTCATCCACCAAGTTAATTCTTCTTCTTCCTCTCTTTTTCTCTCCCTCAACTGAACCTTCTGCCACTGATAATATGTTTTCCCCTCTAATCACATGGCCCAATCAGTTACCTTTCCTTTTTCTTATTTCCTTTATGAGCGATCTTTCTTCCTTCACTTTATTTAAGACCTCATTTCTCACCTTATCCACCCATCTTACTTTTTCCATCTTTCTCCGCACCCACATTTCAAAAGCCTCTATTGTATTTCTTTCCCTCTTCCCTAATGACCATGCTTCACATCCATACATGAAAACGCTCCATGTGTAGCACTTAGCTATAGCTCTATAGCCTCTTTCTCAGCCCCAGCTCCAGCAAATATCTCGAAAACTATAACAGTAAGTGGCTGATATAATTTATTATCCTTAGAAAGATGAGACATTTTGCATTATAATGAGGCTAAGTCCATCGAATTTTATAAGAAGTGATATCTCGCTCAAACTACCTTAAGTGCGCTATTGTGTTCCGATCCGCGGTTATTTCAACACATTGGAACGTTCCCATTAAATTTCAAGATCCTGGCTATCTTATACGGGAAAATGTTCTGGTTGCGGCTAATGGGTTGGAAGGTTTTCAAGCTTTATAATCGCCTTCTGTTGAATGAAAGCTGTCAAATGCGGAAACATAATATATTCCCGGACAAGGGAGCCTGCGTGGTAAGAAATTTAATGAGCGATATTCCTGGAAACATTGTACCTTAGGCGCATAACGTAAAAAATCATAAGTGCGATATTCCACAGAGGAAAAATCATTCGCCTTGACCGGGATCTCGGTCAATGCGAATGATTTTTCCTCTGTGGAATATCGTACTAATGTGCACTTGCGGGTGACTCCGTAAAGGTTACTACCGTGGCTAGTCCTGGTATCCTCAAAATTGGTAGAAAATCATATCAAGAAATGAAAGGACAGATGAGGATATTAAGAAGTGTATGAATGCTGCAAAGAAAGTCGTCGGTAGTATGTGGAGCATATCAATAAATGAGTGTCTATCTAAGGAAGCGAAAATCGTAGTACACGAAAGTGTTCTCCTTCCGACTCACGTGTGTGGGAGTGAAATCTGGGTATGCCAGGATAACCATGGGTATGATTAGGCAAAGTTATTATGTGGCAGAGGTATAAGGGGTAGGGTTGGAAATGAGTTGGTCACGAAATAATGTGGATTGGATGCTCCAGTCATGGAAATATATGGAAGGAGTGTGCTTTGTTGCTTTGGACATGTTGAGAGAACGGACGATAGTCGAATGACGAAAGACATTTATTATATCGGAGTAAATGGCGTGAGATGAAGGGCTGGACCAAGTTAGTCAAGGGTGGGAGCGTCGGAGAAGACTCTTTAACCTTCTCTCTGTCTCAATTGGCTAAAATAAGGAATATTTGGAGTCTTAAGACTATTGGGCGTGTATGAGTACGATAGAAGCGAAAAAGGTATAGAAGGATAATACATCACTCACTCAGTGATTCAAAAGTGAAGGTTGGTTTGGATAGTTGATGGTAGAGCTCACCCCGGACTAAGCCACAGGCGTGTGAATTTCACTCATTCAGGGAAAGGGGGCAAGGGGGGTCATTCTTTAATCCGTCGGTTCCGTACCGATCGGTTTCGCTTCCTAACCCACCGACCGGTTGGGATTCCGTACCGACTTGGACTCCGCTACCGACGAAGCCTGTTTCAGCGATTCTGTTTGCAAGTCGGTGGCATTCCATCGGTTGGGTAACTCCTCCCACTCGATGTTCCCCCCTCTCCCAATTTTCCGAGTGTTTCCGAAGCTGAGGGTCACATGCTCTATTCTTACCAATGGAAGACGATAGAAGAAACAAATGACGACAGAAAGCCGCCTAGTGCTCTCGGGATCATAGACCTTGAATATAGCTAGATGGAGCATGACGTCACGAACATGAGGGAGGGATAAGCCAGGGCTTGGTCACGTGCTTTGTGGCAGATCTCGAGACGGCTATATTCAAGGTCTATGCTCGGGATTGATAACAACAACAGAAATCAACGATGCCGAAAGGAGAATGATCGTATATTAATTTGTGTGAATTTTGAGCGTCACAATGTGTATTTAATAATTAAAATAAGTGCTTTATATTTAAAGCACATATCTAGTAGCGTCCGTGAGAATATGAAATATTCATAAAAGATGTTGAGTGCTACGAGATTAAATGAAGTGTGCGAAGTGAGAATGAATCAGTTGTGATCGCTTGAATTCAGAAATAACCTTCAAATTTTCAATTTTACCTGTATATTGATTGATTATATGTACATATTTACTCGTGTGATTTAGATCCGACATTTAACTGCGTTTTGCATTTGGAATTTCTACTTGCAGAAAAGGTATTACGTGTATGTACCTATATAGTATTTAATCTTCCAAAGATTGCTAGAATTATTCGTTGGAATAAATTGAACAGGGGTGCGATCTCGAAAAAAGAATATCCGTGTATGTATTTTATTTTGTAGGTATGGTATTGAAATATTCTTGTAGGTATATTATTCTATATTCGTGGTTTTAGGGCAGAGAAATTGCTGCGCGCTCGTGTCATATGACACATTTATTACATTTTTTCGTGGAGCAAAGTTGAATTTAAATTGAATTTAACGAGTTACAACTAAATACATATGGTGAAAGAAATTTAAGTTGAGTGGAGAAATAAGTAAATTTGCTAATAGCACTCTTGGTTATTGTACGTGTGCCTACTTGCAAGTAGTGTTGTCACCACACCATGGTGTTGTCCAACACATTGTTTCGGTATTATTTGATGATTTATCCGAATTTTATTAGGATAGAGTGATGATTGACAGTTCAATGCAAAAGATTCTTAAAATATATCTCCTCAACTACGAAAATAGAGGCCGGAAGCAAACAAACATCAGTATAAATACGAACTTTCGTTACCCTGGCCCAAAATCGGGGGCTAACATATCGCAATCAAAATACGATGCTCACAATAAATGTGCGAAATAACCTATTTTCTGTAATCAGAAGTTATAACTTGAGCATGTAATCTAGTTAAGTAAGTCACTGCCTCCACGAAATTTGATTATAAATGAAAACTTTCAACGGGAATCATCCATTTAAGAATAACTACACCGCAATAATAGGCATTCACCGCGGACGATTTTTGGCATTTATCATGAAAAATATTCCGGTGTTCGAGTATGCTGAATAGCCTAAATATGGTGCTATTTACGTACAATTGTTAGTGCCAAATAGTAAAACATTTTAACAGCCAAGAGAATACAATGCAATACTACGGAATTCTAGTTGTGTAGAAGTTTCTCTCATAGATCATCACCTTTATGACCTTAACTTCATCGACTTATGCATTTGCTCTCTTAAGAACAAATTACGTCGCTATTACAATCATGAATGTATGTTTATTCATTATTACAAGTATCAAATATCATATTTCAGGCAAAAAATACAAATTTATTGCCCATTTGCTTCGGTGTTTCTCAAGCAGACCGACTGTTTCTCCGCGGTACCGACAGCTTATGCGTGTCGGTGGGAATCCCCGACTGGAGCTCTTCGGGGCACCGATGGGGTGCGTACAGAATCGCACGGCTGCTCTCTCTCTGAGTCGGTGTGACGTCCCACCCGACGAAAAGCCTACCGTACCGATCGGTGTGCAGTTACAGAATGACCCCCCAGTTCCTTTCCCTGGGCCACCTCGCACTCCGAGGATTATTTTGTTAGGCGCTCTACCCTCTAGGCCACAACCTCATAAACAGTCACCACAACATACCAATGTTTTGAGAAAAGATATTTAAAAAAGAAAAATAATGGGATTGACATATATTGTGACAAGGCTAAAATAAATAAAGCCTGTAACAAAGAAGCGGAAGTGCGTTTCGGCCCGGGGCGTCGCGTTGGCCGAGGGCAAGGTCATGGGGATTCAGTCAGGTCCCATGGTAAGTACGCACCTTTCCTTTCGCGGTAGGCACTGTCATAGGGTATGGTTATAGCGGTTAGCCCAAGGAAACTTAACCTATATATACTAACAATTTCCGTCGTATTACCCTCCCCTCTTTCACTTATGTTACATTCATGTATTGCTTCGTACACTCTTCTATTTTTAAGGCACATAGTATTCCTCCTCTTAACCAAGAGTCTCTCCTACTTTCGCGGTTCAACTCTTCATCCGAACCAAAAACATTCTCACGGCTTTTTCCGACTGCAATAGCTGTGTACTTAAACGACGTAGGCATCACATACTACCCACGTATAATAATGGACTTTCAACGTGTTTTATTTTTAATTTCATACCCACAACTATATGAAAAACTTTCTCAACAGGGAAAAAAGTCATGGTTAAGATAAATTTCCTTTGAGACAGGTTTTTCTTAATCATCTATCATAAGTATTATATCACTTATTTAAAAAATAGTTTTTAACAATGATGAATAATGTGATCGCCCAACGTACAGATGTTGCCTTACTCTCATTACTCGGGCAAAGGTTTTGTGTGATAACGCTACAGTACGTATATCTGTTATGAAGATTTTTAATCTAAGTTCGTCCCAATTCGCCGACAACACTATTATCCAAAATGTTCTGCTCATTTTAGAATAAACATGCAACACTGCAACAGAAAAAAAGTCTACTGGAATCTTGTGTCTTTCCAGTTACGACAGGAACCTTGCCTAGAGCCGACTTAACCGCACGAGAAGTAGACCCATGTTCCGCAGTGGTCACCTCCTCGTCGCGTATGGTCCTCCATTCCAACAGAGCGTTTTGGCCCGTTGGCCGAGAGTACGGATATTCCAAATCGAACAAGGATGAAGTTCCAGGGTACTGTTCACAGAGGCGTCATGGGTGTTGAAAGATGATCAAGGTCCCGTCCCCTTGTGAGTACCTATCCTTTCCTCCTTCCCTTTCGCGGCAGGCACAGTCAAAGGGTTTTGGCCAGGGAAACTCTCCCTGCTTGAACAATTTCCTTCGTATTGACCTCCCCATGCATCTCTTTCATTTATGTTACATTCATGTATTGCTTCTTACACTCTCTCCTATTTTAAAGGCACATAATGTCATATAATAATAATAATGTGAACCCTTTACTAATAATAAGAGTCTCTTCCACTCATTAGAAAAGAAAGAAATATTACTTGTAAAAGATGGAATAGTATGTGATGGCGTTGGCTAAGAAAATGCTATTCATTTTTGTTGAAAGGGAAACCTTACGACTTTCAGCCAAATGACTTATTGTTAAAATAGGCATCACATCCTACGGCCGTAAGATGATGGACTTCCAACTCTTTTTATTTCTTATACTTAATGAATTGGAAAACCTAATTTAGTACCTTTAAAAAACCATGGTCTACATTATGTTCAGATGAATTTCCCTGATTTTATAAAGGTTTTTTAACAGTGATGTCTAGTTTAATAGCCAAACCTTTAGGAAGGAACATGCAGTACTGCAACGGAATAACGGCAGCTTGGAAGACTTGTGGCTACACCGATTGGGTAGGAACTTCATCTAGCTCCTACTTAACCGCACGAAAAGTAGACCCGTGTTCATAAATGGCCACCTCCTCGTCGCGCATGGCTTTGCATTCCAACAGTGCGTTTCGGTCCGTAGGCTGAGAGGACGGAGATGAGGATTCAGTCAGAGGTCCCCTTATGCATACCCTACCGTTCCCGCCTTCCCTTTCGTGGTAGGCGCAGTTAAGGGGTTTAGTAATTGCTGTTAGGCCAAGGAAACTTGCCTTACTGTTATATTTTCCTTCGATTTCCCCTCCCCTATGCTACCTCCTTTACTTCTGTTATATTCATATATTGCTTCTTACACTCTTCTATTTTAAAGACTCGTAATATTCCTCCTCTTCACAATGAGTCTTTTCTTTCTATGACTTTTGCGATCCATCTCTAAAGAAAACATTCTAGACGGATACAAGAGTTATACCGGTAACATGCATGGCGTACTATTAATACCATGCAGCAGATAAGGATTGAAGCATTAGTAAGTAAATCAGCTAACTAGCTACACTACCTATCAACAAACCTGTTTAAAAGTGTCATTGACAGTTTCCATAGGTTTGTCAATTAAGGATAGGAAGGTTCGCAACAATTATTTTTCACTGTCGCTCTAAGGATCCTTCTTGGCAGGAGTAGAGCAGGCGACTCAGGGAAAAGGGATTTTTGTACATATCAGTTCGGCAGTGTATATCTCTTATTTTGTGACTTCTCTCAGTTATAGAAATGAAGGGCAGTGCTGAAATAATATCCCCCAATCATTTTTAGACTCGCGTGATGTAATTTTTCAAATAATCTTCGCATAACGTGTAGCCTCCCAATCTCTCTGTCAAAAAAAAATTGAAGAGAACGTATATTAGGTATCTTAAAAACATTAGGCGTGTATGAAGTACATTGGCGTAAAAGAGGCGAAAGAGGTATTGCATGGATTAGGATAGCATGGAGGAAATTATTAAAATATAACCACCACAGGAATATCAAACCACTTTTACTGTGACTACCCTGAAGGGCGTAGTGATGCATACGTTAGTGTGTGTGATGTATACAAATGATGGAGACTTGAAAAGATTTAAATATTTTTTTAGCTTAACAGGTAAATGGGTCAATTTACATTTCTAGAAAAATGCAATATGCGGAAAAGAAAGGTTAATTACGTCTATAAGCTGACATATATGCGCCGTTTGTAAAAAAATGTTATATTATTAGTTGAAATACTAAAATTTGTGCACAATTAGTGAACTTCTCTTTCGTTATTGCTTATGAATTTCGTCTTTCTCTGGACTTTCTGCCAAAAGACGTAGGCATCGCATATTACCAACGTAATGTGATGGACCTCCAACGTGTTTTACTTTGAATTTCATACTTACAACTATTTAGAAAGAGCACTTAATGAAATTGAGCAACTTCCAAAGTGACAGCATTTATTACACGACCGGTTTCACTATTTACAGAATCTTCAGGTGTAGATGACGATGCTGTAAAAACCGAAACTGGTCGTGCAATAAATGATATCACTGTAGAAGTTGCTCGATGTAATTAAGTGCAGTTATGTTCCGTTTCCACTCCATCATTCCTGAAACCTCTGATTATGTTACTATTTAGAAAATTTCCTCAACAGGGAAAAAAGTCATGGTCAAGATAAATTCCTCTTAAGACAGGTTTTTCTTAACCATCATTCACTAGTATTTTATCACTGAATAAAAAAAGATTTTTTAACAATGATGAATATTGTGATCGCCAAACCTAGATGTGTAACCTTACTCTCATTACTGGGGCAAAGGTTTTCTGTGACCACTCTGGAGTGCGTATATCTGTTATGACGATTTCTAATCGAAGTGCGTCGCAATCCGTCGATGAATCTATTATCCAAATATTTCTGCTCATTTTAGAAATACATACAACACTGCAACAGAAAAAAACAGTAGATTGGAAGCTTGTGTCTATCCAGTTACGCTGGAACTTTGCCTAGAGCCTACTTACCCGCGAGAGAAGTAGACCCGTGTTCCGCAATGGTCACCTCCTCGTCGCGCATGGTCCTCCATTCCAATAGAGCGTTTCGGCCCGTTGGCCGAGGGTACGGTGGTGAAGTTTCAGTCAGGTCCCATTGGAAGTATATACCTATACTTTACGCCTTCCCTTTCGCGGTAGGCACCGTCAATGGGTTTGGTTATTGCTGTTCGGCCAAGGAAGCTTGTCCTACTCTAGAAATTCCATTCCTGTTTCCCTCCCCTTGCATGCCTCTTTCACTTCTATTGCATTCATGTATTGCTTCTTACACTCACTTGTATTCCTAAGACGCATCCAAACCAAAAACATTTTGACGGCTTTTTCCGACCACAGGAGCTGGGTCCTTATGCAGGAAGGAGTAGAAATTTTTCAATCTTTACTTCATCTGGTTCACAACGTCAAAAATAATATTAATGAAGTTTTATTACTTCTTAATCGTGCAATGACGACTGATATTGGAACTGTATAGGGAGCTAGAGTTAACCACGAAGGAGAACGTTGCTCTGAGGTTATCATCAGATAAATTTACACTTCCATTGTGACATGGCCAGCAAAATAGGAAAACCAATTTCATATGTATACGTTAGAAAAATCGTCTTCTTAATATCAACAAAGGAAGAGCCAATTTTTCTCAGTTTTTGATAAAGAAATTAGACTTAGTACCTTTTTACAGTCAGTCAGTAGAGTATTAAATTTATTTATCCCATCAAACAAGGACATCGCCTGAACAGTATCATATTAGAAGGTGACAGCCTATGTCTTTACAAGATGGACCATCTTCATCATGAGGTGAAAATAAACTTTTCAGTTGCAAAAATAATATATTTAACTTTTTCCGACCATGGTTTCGATGCTGTGATCACCTGAAAGCGATTTAGAGCATCGAAACCATGGTCTGGAGAGATAAAACGTATTCTTTGCAGAATAATAGTGTTCACTTTACACTCATAAATGTCATTAAGGCTTCCCTTCATAGACTGCGTTAGTAAGGCTAAGATTTTTTTTCACTTCTTACGGCCGTAAGTTGTTGGAATTCCTACTTGTTTTACTTTTATCTCTTATACTAAATTAATTCTTAAACTTTCTTTGCCGGAAAAAACCGTTGTCTATATTGTCTATATCTACATCTACAAAATACCCTGCAATCCACCTCAGGGGTGTGTGGCAGGGAGTGAGTATTCACCAACATGCATTACACTTTTCCCAAAAGTTATTGTAACGACGACTAATTATGCATGAACATAAATCGCTTATGCTTGTCACGAGGCGAAGCCTCACAAGCATGCACTACACTACAGATTTTCCGGTGGGGGCGCCGGAATACTCTTTCGCCCGGGTGAAAATTTTGTCTTCGCCGACCCTGCTTGGAAGGCTTGTGGCTACCCCAATATCGGAAGGAACTTCGTAGACCCGTGTTCAGCCGTAACCACGGAGAGTTCCCGCTCGGCGTTTTCGGTTCAATACTGGTCACCTCCTCGTCGTGTATGGTCCTCCATCTCAACAGGGCGTTCCGGCCCGTTGGCGAGAGTCCGGAGACTGGGATTCAGTCAAGTCGCTTACCTGCCTACCCTTCTCGCCATCCCTTTCGCTGGAAGCACAGTCAAGGGTTTTATTTATTGCTGTTATGGCAAGGAAACTTGCCCTAAACTAATAATTTCCTTAGTAATGCCCACCCCTTGCATACCTCTTTGATTTCTGTTACATTCATGTATTGTTTCTTACACTCTGTCCTATTTTTAAGACTCATAATATGCTTCCTCTTCATAAGTCTAACAATAAGACTAACAGCTACCATAGGTTTGTCAATTAAGGTAAGGAAGATTCGTAACGATTCTTTTTCACTATTATTCTATGGATCCTTTTATGCAGAAGTACTCAGGGAACACAGGGAAGAGAGAATTTTTTTACCGATCAGTTCGGAAGTGTTTCTCTCTTATTTGTAACTTTTGTCAATAATGATGGTGAATTGAGGGGTTGAAATAATATCCCCCTATCATTCTGAGACTCGCTGGACCTCAAACTTCAAGGTATCTTTGCCTAACGTGTAACAACCCAATTTCAATGTCTCAAAAGTCTAATGAGAACGAATATTTGGAGTCTTACGAAAAGGAGGAAGAATGTGAAGTGCATTCATTTAAAAGAGGCGAAAGAGGTGTGAATGGATAGGGCGCCATAGAGGAAATTATTAATAGAGAACCAGTTCCCAATCATCACCGGAATATCAAACCAGTTTCACTGTGAATACCCTATGGGAGATTGGCGTAACGGATATGTTAGTGTGTCTGATGTACATACACATGATGGAGACATTAAATTTATTTTAATAATTTAATAAACTTAATAAAAATGTCAATTTACAATTCTAGTAACTTGTGTTATGCGGAAAAGAAAGAAGAATTATATGTTAATGCTATAATGTTTGCGCCAATCGAATAAAAATGTTAAATTGTCTGTTGAAACACATGATATGCACAAAATGTGAAACTTCTCTTTCGTTATTGCTTATGAATTTCATCTGTCTTTGGACTTACTACGTAGGCATCACATACTACCCACGTAAAATGATGGACTTCCAATGTGTTTTATTTTGAACTTCATATCCACAACTATTGGGACAACTTCCTCAACAGGGAAAACATCATGGTCAAGATAAATAACTCGATTTTATTGACCATCCATCACTAGTATTATATCACTGATTTAAAAAATATGTTTTTAGCAATGATGATTAGTGCCATGGCCAAACGTGGTGGTGTAACCCCCACCTCATTGCTCGGGAAAAAGATTTGTTTGACCACGTCGCAGTACACATATCTGTTATGAATATCTCTAATCAAGGTCCTTCCCAATCCGTCAACAAAATTATTATCCTAATTTTTCTGCACATCTTAGAAGAAACATGCGATACTACAAGAGAAAAAAGGCAGATTGGAAGCTTGCGTCTTGCCAGTGTAGGTAGGAACCTCGCCTAGAGCCGAATTCACCGCGCGAGAAGTAGGCCCGTGCTCCGCAGTGGTCACCTCCTCATCGCGTATGGTCCTCCATTCCAAAAGAGCATTTTGGCCCGTTGGCCGAGGGTACGGCTTTTCCAAATCGAACAAGGAAGAAGTTCCAGGGCACGGTTCACAGGGACGCCACAGGTGTTGAAAGATGATCAAGGTCCCGTCCCCTTGTGTGTACCTATCCTTTCCTCCTTCCCTTTCGCGGTAGGCACTGTCAAAGGGTTTGGCTAATGCGTTTAGGCCAAGGAAATTATGCTAACAATTTCCTTTGTATTACCATCCCCTTGCATACCTCTTTCACTTATTTTTTTATTTTTTTATTTAATTGCTCACATACAGCATTTCTGCCAATTTAAAGTGACACAGTAACAGACTTTAAATAAAAACAACAACAATCAATGAAAACAATTGGTATGCGGTGAAAATAATAAAAAAATACAAATAAAGCGTGGGTAGGAAGGGAGGTAAATGGGAGAGGTATTATTTATTCATGGGAAAATGGGACATAGCGAGATTGATAAATGAGTCCGAAGAGAGAAATAATGGATCTATATTATTAGGCAAAGAATTCAGTAGGGAGGAGAGGCGGTAGTGAAGTGAGCCCTTGACAAGGGATAGTCTGGGGATAGGCATATGGAGTAAGGAATGCGTACGTGTGGATCGACAAGGGACTCTGAAGTTTATGGAGGAAAGCAATTCAGGACAATAAATGAATGAGTTATGTTACATTCATGCATTGCTTCGTACACTCCCATGGTGTCTCGACTGTTTTTTCGACTGCAAGATCTGCGTCCTAATGCAAAATTTTTTCATACATACTTTTTCGATCGCCTAACCTGGTAGTTTAACCCTCCTCTCATTACACGGGAAAAGGTTTTGTGTGACCACGTTGCAGTACGCACATCTGTTTTGAAGATTTTAATCGAAGTGCGTCGCAATTCGTCGACAACATTATTATCCAATTTTTTTGCTCATTTTAGAAGAAACATGCAACACTGCAATAGAAAAACAGTAGTTTGTAAGCTTTTGTCCAAACAGTTACGGCAGGAAACCTGGCTAAAGCCGACTAAACCGCACGAGAAGTAGACCCGTGTTTCGCATGGCTCACCTCCTCGTCACGTATGGTCCTCCATTCCAACTGAGCGTTTCGGGCCGTCGGCAGAGGTTTACGAGGATTCAGTCAGGTCCCCTTGAGTACCTTATCCTTTCCGCCTTCTCTTTCTCGGTAGGCACGGTCAAAGGGTTTTGTTATTGCTGTTCGGCCGATCAAACTTCTCTTACCCTTACGTTTTCCTTCGTATTCCCCTCCCCATGCATCATTTTCACTTCTGTTACATTCATGTATTGCTTCATACACACCCTCCTATTTTTAAGGCACATAATATTCCTCCTCTTAACTAATAATCTCGATTGTTTTGCCGACTGTGAGAACTGCGTCCTTATGCAAGAAGGAGTATACATATTTCAATCTTTGCTTTGTCGAGTTCACGACGCCAAATATAATAATAATAGTGAAGTTTTATCCCTCCTCAATAATACACTAACGAAAGTGAAATTGGAACTGTATAGGGAACTTTATTTAACTTCGGAGACAAATATTGTACCAAAGGTTTTCATCAAATAAATACATATAACTTTCAATCGCGGCATGACTAACGAAACAGACAAACCTCATTGATACGTACACGATAAAGGTAACGATTTCAGGCGTCGCTTGGTGGAATTTATCCATCATGAAGATATGAAAAGAAAGCATTGCAATTCCACTTAATGATTTACTGTACGACCCGGGCACCTGATGATGCTGCACTTCGGCGAAACCCGGGTAGTACACTAAATTTTTATGTTGAATTGCAGTATCTAATTTTCATATCTTCATGATACGTGCGCGTTAACGAAATACGTATTCTTAATAGATAGCAACAAGCAAAGACTCAATTTTTCTCATTTTTTAAGAACGAACTTAGACTATGCCTTTTTACAGGCAGAAGCTTTAATATTAAATATATTAAGTCGATCAAACAATCATCTCCAACCTGAACAGTGTCATGTTAGAAGGTGACAGCCTCTAGCTTCGCCAGATGGACTTCCATCATGATGAGATTAAAGTAAACATTTCCATTCCAAAAAGAATATTTTACCTCATCCGATCATGTTTTCCATGCTGCGATCGCATGAAAATTATGCACAGCATCGAAACTATGATCGGGAGTGATATTATATGTTTTATTTATGGAATTGCAGTGTTTATTTTACTCACATCAGTGTCATGGTATGCTTTGGCAATGTATTCACCAATGTGAGCACTAGTCTGCCAAATAGGATCCTCTATTTTGTTACCACTCTTCAAATAAAAAAGTCTCACCGCTATACATCTCCATAATACCGTGCAACCTCAAGGGTGTAGGGCAGAGGGTGAGTTGTCACCAACATCCATTACAGTATACCCTATAAAAGTTAATATAACTACAACAATTTCTGCATTAACAAAAATAGCTAATGCTTGTCAGGAGGCAAATTTCATATTCTTATACTTCACCACGGCTATGCTACCAGTTTGAAATAAACATTTTGCATTAATGTATTTTGTAAGCACATCAATGAACATAGATACAGAGTTATATGGAAACATGCACGGCAGTAAAACTATGTAGCAGTTAAGGATTGAAGCATTAGTAAGTAAATCAACTAACTAGCTACTCTGCTTATCGACAAATATATTTAAGAAATCTTTTGCAGCTACCATACGTTTGTCAATTAAGGAAAGGCAGATTCGTATCGATTCTTTTTTACAATTATTCTATGGATCCTCTTTTACAGAAGTACATCAAGCAACACAGGGAATAGGGATATGCTTTACGTATCAGTTCGGCAGTGAATCGCTTCTGAACTTCTGTCAATTATAAAGGTAAATAGCAGTGTTGAAATAATATCCACCTATCAATCGGGGACTCGCTTGTCCTCAATTTTCAAGTAATCTTCGCCTTACGTATATCCCCCCAATCTCTCTATCTCAAAAGTCTAAAAAACCCGCATATTAGGAGTCTTTAGAAAAGGAGGGCGTATGTGTAGTACATTAATGCGAAAGAGGTATGCATGGATGGAGCATCATGGAGGAGAAAATTAAAAGATAGCCAGTTCCCAATCATTACCCGAATATAGTAACCCACTTTCTCTGTGACTATCCCTGGAAGGGAATAGCGTGATGGATACGTTAGTGTGTGTGTGATGTATACATAATGGAGACTTTAAAAGATCTAAATAATTTATTTAGCTCTATAAATGGGGCAATTTATAGTGTTATTAATTTATATTATGCGGAAAATAAAGAAAAATTGTATGTATTCGCTGACATATGTGTCCATTTGTAAAAAAATGTGATATTATCAGTTGAACTACTAAAATTTATGCACAACATTTGAAACTCCTCTTTCGTTATTGTTTAGGATTTCATTGGTTTTTGTACTTTCTGCCGAACGATGTAGGTATCACAAATTACCCACGTAAATAGATGGACTTCCAACTTGTTTATTTTGAATTTCATGCCTAAAACTATTTGCAAAACATCGTCTACAGGGAAAAATATCGTGGTCAAGATAAATTCTCCTTGAGACAGGTTTTTCTCAACCATCTATCATTGGTATTATATCAATGATTTAAAGACGATTTTTTAACAATGATGAATAGTGTAATTGCCACACCTCGAGATCTATCCTTCCTCTCATTACACGGGAAAAGGTTTTGTGTGACCACGTTACATTACGCATATCTGTTTTTAATCGAAGTGCGTCGCAATTTGTCGACAAAACAATCATCCAACTTTTCTGCTCATTTTAGAGGAGACATGCAACACTGCAACAGAAAAACAGTAGTTTAGAAGCTTTTGTCTATACAGTTACGGCAGGAATCTCGCCTAAAACCGAATTAACCGCACGAGAAGTAGACACGTGTTCCGCAATAGTCACCTCCTCCTCGATTATGGTCCTCTATTGCAAGAGAGCGTTCCGGGCCGTCGGCAGAGGTTCACGAGGATTCAGTCAGGTCCCCATTGAGTACCTATCCTTTTCGCCTTCCCTTTCGCGGTGAGCACAGTCAAAGGGTTTGGTTATTGCTGTTCGGCCAAGGAAACTTTCCCTACACTCTTTTTCATTTCAATTTTCCTTTTACAAACAATTTCCTTCGTATTGCCCTCCCCATGCACCTCCTTCACTTTTGTTCCATTGGGGTATTGCTTCTTATACTCTCTCCTATTTTAAGGATATGGGTAATTTTTAACCTCTTAACTCTCTTCTACCCATGACTTTCGCGGTTCAATCCTTCGTCCAAACTAAATATATTCTAACTGCTTTTGCCGACTGCAAGAACTGTGTCCTTATGCTGGAAGGAGTAGACATTTTTCAATAATTTCTTTATCCAGCTTTAGTTTACCTAGAAAGAAAACCTTGTTGTGAGGTTAGTATCAAATAAATTTACCCTTCCATTGCGGCATGACTAACGGAATAGACAAACCAATTTGGATCATTAACTGTGTTACTGAATTATATACGCGTTAATAAAATACGTCTTCTTAATATCAGCAAGTAAAGATCCATTTTTTCTCACTTTTTAAAAAGAAATAAATTCATGTTTTTTCTTAGGCATAAGTTAGAATATTAAATACATTTATCCCAACAAACAAAGATCTTCGCCTAAACTGTGTCATGTTATAAAGCCTGTCTTTTCTAGATGTACTACCTTCATCTTGAGGTTAAAGTAAACATTAAAGTTACAAAAACAATATAATATTTGACTTCTTCCGACCATGGTTTTGATACTGCGATCACCTAATAATGATGCAGAGCATCAATACCATGTTCAGAAGAGATAAAATATATTTTTTGTTGAATTACAGAGTTAACTTTAAACTCAGTCCTTGCATGATCGGCTTCACTTAATAGACTGCGTAAATAAGGCTACTAGGATATTTTTCACATCTCACGGCCGTAATTTAATGAAATCCCAATTTGTTTTACTTTTGTCTCTTATATTAAATCAAATGGAAAACTTTCTTTACCGGTAAATAAAATCATGGTCTATTTTATGTGTAGATGAATTCCACGTGAGTCAGGTTTTTCTATGCTATTATAAGTACTATGTTATTGTGTAATAATATTTTTATCAATGATTATTACTTTGATCCCCAAAACTATGGGAGAGAATGCTATACTGCCGAGGAATAACGGGAGATTGGAAGGCTTGTGGCTACCCCAATGCGGCAGGAACTTCGTAGACCCGTGTTAAACCGTAGCCACCGAGAGTACCCTCCCGGAGTTAACGGTTTAACAATGGTCACCTCCTCGTCGTGTATTGTCCTCCATTCCAACAGAGCGTTCCGGCCCGTTGGCGAGAGTACGGAGACTGGGGGGTGTTTCAGAGTCATCCGTTCCGATCGGATCGGAAGACTTGGATAGGATTCTACGTCACTTGCTATCGACAGGACTATCCGTGCGTTTCAGACTGCTTCCTATCGACTCAAGGAAGGCTTCCCGATCGGAACCGGGTCGTTCGGGATTGAGGTGTCGTAATGTTATTCCGATTGCGTTGGTTGGTGTCAGGTGAATACCCTTATGATGTTGTTGACGTTAATTAGTTGGCTATAATAAGATAATACCGCTTTATTTCATGAGTGCACATTTATGTGGATGTTCTGCCAGAATAATATAGGTGTAAGAGAATTTAATTAGCGTGTAAATGGGAATATATGCGCATGTTGTATCACTGTTGGCGCAAGTTTGTTTACATATTATTTGGGCAAGTAATTTAGCAAAAGGAAGATGAGACGAGTTGGAATGCATAGCATAATAACGTATAAATATCTCAGGTAGCTTAATGTAGTGGAAACTGTTCCTTCAGTTTGGAAATATATCAATTTGTTTAGTTTTGATACGATACGTGTACGTGATCTAGCAATAGCATCGTAAGCATTTGACATCAAAATTAGACATGGTTATGAACTTAGTTAGGTTGATTCCATTTTGTACAACCTAAATATTATATTTCTTCGTGAAATATTCGTTTGAAGTGATATATCTGCTGCGATTTCCGTAGTTATGTTCACTTACCATCGCACAACTGATTCTCGATTTCATCTATGTGCGCAGATTATCTTGAGTTTGTTGCACTCTAAACTCTTGACGAATCCAAAATGTTACTAAATTTGGTAGTAATACGAAACTTCATTGTTAATAGCACATGGACACTTTGAGGATCCTAAGGTACCTGCAGAGGAGACGGGGAAGGCAGGAGATGTTGTTGAGAAGACAAGATCTGAGGCAGTTGAGGGATCACTCAGACCCCTTTAGTGTCACAGGAGAGTTTTTCAAGGCTTATGTCGCTTAAATAAATTCCTGGCAAGGGATTTGATTGAGGAAATTAGACCATTCCTCACCAGTGGACAGTTTTTACAGCGTTTAGCGTTGAAATAAAGGTGTGTGGTGGTTTTCAAAATTTAGTAAAGGAAAATCTTTCATTTCAAGTATTCGAAAGCTCTTGAAAAACATTTCTAAGTTGCTTCTAGTACTGAATTTACTTACAAATTCCTGTATGAATTATAAAAAATATCAATCACGTCAGACAAAATAACGCACTTGTACATTTCTGGAAGAAATGCATTGATAATAACTTAGTTCAAAATGAAAACATCGAATTTTCCTATTTGTTATTTGAGCAGCTGGTGGTTATTCAAATAACATATATATAGTTCACATATTCATGCTCATTGGCTATTAACTTTGTGCAATGATTTTAAAATTGCCAATTATTAAGGAAATGTTTTATATATCTTTTTAGGATGATAAATCATTTCTATGTTAGAATTCAAATTCATACTCCTATATTATTGAAGTACCAAGATGTTACCTCCTGTCCATGATATTAACGATTGAAAAAAATTCTAGGGATCTTAGGTCCTTTGTGCCTTGCATTTCTACGCTCAAGGGTCTTATCGGAAGTGTGTGGGGAGCAGCGCCCATGTGAGGCTTAGCCATGCCAGTGTTAGTAGGGCTATAGAGGAAGTTAATAATAGACTGAACATGCCTGGAGTTTGAACAAAGTGGATTTCATTCCCCCGTACTCACTTGGAAAGGAAGCAATACATTCAGAAGTACATATTTTACTTTTTACAAGTAGTTCATTAATTTTCACACTCCTTGGACAGGTACATATCAAAATAAATATTCACACTTTTTAGGTACAAATTCACTTAAAAAGTATAATAATCGTCACATCCCAGGAAAGTTTTACCATCAGATTTGCACTTGCATAGCACAAAAATAGTTTACCACCCCACAGACAAATAATTCATGCAAAATAACAGCAGTCACATCTGGAAAAACAGTTGAGTGGTGCAAATGACATGCACCCCACAGACAATGAATTAAAAATAATAACAGTCACATCAGCTACAATGTTTGGCAATGTGTATGCCGTACAGCCTGTTAGTCACAGCTTCATCAATACTAAGATTGATATGACAGAACTCTGCGCTCCATTCATCTGTTGACTAATCTCTTCATGTGAAGTGAATCCTTTGTATTGTCATGTATCATTATTTGTTCTTGTATTTCATAGAAGACGCCTTTTTCTGTAGTTCTTCCTAGACAATTTTACCTTCATAATTCTTCAAAAGACCATTATGCATGAAGTTCTGTCTAGTAAAGTTACTCCTTCGTATTAAAAATTATAGCTGCCATCCCACGGCATAAAATCATAAACAAAGTAACCCATAATATAAAATGATAAATGGAATGGAAAAATTGTTATAAATAAAGTGAAAATGAGGAAATGGCTTCTACATCATAATCATAAATGGAAATAATAACAAAAAGCCTCTTTCAAAATAAAAATAAAACTTTTATAAATAAGGTAATGGCCTCTACATCATATTCATATATTAAAATAAAAAAGCGTAAATTTTTCAATCTTTACTTTGTCGAGTACAAGGTCCTTTATCTCGGCGCCGAAGGCGCGCACAATTACACCGTACCGGTGGACAAGCGTCCACCCCAACCGGTTCATGAACATTTGAGCAAGTTTTGTCTGTGATGTTACTGAGTGTGTAGAGTGAAGTGTTTGCGAGAAGAAGAAACTTAACCTAGTTGACAAAAGCTTTATTTTTTTTTTTTTTTATTTTTCCAGTTATTTATTTTTTTGGAATTTTTCATTTTTAATATTTTTTTTCATTTTTTTTGCAATTTTCAATTTTAACATTTTTATTTGATTGCATTTTGTGGTTTTTATTTTTTTTTTTAATGCTTTTGTGTCTTTTCAAATGATCAACATTGATTTTACATAACTTTTGGTTCAAAAAGTGACCAAAAAAATAGGACCTTGTAAGGGCCCATCAATTACGTAAGAATTTTTAAAAAACGAAAGATGACAGGAAAGACTCATAGTCGAGTAACATGTTGAGGCAGTTTTTATAATTATTTTATGGATCCTTTTTTTTCAGAAGTATGTACAGCAAGCAACGCACGGAATAGGGAATTGCTTTACGTATCAGTTCGGCAGAGAATCGCTCTTTTTTGTAACTTCATTCAATTATAAAGGTGAATTGCAGTGTTGAAATAGAATCCCCCTATCATTCTGGGACTCGCTTGTCCTCAATTTTCAAGTAATCTTCGCCTTACGTATATCCCCCCAATCTCTGTATCTCAAAAGTCTAAAGAGCCCGAATATTAGGAGTCTTTAGAAAAGGAGGGCGTACGTGAAGTACATTAATGCAAAAAAGGCGAAAGAGGTATACATGGATTGAACATCATGGAGAAGATAATTAAAAGATAGCCAGTTCCCAATCATTACCCGAATATTAAACCACTTTCTCTGTGACTACCATGGAAGGGAATAGCGTGATGAATACGTTAGTGTGTGTGATGTACACATGATGGAGACTTTAAAAGATTTAAATAATTTATTTAGCTCTATAAATGGTTCAATTTATAGTGTAATAAATTTATAGTATGCAGAAAAGAAATAAAAATTATATATACGCTGACATATGTGTGCCGTTTGTAAAAAAAAATGTTATATTATCAGTTGAAATACTACAATTTATGCTCAATATGTGAAACTTCTCTTTCGTTTTGTTTAGGATTTCATTGGATTTTGTACTTTCTGCCGAACGATGTAGGTATCACAAATTACACACGTAAATAATTGGACTTCCAACTTGTTTATTTTGAATTTCATACATAAAACTATTTGGAAGACATCTTCTACAGGGAAAAATATCGTGGTCAAGATAAATTCTCCTTGAGACAGTTTTTTCTTAACCATCTATCATTGGTATTAAATCAATGATTTGAAGACGATTTTTTAACAACGATGAATAGTGTGATTGCTACATCTCAAGATCTAACCTTCCTCTCATTACACGGGAAAAGGTTTTGTGTGACCACGTTGCAGTACGCATATCTGTTTTTAAACGAAGTGCGTCGCAATTTGTCGACAAATTAATTATACAACTTTTTCTGCTCATTTTAGAGGAGACATTTAACACTGCAACAGAAAAACAGTAGTTTATAAGCTTTTTTCTATACAGTTACGGCAGGAATCTCGCCGAAAACCGACTTAACCGCACGAGAAGTAGACACGTGTTCCGCAATAGTCACCTCCTCGTCGCTTATGGTCCTCCATTGCAAGAGAGCGCCAGGCCGTCGGCAGAGGTTCACGAGGATTTAGTCAGGTCCCCATTGAGTACCTATCCTCTCCGCCTTCCCTTTCGCGGTGGGCACAGTCAAAGGGTTTGGTTATTGCTGTTCGGCCAAGGAAACTTTCCCTACTCTATTTTCCATTTCAATTTTCCTTTTCTAAACAATTTCCTTCCTATTGTCCTACCCATGTCCCTCCTCCACTTTTATTCCATCGGGGTATTGCTTCTTATACTCTCTCTTATTGTAAGGCGTATAGGCAATTTTTAACCTCTTAACTACGAGTCTCTACTACCCACGACTTTTGCGTTTCAATCCTTCGTCCAAACTAAAAATATATTGTAACTGCTTTTGCCGACTGCAAGAGATGTGTCCTTATGCTGGAAGGAGTAGACATTTTTCAAAACTTTCTTTTTCGAGCTTTAGTTTAATTCTAAGGAAAACCTTGTTGTGAGGTTAGTATCAAATAAATTTACCCTTCCATTGCGGCATGACTAATGGAATAGACAAACCAATTTGAATCATTAACTGTGTCATTGAATTATACACGCGTTAACAATATACGTCTTCTTAATTCAGCAAGTAAAGATCCATTTTTTCTCACTTTTTAAAAAGAAATAAATTTATGTTTTTTCATAGGCAGAAGTTAGAATATTAAATAAATTTATCCCAACAAACAAGGATCTTCGCCTAAACTGTTTCATGTTAGAATGCCTGTCTTTTCTAGATGTACTACCTTCATCGTGAGGTTAAAGTAATCATTAAAGTTACATTAACAATATAATATTTAACTTCTTCCAACCATGGTAATGATACTGCGATCACCTAATAATGATTCAGAGAATCGAAACCATGTTCAGAAGAGTTAAAACATATTTTTTGTAATTACTGAGTTAACTTTACACTCATCCCTGGCATGATCGGCTTCACTTTATAGACTTTACACTAAGCCCTGGCATGATCGGCTTCACTTTATAGACTGCGTAAATTAGGCTACTAGGATATTTTTCACATATCACGGCCGTAATTTTATGGAACCCAATATTTTACTTTTGTCTTTTATACTAAATCAATTGGAAAACTTTTTTACCGGTAAACCAAATCTGGGTGTATAATATACGTAGATGAATTCCACGTGAGTCAGGTTTTTCTATGCTATTATAAGTACTATGTTATTGATGTAATAATATTTTTATCAATTATTATTAGTTTGATCCCATCTCCAACCTGAACAGTGTCATGTTAGAAGGAGACAGCCTCTAGTTTCTCCAGATGGACTTCCATTATGCTGTGATTAAAGTAAACATTTCAGTTCTAAAAAGAATATTTTACCTCTTCCGATCATGGTTTCCATGCTGCGATCGCCTGAAAATTATGCACAGCATCGAAACCATGATTGGGAGTGATAAAATATATTTATTTATGGAATTGCAGTGTTTATTTTACTCTCATCAGTGTCATGGTTTGCTTGGGCAAATGTATATACCAATTTCAGCATTAGTGTTCCCAATAGGATTCTCGGATTTTGTTACCACTCTTCAAATAACAAAGTCTCACCGCTATACATCTCCATAATACCTTGCAACCTCAAGGGTGTACGGCAGGGGGTGAGTTGTCACCAACATGCATTACAATATACCCTATAAAAGTTAATATAACTACAACAATTGCTGCATTAGCAAAAATAACTAATGCTTGTCAGGAGGAAAATTTCATAAGCATATACTTGACCACGGCTATGCTACCCATTTGAAATAAACATTTTGCATTAATGTATTTTGTAACCACATCAATGAACATAGATACAGAGTTATACGGAAACTTTCACGGCAGTAAAACTATGAAGCAGTTAAGGATTGAAGCATTAGTAATTAAATCAACTAACTAACTACTCTACTTATCTACAAATCTATTTTAAAAACTCTTTTTCAGCTACCATACGTTTGTCAATTAAGGAAAGGCAGATTCGTAGCGATTCTTTTTTATAATTATTTTATGGATCCTTTTTTTCAGAAGTATGTACAGCAAGCAACGCACGGAATAGGGAATTGCTTTACGTATCAGTTCGGCAGAGAATCGCTCTTTTTTGTAACTTCATTCAATTATAAAGGTGAATTGCAGTGTTGAAATAGAATCCCCCTATCATTCTGGGACTCGCTTGTCCTCAATTTTCAAGTAATCTTCGCCTTACGTATATCCCCCCAATCTCTGTATCTCAAAAGTCTAAAGAGCCCGAATATTAGGAGTCTTTAGAAAAGGAGGGCGTACGTGAAGTACATTAATGCAAAAAAGGCGAAAGAGGTATGCATGGATTGAACATCATGGAGAAGATAATTAAAAGATAGCCAGTTCCCAATCATTACCCGAATATTAAACCACTTTCTCTGTGACTACCATGGAAGGAATAGCGTGATGGATACGTCAGTGTGTGTGATGTACACATGATGGAGACTTTAAAAGATTTAAATAATTTATTTAGCTCTATAAATGGTTCAATTTATAGTGTAATAAATTTATAGTATGCAGAAAAGAAATAAAAATTATATATATATACGCTGACATATGTGTGCCGTTTGTAAAAAAAATGTTATATTATCAGTTGAAATACTACAATTTATGCTCAATATGTGAAACTTCTCTTTCGTTTTGTTTAGGATTTCATTGGATTTTGTACTTTCTGCCGAACGATGTAGGTATCACAAATTACACACGTAAATAATTGGACTTCCAACTTGTTTATTTTGAATTTCATACATAAAACTATTTGGAAAACATCCTCTACAGGGAAAAATATCGTGGTCAAGATAAATTCTCCTTGAGACAGTTTTTTCTTAACCATCTATCATTGGTATTAAATCAATGATTTGAAGACAATTTTTTTAACAACGATGAATAGTGTGATTGCCACACCTTGAGGTCTATCCTTCCTCTCATTACACGGAAAAATGTCGGGATTGAGGTGTCGTAATGTTATTCCGATTGCGTTTGTATGGTGTCAGGTGAATACCCTTATGATGTTGTTGACGTTAATTAGTTGGCTATAATAAGATAATACCGCTTTATTTCATGAGTGCACATTTATGTGGGTGTTCTGCCAGAATAATATAGGTGTAAGAGAATTTAATTAGCGTGTAAATGTGACAATATATGCGCATGTTGTATCGCTGTTGGTGCAAGTTTTTTTTTACATATTATTTGGGCAAGTAATTTAGCAAAAGGAAGATGAGACAAGTTGGAATGCATAGCATAATTACGTATAAATATCTCAGGTAGCTTAATGTAGTGGAAACTGGTCCTTCAGTTTGGAAATATATCAATTTGTTTAGTTTTGATACGATACGTGTACGTGACATAACATCGTAGGTATGTACATCAAAATTAGACATGGTTATGAACTTAGTTAGGTTGATTCCATTTTGCACAACCTAAATATTATATTTCTACGTGAAATATTAGTTTGAAGTGATATATCTGCTGCGATTTCCGTAGTTATGTTCACTTACCATCGCACAGCTGATTCTCGATTTCACCTATGTGCGCAGATTATCTTGAGTTTGTTGCACTCTAATCTCTTGACGATTCCCAAATGTTACTAAATTTGGCAGTAATACGAAACTTCATTGTTAATAGCACATGGACACTTTGAGGAACCTAAGGTACCTGCAGAGGAGACGGAGAAGGCAGCAGATGTTGTTGAGAAGAAAAGATCTGAGGCAGTTGAGGGATCACTCAGACCCCAGACGTGTCACAGAAGAGTTTTTTCAAGGCTTATATCGCCTAAATAATTTCCTGGCAAGGGATTTGATTGAGGAAATTTGACCATTCCTCACCAGTGGACAGCTTTCTACAGCGTTAAGCGTCGAAATAAAAGTGTGTGGTGGTTTTCAAAATTTAGTAAAGGAAAATCTTCCATCTCATGTATTAGAAAGCTGTTGAAAAAATTTTCAAGAGTTTTGTAGCACTGAATTAACTTAAAAATTCCTGTATGAATTATAAAAAGTATCAATCACATCAGACAAAATAACGTACCTACTTGTATATTTCTGAAAGAAATTGCATTGACAATAACTTTGTTAAAAATTAAAACATCTAATTTTCCTATTTGTTATTTGAGCAGCTGGAGGTTATTCAAATAACGTACATATAGTTGACGCATTCATGCTCCATGGCTATTAACTTAAAGCAATTATTTTAAAATTGCCAATTATTAAGGAAATTTTTTATATATCTTTTTAGGATGAGAAATCATTTCTGAGTTAGAATTCAAATTCATACTCCTGTATTATTGAAGTACCTAGATGTTACCTCCTGTGCATGATATTAACGATTGAAAAAATTTTTTGGGATCTTAGGTCCTTAGTGCCTTAAAATTTCTAGGTTGCTTCTAGTACTGAATTTACTTATAAATATAGGGATTTAGTCAAGTCGTACATTCTTACCCTTCTCGCTTGAGAACAAGAATTGTCTTCTCGCCTTCCCTTTCGCAGTTGGCACAGTCAAGGGGTTTAGTTATTGCTGTTATGGCAGGGAAAATTGCCCTACACTAATAATTTCATTAGCATTGCTCTCCCCTTGCATACCTCTTTCATTTCTGTTACATTATTGTATTGCTTCTTACACTCTGTCCTATTTTTTAAGACTCACAATGTTCCTCCTTCTCTTAATTAACATAACAATAAAAGTCTCTTCTACCCATGACTTTAGCAGTCCACCTTCTTAACCAAAAACATTATAGACGGATTTTGCTGACTGCAAGAGCTGGGTACTAATTCAGGAATGAGTAGGAATTGTTCAACCTCGACATTATTGAGTTCACGGCGTCAAATTATTAATTATAATGAAATTGATGCTTAACAGATCAATGATGAATGAGAAATTGGAACTGTTCAGGGAGCTTTATGTAACATCAAAGGAAAAACTTGTATTGAGGTTAAAATAAATCAAATAAATTTACCCTCGCGTTGCGGCATGGCAAACGAAATAGATAAACCTATTCGATTTATGCACGCTAACAAAGTATTTCTTCTTAATATAAACAAGTAAAGAGCCAATTTTTCTCACTTTATATGAAAGAAATTAGACTTAATGTCTTTTTTTAAGTCAGTAGGTAGTATAATAAAATCAGTTAGCCCAATAAACAAAGATCTTAGCCCGGACAGTGTCATGTTAGAGGGTGACAATCTCTGGCTTTACTAAGGGGACTTTCTTCATGACGAGGTCAAAGTAAATATTTCAGTTCCAGAAATAATATATTTTACTTCTTCTGACCATGGTATCGATGCTGAGACCACCTGAAAATGATGCAGACATTCGAAACCATGGTCGGGAGATAGTTTTTTAGTTATATATATTTTTTTTGGAATTGCAGTGTTCTCTTAACACTCATCATTGTCATGTTAGGCTTCCCTCCATAGACTGCCTAAGTAAGGCTACTCGGATTTTTTTACCACTCATAAAAAAAAGTCTATGTGTAAGATCCTAATTATAGGACTGCTTGTATTAATGTATATTGCATCTACATAAATGGACAGATGTATACCGGTAATATGCGCGATATATAATTAGTTCTATGTGGCAGGTAAGGATTTAGGCATTGGGGAGTAGAGCAACTAAATAGCAACACTACCTATCGACAAACCTAGTTAAAATTCTCATTGGCTTCTATTATGGCCTCTTATCTTTCGCGGGAAAAATGACATTTTAAATCTATCCGTGCTGCAGTTTATTTCCCTAATTTTATTCTCATGATCTGAACTACTGTAATATGTCGGATTTCGTAAAAAGTTATTGATTTCGTACGAAAATAAATTGGTTTAGAACTGATATAATAGATTAGGTCTAAATTTTAATCGACGGTGTGAAAGCGATTCCCAATCCAGTTACTGCAAAAGGTCAGTAACAATAACGAAATTATCATAACGGCTTTTATCGTACATTTCCGATCGCTTCTACACTCGGTTTTAAAGCCTATTTCAGAAGGATTCCAAATATTTGCAGCGTATTCCAAGTTGGGTCTAATAAGATAGAAGTAGCTGATTTCCCTAACTCTATCGTCGCACTTGCCAAGTACTCTTTTAACAAATCACAATTTACGATTAGCTTTGCCAGTAAATACCCGAATATGTTCACCCCACGTGAGATTATCAGTCAGTGTAACTGGGAGGGTTTTATCCGATTCTGCAGTCTCTAATTGGCTGTTGTGATTGCAATAGCTCTTATGAGGAGAGTTTTTATGTTTACAAAAATTCATAACAATGTATTTTTTTCAATTTAATTTAAGCTGCCAAGTATCGCACCACCTCTGTCCCTCGAGGTCCTTCGTTAGCGCTTGCTTACCATTAAGGCTACGGATTCCCCTGTATAATAAAGCGTCGTCTGCAAATAATCGAAGCTTACTGTCAACTACTTCGCCTACATCGTTTAGAAGATGCATTTTTCTACCCAGTTACGGTAGGAACTGGTATGAACCTCTTTTAGAGCCGACTTAACCGCGCGATAAGTAGATCGGTATGCTATATTGGCTACCTTCTCGTCGCGTATTGTCCTCCATTCCAACAGAGCGTTTCGTCCCGTAGGCCGAGGGCACGGTGACGAGGATTTCGGCAGGTCCTTCCTTCACCACATTAAATCTCTTCCGCCACTCGATAAGCATTCAGCGGTCTTTGCTTGAAACAACCCTCTTTTTCATCTTATCTCATTGTGAGAATATTACCTTATAGTATAATATTAATCATTCTGATAATATGACATGATATTTATCCAAATGAATTTAATATCCGAAATAGTTCAAATATCCAAGTCCGATAGAAGTAGTTAGCGATGCCACCGCCATCTATCAATTGGTGCTAATATTACGTGGGCTCATGAAACGCCGTGTGAGGTTTCCTACTCAGTATTTTGTTTTAATTTGCTGTTGTAATTCGGAAATTGGGATGGAATACCATCGAGAAATTCGTCTTCTAGCATCGAGATACTCTTAAAGGCCACATTTATCGTGAAATTGCTCGAAAGGTCCCCACATTCATCGTAGGAAGTTCGACTAGAGCCGCTTTTCGCGCCGAAAAAACACCCAAATATTAGTGTGATTACCTCCTTTTCGTTTATGGTCCTCCACTCCAATTGGTCCTTTCGGCCAGTAGGCCAGAAGAACGGAAGGTTAGACGAGTAGGTGGAAAGACGAAGAGGATCCAGGCAGAGGCATGCTGGTCCCCACCATCAACCTCGATGGTGGCTCACATTTCTTCCGCAACTCGGAAAGTTTTGTAACAGGGAAGAAGGCGGTCGGAGAGGTGGACTTGTCGTGTACGCGTGGCGGCAAACGGTCGCTTGATAGGGAAGTGAAAGATCGGTGCGAGGAAATGCTTACCGGTTCAAATTTTGAAAACCGTCATGGACTTCGTACATACTTTCCTCGCTATAGTGTGTCCATGAATATAGTGTTATAGTATAGTGTTACCTTATAATATAGTGTTCCTTTTTCAGAATAAGTACTCGACCACGACAATGTCGTTGACTTGTTTTATCACACTCTCGAAAAACATTTCATGGAACACCCATGGAAGTTGAATTCTATAGAAGTGGAGAGGGCATCGATGTTTCGATTTGTATTGCTACTTTCAGGACATCATTGTGCTATCACATAAATTCCGTTTTCCCCCCTAAGAAATTAATGACGGAAGTATGCAAGGAATGTAGCAATTGCGAAAATCGCCCAATTTCAATATTTATTGCGTTTGTATATCGAGGTGGGTGGAAGGTACACTGGGAAGTTTATTGCGAAAGTTACTTGCAGCAATCGACTCTCGATTACATTCCACGCGTAAACGGCTCTGCAAGTCCGCTTGCAGAACTTTTAAAAAGTTTCGGCAAGTCGCTAGAAGAAGCGTTTTGTTGCCAGTGCAAGCAGCAACCAATCAGGCTCTACACTAACTAGTAAAAAGTTTTTCGTCAAAGTAAAATCCCCCGAATGCTCTAGCAGAAGAAACTTAGCGCAAGTAACTTGCCAGTGTAAACCCACCCTTTGAGTTCTACAGCCACTCGTGAATTTTATAAATTTGAATAAATTACATTCAATACATACTTGCATCTATAAAGCGTCTTAAATATGAGGATTGCTTTATTGCATATTATTCAGTGCAAGAGCAGTCACAAGTCTTATCTTTAAGTAACCCCTAACAGCATACAATAATTCCAGGCAAAAATTAATATATTATTTTTAGCAACAATAAGTCCTCCTACGGCAATTTAATGTCTTGTAACAAAATTTAAGGTGGTTTTACACGTGCAAGTTACTTCCGCAAGTTTCGTCAAAGAGAGCTGGCGGGATATTTTAATCTGACGAAACAGTATTCACAGGTTACTGTAGAACCAGATTGGTCGATGTATACGCTTCTGCAAGCGATTTGCCGAAACTTTAAAAAAATACTACAAGCGGACTTGCAGAGCCGTTTACTCTTGAAATTTACGTCGAAAGTCTCTCGCTGCCAGTAACTTGCGCAGTAAGCATGTCAGGGCAAACCCACCTTAACCACTGCTCGCAGTCATCTGATCAGAATTTCACTGGATGCGATTCGATTTTATCGCAGAATCAAATTGCTACTTTCCAGCAAAATAGAAGCCAGTCTATTTTTCGCGTAAATGCGAACCGTAGTCGATCGAATACTGATCGCTTCCCCTATTGGCCCTTCCTCCCATAGAAGTCCTTCTCCCTCTCACTTTCATAGCCCTCTTCACCGCGTCTTTCCATCTTGTTCTAGGCCTTATTTCTGCTTTTATCCAGTATCCAATGAAAATGTACTCTTGGATTTCTCAATATATGTCCAAACCATAGCAATTAATTTTGTTTTCAGTCAGTGTCTTTAACACACTCATTGTCTCCCTCAGTTCACTATGTAGAGCATGATCCATAATTTCTATGCCACAGCAACTCATTCGGAATCAATTTTTCCAGCGCAGTCAACCTTCTTTTCATATCTTCTACTATCGTCCGCACTTCTACATCTACATCTACAAAAGACATTGCAAGCCACCTCAAGGGAGAATGGCAGGGGGTGAGTAGTCACCAACATGCATTACTCTATACCCTTTTAAAGTTAGTGTAACTACGACTATTGATGCATTAGCATAAATCGCTCATGCATATCACGAGGCGAAGCCTCACAAGGTTGCACTGCGCTAAAGGTATGCTAACAATGTTACTTCCGAACCTAATGTGACACGACTTTCTTGTAGTGATGTGAACACTCGTAATTTTTTATTTATTAGAAATTGTTTTATCTCTTGTCCGTAATGTTATATTATATATATACCATTCCTACCACCCCAGTTTGTTGAAATCAATCTTGTAGAAGTATTAGTTACCAAAGTTGCCATTTTGTTGCTATGTAATTGTTTATCAAGTTAGTATTCCAACTTCTGATTCGTTTGATCGAAGATGTTCACGACGAAGGAGCCACCATTTATTTCTTTCAAGAACGTTATCAACTTCCAAATATAGAAATTATGTGTAAAGGGCCAAGAGATGTTATAATGCTTGTCATTATATCTTTGTTGGAGGTGCAAAAAAAGGGATGCAGAAGAGAAATCGGAATCAGAGTAGGCACGTAGTTTCGTGGATAAAGAGTATAAACCCGTGAATTTACTCTCTTTGTTTATACGTGGTCTCGAGAAATGTACCTAGCGTACATTTCTCGAGACCACGTATTCCCGAGGTGACTCGCTTCCAGATAAGTTGCGGAGGGTCAATGGCTGTTAAGATTCATGTGTGTGACATCGACAGTGATTATACCATTGTCCTCCCAGGGTGATTAGTGCTTTCTTTATGGTGATTAACTGTGTAATTGCAAACATTATCATTTTCTGTCTCTACCTGGCTATCTAATTTCTGTAGTCAGGTGATATATGTTGAATATTGGGTTGTTAGGTCATGTATCTGGCGTAGGGGGTGCGATCCCATCGCCCGGCAATTATAATCATTGTCGCAAACAGCACCCAGCTCTAGTATCATGCTTAGCTGGTCTGGGGGTTCCAACCCCCAACAAATGTTGAATTGAATTATCCATGACGGTGGCCACTAAATTATTTTTGTATTAATTAGTTTTTTCTAACACGTTTGGCTTAACCTGGCCCGAGAACTGATTGAATCTCTCATCTTACCCAAATTAATTTTCCATTTTTTGCTGTTTTTTCATGGAAAACAATTTCTTACATATGGGTAGTGACATTGGAGAGATATCAATCTAATTTGTCATTAAAATGACTCCAATCTTATCCTGAGTCATTTCTATCAACCCAAATTGCTTCATTGAGTTATCAATGCTTAACAGTACAACCCAATTGGTTGTGCGAAAAAAATTTAATTAGTTTTAAGGTCCATGAAATTGATTGACCTCTCATTCTGAGTCGTTCTATCAACCCAACTTCTTCAATGACTGTGTTTATGCTTAACAGTGCAACCCAAGTGGTTGCATAAAACCATGTAATTAGTTTTTAAGGTTCATGAATATGGGGGATCCACTCACAAATTTGATATAATCATTAATATTGTTAATACTAGGGTGAACTTGAAATACACAATGATATTGTTATACTTTAATTATCTATAATATTATTATTACTAGGGTGAACTTTGAATATAAAATAATATTGGTATATATGTATGATTATTATAATTTTCTAAAGTATATTTAACTGATGTCACACAATTGCATACTATTACTTTCAATGAATACAAGTCTACTTTCATTGAACAATTGTATAATCCTGCCTTCAAGAATATTTGCTTTGTTTTATGCAGTATGCTCTTTCTAGTTAATTCATTACACCTGACGAGTCAGATGTTTCGTCTACTGGGTGTTGGTTTTTTGTTACTTAGATTTATTTCTCATTAGTTGGATGTTGCCAGCTGGACATCCAAATTATTTATGATAATTGATATCAAAGATGCTATCATATCATTCTACTGATCCATGTTTGTGACAGTCAGAATATACTTTAATCATTTGTTTGAAGGCTGTGTGAACCAGTGTCATACTGAAAGATTGTATGAATCTGAAATGTGACTAAACTGGGTTATTAACTTCAACATGTTTATTAGTGATTATCCTTCTACACTGAATGATCAGCTGTTCCACCTTTGTGGTCCAGAAAGGAGAGGAGGTTCTTGTCTGTGGGTGTGTGTGCTCAGTATCTTGGCAATATTGTTCAGTAAATTGCCTCTTAAGCCATAAACTGGCATTGTGAATTCAGTGAAAGTGGCCCTCTAGCAATTAAAAAGGTGTCATTGATTCAATCATCATTCCTCATCCGGGAGTCAATTCTGTGCCTGATTTCCCCCAGTGGATGTGGCATTTTCCCCCCTGTTTTTTGGGCAATTCTCCTCTTTGGACAGTTTCTCCTCTGCGGACTGTTTATCCTCCGGACTTAGCCGAAGGACATGTGCGCCAACGACGGCCAAAATGCCTACGACTACAAAATGCAGCGACTACTGCCAGCGACTTCTGCCACGACTTCTGCCACACCTTTCGCCGCACCATTCGCCGCACCGTTCGCCGCACCGTTCCCTCACCAGGTCCTGCACCGTTTTTATAGCCAGTAAAGTGAGGAAGGATACCAAAAATGCGGTCATCCTGACCAAGGCACAAAGGCTGTGATCCTGTATTCTGCGGCCGACGCCAGAAAACAGTTCCTGGCGCTCCAATTAAAAACTGCCACCCTATCTATCACCCATCCCATTATTTCCTCCCCTCCAAGGCTACCAATCGCCAACCTCCTGACCTTACCCATTCCACCTTCGTCCTTGTCGACAGACCCCCTCCTCAGCTGACTCGTGTCTAAGCTCGCCCTCTATTGCTTCCGAGACGCCGACCGGGTAACACCGTTGTGTGAGCCTGCTGACTTAGTCACTTTTGTACTTAAGAGAGAAGTTCAACCTCTCGTACTTGTTAAACTTAAACTATTTTCCGACTGGAAATTTTCATTACGGTCGCCTGGCACTCGACCTATGGGTAAATTATTGTAATTGGTTTGGTTCTATTTTGTGATTTGTAAAATATATTGATAAGTTAAGTTTATGATTGATAATACTTGTTTCGTTCGTTTTCCTCATTTTTCTCACCCGAGCTTGGAAAGAGTTTGTGTTTTCAAGAGTGTTATCGGCGAGAAAATCTGCTCCTCCCGATAGCGCTACAACTTTGTAAAGAAGAAGTTGGTTTTTGGCCGTGGAGCAACTGTAGATTGGTGTAGTTACACGCGAATTTGTTTGGCCAAGTAACCTCAGCTAGAATTTCAAATAAGAATTAGTGATAAACTAAATGGGGGAGAAATACAGGGTGTTCCTAAAGTCTGGATATACAGGCAAAATGTTTATTACCTACTAGTATAATTTTGAATTTAAATTTATATTTATTATATAATATTATATTATAAAGTATGCATACGTTTCTTTTAGGTACTTATGATTACAACAATATAACTTAAAATAGCAATTATATGTAATATTATATGCATACATACAATTCACGTCATTCCCTTAGGGGTAGGCGAAGTCAAGTAACTTAGTTATTGATATTGTTTATTTTTATTTATTTATTTTATTTATTTCCACATCCCCAAAAACAGCACGGACGGCCTTTTACATCGGGTGTATTAACATGTGACAATGGACGAACACAAACAACTCCTGAGTGGTGAAAAATCCACTCAGGCGGGACTCGAACCCGCGACCCTCAGTTTAGCAGGCGAGGACTTTACCCCGGCGCCACCTTATTGGGCTAAGGAATGTGGATCTTTTTTTAAATTTCCTCCAATTCCATATCCTTGCACACTTCTTTCACTTCTATTACACTCATACTTTGCTTCATGCAGGTTCTCCTATTCTTTAGACTCCTCTGAAAATATTTCTCATCTAGAAGAGTCTGTATCACACCATTCACTCTACCATCAAATATGTTTCCTTATTTGACTCTCCTTCCATTCTCTCGACGAGTCCAAACCAAAGAAGCACACTCATTTCATATATGCCTGTTACTGGAACATTCAACCCATATTCTTTCATGACCCACTCATTTCTAACCCTATCCATCCTACTTCTTTCGCAGACACCCCATCCTCGCTGTATTTAAATAGCCTACTCTTACCTATGGATATCCTGGCATGCCCAGATTTCACACTCGTACAATAGAGTCGAAAGGACAATTTTTGCACTACGATTTTCGCTTCCCTAGACAGACACTCATACCTTGATATGCTCCACATACTACCTAGCATTAGCTTGCCTCTTAATCTCCATATCAATTCTTCCATCTTTTGTAAACATTCTATCAAATACACAAAATCGTCCTCTTCTTTATTTTGTACTGAAGAAGGTGCCCGTTGAATACCAACGGGAAGTAAAAAAATCAACACTAATACATTGTAATAAACCATTCATATGTTATTTAGTGCAAAGAATCATTGAGTTAATGGATAAAGACGGAATCTCGACGTAAACAAAAAGTATGGTCATTATGAGGACGATGACTGAAAACGCTAAAATATTGCGAAAAATCGTTGCGTTGTAGCAAATGTTTCGGAATTTCGACCGGAATACGAAATTCGATTGAATGAATAAGAATTGCTATATTATATTCTTTCTATTGGTACCTTTCCCAATATCAGAAAACAACTATTTCTAATTTAATTTTGCAAATAAAAAAAGGTCTGCAGCCAGATGAAGATTCAGCTTCATGTGTATTTCTTATATGAATGTTACTGACATATATATAACCATCGGTGATTATTATGGTAGATGTATGAATTAATAATAAATTTTAGCAAATATATGGTAGATTTTAACGAACATAATTTCTTTATTCGTCTCGGTATTTTGCTGCGGACATATGATAAAATGAAGAAAGAAATTGTGAAGGTCGATAGAGATCTACGCACGTAACAATCCATAGGGTTTTTTACTCTCTTCCATTGAAACCTACCTCAATCGCTAGATGTCCCGCATGATAATACTATATATTAATTTAGACTAGTTGTGATTAACCTGCAAAATATTATTGACACTTTTAGTTTGATGTATGTTGCTTACATTTTGTTTATTGAAGTGGTTGCTTGGAAAAATGAATAAACGGGGATTCGATTACTGAAATAAATAACGGGAACGACATTGATAAGAGCTCGTGTTTGCTTTTTTTTATAGAATTGCAGTATTTAGGATTCCATCCAAGATAATAGCACAGTTGAAATATACTGATTTGGCTTAGAAAGAAGCGAAAAGTAATCAATTTTTTCACGATCGTATAGTTTAAACATAGGTCATCATAATGGATTCTTCGGTCATGTGATTCACTTCCCCAAACGGCATTGGACGTGTTTACAAATTGGCTGCATTCCTGTCATCTGCGCCGTTATCTTGGACGATATCTATATTTGCTCATTAATATGGGGTGGGTGAAATATAGGTAATGTTATTTCCCGTGTTCAGACTCCAGGGACACTGTGTTTAGAAGAGCACCCCCTTTCTTCCTGTCTCTCGCACACGCAGACAAGAGAGACGCGAGCAGCGAGCTCTCTCTCCTCATCCGAGAGCGATGGAGTGCGAGAAGAAAGACTTCTCCCTCTGCCGCCGTCGTCGTACGATTGAATAGCCGACCTCCCGCGGCATCATGCTCGCCTCGCCCTCGTAGACATAGCCTCGCTGACGGCTCTCTCGGAGCGCTCGCGCTATCATCTCCAGGAGGAATCCGGCGGGGAGGACGTCGCGCAGGGCCGCCAACCCCTGCGCTAGACTACAATTTCCACTCCACTTCTCTCATGAGCTCTCCTCTCTCGTTCAGAGAGAAGTTTGTCTCCCGCAACGCAACGAACTCCTCACCCGCGTGAAAGAAGCTTTCGTTCTTCTCTTATCGATTGCTTTAAGATCTGTATTTTGGCTCTAGGTCCGGCCATTTTGTTTGTAGCTAAAAGGGTTATTTTTGATTGTTTGCTATTAATATTAAATGAATATTTGCTATTATAATAGTAATAGTTAAATGATAATAACGTGGCTGCTATGAACAATCTCCTTCCCATTCTTTCTTCCGGACGAGAGGTGGTTTCCTCTTTTCGGTTGCTTTAAGGTCTTTTCGGCTGTTTGCTCCGCCATTTTCTTGAGTACTAAAAATAATTCGTTATTGTTCGTTGCTAGGGAAAATCAAATGACAGGAAAATGGATTTGGAACTTTTACATAACTCACCGATTATTCTCCTTCTCATTGTATCGCGGTCAAGAGGAATTTCCCTCTTATCGATTGCTTCAAGACCTATATTGGTTTTTGATTTTGGACGTTTTGTCGTTTACGAAAAATCCTTTTTGTTAGTGATAGTAAAATGGTAAGAAAATGGCTACGATGAACAAAATTTCCTTCTCATTGTTTCTCCCGGACAAGAGGAGGTTTCTTCTTATCGACTCCTTTAACGTATTTTTTTACTGTAGGTCCCGATATTTTGTTTTGTAGGAACTAAAAAGCATTCATTTTAGTTGGTTGCTAGGGATAATCTAATGACAGGAATATGGTTTTGGAGCGTTCTAACAACCCCCAGAACGTAAAGTGGCTACTCTTTTGTTTGATTATTTTTTTGATACTTATTTGATAGTCATTGTTATTGAAACGCATACCTAAATACCATAACTATTAAAGTTTCAGGTGAACATGTGTTTTTCGTGCATTTTTATTATTCAAAGTGTACACAATAAATTAGTTTTAAGAAATACAAAATGGCCACTTTACCCTCCTAGGTAGGTCAAAGTGACCAAGGCCTGGCCACTTTATCCGCCTGACAAATTTAAGCATAAAACACGTATGTATACAAGTATGGATAATACAATTAACTACACTTGCCTCGGACTTAGTATTTAATCTGTTTGTGTTTATTGTTGTCAATACAGATTAATTTAAGTTGTACATAATTACCTCAAAAACAAAAATTAAGGAAATATGTCAAGTTGTCAAATTGTTTTAGTCTTTTAATAAGTGAGCTAACAAAAGATAATATGAAGACTTACTAGAATATAAACAAGAAGTTGTTGACGAGATTTTAACACGTTATTTACAAAATTCACATTGAAACTCGTCATCATCCTCTTCAACCCCTGCACACTCTTGGTGAGCCCATATCTTGCACTGAGTACATTGAATCCAACCTTCATTGTCTCTTGATTTAGAAAAAAGTTTATTGCAATAGAAACATACCCAATCATCTTCTTGCTCCTGAAGCTCTTGTTCTTCTACCTCTTCAAAAATAAGTTGTCTCTTTAGTTGAAGAGTAGTTTTAGGCTCTTGACTACGTTTTTTGTTAGGAATATTTTTTTGTCCACAATCCTCTTTCTCATTTTTTCTTCTCCCTCCTGTCGCTTTTGTACTTCTTCCAACAATTCATTTTTTTAAGGACTAGCTGTAATGAAAGCAGTATTTCCTTTTTTCCTGTTTTGTCTTCTTTGCTTCATCAGGGTTTGTTTTGTCAAAGGAATTAAATCTCTTGGAGTTACTACAGAGGAACTCCGATTTAAACCACTGGGTCCAGCAACTGCCAAATCTCTATTATCAGGTAAATTAACGTGCTCCGTTTCACTCACATTTCCACCACTGCGCCCAGGATTGACCATTACTTCTCGTCCTTTTTCACGTTCTTCCGTTGCGTCCCCAGGGTTAGCTTCAGTTTCACCAGATTTTTGGCTGGCGCCTATGTTGCAGTCGTTCAACGGAATGTCAGTCACATCGGCAGGAAGGAAGTCAGCATCGCAAAACACTTCCGAGTTTTAAGGGAAAATCCCTCATTTGCAAAATCCATTAATAGCTGTTGTAGGCACAGCTGCTCGCAAAAAGGTCTCGCCAAGAAGTCTGCTAATTTGAAATTGTATGATGGCCCTTCCAGGGTTATTTCTGAGGAACTTCTCACATTCTTGAATGGATTTCAGGCAGGGATGTGACCCGGTACGAAAAGGCACGAAAAAGTCCGATATTTAAAGGTTTCGGACCTCAGGCACAAAACCGAAAAGGCACGAAATGACCATACCCTAAAAGGCACGAAACCTTAACCGTCCCGAAAAGGCCCGGTACGAAACACTAGCCGACCCAACTAAGTACGATATTACACGGTAAGAAACGTGCTTTAAAGTTCCGGGCCGGGACATGAGCGCAAGTGGAGGGTATAGCTTGGGCATGCTGGTGCATGGTGCTGGTGCGGAGTGAGGATGCGGGAAGTGGGGGTGCAGAATACGAATGTGGGGCTTCATTCAGGGACGCAGATGCGGATACGTGTTTTGGGTGCTAGACGCCGTTACGGGGTGCGGGACCCCGTTGTGGGGTGCGGGAACAGTTCGGTTGCAGGATGCGGATTTTTGGCGTAGTTGTGCTAATAGGGACGCGGGTGCCTTACACTTTTTAATATGACTTCTGTGTACAAAGATATTAAGGTTTAAAATGTTTGATTGGCCGCCATTTTGAATCGGTATATCAGAAAATAATTAAATATCCCTGGCTAGTTTAAAACATTACCATCAACAGCTATACCAAATTTCAAGTCTTTATCATTGATAGTGTTTTATTTAGTGCGGTTTCCGTGAAAAACGCGTACAGACAGATATCTGTGTAACAGTACGTTTTCGGACACATGTCCAATATAATTTTTTTCTTATTTTGATCTACTAAATCATATCCTAAAATATAACAGAGTCATTACGAAACACCCTGTATATTCTGTGAGCTGGAAAAATATGTTCATCTTAAAGTGTTTTCAAGATGTCAAAAAATTTTGTTACATTACTTTTGTTAAAGCCTTGAGCTCTTGCAAGGGAAGTAGCTTCTGGATTTCTCAAACTGATATGCGATTCACCTCCTTACTGGTATTTGCCGGTTTTTGCTGTTACATCAATACTCGTAGTTTTAATAACATTTGACGAATATATAGTGTAGTGTATATTGGTTAAAACTCACTCCCTTCCGCACACCCTTGAGATGCCTTGCAAGGTGTTATGTTGATGAAGAAATAGGTTCTTATAATGAAGTCGAACTTACGGGCTTTAGAATAAATTTTCTCTCCCTGTTATTCAAGGGAATGAAAATTATGAGAATTTCTATAAAAGAAGTGTATCATCTTATCTTGCTCACTGAAAACAAATGAAGAGTCGATTGCATTGACCTCGAAATTCGTTACTTATCCGCGACCGCCGTCACGTGCTTCTATGACTGCTGTCATCCTCAAAGTAAACTGGCTCAGTGCCAATTTTTCTCTCATTCTGGAAGCTACGACTCATATGGTTTCCATTTCCCCCTAGAAAAAGTCATGCTAGCTGGAAAATGGGTTTATAAAAACCGCGAAGGGTCTGTCGCCATTTCTCCGTCGTCCTGCAAGCGTTCAGAAGGCATTCGAGCGAAGTTAATCGGTTTTGCACTCTCCGTATTTCTTTGAACTTTTGGTAGCAAAAAAAGATGCGGGAAATAGTTTTTCGTCTCATAGCTTCTACTCTTGAACGAGCATTAATTATACGTATATCTGTGTATGCATGTAAAAATGATCTCCGAAACCGTCGCATCAATTTTTTATGTGACACCTGCTCTGTATGGCAAATATGGGGTAAACTGAGGTATGGAGGCCGTTTTACACGAGGCACTTTATTGCTTAATTTGAAGTAGCATCTGTTTTCGCAATGGGAGAATTCAGGCTCGGAGTTAGAGCAGGAGCTATTTTCCCATCTCTCTTATATGCATTTGTGCATTCATTCTAGCAATTCACCGCTTTACACGAGGCAATTTTCAATGCACATCTTACGTACATCAGATTGTGCAATAAAGTGCCTCATAAAATAATAATACGGGTGTAAGCTGCGTGTGATTTCAATTTGGCCCGACGTTTCGTGACCCACTGCTGGTCACTTTTTATTGGGAATGAAACTTGCTGCCGCTGTTTGCTCTTATATATCTATCCCCACTCAAGTATTGGTTCAAGTGGGATTTTTTTATAGTGCGGCGGTTAACTTTTATTGCGGTAAGCCCAAAACCACAGTGTTTGAGAACAAGAAGTCTGGATCATATGTCCTAAGTGGAATAGTAACAAAAACAACGAAAGAGTATAACCTTTCTTGCATGCCCATCGCTATTAATTAGTATTGGATGGCTCACTGCCATAGGTAACTTAGCGCCATTGTGGATCATTTTGATATGTTCACTGTAATTATCAGAAAAAGCACGTTTACCTACTATCCTTTGCCTAGCATGACCAACTGTAGCACTGTGTGTGTCACAATTCAAAGTTTATGAAAACTGATATATGTATTTGTTCATTTACTATAGACTGTATCCTTTATTTCTGAAAACTTAATGAACGGCGCTCGGTCACCTGTGGCACTGAGCCGGCCAATTATAAATGCACCTTAACCAACTATATTTTAGTATTCTCTAAATACGTAAAAAAAGAATTCTTCACATGCACTTCTCTGTGATGATTGGAGTTAACAATGAAGAAATGTTCGTAAAAAAACAAGAATTACCCTGACATGTCACTTGACGGCACGCGATACTTGTCTGTATGTGGTATACCTCGGTTTTCCCTATGTCAATGTGTTGCACATCTTTAACTTTGCTATCGCATCACTGGGCTCAGTTGTTACCTATCTCATTGAGTTGTGCACTGTACCATAAAATCGTAACACAGGTACCTATCTTTATTCATTTTAATTGGTTTTACTACCTATCCCCCTCCAAAGATTACTTCAACTCATCACCTTTAATCATCACCACGAAGGATCCATCTCATTTCAGTTCCCCACTGCCCTGGTTGTACGAACGATCAATATGAAACCGTTCCTGTTTTACGTCTTAGATTCAACTACCCATTTTCCCGCAAATTTATACCAGTTTCGATTAATAGAGCGCGAGTCAATCTTCGTTCGGTTGGCACGAGACTAGGAGTGTGAGGCGGGGGGCGTCAACTTGTTGCTTCCTTGACCTACGACGATGCTTTTCTTAGACTACTAGTCCGCGCCGAGTTCCGCGGCGTTCCCCAGATGGCGTGAGGAGTCGGGTCGATGACTCCGGGCTCCGCCCACTCAAGGAGCGGACCGCCCACCTGCATCCAGCGAAGCTCACGTGCTCAGGGCGGCGTCTTCAAAAGCCCCGCCCAGTACTCGAGAGCGCAACACGTGTTCTGGATCACGCCGAGCATCAACAGAGAAGAAGAGCAAGAAAGAGGCTTAGGCGGCGATTCGATTGTCGACGGAGGGTATACATCGAGAGATATACCTCCTGCCGTATCATGTGCGCCTTGCGTCCATACTTTTCGTTTCGGTGGTAAAAGGTCGCGCCTCCAGCTTTTCATGCGGTTGATTCCGACCATACGTTCTCGTTTTTTGTATTAGTAGTAGTAGTAGTACGGCCAGATCCCCCCTTGCAAACGCCTAATCCATCTTTATACTCCCATCCTCGTATGCCTGCCTCACCAAGGGCTTTGCAGTCTGGGGGAGGCGGTCGATTCGGTTCTCCTACGGAGGGGAGACTTTTGCCCCTGCGCCTCCGTCTCTCGCGCTGGCATACTAAAGTACAGACAAACACGCCTTTTCCCTTCTCTCTCTCTCCCTCCTCCATCTCCGTCCCCCCTCCCTCTCTCTCTTCCTCACTCTGGAGGGAGCGTCGTGGAGTTACAGTACAAGTGCGTGCCGCAGACGAATACACCTCTCGCGACCTCCTGTTCGCCAGATCCTCGTAGCTCCTCATTCCTTCTTCGCCCGATTTCGTGGGCAACTTCTCGCTCGATTTATTCCGTCTACTACTACTCGCCTCTCGGGGAGAGGCGGAAACGTTTGAAATTCGGCGACTTTTGAGCGGGACTCGTCCCGAAGATAACTCGCCAGGGTTTGGCTCTGAGAGGTATTTTCTGGAAATGCTTTTTCGGACCATAAAGTATCGTATTATTCCGTGTCCAGTCCAATGTATGTAGCAAGGATGCTAGTCACATTCCTGAATATTTCTAGAACTACCTATAACGAATATTATATTTAAAAATTACATGCTGACATGGATGTTGTATAATAATTACACTATGCTCTGATGATGGAATGATTGAATTCCGATATATTGTTGAGTTGTTTTTAACTTCCGACCTACCCTCGAGGCTTAAATAAGACTTTTATCTTGTTCTACATTGCTTTATTCCTAGCGACTCTGCTAGTAGTAGCTAATCAATCAGTTGGATGATGGATTTTTAAGTGCAGGACACTAAAAATCGGTCACATATTCTTACTCAAGGTTGTTCCCTCCCCTTAGCATTTACCCATCAGCTTCATTCATTTTAGTTCATAGCTAAAAACAATTCAAAGAAGCACATGAACACTCTATCGAAATGTAAGCACCCTTACCCACCATAAATGAAGAGTCTTATTTTTTTCATTTAATTGACCTGACCTGATTACTGATCTGCTTATAAATGTATGTGAAGAGAAAACCCTTAAAAGGAGTTTATGAGTTATTCTATTTGAGAAGCGTTAGTACTGTAATCACTTCGATATTTGTCATGCTAGATTCATCCGATAGTCTCATAGAGATGAAGTTGGATTCCTTTTCCTGTTGTCTTGTGATACCTCCTGCGGTGTGACACACATCACTTCTTGATGAATATCTTTGTAGGACTCAGCGAGAATATTTTAATAGAACTCTTCAAGGTGTGTAAATGTACTAGTCTTTTAGGTTTAATTTTTCTGATCATATTCATTTTCCGTGATTAAATGTCGCGATTTCAAAAACGCCGGGAAAAGTTATCACCGGGTCTAGTAAGGATTTGTCTGAAAGAGTGCAAAAGATGCGCGGTGTTTCCAAGTGCCTAGGATGGACTAGTTGGGGAATATGATTTTGGGGTGCTCAGATACTTTTAAGGTATTCTCTAGCAAATTTTGTGTTCGCTGGCAGGTTTATTTGGCATACCAAATTAACCGGCTATGGAGCATCAATAGGCATTTTGTATGAACCATATGACTCCCCTAAAGAACTTTACTATGGATGATTTATATGGAGGGCTCAGTGTTAAAATGGGTCTAGTTAATTTTTCCATTTCTTAACAACGATTATATAGGATAGCTAGAATTGTATATTTTTTGTAGAAGAGAGAACCAAGTTCAATGTTCGAATATTTGCCTATATATAGCAGCAGTTCTTGAAAGCACTGATTCGATCTGATTTACGGGATGAATGTATAAAACTTGAAACACGTTTTCCTCAAAACTCATTCCGATGGACATGGCCCACTTTAACCCTGAGCCCTGTCATACATACTACCTCTGCAGAAAAAAAGAGATTGCAGTACTCCGGCTTTATACCGGTGTAATACTTCGCATTTCGTACTCGTTGGCTGGTTTGTTAAGGGAATAATTACAAAAACTTTCGTAGCTATCACTGAACAAAATGTAATACTGCATACAAGGTTATGGAAGGTATTACCCTGTGGAAAACACTGGATGGCATTCCCCATTGCTGTCAGTCTTCTGTAAATAAGAGAAATCAAAAATAAATTCAAAATAAGTGCGAAAATTCCACAGAAGAAAAATTATCAACCGGGACTCACAATCAGTTACTCTATTCTAGCGCTTAAATAGTGTTTAATTAATTTTCCCGTGGTGCTAAACCCACTAGTAATACTATGCATTATATTAAGCAGATAATTCAAAATTATTTGAAACTGAACCCATTAAATTATACCTATGGATGAATGGTTCCAGCATAAAATGCCTGATATGATGTTCTGACGAATATATGTCTTATTTTTTATACATTGCATTATCTGACATGGTTATTCCGTTGAAATTTATACTGCATATTTTTTTTCAATATATTTTTATATTTCGCACATGGATTTTATTAAGGTACTAAAATTTTTGAATTTATTTTGTGTGTTCTTAATTGATGCTGGTATCCATGAGAATTTTCTATTTGTTCCTAATTTTTGATGAAATATTCCACTCCTTGTTGGTCCAATGATCGATGGATTTGATATTTATTTCTTTCTTTGCTCGACGGTCGGTTTATTCAGAAAACAGTTCGTATCTTATCGTGTTCTTTGATTCAAATGTACTTAACACAGCCGAAAAATGTTTTAGATGTAATTCCGTAAAATTTACTTTTATTTAGAAACCGGACTTCGAACTGCAGACGGAACCAATGGGTATCATAGGATCCTCAGGGAAATCCATGATGCCCCTCCGAGCACCCCATGCCATCCACCACTTGTCTAGGCAACCTCGGATGACCTTCGAAAAGCGTGCGCACGCGTTGTCTAGACGAGAGGGAGAGTGGGAGGGGGCGTGGCTATTCCCCTCCCACCTCCAAAGAACCGCCCACTCTCCCACAGAGGAGAGCTGGCTTTCGGGGGGAGGGGGAGGAGGACCACTTCGATCAACTTTTTCGTCCAATTGGCGATTATGGGGGAGTGGTGGTGGGGAAGGGCAGGAGGTTGCAAGGGCAGAGTGGGAAGAAGGAATGATTGATTGAGTGAGCGTTGCGAAGAAAGACCTCCTTGGCTGTCGTGACACCCTGTCCTCCATACCCTTTCATATCGACGTCGCGGACACACCCCGAAATTATTAAACCCACTCTCACTTATATAAACGACAGCTCCCGAAACATCCCCCTTTTTCACTCATCCCAATCCATGCGATCGAAAGCAACCCTCGTATTTTCTCTCCCCGTCACGAACAAGCCTTACTTGGGCAGTCTACGAAGAGCATTGATATGTACGTATCTTTTCCCAAGCTTTAAACGACACTGATCAGGCGAAGTGTCCTGTATGTTGGTACAAAAGTGTTTAATTTTCTACAAACTATCTGCAAAAAGACATTAAGACTGACATCTCTCTTAAAAAGTGTGAAAAGTTGGCTGTTTACTTGCTTAAAGAGATACTTTGCTTACATGTAAATATTTGATTTGTCGGTATATTTTACTTGCTATGCCCCAATGCATGGGTAAATTTATAATTTTATGATAACCCAACTACTGGTATTAACTTTGATGTATCTTAAAGGTCCCTATTCAATCATATTTTTATTCTTTTTTCTCCTCGTGTAATTAAGGGAGTACTGAAACTTAATGAATGTATTATTATTCTTAATTTTTTTGCTCCATTTCTAAGTAACTAGGAGCTAAGAATAATAAGGTTTTGAGGATGGGGGATAGTAAATTTTGGAATGTATTACTCACAATAGTTGTGCGTGCGTGTATGTATAAATGTGTGTGCACTCAAATAATATCGAGATTGTACCTTAGCAGGTGAAGAAACGAAACACAAAAAAAGTTTCCTCAGTTGGTCATCCCAAGATCATGGTCGGTGAGAAGACTCTTACATAAATAAAAATAAATGTTTAATGTGTTAATTCATTCGTAATTAGTCTTTCCCAGCGTAGACACGCACTCAATATTTATGTACTAGATACATTTCTAAAATTCATACTTCCCCAGTCTCAACTCGTTCCTGCTAGCATATATGCTAAATTTACATTATTTACACACGTGTATACATTGTATCCGTACCTATATTTTATGACCCTATCACTAGAGGGTTGAATGAGTGGATGAAAGTCGTCCTTTTTCATCTCCGAACAAGCGGTAAACAAAAATCGTAACTCACTCTTAAGTGCCGTAATTGACGCCGCATACTGAAGGCGACTTGAAACATCGAAGATCACTTCTCTGGAAGTGATGAGTAAAGCGTTGTATCTATGTGTTTCGCGACTTGCAGGGCATCGTTTTGCGAGCACATTACTTGCTGTTTTTTTCCAAAAAAAAAACTGAATGACGTAAGTAAACAATGAATATGGCAATTTCGAAATTGCCTGATTTCTGCTGTAAATGCGTTCGTAACATCGCACGCTTCTAGTTCCAAAGTCATTCGTGGGTTTTATAAATTTGTATAAGTTACATTAAAAATGTATGTGATTTATAAAATGTGGTGAACAGTAAGTATTAATAAAACTGATGATCTCAGGCCTGACCTCGTGGAAATTATGGATATCCATGATGAGAAAACCACCTTTGTTAATTCCACAAACTTATCTTCCATCGAAGGTTTTGGAATTAACAAAGGTGGTTTTCTCATCATAGCAAGTATTATTTAATTTCTTATAATTCGATACAAAAATAGTCTCTGTTCATACCTTTAAGTACCCTCTACCTTCAAAAAACATCCCAAGGCAAAAATAAATATTTACTAAATCTAACAATAAGTCCCCTTTTAAATGCATTATTAATATTTATATTTTTCATCCCCACTCGTTGTCATGAGATCCTGATTTCACCGGATGCGATGCGATTTCATCGCAGAAATGCTACTTATTTGCCGGCTAAACAGAAGGCAGCCAATTTTCCGTGAAAATACGAACCGTTTGCTACCCTAATCGACCCCCTGCTGCCGTAGAAGTCCGTCGCAAACGTCGAAGGGCCATTCACTACTAGGCTTATATAACCTATAAGGCTTACTTCCTGCCAGAGAAGTAACTTCCGCGAGGGAAGCCGCCTTTACGATGGAAGCCGCCTTTTGCGGCCGGCGAGAGTGTTTTGTTCGCCGCCTCACACTCCTCCTCCGTCTACCTCTCCTCACTCCAGCCAACACCACCTCCCAGCTTTTCCTTCCGTCTCACTTGCTCACGGAGCGTGTCGACCTCTTGCGCCGTCATGTGCGCCTGCCCCAAGTCAGCCCTCCATTCCGTCTTGGTCTCGGTATAAAAGTCTGACTGAGGGTTTTTTGTGTGTCTCGTCCCCCCTTCATATATTCGCGCGATCGAAATTGTTTAAGGGAGGTCTTTTTTACCCGTCGCACCCGAATTGGGGAGTTTTATAAAGCGGAGCTCTATCTTGTGTAAGGCGAGAGAAGCTCCCCTTAACGCGCCGCTCTTTGTATGGGGAGAGAGAGTGCTGCCGAATTGTTGGAATCGCCCGGGAGAATGTAGGGGCCAGGGGTATTCCTTTCGTTGAAGACTCCTCGATCTGCTACGCGGCGCTGGTGCTCTAAAAACCTTTTTTTTTCTTTCTTCAATCCCATCCTCATGGAACCGTAGGGCAATTGATAAATTGGTGGAGGAGTAATGATGGGAGCTATTCGAACCGTCATTCCTACTTACCCGGTCGGACGAAATTGAGTCCAATATGTCTTGTGAAGGGATGCTTTTTTTTAATAGGACAAATTTTTGAGGGGACGAATCTTTCGAGATGGGTAATTGCATCACCTATTTGTTCTGTGTGATGCATATCAATATATTGATATACAATCTGCGGTCCTTTTAGAACGTACGAAAACCAATGATATGTTCGTTTTGACTTTCTGGCTAATATTTCCTCGCTGTATCCGTGGTTAAGTTTCGTGTTGGTTCTTTTTGAGCGGTTATCAACAGAAAAACTCTAAAATATATGTTTTGATAAGTTAGAATTATTGAGTCTTAGAAGGTGTTTTAACTTTACAAAGCTTTGGCAGCCCCGAAATTATGGTCCATTTCCCCAGCTACAATTGCTTCTTTGATTCGGCTACGGCTGTGGTTACAGTCATCTCTTTGGTCCCATTGTTGGCGCTTTAATTTCGAGTGAATGAGCCTTTTATATAGCTTCGTATATATCACCATAATCTTTTTTTTTTCGTTTGCCCTTTATCGTTGCTGATTTTTTAAATAGTCAGTCGCCTTCTTCATCGGCAAACAAGTGTGTGAGGAGTGGAGTTGGTATATTCCTTTCAGCAGCCGCATTATTTTAGAGAGATGAATTGCCGAAAATATCATCGGAACATATGGGGATGACTAAAAAACAGTTTTTGGTAAGACACCTACACCCCAGAATTTGTCGAGAGTATGCGCGAAACACCTTCAGTTCTTCGCCCTGAGATTTTATTAAATCAGGGGTAATGAGAAAATTGGAATAAGTGCCAGATTCGTAAGTGAGCGAGACTCCTACTTGTTTATTCTTTGGAAATTGCGAAAATTTCGACCATCACACGGCGTTCAATATGTATCTCTGAACAGGAAGAGGGTTGAAAAAATTTGTCCACCCTCGGGAAATAGCTGCGCAATCATACCTTTTTTTTGGGGATTCCCTCAGGAGTCTTCCTGTCTTCTTGCAAGCTGCAGATCACGTCACTAAAACATCCAAATTGCTACACGCATTCGATTCGACGGACGATTTATGCGATCACACGAAAAATTCGTGCGAGGAACGCATTGCTCTCATTGCAGCAACGAGTTCCCCAAAGAGCGGGCGGGCACTTTTCGGTCCCCCGGGAGTCAACCGCGCTCTCCGCTGGCATCGCTCGCCTAGGAGGCGCGGCGAAATCGTGCCTTCTGCACACCACGATATAGTGACTGAGTCACAGGATAGGGGAAACGGCAATAGCTATCGCGGTGGAGGGCGAGCCTCTCACCTAGGAGGATACCTCCTGCGAACCTATGCTCTCCCCTTCAAACTAAACCTAGTTCTACTGTTAAACTAACCTCATATATACAATGCGGTGCTGCATTTGTTGTTAGAAACTTCTATCGCCACGCACGGGACTCTCCCATTGGCCAGTCCGCTCCTAGACGAGCGAGTAAAAAGGAGGGAACAAAACAAAATGTTTGGTTTTAGAAGTCATCCTCATCCTCCTGTTGCGGTGGAATGTTAATCTCCACGGCAACGTGACGTCACGGAGACCTTTCCCTCCACTCGCGTGGTCTCGGAGTCACGCGTATCGCCGTGCTTAGGTTTCGGAGGTGGGGGAAGCCAATGGTATGTGGTGGGGGATTTCTAAGCACAAGCGAGGCGGGCCAGCGAAGTCCGTCCATGTTGTTGCTTCAGCCTTCACTAGCACGTCATCTCCAGTGAGCAACTATAAACCGGCAGTCACTCGAGGAGTAAGGGCGCTTGGCAAACAGGCTAATGGATGATATCGCGTCGCGACCACTGAGTACGTACAGAGAGACCAAATGCTATAGTGGCTGTAATAATTTATTGAGCCACCCGCCATGTACTTACCTTGCTCTTATTCTCAAGGCCAGTTTCTTATTAAGTAGTGCCGAGCAGTGAGAGAAAATTTATTGAAAGAAAGAAGAGATAACTCAGAAGAATTATTCATCATGCGCACAATGCCTCATTTTGACGTTTTTCTATCTAAAATCAAACATTATGGACACAGAACCGAATTTCGGTGAAGGAAATAGAATGTAATGGAATAAACCTTTAGTACGCTCGGGGACAAGTCCCCTTGAGCAACATTAAGATAAAGAAATACAGCAGCGAGGCAAATGACGAAGTTAAAGTGATAAAATTCAGATCAGATTAGTGATGAAATATAATGACAAAACTGCTTCCTCAGTTGAGCAAAACTGCTCAGGTGATACGTATAAAAAATTGAAATTTTAAGGCTAAATAAGTAATTGATAGTACATATTATAAAAATAGCAATACAAGATTTGAGAAAAATTTAAACAAAAATTGAATGGACCATGAAATGACAAATGTAATTTTTTAAATAACATAGGAATGAGAATAAAATATTTACGCAGGCTTCACTTTTCAATAAAAATATCATTTAAATAAAATGTCCTGCAATTTACCTTTTTAGATTGCCAGTTATTGAGAATTCCTCAAATCGGTTGGAATAGAATTCCAGAGATGTTAAGTGGCCACAGCAAACGACTTGTGGAAGGTAGTGAGTGATACGGCGGGTAGGAAATTGTAGGTTATTTGGCTCTGTTCTCGTCACCATTATATGGTGTGTTTAATTCTTTAAGGAAACATTTCAATTAAGTTAGAAAGGTTGTTGTTGGATAAAGTACAGAAAAAGTAAAAGTACGCGCGGTGTTCGAATAAGTGATTACGTACGGACTGATAAAATAGTTTTGCAATATTTCCTTTTTATTCCCCTCAGGTGAACAGGATACTAATAAGAAAATCACGCAGCACCTTTAATAATTGTCGTGTTTTAAGATTTTATAGTATTCTAATTATATCGGAAAGACTTCCTTCTCTTGCCCAAAATCATGGCTTTTAGTTAGGTGTTTGAATGAACAATTTGGACCATAAAAAATCACTGAGCGTACGGCAACGATTTCAAGCTTTTACGCCAAAGGGACTGGATAACAATATGGTGGATGTGCGCAACAATCATGACATAGAATAGACCTCCTTTTGCCCAAATATTATGGCTTTTAGTTAGGTGTGAATGAAAACATTAGACCATGGATACTAGAATTTAAGGATAGCAGACTCAAATTCGGCGTGATACCTTTTTTGAAGTTGCCAACCGTGGCGCCACTCTCATGAATGAGACACTTGAATCAGATGATCCCTATGCATCACACGTATTTTCGCTTTTTTCAATTTCGAACTTTGGGAAATTAAGGCTAATTAGGAAGGAGCCTATGGTTTTATTCGTCAAATGATATTGTTAGAAAGATCATGACTACAAAACAAAATCATTTGTGTCGGTATGGGTAATGAGCGTAATTAACGAGTACTTGAATTCGGTAATACATACTTTCCATGATCACATCAAAGAAATCTACATCACATAGAGAAGAAAAACCAAAATCTGTCAAAATAATAAGAAGAGGTCTGCAATGGATACATAGGTAATCATCAGCATCGACCATGCCTTGCTATACGGTAACGTGACGAATACAAGAGAGTACTTACATTAGCCTTACACAAGCTTCTGTTCTTCACACCTAAAATTTTGTCCTTTCTCGCGGTTGCGGAATACCATGTGGAGCGTCCAGGAACAAAGCAAGATCTTTTACCCAATTCCAGTCGAGCAATCAATCTTTTTCTAAACCAACAATCGGAAATCCCCACTAGCCGCCATTCGTAAACAAAGTGACAATATGCATGCATCCAAGTCCTCACTAAGCCATCTATCGAACTGCTTCTAAAAGTCAAACCAAAAACAATGAAAGCGCACTGAACTTGGCTGGGATGATTTAGACCATAAAAAATCACTGAGCGCACGGAAACGATTTCAAGCTTTTACGCCTAAGGGACTGGCTAACAATATGGTGGATGTGCGCAAAAATTCATGACATAGAATAGTGTGCGGAGCAACTAATCCTTCCCCTCTTGGGTATACTTGGAGACACGACCTTCCTCGACAGTCAAGAATTTGCGCCATTTTCTACGAGGGTGCACTCATGGCTCATATCACTACTAACACAAGGTAGGTCGTTGCGCATAGTTTTGGTCCAACGCTGTGAAGTACTTTGCATTACATCAAGCGCTAGCTAGGTACGGAGTGCATTGCATATATCAGTGATTCCTAACCCTAACCTAAAGGAATATTTGTTCCTATAAGACATGTTCACTTTGTCATTTTCCACACCATTTATTTTTCCCTCTACCGGTTTCAAAATTTTCACGTCATTCTTCAGAGGCTTCTGTGGAAAATAACGAGAATTTTTCTCATTGCTATGGATAATTTCTACAAATTTTGCTCGTCGACGATTGATTTTATTTGTGCCTATCTCTTCGGCAGAGGATCTCTTTTTTTTATATTTTGACATTTCTATCAGTTCTAGAGATAAAGCGGGGGGTCAAAATAATATTGGTCACCATTTCGTGCTGAACCTCGCCTGTTCTGTAATTTTATAATAATCTAAGCCTAAAGCGTGTGGCTTACGAGTCTTTTGATAGCTCCCAACCTAGTCCTTCCATCAGCTGTGTAGTCTTCTCTGTTCGCTCGCAGCAGTTTTCATGAAGAGTGCGAATTTCCTCTATATTTTATTTACTTCACGAATTGAATATTTCTGTGCTGGGTCCCAAATTGTCTCGGCGTAGTCGAGGTGTGGCCTAACTTGAACAAAATAGCATCTCTCTTTCAATTCTTCGTCGGAGAACCTTCCTACTATTCGCTTGACGGGCCCTAGTTTTTTTCATGCAGCTCCGCATATGTTTCGTATGTGTTTCTCCCACTTTATGTCTGAAGTTACAGTGATACTCAGGTGTTTAACTTCATCTGACTCATTTATATTAACCCCACCCACTTTGTGTATGTAGCGTTGGGGTGATTCGGCGCTGAGGTGTTTTTTGCTGTTTTAAATTACTTACGCTCATGATATAGACTTGGAATATTTAGTATCGGACGGCTGATAGAACTATCTGTGTGTCTAATTATCTTTATATCTTTGTTTAAGCTTAAAATTTGAGTTTTTGGCTTAAAAATCCTCCATTTTTCCACTAATTAAACAATATCAATTTTTATTAATTTGGCAACCAAAGGATGGACTTTTAATGGGAACTTGTGCCCAAGGCACTTATGCCCCAAGTTAAGTAATCCCTGTAAATACTACAGAATTACAGCAATATTTTATTCGGGGTATTTTCCACCCCGACCTCTCCATGTGTGGTCAAAGCCATTGGGAACAATCGACGGAAAATGGGAGAGTATAAAAACATGCATAACAAAAGTGGCAGAGAAAACAAAGTATCAATGGAAAGGAGAAGAATAAGGAAGCAAGTAATCACAGAATAAATTATTAGGGAAATAGGCGAGAGAATAAACTGAACTAAAAGAAAGCAACTGCTTCATGGGATATGCATTTTACGCGTTGCATTGGGAGATCTCTTTTAATCACATTATCACGTCATTTATTTTATTTATATCATATATTGAGTGATATCATTTCAGTCCGCAATACTTGAAGCAGTAATCTTCTACACCAACCTAAATTCCGCATTTTACTCTCCTGGCGATCTCTTTTCTACAGACTCCCGGAACTATTCAACTTACTTTCCTCCACCCACCCATCACTTGACCCCTCCACCTCCCGTCACTCTTTCACCACTCAAGTCAAAAAACTTCTTGACTCCTAATGTTACCGGCTTGACCTCCCTAGTGTTCGATTGTACGGGCAACCATTATTGTTATATTTCCTTGATTCTATTTTAGTCTTGTTAGTTAATTAATGTACTTGTTATATATTTAATTTAAAAGGCCATTTGAGGCTGTTTAAAAAAAAATATTTTAGTACATAACTAAATAAATATGCTGGTTTCTTCACTACCTTAGTTAAACCTTACTCCCGTATCCCGCGAAAGCTTCAGTGAAGGAAGTTATGCTATGCTACATCACAATGCGGGACTCATTCGAAGGCGGCGCGCCAGGTAGGGGGGAAAGGGATGGGGGGAAATCCTCGAGTGTTGGAGGTGGCGACTCTGAGCGGTGGACCCGCCAACCTCGCGATGTGGAGGAATCCAATCCGCGTTGAAGTGAAGAAAACCTCTCCCGCACTCATGTTCCCCGAGTGATTTCGGTCCACCATGCAGAGGCGTCCATTTGCCGTATCTCATAGGCTCGGAATGGCGGAGCGGGAGAGAGGGTAGGGGGAGGAAGAGGTGGAGAGAGGTTGAGCGAAAAGAGAGAGAGAGATAGGATAGATGTTGGAGTGAGATGAACGAGGAAAGAGAGGAAGGATCGACTGGTTTTCAAGAGAGGTGGGGAACGGAGAGGGAGAAAGAAGAACGTGAAAAAGACTAAAAGAAAATGCCAGAGAGAGGAAGAGGAGGGGAGGAAGAGGAATTCGGAATAGACAGGTGGGGTGGGAGTCGTGGAGACGGTGAGGAGAGGGCACGATCGAGTTACAGAGACGCCGATGTGGGCGCGGTGCGCGCGCAGCTGGATTCAAACAAACGCGCGCCGCGGCGGCCGGGTGGGAAGGGAACAGAGTGGCAGAGCTAGTGGTGGAGAACTCAAAGAGGAGGGAGGCTCGTTAGAATACCTCCCGCGGTATCATGCGAGCCGTGGACTTGTCATTTTCAATTGTTGAGTTCCTGCGCCTAACGCATTCCTTGCGGCTTCTGCCTGCTTGCTGAGATAGGAAGGAAGAAGAGATTCCTACTACTACTGCGCCCCAGACCCTTGCTCTCACAATCAGCTGGGCTTGGCGGGCGTTGCTATCCCGGTGACTGAACTTCGAGACACAATCGCGGTGGTTCCTCGCATCCTTCCTCTGCCTCCGCTGACCTTTCTCCGCCCACAGGTCACTCCGTCTGGCTTTGATTTGATCATTCCTACGGCTGGCTACTCGTAGAAAATCTCTATCGAACGGACCATTCTTTACTTCCCTGTTAATTGCGTCGCTCTAATCACTCGCGTTTAATTTCTCTCCTAACTTGGTGAGTCGTTTCTGAGAGCTGTTCTTGAAAAAGAGTTTGCATTCCCTCCCAGTTTCAATGTGACCTGTTCGCTGATCCCATCTGCATGATTAAGAGGGCCTTTCCTTAATGAGTTTCACCTTTACTTAACGCAGTTGAGCACAAGTATATGTCAACAGCTTCCTCTCGCGAGTAATTCGGTAACTCAACTCCCAGCCATGTGGAAGTAAGTATTCCGTCAGATACGCTACTCGCCTATCGAATCTCTCTGACATGGGCGTATCAGCCGATGCTTCCTGTGCCATGAATCATATGGTCGCGTCATTTTCTCGGTTATAGTGAGAAGACTATGTCATACTATTCCCCTAACCTACTCTAATACGCATTTCCCTTCTAAAATAAGACCAAGATGAGCATAAAAATTTTAGAGTAGAGTTGAAATCTTGATACTTTTTCTCTTGATTACTCTTGATTCGAGCTTGAAAGCCGATTTTACTCCTGAGTGGGATTAGTAGTCGATAGCCTTGGATGTAATTGCGTTTTTACAGTAGGCGCCTGGTTTATCGCATTTACTCAAGATATAGTTTAGAGAAATTTAAAACTTGTTTATCACCTTGATATGCAAAGTATACACTTTGACATATGCTCATGCTCCGTTGTTCGAGAATGCGATAAAGTTTAGGAGATTGCCCGTGCAGCGAGAACTTGCAAGGAATTCGGCCGCGATGGCCGGCGTATTACCGACTTCGAAGCCCCTTCCCTTTGCACCAGTCTCTCCTCCTGCCCTCTCCCCGACGCTTGTGACTCGGGCAAAATGACTACTCCCTGTTTGACATCCCCACTCCCGGCGTTATCTGAATCGGCTCTCCCTGGCGAGGCGATGAAACGATCCGAGCGCGTCAGCTGTGTACCACTCCGCGAACTGCTCATCATTTTTAATTATCAGTAGGACTTCATGAGTAGCAAATAGAGGTGTGCGTACATGGTGTACACTCTTTAGTTGTCCACACGTTAAGACACTTAAGACCCGGTTTTATTTTGCCTGGTTTTTCCTTAACTATTAGATGATGTAGCCTTTGTACGTCAATGAAATGTTAACTAATAGTTCGTGAAGTGAATCAGATTGCTCTTCAGTTGACGCGATCGTTCTCTATGTGGAAGTGCATCCACATTGGTTAACACGCAGATGAAATGTTCGACTTACGTCCTAAACGAGCCGACATTGCTGACCCGCACAGAATGCTGCGATCTAATCGTACGAGTTGGACAGGATTCCGCAAGACAACTCCTCCACAGTTCGAGCACTCGTACGTTTATTTCTTCAAGCAGACCTCCGCCATGACACCCAGCTCGCGGAATTGCCAAATGGAATGAATCATCTTTTTCGTCCGATGCCTTTTCCGGCTCAGCATCATTCGGAACATGTGTGGAACTTGTCTTGTGCACCCTTCGTGGAAGCGTTTCCTCCAGGGCTTTTTCATTCAGCTGTGCCCCCCTGGGTGGACCGAAAAAATAAAAATGCCGTTCATCTCTCCATCTTCGGGACGCGCTCCGTCTTCCGAGTCGATTCATCATGAAAGAGGCACCTTCCGACATCATTCTTGACTCTTAAAGTGGGACTATTCTTCCTCCACCTCTTTAAGTTACTACATTCAGGCTGAATGTGGTCCCTTGGTTGCGGAATGTCTCAGATAATTAGGCTTACTTGCACGAGGAGCGGATGAGGTTGGAGGAGGTGGTTTCGCAGCCTCAGAGACCGCGTTCGGCGGCTGGCTTGGAGTCGACGGATCTCTCTCTCTCTTGCTATCGTTCTCTCTCTAAGGAGGGGCGGAGTTAAAGCGGAGAGGGGACGGGGGGGCGGCTCGAGGGCGGGGCTCGGCGATGACGAATGGGACGCCTGATTGGCTCTGAGCGGGTGGTCGTTTGTGTGAGTGACTTGAATACGCACGTGGCGCGAGATGGAGTTCCTTCATTATTAACAAATGCGTGTTCTCTATATTATATCAGCACTCACTCATTCCGCGCGAGTCTTCTCAATTGAGTCGCGGCGGACGCGGGGAGTACGGTAGGGCAGGAGGTGTGGTCGTGGCCCGCTCGCGTCCTGCCTCCACATCGGCAGCGTGGCGAGTCCTTCGGCGGCAAACGGCTCCATTTACATTCAGGTTTCAGAGCGTTTCCGCACGTGTGGGCCGGAACATACTTCCCTGCTACTCTGTCATTGTTCCCTAAACCTTTGCCCTCGCTCAGGGAAGAATTTGTGAGCTAAAGCTCTGGATAGGAGCTTCCTATCCAGAGCTTTATTTTGGCCCATCCCTCGGTCCTCCTGGTGGTCAATTATACATACAACCGATTCCGACAGTGCAAGACGATAAACCCATGAAATCGTGGCGCACACTGGGACCAAATTGGGAAAATAGCCAAAAAATCAGGAACTGTTTTGAATTGGCGAAGAACCTCATAACTGGGTATTATCCACTTCCTAAATTCAAAATTGGGCTAGGTATAGTTTTTCCGTATCTATGAGAAAACATACGAACAGGCCCATCACGCCGTTCTCTTTCGGGGTAGACACACTCATAGACGTTTAATCCTCGGTGCCTCTTAAGCTGGTTTAATCATTTACTTTATACTGCCCTATCCTTGCAATCCTCTTTTGCGTCAGTTTCACTGATACATTGCTTATTACACACACCCCTGTTCTTTAGACTTGTCATATTCCTTCTTAAATAATACGTACGAAAAAAATTCAAATATCTTCCACTACATTCACCCATGAAAGCCTAAGTAATGTCAATGGAGATGACGAAAATGTTTGAAATCCGAGAAAATTCACGGTATTAAATTACTTTATAAGTATCCCACTTTACAAGGTTGTTGTATATTTAATGTTGAATAGTATAAGGCACAGATATTTAAGAAAATATCATGAAAGGCAAACAGAAGATGCTTGCGTTCATATTATCTCATTCTTGAGAAGTTGTCGGAACTGGAAAATGGAGTCTTCCCCATCCTCCAAATGGTCAATTTTCCAAATACATACAAATGTGAATCACTTTCCACATCATCTACTATCGACAGTACTTTAATAGCAGCCGAAATGTCTTATTTTCGTCTTGTCAGCTCATTAACATCCAAATTATTTGAGTTCAGAAGGCAATTATCATAATGACGTTTATTTTATTCAGTTTAATACGAAGATTTACGACAAAAAATGAGTTAAATTTGACACCCAAGCAGAAAAACTACTTATAAGAGGTTTTCCTACCTCGATTAATGAAGGAAATGTTTGGCATATCGTATGCAAAAATGTAAATATGTGATTTATCAATTTTATTTTTTTTCAAAGATTAGTATGTACCTACCCCTATTTCCCAACAAAAATACATGTTAAAGCATATTTCACGGAGTAAGTAAACAGAGAGTAAATCGAGTTATGCAATGAGCGAAAAAACATTTCTAATGAAAAATGGTTTACAACAAAACATTTTGTCAATAAAACCCTTATTGATGTGTAGTCACATAAAAGGATTATGTAATAATTTTCTTGATGAGTGTTGATTATTGACCACTTAATTATACAAGGATGTTTTTTGAGAGCTGGTCTTTAATAAATTATATCACATTAATTCTCTTTCCAACGTTGTGATATAATTTATTTAAGATTAACTCCTCAAAAACATCCTTGTGTAATAATTTTCAACATGAGAAAAAGCAACACTTTTAGTCTTTTCAGAAATTTTTATTTCTTGCTCACAAGAATATATTTCATTCTGTAGTTGAACATAACTTTTATGTGCTGAGTAGTTAAATAATTATTTAAGTGCTAGATTGTTTGGTTTTGAAATTACAATGCTCAGGTTTTTCCTTCGCTTAGCTCCATTTGGGAAAGGTTTATATTTTAGAAATAATATTGCTCGTTTTTTTCTCAGCTTAGCACTAAATGGGAATGGTTTATTATTTCGCCTCCACATTTATAGAGTGCTCTTAGCACTTTGTACAAAAACAATTCTCTCATTGGTCTGTAGGTATATGGCTTACGTGGTACCTTAAAATTACATTTCGCCTGTTAAAACTTTCGGATTTGCAGATAAACTTGAATTCTCTTTCAATGGAAATATCCTCCTTTTTTGCCCAAAAATCATGGCTTCAAGTTAGGTCTGATTGAAAAATATTAATTTTTTTTACCATTTCCAAACTTAAAATTCACAAAACATGATTGTAGGAACGGTGAGGATTTCAAATATTGTGACTAATTGTAAGTGACTTGTTACCTATGTAGCTCAAACGGTTGGCCTGCTGTTGGTGAAGCGTTGTGAATAACGCTTGGACAACAGTTATTTATGTCCGCTTTGCCAACCGTTGACCAACTGTAATGGCCCAATCATCCATCAATGAAAATAAAGCGTGAAGGAAGGAACAGAAACAAACCAGAGTACACTAATGGACAACTATTTACCAACTACCTACCAAACCGCAAAGATCATCTTTAGTCTCATGTCTACCTGCGCCATGTCTACCTCGCAACTACTTACGTCATGTCTTAATCGCAACTGAAAATCACATCACAAGAAAGTCATGTTTATCTGGTCATTCCCGTGCTTGAAAGTAACTGCGAGAACTAATTTTTAAATGTCAATGCTGTGATAGTTTGAGGAAATACCATCCAATCACGATAACAGTTATCAGGCATTAATTAATTGAAACCTATATCGCTACATAGGATGAATATAAAGTCAATATCAATGAGAATAAACAAGATTTTTCTAATTCTCACACGTTTGTTTACATTTCAATGAAGACGTGACTTGAATATACATGTATATTCAATGTTACGAATGTGGAAATGAGAAAAATGATGAATGTACCAGTAAAAGCATAACAATAATCTAATGTACAACGGAAATTAGTTACTCAAAGGTGTCAATGTAGTGTTTACTGGTAGAATTCAAGTCTCTCCGATTCGTTTGAAAGCTTCCCATTTATGCCAAATTTTCGGTCGAAACATGTTGCTATAGGTATATCAATAATATATTTCATAAAAAAATAAACAAAGGATAAAAACAGTAAATATTTATTAACTAAGTATTTATATTCCTCTTTCGATTGATACTTTCACTATCTCCCAACGTTGGCCCAACAGATAAGAAATAACAGCGCAAATGGCACCGTTTCCCAATTTTGGCCCAACGGCCATAGGTAACGAACAATTCCCCAACCGTGGCACCGTTTCCCAATGTTGGCCAACCGTCTGCTCTACATGGGTTAGAATATGGGAGATGCGCGCAGTAATCATTGCATCAAACAGAACACAAAGTAGCCATTTTGAACTCTAGGTTTACTGAATGTGCCTATAATTTCACAGGAAAAACCATGGTTCCTATAAAATCACACCGCTTGCTTCAAGTGCCCAGAGGCCTCACCCGGAAAACGCCAGGTTATTACGCAGAAAAAAATATGTAGGTATTTGTAGCTGACTGTCATGGTACCCTAATGGTTTATCTAGAAAAATACAAAATGGAAATAATTTCTAAAGGCCGTTTTACACGGTACATTTGTTTGTACAAACTCTTCCGTGAACTCTTGCATGAGGCAAATTGTATCGTGTAAAGCGGAAAATTGTATGAACGCTTGTGCGAATGTCTCAATGCCTGCACGGGAAATAGAACCTGTTCTAATTTCGTTGAGACAAACGTACAATCTCACGTACTACATACGTTTGTACAAAATCTTTCATCGTGTAAAACGGCCTTAAAAGAGCATCAGTCAAGTGTCAATCATGAAATATATGAAAAAAATGCGCCCAATAGCCATGGCTAATGTTTTGTCAAAAAAAAAACAGATTTCACTTTCGTGTATCAAGACGCCATCTAATCTCTTATCAGCAAAATTTTGTTTTTTTAGGCTACCATACCAACTCCACGCGTGATGTGACAATGAAAATATTACTCTTCAAAGTGATTTTATAATGACGACCGTTTTCGTAAGAGATTTATATCTTTTGGTGATTTACCATGGGACACGTCAATGATATGATTACTTCAGGTGATTCACAGCATCATCGTAACTTTGTCACGAAACCGGTCGTTGTTGAATAAACCAGTGAGGAATAGCGAAGTTATTGTAATATTACATTTACATAATGAAACAATTCTATGAAGTAAAGCCTTAGACGGTGTATTACCCACGTTTTATTTATTTATTATATTTTCTATTTATTTAGTTACCATCAACCTGAAAACAGCCTCTTGGCCTTTTACACAGGACGTTTTATAGCAAACAACACTGGTCGTTCACCAAAAACTATGTCCTGGGTGTTAATAAATCAATCTCGGTGGGACTCGATACTGCGACCCTCAAGTTTGCCGGCGAGCATTTAAGAACTAATCGAGCTTCATATACTAGCATAGCAAAACTCCAACTCCCATAGAATGCCATCTACGATTGAAAATTTAATTTCGATCTTCTGACGATAAGTAATGAAATTGACCCGTTAATTGGAAATGGGAAGCAAGAAAAATTACGCATCAAAATGTTTCCGTGATCACTTTATAAACCTTAAAGTTATCCTTACCGTAAAGATTGGCGAAGAATCACTCGAGTATTGATAAATAATGCAGTGCCACAAGGGTGGCGGATAAAAATATGAAAACATACACAGAGAGACACTACACCCTTGTGGCACTGTATTATTTATCCTAGCTGTAAAGGTAGGTTTCCACCTAATTCAGTAATGAAGCCACCGCCGAAGATTGAACACCTATAGGTGGTGGAAGGTTGATAACGGAGGAGATTCTTTCGTATCCAATATATCTTCAGTCTGATTCAATCCTTATCGCGCGGCGTTTCAAAGTCCCCGCCAGGCGGGCAAGATGGGCGCGCACGTGTAGAAAAGCAAGGGCGTTTATGACGGCGCTTTGTGGGCGGAGTTTCTTGACCCCGCCCACCATCTGCCACGTGGGTCGAGTTCCCCTCGCGCCGCAGTGTCACAAGAGTCGGTGGCGCGGCGGCCGCTTGAATATCATATACCTCCTGCGAACTCCTGTGCGCCTGTCACGACCGTGCTCTTATGAAGAGTCGAGCGACGGATTCCAATCCATCTCAATCGCCCGCCCGACCGGGTTTCCCATCGTCGGCCGTCGCCTCCTCCTCACAGAACGACGCCGGCATTCTCCCTTGAATCGCCGGCATCCATCCCGTCGTCGCCCGAGACGACGACGGAGACGGCTCGCTGCGACTTGAGGAAGGGTGCAGCGGTGCCGCCATGTTGCTCCGCCTTCGGTCGGCCGTTCCCGCTTTCCTCGAAAGGGCGACGCCCTCTATAATGTTTGTATACATATGTTTGTCTTCTCTCTCTTTCCCCTTCCGTCTCTCTCGCTCGCCCTGCGCTTGTCTGGGAGTCTCGCTTGTTGTCTTTCCCCCGGCAGTCGGATATATGCCACCTCCTGCTACCTTATGAGCGCCTCGGAATGCCGATATCAAATTGTTGAGTCTTCAGGGCGGATCGACGTACGGTGTACGTCGTGCTCATGGTATGGGGCTTGGAGGAGTATGTGTGTGTGTGTTCATGGTTTCGTCCGCCGAAGATTCCAAGTATCTCATAATTTACTAATTTCTGCGTACACTGTGATTCACGATGAACCTGCAATCATTCAATAGAGGTGGTACGGCAAGTGATTTTAGGCATTTTTTTCGTTCTGTGAACATGTGGCCGAAACTCCCTCGTTGCCGACCTATGCCAACGCAAACATTTCGTCAGAGGAATTTTGCGGTTGACAATATGAACGCCAGAAATGAATTGTTGTGCACTTATTGTTCTGTGGTTACAAGTCCTAGTTGTATTTAATGTTTGTACCTTTATTTTCTGTCGTAGATTTAACCTTTTTGCTGGTAATTTTCAAGATGGTACCTATCAGAAGATGGCAAACATTTTCGTTTGAAACAATTACTTTCAAGGATTACTCTCATATTTTTAGAGATATGAAAATGTTTTCAAGGAAAAAAGTTACCAAGTTAAATTTTCTTTGATAATTCATTGAGGTACTTAAAGGATGATGTGAAGCAGTTGTGTTCCTTACAGTATAAAATTACACGGCGATATTGAGTATTTTCGTGTCCTAGTTATTAGATATTGTCAATTATTTTTTTATTAAGTTATTACCACGTCAATCAAGAATAAATTTGTGAACAGTCCCAGAAATAAGCTATGGCAATTTAGGACTATTCCGATCAAATTTTCCATTTTCTATGCCTTCAAAAAGCGAATGGCGTTAGAATAGTGGTAATTCCAATGCGCCAGGTTCCCCTCACATACTTCATTTATTATTATATCTTTCACTTGAATGATGTCGGTAGACATTACAAAGTCTCAAACAAAGCGAGTATTTATTTTGACTAATTACGTCGCGGTGAAACCTTAAAGGAGGTTCCACCGAAAAAGTGTGAGTCAAAACTAATACTGAATTCCAACTTTTTGTTTAATTGGTTTAAAACAATCCTGCTGTCACTGATGACATGCGTTAGTAATAAAAACCAAAATGACGTACAAAATATTTACGACGCACAAAATACGAAAATTATTCCAAGAAAATAAATTTTATGAACTTTATTTTTATAGCCATAGACGTCGCTTCAGTGCCACTTCTTTGGAATTACCTCAGTTAACTTGAATTATCACAGTAATTAGCTAATAACTCAAAAAATAAGGTTTCATCCTTTTAATTCATAATTAATTACCCGGTAGTTTACGCTTAAATTAATAGTTTTACGTGAAAATGGCATTTATAATAGGGAGAAAAATACTATTTACCCGGTGTTTCTCCCATTAGACGCCATGTAATTTCAAGTTCTATTTGCGAGAAAAATGCGCATAAAGGTAGGTAAGGTTTTGTTGTTTATATCAGATAGAGTACATGTTTTCTATGTTAGTATCCAGTGAATATGATAAATTGACATTTAGGTGTGTCATTTTATGATGGAAACATCTTTAAAGGCGCAGAGTCAGTTAAAGAGGGAGAGATCAGTTTTAGACTCATGGCGCCATGATGCTTAGTCGCCGAGAATAAGTAGGTTTATTAATTGAACAGCTCATCAATAAGTACCTTCTGAAGTTAAAAATATTTGAAACATCAAACATAAATATTAAGTTACTAGCTGACCTCTGTCTGGTGTGCTTTTGAGGCGAACCTGGTGTTTTTCCTTTTTTTGCACTACTCAAGTGGAAGCAGTGGGAAATGTAGCTAAATGAGTGTATATGTTTCCCAAAAATGAAAAAATATTCTGAATATTTTTTGAAACATAGGTAAACATTTTGGAGTAATAGCTAACCATTTAATTCTGCATATAATACATGCATTTCATATGCTAACCTATTAAAGTGAACCCGGGAGTCCCAAGAAAGATAGACTTGCTCTGAAAAAGTGAACCAGGGAGTCCCGAAAAACTTCAGTCCCCGGAATCTAACTAAATTTAAACTAAAAAACCTCGGTTTTTTGCATTTTTCTTTGCACCACCAACTGATAAAAATCCAAAACTACTAACAAATCATACAGGCAGAGAATTCACATTTAATGCACCAAACCTCATTTCTCTAGCTCAAAACTCGAGAGAGAAATAAACAAAATGGATACAGAACGACTGACTGACTGACACGCTACAAAATTAATATTTATAGATGAGTCACATTATATTAAATTTTCGTCCTGGTCAAACGCCTCCTATTGCAGTTATTATACGTCAAAGTTACGTATGGTGTCGTAGTGCAAAAAAATGGAACCTATTTTTCAATCTAACGCCAAAAACAAGTCCAAAGTTTGCTTGAAAACTTATTTTACGCATTGATTGAATAGATAACAACATTATCTAAATAGTGATGTACAAGACGATGAAATCCAATGAACCATCTCGGAGTTATTACGGATTGAACTCGAGTATGCAAGATTTTGGCACGGATAGTATGAGCAAGCTTAGAAATCCTCACCGTGTGAATAGTATTTTTTGGCGAATTATTTGTGTTTGGAATTAGTGTAATAGGAAAATTTTGTATTGATTATTCATTCATAACTAGGTATCTTGAGGAACGTTTATTAAGGAACGTTTAACGTTACGTTAACGAACTAGGTATCCAGGACGTTTGCAACATTACGTAATCTTCAGTCAATAACTTGTTAGAACTACGTCTGAAATGCTATTCACTAAGATGCATCTCGTCGAATATATTTGTCTGTTACGAAATATATTTAGTATCATGATAGAATCGAGGATTTGATATTAAAACTAACATTTTGATTTTTCATATTTGAATCTTGATAAGGTTTGTCGGCTCCATATGTCTTGTTCACGTTGTTATGACCCGGGCCCCCACATATTTGGGAACCCGAGAGCATAAGATTTTACGTGGGTTCTTGCCCTTGGTGTCGGGAAACGAATAATCACACACAAATATTTAAAGTCTTTTACCCAAAGTTTATTTCCATTTGACATCCCAAAAGAATCAATTCAATGAACAAATATCAAGTTATGAATTGGTGCGTCTAGAGTAGCCAAATGTTAACATATTACCAATGTCTCGGGAAGGAGAGGAGCTGCTGGTGATGGCACGGGTGGATAGCGAGGCGCTTCGGTAGCACGGGCCCCATGGCCCGCGCTTCGACTCCCACTGACGGCTACATTGTGCCTGTACCGTCAGTGAATGGTTGCAGAGTAACCAATAGCCGGAATCACTGTCCGATGAGAGACTAGTGAATCACTGTCTGACTGACTGCCTGACGAGTGTCGGGTGTACTCCCCGATAGCGTCTCCACCGTGCCATTATATAGGAAAGGTGAAACTAGGATGTTTTCGACAAAATGGCAAGGGAGGGAGGGGAAGAAGAAGAGGAAGGCTAGCCGTTCTCGAAAGGGAAAGGTACAGTTCCCGAGGTATAGTTTGACATAGCTGGCTATTCTGAGACGTCACACAACAACACATTTATGCATATTTTGGGAAATGGAGTTCTTCCATTTCCGGATCATTACAACGTGAGGGATATATGAAGGAAATATTGCAAATGTAGGTGCCTAGACATTACTTTCAGTAATATTTTCCTTTAAAAAAAGGCATTTCTCTTCACTGTCCGCCACTACACATGGAGCGGTATTCGTTGAAAGCACGCTTTAATAGCTTTAAAATAATTCAAAATAATTCAAAATAATTCTCGGACCACACATCATTTAAGTGCATCTGATTATGCGTTAGAACTCACAATACATGCAGTAATGAAAATGATAAAAGAATTATAGTTACATTTTTTTCCTTCATTAAAGCATGTTATAACTAGAGTTTTCGGCGCTGTATTCGAAATGTAGACGAAATTATATTGAAATACGTTGTTTTCGAATATTAGACTCCGCATGACACCTTGATATTTTTTATCGACAATAATAATGATAGAAATATTTTAATTCGCGCTTATAAGAAAATCTGTTCATATGTAATCGAATTATTACGAATATGTGTCACGTGTTATAAGGCTACGTGTTAAAGTAGCATTGAATTGCCAAAAATCCAAATGAGCATGAAGCATTATTTCACTTCTATCTATAGATATCACGAATGAGAACACGCATGCAAAGTTTGACGCAAGTCTTTTCACAAAAAAATCGATCCAATCACATTAAGACCTCTATCGACCAAAAACATTTCCAAGTAAATATAAATATTTACATGCGTAACAATGAACCCTCCTCCGTAAAATTATATATTTCCTCCGTATAATCAGTTACCTATGGTTTTAATTCCCACTCATTGTCATGTGATCAGCATTTGACGAGAGACTATGGGAACTCATCGCTGAATCGAAATACTAATACTTCCTGGAAAAATGGAGACCAATCAATTTTCCGCAAGTGCGAACCGTGGACGATAAAACACACCGATTACTACCACTGTCGACCCTCACCGTCACAGAAATCTGCGCTTACTCGTGGAAGTGCACTTGCAGCCAACTTATAAGGCCCATCTAAAAACCTCTGTACTCTTTCTTTGAAAATATTTGTAAATAATTTCTTAGGCCTTAGCATAGACTCCCCTTAAAATTGAAAACGTCATTAAGGGAAGTTCTGAAAGGTTCCCCAGCACTATCTATAAAATTTCTTTAAAGTATTCTGCAGAATCACTGTACCACATTCTGTAGACATTCTTTACATATTTTCCTGATGAAGAACTTCCATGATGATTTTTTTAGGAATTTCTAATAGTTATTTTTTCTGCGATTATTAGTTACGTAATTTCTAACTTTCATTATTTAAATCATCATTGTGAAATCCTCGATAGGATAATAGTAACTGGCCATCGTCAACTGCCTTTCTTAAACTACTCCTGAAGAAAGATAACTCGCTGAGGAATGCCGATAAAGCCTCCGTGGATTACTTTCAGAAGTGGTAGGTGCTCATATTCCGTGAAATTCCTTAGAATAGGAATAGGTTCGATCTATTCCGTAGAAATCCTAATGTTCTACGGAACACTTTGTACAGAATTTTCAGCAGGTAGCAATAGGCGTAACTTCTATGTGTAAAGCCGCCTTAAACAGTAAAAGAAAAACACAGGGCAGTAAAAGATGTTTCATGTTGCAACCTCCATGGTTCTAATTTTTTGGTGCAAATATTTTCTCGTTACCAGCGGAAGGCAGTTCTAAGGTGGCTGGAGCAGCAATCGTGGAGAATATGAAGACACATTTTAATATTTTTTTTAATAAGTCGAAAAACATAATTCTTGTACCACATTTCACTCATAGCGAATCTGTTTATGTCTCGAAACTCATCATACAGGCAGCAATGGAAATGATTCAATAATTACATTTTAAACTTTTTTCCGTAATTAAAGTGACACCGGACTATGGCCAAAGTTTTCGGCACGTTACATGAAATTTAAACGAAATTATATTGAAAATATTTTTTTTCGAATATTGGACTCGGCTCGACATCTTGATATTTGTTCACAAACATTACAATAAGAAATATACCATTTCGCGTTGATAAGAAAATCTGTACATATGTAATCGAATTAAACCGAAATATATGTCATGTGCTATAAGGTTACGTGTTAAAATGGCATTGAATTTCCAAGCGACTTAATCGGTAAAATGTAATTTTTTTCACTGTCACCTCTAGATAACACTAATGAGAACACGTATGCAAAGTTTCACCTATGTCTATACATTAACACAAATCGCTCCTCCCACCTCATAAAAACTAACCTTATCCCTCCGCATCTTAATCTTCTTCCCTCCGTCAAACCTTCTTCCCTCGAAGCTCCGCGCGATTCCTCCTCAAGAATTTCTCTCTCTCTCTCTGCCGGCCACTCAACAAGACCTCTTGAGACCTTATGGACGCCTTGGGCAAATAGTCTCCGACATGGAGTATCCTCGACCAAATGGCCGACTCTCCAAGGGAGGAAAAGGAGAGTCCCCTGTGTTTCTCTTCCCCCATTTGCTCGGAGCGGCCCGAGTCGATAGGAATCGCAATATCTCGAGAGATAGAGATGGGGAAGGCGGGGGGCGGGAAGAGGAGGCGGAGCAGTGGGGATCAGAATCCCGCCAGAGACGTCATCATAGGGGAAGGAGAAGGTTTTGTCTCCTCCTCTTATACTCCTCCCTCTGCCCACTCAATCTATCCCCTCCGATGACTCCCGCCGACATCACGCCTCCCACCGCATTGGAAGGGGGCGCTACAGGTGGCGGCCGCCCGTCGCGGTGGATGTCCGGACGTTCGGGCTCTGCGCTACCTCCTAATCCGTCATGTTCCCCGGTGCGCTTGTTACGTCTTGTGACGAGCTAACTCGTCATGCTGCACTCCCCGTCCACCCCGCTAGGGCGCGGCTGGCGTGAGGAACCGAGGGGGGGCAGGTTGTCACACGAGTTACAGACGTTATTGTGGCGTAGTTCCCCTTCATGCCGGTGGAATGTGCTATGGATGAGTCCTCGCCATGGGTGCTGCGGCATATATATCCTCTCTCCAATCGATACTGAGCCCGCACAACGAAGCATCAGCACCCAGAAATGCTGATTGCTGTTGAAAATAAAATACCTCTCGCGTTAGTAGACGAGTGGGATGCATTCAGAAGGGGTTACACCGACTTAACTTCGTCCATAATGCCTTCCGTCTCTTCCGTACAGTACTAAGAACCCCACGAGAGACTTTCAACGCCGTACTTCCTCTTTGCAGGGTCTTCGGAACCTCTACTGGGTCGCTAGACCGCCGTAGCTCTTTATTTGGTGTGGGAATCATTCATTTATACTCATATTCGCTCTCAACGTTCTCAGATGAGTACAGGCCGTAGCTCTTCCTCCCACACTTCTGTTTAGTAGCCCTGCGAAGAGAGCGGGGTATTCCCTCACTGTGATCCTCTAATGGCCAGCTGTGGAAAAGTTAGACGGATGTTTACAGTCGTTAGTCACATTTAAAGGACACATTACCTTTGGGAGAAGTATTTATGCATATAGGACAGTATTTGCTTATATTCGCGAAGAATTTTGGGTAATTCTTTGTGAGATGTTGTGAATTTATTTCCCTTGCATACTTGAGCGACAAACACCAACTGAAATCGAATTGGATGGCATTAGGGGATAACTTTGTCGCAAAGTAATAAAAGATGTTAATGATTTACCCTAGCTCCTCACTGTCACCAAATCTTGAGAATTCATGATGATGTAGAAGTTCTGGGTTGGAAGCAGCAAGAGTCATTTTCTTTGTCAATAAGTAATTTACTTCGGACTTTACGTTAACTTCTCCCTTCTTCTACCCAACCAGCTGGCGTTTTCTCGATTCTCACAAGTCATATTTTTTTGAGTAAAACATGTACGCAAGAAGACTACTTATATATGTAGTAATTCGTTGTTTACATCCAAATCATACCTGTTCCATTACCGTGTTAGCCCACTTCTTTGTTTCCCACAATGTAGTTTGCACAACACCAGATGGGGTCGCAGAACGCCTCGCGCGTTGCCAGGTAGTTCATTGTTTTTCTGAGTAATTGACTCCACAATCGCATCAGGAGCCGCAATCCCGCCTAGTTCCAATTTTTAAAAATTTCATTATTTATTATATGTATTTCAGGTGAATATAATTGCTTGAAGAAAATTTCAGGATTATACATATGAAATGTAAACAACGGATAAATTAGCAGGAGGACGACTCATTGTTACATCTATGTAAATATTAATCTTTTCCGGGAAATGTTTTTAATTTTTAAGAGAACATAGAGGTGAGACTCATGACTGTTCGAGTCTTAAATTATAATAAGTATTCTTTCATTTGAGTTGACTACCTGATGATGGATTTCATTGTCAAGATGTTTTTCTGGTAAAATAAGTTGATTCCTACGGTGTTTTTCTTGCTCCGCTCTGGTTACCCAGTGAAAATCTATTTTCGCCAATGTTTACTTGTTTTTTGATTATCGTACTAATGCATGTATTTCGTGTTAGGATACACTTTTTCTTTTTATGTGAAAATTTGCTAAATTATTTGATTGTGGTCATTATAGTCACTTGCCGTACTCTTCCTTCATGATCAAGGAAGTGCAACCCCTTTACAAGAGTGTTTTCCTCTGGGGTGCCTAATTTCACTCCTTTCACTTTGGTAAATATCTATATTGCGTAATCAGTAGAGTGAAATACAGTACAACTTTAATAATAATACGATTAAAATAATGCAATCGATACAAATTTATAAAACCCACGAATGCCTGTGGGATTCAAACAGAGGATTGTAACGTACGGACGCAATGATTGACGAAATTAGGCGATATTCTAAATTGCCATGTTCATTGTTCACTCCTCCATAATTCATTTCTTTGGAAAAAACGGGAAGTAATTTGTAATTCCCTGCAAGTATGAATCCAAATCGAGACGTCGCTAGACTCAACACTTCAAAAGAAGTCAACTGCCATGTGTAAAGCTGTCATTGTCGAAGTAACTTCCATTTGTAACGCCGACTACATAACAGCGTTTTTCCGTGACATCGTCCATGCAACAGCTAAATTGTCGACGCAATTCGTCGCATCTCACGGAGTAACTTTTATTGCGCCAAATTTCGAGCGAAAGAATGTTTTCGCCATACCCCATCCGATTCTAGTCCATTACCAAAAGTTTTTCGCATCCTCTGAATCCATCCGCTTCTAGAAGTGCGAGGGAAAGTTTTGCTGTAACCATCGCACGACGAGCGCTCTTACATATATCGACTGCGGACGCACTGGGCTATCTCTTTGCCGCTCATACTTTCCGTTTCCCCGCATCCCCTCAAGAATTGACGTTATCCTCGAGTGGATCGTTGGCCTCCCGTCAATTGAACGAACGGCGTCGCGCCTCTCAGGCCTCGCCCGCCCCGCCGCCACAGCCGAGTCCGTGTCCCTTTCCGCAGTCTTCGAGAGAAACACCTCCTGTCGTACCGAGTGCGCCGTGTACTCCTCATTTTCAAATGTTGAGTTCCTCGGGCAAGCGCATTCCTGCCTGCCTGCCGCCTTCCTTCTTCCGTTGTATTTCTCGCTCGCAGGGAAGGAGCGGGAAATGCAAGTTCAAAACATTCTACGGCGTTTGGGTTTCCCGGTGCCCTTGTTTCAGAATGACGCGGCATTATCTAGCCTTCTCAATGACGGAATTTCACCATCGCAACTACGTAAAAATCAAATTATTACAATTATTGGTTGATATTTGCCGAGGCTGTAGATTCACGTCCGCGCGCACACTCGAACGGACGACCCTTATGATGCACGTCACAAAAATCAACACCATAAGTGAAAATGAAGTAAGAATTTCGTACTTTTCCACATATTTATTTTAAACAACTACACGTTTCGATGTCTGACAACATAATTATCAGGCAATGCTTAATTAATGGTATTTTTATGCATTATCTGATAATGATGTTATAAGACATCGAAACGCGTCGTTCTTTAAAATAAATCTGTGGAAAAGTTCGAAATTCTCACTTCATTTTCAGTGAAAGTAAATTCTCAGTGACTTCCGAAATTTAACGCCTGAATTCGTTAATTTACACCGTAAGTGACTAATGAAATGGAGTTTTCATTACTTATTACAAAGCTGATTGGGAGGGTTGGCCATCAATAAATCAACATCACATGCCATCTTGCCATCTTTTCGAAATATTATATTTTCATCATCAATTAATTTATCCATATCCTGTGTTCTCAAACTAATTTTTCTACTCAAGCCTGAACGATGATGATGAAAATATAATTTTTCGAAACGCTGGCAAGAATTACCTATGTGATCTTGATTAACTGGTGACCAGCCCTCCATAACAGCTTTTCAACATAATAAAGTGATCAAAACTTGGCTCTCATCAAAGTTACAATTTTCAGGAAAATTACCGTGGGTTGTCCAAACAAATCAAGAAAACTTTTTCAAAGAGTGATATATTTTAATGATATATTTACCAAGTTATGTGCAGGTTGACACGATGTCAGGTGGCACATTATTGAGACCCTAATATTATTACGAAGACATAACAGAAAAAGAGGCAAGAAAAGTTAATATCTTAGTCACAATATAAAATAAATTAATCTGAAACATTTAAGAACCAAACAGACTATTTTATAATTACCGAACCTAATATTTTATATTGCTATTATATTTGATCTTGAATGCCTTCACACTTGATGGAAAGGACCCAAATATCTCTCCAGGTAGCTATTTCCAATACAATGTAGTTTTATATAGAAACGAATATCGCATTATCTTCGCTCTTTGGAATCTTACTTTAATTTTGAATTCAGGGTCGATTTTATCGATAAATGCTGGTTTTTCTGTTCTCTTGCGAAACTCTTTCTAACTTATTTCGTCAATTGTTATTTGAACAGACCACAGAGCCGGCTTCTTTATTTCTGTGCCGCATGCTCTCCTAAACATATCTCACCACCATTTTTTCAACTTGGGAGCTACTTCTTAATATGTCCATCTTCATGTGAGTCCCACGCAAAAGACGAGTAATCCATAATGAGCTTAACCAGTGATTTGTATCCATTCTTTCTTCTTGGCTACGCTGTTTACTTTCAAATTTGTCATTACCCAGTGCGCCACCACGTTCTATCGTCTTCTCCCGAAAGAAAAAGAAATCACTCATAAGATCCATCACCTTCAACAATCGAGCAATAGCCGGAAAACAAACCGTCAAATTCCTTGGAGTTCATCGAGACTCAAGACTCTTGTAAGGCCCATACCGATATTGCCAGGAAAAAAGTCCACTGCGCGTACGGATTCATCTTCCCACTCATCAAACGCCACAGTCCCCTTACAATAGAAATCAAGCTCATCATCTACAAATCCATAATCCGCCCCCTCCTGTGCTACGGAAACCCATCCTGGGCAACAGCATCAAAAATGCGGATGAAAAATTCACAAACCCTCCTAAATAAAATTATACGAACAATCACTAACGCCTCCTGCAGGGCTATTCCGAAAGACGAGTCCATGCCAATTTATTACCAAAACGTTAGGAGTATTCAGAACAAGCTCTCCACTATTTCCTCCCACTGCTCCGATCTCTGTGCATTGGATGTGATAGCCCTTTCCGAAACCTGGCTCAGCGACAGAGTGGTTGACAGTGAACTAGACTTCACACGCATTCATTAAGTGTTTCGCAAGGATCGGAATTCTCGCGGTGGTGGTGTACTACTGGCGATCAACTCCTCCATCCCGGCGACTCGGCGTTCCGATCTCGAGACTCAGTGCGAGATTATCTGGACGGAAGTCCGACTTGTGAGTGGGTGTGGAACCCGTTTGCCTAGCAAACTTTTCATTGGCTGCTTTTATCGACCCCCTTCGAGCAACATTTCCGTGTTGGAGGAATGCCTTGAGTCAGTTCTCCGCGTGCACACCCTTGGTGACCTGATCCTGCTCGGAGATTTCAATCTTCCCATCACATGGAATTCTTCAACCAGCGGTAATAGTGCCGACTCCAATGGCACGTTTTTCATTGACCACTTCATTGACGGCATGGGTCTCTTCCAGTGCAATCCCTTTCCGACCAGAAATTCGGCAACATTGGACCTCATCCTTTCCTCATTCAGTGTACACCCCCCCACTATGTGCAGAAACATTTTCGAATCAGACCACTCCTCACTTGAGTTCTCATTACCCGTGCCCCTCCCCCACCATACTTCCGCTCATCCCTCGCCACCAGCTCGGTCAGTGAAAGCCTGGAGAAAGGCCGACTGGGATGCCATTAACCGCGCACTCTCGCTCCTGCCTTGGGACCTCCTGGAGAGCGGGTCCCCGGAAGACGCTCTAGACTTATTTTATGACTTTGTGCACGGTGTCACCGCCGACTTCGTCCCTTCTCGAAGGGTATCCAAGAAGAGACCCATATGGCTCTCAGCGGAAACATCCCTTGTACTAAAAAATAAACGGGCAGCATGGAAGCTTTGGAAGTCCTTTCCCAACCCACACACATACGCCTCATTCTCACGCCTTCGCCGAATATCACGGAATCTCCTACGCCGCGACTATGACAATAGTGTGAAATCGATTACTGACGACATGATTACAAACCCCAAACGCTTCTGGTCCCTATTTAATTCGAGACGAAAATCCACGCGCATACCCTCCATCATCAAATCTGATCAGGGCCATTTCTCGGGTGCCGAACGAACTTCGGCCTTCAACAGTTACTTCTCTTCGAACTTCGCTACACCCACCCCACAAATCGTTCTCCCAACACTTCTTCCGGTTTGCCCTCACTCACTCTCCAGGGTCTCTGTTAAAAACGACGAGACCCTATCCCTCCTAAAATCTTTACCTCCCAACAAAGCCACGGGAGCTGACGGCCTTGGCTCACTCTTTCTACTCCAAACCGCGGACACTCTTCATATCCCTCTGTGTAAATTGTTCAACCGTTTTTTTGCAGCTGGTTTGTTTCCTTCAGCCTGGAAAACAGCACTCGTGACTCCCATTTTAAAATCCGGCGCTAAAGATGATGTAAGTAATTATCGTCCTATATCTATCCTTCCCATTCTTTCCATCCTATTTGAACGTATTATTCATGACCGTCTCTTATCATTCGCCATCCCATACATCTCACCTCAGCAGCACGGCTTCCTCCCGGGTGGCTCCTGCGCTACTAACCTCACTGTACTGCATCAGCACATCACCGCTGCCTTCGAAGCCTCTTCTCAACTTGATGTTTGCTACATCGACTTTGCGAAAGCTTTCGACTCCGTAAATCATACCCTCTTAACCCACAAATTGGCTAATCGGTACAACATTCACGGTGCTTTTCTATCTATCCTTTCCAAATTCCTCACCGACCGCACTCAGCGTGTTGTTCTTGACGGAGCCTCATCAGAAAATCTACCTATCCTCTCTGGTGTCCCCCAAGGAAGCGTTCTCGGACCTCTTCTCTTTTCCCTTTTCATTGATGACGTTACCAGCTGCGCGCTTTCCAACTCTTGCGGAATTCTGCTCTATGCAGACGACTGCAAAATATTTAAAACAGTTGTGAATGCTGCCGATTCCCAGTCACTCCAATCTTCACTCAACTCCCTTGAGGCCTGGTGCCTGCAGTGGCAACTTAGAATTAATACTCTCAAATCAAAGTACATACCTTTTTCCTTAAAACGCACCGTAACTCCTAATAACTATTCTATATTTAACGAATTTGTTCCATTTGCCTCCTCACATAATGACCTGGGTATTACTTTCGATCCCAAACTGTCTTTCGTCCCGCACCTCAATAAAATTAAATCTAAGGCTATGTCAGTCGTTGGTGTGCTTTATAGATTCTCCAACGTCACAAACCCCATAGCCCTGAAAACCATATTCACTGGCTGCGTTCTCCCAATTATCGAATACTGCTCCGTTATCTACTCCACTGCATGTCCCTCCAACTTGAAAATTCTTGAACGCCCCGTTAATTTCTTCATTTCCGTAGTCCGTCACCGCGTACCGCACCTCCGTAATTCTTCTCGTACTGAATTCATGTCTGCTCTATCATTGACCCCACTGGCCACCCGTAGGAATATCAATGACCTTTCATTTCTTTACATTGCGTTAAATGGTCAGTACCGATCCACTGAAATACTCCCATACTTCTCACTTCACATCCCCGGCCGTGCCTTACGCAACAATCACCTTATACACCAACCTAAATTCCGTCTTTCTCTCTCCCAGCGATCCCTTTTTTACAGGCTTCCTGCCTTGTATAACACCATTTCATCTGCCTGCCCTTCCCTCGATCTCTCTGCTCCTTTCGGATCATTCAAGCGCCAGCTTAGAAAAGCGCTTTCTCCCTGATTCCCTAACTTTCCATGTTGTTGTAATGTATTTTTTATGTTATTGTCTCTTTGTTTTTATTTGATGCTATTTGCCAACACATGTTTTTTTTCTTATTTTATTTTGTTAATACTGCAGATTTTAAGTTGCAAATGTTCAATGTAAAGGCCGACATCGGCTGTTTTTGAATGTTTAAAATAAATCAAATCAAATCAAATGCGTATGGCCGCCCGTAATTTTCGTATGGCCCGCAAGAGAGTTACCGCCTCTAGCGATTCCGATTACAGGTAGTCATATCGTATTACCATATCGTATCGACCATTAGTTTTAACGCCGACTTCACTGGTAAGTATGAGAATCGTTTGCAGTACAGTGCGTTGAAATGCGTTGAAATCACTTCTAGCACCACTAGAAATGTACTTTGCGGCAGTTACTGGAAGTATATCGAAAAAAACGGACGATCTAAAAGCACAAAGGGCAGAAATCGCGTTGAACAAACCTTTTTAGATCTCATGCAGGCCTACGATTCTCTGCTATCCGTTTTTTCCCTCATATCCTCACCAGCATAGGTATGACCTTGAAAGTTGGCATGGGTATGCCCCTTGACGTGATCTTCGCAAGTCGGATAAGACTGATGACTGCAATTAGTTCGTTGTTTCAACTATTATATAAAATTTGGAATCAATGTGAATTGAAATTAAGTTTTTGACTACATGCATGCTCTTGAATTTTTAGTTTGGCAGTTTACATCCTCAGTGAAAGGATAATGATTGATTTTTGTATTTAAACAATGTAGTTATTATAGATATTGGTGTAATTTTTTTTATTACACTTCTTTCAATAATTTTTGCCACCTCAGAGTCATCTCTTAATTTTATTTCATTATTGTTTGGCCGGTCTCACATCTCGTGATCGATTCTTGATGTCATACAATCATTCTTATCGTGATCGGTAAAGATGAACTCCTCGGTAATTGGAAAAGATCCAGTTCATCGATCTATCTTTTAAGAGAACTTGATCTCGGGATTCGATCAATAACGACCAACGCATCACTAGCAGGTAAATGCTGACGCCGGGTTTCTACCCACCCTTCATCCTATGTTCCCAATCACGAGCTGATCCATTCCCAATGAAAGCATAAGCCGTCTTTAGGGTGGATTTCACCCCCATCATTTATTCCATTGTCATTATTGTTCCCCCCCTATGTATGATAATTTACAATCGGAATATCCTAATATATCTTTTAATATAAAAAAGAAATATATAATCCCCCTTGCTCTAATCCCTACCCTGTTAATGACTGATTGATAATTTTAAAAATGCCTAAAAATATATTTCATTGAAGTAACGATGATATGGACACAATATATAAAAATTAAGCAATAAAAACCATAAAGAACGGTTTCCTTGTACGGGGATCGAACTCGATATCTTGACCACTCGAACATCTTAACCACTGGGCTATCTCAGCTGAAAGGAAAAAGGTACTTCACAGGGGTTACATACCGCGACATGTTATTTTTACGATTTAAAATGCTTTTTATCAAACAATTACGGTGTCGTCTCGCTTCGACATATCTAATTAATAATTTTAAATCACCAAACCAGAAAATTTGAGCTTGATAGGCCACCCGACGGTCGCATACTCCCTTTTCAGTACCTACATGGGTATGTCAATTTAACATTGTGTGAAAATGTCCTTGGCAGCATACTTACTCTCCGAAAAACCGCTTATTGGAAGACGGAACAAAGTCGGGGAAAGAGATATATTAGGGAAAGAAACAAAATTCGAGAATAGTTACACATATGATGCATTGTGGTAAATGTGAAGAAGAAGGTTACTTCTATTGCTATTGATAACATCGCTATAATTTAGAGAAACCTTTTTTTTATAATTTTGCTAACTTGGGTCAATGATATGGTATATTTCAAATAGAACAAGAACAATAATTGATGCGCAAAATCAATTTAAAACTCCGAGGTGGGCTACTCCCTTTTCGTATGGCCCGTATTATGGCGGCCTCCTAGGCAGGTCATATTACGGCCTCGAGACCATACGTACCGCCCGATTTGTGGCCCCAGCTCCCTCAGGAAATGCTCGAAGCCGTACGTACGGCCCGAGATTATGTGTTGTGAGCGGGATTATTTTGAATACTTGTTGTTGGGATTTTTCTATTGTGAGATTTCCATTTGTCTGTTTTTCACTGAACAAGTGAACATAGTTTCACTTTTGACCTTCCACACCTGGCCCTCAGCCTTTTCCCGCGGGAGAATAGTTGTTTGCACCTCCCGGATTTTCCCTCCTTGTTTTCAAGTTATGGAAACTTACCGCTTCCTCCCCTCTATCGCCTCCTGCGCGGAATATCCGCGGAGGACCCTATATATTAGCTAGCACCGCTAGTATTTTGGTCAGTTATGGATGATCAGTGGGTCAGTTGATTGTTAGTTAGTTGGTTAGTTGGAGCTGGTCACATTGTGCTTGTGACAACTGTGTTACATTGACTGGTAAGACCCTTCGCCCTGTACTCAATATTTTCCTTCGCCATGTATTTTGTACTTCTTTTGGCTCCCGCCACGAACGATCTCCCCTAATATTGTAATTCCTGAAGTAAATAAATGTTCTTCTACAAACTCGAAGTTGTGTGTCTATTACTCTCACCATTCCGACGCCAAGGGCAAGAATCCTAAATCATATTTAATTCTTAGCGGCACACGCCGCGCACAAGAATTTGGTGGCAGCGGTGGGATTCTGGAAATCCTTAGGATTTTCCGTGCCTAGGTACTGTGAGGAGTATACTTCTCGCAGGTGTCGATGTGTGTAGAGTGGACGCAACTTCTTTAAAAATTTATCAAAATAGATTCCACCATGACGGAACCAAGCACTATTACTTCCCCCGTGTTGGGATTAATTCACTTAGTACCGGATTACTCAGGAGACGATAGTTTAAATGTAGAGGACTTTTTGAACGCTATCGAACGAACCTCAGAGTTAGGACAATGGACCCCTCAAGTAAAAGTTTTGGTCCTCCAACTCAAAACGCAGGGCTGCGCTCAGCAATATTTAAATACTTGTACTTCTTTTGGCTCCCGCCACGAACGATCTCCCCTAATATTGTAATTCCTGAAGTAAATAAATGTTCTTGTATAAACTCGAAGTTGTATGTCTATTACTCTCACCATTCCGACGCCAAGGGCAAGAATCCTAAATCATATTTAATTCTTAGCGGCACACGCCGCGCACAAGATATGGTCGATTTTCACGTATGGCTCGGCCATACGATTTTGGGAATAGCCCTGCTGGTATGCAAGTAATGAATATATCCTCAATAACCTCAAAATTCCCACCATAGTATCGTACCTCCACTCCATCGCCAAAATCAATTGGCAACTTAGGGAACCCGGACATATGAAACTAGGACAAAAACCCCCACTTCAAATACAATTGTACCAAAATCGCCATGGAAAACCACCAGTAATCCACGTTTGAGTCCAAAACATCACATTCTACTGGTTATGTCATCCTTTTCCATGCATATCCCATCAGCGTCAAGCAGCGTAAGCTCAGAAGACGTCGGAAAAAACGCAATGCGCGGTAAAACAGCCTGCCTGCCTGCCTCTACCTGAAGTCCCCTCCCACGATGCTTTGTGAAATTAAACAGTTCCGTTTCGGTTCCTGTTCTTCATTTTTTTCACATCGACGTATCGAGTAGCCGAATGTGTGTCGCCGTTTGCTTCTGTTTCCGCATCCAGATTTCCTATTCTCATAGCATCAACGAACGAGGAATACATATGAAGTTTATATTTATTTATTAGAATTTAGCGTGGTCAAAGTCCGCCATCTTTTTTTGTCAACTATTGTCATACTGAGGTGATTTTTCTTTCCTGTGACAAAATTACGAAGACTACTAGTTATAATTTTTAATCTTACGGAGCAAAAGGAAAAAATGTTCGAACAGGATTTTTTACGATAGCAATGACTTGATGAATGCGGTAAATTTTTTCCCTGAACATACTGAATCGCAACTAATTGTTGATACAGTTCATAAACCGTTAGTATGCGATGTTATCACAGCATAAGGACACGGTACCCAAAGACGCCTTATCTGGATCATATGACTCTCAAATAAATTGTAAGCGGTAATCGGTTGTGTGCGGAAGGGATCGTTTTAGCAGATATGTACTGCTAATATGACTGTGTTACTGACAAATAGGTGGTGATTGACTCGCTCCGTTTCAAACCAAAAGCGTTTATCTCCTCTTGAATTCTTTCGATTAGATCAAATGACATTGAGAAGTCTTCTTCATCCCTTCGTATCTAGTCAACTTTTTATTCCATCCAATTCGGTTTCGGGTTATGCTGGTCGATCAACAATGTGAGTTATTACTTTAGCAATTTTTATTTCCTATAACTGCCTGAAATGCCTCGCTAAAATAATGCCAATAATAATTTCCCAAGTGCGTACGTATTTTTAATACAGATAATTTGACCCTTAAAATGCGACGTACGACTAAGACAACAGTGGAGCGTTTTTGAGTCTGGCCATTAGAAGATCTCAGCAAGCGCCTATTAATTGCCTAAAATGTCTCGCGAAAATAATGCTAATTTTTTTCCTGAGAGCACCTCCTACCACTTACCTACCAAAGGTGAAGCGGCCTTTAAAATGCGACTTTGGACAAGAAATAACTGTCTAACATCTTCGAACATAGCCATAAAAAGATTACAGTGAGATCATTTCCTGTGCATTTCGTAGGACTACGAAAGTCCAACTCCAGGCAGTAGTGTTACGGCCTGTGCATCTCGGAGGCTACATCCCGTCCAAGCAGCCACGCCGTCCTTCCCAGTATGGTAGCGGTACTATGTACATATATTAGGGACCTATACCTTTGTAGGGATTTATGCCTCTACGGCATGGTAACCTTCTCCAGTGTATGCATTCCGACCACCATGATGTTCTATACACCATGCAGCGACTGTGCTACCAACGGCAAATAGGCGCCGTTCCGCACAGTGTCCCTAATGGGGACACTCGATATTAGGGAAAGATGAAACGCGGGAGGTGCGAAGTTAAGTTTAGGTGGCTTCTTCCAAGCCAGAAGAACTCACTCACAGACTAACGATGTACTAAGGCATTGGGAGATGGTTCTCCACCCTTGGTCGTAAGATGGTGTGTGTGGTCTTGGGTTTTCCTCGCTCCGCGTCGCCCTCGGCGGCATCATCACCATCACATCACGCTCGCCAGGGCCGCGAAGGCGTTACGAATCACCGCGACCCCGTCATCGGATCACAGGCGAACAGAAGGGCGCAGGAGGTGTTTTTGTTGACCCAGTGTTAGTAGTCCCGACTCGACGATGGGGAAACGTGCCGAGTTTTATTCCTCCCCTTCAGCCGCCGTCACTGCCGGAAGAGGGCGATGACAGAGCGCCCGCATTCGAGCTTGAATCGCGCGGCGCGGCGGGATATCATCATAAGCTCTCCCTCTCTTTCGATTGTGCGCCTGCGCAGTGGGCTCGGCCTACATTTTGGGGGTCTTCACAGCTCGGTGGCTGCGGTTGGCGGTTATTTATTTATTTGAGTACATTACAAGTGGACAATACGCCGGGTGGCAACGACATAACTGAAATTATATTATTAAGTTTGTTTAGATACAACTAAGAATACATCAGTGATGTATTGATAAAGTTGGGTTTCATGGGCGCCGGCTGAAACATTTACAGAGGGGTGCATTCAGTGATGGCTCGTGGCCAACGAAAAGGGGGTTTCACTAACTGGTTCGTTCCCGACCAAGTGAGCGAAAAATGTCTTCAGTGCCACGCCCATTTTCTTTTTAAAAAATGGTTAATTAAGTGGAAATTCTTTTTTACCCTAAAATGTTTTCCCATATTTTCTAATTCCCAAAGAGGAAGAGGGGTGCAAGTGCACCCCCTTGCAACCCCCTGCCGGTGCCCATGGTGGGTTTAGTCTGACAATTTACTTCCGCAAGTTTCTTCTGCTAGAGGTTGCCGTGGATTTTACTCTAACGAAATTTTTTCACGAGTTATTGCAGAGCCTGATTGGTTGGTGTGCACACGGACGACGCTTCTGCAGGCAACTTACCGAAACTTTTTAAATTTCTGCTGGCGGACTTTCAGAGCCGTTTACTACTACAATATACTACGAAAGTCCCTTGCTGCAAGTAACTTGCGCAACTTTCCAGTGTAAACCCGCGAAATCAAATTAATATGTCTGTAGAAAAGTCTAATTACAAAAAATACTGCTATAAAATACCCTATTATTGACAAACTCATCCTGCTGCGAGAGAATAAATAAACAATGAACAGAAAAATACTCATTGCGGGAATATTTACGAAAAGGTTTTTCCTGGTACTTGAATTAAGTGATGATTTCCAAAACTTTATGCATTTCGTGATTAACGATTCCATTTCTTTTGCATGTGCAACTGGCCATATTTCACAAGTCGACCTTTTACGTCGCATTTAAGGCTGCTATTTCACATCGAAGCTGTCTTCCATTTAAGTAGTGAGTTTAGTGACGTCTAGATTTGTATATCGCTACTTGTCAGGCGTTTTGTTTACGCATTACTTCCGATTTTTCCCGAATAAATGATTGCTTAAAGTAAACAATAAATGTCGTCATTTCGGAAATTGTCTGAATTGCGGCAATCATTGCCTTCGTACATCGCGCAGTTCGAGTTTCACTGGCATTCGTGGATTTTATGTATTTATATCAATTACGTTAAATGTGGATGTACGTCTTTTACGTATAAAATTGCTGTAGTGTTAAGTATAAGAATTGTTATAATTCTGATTTTTTTAACTCTGGAAGTCTTATCTTTATGTTCTCTCTGTTAACATTGAACACATTTCCTGGCACAAAATTGACATATTTAAAGGTGGGTTTATCCTGGAAAGTTTATATTTATTTATTGCACAATTTACTTGCAGCAAGGGGTTTTTGACGCAATTTATAGGTGTAAACGGCTCTGCTAGGACGCTTTCAGAACTTTTAAATGTTTCGGCAAGTCGCTTCCAGAAGCGTAATGTTGCTATAGTGTAAACAGCAACCAAGCTGACTCTACACAAAAGTTTTTTCGTCCTGACGAAAAATCTTTTACCATTTAATTTTTTTTACCATTTCATACCATTTTACCCGGTCATTTACCTTTTTACGCAGGAGATCAAGCCTATTGTTAGAGGAGTATGAGGCCACTATAAAAACCTGAAAAAAATTAAATTGCACAATGTAATGATGTAATCATGAAAAATTTTGAAAATATCTACAAACACTTAGAAGAAGAAGATAAATAAATATAAAGAACGTTCATAAATTCCAACTGCCATGCATTAAAGAACTAAACAAGTCCTAACTGCTATCCCGAGGTGTATCACCACCCTTGGAAATAACTTCTCGTCGTATTAATAAACTTTGAGAAGAGTAGAGGTGATAAATACCAGACAAGAGTAAAATCCTCCTCCTCTGCAGAGTAAAATCCTTCGCAACCTCTTGCAGAAGAAACTTACGGAAGTAACATGCCAGTGTGAACCCACCCTAACAATAAGTCCTCCTCCGGAAAATGTATTCGCTGTTCACGTTTTTAATACGCGCTTGCATTCATGTGACCAGTATGCGATGCGACTTTATTGCAGAGTCGAAATGTTACTTGTAGTAAAAATAGGAGTCTGTCTATTTTGCTTGCAAGTGCGAACAGCGGTCGATTACCATCGGTATCGACCCTTACTGCAATAGAAGTCCTTGCTTACACATCGAAGTGCCACTTGCAAGTGACTTCGGAGGCTACTGTTTATTTTTCTATGAGATTCCCTATCAGACGTACATGGACAAAAAATAAGTATTAATTGATTTGATACAAAGTATGAACCTCTCGAGATGCAAAGTACATCCAATTCATATGTTACTAGGTAGGTACTCGTATTTTTGCGCCCGTGAGTATGCAGTTACTTCTTTTAAACTGAAAATTCTGGATACCCTTGCTCAAATGAACTTTTAATGAAGCTATGTAGTTAACTTGCATTGTTCCAATGCACAAAGACATCTTAAACTGCTCCGCCTTATTAGCTGAGGGCGCGGCTTCTAGCGAGCTAGCGCATTCATGAATAAAACTTATATTAGCATTAAAACAAGTAGGTATAGCAAGAACTCTGAAATGTGTACAAAACACTAATTTAGGTTGGAGCATTATTTTGTTAAATGTTTGACGGTAATCAGCCTCACGGTATTTGCTTAGTAATCTTCAAAATTTGGGTATGGCTTCCCGGGGGTCAAAAAATGGATTCTTTTTTCCTTTACGTCCGAGAAACAAACTTTTATTGTGGTTGAAAATTAAATTTTAATAACTTAACTTGGACTGAAACAAGCTAAATTGTAATATCTGTTTCGTAAAAATCGGTCGAGGCGTTCTATGGATATTAAGTCTCAAACTCAGAGTCGCATACTTTCTGCACCGACAGAAATTCTAGTATGATCGAAATATTTGAGGATGGAAATCGGTGCCATAATGAATCATCTTAAGTTTAATAGCTTTTTTATGGTTAATTCCTTCTGGATTCGCGCAAATTGATGTGTTAACTCGATGTTATGTTGAAAGTAATTTTGATCACGTATCCACTCCGGCAGGTACTCGAATAAACGCATTTTATTAAATATTTTCAACTTGACTCTTCCGAAATTCCTCGAGATTTATCTTGCGAGTAAATGGTCTATTCCCACGGCCTTGAATGTTTTGTGGCGTTATGTAGTGCAATGTAAATAATTAAATTCCTTAATTATGACCTAAGGTCAGTTCGAACACATGCGTCGCGTAAACAGGCCTGTACGCCTTATTTTCATCGTGAATGTTCCCTAAATTAAATCCTTCTGCTGTGAGAAACGGCCGTTTCTCTTGACCTTGAGTCACTTATACCCCTTGTATAAACAATGTAGATACTCTAATACAATATTCAATATCTTGGGGCAGTTCCTGTGCATGCACCATGGGAATTTCCCCATTTTCCACTTTGATATTTCCGAAATTCTTTAAAGACTTCTGCTGCGACAAACGGATATTTTCCGTCGACCTTGAATAGATCTTTCAACTTCCTAATGTGAATAATGTACTCTGTAGATACTTGAATACTTTGTGACGTGTGGTAAGTGTACTTAACTCTCTCCTTAACCCATCAAGTGCCATCGTCTCAAGAAACTTTGATTTCAAGGAAGGAGTTCTCCCAAGGTTGAGTCTTGTGTTTGTCTCTATGGCTGCCGAGTCGGGTTTTTTCACCTCTACCCTTCGTCGATGATCACACCACCAACGGGATCCTTTTGTCCCCCGTTGAGGACACGTGCTACGCGGATACCATCACACGGCAGGAGGTCAACTTCTCCCGTGAACGCGAAGCGTAGCCCCGGCCGCAGAGGCGACCACCGCGCAGTACCGGAGGCGGCGAAGGTCTTGTGTTTCCCCCGCCCCGCCTCCGCTATCCGCTCGGCTTTCCCTTTCCACCTCTCCGCAGTGACGTAAAGGGGCGCGGCAAAGCGCTGCGATCGCAATGGCTCCGTGAGAGAGGTGTGTGTGACCGCAAGGGAGGTCTGCAAGAGGGGACGCAATGCGAGAGGCCGCAGTACCGAAGCCTCAGCGCCGGCCGCGGCGGCAGCAGCGGCAAGCAAGCCTATCGCTTCCCCGCAAGACAAAACCGACACTCAACGCCGGTTACGCTGATCCTCCGCAGCACCGCCGACGCGTCCGCGGACGCCCGGAGAACAGAAGACCGCAGGAGGTATTCTCCGCGGGGAGAGCGGCAACGCCGTGCAGCACTCCATCGTTTCCCATTTCCCGTTCGGCGGCATGTCGCCTCCTGCATCCTCGGCGAAGCGGCCTTTATAAGACGGCAAAACACGTGGACATTTTAATTGGGAAAGTACAGCGTGGTCTTGATGTTTGTCGCCACTTTTAGGGCATCTTTCTGCCAACCAATTAGTTCTAGTTTTTTCCCCCCAAAAAAACTTAACGATGGAAATAAACAGAAGATGGAAATTTCGAAAATCGCCTATGCTCGGCAATGAATGCGTTTTTACATCGAGCTCTTCGAGTTCTTGTGGCATTTGGCGAATTTTAACTTTCTCTATAAAATGAAATTTATACACGCATCTAGAAAGCGTATTCATTTTACTGATTAGACCTTTATGGCAATGTCCTCTTCCGGAAAATTGATTTTTGCTTACATTATTAATCCCCGCTCGTAGTCATGTGATCAGTACCTATTTCAACGGATGAAATTCCATTTTATCACATAATCGAAATGGTACTTTCAGGCAAAACAGCAGAGTAGGCAGTCTATTCTTCGAGAAAGTGTGAACCGTCTGAGGCATGAAGTAGTAGCATGAAGCTGAATCGCAAATTGGTGACTCAAAAACTTTATTCTTATGCCGTAGGAAATACCTAAATATTCATACTTGTGGATTTTAATACGGCAAAAGTTTTGATTTTCTCCTTCTTCAGAGCAATGCTAAAATTAATCTAAACCAACTCTAACTTCTCTTGTGAATGAAACTGATGATATCAGGCCTGACCTCGTGGAAATTATGGATATCCATGATGAGAAAACCACCTTTGTTATTTCCACAAAACTTTATTACGCTGGCACGACGCGCGTTTCACCACACTGAGGCATACTCATGTGCACATGAGTATGCCACAGTGTGGTGAAACGCGCGTCGTGCCAGCGTAATTAAGTTTTGTGGAAATAACAAAGGTGGTTTTCCCATCATGGTTCTCTTGTGAAGCTTAAATGAAAAATAAAAAAAAACTGGATAAAGTTGTCCCAATGCCGAACATTAAGTTTATCTGAGTTGGTTTTATTTTCCGTCGGTTGAAACTTTTAACATTATATCTCATAAGTGTAGCATGCTTTTTTTAACAGCAAATCCGAAGAAATTAGATAGGTATTTTGCTTCTCGGTCACTGCATACTTAAGTAAAAACATCTCTCTTGGAGGTGGTTTCAAACAATTTTGAAACTCATGTTAGAGGAGTTTTTCCAATGGGCACTGGTTTTTAATTAATTTGCACTGATTTTCGTCCAAATTTTTCTTGATAATACCTTTTGGTTTGGATTTGATTTACATTCTCTCTTGCGGCTCATTTTCAAACTGTTTTTCCACTCATTTTTACATGATCCGATATGCAACGTGTTTTCAGATCAAATATCTCTTCTTGCTGTTGGTTTAAAATCATAAATTTTTCATCAAACTTTTATTTTACCACAGATTTTTCTCACACCGAAACAACCTGGGTTTTTAATGAATTATCGTCATCAGGTGCTGGGTCTGTGCATGTGACACAAGCCCCTGAAGATGATGATGGGTGCCTTCCATTCGCTCTAGTGCGCTAATTACATTATATCAAAGTTTCAAGACGTATAGTGCATATTCGGTAGGAAAAGAACAAATAGCGAAGAATTTGCCGCAGAGTCTACGAGCCTAAGTAATTACGAGGAAATAATTATAGCCTGAAGTATTAACTGAATTAATTGCATGAACAAACATACTGGCTCACAACAATGCAAATAGAAATACCGAAGCAGCAGTTCACAAGTAATAATGCGTGATTAATTGATAAAATTACAACAGGTGATTTAACAACGATGTTTACACAAAATAATTCTGCTTCTGCCATACAAAGAAATAATATCATATCCATCAAATATACGATGTGTATAATACTAACCACCTTACCAATTATTTCAACTGTTGGTCAATATGGCCTACTTCAATGACGTATTCTTCTCAAGTAGTTGAAGTAGCCTCTGGCAAGGGTATGGTCACCGAGTACTCTTGTGGTATGGTCGAAGTGCATGCAATACCGTCTTTGCCATAAGGGCACACGGGGCCCGAGCCCAGGGCCCCCGACCTCACGGGGGCCCTGAAATTCCGATATATATGCTTAGACAAAAAAAGCTCAATTTTTTTTTGTTTTCATGGAGATACGTACTAAAATTACCGTCAGATTTTCCATTTTTCCAGAGAGTGAACAGTGAACATATTAATAATAATAAATACGTATTATTTGCTATTTGGTGAAACCGATTAACTGCGCAAAATATTTTTTCTTGTCATTCACTTTTTTTACTTTCAACGGGGCCCCAATTTTTTGTGTGCCCAGGGGCCCCGGTATGTCCTAAGACGGCCCTGAGTGCATGCACGCAAAAAAACAATCATTGGCCGTGTTTCGTCAATAATTTAGAGAATTAGGTACCTAATTTATAGAAACGCACAGAATATTGACACGGGCATGTGCAGTACACTTCTGAGAGTTTCCATGAATTAATTAACGAAAACATTTACCGTGGGACGCCGGCCTTACCTCCTAACCTTTCCCGCCTGATTTGCCGGCCACACGCCTCGTCCTGTGCCAGCCTCGTCTTCTACGCCCCTCCAATCCAAACCCCACTCCTCTCACCTTAACATATACAGAATGTTTCAGGAGGAACTTGCGTAACTTCTGTAGGCAGGGGCGGCTCCAGACCATAGGATCGCAGGGGGGGGGGCTCTCAGGGTATGGAATACCTCCCAGGAAAAGGGGGGGTATTCCATTCCCGGAAATTCGTAACAAACAATGTGCAAAATGGCGCGTTATAAGTGGTTTGGAAGCAAAAGTTTGCCCAGGGAGTGTGTAAAGTAGTATAGTAGTATTAGTTTATAGTATCCCTGAGTTTGCCTTAAGAGGAGCAAGTTTTTCTAAATGCACATTTCCCTTTTAGATTGCTACCAAGTTTCGACTTATTCCAAAATTATTTTGATTTACATTCGCATGTTGCTTGTGGTTTTAAAAACTGTTTTAGTTAATATAAAATTGCACTGGATTTTTAAGTAAAATAACCAAAACTTCAATGACAAAAAAAGCAACCAAATAATTTAAGCTTTTAATTTAAGGTCTATGACAAAGAATTACGCCAGGTTTTGGGGTGGGGTGGGAGCAATTGCCCCTACTGCCCCCACCTTGGGGCCGCCAATGTCTGTAGGAGGTAGTCGAGGTGATTTTAAGCATTTTTCGTCCTATGACCTTAGGGTCACATCTGTAACTATTGTATAACTGCGATGAAAAAACCATTTTCATATTAGTACAAAACAAAGACGCTCATAATTTTGCGATTAATTGTTAACATTTAGTTGCTATAAACTATAGTGTGATCGGTCAGTTGGTGCCAAAACCTACCTGCGGTGAAGGGTTGGGTCACCTTCGACGCCAAGGCTCAGATTCCGAGTTTGGGTCTGGGTGGGTCTAGCTAAATGGGAGGTTGACGGGTCTTCAAGAGCAGTTAAAATCTTGATGTGGCCCCACCAAACTGACTTGAGCCACAACTCCTTAGTTACCAGCCTATGGTTACTTTCTATAGCCTAAAAAAGACCTCCAACCGGGTGTCAGTAGTTGATTATTCTTTTTGATGCAGGTAAAAAGTAACACACATGCCTATATCGATGAAGTTAATATAGTCTCATTCATTACATGAATCCCAGTTCCTTTCATTGTAGAGCACTGCCGAGTGATGTGCTAATGTAATGGTATTTTTTCTAATGCCATATCTCAGCCAAAAATGGAGATAGAAAAAATAATTTTTCCAAGTTTAGAAATTAACCAACATTTGCTAATTTTTTGGCCCACTAATGTTTTCTTATCTCTCAGAATTCAAAAGTTATTTTAAAAAGTAAGTAATTTTTTTATGAAGAAAATTTTGACCTTTTAGGTTACCATCTTGAAAATTGGAAGCAGTTGCGATAAATTTGGGTAGAAAAACATTGATACAAACTTTCAAAACAACTGATACGAGTTTTTATTATTTTCCATTTGTGCACATAACTGCTTTTTTGTGTATTCATGTTAACTGCAAAATGCTCCTGACAAAATGTTTGCATTGCTATAGATTGGTAACCAAGGAGTTGTAACCCCATGTTCACGGAACAAAAATTCTTAAAATCTCCTCCCCTTCCACCTCTAGAAGTAACGCAGATTCCTCCTGAAACACCCTGTAAAAGAAAGAATTGTTCTGTGTAAAGCACCTGATAATATTCCACTGTTGGAAACATTTCCAATCATTGCGTTTACAAATAATGTGGTACGCAGTCACACCCATGGGTGCGAAGTTATACACCAACGAAGCGACTGTGGCATATCATGCACAACCACGTCTCCTGTGCTACAATGTAGACTGGGGACGAGAACATCTTGTTCGTATAAACCCCCCGCTGAAGTTTGCCTTGAATTAAGATGGCTTGGTAGTGTAACTGGCTAACACACCTGACCGGCAATTGGGAGATCCGGGTTCGAATCCAGGTCAAGTCAAATGATTTTTTCATGGCGAATTTCACCGTCTTCGGTGTATAACTTCCACTGTTGGGTTATGCAAGTCATCTCGTAGGTGAAATTAATTTTGCATGAAACAACCTGTATAAGAGAGAACTGTTCTGTATAAAGAACCTGATGATGTCCACTGTTGGATTAAATGGATCGTCTCGTAGGTGAAATTTTACTAAGTTTTTATCTTCCATAACAATGAAATAGTGTCCATCGCTGGGTGTAATTCAGATATCCAGGGATTATTGACATTGAAAATTGGTGGCAAGTCGTCAACCAAGAAACATCTGAGACCCACAACACAAAGTTCCCCTTGATGGCCTAACGTTGGTTCCCTACCTTATATGTACAAGAATCAGGGGTGGCTTAAGGTCATTGTATGGAGGGTGCTGATTGCTACATTTCAGTGATCTGTGGGGTATGAAATACCTTATGATTACCATTTCATCTATTCTCCCAGGAACAAAAGGAGGGGTGGCTGCCCTCCCTGCTCCCTCCCTTAACCCACCCCTGACGAGAATGCTGTATTTCTGGAAACCAAGCCTATTTCATGATAGATATGCCTCATCCTAGGTCATGTCGAAACCTAATCAGCATAATTGAACTTCAATGCCAAGAAAAAGGCTTGGGAGATTTAGAAGGATGTTGGTTAAGGTTGTGAAGGGGTTTAGATGGCACGGTAATTAACCTCGCTTCAATGATAACAAATAGAGTATAGTCGGACCACGTTTAATGATGCTAAGCGATACAAGTCTGATTAGTCTCTCTCTCCGTGTCGGTCGTCGCACGCGCGGGAGGAAGTCAGACTGCCTCTACCCTCGTCCCCAGGGCCACGGCGTATTGTCTGGTGGCCGCTGGTAGAACTATAAAACAATTGCCTCTGGTTCGGCGCCATTTCGTCTGCCTCCTGGTCCGCCACATCACCCCCCTGGCAGTAGTTTGGCCTACGTATAAAAGAGAGCTGAAAGGAAAAAAAAGAAGAGGGGGGGACGTGCTGGGTGGCTGCATCTTGGTCAGTGTATGTAGTTGTCCAAATGCTGCGGAAAATGGACTCGACGCCCGGATCTCGTGGTCCTCTGCCCGGGTCGTTGGTCAACTCCTAGGTCAGGGTGATGTTCCAACGGCGGTACCGGGAGTTGACTAGGCGGCGGTGCCGGACTTTGGTTAGGTGGCGGTGCCGGGCGTTGGTCAGGTGGCGGTGCCGGGCGTTGGTCAGGTGGTGGTGCCGGGCGTTGGTCAGGTGGCGGTGTTATGAGCAGGACTATGTCGTCCTCTGCGGGTTGACGTTGTTCTCGGAGTACGCCTTCGTTGACGAGGAATGCAGGCTTCAACCGGTCCACGGTTACCCACACTTCTCGGCCCCTGATCTGCAGCAGGAAGTTCTTCTCCTTGCGTTGAAGCACTTTGAAGGGTCCGTCGTAAGGAGGTTGGAGTGAATTCCTCGGTCGGTCGTTTCGCACGAAAACGTGCGAGGAGGTGGCGAGGTCCCGAAATATGAAGATATTCCGTTCTCCATGCCGCGAGGCTGGCACTGGTGTTAACTTCCTGACGTGTGCCCGGAGCTGTACCACGTAGTCGGTGGGGTCATTGTTGGCGCAAGTGGAGGAGGGTTGGAGAAACTCACCAGGGAGTTTCAGAGGTTCGCCGAACACCATTTCGGCGGAAGTGCAGGAGAGGTCTTCTTTCCAGCTGGCTCGGAGGCCGAGGAGGATGCCGGGCAGGACGTCAACCCAATCGCTGGTCTCATGACAACGAATTGCGGCCTTTAACTGGCGGTGAAACCGTTCGACCATGCCGTTTGCCGAGGGGTGGTACGCTGCGGTCCGAATGCGAGTGGAACCGCACATATTGGCTAGCTGATTGAATAATTGGCTTTCGAACTGCCGTCCCTGGTCGCTTGTTATCTTCCCTGGAGCTCCGTAGCGCGCTATCCACTCGCGAAAAAATGCTCGAGCGACTGTCTCCGCGGATATGTCGGCTAAGGGAATTGCCTCCGGCCAGCGTGTGAAGCGGTCGATGCAAGTGAGACAATATCTGTAACCACGGGAGGGTGGGAGGGGGCCGACGATGTCGATATGGATGTGTTCGAAACGGGATCCCGGGGATTTGAACTCTTTGATGGGAGATGAAACGTGCCGCGATACTTTCGATTTCTGGCACGGGATGCATTCACGCGCCCACCTTCTACAGTCCTTTTGAATGGATGGCCACACGAAACGGTCCGCCACTAATTTTGCCGATGTTTTGACACCCGGGTGAGATAGAGAGTGGATGGAATTGAAAACTTGCTGCCGAAGAGCGGCTGGTACGAAAGGGCGGACGGTAGCACGGGAAACATCACAGAATAAGTTCGTGTTAGCTTCGGGAAAGAGGATTTTGCGGAGGGTGAGTGAAGTGGGGTTCGATTTCAGGAGCGCGTTCAGTTCGTCGTCGGATTCCTGAGCGGATGCGAGAGCTTCGTAGCTCACGGCGGCACCAATCTCTTCCACACGCGACAACGTGTCGGCAACTGTATTTTCCTCCCCCGGCACATGACGTATATCCGTGGTGAACTGCGATATGTAGTCCAAGTACCTGAATTGCCTCGGCGAACACTTGTCGGCCTTTTGTTGGAAGGCATACGTGAGCGGCTTGTGGTCTGTAAGTATGTGAAACTTCCTCCCCTCGACCATGTGTAGAAAATGCCGGACTGCACAGTACACTGACATCAACTCCCGGTCATAGGCGCTGTAGTTTTTTTCGGCCGCGGATAGCTTCCGTGTGAAAAATGCAAGCGGCTGCCAGCCGGTGGTGCACTGCTGTTGTAGCGCCGCTCCGATAGCTACCTGGGAGGCGTCGGTTACTATCGCGAGAGGGGCGGATGGGTCCGGATACGACAATAGTGTTGCTTGGGAAAGGGATGCCTTACAACTTTCGAACGCGCTTTGCATTTGTGGTGTCCACTCGACAGGGTGACTGCCTTTGGCGTTCTTCCCTAGGGCATTATGGAGAGCGGCCTGGATGGAAGCTGCGTTAGGAATAAACCTCCTGTAAAAATTCACCATGCCTAAGAAACACCGGAGTTCCTTCACCGTATTCGGTACAGGGAAGTTGGCCACTGCCGAGACTTTGTCGTCCAAGGGGCGAATTCCGTTCGTTGTCACCATGTGGCCAAGGAATTTTACTTCCGGGGCTCCTAGGACGCACTTCGAAACGTTTATCAGGATTGAATACTTTGCGAAACGGTCGAACAGTTCGCGCAGGTGTTCTTCGTGTTCCGCTTCCGAAGAGGATGCCACCAGCACGTCGTCTATGTACACGTACACGAAATCTAGGTCCCGCACTATACTATCCATAAACCTCTGAAAGGTTTGTGCTGCGTTCTTCAACCCAAAGGACATTTGGGGAAACTCATATAGCCCGAAAGGCGTGGTGACGGCGGTTTTCGGGACGTCTGCCGGGTTAACAGGAATCTGGTGGTAAGCCCGCACCAGGTCAATGGTCGAAAACACCGTTTTTCCGAAGAGGGCATGAGTGAAATCATGTAGATGCGGTACAGGGTATTTGTCGTCCACCGTCCGGGCGTTTAGGGCGCGATAATCCCCACAAGGTCTCCATTCTCCGCTCTTCTTGGATGCCATGTGTAGTGGTGATGACCACGCGCTGTTGGACGGCCTCGCGACTCCCAGACGGATCATTTCCTGAAACTCGCGCTTCGCGGCGGCCAATCTGTCCGGGTTGAGTCTGCGGGGTTTGCAGGAGACTGGCGGCCCGGGTGTCGTGTGAAGGAAATGCACGACATCGTGATTGACGGATAGGGGTCTCCCGGCTGGCTGTGTAATTCCCGAGTAACGGCGCAGGAGCTCGTAGAATCTTCCGTCACCGCTGATGGCTCTCACACCGGTTCCCTCTGATGTTGTCGTACGTCCCTTTACGTCCAAGGCAGTAAGCGGGTCCACCAGGCGTTGGCGGCGGATGTCTACCAGAAGCCCGAAGTATTTTAAAAAATCCGCCCCGATTATGGGTTTAGAAACATCGGCCACAACGAAACGCCACGTAAATTCACGGCGCAGTCCGAGGTTCAAGGTGAGGGTCGTCCAGCCGTATGTGGCGATTACCGTGTTATTTGCCGCAAAAAGCTCATACGTAGTTTTCTCCCGCGGGCCCTTAACCGCGCTTCTAGGGAACACACACAAGTCGGATCCTGTATCCACCAAGAACCTTTGTGCCGTTGAGACCTCAGTGATGAATAGGCGGCAATTCGGGGGGCAGGAGTCGGCGGCCGCGTCAACCGACTGCCCGGCTAGTTTTCCGGCTGCTGGGGGCGGAATGAACAAGGGGGGCGGCAATTCCAGGCTCCAGGTCCAAAGCGGTCGTGGTAATAACATAACCGATTGCCGGTGTCACTCTGACGGGAATGAGGGGAATTTTCGCGGGACCCTGGTCGCCTACTGGGTGACCGGCCGCGGGGGCGAGAGTGCGACCCGGCCGGGGAAATGGACACGGACAGGGCGGTGACCTGTCGACTCAAATCCTCGACGCGCTGTAGAAGCGTCGCGATTAAGGCGTCGCTGGCGGATGCTGCGGCTACCTGCGGCCTCGGAGTGATGTCGTAAACTCGATCCGCCACGTTTGCGACGGCATCCAGGTCTCGGTCGTCTTGCATAGTGACGATCGGTTGTAAATGGGCTGGCAGGCGTCCGACCCACAGGGATCTCAAGAAGCTGTCGGGGACGCTGTTACCGGCCAGCTGACGTAGGTGGCGGAGGAGCTGGGAGGGCTTCCGGTCTCCCATCTCCTCCCGTTCCATGAGCTGTCGGATGTTTTGCTCCGGTGACGCCGATAGCCGCCTCACGAGCTCATCCTTGATTCGTTGGTATCGCTGCTCGGCCGGGGGATTGGTAATTACGTCCTCCACTTCGGCTGCGTAGCGGCTATCGAGGGCTCCAACGACGTACCAGAATTGAAGGCTATCATCCGTTATACCGTTCAAAGCGAATTGCCCCTCGAGTTGTGCAAACCACAAGGCCGGTCTCTCCGGCCAAAACGGCGGCACCCTGATGGTGGCACGGATCGCCACGGTACTTGAATCCGTCGCCATCTCGCTATTACTTACGGACGAAGAAGCAATTTCCGCGCTGCACTTAATGGAAACACCGAAGGCACTCAAAAATAATAACTATCTTCACCATGTTACACGTCTCGTAGAACAGGAGATGCGCGGTCACCGGAACACGTGTGGCACAAAATGGCGGTTGCGCGAGAAAAAAAATATATATCACGTCGGGGTCACCACTTGAAGGGGTTTAGATGGCACGGTAATTAACCTCGCTTCAATGATAACAAATAGAGTATAGTCGGACCACGTTTAATGATGCTAAGCGATACAAGTCTGATTAGTCTCTCTCTCCGTGTCGGTCGTCGCACGCGCGGGAGGAAGTCAGACTGCCTCTACCCTCGTCCCCAGGGCCACGGCGTATTGTCTGGTGGCCGCTGGTAGAACTATAAAACAATTGCCTCTGGTTCGGCGCCATTTCGTCTGCCTCCTGGTCCGCCACAGTTGCATATATTGCAATTGATTTATGTCGATTCATTTGATTCATCGTATACATAATTGTAAGTCCAAAGTGTATAAATAATCATGCGCAAAATCAGCTACATACATATTACAAGTACTATATAAATAATTCTCGTGATGGCATTGGTGCTAGAGAGTAAGCAACTACATATGTATAGACATGGGATGAAGTTTAGTTATGAACTAATTTAACCATTAAATCAGTCAGGATATGGTGGAATCAGTGGGTACTAACTTAGTGGAGTATCAAAGAGCATGCTCTTAAAGTTTTGTGAGCAGTCTTTGCATGTATGTATATACTGGCCTGATGCATTCATTTTGTAACTTATTGGAAAATCATTTGTCTGTATTGACCCTTAGGCTTCTATCCTTATATACTACCTTGTTTGTTATTAATCCTTTCACATACACCTATACCTTACTTGTAAATTCAGGTGTTTTATGAATATCTAATGCAAGGAACTTTGGGTATTGAGTAAATGGATATCTAAGAAATAAGATGTAGATTAATCTAGGTAATGTAACTATTTGGTTCCAAGGAATTTATGGAAATTGTTTAAAAATAAATTTGCCACAAAAAGATAGGTTTAGTATAGTGCTAGAGAAACATTGTGGAAGTTGCATAGAAGGCACTTTTCAGTGGAAGAGTTCATTCCCCATGAACTGTCTCCACACAAGGGAGTCAGATAGTCTCCACGTTTGACTACCAGGGTTCCCAAGATCACTAACCTACCTCGCCAACTTCAAAATTCTCAATCTATTATTCATATAATCTTTCTAGCTCTTTGTGTTTCTGAGATCGTAAACATGGTTGTGAAACATGCTGGTGACATTTTACCTCCCTCTTAGTTTAATTCAGTTATGTTAGCAGTATTTCCTATTATGCACTGCCCTCTCCCTTCCACTCTTTAGCCAACCCCATCCACATTAGCCTTCCCCTCCTTAACATAATGCTTGGCTCAGGTGACTGCCACCCAGTAGCGTAGCCAGGGGGGCAAAATCCCCCCCCACCCCGTGTTCTAGCGCCCCTAAATCTGTGTATTTTTCCATTCTTAAGTCCCAAATAGGTATAAATTAATGTGTTTTATTTTTTGTCAATTGTCATATTTTTTACAAACCCGTCCACCTATTGCATCACCTAAATTTGTATGGTTTAGTAAACTGGTTATTTATGAGTCGGCGCCCCCTAAAAATTTTCCACCCCCCCTAGACCCAAAACCTGGCTTCGCCACTGCTGCCACCATGTTTCGCTACCACTTATGTGAATTGAATGAATGTCTTCTATTCAACTCCAGGATATATTAGACTTGTCAATGCTCACATTTAGTTGTGCCAATGATGGACTCTCTCTCAAAAATTTCATGCCATTGTCCAATCATGTTGGAGACAACAATTTAGGTTGAAATCTAACTATAAACCAAGCTAAGTCATTTTACTGGATGCATATAAACTTATATTGGGTACTCTGTAAAATACAGACAGAATTATATGAACCTTAATATTTGTTAAAAGAAAGCACCTGACATTCCTCATAGCATTTTTTTTGCTGCACTTTTTCAGGAAGTAACTGCATTCACACGTACACTGGATCCATGTTCGAGAGGAAAAGTGTGTTTCGACCAGTTCCATTCTAGTGTACTGATGTGGCTTTATGGCAGCTGTGGTAAGTAATAAATATTTTTCTTTCCCCTTTTCTATGTCATTGCTGTAAGAAAACTTTATATTACAGCAGACTTTCACTTATCTGGCTTCAAAGGAATGGCTGGTTAATAGGAAGACATTTATAAAAACTATTTCAGAGCTTAGAGCTAAATTAAATTAATGCGTGGTAGTTTTTGGCTTAAAAGCATATAAAGAGGATACATATTATCTGTGTTATAATTGTGTTCTCTTAATGCTAAAATTGAAAGCATCAAAACTTTGGAAACCCTAGCCTTACTCTGCTCATAGAAATCTGTTCAAAAAGTATCCAACCTTGGTCTGGGAACAAAAGGTTGAATGTCTAATTGATTAAAATAGAATAGAATAGAATAAGTTTATTGTTCTTGGACGTTTTCGTCCACTAAGAACATACAATAAAGTTACATATTTGTAAGAGCTCTATAAATTATTGATTAATAAGACAGTTACATTATCATGATCAATAATAACATGAGACATATAACATGATACATATAACATGAGACATAACATGAGAGGTAACAAAAATAGCTAGTACCCTTTGAAGTAGGCCCCTTTTGAGTCCACGCCCTTAGTCCAGGGGTCCTTCCATCACTGGAAGCAATGCTCATAGTCTTCTTTTAAAATGGTGTGCAACTGTGCCACTGAATGTTGCATAAGAGCCTTGCAGCTTTCAAAATGGGATATTTTCAGAGTTGTATTCATTCTTGGGAATAGTAAAAAATCGCAGGAATCCATGTCAGGAAGTAGGAGGTGAACCTTCAGAATGCTATACTCTTACAGAAAAGTGTGTATCAGGTTTGTGGAATGAGCCGGAGCAGTGCAATGAAGCAGTCACCTGTTACTTTTGGCTCACAACTCTGGTCTCTTGCATCAAATTTCATTAAAAGCACATTGGAGGACTTATTGGCAGTACTCCTTATTGATGAACTGACTTTATGGTGCATATTCATGATGCACAATGTCCTGGTGGTCAAAAAAATAACCTGATGGCTAACGAATTGTGAGGATACCGGTACTAGCCACGGTATTACCTTTTATGTATTCACCTGCAAGAGCACATTAGTACAAAATTTCACAGAGGAAAACATAATTCCCCTTGACCGGAACTCGAACCCGGTTCCCTTGATATCCCGCCAAGTGCTTTAACCAATAAAGCTACTTAAGTTTCCTTCTCCTCTGTACATTTTACGGGGCCTTAGAGGAGCAACTTCCTTTTATCTTGTTCCAATTTGTTGAACTTTTTCCTTCAAAGCCCTCAAAAATCCACAGAGTAGAATGACACATTGGTAGCTTAACTAGCTAAAGCACTCAGTGCGATATCGAGGGATCCAGATTCAAGTCCTGGTTAAGGTGAATGATTTTCCTCCTGTGCAATTTCATACCTGATAAAAAGGGAGGAATCAGGCGAGATGTTGAGGAATATGAACATAATAAGAACTATGATGATGCAATTTTCCATAGATAAAAATTTTTAATCGAAACCTGGTTCGATTAAAAATTTTTATCTGTGGAAAATTGCATCGTCATAGTTCTTATTCATACCTGATGGCTTGTTGCTGGTCTTCCCGAAAGATGGTTAGAGGTCAGTCTCCACATAAATGCAGCCATCTTTGAAACAGTTGTAACACTGGATCGGGACCCGGCATATTATCTGGATGAAGTTTTCTTGGTTTTCCAACAGGGTGAGAGATATCATAGTTGCTGATGTTTTGAGGTCCGATGGGTTCCCTCGTCACCATGGATATAATGATGAGGAAAGACCCTGATGACAAGGTGAATGTCAGACCACCAAACGTTGCCAACTATGGAATCTCTCACCCATGTACAAAACATTTGTGGCATTGTATTGAAGAGACTAGGATTTATCAATCGAACAGTAAGAAGGTCCTTGGATGAAAATGTGAAAGAGAGATGCTACTACATATATATATATATATACTCTAGTCAGGCCTCATCTTGAGTACTGTATCAGCATTTAGGACCGTGCACAGAAAGGCACAGAAAGGACCATGCACAAAAAATAAACAGAATACAAAGAAAAGCTGCACGCGTCATTAAATAATGCAACAAGCAAAGAGACCTACTATACAGCTGATGGAAGGACTAGGTTTGGAGCCGCAAGAGACTCAGAGGCTACACGCTAGGTTTTTTAGATCGCTTGAAAAATGGAGATCATACAATTAATAATTTTCGGACTAGCATTATGGAATCAATTCATCTTAGAATGAAAAACAGTTAACTTTGTGATTACATCAAAAAATTTAGTAAAACACAACCTGGGTTTTGACATTCAACATCATCTTCAGGTGGCTTCATCTTCTGGCCCAGGTAGTATTTTAACAATTTTTTAGTGGAATCACAAAATTACTGTTTTTTATTCCACCAGGTCATACAAATTTTAGGATGACACTGAGGATTTTAGTTTAACCCCACACTTATCTCTAGAACTGATAAAAGCGATGAAATACAAGAGATACTCAGCCAGACAAATAGATATGAAAATTTCTTCTTTCTAACCACCATTAGTGACATAGCAAAAACAGATCAAGAAACCTCGATAGTTCATTAACGTGCAGTTCACTTTTGCCCTAATCCTTCCACTTTTCATTAGTCTGGTGACCTATCACCCCCTGCCACATCCCCAGTGTCTTGCAGGGTGGCACGTGTATGTGAAATGTTCATTTTATGCCATCTAACCTTTGCATTTAGTCTCATCCTTTTTCTGTAACATCTTAATATCTTTCACTTTCCATGACAAATATCCTGCCTTTTTTCACATTTTACCTCCATCTCGTTGATCATTAACTGTAGTTATGTATGACTGCAGGCTTTCCTAACGCATGATGTTTATGAAGAGCTCTCGGGTTTCATACCGGGTCAGGTTCTCCATAGCTTCATTGAAACGTTGCCAAGCTCTTCATTCAAATCAACATTAGTCCCTAGTTTGATTGACTAAATAGATCTTGGGCATCCAAAAATATAAGTTTGACTTCATCAGCTCACCTCCTTTTCTTATTTCCACCTCATATCTCTACCCATGCTTTTTTCAATATTTCCTCTGGGTACACATTAAAAAGCATAGGCTATAGTGGATGTAGTGTTTTACTCCCCTTCCAATTGCTGCACATTTTTATTCATCACCTACTTTAGTTAAAATAAAGAAATATGCATGTGCTAAGGTGCTTGGATTGGTCATAATGCCCATTTATTACCATCTAATGGGAGGTTAGAATTTTGCAGCCGTATGAATTGAGTGAGACATGGCCAAACCAATGTAATAATATCCTTTTATGTGTGACAGTGGATGCTACAGTGATGGTTGTACATGAAAGGAGCACGGTTCATGAGTTTGGCTATGTTGATTTGCCACGAGTCGAGTTGCGAAACTTATTATCATGGAGGGGTCAGTGTGGTAGCTAGGGGCTGGCCAGGCGGGCGGCTGCCATGGGCGCAACCCTCAGGGGGACACACTTTGCAGACCCACAGCCTGTGGGCCTAAGGGGATTTTGGTTTCCTAACAGGACTTTCGTTACACGAAACCTTCACTGAAGAACTAAAGAAATCCGTAGCTGATCTCGCATTAAAATACAGAGATGATTTAAATGCCAATGAGTCATGTTTAGAGATTGAAAGCTACAAACACCAAATAAAATCATTTTTGCCTGATTTTAAAAATGCAGATTACATTACACTTCTTCATTGCCATGAAGAATATGGCTAAGAGACCAGTTATCTCAATATAGGGATTGCACTTCATCTAGCATTGACGCCTCCTGTGACTTCTGCCAGCTGTGAAAGATCTTTCGACAAATTAAGATTAATAAAAAATTATTTACGATTGCAGATTGGTCAAGAACGTTTGAGTAATCTTGCTATACTATCGATTGAGTACGACATTGCAAAAAGTATTAATGTAAACTATATTATTGACAAATTGGCCTCAGAAAAACCCAGAAAAGTAAACTTTTAACAGATTTAATAATGCCTAAATGAACAAACTCGTATTGTATTTTAACCCTTTGTATATAATAGTAAGTAAGAACTAATTTTATGCCTAAATATATACATAACTTAAATTACACTTTCAAAGTTATTGTGTTGTTCCTCTTCCTAGAAAATAAGTCTTGGGGGGTGCAAAATTCAAATCTTGCCAGGGGTGCTCACCCTAGCTACGACACTGGGAGGAATGAATTGTTTGAGAGGAAGTGTAATTAAATTAATGAACCACTCCCATTAGAACAAAATGACGTCAATGCACCAGCAACCATAAACCCACCACCCCACTTACTTGGATTTTTAGCCTCCGGCACACACATGTGTATTCACAAGATTAAAATCTTCTCCCAGTGGATGGTCACCTGGATGACCGAAATGTATGCATAGGAGTCTATTTCCTTTGCTTCTATTGACAATTTGGATTCATTTTTAATTTAATTGAGAGGAAGGGGTTGACCGAGAAATTCATGCGTGGATGTAATGGTAGATACTCTTGAGAGAAGGGACATTAGGTGTCTTAAGAATAGAAGAGTGTGTATGAAGCAATGCATGAATGTTACAGAAGCAAAAGAGGTACGCAAGGATAGGGCATTATGGAGGAATATTAAAAGAGAGCCAGTTTCCTTGGCCTGCCAGCAATAACTAAGCTCCTTGAATATACCCACCCCAAAAGAGAATGGTGTTCATTCATCAATGGTCGTTCAATCCTAAGATCAGGCGACTGCAGCCCTCCATCCTTCCCTATCCAATGCTAGTTCCCTAACACCCTGGTAGTTCTTCTTATGTACTTTTCTCGTTTATTTGGTACATATTTCTTGGCCTTCCTCTTGGGACTTTTCCCTCTAATTTTCCTTTATTTCCAAAACCCATTGTGCCTCAGGGTGTGCCCGATCCATCTGGTGTGAATGATATTGTGGGTATGCATAAATACCAATCGAGTAGTGGTTGTTGTGGTTCTTCAACGAGACAACCAATATTAAAGGTCATTTGCATCGTTAAGGACAGGTATTTTATTGCTTAGAGAAATATTAATTGGGAGAATGGAGGACGGATGAAGAGAAACTTGGCACTCAACATAAAATTGGCATCAGTCTGCTCTAAATGAAAGGTGCCAAAGAGGACTCAGTTTTACATCCCATCTGACAGCAGAGTGCAGATACACTTGAAGTTCTACCTGAATAGTGCTCAAGAAGGGATAAGAATTCTTCTGGAAAATCTCTGCCACTGCCAATATTTGAACCAAGGCACTCATGGGAAGGGAATGGGTAACTCTTTAGTCACAGCACCAACATGTTCCCTGTATCTTTCTTGCCATCGAATTAGATCAGAAAAGCATCACACAAATCTGACCCAGTCTCAGAGTTAGGATTGTATGAAGATGTAGATACCTAGGCCCGTGAGTAACTAGGACTATTACATTTTGAACCTATACATACATGCTTGGGCTCCCCAAGGCTGTTGCCTTGATCTATCTATTTTTTTAACTCTGGTGCAATCTCGAGCCTAACATAGGAACTTCTTGTTGTTTTTTTAGTATAATTTTTCAATTAACCCTAGGCTTTTGTTAGGTTAACCCTATGGTAATCGGGTTAATTAATTGGAATTTAACCACTCACATGATGTAATTGTTACACTAAATTAGAAGTGTATTTATTTAAATTTCTGGAGTTGAGTTAAAATAATTACTACTCCAGAGCAATTGCGTTGCTCCATTTGTAACATCTATTACTGAAAATTTTCAATTTTATATTTAATAATATATGCTGCAAAACTATACTGTAAGAGAATTTAACACTTCTCACATTGGTGTACAAAATACTTCAGCAGGAGTACTTGAGGTTTAAGGTAGGCTCAGATGATTCCACATTAATTTAGTTAGATAGGACCTGGGTTTCAATGTTCAACTTCATCTTCAGAAAAATAATGTGGAATCACCAATTTTTCTGAACTATACAATTCTACGCTCTATATTAAACTCTTCCCTAGTCGTTTATTTCCATTCGTACACTAGATACGTTCGTTTATTCCTGTTATCAGTTCCCTCAGTTTAGTGAAACCTACTGACATGATTCTCCCCCTAATATCCTAGCTACATATTTTGGTGCAAGCCATTTTTTAAACACCTCTGTACCCAAGGCTCAGAGAGTAACCAAACCCATGGAATTAAAGTGTTGAAGGTTTATGTCATCATCCTAAATCCATCCTGTTTTTGCCAACTACTTTATTCATTCACAATTCTTTATTTCAAATATCTGATGTCGATTTATCGTCATTTTGGAAATTTATAGTCAAGAGAATGGATGGGAGTTGAATAAGTAAAAACATTTATGATAGCAGAGGGAATGATGTGAGAGATGGGTAGACTAAGAAGGTCATGGTTGAATGTGGTGTGAGCGATCCTTGAGAGAAGGATATCAGAAGTCTTAGCACATTTAAGACCAGACATTTTTTTCCAACTTACCCCAGTGGCTGGGCATTATTTAAAGACAAACATATTGACTTTGAATGCAAAAGAAAATGGTAAATAAGCAAAATAAAAGGAGTTTTATTCATTGATTACTGATGGAAACACCTTAATAGATGAAGTAGCTATAATAGATCATAGCAGGTGGTATCGTAGGACAGCGTGCAGAAAACACGAGTTTTTTGTGATCCATCAGTTACAGGTGGCGTGCAAAACACAAGTTAACTCGTGATCCATCTACAATGTGTTAAGAACAAGAGGGTGAGCATCAGGCCCGGTGACGGGATTCTCGGGCCCCTGGGCAATTGAGGGGTCCGGGCCCCTTAATCCCGGTACACTCCACCCCCACCCCCCTGGTCCCACAGGGGGGTGGGGGTGGAGGGGGCAAATGCCCAGGGCATTTTCACCCTCTGCCCCTCCTTGTCGCCCGCCCTGGTGAGCATAGCGCAATGCATGAATGTGGCAGAAGCAATGGAGTAGTGCAAGGATGGGGCAGTATGGAATAAATTATTAAAACAGAGCGTTTACCAGACCTAGCAGAAATAAGCTCTTTTGACTGTCTACCCCAAAAGGGAATGGTATGATATGGGTATGGGCAGGGTATGAATACAGGGTTGCTAAGGACCAGAGATAATGAAATTTCAGGTCTTTTCCAGGTTCTCCATGGCAAAATTTTAATTTTTCTGAGTGAAAATATCTGTCCACGAACTTTTCACAGGTTTTTCCACTGGGTTAATGGCTCATCAAGTGGAACATCGAAATGTTCACCAACATTTCGATGTTCCACTTGAGCATCATCATCAAGGCAGATGAGTGTTGAGGTGGATGTTGGTTCACTTACTATTTTCTCCCATCCTTGTCACGTGTTGCTTGATTGGTTGGTGTGGAGGGGTATGTTTGTGTTGTTTCCCGCCTTTTTGTTGAATTGCTGTTTTTGGCATAATGTGGCCGAGGCGGGTTTCCGGGAATTGCTCAAGGAGAAGCCTGAATCTTGGTTGAGATTTTTTCCTCCATGAAAATCTCAACATGCTCCTTGACCAGGCGATCCCAAAGTCAAGAGGAGCAGGCAAATATCCTGGTTTCGTCAAATCAGATGAGGTGGTCGAATCCGTGGCAGTGATGGTTGATTTTTCTGATTGTCCAAGTTGTAGATGTTGCTTGTGTTCCTTTAGACATTTCTATTGTGCGTTTCCCCAATGTAAACAACTCCGCACTCACATGGCATTTGGTAGATACCAAGTGTCGGGTCCTAACCTCCGACTAGAATATCCCTATGTTTGGGAGTTGGTTTTTGTATGGTTTTGATGTTGTGGCGACCCATTATCCTGGATATTTTGCCAGGTATAGTGGAGATACTCAAAAATTGTCGACCTCCGTGATGGCGTGGTAACATTCTCACCTACCAACCCAAAGGTCGCAGGTTCGAATCCCACCTGGGTGGTTTTTCCCCATCCAGGGCATGGTTGTGTGTGTTGTCAAAATATAATAAATAGGTAGGAATTGGCGTAAGCTGTTACCTATAGAGAAATTATTATATGTTCTTTGGAATGCATTTTAAACAAGGCGCAAGAATAGGAGCACAGCACGTTAACGCATGGACTGTGAGATAATAAGGTTTCTCAACAGGGCATCACTACTATCGCTCTGGGGAAAAATCCGCTTCCTTTCTGATGGAATATTATTCTGAGGACTCAGCCACAATGACGGCCACGAAATACTTGCATAAAATCTGAGGAGAAAAAATAATTCATCTTCCTCAGCATGAGTTTTAAGAATAGAACTAGAAAGTTAATTTAAGGGGCATGCACTTGTAAAACACCAAATACGAGCTCCAATGCCTCATTCAGGCAAGGTACTAACATCGCTGAGTCCACACGCGCCAACATACAGTGCCTAAAATAGTACTCCTGACTCATTGAAAATAATCGTAATTTGAAATTGAAAAGCAAATTTCCAGACTGATTTATCATTTTGCACGACTTTTCCCAGTCTTTCAAAACCCATTTTCAATTTCCATGACTTTCCTGGTGGTAACCCTGAGCATAGATTGAGGCAAACAAATTTTTTCACTGATTTTGGGGAGATTTATCAAATACATGTGTACATTCAAAAAGAAATCCAAATGCATTATTTTTCACCAATCCTGTATGCAAACCTTATCTTTGACAATACCTCGTGGAATAAATTAAAAGTCAATATAAAAAATTTAAGAACTACAACATTAGGATCTATGCAGATGTGGACTTGGCAGTCTTAGAACTCCTTACTAGGAATTTGCTTGCTGTGAAAGGGTTGAGGATTATTTGCAAACTTCTCTGCAGAAAAACCATTCCACTGTATTTGCTAGGAGATAAAGAAAGATAGAAAGCACAGACTGCATACAGAGAGACCAAAAGAAACAGTGCCTGTAATAAATATATAACAGTCCACCATGTTCTTAGGAAGTTCCATCCTGGCCAGTCCATATTTCAGTATCGGTGAACGGTGAGAGAAAATGGCTTTTTTAAGAGAAAAGTTAACTCGAAAGTAGTACCCAATGTGAGCATCTGATTTTGATGTTTTTGAGTCTAATCCATAAATTATGAACTCACACCCAAGTTTAACGAAAGAAAAAGAGATATACACACTTAGTGTCTGAATGAATGCTTGGGTCTGAACTGATTTTTAGCTCAAATTCTGATTCTGACTGAAATAATTTTGCAATATCTCCCATGTTTCCCTCATGTAAACAAGGCATAAATAAGAGAATTAAGAGAAACACTTAAAAATTGCCAGGTTTGCAGTTTTGAATATTCTCTTTAAAATTGGAATGACTTCCTTTTCTTCACTAAAAAAACAATGCTTTTAGTTACCAAGGTCTAAAAGAACAATTGGCACCATTTTTCTCTAATCCAAACATACAAGTTGTATAAAAAATCACTAAGAAACGGTTCTATGGTTCAAACGCATTATTTTCGAGCTTTGCATCTACGGTACTGTCCGAATATAAGGTGGATGCACTCAACAATCTTTACAATAAAATAGTAAGAATACTAAATAGTCATATATTCAACGTTAATATTTATTAGAACAATATTGGATGCCAATATTGACCGTCAAACATGAACGAAGTCTTATATCTAGAAAACATCACATTGGTCAAATGACAAATGTAATCCAAAACACTGAGTAAAGGTCTAGTGTGTGCCCGATATCTTTCATAGTAAAAAAAATTCTGCTAGTCACATAGGAAAAATTACTGAAAATGTAACACTAAATTGTCACCTATAAACCCTCGCAAACAAGTCAAATCATAATTCATCTTAAATCAACATTTCATCTTGGTAATAGCGGTAAAATAGTCTTTAGCTAACAGGTGGTGATATCACCAATTAATTTTATGTAGCACCAAGAAAGGTCCCCGCAGATCAACTTTCACTCTGTTACACCATTGGTTTTGGATATCATTTCCACCAGCAACTGCTGAACTTTCATTTTAAACACTGCTTGGTCCTGGCTGGACAACATCTTCATATCATGAGCAACTGATGTTAGAAAGAGAGCGTTTGGATCTTTCTCCTTTGCCACCTTCTTCCTCAAATACTGACACAGCACCTCCTCAACTTCGAAATTCTTTTGCATGGCCATTCCATTAAGAGTGGGTGGAAATGGAGGAAAACCAGCTGGATGGGGTGGAAAGTTCTTTATATCTTGAGGACCGAATGGAGATTGTGGTCTTGAGAAAGATTTGTCATCTTGCACCATAGAGGTATCCATGTTTTCTTCGTCACCGGCGGCAACATCTGTTGATGGTGGTGTACTGTCTGCAGATCTGTATGATATGAATGCTGCCACAGGAATACCAGTTTCCAATGATGCCTCATAATCTATGAACTCCTCTCCATATGCCAAGTTCATCCTGACTCTGTGAAAGAGTAAATAAACAAAAGTTATACCATTTTAGGGAATAGCATCCACTCAACATTTATACCATAAGAGTTTCCTCTCAAAGACCATTTCAGTTACAAAATTAGACATTTTGAATCAATTCACCTAGAAAATATCTCACTATTTATAATTAACCTTGAAGACGACACAGTATCCAAGTGTCGAAACCATGGTTGGTAGAAAATGAAATATGTAGCATATTTTTGCAAAGTGATTTAATTTGAGATGAATATCATTCATTTCAAAGTTATATCCCAAATACGTACTTGGGTAAAATAAGACATTCCAAATTGATGCCTCCTCCACCTCAGTCAATAAAAATTTAATCATACAACACAAGGTGATATAAATAAATGGTTAACATTGTCATCGTAACGTACAATTTGCAATGGATCAATAAAACAGAATCTGATTATTAAAATAAACAACATTTAGTTCCAAAAATTATGCACTCAGATGCCTTAGGTGGAGAAAGTTGTCTTCTGAGTAACCTACAGCCATGTGATATCACTCTCGGTAAGGCTACCAATAATGCCCAAAAATCAATGCTTAGGTTTCAATATAAAAAAATAGATTAACAACCAGAAGTAAAACCAAAGACTGTTTTTTCTGATGTACAGTAGAACTCCAATTATCTGAATCAATTGGGACCAGACCCCATCCGGATAATCAAATATTTGGATAAATGGATGACTCGCAAAAAGGTGATTTCTTTGGTAACTTATTAACGTATTCGCTTCAGATTGATCTACGAATGCTAAATAAACGTATGAGCTGTAACCAATAACTGTCAAACGAAATCAACGGCATAAAAGAAACAATAAACATTTCGAATAGCCTATTGCGTGACTGTAATAAGCCAATTTTAGAGGATTTTGTCCCCTAAAAGCAATCCGGATAATCGGCGATCTGGATAGTTGGAGTTCGGTTAGTTGGAGTTTTACTTTACTTATTATGAGGTCTTTGGGCTCCAGTGCGTGAATATCCCAGAAGGTTAAGGAGTATGACGTCACAGCTACCAGCAGCTTGCTTTGGCCCAAAAAAAAACAATACATAGGATGGATAGCGAGTGCCTCCTCTGAATGCTTCAAGATATATTCGAAGCACAATTTTGACAGCATAATGAGGGGTTTACTTCAGGATGGAGGAAGTTCTTGAAAATGGCAGTGGGATAAAGGTGGGAGTTGAGAGAATAAAATCCATCAAGTCCACTGATGACCCCGTGGTAATAGCAGAGAGTCAAGAATCACTTCAGAAGATGATGGAAAGATTCAGGACAAAGAGTGAAGAGCACAGAATGAGAAATGATTACACAAAGAAAACAAAGGTAGGATAATATAGAAAGAAAGATCTTTCAACACATGGCTGGAGGGAAAAACAAGTAGGCTTCTTCAAATATCAGGGAAGTATAGTAACACAGAATGGTAAGTGTACTAACGAAATCGAAAGCAGAATAGCACAAGGAAAGATAGCCTTTGGCAAGATCAGAGAACTGGTATCAGCAAGGAACATCAAGATTGAAATTAGGAAAGGTTTGCAAATTGCAAGTATTGTGTTGCATGGATGCGAAACATGGACTTGAAAGAATAGAAATGTGAAATATTTGGAAGGCTTTGAAACATGGCTATGGCAAAGAATGGAGAGGATTGGAGAAGAAAGAAGAATGAGAAAGGGGAATGGATTTTGAGGATGTCGGGAATAGCCACAGTATCACCTTTACAGACAGTGGTTATTTTACAAGCCTGGAAAAAATTTTATTTGACCTCCCCTCAAAAATATTTAATTGCCAATTTAGATTTCTTAAACCACGTCTTAATTTGACAGATACACTGGGTTCCAGGACAACCCTCTTGTCATTAAAGATTACTTTCCCACCAGGAACTCAATTTTTAATCTATAAGTTGTCTCCAAACTTCGTGTTTAACGAGAAAAAGAGTACAGGGATTAATGACATCGGATGGGTGTAATTTCAATGGTAAATTTTAGTGTTAACTATAGCCGCAGTTCCTTTAGTGGGTTGGTGACAAAAATGCTAATGAAGGAAATGGATTGTCCATAGGTTTCATTGTGTTCATTATTGTAGTTATGAGTGTCGATCACTTTTACGATGTACTAAAAAAAGCCATTTTGGATGGAAATAAATGGTGGAAGTTAGTAAAATTTTCCCATTTTCATACTTTCTGTCCCCTTCATTAATAAATCACCCCTATGACCAGCCGCTTGTGGCTTTTGTCAATGTTGCCCATGCATTGGTCCAGCACTGTTTACGGAGTCACTCGCATGTGCAAATAAGAGAAAAATTCCACAGGGGGAATGATGCCTCAGTAGCTTGATATCGAGGCATCTGGGTTCGAGTCCGGTTCAATACAAAAACAACAGAGGACTCATTGGCAGTACTCCTTATTGATCAGCTGACCGTATGGTTTGTATTCATGATGCACAATCGAAAAAACGGTAGTCGAAAAAACTAACTGATGGCTTACGAATTTTGATGATACTGGGACTAGCCACAGTATTACCTTTAGATTAGATTGTAAGGGGGAGTGAGGGCCTTCTTGAGTCCTCCTGGCACTCAGCCCTCTTGGTCCATTGTGCCATCCCACATTTAACCTGCTTGCCACTTGGAAACTGGGGACAAGAGCACCACGGTAGAGGTATGAAGGAGGGGCTACCCCCAACCTTTTCCGGTACAGGTATGGAAGACGGTAACCTCCCTCCAACCTTCCCGGTATAGGACTGGAGGAGTGTCACCTCTCCATCCACCCCGGTAGATGTATGGAGGAGGGCCACCCCTCCAACCGCCATCCGGGCCCAACGTTGCTTAACTTCAGTGATCTGATGGCAACTGGTGTTTCAACGTGGCTAGGCCCTTATTATCTTTACAGAGTCACCTACAAGTGCAAATGAGAGTGAAATTTCACAGAGGAAAAAATCATTTGCCTTGATCAGCGACTCAAACCCAGATTCCTCGATATCCCACTGAGTGCTTCAGCCAGTTTAGCTACTGAGGCATCATTCGCTGCATCTTCATTTCTTGTTCCAATTTGTTGAAATTGTACCTTTCAATTCCTAAAAAATCCAGAGGGGAGAATGACACCTCAGTAGATTAACTTGTTAAAGCACTCAGCGTAATATCGAGGAATCCGGGTTGGATTCCTGGTCAAGGCGAATGATTTTTCCTCTGCAGAATTCTGCAGGAAAGAGGAAGGCTCATTGAATTGGACATAATTCAAGAAAGAATGGTTTACAGAAGTTAATAAAAGAAGAGAAGATTGATGGCAAAAGAGGAAGAAGAAGAAGACTCAGAATGAAGACAGATATTATGATATGAAGAAAAAGGCCCAGGACAGAATATACTTTGGAGGCATTACTAGGATTGAAACCTCTCCGAGGACAGACTTACTGATGATGATTACTTTCAAGACAACCTATATGACAGGGACACTTGTTAAACATAACAACAGTTGCTGCTCAGCAGACAGGCACCAGTTATTGAAAGAACTTTGTGAAACATCAGAAAATGGTGTATATTATGTCCATGATTTACAAAAAAAACCAAGACCTATCATCACCTGAAAAGACAAATACCATATTTGAATGAATCGAAGACAATCCCCCTTATTTGAACTCCAAAAGGGGAAAAATAATCATTCCAAATAATAATTAATGTAAGTAATAAATAATGAAGCACTTGGATAATAAATCAGGAAGACATGTATTAGGGAGGCATAGGAGGAAAGAATGTAAAAGACATGATAAAAATAGTCATGTTTTATGTAATTTTTGTAAATGCTCTAATGGGGAAGCCCAGAGCATAATAAACATTCATTCATTCATGCTCCAATCTCCCAAGATTACCGGAAGAAAATTTGACACACACACAAGCAGATCTTCAGGATAAGCCCGAGAAAATTCACAAATCAGTATAGAAGTGACACATTATCGCATATGCATAATTCAGTGCACAAAGGTATGAAAGTTACCACATTTCTCTGGTATTCTTCATTGATACCCCTTATGACAATGAAAATTACAAAGAAGCCTGGAAAAAAATCTTCTTCGAAACTGGACCCTTTGAAATGTTTACCAAAATCTACATACCACAATGATGTATTTCCAATTTCAGTCATTATTACAGACCAAGGTTCCTCTTTTCTCTGTCATTTCATTATAGATCCAGCAAAGCAAACTTTTTCTGGTTACTGCCATATCAGTAATTATCTTTCAGAGGTGATGTCAACTACTGAAGACATTTAATCTAATGCAAAGCAACATTTATTCGTTTTATTTTCTCTTTAAATTACAAAGAAATCCACAAATTTTTTCACAAGTCCAAAATTTAATTTAAAAGGTAACAAACCTGTAATATATTTGGCATTAGATTGATGAACAGGTCCCTAAAACATTTAACAATCGATGAATTATATTTTTCTCGTTGATGAACCCTTATGGGCAAGCACTTGTTGATTCATTGTTTCACAAATATTTGTGTGACTGATCTAAAGTTGATAACACTGATCATTTATGGAGTGGAATGATATCTTCTGTTCTCAGGAATCATCAATTTTATCGGTTTGCATATGCTATTACGCATAGTTACAGATGCATTTGGCAAAACTGTTTCTTATAAAACCATTGGAGTGGGAACACATAGCTGTCATCTCACTGGGTATTTAGAGCTATCATAATTCCTTAAAAATGTACAATACAACATACTTTCCTACTCTTGTGATACACAATCAATGTGGTTTTAAAAAACGACAGGAAACTCTTAACACTGAAGACGTCAATAGTGCATGCATCAGAAGCACCTGGAATCATTTAATCTAATACTTCTAAGTAAGCAATTACACTTTTCATCAAGTTTGAATTAGAACACTTATTGGCAGGCATATAACTTTCAGCATTTTACTTGCCTGAATGGAGCCAAACATCCCTGTCAAACAAAGAATGAGGTATCATGTTAATGGAATTTTAGCGCAGAAAAACAACGAATGACTTACGTATAATTTCCCAAGTACGGCTTCAGAAACCTAAGTTTATCCAGATGGGGCCAATAGCAGTCGTCGTCCAACTTATAGTGTTCATTATGGAGAATCCACGTATATATCTTCACTAGCTGCCTCCACATAGTTCGAACCTGTGACCCTGAAAATAAACGTTATATTCCATAATATCTGAGGCAGGTAGCTCATTGCCAAGCAATGCTACTGCTCGCATGCGATATTCCTAATACTTTATCTTATTTACACCTGATACTAGCTCAGTGTTTTTTGTAAAACTTTCAGCAAGAAAATTCGGCTTCGGCTTTATGTGTATATATATAAGTGATTCGAGAATGAGACCAATCAATATTTACATGGCTGCCTTTGCATTCATGAAATTACTCTTTAATTCCAAAAAGATTATATTGAAGGATGAATTCGCTTACCTCTTCTACCGAGCCTTTGGCCGATTGTAGTCCATGAGCCGTACACCTTTGGTTTGTCATAATAGTCGGGATCAGAATGATCATACAAATGTGAATGTTTACAAACAAGTTCGATTAGTACATCGAGGACTTCAGCAGACCAAACCATTTTACAATGCTGGGTTTTAGTCTGTTTTAAACAAACCATGAAACACCTTCACGAGGCACAGGTTAACCTTTGAACACTACCAACACTTTATTTGAACTTCTTGCATTTCAAGCGGTTGGAGCGCAAGGATTGGCAGCTCGACGCTCGGCGCATCGACGCTTTACGATTGTACTTTGTATCACCTTGAGGCGCGCTTTATAAACGCTCCAATAAGCTAGGAGAGCCAGGGTTTATGATGAATATATCGGTGGGTTGTGAGAACCAGAACAGAATTTCATGTTTAATTATTTATTTGGATACTGTCCATCAGCTCCAAGTTGCTTTTTAGAGCATTTCATTCTGGCTACCGCTTTTATTTGAGACGGTCAGTGTCTGAAGTCAATCGAAATGGTCCATTAAATTTACTCTAATAAGCAATATCCGTATGTTTGTCTAAATTAACACCAAATTTTGGAATTAAATTAATAGTTCAATTGGTCATATTGACTCCATGGCATTAAAGAGATTGGTATTCATGTAGCGGGCTGTAGGAAGCACCTCGGACTAAAAAAAGTAAAAGAGGGATGTTACCTCGCTGTCGATAGGCCACATACTGAATACGCTGCTAGCATCTGGGACCCATAACAGAAATATTAAATCAAAGAACTAATAAAATACAACGAAAAGCCGTGAATATGCTATATATCCAGAGCTTCTAATGAGTTTAATAGTTCTATCATTCTTTCTGAGATATCTCAAACTGTATTGAGCGTGCAGAAAGTATGATAGAACTATTGCACTCATTAGAAGCTCTGGGTTGGATGACTCTAGAATAGGGGTCCCCAAAGTTTATTGATAGTTGACCCTGTCATCTCTATATATCACATAATTACGATGGGATAAGCCAGAAAATATACTTTGTTATTTTTAAAGTATTTATTTTATCATTTCTCTATGAGTGCCCTTAATGACTTATTTTAAAACGAAACAAAATGTGTATTGTCGATGTCCTTACTTGAAAATTATTAATTAGTCAAATGGTCACGCTAATAGTTGACACTTCGAAATGAAAGTAATAATGTGATTATATTGAGCTATTTATTACGTTAGTCATTTTTATAAATTTTTTTGTACATTTATTTCGGACTATCCTGTAAAATTTATCGATGTATTTTGTATTGTCTGGCGTCACCATCCAGCTATTTTTTCAGCCTGATGGCAACTCCAAAACAGGTTTTTCCTCAGGGGTGCTAATGTTCCATTACTTCAGTAGTAGTATAAATTTGTATACATTTTTTTAAATGAAACTTGGTGGAATAAATATTAGCATTTTGTTGTTACTGTTGCAACAGGTCCCTCTGAGTCCCTAGCAAGCATCAAGTTTCATTGCCGGCATAATGACCGGAGGCTCGGTAGGAGTTTGGCTGTTTTCGCAGCCACGTCCGACGCCCATCGGATGGGTGGCTGCGCTGCGTTAGGGTCACGCTTACGCAGTATACGGAGTGACGCTAGGATGTAGGCCTTCTGCATGCGTGCTACAAGTGATTCCGCCTGTGCCACGTAGGACGGAATGCACTTAATGCTATCTAGCAGCGAGACTTTAACTCCACGGAGCACTCCTATGATTAGGACTACTAGTTTCACAGTGTCCGGGGCACATTTGCCGAAGTTCGTGCGGAGAACATAATAAATATTCCCTCAATCTAACTCCTAATATAGGCAATAATTACTCGGGGTTTGTCTATAAAAGAAATAAATAAATAATTTTTTAAGAAAAACTTTTTAAAAATTACTTTTTTAACTTTATATTTTTTCATACCATTTTATCATCAGTCAAAATTAATATTTACGCCAAATTTCAAAGTTCGTTGTTGGGAAGTGGAAGAAATTGAGATCGTAAGTCTTCACCCACATTCACAGAAATTTCTGTGAATTTGAATAAAAGTGTTTAAATAATTATGCTAATAATTAAAATTGGCATATAAAGTGCCTACTGCGCAGCAATTTACGTGACGAAATTTGACGAAAAACAATAGTTTTTTTCCCTTTTTACATTGAAATCCCATAATGGCTCTGACACGTGCTCATTCTGACCCCCGTTTTTTGGTTGAAATTCCGTTGAAAGTGAAAATTGACCAAATGATCAATGTTGCTAGGTTGGGACTCAATGCACCGCAAATAGCAACCCGATCAGATGTACTTTACATTAGTGACAGAGGATATGGAACACTGTAAATCACAAAATTGTGGTTGAGGTTTGGAAGTTAAGGAAATTTTACCAGTGTTTAGTCTGCCTTGAAGATGGACAAAATGAGAGAAGTATTCCACCGAGCGGATGGGTTTAGGGATTCTTCCTTCCCGCGCAAATGATAACAACGAGAGCAGATCGAGACATAGCAAAACACTTATCACCAGTGATTTCAATTCTCTTCCAATTCCTACTACTAATCCCCTTCCTCTTCATGGCTGGTGTCCTAGCTCCCCCTGCCACACACCCTTTCAGTGGCTCGCGGAGTATTACCTTGGTTATGTTGTATCGTATTGTTTTGCATCGCATTGTATTGTATTGTATTGTATTATTTCATGCTAGTTGCCCGTGCAGTTAAAAATGACGACAGTATATTCATTACTATTCAATATGTCGCTTACTTTTTAGGTAAGCCCGTTTCGCACGATGCATGATCCAGCACAAGGCCTAGTGTACTACCCGGTACTAGATATTGAGGACGGAATCCAATATGATTGGTGCTATCCTAGAAGGTTTCCCACGAACATTGAAATTGTACGGGCGGGGAAGCGGTATTTTCATTACTATATTAAAACATGTCTTCTTCAATGTTAAGTTAAGCATTCAATGGTAGCAGGTGAGCAAAACAACAGATTGCTGATTTTGTAGCATGTCAATTACTGATAGCCAAAGGAGGTTTAGATGGCGCTAATTTCAGATGGTAAAGATCGCACAGCGTCTCTAAAAGCTAAAATTCTCCTTTGCCACTAGATCCTATTGGGAGTCAATAGCAAACTACTACTAGCAAACTAGTATTACCGCATCAATTATGAAATCAAGTAGCTCAGGCATTATTATAGCGATTATGCTTGTTAGCCCACATACTGGTTCTATATCACACGATAATGGAAAGTTATTATGCTGGCGAGTGTCCTCGAACTTGAACTGGATCAAGAGTTGTGTGAAACGGGATTAAGATTAATTCATCCTAGACTGATTGTGAGTGTAATAATTTTTTTTGTTCCTTATTTAGTACATATACTCATAGAGGAAATGGTACGCGTCCTCTACGGCGAGTTTTGTCGGAAATAATGTGCATTGTGGTGGGCTATCCTTGCATGTATAGTGTATAAATTCCTCTAATCGAGGGAGTTCTTGGCCGTTATCTATTGCTGTTCCTCACGTTATCTCTTTATTTTCTTTTCTCGACCGTTTACTTTTTTCGAAAGAGATTTTTCCAGGTGAATCCCAGTTGGTAACCGTTTTCACGGTAGAAATGATCAGCATGTTTTTCAAATTTTTATTGCTTCTCTAATAAACTTTTGGCGGTATTTGACCTCTCGCGATTATTTTCGTATTTTAGAACTGGATTTTATCAGCTCAACTGTACTAGGCGAGGCGTGGTGGAACAGTATCTTATATCGATAAAAAATACAAGTTGTACTACCCACTTGTTTTATGCACTGCAACTCGTTTCAATGCCTAGGCGTCATCTTCAGGCACTAACTACCCATCCTCAGTTTATTACCTGAAGCAGTGTGTACCTGAAGATGTCTAGGCTTTTAAATGCGTTTCAGTAAATAAAGCAAGTGGATTTCATTGCCAGAACTAGAGAAACTTCGCTCAGCAATGGCAGATTCCTTCGCCTGGAAGTTATATTCTGCCCCTTCATACTCACGTATTAAACGTGTACTTAGTATCTTACAACTCATGGAACGCTTCGTCAGTCCAATATACAGGGTGTTTCGTAATGACTCTGTAATATTTTAGGATATGATTAAGCAGGTCAAAATAAGAAAAATATTCAATTGGACATGTGTCCTAAAACGCACCGTTATTCAGCTGTCCGTCGGTATGCGTTTTTTTACGGAAGCCCCGCTAAATAAAAAACTATTTAAGATAAAGACTTGATATTTTGCATAGCCATTAATGGTATTAAGAGTGTGCTAGAAAATAGTTAAATTTCGTATTATAGTGTAAAACATTGCCGTTAACAGCTATACAAAATATCAACGCTTTATCTTAAATAGTTAATTATTTAGCAGGGTTTCCGTGAAAAACGCATACCGACATACAGCTGAATAACGGTGCGTTTTTGGACACATGTTCAATTGAATTTTTTCTTATTTTGATCTGTTTAATCATACCTTAAAATATTACAGACTCATTACGAAACACCCTATGCGTTTCCCTTGCTGCATGGAGTAATGTATACTCCTGCTGACGTCAGAGAGGATAGTTAATCTTTGGCTGACCGTTAGATCTACATACTCCGTAAAGATGAATGTGGAAACCCTTAAAAGTCAGTAAATCTGTTGAAATTTCGGAATGGACGACTTTTTTTTTTCAATTTTGTCTACAGATATCACTAATGAGAACACGCATGTAAAGTTACGCGCAAATCTGTTCATAAACAAAAACGTGTTCCGAACACCTTAAAAAAATAGCAAATGAGATAACAAGTGTAATTGCGGTCCCCGCTATAGGCATAACCAACCTATAGGCGTGGGGAGAGAACGTTTTGGCTCGGGGAAACACGACCGATGTCGATATTCTAACCTCAATTACATACGTAGATACGTAGGCGGGCAAACTCACTTCCTTCTCACGTGACAAGAGTTGGCCTGTCACGTGGGGAAGCCGCTAAAATGTCGAGGGAAATAGCGAAATAGTTTCCCAATACATTTCCCCCTTTCTTCCCGAACCTATGCTTGGGATTCGCAGACGCTGGCGAGCCGTAAGCAGTGAGGGAGCCGGTTATGCATGTTCACATCAGCGGGGTAAATTCTTTCGTTTGCCTTTCTCTGATGTGGTAATATTGCCGGGAAGGTATATTGATTCCCATGGGGCACTGACTCAGTGGTTCACTTTTGGCGACACTCAAGTTTGGCTGATTCATACTTCCTTACCCTGATCAAATGGAGCACATCTGCGGAAGAAAGTTTTTAATTTCCACGCGGGATGATACAGTTGGGCGTTGTGCAATTCGACATTCACGAATTGCATAAGACACATCGTTAAAATACAATTCACTTCTCTCCTGCCCCCCCTCTTTTCCTATCCCTCCCTTTCCATGGCTGGTGTCCTAAAACCCCCTGCCACATGCCTCTGTGTCGGCTCGCAGGGTAGTATACAGATGCAGCAGTGCCCTGAAAGCCACCTCAAGGGTGTGTGGTAAGGGGCCATTTTCACCAATGTGGACTACACTATATCGAACAAACGTTATTGAAACTATGTTTAATAGAAACGTGGTCCTAAATCGGAAAAAGTGTTCCAAGAGTTCAAAATTGCTTTTTTAGAAATACAACCTTGAAATTTCGCATGGACACTCTAAAGTGGTTGGCGCATCTAGAGTAGCATTTCATTTTTCATAGATCCCACCCGTTACTTAGACAGAGATGCTCCAATATGACCAAATTTCTAAAAAAATGCTTCCTATTAGTTTTCTCCGAAAATCTTCCAAGTTGAGTATATGGGGAAGTTGTGGGAGGATGTTTATGGAATTAAAAGCAATATGATTCCATATCCATTCACATTTACCAATCAATGTGCAATTTCGTCTAAAACAGCGTCCGCCATTTTGTGACGCCATAGCACGAAGATATGAAAATAATCTTTAAAACTAAGGCATAGGAAAGGGAAAACACCATGTTATTTGATCATATTGTTTTTGATTCCATAAAAATTCTCCATCAACTTCACCATCAACTCAGCTTGGAAGAATTTCGGAGAAAACTGAAAACAGGCGGTTTGTTTGTTTGGTCGTATTTGTACATTTTAATTCAAGTAATGGGTGGGAATCATGAAAATTGAAGTGCTATTCTAGACGCATCAACTATTTTGGAGTAGGTAATAAAAATTACACTTCGTAAATGGTCCACTAAATTGATTTATTTCGTACAACCCGGGTTTCATCACATATTGACATCTTCAGGTAACCCAGGTCGTAAGAAATAAATTAATTTTGTAATAAATTAATTAAAGTAAAGCCTGAAGTTATTAAAAATATTTTAGAGTATATATATTTCAAATTTATTGGTTATTTCAAGAGGAAAAAAATAAAAGTGTATTTAATAGCCTACCAACGCATCGATATTTCGTTACCTAATATATGAATTATTATTCAGTTTCCCATCGGTTTCCGTGGTTAAATCAATTTTTATTGAACTAAACATGTAGAACTTTGTTTAGTATGGCAAAAATAAATCACTTATTACTCTTACACTAAATGTTTTATTACAGATCGATTTCAACGTCTAAGTGTAATTTTCAAGGTAACATTCACCATTATTAGAAATCTCCTAGAAAAGCTACAGCCTAAAAAGACACCGCCACAAGTTTAAAAAAAAGAGTCCAATGGTACCTTGAAAATGACAGTTAGACGTTAAAACCAATCGGTAATAAACAACTTAAGTTTAAGTGTACAAAGTGATTTCGTTCCGACATGCAAAATGTAGCAAAATTCCAGTGTCGCCTGCCTTCATATGTTTTAGAAATTCATCGATGTAAGATTGATTGTGTAATTACACTATTTCAATTACTTAGCTTCGAGCCATTTCGATCAAGTGTCGTAGAGTGAGTGCATGTACCAATGGGTCAAACGTTTGCGTTTAAATTTCATACTAATTGTATTGGAAATGGAGGTAAAGGTGATGCGAAAACCAGCTAACCAAATCGGAATGAAAAAAATGTCTAACTAAAATAATTAACCATTTTCAATGGATCGGTACTCGATAATTGTGAGTGATAATAAAGCAAAGTATAGTACAGGTTAATAACAAAAGAATGCGTCGGATTCAAAGATTTTTACTTTGCAATCTGTACGAGCTACAGAGCTGCGCGATCTCTTAAAATGACCGGTGAAAATGACTTCTAGTTCTTTCGGTTACCTCTAGGAAGCGCTAGTTGCCAAGAGCTTTTATCACTCAGTTATTGTTTTCGCAAGCTTTACGATGGCAACAGCTCAACTAAAGTCCTTTTGTGTGTTGCAGTACGCGAAAAGTGAGTCTGTTACAATGGTGCAACGTGCTTTCTGGTGTGAATATGACATTGATTCACCGCACAAATCGAACATCTTACGCTGGTACCTACTGCCTACTAACAGCGAGGAATTGAACGCACGCATAACTTTGGCTGTGTAGACAGTAACTGCTGGCATGCTTCACAGAGTGTGGGAGGAATTTGAATATCGACTTGACATTGTTCGGGTTGCTCAAGGAGGACATATCGAACATTTGTGATGTTTTTCCCATACAAAACTAGAAAATGTATCGGTCATTTTATGAGTTCGCGTAGCTCTGTAGCTCATACCATCCGAAAAAAACATATTTGAAAACGACGCATTCTTTTGTAATCACCCTGTATATGCCATGCAATGATCTTTCACCTTTGAATTCGGTCATTTCTCGAGTATTTAGGTTTCACAGAATTTTTTCATTCGTGATAACCGCGGAGGACTCCATACACGTTCCTCGACGGGCGCCGTTTTCCCGCCAGGGTCCCACAGTCCGACTAAATTGTCTCCCCTCCACCCACTGTTTTCCATAGCTCCTTGGTGAAATCCTTTTACATTTCTGCGAATTACCATTTGCATGTTCGAATAGTTTCCACTCTCTTTAAGCATGAGGGATGCTGTGGATGAGAGGGGAAGAAGGAGTACCTCAAGGGAAAGGCTTCGGTCCACGTTGCTGAGTAAATATTTGCATTTTGGTGAATTTCCATTTACATTTTTGGAAAGTGTTGACTCCTATTACGGAAGAGGTTAATTCCGACGCCGGGTTTTTCTCCTCTCTTCCTCAAATAATTCTTCACTTTACCATTTTGCCAACCTTATTGAACCGTAGGGTGGGCCAAAATTTCAGGGTCGAAAATTCAAGATCTTGAAGCGTATTTTTTTTTCCTTTTGATGCGGACAATGACAATGCGGCTTACGAAATTTGGAGTTAATAAACCCCCTGCAACCCGTGCCGTAGGGGTGCCAAATTTGCAATTTTGAAGGGTGAGAAATGTTTTTTTTAAAATATCCCTGTAAATATTGTAAATGTCGCTATGTTTTCCCTGTGAATGATATATTCTCCTATTATGCACATTTGTAAGGCTAAAATGTTAGTGGATTGCCTTTATCATTGGATGATTAATTCTTTAAAGAATTAATGATGGCCCCTGATGATTATACAGCACGCAGGTCCTCTCCGTTGTGTGCGAAAACTTACGCATCAATTTCTTAACTAACTTATTGTCATTCGGGTTTTCTATCTTGTTAATAAGCACTATAATAATATAAAGTTTAATAATTCATGTTGTCAAAATATATTTAATGTCAATAATATTCTCCGCTCATTTAAGATTAACCAAAAGATAAATAAAGTCAAAAAGGTTACGATGCGCTGCAATGTTGTTTTCTCCATTGCTATGCTTACACTACCACACGTTTACCTGCCAAAGCACGCGCTGCAATCCCACACCTTCCGAGAATATTGCGTATGGTGGGAATTTTCCTCTGTCAAAGTAATTCTTTGAGTAGTAATTGAAACAATATACCTTTGGTATCTAGGAGACGGATCGGACACATTGGCGCTCACTGATTAGTCTATTTCAGTGAAAATGAAAACAAGAAAAAAGCAGCCGCCTTTCACTACGGCGAAAATTCCAGCGATGAAGCCATTAGACGTACTCACTTCAAGCAAGCTCATGATTTGTGATTCCATACTCCTTGAAGATTACTGAAATATGTGGAGTCAAGTCATGGTTATAGGAGGGCGACCCCTCTTTCTGGGATGTCCACGAGGGATACAAGCAAGCAGGTTTCGTTTTCAAATCTTTGACCGAGGTAAATGATGCAGCTGAAAGAGTAGTCGCCCTAGCCTCAAATTTATCAAACCAATTCACAAAAAACGAAGAATAAAAGCAGTAATGTTATCCGGTAATTGATGATTACAGAATTTATTTTATTATAATTTCGTTAATCCTTAATATACGGAAAGTTATGAGACCATTTATTAAGCCAATGAATTCATAGAAATCTTCCGCCACGCATATCGAACGAATGGTGTGATTTATAGATTTCATTACTTAATTAAATACTTGTGTGTCGTTTCTGCAACTTGCCATAAGGGAGTAAATTACCTCAGCTGTTGGTCGACTCCACAAATAACGATCCTGTAAGGGGGAGAGAGTTGTAGAAGCCACGTGTTACATGAACCCCGGAAATATCCCTGGATAGCGTCCCACGCGATAGAGTCGCACGTTGCGAGAAAGCTTAGGATAGATGGGTGAGGGGTTGGGAGCAATAGGGACCCTCCTCTTAGAAAAAATCGACAAAAAAACAAAAAGGGTTCGGGAATCCTTACGGGATATGATTATTGGCTAAGGGTTGACGCACTATAAGCGGGACGAGGGACTCGAAAGACTTCCACGCGCACTTTTGTGCCCACGACTAAATGTCCCCAACCCCCCCATATCATCATATTCCCCTATTCTATACGAGTTCCCTGCCCTCTTCCTGTCCACTGCGGCCTCTTGGTTCTTAAGGAGATTCCACCGCCACCATGTAAGTCAAAACAAGTACTAAATTATACATTTTGTTTGTTAGTTTAAAAAAATTCTGCTTTCTCCGATGACATTCATTAGCTATTCCAAAATAAAATTTCGATTAAACCGAAGGAGATATTCGACGAATATATTTTTAATGAACTCTATTTTCCAGTCTTGGAGTAACGTCCTGTATTTAGTCAGTAAATACAGAACTTTACTTAGGCTTTGATTGCAGCGCCAGTTTTTACTTCAATGTTTGCAGTAATAACTAAGATGTTGAGATATTAATGTGCAAACATTTTATTTTTATTCAATTATCGGATGTTTTTGCTTCTTTAAAACGAAATTGGCATTTATATTAGATAGAAAAAAATTATTTTCCCCATGATTGGTATATTCTTGCATTTAACACCAGATGATTTCAAGTTCAATTAGGAAAAACATATGCCTTGCGTGAAAGGTAAGATTTTGCTATTCAAGTAAAAACAGAAGACGCCTTCTTATATATGTAGCCGGAATATGAATTAAATGACATTCAAGTCGTTTTACGGTGGGGACACCTTAACGCATTGCGGACGGATCACAGTTTACTCCAAGGCCATGAATAGAATCCATGGCCTAGTGTTTACTCTTGCTTTGCATGCCATCTATTTTGGACGGCTCACGAGATAACTCGTGTTTTCTACACGCCGTACTAAGAGTCCACCTGCTGTAATTTATTGCAAATACTTTGTGTAGTTAGTTGTTTACATCAGTAATCAATGTATTACATTCGATTCCTTTCACTTATCTTTTGCTTATTTACCATTTTTTATTGCTTTTTGAAATTTCGAAGTCTCTATAAAAAATACCTGCATGAAAAAATACCCGGCCATTGGGGTAAGATGAAAAAAAGTCCGATCTTTAATGTGTTAAGATGATTTTAGCGATCTGTTCCTCTTGTCGTAGTAGAGTCCATGTCCGAATTTTATTTATTTTTAATCCAAACCGTTGTAATAAGCATGGTATAAATGTGATTTTATTGATGACGTAAAAACTTTCGATTGACTGAACTTATTAATAGTTTACTAATTGTAAGTATTCATATATGAGGCATGTTAGGTACTTACTTAGTTTTTCACGCTGTACGCTGAAAACGACTTAAAATACGAAGGTTTTTTTTTGCATCTTTACGACAATTACCACGGTGAGTAATTATTAAATGTTATTAAATCATCGAGAAAAAATACAAACTACACACGACTAAATTTTTCTGTTTGGATGTGCGAGTAAAAACTTCACTTTTTAATATGTATCTCTCGAGTGAGCACCTGTCTCATGGAAAACGTTTACTATTTTCTAGCAAATATCTCAAAAAGTAGTGCGATAAATGGCTGACATTTTGGCATCATCAGAAAGTTGAGAATAAAAAAAAATTATAACAAGGCCAAATTCATTGATCTTCGTTGATAGCTAATGTATCTCAGCGTTCTAAAGCCTTCTTAAGGAGCTAGACATGGAATTTTTAAAAATACATACTGTATTATTTGTTTACCATCTTAATTATTTCGCCTAATCCTCTGATGTACTTGATTCATTGCTTAGTGGAATGTCTGTAGGCATTCTTGACTCTCAACTGCACTCACGATATCAGAGGGGAAAGGGACCAGGCTAGGTGCATCTTTACTCTCTAGTCTCATCATATTGATTCTTAGTTATTGAACACTGCCGGTGAGAGCTTCAGTCCATGTCAAACTCGTTTATTTGCTGTGGCGTCTGTTTTTCCCTCGTCTGTAATGAACAGTGTGTTGATCTGACTCAAGCAGATGCGTCAGATTATTTTTCAGTCGCAATCCATTCGTTTTCTCGCTATTCAAGCGTCTATTTTTACGTAAGGCTCTTCTCATGGAAGCCAAACAAATGTCTTGTTTACTTCCCATTTTTTTGCCTGTTCTTTTCAGGAGAGAATGACCTACCTCATTCGTTTTTATTCACTTAAGACCTTTTTACACGATGCTTACTTCAGTGCTGAAAATGGAACCGAATTAAGCATATTTACTGGTATCTAATGGTATCGTGTAAAACGCTCAGTCATATTCGATGAATGCGTCGAATTCAATTTTCAGTCCTTTAAACAGAAATAAATACGATACTTGTCTTTTATCCGAGTCTCGCAATGGCGTCGCATCCTACGAACAATCGAAGGCAAACAAGCGGGTCGAGTTTTTCGAGAGAATACTGGTGGTGGAGCTGGAATCTACTGGTAATGGGGTCGATAATTATTTGTTTGTCCGCGCGTGTCGTTGAGGTCGTAAATCTCGTGGTTGTTTCGTCGGCGCTGGAGGCCTCGTCGAACCGGAACTTAATCTGAGTCGACTAATTCTTGTTTTTTAATAATTAACACCAGATCGGTTTTTTTGTTTAATTGGTAAGTTTACAAGTCGGGTGATGAGCACAAGGCAAGAGTTGAGCGACGACTGACTCTCTGTCCATTCCAAGCAAAGCACCTCCTCCCCCTTGCATCTGGTGACAGGAAAAAACCCTTTACAGAGGGGAAGCGGGGGCAATAAGTCTCCAAGCACGGCCTCTATCATGGCCTGGTCCTTCACCCTCTTTGTCTGCAGGGCCGGCAAACCCCGGGTCATTATGCTTGGATTTCCCAAGGATGCCTCGCGGCGATGGCAACCCTTTTTCGTCGGTCGAAGACCCCTACTTTTGAGAAGAAACATACAAAGAAATGCGACAGAACATCTACCCAACTAATCTTCGGAGAAATTGTGTGAACCGTATGCACTGTAATTGAGAAAATGAGCTCTTGAGGCTTGCAGAACTGGTTTACCGGATCCTGTTCCGAATGTTTAGTCAAAAATAGTAGATACATATGCCACAGCAATGTGGAGCAGTTAATTTATTTATTTAACCGGTTACATTACATTGGGAATTTGCCTGGTGGTAATGGTCCATGTATCACTCCAATACTCAATTTACACATAATAATTAATATTTCACATAATAATTATGAGTTGGTTCGCTTATGTTTTGTGAGGCAAAGTCTCATCTTGAACTCCTTATAACATTTTGGGAAAGGATTTAAAACTTCTACAGGTAAGGTATTCCACTTCTCTATCGTCCTGTTAACGAAGGAAAATTTTTCTGTGTCAGTTTTTTGCTGTCGTGCCCTTATTTTAAAACTATGGTAATTTCGTCCGATTCGGCTTGGCTTGAGCAATCTTTTACTGATTTTCTCCCATCCCTTATCCTTTCTGTCGGCCTTGTGAAGGTTGCCTAGCCTTTATGCTGCCCGCCTTTCCCAGCTCAATCGAGTCAGCATATCATCTCTCATGCCTGCCTAAGACGTAGTGTGCTGCCTTTCTTTGCACTTTTTCCACTTTTTTCACTAGCCTTATCTCATATGGGCCCCAAGCACTCGTGGCGAACTCCAATATTGGTCGTAACCATTGTTTTTTAAGCCATTTCTTTAACTTCCTTCGATGCTTTCTTTAAGTTTCGCATGATGAAATTTAGTGTTTTGAAACATTTCCCAGTAACGTTTTGTGCCTATACCTCCAAGATATACAGGCTTGAACACCCAAATTTCGTTAGTCATCTGTTTGTAAATAGTAGGCCTAAAATTTACAATTCCCTTACGGAGCTAAGGGAAAAAATCTAAAAGAAGGTTGTTATGGCATGTAAGACTTAGTACCGTAAAATTTCTTTGAATAAGAAAATGAATCGTCACTGATGGCTGTAGAAATTCTTTAGCCACCGGAATGCGCTGTTGTAACAGTGTAAGAACACGAAAACTGAGGACGCCTATTCCTGACGAGAATATTTTTCGGCGTATTGTCTGGATCACATTTATCTCAATTAAATAGACCTTGCGTTTAATGAAAGCGGCAATCGATTGTGTTGTTGAGGGAATCGCTTATACCGGTATAGGTATAACTTATTGACAACTAGCAATTGATTTCCTAACGTTTTCAACCAAGAATTTTTACCCACTCGGAAACTCATTTATCACATGACAATGAGAAGCCAATGTAAGTATTTATAATCTCTTTTTCTACTTTGTGTTAAACTGTCTATTTATGACATTCAATATGGTTTCAGGACGTGTTTATCGACCAATAAATGTACTTACAGTTACTAATTAATCAAAAGTTTTCATAATAATTGCCTAAAATTCCTCGCTAAAATAGAGCTAAAGCTTCCCAAAATGCATAATTATTTTTACTAAAGATAAAGCTACACTTAGAATGCGGCATTTGGTTCGAAATTATTGACTAACATTTTGGAACCTCGCCATAAAAATAGCGCAGCAAACGCATTTCCCTTGCTTTTCGTGGGCATCTATTCTATATATATGTATATATAAATGGATGTTGGTATATCTGTTTGTCTGTCCGAGATTAATAGACTTCGACACCGTTTCACCGATCACCATGAAAGTTGGTACATATATGTATTTTTTCAAGGAGAAGGTTTTTATACTATCTGAAAAGATCTCAGGGCCCCAATAGGTTCCAAAAAGGGGCCCTTAGGTGGTCTACGCTACGTATTGGGTTTTGTGCACTAGTTTCATTTTTTGCTTTTTTATATTACTTCCGCTCAAGATGGAGGAATTTGGGATTTTTTATCAAATGGCTGACAAAATGAAGTTTTTATTTCTTTCAATCAATTATATTTTCCAATTCGTATTCGTCTGGAAAAAGGCGTTTTTAGCTGCAAAAACGCACATTTTTCACTGAAATCAACATTAGTATATTTCCTTGACAACCAGATTTTAGTATCTAAAGGCCTGGTTACACGGTACATGAGAATGTACAAGAAAATATGTGAATGTGTGAATGTCAGAATGAACGCTAAAATTCACCGTGTAACCACACCAAAATGTACGATTGTATGAATGTCTGAACAGAAAATAGAACCGGTTCTAATTTCGTTCAGACAATCGTACAAGTTGACCTCATTACAGAGACACCTGGTGGCAGACGACGCAAATGACACATTCGCATTTACACAAGCCAATTGACAGCTAAATGTGTCGTTTCCATGGCAAAAACAATTGGTTTAAATAACGCGCCTACGGTTTAAAATGAGGAAAAACAAACGAAAACGTATAATGCGCATCAGAAAATGTACGAAAATCTGTCTGAAAAAATGTACCGTGTAGCCACCTAATCATTGATCTTGTCCATGAGAATGTACAAGAATCTGTACATGAAACCATTCACACAAATGTACAGAACATTGTACATTCTCATGTACGGTGTAACCAGGCCTTAACGCATTTCAAATTCATTTTGCTTAGTTAAGCTGATTAGGAATGCTGAGCATTGGGTTTTGTGCTGTGGTTTATTTTTTTGCTTTTTAAAACTACTTTCACTCAAGATAGAGAGTTAACATTTATTCTATCAGATACCCGAAAGAATGAAGTTTTATCATTTTTTCAATCGATTCTCCTCTTAGTATATGATGAGTTATGAAGGAAGTGTGATCCCGAGCAACGCCGAGTAATTCAGCTAGTACTAAATAGAAGTTAATTTGCGCCCTTGAGGACAGGTGGTTTGGTTGGGGAAGGATTGTGTGTAAACGCGAAAGAATGGTGGAGAGTATGGAGTAACGGCCTAGGCATTAGCCTGTTCTTCACGAAAGGCGTTTAACAACTTAAGGAGGTTCGGTGGTTTCACTCAACTTAAGAGAATTCGACGAAACTTGCTGGAAGCATTGCTTATGTTGTCTTAAATCTACCTGATTTTTTTCCGAATTATTTACCGCAGATTACATAAGATATTTGATCGAAAAGTGGACAAAAAATAACATGCGTTCTTATGGGAACACAAGGTACGAGTTGCTTAAATCATCAATAAGAACCTTTTTCTAGTTAAGAATAAGAAAAACCAAAATAATAAAAATAAAGTATATCAAATGATTTTCATAGATTATTCTATTGATGATTTAAATTATTTTTGTTTTTCTTATTCTAAACTAGAAAAAGGTTCTTTTTGATGAATTAAGCTACTCGTGACTTGTGTTCCCATAAGAACGCATGTTATTTTTTGTCCAATTCTCGATCAAATATCTTAAGTAATCTGCGGTAAATAATTCTGGAAAAAATCAGGTAGATTTCAAACAACATAAGTAATGCTTTCAGCAAGTTTCGTCGAATTCCCTTAAGTTGGGTGAGACCACCGAACGTCCTTAACGTCCCATCCGACGGACGGAGTATTGTGTGTAGGAAGTGTGAGACGGAGTGTACTTGAAGTGATCTCCACAAAGCACCCAAGGAGGGATCGGGACTTCACTGAAGAATCTCCACCCCTGCCGGACTTTGAACCCAGGACCTCGGGATGGGAAGCCAATACTCGAGCCTCCACATCATCCAGATCTCCGTTCGATACGTTTCGCTTCGTTGTTTACGGCTTATTTTTTAAAGCCTGAATAATAATAAATCTTTGAACCCTCAATTTATTTTTTAAATGAAATTTCATCATTACCATTAGTAAGGTGACCATCCGTCCTCCTTTAGGGAGGACAGTCCTTCTTTTGTAAGTTCTGTCCTCCCTCGAAAAGTGTCCTCCTACATGTCCTCCTTTTCGATATTTGAAGACTAATCTGTAAACCTCTGTATTTGATCGATGCCAAGCCGGTCCGTTACACGTGATGTGGCGTATATGTACTTTGATATGACGATTCGTCAGGGCTCGGTAGGTACGGTAGGTACAGTACGGCGAGACGCAATCAACATGTTGAAATGAACAGGTTGAATGGGAAAATCAACATGTTGAAATTGATAAAAGAAGGGTGGAAATATTTAGCCATTTCAAACAATCATATTCATGTGAAAATGTATTTATTCTTGTTTAATGTGCGTTGTGCTGCCCTGGAACTAATGCAGCAGTTGAAAGATTTTTTTTTCAATTGCTAATGATTTTTGAGCAAGTGAAAAATCGAAATTGAACGTTGATACTCTAACTGTAGCTATTGCCGTAAAATTCAATATGAAAGATAATTTTTGTTCATATATTTCCAATACATTGTTATAGGATAATGATTTGATTAAAAATATTCATTTAATGGAAAATTACTCATTTAAATAATAATTAATATGTATGTAAGCATAATCACAATATAAACGGTCACAAATGTTTTTATTATGCATTTATCATATTATATGTAGTGTATTATTGTTGCAATGAATGAAATGTTTCTTTTAGTGACGATATTTATATTTTTTATTTGCGTCCTCCTTTTTATTGTTCAAAAGTTGGTCACCTTACTATTAGGCATTGATTGCAACCGTTGGCGAAGAGCAGCCTTTTAGATTGAAGAAGTCGATTCGATCCTATAGAGAATTTTCTTCTCCTTCTTCCTGCAAGTGATAGGCGTTTAGCCTGTTACGATCTTATTCAGTCTTTGGTCTTTCAATATTTTAAGTGACCGTCTCAAAAGATCTTCAGGCCCTCGCTCTATATTTTCATATTTGTTTCGCTGTTCTTATTTCATCCAATCTTTCTACGCGTACCTATTCTTATCTATTTCTGTATTCTCGTGTCGTTTCGTTGATGCTTTGTACGTCGAGTTCTTGCCTTGTATCCGTATTTCTTTTTAGGTTGTAGCAAGTAACCTGATCAGGTAAAAAATAGTAAATTTAAAAACCTTCCAAAATGGTCATGGATAGGACAAAATTTTATTGTCATTGCTTTTATCTAAAAATAGTCGGTGAAAAACAAATAATGCAGTTATCAAGAGAACACATATGACAATAACACCAGACGTATATCTATAATGATGTCTTTGGTAAAATTTCAATTTTTTGCTTTCACGCCGTTAAAAATTTGAAACGAAAAGCCTGGAAATGCAATCCCAATTAAACGTATTTCAAATGAGCGTAATAATCATTCTTGAAACCCTCTGCAAGGATATATAGGACGTAAAATGTGCGACTTGCGTACATAAAAACTTCAGGGAATGGCTACCGTCGTCATTCAAATATTCCATTTTAGAATGTATTTCGGAAAATCACGTCGAGAAAATCTGGCTACATAGTAAATTGCCGCTTTCAGGGTTGGCGTAATGGCTTGCCGTTTATCCAGAAATAAATTGCCTACGTGATGGCCGTTCCCAGGATATTCTCAATGTTGGGCTTCTGCTTTTGAGAAAAAGCTGAGGTGCCTGCTTCACTTTGGGAGGTGGAGTTATATGGGAACATATGGCGTAGGTTGGCTACCCGGAACACATTTTCTAAATGTGATGTCTTCCCGTTTATTATTTTTAGACGGATGATATGTGTTGGATGGCTTCTTTCCTATCTGCATGAGACCACTAGATGAAATCGGGCTTCCCTATCGATCGTAACTGTGTCTGGAGAACCGTTCCCGCCCCAAAATTGAGTTTTTTAATAAATGTATGCCGTGCTTCCAGTAATTTTTGACGAATGTAATTTGGAAGAGGTACAGAATTGTGTAAATTGTGTAAATTTTTCACCTAGGATAAGTAGAAGCAATGAATGACCTTTGGGCAAGAAAATGAGATAACTCCTATTCAAGGGGAATACTAGAAAATCTGTTAAACCTGCAAGTTTTTAGGGCGACCCATAATTTTCTTGTTATTTCCTTGTTCAAGTGTGAGAAATATGAAGGAAATTTTGCAAAACTATTTCACCTGTTCATACCAAAGCACTTAATCATAAACCTACCGAATTTCCTTCGTTGAACTAGGGTGGGAGTCGATAATCTTTGGGTCACCTTAAAAAACGTCAAAATGAGACATGATTCGAACGTTGGACATTACTTTGGAGATATCTTTTCTCTTTTAAAAAGTAATTTTCTCCTTAAATGCTGGCCACTACTTATATATTGACTCTGGCCGGGGTGAAACTGGCTAAGTACATTGCGGATTGCGCAAAATCTCATTACAGTCGTTGTTCCTTTTGGACTCTCTCTATTAGAGTCATCTACTTGCCGCCACAACAGTTAAAAATGTTGTGGCGGCTCTGCTCTCTATGTATCGTGGTAGCGAAATATAGTGGTACTGGCGCTGAAAGCCCCTTTCAATGGAAAAGCCCATTGTGTGCGAACTATTACCTCTCGACTAAGCTAGGTAGACTCCGCATTTGACTGCTGAGGTTCCCAAGGTCTCAAACTAACATTTCAAGCTTTGAAATGCTCAATCTGTTATTCACATCAACTTTCTAGTTTTCTATGGCTCTTAAGGTGGTTTTAACGAGGTAGTTCCCTAGTCATAATGGAGACCATATTCAAATTTTATCTTTTAATTTCAGCGTCAGTAAGAAGTATGAAATAAATATTGTAGTATTAATTGCGGAAAGATATAGTTATATATGACCAAAATTCTCAGTAATTAAATTAATAAAGCTACATAAGTCTCTAACTTGACTCATTTTTTCACACCGTACGGCTGAAAACCCTTCAAAACAGCAGCTTTTTTTTGGAGTTTCTGTAAAAATTACTATGGTGAGTAATATATTATTTTTTATATATACCTAGTTGAGAAAACATGCAGTTTACACACCTTTAGTTTTTTGACGAAATCTAGGTGCTAGAAGTTCCTAATTTTTTAAATATTCTCCCTCTGGAGCGCACGGCCATAATCTATCCCATGTAGAACAGCTTATATTTAAAATAGCTCGTAAAATAGTTCGGCAAGGGGTTGATATTTTAATATAATTGTAAAGATGAGAGTTTTTTCTTTAAAATGAGGCCAAATTCATCAAATTCTAGGTGAAGTGATTTTTCGCTCGAACTACCTTAAGTCTCTTATAATTTTATTTTTTTAATTTTCAATACCAAATTATATGTTTGTACGTTTCTATGCGTCTACTAATGTTGTAAGAAAGCCAAGATTATGGTTTAGAGAAGAAATCAAGAAGACTGAATCGCCGTCAAACTTGGAATGCAACAACTTACGCAAATGGAATATTTTTGTTTTCTGGGAAGCAGGATCACCAGCGATAGAAGGAACAAGAAAGACTGTGAGCAGAATAGCCCAAGGGTAGAAGGCATTCTATCAGAATAGGAGTCTAAAACAGCTAGCAACAGAAGACTGAAAGTAAGGAAGCGCTTTGTTGAAACATACATTTGAAGCATGCACTTATATTGCAGTGAATCCCGAACACTAGAAGCTGCAGAGCAAAGGGGATTTTTTGCCATTCTGTAAAAATTACTTCGGTGAATAATAGATTACTTTTTATAAATAGTTGAGTAAACATGCAAACTATACATCGTTAGTTTTTTGACGAAATCTAGGTGCTAGATTTCCCTAATTGTTTAACATTCTCCCTCTGGAGCGCGCAGCCGTAATCTATCCCACGTAAAACAGCTTATCTTTTTAGGCAATTTGCTAGAAAAGTAGTTTGGCAAGGGGTTGATATTTTGATATCTTTGGAAAGATCAGAGTTTTTTCTTTAAAATGAGGACAAATTCATCAAATTCTAGGTTTAGTGATTTTTCGCTCAAACTACCTTTATCCAATTGTTTAGATGGGCTTTTCCGATGGGTTTGACAAGACTATCAGCGTATTTTGATGCAGCTGTACAGCTGTGCAACGCTACTGACACTTTTCCGCCATCTCAAGTTAAATACAATTACATTGGCAGCGTGACCTCCGCTCTTTAGCATACCCATTCCACACAAGCCTTCCACTCCTTAACGTCACGCTACTCGCAGGGGACTTTCACCATGTTTTGCTACCGCTATAACAGTCAACTGGTGAGGATGGAAATGGCTGAGAACGTGGTGAATTGTTCAAAAGATCATTACAGGCTTTGTCACTTTTGGTATCTCTGTATGTACACTATGTCCCTAGCGACAAAGAGCTGCATAGTCCATTGCCGGTGGGGAAAGGCTTGTCGCAACAAAGTCTTTCATTCTTGGCCGAAGGGACTTTCCTTGTTTTCACGCCCAAGAAATATGACGAGGAGTCGCGGAATTAGGTTAGTTTATTCAAAGCATGATGGCGTAATTTGCCGTCCTGCTTACTTCGTTCCCATGAGGGAGAGACGAGAGTTGGATTAACGCGGTTAACACGGCAATGAGGGACGTTGTTTAATTGGACGGCACCCGCACGCTCATGAATATGTTTGAAATTCAAATTGCTACTAATACGAGGGGGGCTGTTAAAGGGAATCTGTTTCGCCTTGTTCCCACGGAGCACCTTCTGTGGGCTTTTATAAAATGTCTGGCGAGAATTTTCCCACGCCTCCTTCATGGATTTTGTGCGTGGGTAGGTAGGCGGCAGACGCAAGAAGATTTGTTGGAGGAGGGGATATATAACGTGGGAAGGAGAGTTTTTTTTTATAATGCACCAGCGGACTGCAAAGGGAAGAGCACGGTGCGTGAACGGCCGCCGATTATGACTGCCCGGTTTATGGAAAAGGAAAACAGATGGCGTCCAAGGTCGTCGTTCCCCCCAACGTCGAAACCGGGCATTTTAAAATGGTAACGTTTCCCTTCGATTGGTCGGCCTCGCAAAATTGGGAAGGTACCGGGGAATCGCAGATGCTGGCGATAACTACGGCGACGGTGAGGTTTAAGAAAAATTAACGCTAAATTAACTCGAGTGCTTAACTTGAAATTAACTTAACGGCATGCTAGCGTTCGTTGAAAAAATAGCCCGGGAAGGACGCCATACTGAACGCACTTAAGGTCATTGCATGGATAAAATTTACGCTAAATTAACTTTAGCTATCTGAAAGTTAAAGTAACAACTTACTGGCATTTTTGAGAAAAGACACTGCCGACAGGACACCTTCCCAGAGAATAGGTATATTAGGATACAATTAACGGTAAGATTAACTTAGGCACTAATCTAGAAAGGTACGTAACTATTTTGTAAAAAATGTAGTGCAGGCAGGACACAATCCTGAACCGACCGAAGTCTGGTTTATGGATAAAATGATCGTTAATTTCACCTAAACACTTCAATTGAAATAACGTAACGATTCCCGATCTGAGATATATATGGTTCCACAGTAAATTTCTTAAATGTCATTTTATTTATATACTGTCTACTTTTAGAAAAAAAACGCCTCCTTTTTTATATGAGCAACAAAACCATACCTCTCAATGCATTTTTTGCAAAGAGAGCTGCAACTGCACGGTGTTAAATATGGGAATGAGTTATGTACGGGGGGAAAATTATATTTTTCTCTGCAATGCAAACACCATTTTCTCGAAAAACTGTTCATTAGAAGCGAATTCTCGTAGGGAATTGAATAGTAATAAAATGAAACCATCTACCCTCCTAATATTTAAAGTTACTGCAACAAATGAAGCAAAAATTCGTTAGTGAATTATAATTGGCGCTGCAGTCGGCTCCTATGTCTGGAAAAAGATTTCGCTTAGAAATATATTCGTCAACCAATTCGCATATTTTTATTTTAATCTTTTTTCATGATAGCTTTAGCATGCCATCAGTGAAAACAGTGTTTTTTAACTATACAAAAAAATGGTGGAGTAGGTATAATGTGTATTTTTTGACTCACACAGTTTGAGTGGAACCTCCTAACCCTTTATAGGGTACTGATCCCTCACAGGGACTACCATTAACAATTTTGCTCCTGAAACGCGGGAAAATTTTATTTTCTTCTCCGCTGCATGCGTTAGTAACTAGAAAAATACGTTATCGATGGCTTTGAATTCCGATGGTGGCCCTCCGTTCAAAGAAGTAGTCCCTCAGCGGGACCACTGCCCGTTAAGATGGCTGGAACGGTAGTCGTGGGCCTTGGGTTAGTAATCTTTGGTCTTGGGTCATTGAGTGCACATTTTATTAATGTTTCTAGTCGAAAAAATGCTAGGTTCACATAGAATTTAAGCACATCTGTTTATGCGGTGGAATTCACCATGCAGTGATGGAAATGATACAAAAATATTTTTTTAGATATTTTACCTTAATTGAGGGATGCTATGACTTGAGAGCTATTGGTATTTTTCGGGACGGTATTCGAAATGTTTTCAAAAATTTAATTAAAATATGCTTTTTCAAATCTATGACTAGGCGTGATGCCTTGATATTTGTTAGCGGCCGTTATAATAAATTGAAGCGTATTTTTTCGCGTTTAGAAGACAATACCTATGTACACATTTAATCGAATTATTACAATATCTATTTCATGTACCTTAAGGCTACTTATTAAAATGGCACTGAATGGCCAAATAAATCGGTGAAATACAATTTTTATTACTTTTAACTATAAATAGGTATTATTAATTAGAACTTGCAAAGTTTCACTCAAATATGTACGAAGAAAAAGTTGCTCCATCCTCCTTAATTCGATAAATATGCACAGAAGTCTATAATCAGAGTCCCAATTTACTGAGTGTCCGTATTATCCGAGGTACAGGTCCTTACGTTGTGGTAGTACCATGCCGATTTAGCACATGCATACGAACTTCAGAGTTCGGCAATCGCTTCGATTACCAATGAGGCGATTTACAGAAATATTTTATCCCAAACGTCAAAACATTTAGTTCAGCAAAGCATGCCATTTTTGTCTCAATTTATTCTCGCATATAAGCCTTCTTTATTAACCGAGTTTTTGACTCTTTGAGGTGGCATCACTCCACATTTCCTCGGAGAATCGAGACTTCTCAGTAGTGTTCTTTATTCATTTGGGCATCTCTTCTTTTCTCCCGTTACCTACCACACAGGGGTTGTTGTTATTTACTCTGGTTGTCAAGGTATATGTGTACGTTCACGTCATGTGGAGGGGAGAGGTACTTGCACGGCAACGATAAGGAAAACGATGTTTTTTCGTTTTCTTCTTTGAAAAAATAATGCAGAGCCGACTCCCTTGTGCGGTCACAGAAAAAACTAACTTCCTTCCAGCCGTGAAAGGGGGAAAGGTGATGAAAGAAACCCTTTCGGTGCCACGCACGTTACATCCCCGTCTATTACCCTCGTTCCACGGGGTTCTGCCGTTCTCTTCACTGCTTTCCCCCCGTGCCTCACCCTAAGACATTCATACCCCGGCCACGGTAATTGCGTCTATAAGAACGTTTAGAACGTTGCACAAACATTAAAAATTCACATGCTTTCACTCTACTTTTTGTTTTATAATCGTAATTTTGTGCTGTTACATACATATATGCATGCACGTAGAACATTTAAGATCTCAGTGGCAACTGAGGAAAGTGTTTGAAGCGACTTTTATATGCACTGTGCTCTATAACTACATTTCACGTTCAGGGAAAGTATTACTTGTTGGGGCTTCCCATCGCCATTTTCAACGGTATTTTTAAAGTGGTATTTTAAAGTGGTATTTTTAAAGTATGATATTTCCAACGGTATTTTTAAACGTTCTTATAGACATCACACGAACTTTCTTTCGTATGGCTCATAACCTTCGACCTATCTGGCAAGGGTGCCCCTAACTGGAGCAATTATTAATGCTCCCACCTTTCCCTTGGGGTCATTGGAACGCACAAGCCCTTCCATCTCGTCCAAGTTGTAAAGTGTTTACTAAAACACGTTTGCTGAGCGGTTTTCAAGTAACGAGCTGTGGAGCAAGTGGTGCTACCTTTTTTTCGGCGACAAATACTGTGACTTTTTTCAGTGGAATCCCCATTAAATATTGAATTAATGTTTAAAAAGTTTCCTTCCTATCACGGAACGTAAAAAACAATTTATCTTTCATGCGAAGTTTATTTCGTTTCAATAGGATATATTTAATTTATATTCTGCCCCCTTCTGGAAAAAATGTGTCCTCTGTTTAATATAAACCTCTGAGTGATATCATTCCACGCTATTTTATTCTCAAGTTGAGCTTGAAATGACATTGTGTAAATTGCTAGAACGGATGGTACATTAGGAAAATAGCATTATTCTATCTAATATAAATGCCATTTTCGCGAAAAACTGTTAATAAGAAGCGAATTCTTCCAGGGAATGGAAAAGAATTAAAATTTAAATATCTTATCATCTTATAATTTTAGTTAATTGTAAATTACGGTAACAAATGAAGTCAAAATGCGATAGTTCAATAGAAATGGCGCTGCAATATTTTAACTATAGTTAGAATAGTTTCTGTTTGAGGCTTTCGCAGTGCTGGATTGCAGTTCTCTCAGACCTGATCTGAAGATGTGGCCAGCATAGGCCACGAAACGTCATCTGAATAAACTTGACGCAGCCAAACCCGAAAACTATGGAGAGAATAGTTAGAATAGTGTTAATTAAAAATGTAATCGTCGAATTATCTGCATGATTTGTACCTTAACTGCTGTAATCTTACACTGAATGTGTATAGAAACGGTGTATTTTTATTCATGAAACTACAGGATCGTAATTTAATGCAGCCCCGATTGGGGCCACGGAGTGTCGAGCTCGCGGAGGCAAGCATTTTTGCACAACCAATTAATATTTCCTGACATTGAGTAGAATGGTTGAGTTACATTTCCTACCTGTTGAGAGACAAATTTCGAGTTTTATCGGAGTATATTTCCAGATTCCGCCTGATTTCGGCAAATTTTCAACGTTAAGTGATATGGTAGGGCAAATTTTAATTTTTTTGAAAGGATTTAGCCGGCTCGGCTCAAAAAGTAGTCAAAAATGCCCCCAGCGATTTTGAGTGGAGGCTATTGTTGCTATAATTGGCATTCAAAAATACTATGTTCAACAAATGTTTGGAAAACATGGAGTTTTTATATTCTGAAAATGAAATTTTACAGCTCTTTTAGACTAGAAGGTATAGCAAAAACAAAATTTTAAACGTAAACAACTCCATCGTTTTCGGCGAAACGGGGAATATAATAATATAGCATTCTGGCAAATTATTTTATCTATTAGAGTCCAAAATTGTGAAAAAAAAATGATTCAAATTTTTTCCGAGAAAAAATTATAAAAACGTACAAATACTTTGTTGTTGTTTATAGGCACTTTGGAAACAAAAAAATTGGTATGCATAGAATTTTTGAATGCAAAATGTAGCAGCATTCCCCTCGGATCAAAATCGCCTAGGGCATTTTTAAGTATCTTGTTCGGCTAGACCCTTCGGCGTGATCAACTAGGTAATAGCCCAATAGGCAACTTTTCCGTCGATGGAACTTATCCGTCCGCTTGGAATTTCGAGAAAAAAAGTGAACATCGATCCTTTATAATGCACAGTAAGTATAGAGTCGTATTTTTTCCACCAATCATTGGGATCGTATTACCTGTAGCACGCACGCATGTAAACAGGTGATTATCTTTACCCCGTTTGTCAAAACTCCCTTATTTGCCATGTTTTCCTCTTGTGACAACTCGGGGAGAAGATCAACAAACAAAGAGGGACGGCTTCTCTTGGCTCCCGGCACGTGTCTCAAGTTCGCATCAACCCTTGGGAGCCAACCACCCCTTTCGCCTTAATAACCCCTTTTTCTCTCCTTCCTTGCCCTCTCACCCTCCCCGTAGCTAGCCAACCACCACGCCCGAACCTCTTCCTTACCTTACCTACGTCTCTAACTATTGCAACATGCGATATCTGTGTTGAAAATTAAGGTTTGAAAAAATATTGCTCGATGCAGAAGATGTTACGCCAGTGGTTATCAACATATTTCGCTCGATTCCCCGTTTACCATAGTGCAAAATATCATTCCCCCTTCCGAATATAATATTTTTAAATAAAAATTTAATCCCACAAATGAAAACAATGTTAATGTTTAAGAATCGATTTTCATCTCTGGAATTCGATAGACTAAATTGAACGTCACAGAGTAAATTAAAGCACACTACAACTTTGTATAAATTTCACATAACATCTTCAAAGTCTTCCAATATGCAAATATTTTTCCTTAAAGTAACTAACTTAAATTTAGGGCGGTGTTGCAAATAGTGGTTTACGTGGCGCTTAGGTGAGCCCACAGAGCATAAGTTTGGCAACAGCGTTCTCCTTAAGGTCCATACTGTCAACTAAATGTGGAATGCTCTATAGTTCAATTGGAAATTCAATACAAACGCATCTCCTTGTTTGGCACTCGTTTCCTTGAACGCATCTTGTAAATGGTCGTAGAATGAGTCTTTGGCCTCCCTACACTTTATATTGTACTGTCCTAGAGTGCTTTTAGTCCTAGAAGCATCTGATTACGTCTAAATAACACCCTATCTATCTAAATATCGAAAAGGCGTTTGGCAGTGGATGTTAGTACACCAGCCTTAAAGAATGTATATTTTTAAATGTCCTTGTTATATGTTGGGCGAAATCGAGTTTTACCTCTTTATTCTACGCCCAGCCTGTGCCTCTCTTTTCCCGTGTAGGAGGGGAACCTGGCGAATGGCTTTGGGAGTAGGGTTGGGAGTAGAAAGAGCCCTTAAAAAGACGTCGCCGGTCTTTTCCCCAACTCCCTTCGGTCCTCCATCCGCCCTTCTCTTTCACTCGTCACTTTATCCACTTTCCCTACCACTCCTGTCCTTTCATGTCCCGCGCTGATGAAGGGGTGCCTCGGAAGCAAAGAAAGAAGGTGAGCCCCCCTCTTACTGAAGCATGAAAGGAGGGAGGTTCTGGCGTAATGGTCCCAGAAAACATGAAAATCTTGAGTGACTTATAAACCGTTGGCACAAAGCTCAAGTTGACTCATCTGGGGGGTTATTTGGTCAAAACATTGGGAACGCTTCCATCTATTTTCATCAAACTAAGGTGGCTTGAGTGGTTATTGTGGGTCATTAAGTGTATGTACATATTAATAATTTTTCAATTAAGTCGACAAAAATTCTTGGACCACATTTAATATAAGTGCATCTGTTTATACAATGTTAATCCAGTAATGAAAGTTATACAAGAATTATATTTTACACTTATGACTTTATGTAAGTATGTTATGACTTGAGTTTTCGACGTGGTATACGAAATTTAGGCACAAATTATATAAAAATGTTTCTTGATCTCGACATAACACCTTTGTGTTTGTTGGCAACCATTATACGAATATAAAATGTATTATTCCATGTTCATAAAAAATATTTACGTATGTAACGAATTATTACGCAATTAATCTCATATTCCATAAGGTTACGTGTTAAAATAGCATCGAATTAAAAAAACCCAAATCGTTAAGGTGCAATTATTTTCATTTTCACCTATAGGTATCTTTACCAGGGTGTCCAACGGTCCTTGAAAACCTTAAAAACCCTTAATTATCCTTGAATTTAGTTTGTATCCTTAAACTCATTGAAAATAAGTCATTTTTCTGAATTTTCCTTGAAAATCTATAAGCATCCTTGAAATTATATATTCCGATCACCGAAAGATGAAAAATCAATTTTATATAGATGAATTAAATATTTAGGCGCAAAATACAGGGAGTGGCATACGATTATACTAACAATTATACGATTCCAAAATCTCAAACTTGTTAGCTTAAGACTGTAGATCGCAGTACCACTCACAGAAACGTATACAGGCGCCGAGCCCACGAAAGGAATGTACGATGCCAATATAGTTTATAGTAAGTATTATACATATGTGTCATAGGTCATTATTGCGGATTAGGAATTGGCTCCGCGTGGCTATATTTCGCCCGTGTATTTCTATATATATATACAGTGGTCCTGCAGTTTAACTTCGCCTTTCGTCCGTAATCAGACCTCCATCTACCGAGCATTTGTAAGGTTAGCTGGGTAACTCCCCACACATCGGCGCATAGCGTTAGGTATTGAACATCATTTATACATTAAGTAAACTTTAATAAGCATAGCGTTAATAAGCATCGGCAGAAGATATGAATTAAGCCATCAGAAGAATCGTCTATTTATATACAAGTATATGGACTTAAATTTAAAATGTATTTTAAGTGACAAGCTGCTTGATATAAATAGTTGCGATACAAATAGTAAAACTGTTACCGATGCCGTATTTAATGGTGCGTTTCAGAAAATAAGCTACGAGCAGACATTGCGTTCTTCATCGTTGGAATGATGAAGCTGCATCCGCGCTTCCTGGAAAAATTCGTGCTTTTAGTTAAACTTCTAAATACTGCAGAATGGACGGAACTTATGGATTATTCAGGGCAAACTAAATATAGTAAAGGAACAAAATTACCTGAAAGCAGGTGCGTACAAAAAAGTTTTTAAAATTTGAATTCCTAAAGGGTCCTAACTGTTGTAATCGACGTAATTATTAATTTCAAATTTAACGAAAACTCAACCCCTAATTCCTTACAAGATTTCTTTTTAATCTCATTTATTTTTTCATTTTTCCATTCGTTAGCATGCGTCCCACTTCTCTTCGCCCTGTCCAGTAAGCTTCTTTCTTCCCCTTCCCCGCTTACTAAATGTCCTTCCATATATATCACTTGGCAGTCTGCATTCCCCTCATTACCTTCTCCAGCCACCACCTCAAGTCTACCTCCACCTAATCTCTTCCTGAAGTTTCCTCTCCTCACCCACCATCTCAAACACCTCCGCGTTCGTCTTCCTTTCGTCCATTGTATTTCCTCCATTCTCCTCCACAACCACATCTCGAGCGTCAGTAGCCTATTCTTGTCCTCGTATCCATTGTTTGTAATAAGAAATTAAAAAGAACTAAGCATGCTTTTCTAAAAAAATAAAATATCATAAAGCATTTTTTTTAAATCTAAACATCGTACTAAAAAAATAATATTTTCTCAAGTGACTGAAAGTTTAGTCTAGTACTGGAAATAGTTAAACTCAATTCAAGGAAATTAGCCACGTTTACGTATGAACAATAACAGAAAAAATTGTTTTCAACAATAGTATAACATGTTTAAAGTTGTCTATTTATGCAAGATTACAACTAAAATCATTGGGCGCTCTTTCATATTCGATATAACCATAAATTCATTAAATATGAATATTTTGGTAATCATTGGAATTGAGAGCTTCAATATACAATTTCCAGAAAATCTTTAAATGAACTAAAGTTAAGGTGCGAAATATAAATGAGGTCGCGCCCCATGCTTTTCTTGTGGTCTTGCATATATAGACAACTTGTAACATGTTATATTTTTTTAAATAATTTTTTTCTATTTATGTTCATAGTTAATCCATTGGGTGGCTAAATTCCTTGAATTGAATTTAATTATTTCCAGTGCTAGGCCACGAGTGTGGAAACTTTCCACACTCAATATATTTTACCAATTGGAACTTCAACTGAAAAGTTACCAATGTTTTTCATTTGAAATGGATTTTTTATTTTTTTACTTTTTAGTTCAAGTAAATAAAATGTTTATAAAACAACATTAGTCGTCAACATTTTACCACTAATCCACCTTGAATCAAAATATAGGGACGGTATTTCTGTAATTAATGTCAAAGCGAAATTTAGTGACGCATAAGTCAGTTTTGTGGTGGAACCCCTTGAAGTCTTGGCTATCAAGACCAAGCAAGGTTGGTTATATTTAAACACGAGAGAGACTAGAAGGTCGCAGTGAATCATGCGAGACCTCTCGAAATGTGGAGACCGTCTTTTTCGACCCTCTAATACGTTCCGCCGAGTTCACTCACGTTCCACTCCCATCGCTAAAAAAATCTCTCAATCTCCTTAGTTTTTTTGCTTCACGCGTGAAGAATTAGTCGGCATGCAGAGCGCACTGAACGTCCATTGGGCATCTTCATCTTTCGTGTCTTTCTCATGGCTGCTTTTGCCGTGTTAATGACTGCTATTTGGCTACAGCTGCTACTTTCCTCTACTAAAACAAGGTTTACCGCTACGTTTGCTGCGTGGTTTTCAAGTTATGAGCGTTTAGGGTGGTGGTACCGTTTTTTTCCGGCAAAAAACAAAATTATTCAATCAAAATCCCATAAAAATAGTGGACTAATGTTTAAAATTGTTCTCTACGTATTACCGAACGAAAAAGTAATCTTCCATGCGACGTTTATTTCATTGCAATGGGATTGGGATTGCATATCCCTCAGCATTAGTTATTGAAATATACTTAATACAGTCTCACACTAGAGTCATTTGAAGTTTTGCTTTGACAGTAGTTAGACCACATCTCGAATATGATGCGGGCATTTGAAGCCTATACAGAATGATTTAATTAGCAAAGTAACTAAAATCTCGTACAGAGGGAAACCACCGGATTTGTTAAAAACTGCTACGAGGGAACAGAAAGTTTCACACAGCTGATGAAAGGACTCGGTTGGGAGCCGTTAGATGCTCGGAGACTACACCTCAGGCTTACATTACTTGAAAAATCCAGATCATGCGAGTTTCAGGGTTACACGGGTAATGTAATTGAACCCCGCCCGTTAATCTATAGAACTGACTGAAGTGACAAGGGCTACACTGTCGAACTAATTGGTTCAAAAATTCATTCTTTCCACGCAAAATTAGTGATTATAATAAACGTTGCACTAAAACAAGACAAACCGTTAACATGCAATTCTCCTTTGGCATCCTTCTCTACATCTGTACCCAATCTGTTCTTCTTCTTCCCGGACTCCTTTTACCCTGGATCTTTCCTTGTGTTATAAGTTGCAGGATCTCATATATTTTTACCCTCATGATGTGCCCGAAATATTTTGATTCCATATCTTTTACCTGCTTGATAATTATACTCTCAGACTTGTACATTTCGAGTACCTCCTTATTGCACGTTCTTGTGGTCAAAGATATCATCTGTGGCACCACATCTCCATGGCTTCTAATCTGTCCATCTGCTTCTTGTTAAAAGTGGCAGCTTCTAAACCATACCTTAGGATTGCGTAGATGTGGATTGAATCAGACTTTTTCTCATTTCCAAACATAGTGACCTGTCGCAGAGCAAGCTTCTCGTGTTCCGGAATGCGGGTCGAGCATAGCCACATCGCATTTTTATTTCCTCGTCCAGATCTAAGTTTTCTCTGATGTAGCATCCCAGATATTTAAATTTATTAACTAACGGTTATAGTGTACAAAATCACCTCGCAATTTTGTCATAAAACCCATAATTACTTTAACGAACGCCAATTGAACCCCTCCTTTTCATGGTTGGTGTCCTAGCACCCCACCCCATTTTATAAAAATGCGTGAGAAATTATGAGGACTCACACTATATTTATCTACTTAAATTATAATAAACCGCCCGTACTAAATTTGTAAGACCAAGTTCACACTATTTGATCTTAAGTTAGTTCAATATAGGCGTTCAAGCATATAATACTTTTATCGGCAAATTTTCGGCGATAAGACATGATATAAGTTCAATTTCACAACACTGACATGTTATGACAATTTTTTTTATTGAAAGATAGTCCCTTCCGTGCAACACACGGCAAATATCACGTAAAATATTCAATAACTGTGACAATTTAGACTTATAAATAATAATTACCCACGCACAAATCATTTATCCGGAGGGAAACCAAAAGATAATGACAAATTAGCGTTGGAAAAAATATTTCTCGAAAATCCATTTCGATAATGAACTGCAACATATTAAAGCGAACCACGGCACTGCATCGTCTTTTGAAATCCCTGAAGCCTGTAGATGCCTTAGAAGCCTCATATTTCTGGCACAATCTCTTCTTTCTCAAAATCATCAAATGTTTTTGTTAGTTGCTGAACTAGAAGGGGGAGTTGGTCATCACTTGCTTTCACTAGATTCATTGGACGTACAGCAGCAAACTGTTTGTAAACATTTTCCATTGTGGTTGATCTAGTTATTAGCTCAACAAGAAACTTATCAATGTACTCAAGCATAGAGCGCCTCACTTCCTGCTGTGGAGTCAAGCCTGCGTTTTTGGCCTTTTCTCCTGGTATAATTTTTAACACACTTACGTCTCCTGCTTTCAGCATCTATGTTCATTTTAGTACCAGTTGTGGTCACTTATTCCAAAGAATTTTTAAGGTGGTCCCATGGTGACTGTGTGAATCAAAATAAATACTGAATGCCAACTCTTTGATTATTTGGCTTAAAAAAATGCCAGTTTTGCTGATGACTTGCGTTTGCTGTTGGAAACCAAAATTACAAAATTTGCAGATTATTCCACGAATATATTTTTAATGAAACCTTTTTTAAAGTCATAGACGCCGACTGAAGCGCCATTTCTATGGAGTCACCTCATTTTGATCTCAATTATCATAGAAATTAGCTAATTACTCAAAAAATAAGATGGTAAGGTACATCCATTTTATTTTTTATCTATTTCCCGGGAAAATTCGCTTCTTTTAAAAGGTTTCCTGAGAAAATGGCATTAATATTAGGCATAAAAATAATATATTTCCCTGAGTTTCCCCCATTCTCCTATTTAACACCATGTAATTTTAAGTCCAATTTGCGAGAAAATTAGTGTGGAAAGGTAACATTTTGTATTTCATATCAGGTAGAGGACTTGATTTTCTACGAGTATTCAGAATATGAATGAAATTTCATTTATGTCCTTTTACGGCGGAACCACCTTGATCAGTTCTTCTCGAATTTCTTATAAAATAATATTCAAGCTTTAACTCATACTTTTCGAAACTGATCCCTTCAATCAGCAGTATTTCTGGGCAAGATTAACCTAAAATATAATGTGGTACCATAAGTGCATGAAACAAAGAAACGAATGGACGTTTCTCACCTACAAATAGACCCTTATATTTGGAAACCAAAAGGAAAGGGGCACTTGAGTGTAGGGGAAAGTCATACGTAGGCAGCATGTCTTTGCATAATTTTCTTTTGGGCACTGACCAGGGGGGGGCGAGGGGTGCCGTTCTCAAAAAGTCGATTGCGTAATAAACATGGCGATTAGAAAAATTCCCACATTTCGCTCGTCAAAATGTAATTTAAAAATGGATGCGTGTTATAATCGGAAATTGAGGCATAAAAGACATTTCGTTCATGGCATATAGAGTTGACTTGGCTGGAGGCTAGGGTGGGTGACGAGTGGCAAGCAGCTGATTCTTCGTCTGCAAATCTGCGCGGCTTGCCTCGCCCTGCCCTCTTCTCTTGTTCTGCTCGTCGGGGCGTATATACGACCGTGGTCGGGGCCACGGTCGTATATACGTCTGTATACGTCGTCGTCCAGTCCTTTTTTCTATGCTGAGCACTCAGCATTTCGATTTATTGGCACGCATGTCAGTCTCAATAAGCATAATTTTTTTGGAAGGCCACGAAATAATTGTACGATATGTGAATGGAAATAAATGTGAAGCAATCGATGCCAAATTCTTTCATTAATGGACTAGTGAAGTACGACGTCACGAACAATTAAGTTTCTGAGGTATTCTTTCCCAAATAAATACAAAGACAATGCTAACATTACAGGAAAATATTGTTTGAAATGTAATTTCACGTCGCGACTTTACCAGTCAATAGCTATTGTCGTCTTCCCCCAAAAGAGTTTCCCACTCGCATATTTGTTTACGAAAGTACCACTAGTTGACGAAGCATGTTAGAATTTGTGGATAATTCAATAATTCCATCAATTAGTGGCGAAACACCTTCCCTCATCATTAAATTCAATTCTAGGAGACGCAACGCTCATGGGCTTGACGACATGCAGCGCCACGTAGTTCATCATTTCTCCACGGCCTCAGGGTAGTGCCAAACCATAGAGTTATTAAGGTACTATATACTCTAAGTGCCAAACAAACAGCCGGAATGTCACTGGCGTGGTCGGGGCTTATGTCATTGCTTTAAGGCTCGTTCACAACAACTTAACTGGGCGTAACTTGACTTATTCTCTCTTCGAAGGTGAATCAGTGCGCGAAATTTCTAACCAATCACAGCGCACCACTGCCAAGGCGACCTTACAATCGATTGATGAGGCCTATCGATAACGTGAGTTTCGAGAATTGTAGTCAGCTCCCGCGAAACAGCTCAGTTGAGGTGAAGTATCAGTTGTAAATAGTGAGTTGAACTATAGAAGTATTAAAATGGAAGGTTTGTTGAACATGTGAGGGTTATTTCGCACTAACTCGATCAACTCATCCGCATCAAATTCCGCTTAAATGTATCCAAATGCGACTTCACAACAAAATCACTTTTTCAATATGACTGCTCGAGGAGATATCGAGTTTAGCAATCGATTGCTGGCCGACTATCGATAGTAGAACATGCCATGCTATTGGCTGGAATTAAGAGAAAGTTGGGCTCAACTCCAGGCTACGCCAAGTCGAGTTACGCCGCTTTAAGTCGTTGTGAACTGGTGGATGCCTTTCTTAAGGTTCATCCCTGGCGTTGCGCCGAGTCAAGCCAAGTTACGCCGTGTTAAATTGTTGTGAACGAGGCTTTAATGCTGAGCCTAGAAACTTCCGAAGTCGGTGTTCATACTTCGTTTCTTTGCTCATCAATTCATTTATAACCATATATACGATGCAGTTCAATAGACAGCTCAGACAACCAATTATTCAATCACACCAAGGTTTTTATGGGTCTGGTACGAACAGGTACAACTAATATTTGGGGGCCTATGCTGAAAGCGGGGCCTAGGGCCGACCCCCCCTCGCTACGCCTCTGGTTCGAATTAACGTGCATGCATACCCAATTGAATAATGGAGGATTCCGGATTTTCTCCCATTATTTACAACGGATGCGCAAGGTTTCACTATCGGGGATGCATTTCCGGTCAATTTACGCACCACTTCCTCTTCCGTCACGGAAGTAACAGTTTTTTGTGTCTGTGTGTGTCGTTATACATATAAAAGCCACCACGGCAGGCATGTGGCCCATCAGATAATGTCACCCTGTTGCCTGGATACCCGCCCGTTTTGTAGATCTTGGGGGTAGATGGACTTTCTAGGAACCACAACACCTAAATATTCCTGCACGTATCTAAGCTATTCCATCCTTAATAAGGGCGAATGGCTGGGATATCCTCGCACCAGCATTCTTTTTTATCCAATTATGAACTCGTGGAAACTCTGTCTTATATATAGATCTGCATGGTACCCTCCCTAAAAGCAATATGAAGGGTATGCCACAGGAAGTGCATTTTCTCAAAAAAATTATTACATACGGAGCTTTCCTTTCAAGGTTATCGCAGATTGGAACATATGAGTGCAATTCAGCGCGCACGAACGGCCATGAATGGAACAATATGTCCAGGTGAAACGTTCAGTAATGTCCCGGAAAGTAGCATTTTCCAGCTGCACAATAATCATGGCCGAATCTTTTGCAAATGCATATAAAAAAATAGTTCGAACTTCATGCTTAAAAAGTAAATGTTTTTATACCGCAAAGCAATTAAAAACTTAATATTATTCATGCTTGACGTCTTCAGTGAAAATCGACTCATTAACTACAATCGGGGATGCGATTATCGATACTCTTTTGTTGTTTAGCGCACATAAATTCTGCTCCCAATCTCCCTAGTGCGCAGGGTCTGAAACGAATGGAAAGCAATTGCGCTTTTGTGTTTCGAAGTGAGCAGCGCACTGGTGCGAATGGGAAGTGCCCATTATTCGGTCGAAAATTATGAGAACTGTGAGTGTTAATCGATTGTGCATATACATGGAGCATGCATAGAGATGTGAGAATTTGAATAAGGCAGGCATGCAAGACGAGATATTGGTACCGGTTGGCTTAGTAAATTAATAAAAATTGTTGTACTATAACATCAACTGTCTAGGCTACCTGACGGGTAACTTTGTTATCCAGTCTCAATGGCTACTATTAAGCGTCTCTTATCGTTTGCGGAAAACAGTTAAACAGGAAGTATTCGAGACATGCTGTAAGCACTACGTGTCAATATAGGACAAAAGCATTACTGAGGAAATAAAACAATTAGGTACACCATTCTATCGAAAAACCTAATTATAAAGGAACAGTGGCAGCTATTATGGTTGTCTCTTATCTTTCGCGGGAAAAATGACATCTTAAACTTCTGCGTTCTGCAGTATGTTTCCCTAATTGTATGCTAATGACCCAATCTACTGTTATATGCGGCAAAAGCTTTTGACGTCGCCAGAAAACAGATCGCCCTCGAATATACTTGAATAAAGATTTAGTGCTAATTTATGGCAACAAGTGGGTATAAACAACCGTTGCAACGGTCTAATAGTGATTTCCGTCGTTGATATTTGTAGGAGGTCGTTAAAAACAATTATGCACTCGGAAAAACCTTTTACATACCTTGTGGTATTTTCAGTACACGTTCTAATTCAATATTTTAGGCTACCTTGCAAGGAATCCAAACACGCGTCGCGTATTCTAATTGAGACCTAATATGGGAGAAGAAGGCAAGTTTCCTTAATTTATCGTCGCACTTGCCAGATACCCATTCAATGAATCATATTTAGCTATCAGTTTGACCAGGTATTTCTCCAATCATATTTACCTCTGGCATTTTATGTATGCCACTAGTTGCCCGTACCATCAAAAATGACGGCAATGAGGCAAAAATGACGACAATTGATATTGTTTTTGTTACCTTTTATTAGGAGTGAGTGTGACAATTCATCTATTCCTTATTCAGTAAAGAGAAAGAAAGAGATTGGGTAAAATGAAGTATACGGAATCACGACTTCAACAATAAGTATTTATCGTTCAGGGGACAAGTTTTAAAAAACGTAAATACTTAAGATAACCGATAAATATTTAATAAAGTTTTTCTCGAAATCGAAAAAAAAACATTCGATGCTAAAAATAAGAATCTCTATTGTATTTTCATACAGATGGTACCTCTTGCGATTTCGTCCGACCATGTCTTCTATGCTCTAGCGGACTTTTGAAATCAACTGAGGATTAGCTTTCAATGGCAATGCTGCCGTCAGTCACGAGTCCAATTTTACGCGAAAGTGCAAAATTGACATCGTGGTTTGACGGTGGCTTTGGGGTACCTGACAGGTCTGTTCGTTTATTGACGCGCTTGTCCATTTCATATATTTTCATCCTTTCGGACGTCGAGTGAGAAGAGCAGATCGGTAGAGACGACGACGAAAGTCGCGATTGGCCGATAATTTGAGGATATAATTAGTGAGCCGGTCCTGAGCATGGAAACCGTAAACAGGTCGGTGAATCTTAGCCCTTGCCTCGAGAATTAGACATAAATGGGTTTTTGTGACACTCTCTCCGGTCTCAATCCCAGATTCACACTCTCTCAGCACGAACACAGTCGTGATTTTTAGGAGTTCAACTGATTTTTCTGGGGCAGCCGAAGGAAGTTCGTAATAACATCTGTTATGCGTCTTTAGGATACATTTATATAGAAAGTTCCTTTCATATTTGTTTTAGTGGTTTCGATTGGTAATATTTTTCTGCAGAACACCCTGGTAGACTATTCCTGCAGGAATCGGAGTATGTGGGCGATGAAGAAACATCTTGTTGGAAGCAGTTAAGCTGAGAGAGCACGAGATGCGCCACAGTTCACATTTGCTTTCCTTTTGCCGTGCATTAAGGGCAGAAATAATGTGACTTATTATCAGGCATTAAGATTTGCGGATTTGCGTAATGTCAACCTACATGCTCCATTGTTAGTTTTAATTCTCATAGTTAATGAATATGACTGCCTATTAAGTCTTAATACATCACGTATTACGGATCGGATACGTATTACGGATTATCTATGCTGGAAGACATGAAGGAGGGTTAATGATCTCTACATCTACGAAGTACCGTGCAAGCCACCACTAGGGTGTGTGGCAAGGGGTGATTCAACACCAGGCATGCAGCACTCGTCCCAGCACAAATCGGGAACCCACACGTTCCCCCGGCCGCTAGGCGCAGGCCAAAAAGCAGCCAGGAGAACAGTGCGCTGTCAAACCAGAAACTGGGAGAGTGCTACGTAAATAAACATGCATCACAATGCTAAAGCCACATCTAGTGGTTAATATTACTAATGATATTAATTTATGAACGCTACGAGATACTGCTTCATGCAGAGAACAAAATAGAATAATTGACTTGAATTGAATTTATTGAGTTTTACGTTCACCCAGCATATGAATATAATAAAAGGGTGAACAATAACAAATACAAATGTTTAAAATTGCTATAAATACAAGGTGTCTAGCTGGCCAAAAAATACATTGTACATATACATTCTCATGATTTAGAATTTTACAATCTGAGTGCTGACAACTTACTACACACCTTTCTGTAAAAAGTTTTTTGTCCTCAAATAAATCCAAGTCATTACTTATAGTATTAAATGTAGTACACATTCTATTAATGGGAGCATTTTTACAATAATTACTATTTACATTCATTACGTAAAATGTCCTCTTATGTCTGCCTTTGTTATTCGGAAGAAGCATATTTAATTTGCTCAACAAGTTAGAGCAGTTATTTTCATTTCTTCCTTTATTAATCCTTTATTAATTACATCATGTAGGAACAACAAATCATTTAACATTCTTCTATCACTAAGTTTAGGAAAATTAAACATTGATAATAATTCTTCATACGTAACATGATTTTCACAAGTGGGGTAAACATGGTATTGAACATAATAAAGAAACCTCAAAAACCTTTCCTGGACTCTCTCAATTGTTCCACTATATTTTTTGTACATGGGTTCCATATCACCGAACAATATTCTAATTTGCTTCTTACAAAAGAATAATACAACATTGTTAACACACTTTCATTTTTGAAGTACATACTTTGAAATACGACGTATAAAACCAAATAATTATAAATAATACCGAATACCAAAAAACCAAGCAATGGATGCATGTAAAATGTGGCTAACAAAAGTCATATTAGAATAAAAAAGAATGCCTATGTCTTTTATGTTTGTTTTCCTCTTGATAATATGGTCTTTTATTGAATAGCCAAACTTTATATCATATTTTCTCTTTGAATATGTAATCACACAACATTTATCAACGTTAAAGTTCAACTGGTTTTTTTACCAAATAATGAGATTGTTTAAATCACTCTGTAATTCGAACTTTCATTTAGATTAATCACTCTTTTATATATCTTGATATTATCAGCAAACATTAAACAATTCGTATGCTGAATATATCTTGGCAGGTCATTTATAAGTATTAAAAAAAGAAGTGGGCCTAAATTTGAACCTTGTGGTACACCCGATGATACAGATATTCACTTGATGAGGAATTCTCTTGTACTACATACTTCTTTCTTTCAAGCAAGAATGAACACAATAACTTAAGGAGAGATCCTGCTACCCCAATGCTTTGAAGTTTTTTCATTAAGGTGCTATGGCTAACGGGCATTCAATGCTATGGCTAACGGTGTCAAATGCTTTTCGAAAGTCAAGGTAAATAGCATCAACTTGGGAGCCACTGTCCATAACGATAATAACATAATTTGTGAAATCAGCTAAATTTGTTGTCACAGATCTATACGCTACGAATCCGTGCTGGAATTCACTCATATGGCTTTTGAATTGAAATTTAATATGTTTAAATATTATACTCTCAAATATTTTGGAAAATATAGACAGAATACTCACAGGGCGGTAATTCACTACATCACTGCGTTCTCCATTTTTTAAAAGTGGACAAACCTTGGAAATTTTCCTTTTATTTGGAAATACTCCTGTTTTCAAGGAAGCATTGAACAGATGACATAAAGTTGGAGCTATATCTTTACAACCTTTCACAATAAACGCTGGAATGCCGTCAGGACCAATTGACTTTTTTGTTTTTACACATTTTATTGCATTTAGTACTTCGTCTATATCAATATAATTTAAATAAATATTACTTCTGCAATCCGATACTCCACAATCAGTTAAGTCAGTTTCAGATATTCTTGTATCATTTTCATAAACTGACATGAAATACTCCCTGAATGCACTCGCTATTTTATCCGAAGAATTTATTTCACGCCTATTTAATTTCATAATGTCTGGGGTATGTTTAAGAGATTTATTCTTTTTTGCGAATTTCCAATGCCGGACATATCAAGCGATGTGAAGTGTAAGTAATGTTGCTATGTTATTAAACACAAGTGAAAATTCTACACTACCTAGTGAGGGTGGGAGTTTCATATGATTGATCTATCGCAACTATTATGATCCCTTATTGTACGCGGAAAAAATGACATTCTTAATCTATCGGTTCTGCAGTCAATTTCCTTTATCTTATTCCTGTGATCGCTTCTACCGTATTACGTTGGCTCTAGCAATTTATGTTGAACGTCCGGCAAAAAATTGTCTGCTTCGAACATGCGCAAAAGATTTAACCTGTATTTCTCTCTTCGATCAGTTAAAAATTCCCACCCTAATTCTTCAACAACTCAGTAACACTGCTAAGTTTATCGAAACAAACGTTCACAAATCTTGCTGCTCTCCGTTGTATTCTATTTATTTCTGAGATTAGTCCTACGTCATAAGGGACCCATATGCTAGCGGAAAACTCCAAGTGAGGTCTCACGAGTGAAAAATAACATCGCTCTTTAACCTTCTCGTCGCATTTTCCTAATATTCTTTTAATAAATTCCAATTTTCGACTAGCCTGTCCGCAGATTTCCCGGACGTGTTTCCCCCAAGACAGGTCCTGAGTAAGGGTCACACCTAAGTATTTAACTGACTATACATTTGATAAGTCTGTTTGATTAATTGTATACGTTTCGTTGACCGAGTTATTCTATTTCCAAAAGTTCATAACAACGTACTTTTGAAAATTCAATTCTAACTGCCATGTATTACACCATTCATTTATAGCATTTTTTAACGCAGTCCTGTGAGATCATTGCTTAGATCCGTGTACAACACTGCGTCGTCTGTGAAGAAGCGAATTTTGCTCGTAACAACGGTAGTGATGTCATTAATATACAAAAGGAATAACGAGGGACCGATGGCACTTCCCTATTATTAAGCTACTTATCTATTAAAACCTTTGCATCTCATCCTCCTTCTCAACAGGAGGGAGTTATTGCAACATGAGCCGGTAGTAATGAATTCCGTATCTAATTCCACTGGTAACGGTTACACCAAGGACCGATAGCACTTTCACGGAGTCACGGTTACGTGGCAGAATCTTCTAAATAACCGTCACTCTATCCATAACGAAAGCTGATTTCCCGCAGTTAAAATATTCGGTTAAAAATTTTATCAAACGGGTTTGAATATTGTTTTATAGGAAGGATTCAAATAAAAATACTTTGATTTCAAGTAGTTGATCAATTGATCAATCCAATCTTTAAAATAAAGTTACATTTCTTTCAATTTATGCTTTTTACACTATTTACACACCTGTTTGTTTAATTTTTTTGCCAAAACTTGTCGTGTGGGATATTGGCTTAAGGCCGTAAGCAGAAATTGTACAACTGACACTAGGTCGTTTTAGAACCTGTAAGACTGTTCCTGCTTAAGTACAGAGCGTCGAGCGGAGATGACATCAAAGTCATCACCTACGCCGGAAGTGTCTACAGTCGAAACGTGCCGAGGGTGCAAATTATAAGAATAAAAAGGAAGTCTTCTTATCTGCTCTACGCATAGGAAGTTAGAAGGTTGGGAAATGATAATCGCTAAATATGTGTCGTATAGAAGCGGATAAAGTTTTAAATTTAAATTGCCTCGTTTTTGCTGAATATATTGCTGCATACGTTGTTTTCAGATTCGTGTACTGCAGTTATGATACGTAACATACATAATGTATTTGATCTCATTAGACCACGAATTCTCACGTATTCTCACGCTTAGAGGGATGAATTCAATAATGGTAAGAGTTTTGGAAATATTATGAAATATGGAGCGATTATGTAAAATGGGTTGACACAATTTCTTCATTAACATCAGTTACAGTCACCAATTACAAAGACAAGATCTGAAAATACCTTTGGACATCGTATAAATCTTACCAGATTAACCATAGAACGCATATAATTGACATCAAATAAGGATACTGTTAATTTTCAAATTCACCTTTTACAGTAAAATGTTCTCATCGGTTGTATATCAGTGCTCGGTAGAGGCGAGGTAACGTCCTCGCCTGCTAACCCAAAGGTCGCGGGTTCGAGTCCCGCCTGGGGAGGATATTTCTCCTCCCAGGACATGGTTGTGTGTGTTGTCCTGTGTTACTGTTACAACGCCTGATGTAAAATGGTACTCGAGGCTGTATTCAGGTTGATGAAATAAAAAAAATAAAATAAATGAATATGAAGAACGAAGTGCATATACTTTACATTTGTATGGTAAAGTAGACGTTTAATGTAATCTCTGGAAATCGAAAAAATCCTATATTTGTCATGTAAAAACTATTTTATGCATCAGCCCAAAGATTTTGTAATCGACATAGACTTGTGAATTGTCGTAGAGGAATGGAAAGTAGGTATTTAATGGAAGTAATTGGCTTTATTTATACACCAAAGGTCCGATTGCGGATGTAAATTCTCTCTTATTAAACGAGAAGATGAATGCATAATCTCCCATGGGGCGCGATCACTGTTCTACATCTACATCACTATCTGTATGCTCGCGTTATAGTAACGTATCGCGTTTCAAATGCGCTCATAAGAGCAAAAACGTGATCGCCATTCTTTAAATGTTGTCATGTGCTTTAATTCACTACTTTTAATTGATTGAATACGTTCTTAAGGCTTAAGACATTGCCCTTATAGCGTAGTTTTCGTTTCGGATAACCATAACGACAGCGCGAGAGATAGACCCAAAGGGGTTGTTTTGCAGAATGTTCTGTGAGTATTCATCGAATTCATTCCAAATATGTTTTGATAAGTTTTTTACAGCAGAGAAATTGTAATCTTTTTCTTTCTTTTATTGTCTTGTGCCCATCATCTCCACTCCCGATCTGAAGGTCACTACCTAGTGTACAGAATCTGAAAAGAATGAAAAGCAAGTGCGCTATAGTGTTTCGAAGTGAGGGGCGCACTAGACCGAATGGAAAGCGCTCAAACATTGAATTGTAATTTGACAACGTCGTGTTCCTTCCCTAGATGAAGTGATTCTACTTTAAAAAGGAGACCGTAGTCATTAGTTTCGTGCAATTAACTTAGGTGCTTAATTTATTTTTAAAAGCGATCGTTTCCACGCTAAACTTTGACTTTTTCGCTGTAAATATCTTACAGTTGAGACTCAAAGTACGGTACATACATACCTCCCTGAGTTGAACTATCCACCATGCCTGCATTATAGTATTTCCCGCTTCCCTCCCATTATTTATCCTCTTGTCTCCCTAGCTGTTTTGTTTCAAGTTTTCCACCTTCCAGCCCAGCGGACCCTAGACAAGCCAGACACCTTTCTCTCCCGCTCAAAAGGCAGAGGAGGGCCGCTCTTGAAGGGAGCCTCAACCTCTGGGAACGACCCTTTTGTGTCCTTATGCACCCCGCCTTCCCCTATTCAGAGATTCAGACCCAACTCTCAAGAGACCCTTTCCTCCCTCATTCCACCTCCATACCCTCTCGACAAGGGACCGACCACAGAACACCTTCAGCCTCATACTCAAGCCGTGCGGGTAACAGGTGCAGCAGCGTTGGTGAAGGGGAAAGGAGAGGCTGGTTTCCCGCCAAAAATAAGGCCATCAAGGCGGGAGGCGGCCGCCTAAACAATGGATTGTCGTTAATAACGCAAGACAGAGCGAGCGGAATGGGAAACGAGGAAAGGGTTTGTTCGGGAGCTCGTGTCCGGTTGAATGTACTCGTTCTCCCTTATTGAGATCCTTATTATCCCCTAGTGCTGCTGACCCTCACTTATTATTTAGTCCGTAATGGGTTACTCGGTCCATATTCCTGTAAGTACATAGGGAGGGATTTTTCTTCAATTTGATAATCCCAGTTTTTTATAATTAAATTTGCAAAAAATGTGTAATAATGAATGTATGGGAAAAAACAACTCTCCTTACTACACCTGCAGCATAGCGAATTAGATAGCGTATAATTCGTTGAATATATTGGATTAGAATGTCTCATGTTTTCTCCTGGGGTAAAAGTATTCGAGAAATAACTGTCAAGCTAATCGTAGATTGAAATTTGTTAAAATAGAACTAGGTGAGTGAAGCGTTAAAGCTAGGGAACTTTGCTGCTACTTCTGCCTAAATATACCTAATTTGGAATAGGCGGCCTGTATTCCTGTATTATGTATATCGTGTAAGAATGTGTGCTAAGAAAATTGGATCGGCTAGAATTATTAAAGTTCGTTACTATAATTTCGTCATTTTTACAAGCCTACTGCTACAACTCGAGTATAGAAATCGCTATCAAACGGTCGGTTAACATTAAGCCTTTAATCTGTTAAGTAAGTTCCAGTACTATATTATATCTAACAACAACAAAAGCATTTTACAAAACCAGACAAGCTATGGTAGAAAAGATCATGAGAATAAAATCAGAAACAATAGACTGCAGAACGAGTAAGTTTAAATTATTATTTTTCCCCGCGAGCGATAATGGACCATAATAGCTGCCACAGATACTTTATATTAAGGTTTTTTTTACTGGCGGAGTATATAATTAGGTATTTTATTTGCTCTACTGCTTGGTCTTAATTCTTTCACGTAGTGCTAATATTAAGTCATGCATTCTGTCAGAATTAGTCTTGTATGTTTGTGAATTAATGTGGTGAACAATTTGGTTTAGAAATTCACCTCCTGGCAGACATTTGCAAGTTCTTGATAATTTATCAATGGTCGTTGCTTCAGTTAGATAGTTGGATGGAGTGCAGTGATTGTTGGTGAAAACTCTCTCCCTGCCACACACCATTGAGATGGCTTGCAGGGTACTATGTAGATGTAAATGTTCGGTGCCTTGTGTCCGGTTTTGTGCATACGTTCTTTGCACTTGTAATCCTTATTCTCCTCTAGTGCTGTGCTGTGACCCTCTCTCATTATTTATTCCGTAAAGGGTTACTCGGTCCGTATTCCTGAAAGCAGGGAGAGATTTTTCTTCAATTCCGAGAACATTCGCCTCGCCGTATTGTACCGTATTAGCTCGAATATAATGCGTCCCCGAATATAGCACGACTTCATGAATTTTGAAGTTAAACAAAAAAAGACCATTTTATTTTATTAATTTAATATATTTCTAATTTTCTCCTCAAGACGCCTTTCAAGACCCTTCAGTGTAAATAAACTTCCACAAAGTTGAGCCTGAGACGATTGAGATTACCCTTAAGTGTATTTGTACAATTTAGCATCGCAACATGAACGCCAAATTAATTTTCCACTGTCGCAATTAAAATAGGCGTACTGACAAGCGTGCGGAGATGAGCGATAAAAACCTTTTTTTTCGTATTACGAGCACTCGAATATAGTGCGAATGTGCCTTTAAAAGGTACATGCCTATCAATTAATGATAAAAACATCGCACTGTATTCGGGATTATACGGAATTTAGTGGGACAGGTGAAATTTCAAGAACGGGATGGGGTTATGTCTTTGGCGTGGATTCGTGGAAGCCGTTTGAACATAATTGCTGATGACAGATATGCCATGTCATGGCACAGGTATTCGATTCCCATGATTGAAAAAAAGGGGATACCACTTATGAGGTTTCCTACGGAGAAGAGGCGGGCAAGTCCGTAGCCGATCGTTACGAGTCACGAATAGGACGAGAAAGTGTGACCAATTCGGTTTTGTTACGGTGCCTTAGTTTAGGCGATAAAATGCAGCATAAATAGTCACCTATAGCTTGAATATCAGCATAAATATTCACCTATAGCTTGAATATCAGCATAAATATTCACCTATAGCTTGAATATCAGCATAAATATTCATCTATAGCTTGAATAGGAGCATAAATATGCCCCATGGAACTAGCCGTGCTTTGATATCGTGCTATTAACGCTGTTGTCAATCGCCCATGCAGGAATCGAGATTAGAATCCGGGCCCTCGGGATGGGAAGCCAGTCCGTCATCCGCCAAACCAACCCGATTTCAAATGGTGAAAGTCCACTCGCCGTCATCCTCTGTAATATTGTTTTTTTTTCACGAGTCATCGGGACCGTAATGGAAGACCGTTTGCCGTAATACTTCACCCGTTTGCCCAGTAGAGGAGGCTACGTAAATCATCGTTTGAGTAACGGCTATGGAGGCTCCGCCGTTAATTTTCCCATGGAAAGGAGGAATATTATATCAGGGCAACGGTGGATATGATTTCAGTACATTTCCGCTCCCATCACTCATCGGGAGATCGTTTTTTCCCGCTTTTGTGAGGGCACTGCCCCGATCTCCGTATTTAAATGACGCATGATATAACTGTTGGCGAATCGGCGTATGGTGACGTGGAAACGAGAAGTTTCGAATCGCATATCGCAATCATATCCGCGTAAAAGCGACTTAGTGTGGATTGGGTTGGCTATGTAGTACTGGCTTGCAATACCGAGGGCCTGGGTTCGGATCACGCCAGTGACGATTTTTCATTTGAAGTGCAGATTCCCACTTGGATGTAGTTTGGAGAAGAATTCAAGTGTCGTTATCATTCATATCATTTTATTAATAAATTATTATTTTAAATAATATTTAATTACACATCTGAGCATTTTCTGGTTATGCAAATATTTAATAATTTAAGTGAAAATCAAATAAAAAATTTCGTAAATTATGTACTTTATTTTTCAAAATAATATTAGCTGCAGTTGACCACATTTCGGTGCTCGACGGGGGAATTATGTTTATTTTATTATTATTATAACTGTGAAGAAAATGCTACAAGTTGGCTTTATGCCAGGTGGTAACATGTAAATATATTGTCTACAAAATGATAGTTATATTACCGCAATTCAAAATTGAACCTCCCTCGTAACAAAGCTGGACTGACAAAATAATTATCAGTAAACAATTTATTTTATAAAATCAATCCTCAAAGGTGTTTTTGCAATGTGTAAGGCCCTAAGAGAAGTGGGATTTAGTCCAAATCACTCCTATACTTATCTAAATTAAAATAAATATTTAGCATGATAATCTACATGGTGGAATTTTTCGTGGCGAGGAAATTTAGTTAAAGGAAATGTACGGCACCAAATGTGGTATTTAAAATCATATATATTATCGTTCAAAGTGAAGCTACAGGTCTGCCAAAACGAAGCCTGCTTAACTCCAATATTGACGAAGGATATGGATACGCTGAAATAATATAATGTAAGTTATCATGCTTGTATTTAAAATATTTTTTGGATATGCCCTGAAATTCGTCTCAGGACTATTTCATTTGTTTGCAAGTCAGTTATTGTTTATTCTTTTAATTTTTTCGTGTTTACGCAGGAAAACTTGATTGTTGACGCAAATTATTGGGGCTTAAAGCAGACGGATAATGCTAATTTCTCAAGTGTACTGGTAATCTGTGAAGTGATGCTAAAGAAAAAAGTATTCATTCAATTTATTCAGGTAATTTCAATAGTATTTATTATTGATTTAAATAATTTTGTCTTAAAATTGAATATTAATTATTTTAGAACAAATTTTCTCCGAGTATTTATTATTTATTCAAATGGCAAAAAAGTATTTAGCTACGAGTGTGGTTGTAATACCTACATTTTTTCCGTTCCATGGTACATTAGATGACACTGTCTCCGGCGTTACCTTGTGGAAATCATTGATATTCTTTAGATTGAAAATAGTATATCGGTATGATTCCACACTTTATTTCTCTCGGCCTAACGCCCAGCAGCATAACATACATACATATATACATACCCCATATACATCTCAACCCAATTATACCAAACATAATGTTAAGGTAACCAACTTTTTTACAGTGAAAATGAGGACAGAAATTATTTTTTTACAATGAAAAGGAGGACGCAAATAAAAAAATGTAAATATCGTAAATAAAAGAAACATTTCATTCATTGCAACAATAATACACTACATATAATATGGTAAATGCATAATAAAAACATTTGTGACCGTTTATATTGTGATTATGCTTACATACATATTAATTATTATTTAAATGAGTACTTTTCCATTAAATGAATATTTTTAATCAAATCATTATCCTATAACGATGTATTGGAAATATCTGAACAAAAATTATCTTCCATATCGAATTTTACGGCAAGAGCTACAGCTAGAGTATCAACATTCAATTTCGATTTTTCACTTATATTGAATATTTCCACCCATCTTTTATCAATTTCAACATGTTGATTTTCCCATTCAACCTGTTCATTTCAACATGTTGTTTGCGTCTCGCCGCACTGTACCTACCGAGCCTTGACGGATCGTCATATAAAGTACATATACGTCACATCACGTGCAACGGACCAGTTTGGCATCGATCAAATACAGAGGTTTACAGATTAGCCTTCAAATATCGATAAGGAGGACATGTAGGACACTTTTCGAGTGAGGACAGAACTTACAAAAGAAGGACATTCCTCTCTAAAGGAGGACGGATGGTCACCTTAAATTAATGTTCAACCCTTTAGCAGAAGCAAATGTATTTCGTCGTATGCTAATGCAACTTTAAACTATTAGATTTTGTCAGCTAGATGTTACATGACTGCCAGATATACAAAGCCAAGAAGCAGTCGGAACTTGCAAACTGTGATATCAATGGATCCGGGTTCGAGTCCCGGTCCAAGCGGATGATTTTTCCGCAGCGATAATTTCGCTCTCGATTTTTTTTGCACGGACAGTTGGTACTATTTGCTGAATGTTTTGCGATTCCTTTCACTCTTCGTTTCCCGGATAAAATATCATTCTTCGCGATTGCGATGAGTTTTCCCGGATAATGGTGGCGTATCTTCGGTTTCCGTTTTTGGTGCTCTGAATCGATAGCACTCTAAAAAATAATCTGTTTATTCGTTCGAAACGATCGATGTCCCGGATTAAAATATTAAGTCTTTTTTCAATTTGGTTATCCTCCTGGAATGAAACGAGAAATGACTAGATGGAAGTTTTCCTGTTGTCAAGTTCAGGGAGTCGTGAGAGTGGGAGAAATATCGAAGGTCATTCGTTCGCTATAAGTTTTCCGCCGATGGCAGGAATCCAAATTTCTTGCGTCAACCAAGCGGAGAGCTGGTCAAGGGGAGCTAATTCGAGAGATATCGCTGATGATTCCTGTGATTAACCAAATGCATGTTACTTTTTAAGGTTGAGAATTTCAGGTGATATCTCGCGCGATGTGTCTTCGCACCCAAAGGTGTAGTTTACACTCAGGTGAAGTAAATATCCTGGGAATCAGCGTTCAGTTCAGACCTATGGAGGGGGAAACATACGAAACGTTTGCTCTCAACGAAATTAACTCGTGGGGGGATCGATCTTAACCTTTGTAAATGAAAGAAAACACACCAACGTTTTATCTACAAAGTGGGAGGGATAAATAAAAATGAGTCAGATGAAGTCAAATACCTGGTATTCCCAAATACCTGGTATTCCCAAATACCTGGTATTACCAAATACCTGGTATTCCCAAATACCTGTTATTCCCAAATTCCTGGTATTCAGCTTGACTTCAGAGCTAATGTAGGGGAAACACATACGAAAGGTTTGCGGCGCTGCATTACAGAAGCTAGGATTTATCAAGCGAAGAGTAGGAAGCTTCTCCGATGAAAAAAATATTAGAGATACAGTACTTTTCTCTAGATAGGACAAATATCTAATACGCCGCGGGCATTTGGGACCATGCACAGAAAGATTTAATTCATGAATTAGTTAAAATTCAAAGGGAAGCAGCACGCTTCGTTAAAAACGGACGAGCAGAGAGTGATACACAGCTGATGGAAGGGCTACTTTTGAAGTCGTTAGAGATTTGGAGATTACACGCTAGGGTTAGATTACTTGAAAATTTCAGATCAGACGAGTTTCAGTACGACACCGATGATATTATTTTGACCCGGCTCTACATCTGTAGAATAGAGTATTTGCACACTTTTGGGAAGTGACATCTAAAAAATCTATCGATACCTCAGACACTAAATTTTCATTCTGACGCTCGAGAGGCTTTTCGTTAATTTTTTATTAACTAATAAAATCTAATATATTATTATTGCGCCAAAACACTGGTCCGCCATGTTTTGTAGGCTCTGACGTCATCTCCCATAGTCGACCATTTGTTGATTTGGAGATTGTGTGACTGTGTAGTCTTAGCGTGCGGACGAAACTTTAGCTATTAATTAGCGAATATCGAAATAACTTCGAAAAGGCAAATACTATTTCACTCTCAACGCACAGATAGGCTATTTCGCTTCTGCTCATATGGGAGATGACGTCACACTACGAAGAACCAATGGTTGGGCGTTTAGACCTAAGCAATTTCGATGCTAAAACAATGCATATTAAAAGCTATTTATTAAATTAATTAGTTGGAATTATACCTTGGTATTTCGTACGTGGCATTTCGAAACCAAACACTACTCGCTATAATAAATTTCAACAAAATACCTCTCTTACGCAAATACTCTATTGATTGGAGCGATAAAATAAGAGAGATAATTTGCTGAGCTGATTGGTGCCCTAGTTCCTTCTTTCCACGCGCCATTAGTGATTATGACTAAAACAGCGTGAGACTAGCATAAGATAGATCATTATCACACAATTCACCTCTGTTCTCTCCGCCCCTCCTTTACCTGATCCCCCCTCCCCTTCCATGACTTGGTGTCCTCATTACCTCCTGCCACACGCTTCTGCGGCGGCTCGCAGGGTAGTATGGAGATGTACTACAAGTATCGCACAATGGAGATGATCTCTCTAAGAGAAATCTATTAGTAAGAATAAATAGGTACTACATCTGGAGAGGTTCAATCTCAATTTTGCTTCACTGTTTTTCAGAAAAATGGAAGAGTTTTAACGATTTAAATAAATAAAATATCTCCTGAGAATTCACAAGTCCTTGGATGTAAAGGCCAATTTGTCTTCATGATTTGTTTTGCAGCTGTGATGTCTGGAGAAAATGAGTAGGAGTATGACGGAAAAATGTCGTGGACAATAACTACCTATAACTTAAACTTTTTTGATGTAAGCATTTCATGCGATATCCTCCGTAATATTGTACATCGTGCAAAAATATTTTCTTTGAGAACTTGCCAGACCGTTGGTATGAGCAGTTTGGTTGGAAAGTCTTAGTAGCCACAATTGCATCGAGAATTAATGGTCTGCCACGATTTTCGATGATTGATCTTAAAATGTGTGAACGGTTCTCGCGAAGTGTGAACGGTTATAAGTATTCTTTACGAGTAAAACAATGTTATACTGTCAGTATTTGAATTTCAGACGATTTTCTCGGCAAAAAATATTTTGCGGAGAAAATCGCCAGTGGAAATTTTTTATATTATAATGAATCAACTGCGGGTATGAAATATTAAAAAAAATATTTGTATCCGTAGTTGAATCTATGTTTTTTTCAAGTATCTTCCGGATAAAAGGCTACGCGTACGCATATATGATTCAGTTGCTAGGCGTAGTGATTCATATGTGCAACAATAGATGGCAAGCAAGCTCCCACATACGTTCTCTTCTCACTAACTCATGGGGCGGAGGTATGCATTTTTCAAAATATGTACACACAAGGGAAACTGCTTTGTAACAGCTCCACCTATTCACCAAAAATGTTGTATACAGACAAATATCTGACATTTAGACACATATTATATATTGTTTACCATAGTTACATATATTGTTTTCATTAAATTTAAAAATCGCTTATTCATTTCTATTTAATAATTTACTTTATTCATTACTTCTTGGCTATTTCACCAATACGTTTGCCTGTTTCAGCAGGCTTAACAACTAGTTTAAAAATAATTCGTATCCGCCGCTAAATACATTGAGGAGTGCCAGAACATACCGGACTGTGTATGTACATGGCCATGGAAAGTCATGATAATGATAAATATTGAATTGAGAAAAGCTTTACCGAGTTTTTTTGTTGTTAACTCTGAGGACAGGGTCGAGTCATGAAAATAAAAGATTACGATGTCTCCTTGTACGGATGCAGTTTGCGGTTGGCAGTGTTGAATGCTATTCAAAATTCATAGATGTGCACATTAAATCGAGGAGCGTTTTATTTGAAATCTCAAAGAAAACTATCCGTGAAAGAAGCTAATTCGACTCAGTGCGCGGAGATTGTGTATTTAAGGCGAAAGGAAAGACGCTAAACGCAATTCCGTGGATTAATTCATGGCTAAGAAAACGCATTCCCTCACAGATAAAAACATCCTGTTTCTCCTCCATGTATTTTTTTTAAAGCTATTGCGCGCGGAATGTTTCGTGATGCGAAAAGTATCTTTGTGTTGCAGCAAATATTTTAGTCAGCTCTCTGCATGCCATGAATCAGCTATTCTGCCATCAGTGATGAGTCGGACAATTGACTTGCGTCAATTCATCATCTAGGTACACACGTTTTTCCTTGCCTTCGAATGCTTGTTATTGGGAAGTTGACCAATTGGTCTTACAAATAGCTCGGACTCGGAGATTATTTATACGATGAAATAGATGAGCTCTACGGCCTTCAACTTTGTTGTTTCATTTTATTAAGGAGATATAATGTAGTGCATGTTGATGAATACTCACCCCCCGCCACAAACCTTGGGAGTAGCTTTCAGGGTATTATGTAGATGTAGGTGAACGCGATACGTGTAGCACTGTAAGGTTCGTATTAAGTTTTGAGCACCAAACGCCAGGGATCTCGCGCCAGTGACAATCATAGAGCACTATCAAACCACTTATCAGCAAAACCTTGCTGCAGTTGTTCGGGAGCTTCGTAAAGGATAAGTACTCATAGGTCACACGACACTCAGGTTAGCGGAGAAATTAATTCCTCGTTCAGGAATACGCCTTTCCCCAGTGACCTCATAAGCGTTCACTCATAAACTCGACCACGCACTTGTTCGGGAACTCACAAACGGTGCTATGAAGAATATAACTTTGGTAAATCAAGTACATTCGTGGGACGAACTGACTCAAAAAGGGCAAAGTCAATTGTTTTGGAGGCATCACAGTGGTCCATTAAAAAAAATGGGGAAAAAATATTGGCATATTTTTCTTCCGAATCAATAGTAATGATAATAAATACATACATAATTACCTCTACAGTATTGCTCTTATATTATCGTATTATGTGGGGAAATAACAGGAATCAAATCATTGTTTGGTAAATTAATGATTAATAAGTGTATTTTAATATTGTATTGAAATAGTTGAGTTTTTTATTTTAATTATAGCTTCTTATAACCTGATCTAACATATTTTATTGATCATTAGATGATGGGTTTGCTAATAATGACAATACTTCCTTCCCAATTAGTGTTGTCCTTCTATTTTATAATAATAATAATAATAATGGTTTTTATTCCAGATTAGCTAAATACAATTATTGTTTATACAATGATTTGTCTGGAATATAGGTGCCCCATTGGACAGTATCTCCGTTTTGGGGTCACCGACTCGACCATCACAGATGAAATACAAAGACAAAAACATAGAATAAGTGTGTTGCAACTACAATCACATAGATGCTATCATTGGTGCTGGATAATTTAGTAAATAACCCATGGATTGAAATGTGAAGCAAAAACAAAGTATTAAGATACAATCGATTAAAGGCTTGTTTGAGCTAACAGAGAATTTGGAGCTTTTTATAACATAAACACCTTTGTCCGTAGTCTGCAGTAGTTATTTTTTTACATTTCTATGTTAGTTAACACTGCGAACAGAATACAATTTAATATAAAGGGAATAGTGAAAACATGTATTAATCATTATAGCTTTTTGAATTTAATCATTAAACATTCTTCAAAAATAAGTACTTTACAACACTAACAACAATTAAACTGTTATTTACATAGTCATTATAAAAAAGTACAACAAAAATGTATAAGACATTTGCTTTTGTTGTTATTGACATACACTCATTTTGAAAACATACAAGAAACTGTATTTACTTAAGCCTTGTCGATACAATAGACTTCGCTCTATTTGAGTCAGTTTGTCGCTCTTGTGGGTTTTTCAAAACCCGAGAATAAAGTAAGGAGCATGAACTTTCAAGTCCAGACCACTTTCTCTTTGTACGAAAAAGTTTGTTATGAAATAAAATTTCGATTGGATGATCCAGAGATGGACATATTCGAAAGGAGTTTGCTGCGTTGGCATTGTCATGTTTAAAAAATGGATGAGAATCGAATAACTAAACGGATTAATGATAGAAGAGAGAATGATTCGAAAGAAAGGTGTAGATCATGAATGTAATGGGTGAATATGGCTGAAGAGGCTCTTAAGAGAAGTGATATTAGGAGTCTTAAAAGCAAGAGACCGTGTATGAAGTAATGCGTGAATGCAACGCAAGCGAAAGACGTATCATATCGGGCATTATTTATTTATTACATTGAAATTGCAATCAGACATTGTCTGGTGGCAATATAACATTAGTTTAGGTGGTAATAATAATAATAATATAGTTTTAAAAAAATACATATACCTACATAAAACATCAAACACTCCTCTCGTTTTTTATGTGTAACATTAAAAAAAAATATTTACATTCCTTGGTAATGGATTAGTGAGTTATTCTGGTAATTGATTACATTCAAAGACCCCTTTGAGGAATTCATTAACAGAGAGGCGGTTTTTTAGGCATATCAAAAATATCTAAGTTCCTTGACTTTGTCCATCCCGAACGGGAATGGCGTGATGTGTATGTATGAACAAGTTTCATTGATGTGAGTCACTTATGAGGAACATGAATAAAGTAGTGTTTACTCTCGATTCCAATGCAATATTGGTCGGAATGACGAAGATGGGAATAAAAAAATAGGAAGTGAATTCAAGTCGTCAAGTTTATCTTAAACGAGAATGGAAGACTGAGCTATTAAGTGCAAGTCGTCCCCTTTCATCAGAGATTATCTCTCTTGAGTTCACATAACATATATTTTACGGAATGAATGATAACAATGAGGATATATGCGTGTCGTATATGAAAATTCTTCGCGAGAAATCGTGAGAACGGATTAGGTGGTAATTTTCGAGATCCCACCCTGATCTTAGCATAACCTCAGGAATCCCTCCACATGAGTAATTCCCGGAAGCGCTTTATCGTTCCTTTAACCGCCACCCCTCCGGACACGCCACGCTGGACGCCGTGACGTCACAACATTGACACACTCGCCCGCTTTCCGTTTTTTTTTCGGATTGAAACATTAACATTTCGTTAAGTCTCCTCGGAGCACGGCATTGTGCGTACACTTGCCCAGGTTTTTGTCCGAAAAAAATCACCGTGGCAGAATGCGTATTGGCTTCCCTTTTTGTTTTTGTCTCAGATTCCCTATTATCGGTTAATCCTTTTAGACTTAGCTACATTCTCGGCCATTAACCGTCCTATCCGGGGAGCGTCGCTGGCCGCGGCCGCTGGCTTGCCGCCCTACGTTGCCAGGTAAGGAGAAGAGGTGGTCGGGGGTTTGGAGGGGCGGTGGAAATCACCTTGGCGCATGCGCACCACCGACTTTCTCACTCCCCCGCGCCAGTCTCGAACCGTCACAGCGGGTTTCTCTCCCTCCCTCCACCAAACCTCCTCACACTCCCTCCACCTTCCCCTTCTTCGACGATATCTCGGCTCGGCGGTGTTTCAGTCGGGTGGGAGACCGGTTGGTGTTGTGTGCGTTCCACGGACCGTTTTCGTCAGCGTTCTCAAGCCTCAAATCTCTCTCTCTCGTCTTCTTTCCTTGAAACACCGCCGTCTCCTGAGGTTCGTCGCGTAGTGGAGCGTCGACTTATTAGTTCTTCCCTACGGTCTCGAGCCCTGTTGCGAAGGAAAATCAAAGAAGTGGTCGATTGCACTTGAGGATTGACGTCCGGAACCGAAATACAGTAGTATAAATTCACCGAAAAGTTCGCTGGATACACCTCCTTGAAGTGTTTGCAAGTTTTACTGTTTATTCCGGAGACTTTACATGACGGATTTCACGTGTGCTCGAATTAAAAATATTTTCGCACCGCTGTCTGCGGAGGAAGTTAGTTGACTTCGTCGTGTCGTGGTTCTTCTTACAGTCCCGACCCCTTTGTGAAGTACAAACAAAGCAGTAGTTGGATGTAATTGAGGATCGACGAGTTTTAGCTTATATATTTATCAAAAAAGTTACCTGGAATTGTTCAAACAGAAGGAAGAACGTGTTTCGCTGGAGGGTTGGCAAGTGTGTTGAGCCGAAATATATACCAAAAAGTTCGCGGGCTTAGCTTCCTTGAAGTGTTGGCTTAGTCCTGCTCACGGCTGATTCCTGGGACTTGTTTCAACTGTTTATGGATTTCACGTGTGCCAACTTCATCGCCTAAATGTGGAGTCTTTTCGTTCTTCCGACGGTCTTGCGCCCAGTGTGACGGAAATACGAAAGGATAGAAGATTTCACTCGCGGATCGACGTGCACGGAACCAATATATTTACCAAAAAGTTCCCTGGATTTTCTTTCGGGAAGTGTTCGTAAAGTTCTGTGCGCGACTCTTTGATTTTACGAGAATTGTTTCTTGACTAAAAAAAAGGTTTCGCTGTGATTTCGGCTCTAAACTCATTCCTAGTGCTTCTTCTTCTTGAGCGAAAAGTTTTTCCTGAGTTTCTTTCTCGAGTCCGATCAAGTCTCACGCCGTTCCATACTTGTTCTTTATTTTTTTCCGTTCTCTCTCATGTCCCGTTACCTACCTCGTGTGGTCGGAGAATCGAGAGATCGTTTATTGTGCTGTCAGAGGGAGTCCGTAAGCCTTCAACATTGCTTTTGTAGCCTGCTGAGATTTTCTGTAGATTAGTCCATTGTTACGCCCTTCTACTGTTGTAAACATTGAAAGCTTTCAACAATTTCGTGCGTCGTTCGGTAGTTGACGAGCTTCTGAGGATTTTGTTTGTTGATTGTTCGTGTTGAGTTTGAGAACTCGTTAGTTTTTGTTTGATAAACGTCCAAGAATCCGTATTCGAGAGAAGTGTGAGGTTTTGCAAAGTGTTGAAAAAGTTCCGGATACAGTGCTTCGCCTGGTATTTCCCCACCCTCTGTTTGAGCTCCGCGGCTGGCCCCGAACAGAAGAAAAAAAATTGACGGCGGAGACCAGCTGTTGTTCGCAAGGAGGTTCGCCCTCAAGACGTCTCCACTGGAGGAAATACCTACCTGCTCCCGTAGTAGTAGTGGTAGTAGTGTCGTCTGCCCCTAGTCAAGAGGGGAGGAGGAGAAACAAGTGAGTAACGGCGACCGAGTGAGAAGAAGTCAGTGCGTTGTGTTTGGTTTTACGTGTGTGTGCCTACTCGGCGTTTGTGTCTGTCGTGTCGTCGTCGACTCTTTGCTGCTCGTGTTCTTCCTATTGTTTCGTGGAAAGCGTGTCCCCCCTTCCCCCCACTAACCGCGCTCACCCGCCAGACACCGCGAAGGGAGCGAAGCCAAGAAGGAGAGAGAGAGAGAGGCGGCAAAGGAGCAAGGAGAGAGAGGATACATAGCATTCCAGGCCGAGATTGCCCGCTGACGTCACCAAGGTAAGGAGAAGGAGAAAACAGTTGCGTCTCTTGACTCCCACGGCCAAACTCCCCCTACCGCACTTCATTCTCTTATTAGTCCTACCTCACGTTTTAAGTTAGTTTGAGCGAGAAAGCCCTTCACCTAGAATTTGATTAATTTGACCTCATATAAAAGAAAAAACTCTCATCTTTCCAATGCTATCAAAATATTAACCCTTTGCCGAACTACTTTTCGAGCAATTTGCCTAAAAATATAACCTGTTTTACATGGAATAGAGTACGGCGGTGCGTTCCTGAGGGAGGACATTGAAAAAATTAGGAATTTATAAAACCTAGATAAAGTAAAAAAACTAACGGTATGTAGGTAGTTTGTATTTTTCTCAACTATTTATGAAAATTAATCAATTACTCACCACAGTAATGTGTACAGAAACACAAATAAACCTATCGTGAAGGCGTTTCCACCGTAAAAAAATGAGTTAAGTTAGAGACTTGTGTAGATATACTTATTAATTTAATTGCTGAGAATTTGTATTATAATGTTCCACCATGTTTGTCATATAATGTTCCACCATGTTTGTCATGTAATGTTTTGTCATATGATGTCAATAATGGACAATGTAACCACGTTTTGCGCCATTAAATTACAATATTTACCTTAAGTTAGTCTGAGCGAGATATTTCTCTTATCGTAGTGGAGACCATATTCGACTTTAATTTTTAAAATTTATCTATCCAATTGAAAATATGATGAATTAGCTATGACGCAAAACCTTTGTTTTATACTACTTAACGTCTCAGTAGTTAATTAACACCGGTACATCCTTACATATGGTTGGGATTTGAACTTAATTCATATGTTCCGATCGCCATGCGCTGAAAGCGTCTTCAATTCCAAAGGTTTTCTTCCGAATTTGGAGAAAATATTATCCTGTAAATGTAATTTTATCAGTAGGTACTTGAGAAGGAATACGAATTCCACACCTACCATTACATTTCTGACGCGATCTGTTCGTCATTTTTTAAAATGACTTTCTGGAGAGAAGGGCCGTATTATATCAGAAGGAACTCGGTATCTAACTATGTTCAAATATCTGGAAATAATTTGCTGCAAGTAGATTATAATTTGGTATCATTAGGTAGATAAAATTCTTTCTTAAAACGGTGAAGGAAAATTATTAAATTTTATAGGTAGTCATTCCTCGCTCAAACCACCTTACTACTTATAACTTCAACTTGGGAGTGGTGTTGATATTTTTATATTTTACGGTTTATATAATTGCATAGCTGGTATCTGTTCTGTTCCATCTATATATTCCTACAATTATTCCACATTTTCGTAGACTTTCTCTTGAAATTGCATGAACTTAGGGCAAAAATCGGTATAAGAAAGAACAATTATTTTTCTGTCTCATTCAAATGTCATGTTAAAAAAAAACGATATAAAAAAGAATATTTCCGGGGAATTTTAAGTTGTTATAAAATTAATGCACTTGACTAATAATTTTAAGGACTTAAAGGCTAAAATAGGTGAAACACACAAAAAACAAATTTTCATATTCTAACTTAATTTTTACGAATAACTGGACAATGGAACCACGTTTTTCCTGGCCGATGATTTGTGGTAAAATTAAGGCACCAATTCATCTTAGAATTTCGAGTTATTAGCGAAGTAATTGCAATGAAAGAAGGCCAAAAATGCAATAATTGTTCAGTATAAATGGTGCTTTTGCGGGCCTCTAATGCACATCAATGAGATTTTGCTTTCATCGAAATGAGGCTTAATTACCGATTGCTTGCTTTCACTCGTCGGCGTGTGAGGTCCAGATTGGTCGTTTGGTCAGTGCGCTGAGTAAACTCATTAGCTTGAGAGCCTTACTGGTAAGGTAATCAAAAACCTTTACGCTCTACCTGAAATACAGGTGTTTAAATTTCCCTTGCGGGCTCGCACTTAGGTATGTACATTACATACAACCACCGAGAGAACATCCCGCGTGGAATGCATTTGTTCGGTTGGGACCGAATAGTTACTCAACAAACTTGAGCACTTTACGCTGCTTCCAAGCGATCAGGGAGCAATTACTTATCAAACGTACTCGCGGGAACTATTGTCCTGTGCAATTTTGGCCCCTAATTATGTATTGTTTTCCGTGAGAAAAGAAAGTTTTCGTGTCTTCAAGTGGAGAGGTATGTTTGCGTGATGCCTTCCCGGCATTAATTACTTATTCTTCTCCATATTTAAAGGCATTAAAGTTTTTTTTCCAAATCGTTTTATCCCATGCTATGCGTTTTTTTATGGAAGCACAATTCATCTCTGTGACAACAAATTCTGATTATAGCTTTGTGCCAAAGTAATCGATTGTGGCGATACTTAGTGGAAATTGAAGATAGAATTCATTGTTACAATAACACTGTACAAAATTCCACTAATTATTTTTAATGTTGTCGACCGGTTTCGACGACGTTTCGCATTAAAAATAATTAGTGGAATTTTGTACTGTGTTTTTTTAGCAATGAATTCTATAGCTTTGTGCGTTTTTGGTCAGCTCTTCACGGAGATTCTTATTTTATCCCCAAACACGAAATATTTTGGACAGAAAAGAATGAATGACTAGAAGACTGCAGTCAATCAATATTACTAGGATTAAACGAGTAACTACGACGATGTTGAATACCTGAAAGAGAGTTATGAAGCTCCGTGGTTGGTTAAAAATTTTCTTCATTTTTTTTGGAAATTCGTGATATGTACATTAAATGCTAGGAATGACGAATTTTCCACGGCGTATTATTCGTGACGATGCTTTTAGATGTGACCCTACATTATGTTTTGCTAAAAAAATACAACGCTAACGAAAAAAAATTATGGTAAAAATGGATGGCAATTTCATTAGTAATTTATAATTTAACTTACCTACTAGTGACTTGAAATAGTGTTTTTTTTTCGTCAGGAATGTCAGTTTTCAAGTTTTTTTAACCTAGCTGGTTTTAATTTAAGAGATGACTAAAATTTTCTATCATGCCATATGGGAGAAATAGTTTCATCATGATATTTATTAGCTTACCTACGTCTAATGGCCTGTTGTACAAATATTTAGCTATGGAATTCATAGTAATGAGTTGAGTTCCATTAAATTGTACCTTATAGCTATATTCGAGTTGCAGGAACCACCGCTTTCCTTACTTACCTACCTGTATATTATCTTATCTCTCGTCATTCTAGAGTTAAGCTTATTGTGGACTGCGGTAATCAATTCGTTTGCTTGGTTGTCTTGCTCTTCTCCTCCCAAAATGCCTTTATTCTTTCGCTTTCGCTTTATTCTCCTCCTTTCTTCTGGCTAGTTGTTTTTGACCTTTTTACTTTGTCTTTCCTAAAACCCTTAAATCAATCAACCTTCCTTCGAAATATCTCTTTATTCCGGATATCTTCTAAATTTTTGTCGTCTTTAGTTTGGTTGTATAGCTGAAGAGTTTCTTTATCAATCTACAATCACTCAGACTTAAGATGTGCCTATGAAACTTCAGTTTTTCTGGCGCAATTTGTGAAATGATCTTCTCGACCTTTTTGTAAAAATCATCATCTTTTCTCCTCCTGGAAGCATCATTCTTTCTTTTTTCTAGACCCAGGATCTTCCTTGCAAAATTCATTTCTTCTCTAACTCTTCCATTTCACCTTTTCTTGTTCAGTATCACGCATTCACCCAGTAGATATTGATACGATATTTCTTTTACTTAAAAATGGTAATATTCAATATGTAATGATACTTCCGAGGTTGGTTGCATGACGTGCAATGAAATTCAACATTCTGCATTGGGCATGTGATTTGTTTATTGATTTTCAAAGGCCAAGGTTCAAATGTCGATACGTCGCATCGTGGTTTGATAGTGAATTTCATCGATTCTAATCTCCAATGAAATTTATGGAATACATTTCATTGGAGATTGAATGTAAGACTTCAGACGTAGAAAAAAAACTCGCTGATCACTTCAGTGTCGATACCCGACCCGATCGCTGTTCGGATTCGCTCTCCGAGTCGTAAATAAACGCAGGTAGGTAGTCATCACGCAAACGCATCGCTGGCACGTTCTGTCTTACGCAATCCATAAGCATGATTAGCTCCCCGGCGTGAATTGAATTGCACGAATGCCTGGCGATGTATTTGAAGAGAGGTTCGCTCGTGTTGCAAGATGCATGCAAGTTTGGCATGCCGTGAGTTTTCATCCCTGTTTCTCATTCTTTGCTGTCACCTTTATCCCTACCCCGGAGGTTGCAGCATATACATTCGAAAAAAACGATTTTTTATTACGGAATCCCATTAGCACTCAAAAGTTGAAGTTTGGTATCCTAAATACAGGAAGAATAATAAAAAAATTCTAAGTTAACATCTTCAGTTCGCGCATTTGGCTTAAAGTTTGATAAAAATTGTCAAAAAACAGGCATATGTGCGAGCTAAAGGTGGTATGTAAGAGTTATAGAAATTTTTGTGGTTTATACCATGCGATAAACTGCCATTTTATGGCTGTTTTGTAAAAAGAAACAAAAAAATTATTATATAATTTTTACAAAATTTCAATTTTTGACAATTTTTTTCAAATTTATAAAAAAGAATTTATTTATTATTTTTCCAATATTTAGGATACCAAACTTCAACTTTTGAGTGCTAATGGGGTTCCGTAATAAAAAAATCGTTTTTTTCGAACCACCTTAATGTGCATATCAAGGAAGAGATTAGATGTCTTTTTGACACAAGACACTTAATAGTGAAGCGTCTTTGTTTTGCAAATGATCTAACTAACATTGATATCGCTTCGTTGAAAACTTCAATGTGATAATGTGAGCTTTCCATTCATTGTGCTGAAGTCATTTTTTAGAACATTTTTTATGTGTTCAGGTTAATAACTTCACAAAGTTCATTAATTTACAATTTCCCGTTCTTCCCCCAACACCCCGTTATTAGTCCCATGCTTCCAGTGTATTCCAACTTTTTTTGATCCCTTGGGATGGTCACGAAAGTAGGTTGACGTGGAATGACCTCCGGCCCTGGCCGGCCTAGCAAAGTGCCGAGCCGGTCTAGCAAAACTCTTTGAGAGTCGATATGGACGCGAATGGGGGACGTGCGAATGAGAATTTGCATCATTTCCCGAGTCCCAGAGTAACAAAGGCCTCGGAGGTCAGGTCACGTGAAAGATAGCTGGACGTCATCGTTTGTGGTGCCCAGAAAGGTGCACTTGGTGCACTTCCTGGGATTTATGTGGAAGCATGAGGACTTGCGAATGGGAACGACTAGTGGGATTCAGCAAATGGCAATGATGATGTATCCATTTCATATTTCGACACTTTTAAAACCCATGAAAATTATTTTTTATGACATGTAACTAACGCCTTATAAATTGCTAGAGGTGGAGTGTACCCTTCGAGTATGTATACAGCATAGAGAACACGTGAACCCCATATGATTTCAAAGTGGCTTTGACATAGTGAACCGTAGCGTAGAAGACATGAGTACGATTTTATGTAGGTAGTGGTAAAATGCATTTCTTATGTAGTTGTAATGTACGTTTTTACTCTCTTTCTATGAGATAGTTGGCAAATAATGTAGCTCAAGTTGCTGAATTTTCAGCTCCTCATAAACATTTTCAGGTTTTTTCTAATACATAAGTTCTCGCACATTCAATGCAATTATTGGTATGTAGTGTAATGCATATTGGTTTAAATTCATCCCCTGCCCCAGACCCTTGAGGTGTATTGTAGGGTACTATGGATATGTAGATTACTACAGTATTTTTTTTTAACTGTAGGTATATACATTCTTTATACAGTGAAAAGCATATCGCTTCTTGAAAAGCCTCAATGGCATTCATCCGTATGTTATCCTAACCACGGAGTAATGGAGTCAAGGATCCGACGGAATAGCGATATCTCGTATGGAATACTATTAGCACCAATTGTTTCAGGCGCAAATGGAAAAATAAGTATGTGCGAAAAAGAAAAAAATATGCTTTACTATTAAACCTTTTATTTTTTTGTGATAAAATGCAGTAAATCCTTTTGTTGGGAAACGTTTATCAGCGTCTATTTTAATTTATATGCCTGGGACCACCCGAGAGGTCACCATCGCAACCGTTATTAAACGAGGAAGATGGCCGAGCAAGTAAACTGCGAAAACGCCTAGAAAAGGACTGGACGGCATTATTGCGCTGCAAGCTGACGCCAGAACTTTTCAGGACACAGAATTGATTATAAAATTACCCTTTTAGGTTTCCACTGAGAAATAAATACGTTCTACTTAAATCTACTTACCTACTTAAATCTGCCAGATATTCAATTAAAGAGTATACCTGTCGCGCTGTTGCGCTGATAGTTAGCGCCTGACCGCTAGAGTGCTCTGGGTGAAATGTATAACCATTGGAGCAATGTGAGTGTCAGACCCTTGAATGGAGTTTTTTATAAAGTTAAAATTGGGTTAATACCTTTTGCAGTAGAAACATGTAAATGCATTTTTGTGAGAATTGAGAGCAAAGGTTGGCACAGTTTTGTGGCATACATTTTTTTAGAGCGCTGAGAGGTGTTCTGTGTCGGTTTGAAAAATGCATAGGAAACGGTGAACGAAATGGCGAATGTTGGGAAACAGAAGTTAATCTACATCTTCATGATGCCTCGTTTGCCGCCGGCAGAGGCGGGGGGGGGGGGATTGGGAGGGTGGGGGATGGCAGCGGAAGTAAGATAACGAGCCATGAAAGAGGACAGGAAAGTGAGAGGGCTATATACGATGAACGGATATATATTTTGCTTTGATAGCGTTTCTCCCTCGCTCTCCTTTGTCGTATATAATGAAAAGCGAAATTGAATCCTTTTCCACAATCTCTCAAAAGTCTCTAAAGTTTTTCACGAGGTTAAATTGGATATTCATGTCGTTCGTTCTAATGAGGTCTACAGCCGAAATCAAGATGTCGCATGCGGTCTACAGGAAATTATTTTCTCTAAAATAGAACGCATTGTATTTTCACGCTCCTGATACAAATACGGGATTACCGTGTGGCGGTGTTTATCTAAATATGTCTGAATTATTGCAGTGCTTATAGAAATAAACAAAATGCAATTGACTCTGCTTATTTTAAGCATTTCTATAAATACTGATATTTTATATCTCTATATTTTTATAATATATCTGTTTGAAATGTGTTGTTTAAAATTTATGTTCTGATAATATTTGAAATTCATTAAGAAAATTCCAGATTATACTGAAGATTTTCTCCTGATATATTTGGCAAATTTTGAGTTTAAAATGCATAAAAAGATGTTTTAGAAGCATTTCTACGAGATATACAAACTGTTTATACAAGATATGTAATTTTAATGCTAAACTAAACATTAACATATTAGCTATTCGGAGCATTTTTTTTCAACATTGAGATCATAACACGTTTTTATTCGTTCGTTATATATCTATTTAAAATATTACGTCAGTTAAAAGTATTTATTCAGTTAAAAATTATTCTTCTTTCATAAAATATTATGCACCACAGTAAACCGCAGACCGCATTAGACGTGAATGCTGTGAAATCTAATCTGCCTGTGGCATTGTGGTAGATGAAGAAGACACTCTTCATGGTGGCTTAAGGTGTCTATTCAAGGTACTTTTCGATCATTCAATGTCGAGAGCTCATCGTTGCCACATTTCAACACTTTATCAACTTCGGCTTTAGGAGCTAGTTTTGACTAAGGTATAAATGTGGCAACATCGGGTGCTGTATCACACGATTTCTATCGTTTGCAAAGTTTCATAATTACTGCTTTAAGCCTAGAAACACTGTTCGCGTTCCCCCCTGCTTCGAGGTGGCTGTGAAATTTTATATTGTTAATTGATCCCATATTGCCTTTGCATAGGAAAACAGTAATAAATTGACTACGTTTCTTTAATGGCTTATTTTTAATGTTTATTAGGGAATGGCGTGGGACATATAAGCAAATATGTGAATCAGATGCTTAATGCAGGAAATCAGAGGCCTGGTTGGATTCTTCACCATCCAGGACATACTTGCATGTGTTACTCCGTGATTATATGATATAGTGCTCGATATAAAAGGCTGTATCGGCTGTTTTTGGGTGAACTTTAAAAGAAAAAATTAATAATAAATAAAAATAGCTAAGAAGAAAGAGAAATATTCTGCAACGCAAATAAAATGGGAAACTTAAGAAACTAATTACACAAGTGCCCTGCAGGGCGAGTCGCCTGGAACTGATCACGAACTAATTAGGTAGGTACGTACTTAGGGGTTGCTAATTTACAGCGCCGTGTGTGGCATTGAACTACATATCGTAGGAAGTGATTGGCGGAAAACTTGCGTTGCCAATCAGTTTCTTATGAGTAGCTCCTCGAATGGAAAGCTTAATTTTCACTGAAGGAAAAACCAATCAGCAAAACGCAACAAGTAAGCTCTCACATTCCACCGCCTCAACGTGTTCGATGGGTTCGGACCCGAGAGCGTAACTGATCTCCCGTGAACTGATCGTATCTTTCCCCTTCTTACGACTACCAAGGGCCTTTTTACCTTCCCCACTCAACATCCCTCCCTACCTCTCCCGCTCGCATCTGTTGGCAGTGGAGTAGTCACCTGTGCCGTGCCAACTCCCGCGGAAATCTTGACGAGATCAGATGTTCCGTGTCTTCCTCTCCTTTATTTCTTTCACTCGACAAGTTCAACGCCCCTATCCCATTACCTTGTGTGGTATCGTTGACAGGCTCCTTGCGTTGCTTTCTTTCTGTGTGGAGATTGCAAAAGATTTCACTGACGGGGATACTTCCGCGGAGAGGAGGTACTTAAGGTGGCTGGAGCGGTAATCGTGGATCACACATTTTAATTATATTTTAATTAAGTCGAAAAACAAATTCTTGGACCACATTTCATTTGAGTGAATCTGTTTTATGCGTTCGGACTCCACACACAAGCTCTAATGGAAACTATACAAATATTATATTTCAGTTTTTTCCTCAATTAAATGTTGTTATGACTAGAGTTTGCGGTGCTGTATTCGAAATTTAGGCAAAATTATATTTTAATATGTTTTTTTTCTTCACATATTGGACTCAGCACCACACCTTGATGTATGTTGGAAACAATTATAATAAGAATAAATGTATTATTTCGTGTTTAGGAGAAAATCTGCACATGTGTAATCGAATTATTGCGAAATATATGTCATGTGCCGTAAGGATACGTTTCAAAATAGCAATGCCTTGCCAAAAAGCCAAATCGGTATGATAAAATTTTTTCACTTGTATCTATAGATATCACCTACACGTATGTAAATGTTTATGCGGATGTCTCTGTAACACCTGCTGGAGTGTAACTGTCAAAAAGACTATACTCATGGTTAAATATGTAGTATTCATGGTAACTGTTTACGAATTTGGTTTAGTAACATGCAAGACAAGAACGTAAACCAATTCAGGTTTAGTTTTTTTTTATAATTCCAAGGTAATACTGTCGACAGAACTATATATTTTGATTGCATAGGTATTGATGATTGTTGTTAGCCCTGAATATGGAAGTAATTAAATTCCGAAACGTCGGCAAGGAATATTTTTTTTTATTTTAGACCTAACCTCGAAAAACTATTATTGTTGATTATCCGAGGTCGAGATGAAATACACTGAATGTAAATATTATTCCCTTAAGTAACTTGCTTAAATTTTGCGCGGTGTTGCAAATGGTTGCCTTTACGTCCTAGAGGTGAACACGGGTATAAGTTTGGCAACAGCGTTCTCCGTAAGGTTCATACTCCCAAATAAATGCCAAACGCTCTGCAGTTCAATTTGAAATGTAGTCGCCTCGTCTGACACTCGTTTCCATAGGGACGCGTCTGGTCAGGGGTTTTAGAATGAGAGTGGAATTACTTGCAGTCTTAGGAGCGTCTGTCTTCGTCTACATAACACCTTACGAGCCGCCACAAAGGCATGAGGTAGGGAATGTTAGGGCACCAGCATTGAAGAATATAGACGTTTATAAATAATGATTGTCTCTATTATGTATGGGGTGGAATTGAGACTATTGAGTCAAGTTTTCCTTCAAACTCCTTGTCTCATGCTATACTAACATGTTAGTTGCATAAATGCCGGGTAGTAATTCCTATTTTTAACAAAAATATAAGGATATAATTTCTGGGAAAAATTAAGAATTTAGCCTTAATCCATGACAATAAATCTATTGGCAGGAAAAAGATAGAAGCTGCTGCAAATCCTTCCCTCACCAACCTACCGATCTTTCCTCTTTGGCGCACATCATGGAGTTATTAAAGTAAAACACCTCTATAACGTTTTGTGTGTTGAAATGTTAGCAGTTTGTCAACAAAGGCTGCATCATAATCTGCAAAGCTGTGCTGAAACGGAGGGTTGGAAAAGAATCTTTTTCTGTTATTGTGATGTGGATTAAAGGGATGAAACGTTTTTCATGTAAAAGGAAGATGAAGGACGTGTAGATTGGCAGGAGGAAGAAAAGGAAGCTGGAGAGGAGCGAGGGGAAGAACAGGATGGAGCCGGGAGATATTGAGAGTCATCGGGATATCGACAAATGTGATTGATGATGTATGGTGGGATCGAAATAAAGTGGAAGTCATCTCAGGCGTTGTGTATCATGGGAAGAAAAATTACCAGGAGGTGATTATTTAGTTGATTGGGTTGGAGGCTTATAATTATACCCACGATTGAGGAAAAACACCGTGACGTGAACTCCCGCTGATATTCATCTGAAAGTTCTCCCTTCAATGATTCCGTATGCCGTGAAAATGCTGAAAAACAATATTTTTTTGCTTTCTCGGACGACTCTGGAGGTCTGAATGCCCTTGCGATCCCGATAAGCCATTGGCTAATCTTCAGGTTTCTCAGGGGCCGAATCACCAGAACTTGACAAAAACACCCGCACATAGGATATGAATCAACGGTTACGCTAATGTAGCCATCTCCTAAGGTGACCAGTATTCCTCAATATCTCTCTCTCTCACTTCTTTGAATTATGATTGATATCCTCGGCTGTCATTTCCTTCGAAGATTCCCTTAATTCCGTTCTTTTATCTCTCTGCTGAAATAAATTCTAGTTCTCTATTTTGTCGAAATATAAGGAGTCTTAAGAATAGGATGGCGTATATAAATCAATGCGCAAGGTTGGGGTATAATGGAGAAAATTATTAAAAGAGAGCTAGTTTTCTAGGCCTTACTGCAATAACATAGTTCTCTGACTTTGTCTATCCCGAAAGATAATGGCGAGATTGGTACTTTATCATGAGCTTTTGTCGTATAAGTCACTGACCAATGGACTGTCCCTTGCTGGAAGGTAAATTTTGTGTTCTCTCCTCTCGGCATACGTCATGATTTGATTTCCTAAGTCCCATATTCTGGTGGCGTATTTTTAACTTTCCTTAAAGTCCGTTCCACACGATACAAGTTCGACCATACTCGCTGGTATGACAGCTTTCCAGTATATAGTGATATAGAACTAGCATTCTGGCTTATAAACATAATCGCTGACATACTGGCTGAGCTACTTCATTTCATAATTGAGGCGGTACTATTTTGTTACTACCTCCCAGTAGGACCTAGTAGCAGTCGACCCATCACGTTAGGTTTTGCCGACGCTGTACGATCTTCACTCTCTGAAACCAGCGCAATCTATATCTCCTTTTGGATATCATTAATTTTCATGCTACGAAATCAACAATAAATGAAAAAGTCCCGACTGCTGTGTTGGCCACCTGCGGTCATTGATTGGTTAATATAAATATTTTTGCTGTCGTGCATTGAGATATAACGGAAAATGCCGATTCCCCGTCAATACAAATTCAATGATGGTGTGAAACCTTCTAGGATGGCACCAATCATACTGGATTCAGTCCTCAATATCTAGTACCGGCTAGTATACTAGGTCTTGTGATGGATCATGTATCGTGTGAAACGGGCTGTACTCTGTCTTGCTTACTCTTGTACATACTTACACTTTCCTAATGCTCTTTTTTTTAAATACTCAATGAATCGGAGTCTTCGAGTTAACTTTACCACTTATTTCCCGTATGTTTTCTCACAAAAACATGAGTCAGTTCAGTGTTCATGATCAATGAGATTGGCCTTCTACCTTCTCTTTCATACCTTTTCTTTGGAGGAATCTCTTAAGCACGTGCTCTTTTGGAGCCATATTAAGGAAAGACGTCAAACTTATTGATCACCGGCAATGATAAGATAGTGTCCACTATAAATATTTATTTTCCGGGTTATTTATTCTCATGAAACAATATAAAAATTAATTTATTTCTTTTATATTTCAACTGAGGCATATTTTGACAAAAATAGTATGTGCCAACATCGAAAGTAAAGATGTGTAGCGTAAACTTTATAAATATAAGTTTACGTGAATTAATAGAAATTCCGGACGTTATTTTTCTCAATAAATTACAGAATGCCCGGATGAATCAAGGGAATACAATGGAGTTATTTTGACGTCATGGAGACGATAAATGTTGATTTTTGCGTTTCGGGAATAAAAGAATCACTGCGGTTTTTGCGGCAAAACATCAAAATTGTGGAGACCGGAGGAAATCGAGCGCTTCCCAAGGAAAACCCCAGTTTTCTCACCCCCCCCCCCCTCTTCCTGTGAAACAAATAGTCAAAAAATCTTATTTGCCAAAATGTTTTAACTGTCTCTTCCGCGCGTGGTCCCTCGTCAATCGGGTAATCCTTTCTTCCTCATTCCCCTTCTTTTTGATCTATTTTTTTCTCATATCGTGGCGTGCATGCTCCGAAGGAACTTGTTTTCATTTCCCGAATTGGCTCGCTTCCGCCTTTCCATTGTTTCTGCGGTCGCCTTTTGTTCTTCGCTCCACACGGCGGTGCTGCCACCTCTTTATTTTCCTATTTTCTCGTCCCGGTCGTATTTACCCGTCGGAATCGCCCGCGTCTTTCACTTTGCCTAATTATATCTCGGTCTGTCAGCTGGGATTATCTTTTTTTACATTCCTCCCCCCCGCCCCCCATCTCGAGGCGATTTGTCGCCTCCTCAACGTGGGCGCGTTCGTTACACTGCATTAATGAGTTTTCTTCTCCTATACAATTGTTTTGACGCATGATAATATGATGTATCTGGGGTGGCGGAAATATTTTTATTGTTTAGGGTCCTGTTTCAATAATGCGAGATTATCGTTCAGCGCAAGATGACTTTGCCTTTACGTTTACTCAAAGTTAACTGAGATTTTGAATTTTGTTGGTATATTATAACAGAATTTCGGTTTATGGACGTGATTACGTGTTAACATTGGTTTTCTTTTATATATTGAAAATAATTACCCAAGGATTATTATACCGGGCCTTAGAATTTTGGTTTTGTAAGGTAGGAAGGATAAGACTTGTCGGTTTGGTGGCTTGAGTGATATTGTTAGTTAAGTATATTCACCTCGTTTTTTTGCCGAAAATACGTGTGGATATATTTGTCATGATGTGTTGTTTACGTCAAATTAGAAAACTTCAACTTTAAAAAATCAACAGTACTGAAAAATAAAAAAAGCTTTTTTCTCCTAAATCTTCGTATGAATTTATTTGTAACTTTTTTTCATATTCAAGCCTTTTCTATTTTTTTCGCTATTGTATACTATTTTAGTTGTTTTTTTCTTATTTCAATCTCAATGTTTTGGCTTTATTACATTTTTCATGTATACGTTCACGCCACACTGTTCACTAAGAGGGTAGACACAGTTAAAAGAGCTTGATTTATTTAATGAGAAGAATAATTTGATAATTTCACATTTATTTATTGAACACACATCATAGGTATTGACATTGTAAACAATCATCAGGTCCATAAAACTTCGAAACCTGGTCACGTGTTCAATACATTAATGTGGAATTACTAAAGTTATTCTTCTAATTTAAAAATGTGGAGCAAATTCCTTGAAATTGCGCCTTAAACAACGGATTTAATTCTTTGTGTAAGTCTTAGAAAACTGGCTCTGTTCCATTGCCTTTTTCCACATTTATGTAAGTTATTTTTCAACTAAGGTACACACTGATGCATGATAAACGACGAAGTTCTGCGAAAATAAAATGAAAACTGTGGCGACACTGGAGGCAAAATAAAATTATCGCGCGTGAAGTCGCAGTGATAAGGAGGAGGCTTTGATTAAATCAGGGCAGTTAAGACGCAAGATATTGAAAGCGAGGTTAAGTAGGTAAACATGCCCGCGCATGGTAGTTTGAGCGAGAAATATCCGTAGTCATAAAGGAGACCATATTCGAATATTGCTTTTTTAATTTCAGAGTCTGTGGGAAGTATGAAGTAAATGTTGTAATACGAATCGCGCAAAAATATAGTTGCATATGTATGTCAAAAATTCTTAGTAATTAAATAAATATGTCCACATAAGTCTCTAATTTGACTCATTTCTTCACGCCCCGCGCGGTGAAAACGCCTTCACAACATATGTTTTCTTTGCTATTCTTTAAGTATTACTGCGGCGAGTAATTGATTATATTTTATGAATAGTTGAGAAAACATAAGTACAAACTACACCCCGTTCGTTTTTTGACGAAATCTAGGCTTTAAAATTCCTAATTTTTTCAATATTTCCCCCTGGAGCGCACAGAATCTAATCTATCCCATGCAAAGCAGCTTATATTTTTAGGCAAATTACTCAAAAAGTAGTTCTGCAAGGGATTATTAGTATTCTGATATCATTGGAAAGATGTGAGTTTTTTTCTTTAAAATTAGGTCAAATTCATCAAATTCTAGGTTAAGTGATATCTCGCTAAAATGCCTTAACAATGGTCCTGATGAGACAGGAGTGCCCGCACGGTGAACGTGATGACACATTCTAAGAAGGAGAAAGGAAAAGAGTCGAAGTCGAATATTATACACTCAACTTATTTGAATTTGATAAATACAAAAATTACCTCTATACACGCACCATTAGTGATTATAACAAAAGCAGCGTGTCCTCTCCATCGATTTATTATTCTTGTTTTGTGACGGGAAAGCAAATGGACGTACCTTACCATCAGACGGTTACCTTTTCCCTTTGAAACCGAATTTGTGATTGAATAACAAAGTCGAATGAATCCGCTATCATTAATCCTTTGAGTGGATGAAACAAGCTTGGAGTGAGAACTACCTGAAAAGATGTGGCCTCCGGGCTTCAGTGTGAATACACCTCAATAGGTTGCCATGTTTGAAGTTACCTGCATGTACCAGCTGTGTTCTTCTGGCCCCACTAAAAATACATTTCAAGGGAAGCACATGCTCCCTATAGGCATGAAGGCTGCAACCCCTTTCTTGTGCACCGTTCCGTGAGAGGTAACTTTTGAAAAGGTCCAGCAATACCTTCATGTGTATCTCTAAAGCAGTTGTGGCGTTGCCCGCTCGAAATAGATGTTGTTGTGCTGCGAGGGAACAGTTATAATATTTCCTCGAAAGAAAAGGTCCCTTTCACTCTCTCTTGGAAGGAAAAGAATGCAATCGTGGCTTTTTTTTTCTTTCCTTTCGTTCCCGACCCTCTAATCGCGTGGGCAAGTATCCCATTTCTGTCTGCCAGTCCCAACTCTTCAGGCCAGACGCAGCCACCCACCCTTCTACGCCACTCAGCCTCCCACGCGCCACTCCCTTTCCAACCCCCCCCCCCTCCACTCTTCGCCCCCCTTGGGTGCCCTTCACGCCCCAGGGAAACCCGCACCCGCCGTCAAAGACGTTGACCCTGTCCCCGTCATAACCGGGGGGTCGACATATCCTCCTCAGTCCCCTGTCACGCCCTTGGGTCCGCGCGGAATTAACCGCAGTTTCTCTCTCCTCGGTGGCTGAACATCCCTCAGGATAAGGGCAAGGATTAAAGTAATACCATCGGGACCGTGCGAAATTTTCGCGCGTTGAGTTTTTTAAAAAGTTTTGTCGAGTATAGTTGGTATTGAAATACACAAATTAGTTAATCTGTTGCCAAGTTTATTAAAGGACGGAAGTATATGAACATTATATTTGCAAATCCTGCGTGAACACTATATTTGAGGTCATAATCATAGGTATTTATCATTCTGTGGTCACCATCCCTTTTTCTATACTGCTTGTCGTAAACTAAGGATTAGGGTTGGAACACATTCTTCGATGCTCCTCTTGCATATAAATAACATCACCATTTATCACCTTCGACTAGTGATAACTTTACTAGTGCTGTTACACGACGTAAAATAGCTCTTAACAGGTGAGGTAAATGCTCACGTCACAGTGAAATGCGTATCCGCAGTAGACATATGACTAACGAAAAGCGTATCCACGAAAGACTAATGGATTTTAATGAAATTTCACGCAGTGTATTACCGCCGGAAGCCGGTAAAACCCCTATCCAGTGATAGCTTTTTTAATGAAGTACGCTTTGTATTAGTTGAGATAAAGGGATGTTGACTACCGAAATATATAATGATATTCGGGCAGATTATGTGAACTATGGGGCGGATCAGAAGCGGAAGGAAAGTGGCAGTGTACCAAATGATGACTGACTAGTAAGATAAACCCTCTTCCCAAACGGAAATTACATATCCGTCAAGCCATTTTATACCGGGGCTGGTAAAGTCAAATAACTAAGCCATAGCTGTTAGACCTAGAAAACTATCGTCAGTTTTAATAATTTCTTCCATACTGCCCTATCCTTGCATTAACTTTCACTTCTCTTACGCTCATGCATTGCTTCATAGTTCATACACGCACTCCTATTTTTAAGACTCCTAATATTCCTTCTCTTTAGAGTCTCTTCCACCACACTCATCTATGACTTTCTTGGAATATTTTAGAAATAAATCATTGCCTAAAAAACAAGATTTTACTTTTTCTGGGAGGTTACTATATCATAAATGCTCATCACTGCTTATTGGAGCTGTTTCGTTGACATATTAGATTTTTCCTTGCCTCCTCCGTGCGTTCTCATCTGTACCGAATGCGGCTGGAACTGGCTCACGTCAAAAATGTATGCCCCGGCACGCTAACCCTTGAAGTTGGTTCCTTATATTTTGCATGTTATTCTCTAAAGTGAATCTCTCTCCATTCTCTTTAGAGAAGCTTTACACTAGATTTATACTTTATATCGCCATTTCCTCTAGCCTCAGAGTATAGGTTTTTTAACCTCACGTATTCTCTAATCATCCAGACCTCAGGAACGTTTCATCGAGGATCACGTGTTATTGCTTCTACTTTACTATGGGAACCTTCGTCAGCCTCATTCATGCGAAACACAGAATCGACTCCATCCAGTGTGAGATGATGCGTAGATTTCTCTTGGGGTTTTGTCGAATTGTATCCCCTCGAACTCTCCTGACGACCCCCTTCTTAAGGAGGTTCCGCCGCGACTGTGTGAGTCAAAACAAATACTAAATTCCACATTTTTTATATTTTGTCAAAATATCCTGCTTTCACTGATGCAATGCGTTACCTATAGAAACCCAAAAGTAAGGTATACAATATGCAGATTATTCCACGGATGTATTTTAAATGAGTACTTTATTCCAGCCATAGGAGCCGACAGCAGCGCCATTTCCTTCGAATTACCGCATTTTGACTTCAATTGCGGCATTAATTCTTCAATAACTAGAAAAATAAGGTGGTAAGATGCCTGTATTTTATTTTTATTCAATTTCTCTGGATTATTTCCTTCTTATAAATAGTTTTCCGCAAAAATGGAATTTATATTTTATGGAAAAATACTATGTTTCCCCGTGTTCCTCTCATTCCCCCATTGAACGCCATGTAATTTCAAGTTCAATTTTAGAATAAAATAGCGTGGAAAGGTATTATTTTGTTGTTCATATCAGATATAGGACAACATTATCTACAAGTTGACAGAATATCAATGAAATGACATTTAAGTCATTTTACGGTGGAACCACCTTAAAGCTAATTTCCTTGAGATTATGACATTTGCAAAAAAGCAATCAGTCTTCACGAGCCAGCGGACGAGCAGAATCTCTCAATCCTCGTTATTAGTGAAAGCACAGTGTAACATAGATGATTACTCATTGGTAAAATATAATACCACTGTACTAAACCGAATTGCTACGAGGCTGAAAGGTAGGACTGAGATTCGTAACATTTTTCATTATTAATATAGTAAAAAAATACTTTGTTGAAAATGGTGATTAACAGTCATACTGAGTGTTGTCGGCAAAAAATTTACAGGTCGGATGATTTCGTTCGGAGGTTATTGTTTTCGTTTTCTTATAAGGTTTTCACGAGTTTTTTACATTCATATTCTGAAGATTATTTTTCGGATTCTCTGTGTTTTTTGAAATTATCATTCAAATTTTTCGTGTCCTCTCCTGAGCGCTTCGTGAGAAATAATGATAATTTTAAAAACACGGAAAGTCGGGAAAAATTCTTTCGATAAGAGGATATTGTTTTATTTAGTGATTGAGTGTTCGAAAACCTTCAGATCGAATTAGTGTGTGATCGGGTTGGTGTTGTTGGTATATTACTGACTTCCCATCGAAAATTCCCGGTTCAAATCCGAGTAGAGGGTGAGCATTTCAATTTAAATCCCGATCCCTACTGGGGATGCTATTTGGAGGGCAATTTAAAATATTAGACTAATAAGTGGACCTTGAGAAAGGAAGACGAAAATAGGCTGAAAGCGTTCGAGATGTGGGTGTGGAGGAGGTTGGAGAAGGTGCGTTGGGCGGAAAGGAAGACAAATGAGGAAGTTCTTGACCTAGTTGATGAGGAGAGGAAACTTGTGGATGAGATTAGGGGAAGGCAAGGTTGGTGGCTGGAAGCGGTAATGAGGGGCGATGGTTTTCTGAAGGCCGTGATAGAGGGAAGGATATGGGGCAAGCGGGGAAGAGGAAGAAAGAGAATAGGTTTTATGGGCGGGAAGAAGAAAGGTAGGACTTACGCCGAGATGAAGAATGAAATACTAGAGGTAGATAGGGCACTCCACGTGTAAGAGACTGTTAGAGTTTCTCTGACTTTCATCATAACCTACCTCTAACCGGTAGATTACTCAGATGATGATTACCGTCCCCAGGTTTTTCCCTACATAAAGTCTCCAAATTATCTCGACCTTACAAATCCACCTCCATTTTCTCAACGGTGCAAATGACCTCTGATGTTGGTCACCTTTCCCAAATAACCCACACTCGAATTGATGGTCTACAGCCGGTATGTCCGTTCCATGTTAACTAGACAAAAGTATTAATCATTGTGAGACTCTATGAAGATTGCTGTTGTGAAGTTATGAAGTGCTGCAGGTATTGAAAGCTGCAGTCACCAAATAACCTTAGTCACTCCAATGCTCAAGTCATTGACTCCTTCTAATTTCATGACCTTTTAAGCTTTCAAATACCATCTTTGGTAAGGAAAATGAGAACGAGAGTTCTCATTTTCTGCTGAACTTGAATTAATATCCAATGCTCGAGTTCACATTCCATTCTAGGATCCAAGGAAAGTGGAATTTGCTCTATTTATGACTTCACGCGAGACTTGTTTACGCGCTTTCTAAAGGAATCGAAACTTAATGGAATGCCAGGCTACGCCACCCCTATGGAAAGACCAAGTTTCAGTTAAGGTGGTTCACACAAGAAAAGACTTAAATGCTATTTAATTCATATTCTGTGTACTTAAAAACGTATCGTCTGTTATGATATCAACGACAAAATCGCACCTTCATTTGCTACTTATTGCACCATTTGAACTTGAACGGTGTAAAATGCCAGAATGGGTGAAATATGTTGAAAAATTGTATTATTTTAATCCAAATGTCATTTTTGCAACAAAAAAAATGTTTATAAGAGCTTAAATTTTCCCAGGACATTGAATGGTTATTAAATGTAGGCCTCTACCAACTGGTTTTTTGAATCATTAGCATATTGCTGCGATAATTAAAGTCATAATTCTTTAATTCAATGTAAATGGCACTTCAGTCGGGTTCCATAAAATATATTTGTCGATCAATCTGCATGTTGTATCATCATTTTTTTTCAATGGCAAAAGGCATGTCATTAGTGAAAGCAATGCAAACAAAAATGTGGGATTTACTATTCGTTTAGACCCGCTGAGTCTCGTCTCTGTGTGAGTCAAAACAGATACTGAATTCTATCTTTTCGTATGTACTGTTTTTAAAATATCACTTTCGCTGATGACATTCCTTAGCTATTAGAAACAAGATTTAGATATAAAAAATTATATTTTTTATATTTTTAAAAAGTTATATTTTTAATGAGCACTTTTTCCAGCTATATGAGCCGACTGTTGCGGCATTTCTATTTAAGCGACGCATTTTGACTTTAGGCCCATGATTTTTTCGCTAATAAATCAAAAACTAAGATGGATTGGTGCCTATATTTGATTAACATTCATTTATCTGGAAGAATTCGCTTCATACCAGCAGTGTTTCGCAAAAATGGAATTTATATTTGATATAGAAATATTATTTTTACTCATCTATTACCGATTTTTTAGTATAAAACCATGTAATTACAAGTACCTTTGCGAAAAATATTAACGTGGAAGGGCAGGAATTTGTTATTCACATCCAACAGAGGATACGTTTTTCAATAAGTAGCCAGAATATGAATTAAATGGCATTTAGGTAGTATGATCGAGATACCATTTCACATAGAATTAAATGGAAGTGGTCTCAAATCACAAGATCACATCTTTCCAATGATAGCAAAATATCAGCCACTGTACTTTTCGAGATGTTTTCCGAAATATAATAGCCATTTTCCATGTGAAATCGTACCGGTATTCACTCCAGAAAGACTTTTATTAAATGAGGAATTTCTAACGAATAGATCTTGTCATAAATAATTGAACAATTTGTATTTTTTATGCTTTAATAAGTATTTTTTTAAATAAATCAATATCTCACCGCTGTAACTTTTACAGATTCTCAAAAAAATCGTCGGTTGTGAAGACGTGAAAAATGATTCAAGTTAAATACTTATGCTTACATATTTAGTAAATTGCTGATAACTTCAGACACATAAAACAATATGTTTTTGCTATTAATGTTACAATATGTACTTGATGCTTCTTACAGCTGCTTAAATAAAAAAAAAAAATTTTGAACATGGTCTTCATTATGACTAGGGAAAATCTCGCTCAAACCACTCGAGTCACTTTTCGATGGCACCTTATCGACTCATAGTGGACCCGTAAATAGAAACGTCGATAGCTAAATTGCGTTTGTAGTGGAGTCATAATATACCTGTTGTAGATTAGGTGTTCCGCCGAGATTTCGCACGGGAAGTCCTTTGCTGATAACTGGGTCGGGCACCGCAACTTCCGGCGTTGTCTGTGATTTGTTGATTTAATTATGACGCCTGTGTAATGCGGTGTGAATGTTTGTCAAGTTATCATCTTTAGAAGAGCAGGATTATTAGAACTATTGCAGGGTTACGCCGAAATGGTTACTCTGCAATGCTCTTCAATTTAAGTTTAACGTCTTCTAAATTCCTTTTCCCCAAAGGAACTTGTTAAAGTGGTATTTTACCTATTTTTTGGCGTATTTTGGACAGTTGTTAGCTCAAATTATATATTTCCTCGTAATTTTGTAGCTTTCACTCTAAATAGTCCAGTCACTTTATACATCCGACCTTGCAAAAGGTCATGTATTTCTAATTTTTTAATATGTTGTTAGGATCAATGCCAATAGTTAAAAACCAAATTTGCAGCTTCGAAAGACCTGTGCAATCTGCGCAGTGCGCAGAAAACTGCGCATTTGTTGCACTTTTTTTTGTTTTTACTCAATATCTCCTAAAATATTTGACCTACAGAAAATAATTCTCTATAATTATTTAAAGAAGATACATTATGCTACAATTTAAGCCCAAAACAAACTACGTATGTCAAGAACTTTTTGAGAAACAGCTCTTCAAAAAAAGGCAATGTTTTCCAAAAAGTGAAACTTTTTCATTTTGGTCATGTGTCTTGCCATATATTGGCAAAAGTAATCATCCTACAAGAAAAACTATGAGGACTAAATCTATAGTAAATTTATTTAGCTTTAATTTGAGCTGTAAACGACTCTTAGAGGCCCAATAGTTTCTCCAAATATGGCATAAAACAAAATTACGGAAAAATGGATTTTGGGAAAAATCAACGTAAACTGTTTTGAACACCACAGTAATCAATTATGCAGTAAAAAATACTTTAGAGGTATATTTAGCATGTGTTGTGCTATGTTTATGATTATTTTGACTCTACGACGCCGTCCTATGTGCTCGGCACCGCGGTCCAGGGTCGTTTAAAAGGCCGCGACCCTTTAAACTTCCCATGGAACCGTCAAGTGCTGTGCAACGACCTCGTACGCTGTTTTAATGAATTATTTGAGGAAATAAATATTATTTTTACGAAATATCTTCTGACCTGCTTATTAAATATGTTTGATAGTCTATTTTATACTTTGAGTTTTATTAATTGAGAATTTTTCTCAAAAGATATCGATATTTTGGACATTTTTATTCCTTCCTCATGAAATAAGTAACGTTTTCTTGTATAATTATCTCGAAGTTGTGATGAAAAGCTTTTATATTTTGACTTGGAAGAATAGCGTAAACATATTTGGTGCTCGGTTGAAGATAATGCCACTTTTTCCAGCACCGGTCAACATTAACACGTCCCCTCGGTGACTACATTCTTTTCAAGGCAGTGGTTGCAACCAGCTTCATTTAGGATTGGAGTAATGAACACGTCTGGTTTAGAAGGGCAGACAAGAATTACGATGTTTTCTCTCCCTTTCAATTAACTCTAGTGTATTATCTTGGCTGAGCATGAGAACTTTTTCTTCGCCCTTTTGATAACACCAAGGCAGTGGAAGTCAGGGGGAGAGCTCGCACAGACTCAACAGCCTATCTCGAGTGATTATTGAGTCGAAATGGCTGAGTTGGAAAGCCTAATGGGTAAGCAAATTGTGGCGTGATGAACTCACGAATGCTTCCTAGAAGCCCAGCCCATCTCACTATGTCAGAGGCATCTGGAACGAAGTTAATTCTCTGATAGGAGACCCAAGCCTGTAATATTCTGACACATCGTTGCAAGATAGATTTGACACCCTCGCACGTGAGGGGTATACACTATGCATTCTCTCGTCAGTTTTACCATAGAAACCGAAGTGTTCGGACCTATGTGAAATGTGAGTGTATTGGTGAATAACCGAAGCGAAATGTCTGTTCCACCGAAAGAGTGACGAAAATCGTTAGGAATACATTTGGAAAAGTACCCTTCAAACGTAAGGACAAAGTACTCACATTGGCATCCATCAACAGCTCCGTCAAAGTGGCAAACAAGAGAATAGACATCGATCTACTTACAATTTTCCAGAGGGTGTGCATAACAAAACAGTCGGACGAAGATTTAAAAGGTCACTTCAAGTATGAATTAGCACCATTTCCAATGTCATTGTTCAATGAACAAGGGGATGCGAAAGGGAACCAAGTGTAGCTTCTACTCTGCTTTTACTCCACTCTCCATCAGCAGGTCAATTGACACCAATACGTTTGTAGTAGTGGATGGTGGATACCTTTTACCATAGAGTAAGTAGATTACTTACTCTATGCTTTTACACAAAGTTGGGCCGGAACCGGAACAGCAAAAATTTCGTAAGGGCCATTGTCTCAGGTTATGTCAGCTATGTGAAAAGCCACTTTGGAAGCAATGTGTCGATTGTTTTCTACGGCTACCCTGAGGAGGCAACCAACAAAAATACCAAAAGATTTGAAAGAATGCGACGTTGTGCTGCTCACTCCTGCAGTGATATGCTTTTTGAAGAGTCCTCCATCATCCAATTACCTCAGGAAAACCTATTGACCAATACTAACAAAAAGAGGCGCCTCATCGCACTCCTTCGCAATGCACTTGAGCAGCAGGGTTTTGCAGTGAAAGTATCCGAAGAAGACGCTAATTGGGACATCATTGACACAGCACTATCCAAAAGTCAAATATTTGACCGTGTTATGGAACTGCTACTGTTTTCCTGCAGCCCGATTCCAATAATGAGGCCATAGCCATGGCTGGGGAGAATACCCTCCGCCTTGAATACCCTCCGCTACCACCTTTTCATTAAGTCGGCATCCAACTCAAAGGTGAAACTTGCTCGTTTGCCTCCAACGACCGATGCTAGAATCACCATTCTTATAGAACTTACCACCCGTTTCAGAAGTGGTTTGGGTCTAATAAAAACCATACAGAATGGGGTTGGAAGATCGACGATCAGGGCCTTATCCCAGTCACTACCACCATGGATCCCGCTCCTCAGAATCTGTTGCGCTTGATATCTTGTACATGCAGTGGGGGATGCAGCTGCCGCAAAGCCGGATTAAAATGCTCAGCAGTCTGTTAATTCTGCTAAGGTAAATCATGCCAGAACCTTCTATCTGTTCATATTGAGGATTTCAACGACGACGAAGACCCCTCTCTTTCTTTGTCGAATGAGTTGAAGAGCTCTCTCCACATGCTCAGGGATTCTCCGAGGATTTCTCAGAACGAGGACCGTCGAAAAAAGTGAAATTATAACGTAGCAGATTAGCTCTTAGCATGTGAATATTAACTATTGTAATTACATATTTTTTGTGATAAAAAATTAAAACTAGATACTATAATATGTGACCTGTACGTGTATGTGACCTGTTTACGTTGATTTTTCCCAAAATCCATTTTTCCGTAATTTTGTTTTATGCCATATTTGGAGAAACTATTGGGCCTCTAAGAGTCGTTTACAGCTCAAATTAAAGCTAAATAAATTTACTATAGATTTAGTCCTCATAGTTTTTCTTGTAGGATGATTACTTTTGCCAATATATGGCAAGACACATGACCAAAATGAAAAAGTTTCACTTTTTGGAAAACATTGCCTTTTTTTGAAGAGCTGTTTCTCAAAAAGTTCTTGACATACGTAGTTTGTTTTGGGCTTAAATTGTAGCATAATGTATCTTCTTTAAATAATTATAGAGAATTATTTTCTGTAGGTCAAATATTTTAGGAGATATTGAGTAAAAACAAAAAAAAGTGCAACAAATGCGCAGTTTTCTGCGCACTGCGCAGATTGCACAGGTCTTTCGAAGCTGCAAATTTAGTTTTTAACTATTAGCATTGATCCTAAAAACATATTAAAAAATTAGAAATACATGACCTTTTGCAAGGTCGAGCCCCTTTTTGTGCATTAAGTGACTGGACTAAAATAGCTTTTTCTGGCAATGACTCATTCCTTTATTGATGGTGAAACGACCTTTGCAACTTCCACAGTTTATTTCAGAATGTATAACCGGTTTTGGAAGTTCCGAAATAAACTGTGTAAGTTACCAAGTTCGTTACACTACCAATATGACGACCTACCACTAAGTAAAACTTTCAACTTTTGAACTCTTTCTTACGTCCGTTATTCCTCCTGCCTCCCCTTAATGCATTCTGCCTGCCTGACAGCATTTCTGTAATCTTCTGCGCCATCCAGCGTACCTCCCGATCAACTTCTTTTTCTTCCCATGGGCAATTTTAGGTTCGCATCGGTTGGGATAAATTATAGTGTATTTTCTCTCAGTATTACCTCTGTTAATGGCATGCTAACTGAAAAATTGATCCACTAAATATGTGCGTATTTCAATGGCTAGAATGAAACTTTGTTAATAATGAAGGGGACGGAGTGTATGACCAAGCTACTATAAAGCCATCAGAATACTAGCTGTGCTAAAGTCAGCATATTGATTGGAAAGCTCCCAATGTCAAAGGGTCCTTAGTAACTATTGTATCTTTGTGAATGTATGTAGTCGCAAAACACATTGATACCCATATTTTTTGTAACATATTTTGTGGCATGCCTATGGATGCTGCTGAAATTTCACCGCATGACAGGTATTTGCAAATACTTTAATAGTCATAGTTTCATTAACTCTATTAGTGTATAGTGTTGTGCAGGTTGGTGATAACTCACCTCCTGGCACACCCCATTGAGTTGGCTTGCAAGTTCATCTACATCTACATACTACCCCGCAAGCCGCCTCAATAGGCGTGTGGCGGGGGGTGTTAGGACACCAGCCGTTTACATATAAAATGGACACGCTCTAATGAAATTACGCCTAGCATTTATTGAAGTCCCTTATTGTACGGGGGAAAAACGAATTCCCATACCTATCCGTTCGGCAAAATATCTCTCTTAATTTATCGTTTCTGTCGGACCTGGAAATATAGTGGGGTTCTAATATGATGTTCTCCGTGTCGCTCTTAAAGATATCTATTCTTAATTGTTCAAATAATCTAAGCCTAGCGCGCAGCCTCCGAGTCTCTAGCGGCTCCCAGCCTAATTCGTTAAACATCTGTGTAACGCTGTCTGTACGCCCGTAGCAGTTTTTGACGAATCGCGCAGCTTTCCTTTGTATTTTATTAAGTTCCCGGATAAAGTCTTTCTGCACCGGATCCCATATACTCGCTGCATATTCAAGGTGTGGCCGGACGAGTGCGTAATAGCACCTCTCTTTTACTTTTTCATCCGAAAATCTTCCCACAATACGCTTGACGAATCCTAGCTTCTTTAGAGCTCTGCCACAAATATTTCTTATATGTGTTCCCCACGATAGGTTCGAGGTTATCGTATCTCCTAGATACTTCACTTCATCTGTCGCCTTTATGTTAACACCATCCACAGCATATACATGGGAATAGTTGGGCGACCTCCGCAAGAAATGTACTGCCGTGCATTTGCTCAGATTAAGTTCGAGTCCCCACTCTTGGCTCCACACATGAACGTTGTTTAAATCCGATGATAGAATTTCAAAGTCAGAGTGATTTATTTTATTATTTATAAAGTTATTATGTAGACGTGTCATTTATTTTTTCAAAGATATGTGGTCAAAACTTAGGTGCGGTTTTCATGCCCGAGATTCCTGTAAAGGAGGAAAATGCGATTTTCTCCAGTGCTATCGTGACTTATGGTTTCATTCATTTTCGTATTTGTTATGGCAACGCTAAGGCGATGAAGAAATCTGACGTTCGACTTTGGCCGTTCGATGGATTGTATCCTGCGGTGGAAGTAGAGCACTGGGTGGAATAAACGGGAAATTGATTGACCGAGAGTGAAAAGGGTCTCTGAGCGAGGAGAGAGGGAGATGATGCCGTGATCCCGTGACCAAGCATCGAGAAAAAAATGGATCCTTCCAATCATCGCGAGTGAAACTCGGAGGATTGGGCCTTACGGCTATTGGATTTATTCGAATATTAGAGCTACCTGGTGGGCAAGTCTGTTACTTTTGTCGATAAACGTCAATTGTGCTCCCCGCATCATCTGTATCGTCATTTGAGCAAAATGTTTTGTTTTAAGGTAGTTTGAGCGAGATAGTTCCCTAGTCATAATGGAGACCATATCAAAATTTTATTTTTTATTTCAGCGTCTGTAAGAAGTATGAAATAAATATTGTAATATTAATGGCGCAAAGATATAGTTATATATTACTAAAATTCACAGTAGTTAAATAAATAAAACTAAATAAGTCTCTAACTTGACTCATTTTTTCCCGCCGTGCGCCTGAAAACCCTCCAAAACAGGAGGTTTTTTTTGCGATTCTGTAAAAGCTACTGTGGTGAGTAATAGATTATTTTTTATAAATAGTTGAGAAAACATGCAATCTACACACCGTTAGTTTTTTGACGAAATCTAGGTGTTATAAATTCATATTTCCTTCAATATTCTCCCTCTGGAGCCCACAGCCAAAATCTATCCCATGTAAAACAGCTTATATTTTTCGGCAAATAGCTCGTAAAGTAGTTCGGCAAGGGGTTGATATTTTGATAATATTGTAAAGATGAGAGTTTTTTCTTTAAAATGAGGCCAAATTCATCAAATTCTAGGTGAAGTCATTTTTCGCTCAAACTACCTTAAAGATAACCTTTTTCCGGTAAGGTACGTCCATGTCCTTTCCCGTTAAACGTAACGGAATAGCGCACTTGCTTTGCATTCGTTTCAAATCCTTCGCACTAGGCAGCGCACTTCAAAACAGGTAAAACGCTTAGTTAATGTGCGCCAAACAACAAAACAACTTCGATAATAGCATCCGCTGTTGTTTTTTGTGCTTATTTTAAGCAAAGGCGTCAAAGTTGGATAATGTAAAGTTTTTCATTAGGTACTTTGTGGTAAATAGCTTCGGTAAATGTGTAGGTTTTAGTAACTATGTGGTTAGAAACTTACGTCTTTATAAATACGTATTTTGAGCGAATTCCTGTAATATTTTCAAAACTTTCGGCCTTGACTACTGTGAACCCACGGAATGCTACCTACCGGCAGGTTTACCGAATGTTTGGCCAGCGCACATCGTTCCATATAAAGTCGTTCGTTTACGCTAGAGCGCACTGATGAGTTCCGATCTGCGCTAGTTTAAGGTAGTTTGAGCGAAAGATCATTTCACCTAGAATGTGATGAATTTGGCCTCTTTAAAAAAACTCCCATTATTCCAATTATATCAAAATATTAACCCCTTACCGGACTACTTTTCGTGCAATTTCCCTGAAATTACAAGCTGTTTTACATGGGATAGATTACGGCTGTGCGCTCCAGAGGGAGAATATTGAAAAAATTAGGAACTTCTAGCACCTAGATTTCGTCAAAAAACTAACGGTGTGTAGATTGCATGTTTTTTCAACTATTTATAAAAAAAATAATCTATTACTCACCGCAGTAATGTTTTTAGAACAACAAAAACTGCTGTTTTGAAGGCTTTTTAGCCGTACGGCGTGAAAAAATGAGTCAAGTTAGAGACTTCAGTAGCTATTTTTATTTAATTACTGAGAATTTTGGTCATATATAACTATATTTTTGCGCCATTAATGTTACAATATGTATTTCATGCTTCTTAAAGACGCTGAAATTAAAAAATGAAATTCGAGTATGGTCTCCGTTATGACTAGGGTAATATCTCGCTCAAACTGCCTCTACAGCAACTTGAAATGAAAGCTCCATAACTTACAAAAATATTATCGGAACGCTCCGGGTATCGTACCCAACGTGTGCGAAGCCTGCCGTCGTAGGCTGACGGAGAAAGGTTCGACATTACCGTCACCGTTATGATATCCTCCTTTTTATAGTTGCGCTGCGATAGGTGCGGTTGCGTCGGCGTGAAAGATGTGAAGAAACCTTTGAACCCGCGCGCGTGCCAGTCCTCTTTATGAGGGCGATGTAGCGTGCGCGCCGACCCAAGTTGTTTTTTTCCTTCATCTTCCTTCTCCCCTCCCGTCTTTCAATCTCTTTTCCACCTCTGAAACGAGGATAGAGGCATTCCTTCCTTCGTTGGGTCACCTACTTTCGCCGGACGTGATCCGCTTTAGCTTTTGGGCCGCGAATTCCTTCGATTGATTCGTTTCCCGCACCCCGTGTGCTTTCGACCTCCGCCGAGTTTATTACTAATGGGGGAAAATTGGTAATAGTCGTTGTCGATGATTATCTGATCCTCGTTGATGAGGTTTCACCATCACTGCGTGAGTCAAAGAAAACGCTGAACCCCAACTTTTCGTTGGCAATGTTAAAAAATATTTTCCATTGTTGGCATGACTAAGCAAATGGGAAAATGAAAAGGTATATAATATGCCGATTATTTCTCGATTACATTTTTACTTTACTCTTTTCTCGGGCTATATGCACCGAAAGTAGTAACACTTCAATTGAACCTACTCATTTTGACTACAGTTCCTGTAGTTATTTGCTAATAACTCTAAAACTAATATAGATTGATTGATGGTTTAATTTAATTTCTGTTCGATTCCTTAGGAGAATTTGCTTCATATGAATAGATTTACGCGAAAGTTGCATTTACATGGGATAGAAAAATCCTGTTTTCCCAATGTTTCATGCAATGTTCCATTTATCACCATGTTATTTCAAGAGTAATATGCGAAACAAATACAGTGGTACCTCGAGATACGAGTGCCCTAACATACGAGATATTTGAGATACGAGCAGTCGAGCGAGCGAAGTTTTGCTTTGAAATACGAGCAAAATTTGAGATACGAGGAACGGCCGGCTGCTTACGACCTCGAACGACAGTTGACTGCGCCTCGTGCGTCTCGCATTATCCCACGCATCCCCCCAGTGTTTTTGTTTACCTCGCTATCGAAGCATCTTTGATAAGTTTTTCTAGGGCTTTGTGCTTTTTGTGCATTTACATACTTTATCACATTTCTTTTTATAACCATGTGTCCGAAGAAAGTAAGTGGAAAGGTCAATGTGGGAGAGAGTTTCACAGTTCGTGGAAAAGAATCACCCCGAAAAAGTTGTAACTGGTCGTGCATCGGAGCTATTTAATGACACTTGCCTAACTCATTTCCGCAACATTCTGAAAGGGAGGAAGAAACAAACCTCCTTGGACAGGTTTTTTTTTAATCCGGCGAAAATGGCAAAGACCAGTGAAGAAAAAAGCGGTGACTAAAATTAAGCATACAGTAACATTTAAGTTGTGTGTAAGTTGCATTTAAGTGACCAAAATACAAATACACTTTATAAAACCAGTTTATTTCTTTACATTCTCTTTTATTATGTTTTTATACACTATTTATCATTCATAAATATATTTTTCTTATTCAAAAACAAGAACAACTGGGTGGCATTTTGGGGGCTGGAACGGATTAATGGCATTTCAATTAATTTCAATGGGGAAAATTGCTTTGAGATACGAGCAAATTGACATACGAGCAAGGTTACGGAACGAATTAAACTCGTATCTCGAGGTACCACTGTACTGTCAAAATTGCACTTTTGTTGTTCGTGTCATGCAGAGTTTATCTAAAAATATCCAGAATATGGATTAAATTACGATTGAGTTATTTCGCGGAGTAACTACCTTTAATTGGGAGGTTACTACGGAACATCTCTCGCTGAATGATTCGTGAATCATCTCGTGGCAGTCGAGGTAGCGTGTTGTGAGTCGGCGTTGGTCATTCATTGTTTTCCTCATAATTGAGGTCGATCGCAGCTGTTTCACAATTCTTCCAGCTACCTTAGCCAAAACACTGGACATCAAGTTTTATAATTAAGATGAGTGCCTTGATTGGAGTGAAAGAAAATTTGTCAATCTTTTTTCGAAATTTAGATCGGGCGATTTCAAATCGTCGATATCGTAATTGTAATAGTACTTCTGTTTAACTTACTTTGGCGCATAAAGCCATCGATATAATCGACTATTCGTTTAACCCAGTTGCTTCTCAATAAAATTACTGAAAATTACGGTTTTTTGTTTGCTTCTTGTGCAGTGACTTAACAAAAATTTGAACCTAAAACTATTGGATTCGCGAAGAGTTCTTGCCTTTAGTTATCTTTTCGAGATTTTATGCCGTGAGATCTTATTAGGAGCTTCTTTAACATACATTTTAAATTGCTTTATTTTTTCTATTAAACTGTATTAATCGGTAATGATGAAGGTAACCTATAGCTTTGCAACATAATGGTGTGCGCTAAACATTTTATTATAACTGTAAAAGCATAAGAAATAACTAATCGAGCGATAGGCATTTCGGAAGTGGAAGTGGAAGAAAAAATAAAAAATAACTAGCCCCTCTTAGAATTTATGACTTATTTAAACAAATTAAGGTGGTTGCCTAGTAAAGGTATTAAGTTACTTTTCGCCGTATGAGGGAAATTAGCGAAGCTCGAAGTAAAATCATGCTAGGTGGTTGCTGATGGATTTTTTCGAAAGCTTTCAAATTACATAGGGATTATACAGAAAACAAGCTAAATTCACTATATTAAAAAAAGACGGGAGACTTTTAATGCAGTAATCCTTAAATAGAAAGTATTATCTATTATTATTAATATTAATTGAAATAAATGTCATTTTTTTAATTAAATAAGTATTTCTTATAAAAAAATACATTTGAAACAAAAATAATTCCCTTGGAATGCCTATCTAGCTATGTTTATGTCTAAAAATGCAATACAATAAATGGCCATGCAACAATTTCGCGTAGGGGGACGTCATTTTGGACGGATTATAGCTAGTACTTTCACAATGTGTACTTTTTAGTGGTGGCACTAAAATAACACAGCAGTTTCATTATAACAGTTTCGCAATCGAGACAGTTTCAAAACGAAACAGTTCTGAGAAACACCCTGTTGCGGACAACATCAAGAGGCACAACACACAGCAGGCAATAGATCGGAGCTGTTAGAAAATGGATGGTAGTTCTGGATACTATGTAATAAGAAATCTTTCACTAAAATAAAGTTATAATTTCATTTGGATTCATAAAAGATAGTTACTTCACAGTTCTAATTCTATCTGAAACACTGGGGGGACACGAGTTGGCTGATTAAACCAGCAACCTCCTGCAACAGATTCACATCCTTCTAATTGTAGCTTATAACCGCAACGCAGCCACACTTTCAGTGCAACCGGAACAGAATAGGAGACGAAACAGTCAACTTCAGCTATCAGTTGCGGCTGCAGTCGTTTCGCTCCAACAACGCTTTATTCCACCACTAGTATTTTTCTTGTTTCGTGGTCATACAAGGTTTTTCTTTTAGTAACCTTCTTATACCATTTGTTGAGGTGACGATAAACTGTAGAGGGAGGGAGCAGGGCAGAGGGTGATAAGCATTGCTGTCGATATTTTGTCCAGATTAGAAGGAAATAACCTTTTCTCGGTATTTTTTAATGGTTCATGCGTCATGTTCTCTCACGAAAAAAATTTAATTGGACTTGAATTAGTTTCCCTCTCGTTGATTTTTATCGATTTGGGCCTCCTTGCTTTCGTATGCACATTGCTTCACGGTTGTACGTTGCTCAGTCTACTTTTAAAAAAGTGGAGCAAGGTTGCAAGGCGAAGAAAATGTGTCCCGTATATACTGTGTAAGACTTAGAGGATAGATTTGCTGCTGAGTCTTGATATCACCTTTGTAGCTAATGTATGTATAATATTTAGCAGTCCTGGTGCCTTTTATGTCCTATTTTCCTTTCTTTACTGCTTAGTTTTACTATCGCTAAAATTTATTCGTAGCATACCGTAAATATGTCAAATACTCCAGTCATTGTGATTGCACAAATGGTGTGGTACGCAGCCACGCGCACGGTATAATGATACACACCAAAGAAAGCGAAATGCGCCATGAAAAAAATAATTTTACGTGACCGGGATTCGGACGCGGATTGTGCTTTCAAATCCCAATGGTTTATTTCGTCTCTTACATTCTCACCAAGTACCCTGAACATGTAATGCCAATCGCGCAGAAGAAATATTTTCATAAAAAAACGTTCTTTGTCGACCAAATAGCACTTGTTTTTTATATTTTAGAATGTGAACTTATACGAATATATAAGTGCGAATATATTTTTAAATTATGCATATTAGCTTTTCGGTCACCGTCGTACTATGCACCGTCGTCGTCGCACTTCTGAGCTGTTTCCAACGGGAATAGTGTGCCCGAACAATTAAAAACAGGTTTCATGCACCAGGCCTGCCAGATTGAGCGCAAACGAAATTCTATCGGTTCTTCTGCCTGATAGCGCTTTGCATGGCGTGTGAGAGCAGCGATAATCTCCCGTTTTGAGGAAAACCAAGTGGCAGCTGAGTGGCGTGTGGATATCTGGTCTGGAGAGCGAGCAAAGCCAGTGACGCCGTTAGTCGCATGTTCTGTTTCTGTCTCGCCGTCGGGATGAAGAACACTGCCTGCCAGTGGTATGCCAACTTTTCAAAGGATAAGGTTGGGACAGGGAGGGTTGGTCGAAATGTTTGTGTGTCTAATATATCTTAGGGTGAGGGGAAGGTGATAAGCTGGAAGGGTTGATGGTGATGGTAATGTGACTGATATCATTTCTTTACCTACATCTCCGAGATACCCTGCAAGTCACCTCAAGAATACTCCTCACCAAGCATACACTAACTATCAAACTAACATGTACCAACTGGCTAACTAATTAGCAATGCTATTGTAGCAAATACGTTAGGAGGAGAATAACACTAGCGAAAGAAGCGTTTAGCAATGGTAGGGAGCTGATGGCGGGGACCTTGGTTAAGGATGTAAAGAACAGGCTAGTGAAGAGTTTAATATAGAATGTAGCGTTGTATGGAGCAGAAACGTGGACTCTCGTGAAAATAGGACGAGAATCGGCTTCAGGAGTTAGAGATGTGGGTGTGGAGGAGAATGGATTAAGTGCGGTGGACAGAAAGAAAGGGAAAGGACGACGTGCTTGGTATGGCTTATGAGGAGAGGAAGCCTCTAGAGAATATAAGGAGGAGGCAAAGTAGGTGGTTGGAAGAGGAAATGCCGGGCAAAGGTTTGCTTAAGACCGTGATAGAGGGGAGGATGTTGGGTCAGCGGGGAAGAGGAAGAAAGAGAAAATGTTTTATAAACGGAATGAAGAAGGGTAGAGCGTATGCTGAGATGAAGAAAGAAATTATGTAGGTAGATAGGGACTTGCGACAGTAAAAATCAAGAGGATTTTTACTCTCTTCCATTTAAACTTACCTTAACCGGAAGTTTTATTGAAACTCAAATTAATAATAATTTGAGTTTTTTGCCATTGCAATAATAATGTTGGTAATACTTGCGAATTAAAGGAACATTTTGAACGCATCGTGATCGCAAACGTCTTTCCCATTGCCTATCCGCCGGTGAAATACACAACTGGTTTGACCCCTTTTAGCTTCCGTTTCGTTTCAGCATTTTCGGAATTCATCGACCCGTAGATTTCCCAGTCGCAATTTTTCATCGGGGACAGGACCAAATTCTCTGTTCCTGGGACGGTGCCTTGAGTCATGATCTTGCCCCGTTTGTCCCTCATCCCCTCAGCGAGGTAGATGCTCTACCGTAGAGAGCGCGCAGGTGGTTAATGGCTATTTATATGCGGAAGGCTAAACCCTTCGACGCCTTTCTCCACAGTCCCACGTCTGGTGCCTTCCTCTCCCCCGTCATAACTCGAAAAATCTTTTCCGGCATTTCTTTCTCAAAATATTTCTCCTTTCTTGAAATTTCTGCTCGCTCCAAAGGTTTTTGGTCAAAATTTATGGCATTCTGTGGAAGAAAGAATTAGCTTCCGATACCGTAATCTGCCCGTTATATATTTCTAAGGTAGTTTGAGCGAGGTATTGGGAGTTTTTCATTCAAGGTGCTGAAGTTAGCGCCGATCGGAACACATCAGCGCACTTAAGCACACACGAACGACTTTGAATGGAACGATGTGCGCTGGCGCAACGTTTGGTAACCTGCCAGTAGATAGCTTTTCGTGGGTGCGCAAGAGTCACAGCTTTATTTTTGGGCACATTTATCGAATTCATTCAAAATAAGTATTTAAAAAAAAGCTTTTTATCACGGAGTAATTAAAAACTTCATTTATTCATTTTTGACGCCATTTATGGAAAATAAACGCGAAAACAGCTATCGCGGATGCGATTACCGACGTTCTTTTGTTGTTTAGCGTACATCAACTCTACTCATCATATTTTTTTATGGTTCCATCTCTTCACTTCTTTAAAGTATGGTCGGGGTCAATACAAGACCTTCCTTCAGGTTATATTGTTTTAGAAGCACCTGGGAAATGGTCCAACCTATTGCTTGTGAAATAACGACAATATCGTAGAATTTGTTATACATTCTATTACACGTTAACTCACGTCCATTCCAATTCAAGAACGAAGTTTCAGCAATCGCCCAAATAAGTGATAGTTGAAACCTGCATGTTTACCCATTTCCGCGACAATTTTCATGGATATCATTCTAGTTTGGATTGTGAGCCTAGACAAGGAGTCGGTTGCTACCCAAAGAAGGAATTATATGAACTGTGTGGATTTTGATGGCAACGGTATTAGCAAATAACCTGTGTGACATTTTACATATTTGATGATCCTTACAAGTTCAATAATGAAGGAATTGGAATGATTGTTTTCAATTCCAAAAAAAAACGCCATTAAAGTTCGATCGCTTAATTTTGACAAATTTAATTGGAAAAATGGAGACAACTCTCCAATTTTGAAAAAAATCGATTACCATATACGTATGGTATATATATGGTATAGGTATAAGTAGAGATATTTCTTCCTGTTTTCGGACAGTGAAAACCTACCTTCGGCTTATATCCGAGTCACTAAATAAGATAAATTTTTTGGAGTCTATATTTCTGCGTATCGACTGCATAAAACTATATGTATCTCTGTTAATTATAAGCCATATTCGCCGATAAATGCGACCTGCGACCTAACGACCTATCTCTGACAAATACACTCGGTGCTTCCGTTTTGGTATAATGATACATGCCACAGGGCCAATTGTATCGTATAAATATCGCAAAACCAACGAAAAACAAGGAGATTCAGCAGTTACTTTTCACCTCGACCTATACTCGAGTCACGGACTTTACCCAATATTTTCGGCCCAAAAAGAACAATACTCGAAGGCATGCAGCAATTGATTATTTACATTTTATTACCATCCCTATTTGTGACAACGTTACGGTTCTGTTAATTTTCTAATTTTGTGTTCTACTAATGGGCCCATGTATTTCTCCCTATCATGCTGAAATCAATGTCTCATTCTCTCCTCAACTGTCTCAACCTCGTCTCAGCCGCTGTGTTTTTAAAGTGACGTGATTTGATTCCACACATCTACTTCACAAATGCATACTTACCTGTTATTTTCCGGGCATACATAGGTTTTTTCATGGCGCCTCTGCTCTAGTTTCGAAAGTTTTTTATTGTAATTCTGGCGGTGAAGAGTGACATGAAAGCATTTAATGCGTTCCACCATGCCCAGCGTCTACTCCTCAAAGAGCGTTGGTGAAAGCGACCATTGGATTCTTTTCCTGAAAGTGCATCCAAAAGTGACTTTTCTTTTTAGATTCAGCCGTGGATTCCACTTCTTGCACTTCTCTTAAACGTTGAGATCCTCACTAAATAAAAAGAAAACCTCGCAGTCCTGATGATTGATTTGGATTTCCAGAATTTTTCCGGCTAAGGACCTTTTTTGCGGGAGTTGCACTTATTTTTCTTGCTAATACTTTTCTAAAGTTCTTATTGTAAAATACTGTCGAATAGCATATTTGAAGTTATCAGTATTACATGAACTACAGCCAAGACGAAGAGAGAAGAGCGTTAGCGAAAGAAGCGTTCATCAATATGAGGGAGCCGATGATGGGGACCATGGGAAATAATGTAAATAAGAGGCTGGCGAAGAGTTTAATATGGAGTGTAGCGATCTATGGAGCAGAGATGTGAACTATGAGAAAGGAAGACGAGAAGATACTGGAGGCGTTTGAGATTTGGATGTGGAGGAGAATGGAGACAGTGATGTGGACGGAAAGGAATATAAACGAGGAAGTGCTTGAAGGAAACTTCAGGAGGAGAATATGAGGATGCAGAGTAGTTTCTTGAAACAGATAATGAGAGGCGAATGGTTGTTGAAGTTCGTGATAGACGGCAAGATGTTGGGTAAGCGGGGAAGGGGAATAAAAATAATAAGCTCTATGGACGGAATGAAGAGAGGTAGGACGCATGCTGAGATGAAGGAAGAGACTCCTGCTCCTGTAAATATCCCAGAGGGTTTTAAACTCTCTTCCATTTAAACCTTCCTTAATCAGTAGATTACCCTAGTATTATTAATAATTTCAGTATTTTACATTGCTTTCATATTGATGATACTAATTGCAAATTAAAGGAATATTTTGAACGCTACAAGCACGTAAACTGTTGTATTATGACCTATCTGCCAGAGAAATAAACATCTGGTTTGGCCGCTTTTACCTTCCATTTCGATTTAGAATTTTCAGAATTCATCGACCTATAGACCTCCCAGTCGAAATTTTTCATCTGGAACAGAATTAAATTCTCTGGGACAGGACCAAAGGGGCCTGCGCGAGTAAAAAGCGAGAAGGATTTATACTCACTTCCATTTAAACTTACCATACCCGGTAGATTTAAGCCCGTTTCACACGATGCTTGATCCAGCACAAGACCTAGTATGCTAGCTGGTACTTGATATCGAGGACAGAACCCAGTATCATAGAAACCATGATAGAAGGTTTCACACGATCATCGACCTTGTGCTTGCGATGAAGCGGTACTGTCACCCACTGTTGCCAACTTTTAAAAGAAAATGGAAAATTTCCATGAAAGAAGGAGACTTTCGGCTGCTGCAGTAATAGCAGGGATTGTCGAGACATTCACGGCACATTAACTTCACCACCAAAGAGCGCGTAACACCCGTGAATAAGTGAGGCACTGATTAAAAAAAGGGAAGATTGCACTGCGACAGTAAAAGCTAACGTGATTGGTCGACGGCTACTAGGTCCTACTGGGAGCTAGCAGCAAACTAGTACCGCATGAATTATGAAATCAAGTAGCTCAGCCAGTACGATAGCGATTATACTGGCTATCCAACATGGTGGTTCTATATCACACGATACTGGAAGCTATTATACTAGCGATTATCCTCGAACTTGTGCTGAATCAAGTACCGTGTGAAACGGGCTTTACCTCACCTACCTTTATAGATCTGGCGTTTGGGTGATTGAAGTGGCTCGGAGGGTACCATGTCGTTATAGATGAAAGCCAAATGCTTATTGAGCGTCGGTTTGTCGCTGCACGAGCTTGTTCAGCTGGGCACCCGTGACCCTTTACCCTGCGGTGGTTCTTCCCGGAGGGGGTCGGTGCAACTAGTGCCACTAATCGTCACACCTGCCTGTCCCTCCGCGGTGCCTCTATTCGAGAACTCACGGGGGGAGAAGTGCCGTCTACGTCTGCCGCCACCTGCATCTCATTTCCGGGGGGTCTTCCCTTATGCATCCGCGCTCGAATTTTCTTCTTTGCAGGCTCACTGGAGTTACGTGCATATGTGAATCATGCATTCGACCGCTGACAGAATGCTGTTTAGAAGATTTTCTGTATGAATTTAGTCGAATGCCCCACCCACGAAAGAGTGATTGCTATCGAGGGTAATATACTCAACACAGTAAGCTCGTATAAGATATTACATTTTCCCTGTAATAAGACGTTAAGGAATTGTCTAAGAAAAAGGTACCTTGGACTGCGAATCGATCTGCGTTACGTCAACTTTCTGTGACAGTATACAGACCATTTCGGATTTCTAAGGTTAAGATATAGCTCTTATTAAAGTTTAACATTTTGCCTGTAAACGACCTCAGTAGAATAATCGCTTTCAACTCTGTGGATAATTGAAGAGTTATGTCATTACAATACGAACAAATTTCCGCCGTACTTATTCTTTCAGAGACACAGGAACGACCCAGAAAGTTGGAAGGATGGAATCCCGACGTTAGATAGGCTAAAGGAGCAAATAGAATCCAAATTTCCGACTACCGGACAGAAAATGATGATATTATCTGTGAATATTTTTCCTCTCGTTTGCTCCGTATAATCTGTTCAAGCTGTAAAAATAATTTAAAATGACGATACCTAGGTGCTAGCTCATTTAATTCAGCTGAAAAAAAAATTTCGGCTTTATTTCTTCGACAATTGGTGAATATCTTCAACTCAAGTTTCTATTCCCCATGAGTAAATATTTGAACCAATTGATTTATTTATTAAAAACAACCATTGGTTACAAGTCTTCAACCCGTTAGCCAATTTCTTTCACCTAGAGATATCGGTGTATCAACATATATCGATGTCGATAGAGATAAATCGAATGGAACTCGATAAAAAAACTTGCATCGAATCGGATGTCCCTGGGGGTAGGTCGCCTTCCAATGCTTCACCCATGAAATAATGTCACGTGCGAACGGCTTCTCTCCACAGCTGGGGGCTGAACTAAATACCGACCTATTTATTTCGATGAGAAAGATATAAAGTATTGGTTCAGGATTCGCCTATCCAAATCTTTGCGATTAACTTGATGATAGAGAGCCTCTGGGTCTGAATTTCCGAAACAACATTTTAAGATATCCTGGCGTAGGCTTCCGCGGGGTTTCACGATGAAATTATGAAAGGCTTTCGGTGTTCCTCCACGTCCAGTGTCTTGGGTCGACCCAAGGAACACCGAAAGTCTTTCAGCATTCCATTTTAAGATATCTGTGATATACTGCGAAAAATAACTCCCTAAGCTCCATATTTTGTTTTCCAGCCATTTGTTTCATTTATCTCGAGATTTGACCTATTGTTTCAGTCATGTACATGTGGTTCTATCTGGGTGAATGAAAAATTAAATTTTATATTTAAGAAAGCCCCGAGATCTTGGGGGTTTTAAATGACTGCATTTGGACTGATAGTGTTATTTATATCCTCATATAATTTTTAATTTTACCATGTAATAGTATCATAATGCACAATGACCATGGATAAGAAAGTAATATTTGGACTTACTTTTATTCCATCCTGCTATTCACCTAGATCAAATAATCCATCAAATGTTTCATTATATTGTTTACTACTCTACGTATCCTAGTAGTTATTATTTTTGTTCATTTTATATCACTAGTGGTACATGTCGCCAGTTTGTATTTGACTATTGGCAGTTACTATTGGCATGAGAGAAGTTAGGAAGCTCCGCTATTGGCAAATGCTGGTGGACTAAAATGCCTATTTTACAATTCTTTGGCGAAGGTTACCGATGTAATCAATTCGTCCACGGCACAATTGTTTGGCTTCATTAAATGCGATTGTTACTTGTCAGCATAAAATAAATTGGGATGACCTCATTACGAAATGCAAAATTTGTTTGGCCTCATGACGAGAGTATATTTATCACTGTGATATTGCCCACTCCCTCAGTTAAGAAATAATTGATCGGCTCTACTAGACATTCTTGTTTCTTTTAAGATGGATACAATTTTATTGAATCTTTAACCCGTGGATAAGAATGAAGCGGATATTATGGAGGTTAATGGCTTAACATGCATCAAAATGGTGGTTCAAACAAGAAATATCGTTCATGCGCGTGAAAATATACGATTGCCGGCCTCGGTGGCGGCGGGGTAACGTCCTCGCCTGCTAACCCAAAGGTCGTGGGTTCCAATCCCGCCTGGGGAGGATTTTTCACTTCCCAGGGCATGGTTGTGTGTGCTCGTCCATTGTTAATATTGTTAATACCCCGATATAAAGGCCAATGAGTGCTGTTGTCGGTGGTGATGGAAAATAAATAAATAAACAACTCGTGTGAAGGGAAAGGGATGTTCCCCATTCTTCGGAATCTATTCGATTCTTCCGTGTCCGCATGCGGGTTAAGTTGTTTTGATGGATGTTTGGTAGTACGGAAGAGCGTAATAATATCACGTGCGAACGACTTTTCTCCACAACTGAGGGCTGAACTAAATACCGACCTATTTATTTCGATGAGAAAGATAATAACAGAATGAAATAGCTTTTAGGGAAACTACACTGAAATCAAGGATGCGGTCTAAATTAAAACTATAGATTGCAGTGCCGCTGGAATATTAAGATACATAAAAACGAATGACTGTCTGTCTTTTATACAAATATTCAGTTTTATTCTGATCGTGCTGAAATTTTGCAGACGAATAGTTCAAAATAGGAGGAAAATTAAAGATTATTTTAAAAAGATCTCAGGGCCCCAAAAAGTCCAAAAAAGGGGCCCTTTGGTGGTCTACGCTACGTGTTGGGTATTGTGCAGTGGTTTCATTTATTGCTTTTTAAAATTACTTCCGCTCGAGATAGAGGGTTGGGATTTATTTTAACAAATAGCTGAAAGAATAAAGTTTATAATTCTTTCAACCAATTATCTTATTCAATTTGTATTTGCCTGAAAATCGCTTTTTTAGCTGCAAAAGCTCATTTTTCTCTTATGTCAACAATATCATATTTCCTAGACAACCAGATTTTGATTTTAACGCATTTAAAATTCATTTTGCTCAGTCAAGGAGGTTCCGCCGCGACTGTGTGACTAAAAACAAATACATACTAAATTCCACGTTTTTTATATTTTGTCAAAAAAATCCTACATTCCTGATGCAATGCGTTACCAATAGTAACCCAAAAGTAAGGTACAAAATATGCAGATTATTCGACGTATGTATTTTTAATGAGCACTTTTTCCAGCCATAGGAGCCGACTGCACCGCCATTTCCTACGAATTACCGCATTTTGTCTTCAATTACGGCATTAATTCTTCAATAACTAGAAAAATAAGGTGGTAAGATGCCTGTATTTTATTTTTATTCAATTTCTCTGGATTATTTCCTTCAAAGAGACAGTTTTCCACGAAAATAGCATTTGTATTTTATGGAAAATTACTATTTTTCCCCGTGTTTCTCTCATTCCCCCATTGAACACCATGTAATTTCAAGTTCAATTATAGAACAAAATAGCGTGGAAAGGTATTATTTTGTTGTTCATATTAGATAGAGGACAACTTTTTCTACAAGTAGACAGAATATGAATAAAATAACATTTGAGTCATTTTACGGTGGAACCACCTTAAGCTGGTTAGGAATGCTAAGAATTGGGTTTTGTACAGTCAATTATTGTTTTGTTTTTAAAACTTCTTTCACTCAAGATAGAGAGTTAAAATTTATTTTATCAGATACCCGAAAGAATGAAGTTTCTTATTTTTTAAATCGATCTCTTCAAATATATGAGTTATGAAAGAAGTGTGATGCCGAGCAACGCCGGGAAATTCAGCTGGTATTATATATCCGTGATCGAGCTAGCAGTTCCCCTGATATGACTTTTCATTTCCACTTTCTTCGGTTTTTGCTGTACACCTAAATTCATGAATCGCATCTAAATTATCATCTGAAGTTCATAAATATATCTCCTTTTAAAGTGCTAAATTTCGGAATGAGAATTTTGACGAAGTATTCGCACCCTATTGAGTTTTTTTTATGACTCAGCATTGAAATCACCACCGAGGTCCTACGGGAGGCTGCGTAATAAATAGACGTCGACAAAACGACTGCGCTCAGATATTCTATGCCTATCTAAATATTTGGACGCATCAGCTTGATCATGTGTCTGAGTCACCGGCGGATGATTATGTTCGTGAGGAATTCGGTTCACATACCTTTTAGCGGAGTAAGTGCAAAGCTATGTATCTCTGATGCATATCTCTTGTCGTCTTTCCGCTATACACCTCCCGCAGTGTTCCATGTTCACTCAAGACTAACGATGGGTGGCTTGAAAGAAACAAAGATTGAAAACATTTTTTTTTACTTTTCCACGTTAGGGAAAAAATAATTTATTATTACTTGAAAAAATGTATTAGAACTTTTTTTCTCCAAGATTACAATCCCAGTCGTAACTTGATTTGAATATTTCATGCTCCTTGAGAACGTTGAATTAAAAGTGACAATTTGAAATATTACTTTAACTTTATGCCAACATGACATTGCATTGCAACATCTTTCTTCCGGTGAACATGCATGTAACGAATTCCTCTCGGGTTCCCAACCGGGTTAAGGTCTGCATGATGTACGCCGACGTTTCGTTGGCGTACATCATGCAGACCTTAACCCGGTTGGAAACCCGAGAGGAATTCATTCAAATAATTCACCGGGAAAAACTTAGATTCTTCATGCATGTAACGTTTTGAGGGGATCATATTTTGTATCTTCACCGGAAAATGTTGCTTTGCAACGATACCATGGTCGTGTTTAGGTAAATTAATGGTGCATAATTGTGTATTCAGTCCTGCGTCCTATCTGCTTTGTAAAAAAATAATATGAACATTTAACAATGCATTCTAGATAAAACGTTCTGCAGGTTTGCAACTGTGTAACACACTTAGTAATATGCAAACTGCACATCTGTAGCCTGCGTCACTTGAAGTACTCGAAAAAATTACCAGCAAAACTTTGGAAACGAATTCTTTCCGATCATGTCATCAATGATCTTATTTGTTAGAAATTAGTTAGTTATAATAAGAAGTTATTCCGGAATAGAAACTGCAACTCTATGTATTGTAACGAATTTTATTGGAAATCTTGCTCCTCTAACAACTTGAAGGCAATATATATTATCAAGTGCTCTGTAAGTTGTACTTGAATATTTGTTTTTGTGCGGCTTAAGTATAAAAGACGCTCTATGTGGGGCCTTGTGTTTATTTTTATTTAATATAGTGCAGTAAATACCGTGTATCTTCGAGTATGAGTCTTCATTTTGGGCGGAAAATATTGGCTCAAGTCCGTGCTTCGAGTGTAAGTCGAGGTGAAAAATAATTATTGAATCTCCTTGTTTCGCGTAGGTTTTGCGATATTTGTACAATACAATTGGCCCTGTAGAGTGCATTAATATCGCAAAACGGAAGTTCTAAGTGTATTTTTCAGTCATCCTAATACGAAACTTAGAACATAAATCTAAGGCATTTATGGGCGATTATTCTTCGTGGCTTATCATTAATAGAGATAAAGATAGCTTTATGCAGCCGATACGAAGAAATATTAACCCCGAAAAAGTCACCACATGTGTGGGATGAGTGACTCGTCGATAAGTCGAATTTAGGTTTTCATCGGTCGACAAAAAGGAAGAAATTTTTCGACTTATACTCGAATACATACTCGAGTCCATCGAAAAAATAAGGAAACCTTATGTTGGATATCAGATAAAAATAAATGTTTTTCCATCACTACTCACGACTCCTCACCATTCCTCCGTTGCCGTGCTCGAATACCGGTTTCGTATAATTTATGTGTTTTTTTTGCTTGTCTGTGAGACGACGATTCCCTGGTGACGTACCACTGGGATTTCACAATCGCGTCATCGGTTCCGTACGTGCGCGTCGTAAAACATAGTCTTCTATTGTCGAATCAGCGAAATCAGCGAGGAAGAGAGATAGAGAGAGAGAAAGAGAGCTCACTGCTAACAGCTTATTACCTTCATGAGCAGTGCTCGTAGTTTGAATTGGCATTACGTGTAAAATACAGCTGCGCCCTTACGATGGCTGGAGCGGCGGGTAATCGTGGGTCATTGAGTACACATTTTAATAATTTTTTAGGTAAGCCGAAAAAAAATCTTGGAACACATTTCACAAAAGTGCATCGGTTTATGCGTTGGAACTCATTATAGAAGCCATGGAAATTATGCAAGACTCATATTTTCATTTTCTTCCTAAATTAAAGCGCGATAACACTGAGTCTTCGGTGCGGTATTCTAAATTTGAACGAAATTATATTGAAACAAGTTTTTTCAAATGTTGGACTCTGCGTGACACCTTTATATTTGTTAGCTACAATTATAACAATAAGAAATGTATTGTTTTGTGTTTAGAAGAAAATCTGTTCATATGTGATCGAACTATTACGAAATATATGTCATAGTATACCATAAGGCTACGTGTTAAAATACCATTGAATAGCCAAAAAACCAAATCGGTATGACGCAATTTTTCCTTTTTTATCCATAGATATCACGAATGAGAACACGAATGCAAAGTTTCGCGCAAATCTGTTTATAAACAATAATTACTCCAGCCACCTTAACGCTTCTCTTCTTTCATCAGCACGATCACCAACACGTCATATTTTTTGAACTTCGGTATCTTCGAAGTCTCGAATGCATACCACGTTAACGTATAACTTGAATCGTGTCACTAAAAATAAACCCGCGTCAAGACATGACAGCGTCGGTCGCAATCAGCATGGTGATGTGTACGTTCTTTACTGAGTCAACTTTCACCTTTCGCATGATTTACTGAGTCAGCCTTCAGCGTACACAGCATGCTCGGAGGATTCATGCCCATCTTCTGTTTATTCGCGTTATTTGATTGGCTACTGCTACCATTCAAGTTCTCATGGAGTCCACTTGGAAAAATGGTGTTCGTTTTCCGTTTGCGTGTTAGGTATGTTATATTTTCTCTCAGTGTTGAGACTACCCTGCTGTAGTTTCTTTCTGGACTTTTCATTTATTTGAACGGCTTCAATGGCTTTTGGAATTAAGTTCACAGTTTTAAGTAAACGTTGATGGTGTCGAGGCTTAAATTATTGTATTGTAAGACCCCATCTTACGGTGCGATTGCCCGTGTCGCTTCAACATGAAGACGCCTCCTGTAACGGAGGAAAAACTGTTGTCGATGAAACGCTGACACGCGCAGCTGTACCGGAAAATGGGATCTAACACCACAAGCCGCTGCGGAATCTCCGCTCCAACGATTTTAAGTTCTATTTTCACGTCCTTTACCTTATTCAGACGTGTACTGACATTCGAGGGGAGTTTCAATTAAATATAAATAGCTACGGAACGTAAGGATATGGTTTAAGATGTCCATCGGTTGACCTCATATCCGTAGAATAATTGCTGTGGCGATTACATTCGATTGCGAGGAGAGTTGTTTTTCCGAATTATAATTTCTCGAGAAAGCATTCAAACTCGGTTAAATTATCTTTTATTAAATCCCGAAACACCTGCTTTGTAGTATTGATACACTTTGATTTTTAGGTCCTACAACTGCTAAGGCTATCTTGCGCGGTCTAACGTGAACCGCAGTGTAGGATGACCTAAGATCCATGATAAATGCGATGGTGGGTGGCGTAAGATCCATGATATTTATTTACAATTGTATAAGTATTTTATTTAGGGTTGGTCAATCTTTAAATAAATCTCAACTTCATTTTGCCAACTTTTCGCAATTCAATATTGGCATCATCAGGGCTATAACAACAAAGTAAGGAAAACAGTTAATGTTATAAATATATAAATATAAATATGTTCATACTCATAAATTTAGTACCTTAAGGTGATATGAGAGCATTTTCTTGTTATGGCAATGGTAACAAAGATTTCTTCTTAACATCAAAACATCAATATCAACAAAAGAAGGCCTAAATGGGAACACAATAGCCATAACTAAGGTGGAATTCGAACTCATAACATTTAGGCCAGGCTGGCACGTTTCCAAACTGTATACTGCTGTCGGTACCTACGTGATCGGCGTTCATTTCGTATCATTAGTTATTAAAAAAAAATCTTTTTGGCATTTCTTTAGCCCTTTGGATCAACATTAATAATTTAGACGATTCCTCTTCATGGCATATTATTTTTTTAGAATTGTTTTTTTTCTGGAGATATATGTCCATCATTGTTTTGTAGAATGAGGATTGTTTACCTAACCATTAAACGTTTTAATGCGGTTTGCTCCAGATTTTCAATTAATGCGATGTAAACAAATGCAAACATAGCTCGTAGGCTTCCGCAGATGTAGTGTTGACTGGTTCTTTTTTCGGGATTCATTCCGCGATGTTAAAATTGTGAAAAACAATATTTCGCTGGTCCTCATGCCAGCTTCATCAGGTTAACTGAACTGATTCCTTAGTCTCGCTCGTCTTTATATATATGAGTGACCAAAGACCCGCTTCCACGGAACCTCTACGGAGGAATACATGAAGTTTTGTTCAGCTGTGGACATCCATATGTAGGCCAGACATGCAGAGCCCTAAAAATACGCCTCCAAGAGCATCAACGGGAAGTTAAAAATAATAATTACCGCATTTCTGCAATAGCCGAACACCATATCAGCGGCCCCACTCATTATTTCAACTTCGAGGAGACAAAATTAATATCAAAGGAGGTACGCTATTACCCAAGATTAATCAGGGAGGCTGTAGAAATTTTAAACGATTTTAAAATTTAAAGATTCCGGCAGCAATGGGAGTCCTCACTCATACATATAATGACGAGCGAGACTAAGGAATCAGTTCAGTTAAGGTGGTTTGAGCGACAAATCACTTCACCTAGAATTTGACGAACTTGATCTCATTTTAAAGAAACAAATACCATCTATCCAATGATATAAAAATATGTACCCCTTGCCACACTAATTTTCGAGCAATTTGCCTTAGAATATGAGTAATTTAACATGGGATAGATTACGGCCATGCGCTTCAGAGGAAGAAAATAAAGTAAAAATTGTATTTGGAACACCTAGATTTAGTCAAAAAACTAACGGTGTGTAGTTTATGTGATTTATTAATTATTGCAACAAATAAATGTACAGCTCACCATAATGATAATGATAAAATCGCAGAAATACTTTCTGTTGTGAAGGAATTTTGTGCAGACGACCGGAAACCACACGATTCAGTTTAGCAACGTGGCACGGAATTATTTGTAAACAAACCGTCTGATCGCAAGTAATATTTTGCATCTCAAAGGAGATATTACATAATGAAAAGGTTTAGTATTGCTGACGTTAGTTTTTTCCTCTGTAAATACTAAGTACACAGAACACACTATGTAAGAGCGGACGACGATCATAAATAAATGGGATTCGCAGCAACTTTAGTGCTATGTTACTAGGTCGCTCTGGACGTCGACTGCTAGGTTTTTGTTGGATTTGCCTAAATATGAACACACATGCTGTTATTTAAACGCAGCAGCCTTAAAACAATTTAAAAAATATCCTATTACTTATTAAAAACATCCTTCCGTAATATCCTTGCCGTCGGAAATGATTGTATGTACACGCAGCTATATTCCCACTTTCGTTCAAAGTAATGAATAAAAGCCGTAGGATATCGTCACTGTCTTTCGAAACTAATACGTGAAATATACTGCAATGCTAGTGACGCCCAAAAGTAACTTGAATTAATAGCCGTATTTTATGGAAAGGTACGTATAATAACGAACGAATTATCCACAGCAACCTCGGAGCACGAAATCGTTGCCCTTGCATTTAATCATAAGTTTAGAATGTAGAAATGCCATAATTAATTTACTCCTAGGCAATTTCAGATAACTTATCTTCCCATATTATTGTGGAACTAAATCTATTAAATTTTCACCCAAGTACATTAAAGCTACCAAAAAATCTCGTTACCCATTCCAGCATCTCAGACACGTACAAACTGGCTATCGGGGAATCATGCCAACCCAAGAAAATTAACACTGTTGCCATGTGAAGTGCCTCAGGTACAGATTTTTTATTGGTAAAAATATGTTAAAATATTGTTCCCTGGATTGTGTATTCCTTGCAGTTTGGTGTATTGTCTTTTCAATTCAAGGATATCGTACCAAAAGTTTGCAATAAGTACAAAAATTATTACGCAAATGTGAAATGATTATTTGTGAAATTACGGTTGGTGATATCAATAACAAGTCAAGTTAAAGCCTAAAATACGTTCGTTTAGTTAATTACTGAAGTCTTTAAAGATAAAAACAAACAATTTTTGTCGTAAATATTCACACAAACACTACACGTCTCTTATAACTGCTTAACTTTTAAATTTATATTCAAATATAGACTTTATTTTCACTTGGAAACTATCTCGCTCAAACCACCTTAACCTGATGAAGCTGGCAGGAGGACCAGCGAAATATTGTTTTTTTACAATTTTAACATCATGGAATAAATCCCGAAAAAAGAAACAGTCAAATGCAAACAGTAAATAATGAGATATCTATTCCTTCCGTTTGGAAATTTCCCCTTTTGGGAGTATTTGGAGCACCAACAGACGAATAGCTGTATTGTTTGATTTCTAAAATGACGTACGCTAGCATGAAAAATATTTCAAAAGACTAACAAGATCTCAATAAATGAGAGCTGAGAGCTATCACTTCGAGAAAGTGTACTATTGAAATGAAAGTTATGTTTGATTTGCCACAAAGGGAGCATGTCGAGAACTAGTGTCCAAATTATTATTATTATTTGTGTCTATTATTGCCCACTTTTCAATTTTATCCGTTCTGCTATCTATTTTATTTGTCTTTTGTTTGTTATCAATTGGACCATAATACTTTGATATTACACGGTATGTAAAATCAATCCTCTTTTCAGTACTGTAAAATGCTGTATCATATTCATACGTTTATCGACCGAATTCTGGCGCAGTAAATACGTGCGTGAAAGGAACGAGGGCTCCAGTAAATAGGATAATTTCTAGGAAAAAATCTTACCGCTCTAATATCGATCATATGGATGGAAAAAGGGCTAGGTACTAATATTGACGCTAGTGCCATGAGTCACTTTTATAGAACAGCCTTGACGTGAATTGCGAAAATGAAATACCATGTTGGCAAGTCAATAGTTAAGGAATTTTTGAGTTAGAACACAACGAGATTTATGTAAAGAGTTTGCTGTAAGTATAGGATCGTTCGTTCCTTAAATGAATAAATACTTACCCCGATAACTTCTTCCAACACAACTCCATGCATTTATTTTTCGAACTCTAGTAACTATACTCGACACCCGTTAATGTACAGTATTGAGGAACATGGATGGAATTTATTTCTCTACTTAAATAGTGTACACTAGAACAAATTACGTCAGGAACTCAAAATATAATCTATATGTGTATGAGTCAACCGCAGGCATTAATAATTGCCTTTCAAAAGTGCTTTCAAATTTGAAAAAGTCGCGTGATCGAAGACGGCATCTCAGTGGCTTGACGTCACCGCACGGTATTGCTTCTCTAATCTACATGTACTTTAACGTGGATGATTAAATCATGCTAGTTCATTGTCTTCCGCAAAGGAAAGTAAAACTATATTGTCGTCAAATTACGAAAAAATCGGGCTTCACAAGGAAATACGCCGTAAGGCAATATTGCTGTAAGCGAAACCGTTCCGTGACGTTAACCCCCGGGTTACCGATTAACCCTTAAGTAGGCGCGTGGGGTCTTAAAAGACCCCATGGGTGTAGCAAACGCAATATTTTATATAAAAAATTGCTTTCGAAGTTGACATTTTCAGGAAGAACTAATAGGAAAAAATCGTAAAATATAGCAATGTAAAATAAACAAATTTGGCGAAGTTATAAACAATTCCGCATGGGGTATTAAAAGACCCCACGCGCCCACTTACGTTACAAAGTGAGGTGCGCTTACTTAAGGGTTAAGGAGGTTCGGTGGTTTCACTCAACTTAAGAGAATTCGACGAAACTTGCTGGAAGTATTACTTATGTTGTCTTAAATCTACCTGATTTTTTTCATAATTATTTACCGCAGATTACTTAATATATTTGATCGAGAAGTGGACAAAAAATTACATGGGTTCTTATGGGAACACAAGGTACGAGTAGCTTAATCCATCAAAAAGAACCTTTTTCTAGTTAAGAATAAGAAAAACCAAAATAATAAAAATAAAGTATATCAAATTATTTTCTTACGTTATTCTATTGATGATTTAAATTATTTTTGTTTTTCTTATTCTTAACTAGAAAACGTTCTTTTAAGCTAGTCGCACCTCGCGTTCCCATAAGAACCCATGTAATTCCAATCCCACTTCCACATCAAATATCCTAATAAATCTATGGTAAATAATTTTGAATAAATTCAGGTAGCTTAAGGATAGCATAAGAAATGCATCCAGCAAGTTTCGTCGAATTCCCTTCAGTTGAGTGAAACCACCGAACGTCCTTATGTAGTGTTACCACGCAGAAAATCGCGCGTAATTTTATAGAAGAAATACCTATGATGCAATATTTTATTCCCATAAAATTCTTATACTATATATTTAAGAATGCGTTCTTCAAATACAAACTGTTTTTAAAAATAATCCATTAATTCTTCATTTAGTGTAATCTTTAACCTACGATGTGATAGCGATTACCATCCCAATTCTTCCAACAGCCGCGATACACTGCTTGACTTATCATGACATCTCTTAAAATACCTAGCTTCTCCTCGCTGCGCATGATCTAATTTATCTTCTTTGATCCACGTGCATCACACTGCTCGGTATGAATGTGAATATCCACCGAAGCCTACCTCTTGGAAGGAGCCAACAGATTTCAAATCTTCGTCCCGATGCGTTTCTCTCCGTCGGTTCTCTCACGAGGAGTCACACCTGCTGTTTTTCGACCTTGTTTCCGACTCAGTAGATTCACGGCAGAAAAATAGTCCCAAAGGAATACGTCTTCCCATTTTGCTTTTCTTTTGAGGGCACCGTAATCCTTTGGCTCTTTTCAACCTTTGAAACCTCTCCACCATGCTTCCTTCCTGCCATTTTTCTATTTGCCCACAGCTGTTTCCGTGAAAGGGTTTTGCTTTCGTCCAACTGCAAAGTTTTAGTTCCGAATGTTGCCAAGGGTCGCCTATTGGTTCAGCCACTGCATTCGCGTGTGGAACACCCACTACGATTTTTTTCTCGAACGAATCTCGTGCGAATAGCGATTATTTTCTCGAACAATGCAATAGGACACGCGAAATGCACATTACTTCGGCTGAAATTCGTGAAGGTAGCGATAAATGTGCGCTGGTTGCTATAAGGCTATAAATCCTAATGGTTTGCCGCTATTCCTAAATATTAGCGTGCAGAAATTGCCGCCAACGCTTGTCTAATTTGTGTATGATTTGCATCCTTATGTGAATTACAGTTGCTTCCTGGTAAAGCTGAATGAAAGCTTAATCTCTATGCTATAAGGCTATAAATCCTAATGGTTTACCGCTATTCCTAAATATTAGCGCACAGAAATTGCCGCCAACACTTGTCTAATTTGTGTATGATTTGCATCCTTATGTGGATTACAGTTGCTTCCTGGTAAAGCTGAATGAAAGCTTAATCTCTTAAGTTTTCGTGAAGGCTTCCGCGGAGTTTTTTTGATGAAGAGAATGGTTTTCCGGGTTTTCATCCGCGTTTATCCATTTTTGATGGACAATATTTCGCCAGCGTTCCAGCTAGCTTCCTCAGGTCCGTTGGATTGTCCAGTTTTTCCATTTCTATTTTCATGGATAGCCAGATTTTTCATTTCCAACGGACCTGAGGAAGCTAGCTGGAACGCTGGCGAAATATTGTCCGTCAAAAATGGATAAACGCGGATGGAAACCTGAAAAACCATTCTCTTCATCTTAATTTCTTTTTGTTGAAGCGTAAGGTTTATTGCTCTACCGTCGTCTGTAAATTATTTACGTTAATAGAAACTTATTATGCACTACTTTTTTTTAAGTATGCGCATTGTTTTTTATCATGAAGACCTGCCTCTTGCGTAAAGTTAAGGCCGAATGGGTAGAAGTTATTCCGTAAATGGTTAAATGATCGTTGGTCTACAAGAATACAGAAAAGGATCATCATAATGGATATTCTACCAAGTATAGATTAGGTCCATGGGCACCAATTCTCCCAATAATTTCTCCAACCAACCGGAGTCTTCCATTACTTTTCTTTCATAAAACTATCGAATTCCCAAAATTAAATTTCTTTTAAACTTCACGTATCTTATGTGACCCTTCACTTCGTCCGATATTCCTGTCCTTTTCCTCCCTCTTTCAGGCATTTAAAGTTCCCAGATGTCTTAACAGCGTTTCATGTTAAGGTGTATGGAGCGGTAATTTAAGGTCATTGAGTGCACATTTAAATATTTTTAAGTAAGTCGGAAAATATTTTTAGACCACATTTCATTTGAGTCCATCTGTTCATGCGTTGAAACGCACCAGACAGAAATGTAAATAATACAAGAATTATATGTAAAATCTTTTTCCTTAATTAAAGCATGTTGACTATAGTTTTCGATTATATTTAACGCGGTATTCGACGTTTTGGACAACAATGTATTTAAATATGTTTCTTTCGAAATTTGAACTCGCCGTGAGACCATGAAATTTTTTAGCAACATTTTTATAATAATAGTAAAGTTATTATTTCTCGTTTCGAAGAAAATCTGAGCGTGTGTAATCGAATTATTGCGAAGTATATGTCATGTGCCGCAAGTCTACGCCACGCCAATGTATCACTTATTTTTTAGGTGCTCAGATCCCAGCCTAATGGCTGTCTCCCGAGTGTTTCGCTTGTAGTGGTTGCTGGTAGAAGAAATCGCGTTTTAGTCATGACATGGCTGTCAGGGGGTTTCATGGGAGTAGGGGGTTTCAAGTAGTAGGGGGTTTCATGGGAGTGGGGATATGGGTAGGGAGAAGGGCGATTTTAGGGGTTTTGTGCTTCAGATCAGGGTTTGGAACATAATCCCACAGGGACTCAATCATCGGGTTTTCTGTAATTTGAAGGGATTTTTCAAAAGGGGTGAGTTGACTTTTGAGTATATTTAGGACTGGCTCTAGATTCAGGTCTTTTCTAATGTCACGGTTCCGCACAAACCAAGGGGCGCCAATGATATTTCTCACAATTTTATTTTCTGCAGTTTGAATCCTGTTCAGGTGCGTTTTGGCAGCATGAAGCCAGACTGGGTAAGTTAGGAGAGGGCGAATCATGGATTTGCACAATTGCATTTTTAGACGCAGTGAGAGTCGGGCTTTGGAGATTAATATAGGTGATAATGCTGAGACTGCTGCTTTGGTCTTTACGATTTGGTTTCTGATATGGCTCGACCAGGTAAGTATTTTGTCCAGAGTAACGCCAAGAAAAGAGGTACTGTTTGTTGTCGGAATAGTGGAGGTGCCGTAAAATACCGGTGGTTCCTCATCTTTCCGGATTCTTCTGGAGAAAATCATGTACGAACATTTATTGGAGACAAGATGGCTCCTTGAGGGACGCCAGTGGAAATGGGACAGGTTTCAGAGGAGGCGGAATTAACTTTTACGAAGAAGGTGCGGTCTGAAGTGAAGGATTGGATGATTTTAAGGAGGTAAGATGGAATTCCTAGATTTTGTAGTTTGTAGAGGAGGCCCAGGGTCCAAACCCTGTCGAACGCTGCGTCGAGGTCCAGGAATACCGCATGGGTAGTCCATCTGGAGTTAAAGGCAGAAGTTATGGCTTCAGTCAGTCGAAGAACCTGTTGCGCGGTGGAGGTTTTGGCGAGGAAACCGGTTTGCTCTGGGCGAATGATGGACTGGTCGTGTAAACACGTTTTCAGGCGATGGTGGAGAAGGGATTCCAGAAGCTTCCCTAGGGTATCAAGGAGACTGATGGGACGATAGGAAGAGGGTAAAGGTTGGTGTTATAAGTGGTTTCAGGATCATGATTATTTTAGCACATTTCCAGGAGGTAGGAAAACAGGAAAGTTGGAGAAGGCCATTGAAGAGGTTTGCAAGGAAGGATATAGTAATTTGGGGAAGGTTTCGGAGTAATTTATTGGAGATTGCGTCCGGGCCAGAAGCTGATTTCACCTTCAGTCGTCTGATGACTGATGAGATTTCTGCGGCGGTGAAGAGATGCGGTTCCGAGATGGGGCAGTTTAGTAGGCTGAGTCAGGATTCTTGACATTCTTCGTCCAGGTCAGAGCTGAATTCGTTGGTAAAACGGATTGATTGCATTTCAGCGAAGGATGCGGCTTTTTCCTGGTCGGTTACTACAGTTTGTGATTTTTGCTTCAGTGGCGGGGTACTCAACCGCTTTTGCCTGAGGTGGCGAGCAAGCTTCCACACAGAGCCGTCAGCGATGGAATGGGAGGACACTTTCACGTCCCAGGATTGTTGTCGGTGATTGCGGAGAAGACCACGAACTCTGTTTCTTAAGGTGGTTCCACCGTATAATCACTTAAATGTCATTTTATTCATATTCTGTCTACTTATAGAAAAACCTTTCCTCTATCTGATGTGAGCAACAAAATGTTACCTTTCCACGCTAATTTATTCTCTAATTGAACTTGAAATTACATGGTGTTCAATGGGAGAGTGAGGGAAACACGGGGAAAATAGTATTTTTCCATAAAACATAAATGCCATTTTCACAGAAAACTGTTTATAAGAAGGAAATTATCCAGAGAAATTGAATAAAAATAAAATATAGGCATCTTACCACCTTATTTTTATAGTTATTGGGGAATTAATGCCGTAATTGAAGTCAAAATGCGGTAGTTCGTTAAAAATGGCGCTGCAGTCGGCTCCTATGGCTAGAAAAAAGTGCTAATTTAAATACATTCGTGGGATAATCTGAATTTTTACTACCTTGCTTTTGCTTTTCCATAGGTAACGCATTCCATCAGCGAAATCAGGATTTTTTTAACGAAATATAAAAAATGTGGAATTTAGTATTTGTTTTGACTCACACAGTCACGGCGGAACCTCCTTAAAGCGTTAAATTTACTGCGATCTTCTCTGGCCCGAGAAATTTGCCAAGCTTTCCTAGACTGATTCCTCCGTTTCATGACATCTAGAATTTGTAATGGGATTGCATCAGGGAGGTCTTGTGGTTGAAGTTCATAAGACCGCAAGTCTACGTGAAAAAAAAGTATTAAATTGATAAAAAACCAAATCGGTATGATGAATTTTTTTTATCTTCTTTCTATAGATATCACTAATGAGAACACGCATGCAAAGTTTGACGCAAATTTGTACATAAACAAAAATCGCTCCAACCAACTTAACGTGCAAAATCACTCGCTCGGTTTGATACTTTGTCTGTCCATACGCTGGAGGACGGACGTAACGTCCCACCTTGCTTGTTCAGTTCTCACCTGCGTCGGCGGCCACGCCCCCCCTGGACTGGGACGGTGGTCAAGGTTTTTTTTCTGGGCATTGTCCACCCGAACGCGTCTTTTCATCCGTCCAGGGAGTCCTCTTAAACACGTCCAAAGCCCTCCCATTTTCGTGCTTCTTTATTTGAAGCCAACGACCACCACTCCCTTATCCTACCTCCGAATCCATTCAATTCTTTCACCCCCAACATTGAATGTTCCCTTACACCCCTCCCTTCTCGCCATCTATTCACCTCCTCCCACCCCTTCAAACCCCCCCTCCCCCCTGTGCCACTCTGCACCTTACATCGCACGTGCCGACGCGTGCTAATGCTCGCTTGTTCTCGCGTCACCGGAGGGACGCGTGCAAGGAATATAATAATGTTTTGTCTCCAAGGGAACCTCCCTCCAACCCAAGAGAGGGCAATGCCTTCCATATCCCACCCATCCTCCCCTTCCTTAACAGCGATTAATGGGGTTGGGGAGAATTCCAGGATGCCTGCTTCTTACCGCACGTAGGTAGGCAGGGGGAGAAAAACATCCGGCACATGTGATTTAAAAATGCTGTTCGCGTTTGAGAATTTTCAGTGACGCGTGATGCATTAATTGAATTGAAAAAGGTTTTTTTTTCAAAATATGTTGAATGAAAAAAAGTGGAGGTAGTAGTCGCTGGAAAAAAATTAATTCATCTGAACAAGTAATATTTTTTGTATTATGAGTGATTTTATGACTCCCAAGTGAGCTCTTCTATTGAACTACATTTCCCACGATTTTTATTAGCTGTTGGATCGAATTTTTGTTTTAGAAAAATGAAACTTATTTTAGTTCCACCGTTTAACGACTAAAATATCATTTAATTCATATTCTGGCTATTTATAGAAAAACTTTTTCTCTTTTTGGTATGAATAGTTAAAAATCCGACCTTTGTTATTTATTTGCAATTTGAACTTGAAATAACATAATAAGAACTAGGATATTACAATTTTCCACAGATAAAGTGTAAAGTGTAAGATTAAATCTTTATCTGTGGAAAATTGTAATATCCTAGTTCTTATTATGTTCATATTCTCGCCTGATTCCTCCCTTTTTGTTGAAATAACTTGGTGTTAATTTCGAGGATTGTTGAAATATGGGGACCCATAGCAATAATATGTCTAATACCTGTGTAATTTTTGCGAAAAACTATTTATAAGAAGTAAATTCTTTCAGGGAATGTAATGGTGACAACATTAAGGCTATTTTTAGTATTAGCAAGGCATTTTTAAGGCTATTATGGCCATAAAATTTTTTGGAGTTAGCAAATAACCACAGTGAGTGAAGTCAGAATGCACTTGTTCAGTGGAAATGACGCTGAAGTTTGCTCATATGGCCGGAAAAAAGCGTTTATCAAAAATATAATCGTCGAGTAATATGCGTATTCGGTACCTTCCTACCTACCCAAAGTGGAAGCAATATTTTTTTTTAACAGTGCAGTCGAAAAAATGTGGAATTAAGTATTTTTTTGTGATTGGGTTGTTGTGATTTTTCAGATTCAAGGATATCATACCTGAAGTTGGCAATTAGTACAAATGGTATTTGGAAACTTTTTATTAAATTATTTTTTAAATCACCGTTGGTGTTATCAATAATAAGTCAAGTTAAATCCTAAACCACGCAAATTTAGTTAATAACCGAGGAGTTAAGTTATAAAAACAAATCTTTTGCGTAATTTTTATTAATGCAATTACTTCACGCCTCTTACAACTGCTTAGATTCTAAGATGATATTCAAATATGGTCTACATAATGAATAGGAAAAGATCTCACTCAAACTGCCTTAATTAAAACTATTTTTATTCTCTGTTTCTGCACCGGAAAAAATGTATATATTCGGTGAATTCTAATTTTGGGAATTCACTGAAATGTTGTTCCAGAACGATAAACTTTATAATACTCCACACCTATGTAAGCAGCCACTTGTTGTAAATCACATAACCATTAGGACCAGATTAAAATAAATATTTGTAGGTTATCACAAAGTGTATCATTCTGAGAGTAAGTATACTTTATCGACTTATGTTTTTTTTGTTTCGTATTTTCCTCGAAATTTACTGCCGAAGGAAGGAAAATAGTGAAGTATTTGAGCGGTAAGGTATGTTACCATTATATCAATACATAAACCAAAATATATTCATGGAAGATTTATATGATTAACCAACTGAAATAGAATTGAATTAATTTGGACCAAACCCTCGACAGTTGCTATGATGAAACTGTTCGTAATGTTATAATTTCTTAATAAAAGGAAAGAAAGAAATTGAGGTAAAATATCGGCGTTGATACCTGAAAATGATAAGCTAAGCATGGGTGATGGATGTCACATTGCCATTAATGGAGCCAAATATGTGAAGTTATTTGCATACTTATCAATATTTTCTAATTTTTATGTATCGCTGTCAGCCCATCCACCTTTATCGACGATAATTTAAAAATAAGCAGCTAAAGGTTCAGTCACAATCTCAATTGAAGGCCTAGCAAAAAATAAAGAGAGAGAGATCTTCTCTCCGATAGATCCATCTCATTAAGCGAATCAATATTCGGCTGCCTGGTTCCTCATGGAGAACCTTGGGGTTTCTTGCCTTTCTTGGAGACGTGGAAAGGAAGAAATGAATGACGAAATTGGCCTCCTTGCGTGGCAACGGTCGGCGTAAATAAACACTCTGGGATCGATCGCTGTGGCCTCGTCACGTGAGAGAAGTTTCTCGAAGTAGCCCTTTACCCTCCAGACGAGGCCTCATTACGTGCGTTTAAATTAGCCTCTAGGTTGCTGCTCACTACCAGTCAAAGTCTTCAATTCACAACCACCTTGCGTGTAGTAAGTTTGGTAATTAGGGTGCGTCGATGGCTAAGGTGACTGTACGCTGCGCATTTCCAAACAGCGTAGAAATAAACTAACGTTTTGCTCGGATACACTTAATTGTATTCTTGCATTCTATGGGGAATAATAGAGAGCTTTCCATTAAACGTGTAGAAGTTAGCGAAGTTCAGAACACGTCAGTGCACGTTAGCGCACACAAACGACGATGAGTTGAACGATATGCGCAGAGGAAACTTTCGGTAACCCACCGGTAGGCAGTATTCTTCAGTCACATAACGGTTACGTCCAAATGCTTTGTGTATCATTATCGAATCCGTTCAAAATTTATGTTTAAAAACGTAAGATTTTTACCTCAAGAGAAATTAATAACTTTGCACCATCCACGTCCGGCGCCTTTGATGAAAATCGACAATCGCATTTGCGGTTATCTAAGTTCTTTTGATTTTGTGCGCCAATCAACCCTGCTCCCGATCTGTTTTGAAGTGCGCTGCCTAATGCACAGGGTATGAAACGAATAGAAAACAATTGCGCTGTGTTGTTGCGAAGTGAGCAGAGCTGTGTAGCGAATGGAAAGTCGGTGCAAAACATTTTAGAAATAGTTAAGTTTCATTAAGGAAGTGCTGAGAGTGGAGGGTCCCGAGCGGAGCTGACGGTCGAAGGGAGGATAGCAAGGGAGGAGAGGACGTAGGCTGAGGAGAAAGGTAGGAGGCTCCTACTAGGAGCGACTGGGGCGTCCTCTCTCTCTCATTCCAATAGTCAAAATACAGTCCATTTATTCATTTTGGGGCAATGATTAATTGCGTTAAAACGGCAACATATTGCATTAACATTTAATGGCATGATGCTAAATTTATTATCCGAAATATCTACTTTTTTATCGCCGCTGTCAGTGATTCGATCGCATGAGAGGGAAAGACGTAATGGAAGACGTGAGGCTGGGCAATTTGCGGAAATGTCAAGGTTTGTATGAAAGACGGAGGAGGAGCGAATGGCAGTGCAGACGGTATTTAAATACGGTGAGAAAATATTATATCCGTCTCGTTCGGAATTGCAAACACCATCTGAAGAGGAGTATTTTTTGACAGATAAGGGAAATAGTTTATTTAAAAATTGCACAAAATTCACAAAAGATCCGCCGAAGTTGCAAAAAATGTTTTTTGGGGAATAGGAAAGATATACATATTACGCGAACAAGGATGAGAGTACCTCACAGCTCAAAGTACGCAAATGAGATTATGAATTGATGATAAGTGCACGGAATCGAGTGAAAATCTGACGAGAAAATTAGGCTTACTCACTGCATTGGCAAAATAATAAATTTAAGTAGTGTGTAGATAACGTCAAAGAACTGCGGAACTGGCCGCGCAGTAATTTTAAGGGAGTCACCCGCTGATGGTCACGCAGTTGTGTGAAATTCACAGTGAGAGATGACGCCTAGGTAGCTTAACTGGTAGAGCTCTCGGCGCGAAATCGGGGGGTCTGGGTTTGAATCCCAGTCCAGGTGAATGATTTTTTCACTGTGAATTTCACATAAATTAGTAGATAATGTGTTGACGCATTGAAGTGAAGCCTTTTTTTTGCGAAAAATGATCCATCTAACATTGCTCTCGCGCGCAATTGGTCCTTAAACCTCATGAGTAATGAAGTTATTTTTTGGAGGTTATATCCATCCTGTAATATTTTAGATGAATCATTACGGTATAGGCATAGTCAAACTTGGTGGCACTCAACAGCGGAGAATCTGAGGTAGTGAAGGTGAGTAATGCGTCGACGTGCAGGCTGTATGGACCACTTAAACGCATCCGCGGCCCCTTTATCCAACCCCTCTTGCATGGTTTCTTCTCCCTAACGTCATGCTTTAAACTAGTGAGTGCCACCAAGTTTTGCTACACCTCTACTGACACTTTTCCGCCACCAATATATGTTTTCGCCGTATTAACGCCACGAGACTTTCGCAGATAATATTTTAATGCATGTGATGTACTAGAGGTGGAAGCAAATAAATTATCATTATTATAAAATATTATACAACTGTTGGAACAGCTTTCGGGCGTTCCTCCGCTTGATGTCTATTGATTACAACAGTTATTTAACAACTGATGTGTGTGATTTAACAACAAGTGATGTCTATTGATGACAACAGTTAAAGACCAAGGTATATAAGACGATAAAAACGGACATCGCCAATTCAGTCCTGAAGACGCCAGCAGGATTTCGGGAGAAACTGTTGTCATCAATAGACATCACGCGGAGGAACACCCGAAAGCTGTTCTAATAATCAAACCCCGCGGAAAACTTCGTACCAATATTATACAACTGATTCATTCAATATGGCCAATTGCGCGTATAAACGGCCTCAATACTCCCGCGCTATTCAAACTCCCTTATGTCGTACTTCTCCGGTTGGAATAATTTCGCCGAATCCCTTCGCAAGCTTGTTAATCTGTAGGCGGTGATAATTGTATTTTAGTTAATTTCTATAAAAATACAACAAAACAGGCAAACATTCCTGTAAACAGCGCAACGAAATAATCTCGCATTACCATCAATAGCGTGAAAATGCAAGACGTTTTATTTAAGGGAAAAAGAATTTCCTCGTGTGGACCGCATGCGGCTAACATCTTAATTTCGGCTTTAAACCTTTGTACGACGCGAATGGCAGTTCTTTTTCAAGAACGTGAGTCTTCGTCGACTCGGTGCCGTCTTAATGCGTCAAAAACCTACCGCGGCTCCAAAGCTGTCACGGCCGTGGTCACGACTACCTACTTCGTTGGTGGCTGCGTGCCTTGTCATGACGGAGCATTCTCACACGCGATTACGTTATTCCCCAAACAGGACCTCGGCATTAGCGTCCGTAGAAGGTCGACGCAAACATCTTCTCCTGTCTTGAAGACGGCTTCTTCCTCTCTTTCCGCTCCCCGCATTTCCCTTGCTTCCCTCGGGTTTTTCCCGTGAGACCTTTTCCCTCCTTCCTTCTGTCTGTGGTCAACCGAGCGGAAAAGGAATAGTACGCCGCAAATCCGAAGAGTCAAGTCTCGGTTCGTTTTATTTTGCTTTCTTCGCTGTCTCCAAGTTCGTAATAAACGTGACCACGTCGATAGCTAATCGGTCGCTATCCGTCATTTATTTATTTCTTTTTGCACACTCCCGCATGCGGTGTTGCTTGTGTTTTTTTCGTGGAGAGCCAGATCGTTGGAGGTATCTTGCATCTAAATTTTACCCCATGAACCGCCGCTCAGGGGTTTGGCATGGGTCGTCAGGGTGATGTAAGAACTGGTCATTTCTCAGCATATGAGCTTCTGGAAGTTTTCCCACCGGGTCTAGGGGTGCGTGAAAGTCGACGTTTTAAAGTTTTTTTATTCCAGAAGTGGCAGTATGCCGAGTGCATCAGAAAAATGCAAATATAATTTAACTTGTATAAAGGTTACTCTTGATACTTTAATTATAATTGAATGTTTTTTTTCCTTCTGGATGTTTGGTCTAAAATAAAAATATAAACCACCACTTCACCAACTTTTCGCTTTTTTATTAAAGCTTCATCAAGGCTAAAATTCATCATGTAAGTCATACATTTAAAGAATGAATCAAACGTTGTAACAAACGGACCAAGCAGACGAGGCATTATATTAACTTTCCTTTCTGTGTAGGATATATAATAAGAAATTTTTAATATACCGCGCGCTGAAGTTAAGAAATTTAAATTCTCAAAAACATATTTGATAATGGCCAAAGACTAGCTTTTTTTCAAGGAAATGTTAAATATTAATTTTGTGGCATTTTTCGTGGAACTTAAATTACGCAAATGTTACTGCTTTTATTGTTAATTGCATACATTTTTGTAATATTTTGCAGATTGCTTATTTAATGTCTTATGACTTTGGAGACCACCTAAAGCTCCCTCTCTTTTAGTTGTACCCATAGTTGTATCAATCGTGTAGTAGTAAATAAAATATTATTGCTATAAATTATACTTATATTACTATACATAAATATGTATTACTTTTCTGTGGGTCCCAAATATTCGCTGCGTACTCAAGATGCGGCCTGTACTTGAGCGAAGTTACTAACTCTCTCGCTTTTTAATCCGACGACCTTCCAACCAATTGCTCGATAAAACCATGATAGTGGGTTTCAAGAAAGTGGCTGCGTGGGTGAGAGGAAAGTAAATGAATTACTTCTTCCATGTGGTTGTCGGATCGACGGACAAAATGATGGTTCCGGAAGAGTGACTTAGTGGTGCGAATTTTGAGGTCGGACGTCTTCGTTGATTTTTTTCTTCTTTTTTTTCAATTTTACCTCAACGCGCAGCCGCTTGTCGACGAACTAACTTTGGTGGTGGTAAAAGAGGGAGCCTGTTTCCGATGAACGTGGCTGGCACTTATCAATGCCCACCTTCATTGGATATCGTGAATGAAAACTTTCCATAACTTCTAAATTCCAACGATGGATTAAGGAAGAGCGTAGATGGCGCATTGACGAATCCGTGTACTCATAAACTAACGTAAGTAGCGGAAACCCTTTCTGACAATGAGGTTCGCACTTCCTCCCTACTTGCAGTTCATCCATGAGGGGTTAGGAGGAAGAAGGGACTTTTAAAGTCGCAATTTCGCCCCAATAAAGGTGTTTATCTATCCAGTTTCAACAGAAGCCGGTTTGCACTTTTAAATCGCGCGCGTTGAAAAGTTGTATCTGAGCCAGTTTAAACTAAGTGAATGTTTCAAGGGGAGGGTTGGTGAAATTATCTTGTGACCAATTTTAGGCAACTATTATGTTGCGTTCAGTGCTTGGAAGCAGAATAAGACGTGTGAGGGAAAGTGTCTTAATTTATGTGAACAGTGAATTTAGTCGTCGCATTTAAGTTAAGGGCTTCCGGAGAGCCGGACTTCAAATTTTTGTCATTAATTCATACTTACCTGGCGTAGCGGTGAACAGTGATCTCTTAGGCTGTTCCGCCAGGATGAGGCTTGCCCATTGCACTCCGGGCAGGCTGACTCCTGCGATGGCCCCTAATGTGGGTTACTCGGACGTGTAATTTTTGGTAGTAGGGACTGCGTACGCGCCGTCCCTCAAATTAGATTTAAGAAATTCACTTTAAGTGATAAATACGTCTAATAAGTTAAACACTTATTCTATGCATTTGTGTAATCCCTTAATAATTATTTATAATAGATCACATATTATAAAGTTTTTTGGGGTGTGGGGAACAAATTAAGCCTGGGCCTGGGAGCCTGGGGATCACTGCTCAAAATCAATATTTGTCTTCTTGTTTTGGTATATGTAAATGGGAATCAAATATAAAAATGAGTGGAATTTCTGTAAAATAGATCCAGCTTTTGCATTTATCACCCCTACTGAGGAAAATATTTAGCTCTCTCTGTATTGGTGATTTAAAGGCGAGAGGCACATTTTTATTTGAGTATGGTCTCTATTGTGAATAGGTAAAAAAATCTCGCTCAAACTACCGTAAACGTGAATAGTGTGGAGAAGTGCAGCGTGCCCATCTTCGGATTGATGACTGAGGACGTAGATTATGGTAATTACTGAAACGGCACCGTTGCACTTCTTTACGAACCCATTTCCCGCAGATAAGGAAGCCATTTTTAATAAATACTCTTAATTGATTACACTAGAGTACATGATATCAGATGATTGAAAACTAGTATGTGATTATAGCTAACTTTGATATGCTGATTTCAGAACTGTTCTTAGTTTTATTCTATCACGTACAGTTTTTTCGGAATGGACCTAATTTAACTTCTATGATTTATTGATAAGTGCCAGTGGGTAATTATTGTGCGAGGTATTTTTCTCAATAAAAGCCAATTAGCCTAAGGTTGGCCCAAGCTGATGAGTCTTAGGTTTTCACAACTGCTGCTATTGTTGTGTGACCCGGGAAGTGCTATTTATCCATCGTCCATTTTTGTTACAAAAATTGTTAATAACTGTGCTTAAGTGGGAAAAGTCCATTTCTTTTCATTTTTACACTAAAGTGCTCCCATATTTCCCACCTCTCTTCCTTCATAAATTTCCATCCTGACTACATTGAGCCTTTATCCTTATCTTCGAACGACTGCGCTAACCAAGCCATATCTCATTCTCAAATAAAATAATCTTTTCTGCATCGCCATGTGGAGATATAATTTGTAAACCTTCTTCTTCTTAATGTTTGTATGAATGTGTCCTTTTTTTGTTAGTTATTTGTATCACTATAAAATTGAGTCATGCTGTATGTGGTCTCTTTTTCAAATAAGTAAAATAAAGATGACGACGATTAGAAGATGTACTTACTCGTACAGTTATCGGGAGTACGATGAAAATACTAATTTGTTGTTATATGACGTAGTTGTTAAAGTTTAAATTGTAGTGAGCACGGTTGGTTTTGGCGAGGGAGCCTCCCGCTACGTAGGTCGAGGAGAGAGGCAGGCGTTGGGTCTCCGATAGAGACCTGCAACCGGGCGCGAAATACGTTAGCCCCTCGACCGACTCCCTTGTTCGTCCGAGCCCGTGTTCGCCTCTGCCCGAATGACGTAGGCACCCGACCGTGCCCGTTCGCCCGGGTCCCTTTCGGGCGCCCGGCACACACCCTCACCCGCCTCTGAAAGAAGGCGGCGGGCAGTGGCGGACGCCCAATTGGGATCCCCAAGGCGGCCGATTGTTTGGGCGAAAACGGGTTCGTGGAAAGACTGAGGGAGTACACTCATCTATGCAGCTAATAAATAAAATAATATAGCCAGAACTGGAAATATATACTATAAACGAATTTATTTTTTAGAGGCGACACTCTTGCAAGGGCCGTCTTTTGAATTTCATGTATTTGTTTATGAATATGATATCATCCACATTCTCAGGATCCAAGTTGGTCCGCCGTGCTGTTACTACACTTCCTGCAAGGCTGAAAGCCCTTTCACTCGCTGCGCTAGTGGCTGGTATTCCTAGTAAACAACGAGCCACCATTGATAACCTAGGGAAGCGGTCAGTCTGAAAGATATGAAAAATAAAAAAAATAAATATGCATTGAGTTGTGATTTCGCGAAGACTAATTTTTTATCGATTAATGTGTAGGAAAATAATACCTTGGCCTTCCACCATTTGAGGAGACTGTCGCTGTGGCAAGTTCCCGTTCGTGTTCCGAGATAGGCCTCGACTTCGTCCTCTTCCTCTTCTTCCGCATCAACGCATCGCCACCGATCATAGCCATCGCCGAGTGACGTTCTGGGGGTCTTATTAGGCGGTCCATCTTGTGCTGGAACCGCCATTTTTTTGCACATTGCTCTCACGGCTGAGTGTACCTTAATCGAAAAAAATAGTTGTACGTAATAAATAGCTGGTAATTACGATACTCTTTTCATTAAGGTGCATTCAAAATGATGTGTGTAAACATTTGCACATAAGTTTCTGATAGGTCTGTAATGAGCTATTTACCTGTGCTCGCTCCTCCACCCCAAGCATTGCAAGTTGTTTAAAATCTGGCCACAAGAATGTAGCTACTTTATGTAGCATGTCGGGTGCAAACTTGGTGTCTAGCAACCGTTGAGCTTTTTTGCACAAATTCTTCATGTCCTGTGTGTCTTTGGGGTCGTGGGTACAGTGGTCCCTCAGTCGCTGATAAGAAAGAAGACTTACCTCTCCTCTCTTACTTAACTCTTAACGACTTAACTCACCTCTTAAAAAGAGAAACAATATTCTTGCACTTCACCATGATTTGCAGAATATTTAAGGAAGCCAATTCTTCCCTCATGTGTTTTTTTAATTGTCGGAGGAAAGTCGTGTCGGCGTCCTTATCAGCAATATGCTCCCTCAACCAAACGAGATCCTTATTTTCCAGTGAATTTCCTCGATTTTTGGCAGCAAATTCGATCGGACTTATAAATGATATTAGGTCCTGCAAATCATTTTTACTCAAGCCCTGGTGAACTAAATCTTCTTGGCCGGCAAGACTGAGGGCATTGCAGACCTAAAATTGGGTAAATAAATTATTTTCCTTCTTAGTTTAATGTAAAATTATTAAATTTGTATTTAAATGATATCGGACTACCGTCAAACGAAACTTACCTCTTCAAAGTTGTTGCAGACACTTTCCAAGAATGGAATTCGGGATTTGAATATCCTGGCTTGAGAAGTGATCTGCGGTGGGGTTTTCAGAATTTTTACAAGATCCTTGTCCAGTCCTGTTGATATAAGTTTTGACACGGCGAGACATGTTCGTTCGAAAACGTTACCACCAACAACACCATACAAGTCTAAGTCGACTAATTTAAGAGTGAATGTCGTTTTGAGGATGATATTAATACAGTGATCCATGCAATAAAGTCTTTTAATATCACCCAAGGTCAAAGCTTTAACAATGTTGGATCCACCATCAGTAACAAACACCATTTTCTCATGCGGAACACACAATTTTGATAGGTGAGAAAGAAGATGAGTCCTGATATTTTCTGCAGTTGCTGCCTCATCACTTGGGAATTTTTTTGTAAAAAGCACTACATTTGCTAAATTGAAGTTTGAGTCAACCCAGTGAACGGTGACTGTGACAGTGATTTTGCTTATAGCCTTCAGTCCATAAATCTGTAGTCGCTGAGCAAAATCCTAGCTTCGCAGCCTCACGAATCTCAGGGAGTATTTCCTCACGGGCATTGTCAGCCCGCTGACGTACAGCACGAGATATTGTGGTCGGGTCACTAATCAGATTGGCTGCATCAAAACTTCCGTGCTTCGCTCCTAAATCAATGGTCGTTTGAATCAGTTGCGTGAAATTTGGCAGAGCGAATGTGGAGAACGGGCGGATATCACCGGTGCACATTTCCACACAAGCGTTTTTAAATAACTCTTTCATTTCTGTATTTACACAAACATTTTTTTTAAACTTTGATTCACAATAAATGCACAGCGGTGGGAAATCAGAGGACTAGTAGCAGATCCAGGCTTGAAGATTTTCAGAACTTGGCAACTAAAACATTGCACAAGGTCGACGTATTTCATCGTCTGCCTATCCCGCACTTCTCCGAATTTCACCCATGCCTCGCTTGTGAAACCGCGACCCTTCTTCTCCTGTAAAAACCACTCGCCGGATTGCAACTTTACCCTGGCTTCCCCCTTTAAACCATCTTCTTTCTCCTTCCTTTCTCTCCAAGAGTTTTCTTCTCCACGTAATTCGCTAAACTCACTTGCTCTTTGCATCTTCTCCACAGATCTAACACGAATGCGACAACACTCACTAGAGAACTTGTACTAGACTGAGCGAGAGCTATTCCGACCGAGGTTCAGAAATACAAGATTGGAAATTCCCATCGCGTCCTTCAATAAACAATGCAGAACCGCATCCTTTATTATTTGCCCTCAGCTGCATGTTGTAAAACTCTTTCATAATCTCTTCCCAGTAAGGAAGGCCGGGGCTTCCTTTCTGAGAGCCGGGTGCCCGGTGGGCGCCCGGCCACCCACCGGGCACCCGGCTCTCGATCGGGCACTCGGCGGCGACAGACAGTCATGTCATTCGGGACACTTCGGAAGAAATCGCCAAAAACAGTTCTGTGCATTCGTGTTTCCGTTTCTCTCTATCTCTCGCACATAGCCGGGCGAGGGTCGACCGTATATCGCGCCCGATTGCAGGTCTCTAGTCTCCGAGCTGGGGAAAGGGTTGCGGATTAGGACCCTCGCGAGCTTGGGCCTCACCCATCTTGCGACTACCTGGACTCGGCCCCACATATTCGAGTTTAACCAATGGAATTGTTAAATCTATCAGTTAGGGAGTGTACGTTTCTTTATTTTGTCTGCTTTTGTCTGTTCTAGTGATATTGCGCGATCCTCTGTGTCATACTAAATCATAGGTAGCTAAATCATATGTACGTATTGTGAAAAATAAGGGGAGACGTTCACAAATAGAAGAGAATTAACGAAGAGGACCTTTGGTAAAAATGTAAAAAATAGATAGGTAAGGGGTTCATGATGGAGTCCAGCATTGCATGGTGTAGAAACATGGTCTCTGAGGAAAGAGGGTGAGATTAGGCTGAAGACGATTGAGATGTGCATGTGCTGGAAAATGGAGAAAATAAGACGAACGAGGAAGTGCTCAGCATAATGGGTGAGGAGAGGAAACAATGGGAGTAGAATGGAAGGAGGCAGAGTTGGTGGTTCGAATAGGTAATGAGGGGTAAGGGGACGTTGAAGGCCGTGATAGAGGGGAGGTTGTTGGGTAAGCGGGGAAACGGATGAAATAGAATCGGCTTTATGGGCGTTATAAAGAGAGGTAATATGTATGCTGAGCTGAAGAATCAAATAGTGTATGGAGACAAAGATGGTACAAGTAGAAAATTATTGCTGGAAATATTGTTATTCCTACATCCATCTAAACCTGCCTTTACCCGTAAGTCCTAATAAGTACCTCTAATAAATAATAAACTCCGTTATCGGGTAAACTGACTACGGTGAGTGTGTCTACAAACTCGGAGAAAGCTGGCAAGATTAAAAACGGATAGAAATGCACATGGTACTTGAGTTTAATTCTATATATTACAAAATCATTAAGCATCGTCGCAACATCGGCAGGTTCGGCCATCCGGATGAAACTAGTGAGATAGGTACACACTAGGACTGGTGTGTTTAAATAATCGTCTTTACCCTGAATTATTCGCGCTCGCAATTGAACCACGGAAAAGCACCTGTTGGCTTAATTTCATTTTTACCAATATAAACTTATTTCAAACATTCGTATCTCTCTCACAATAACCACAAAATGAACACGGTGTCCAAAAACTAGCTGTCATTTGTCATTGTGGAGGCTCGTAGAAATACATGGTTGTCGTAGATTTTGAGAAAACTCCACATTGCTGCACATCTCTCGTCGTTGTTTTTCTCTTTGTTGTAGTTTCCTCTGTGTTGGAGGAAAATCCATCGCGCTTATCTTACTAGTATGACGTCTTTTTTTCTCCGATGGTCCAATATTTTTGCCTTCATGATGCTCGGATCCAAAGCATGATCGTGTTTGAGTACGTGCTGCATCTCTTCACATTTAACTTTTCGCCTTTGAGATCCGATGCCGTAGTCGACCCACCAGCCAGATGTTTCTGAAGTAAAGGTTTCCTTACAGTGTTGCTTTGGTCTCTTCCAAAAATCCTGTTTCCTCTCTTTGGCCTTCGTGCTTCTCCTTACAAGGAGATACTGCCTCTGAAATCACTGGCAACGAGCCAGAACCTTACGCAACGTGTTACAAAAGGCGATGGATGAGAAATTATTTTTATCGCACTTCATTATTATGCGTTTTTCGCGGGACGTGTTTGGAATTTAGGCTCCTGTCATGTGCGGAGTGCCATCACGCTCCAAGTTATTGTGTCTTCGCCGTTGGCATTAGAATTATGGAAGACTCAAAGAGCCAACTGAACTAGATATGAATAACACGGCTTTTCTCACGAATTAGTTAAATTAGTAGTAATTTCTATGATCCACACTGAATAATTAATATTAAATGTTTTATGGAGAATTGGTCATTTAAAAAAGTCACTTTTCTTCTCTTGTCAACGTTACAAAACTTAATTGTTTCATCTTCAGGGCTAACAACATTAACATTTAATATAAGTATTAACAATTGTTTTTTTATGCAAATGATTGAAAAAATAAACATAGCAATACCTTGAGGTGGAACACATAGATAACCAATTCAGACAGTTTTTATGTTAAGTATATTGACATTTGTTATGGTAACATCAGTTTAAAATATTGTTTGGCAACCAAAACAAAATCAAATCGAAATACATAGAATCCTAATACCAAAATTGTCTATATAAGCATTATCTATGTTCAAGGATTATCTGAACAACTATCGAAAAATTTTAAAAATACTAACTTTAAAATAACATATAGAGCACAAAAAACACAAAACCTGGTAGTTTATTCAAAATTAAAGAGCCAAATCCCAAATTATTTAAAAAGTAACATTGTTAATTTGATTTCTTGAAAAGAATGTGATAAGACATATATAGGACAAACATCACAGTACTTAAAAAACAGAATTTCAAATCACTAATCTTCAATCACAACTAATTCCGGGACCTGTGCAGTGCATTGGCTACTCATGCACTTTCAAATAATCACACTTTTAATTTCAAAGCCGTCAAACCAATTGATTTGAACCCAACCTGCAAAAGAGACTGTTCAAAGAGATGATTCTTATAATTAAAACTCTTACTGCCTGTAATAATAGATCAGATATTCATAAATTAAGTAAAATATACCATTACCTGATAGCTCGTCCATAGCACATGATTCTTTAGTACAGCGGTTCCCAAACTTTTTCTTTCCGCGACCCATTTTAGCCCATACGTTTTAGCCGCGACCCCCTAAAAATAACAAACAATGTGTACATTCAAATGATATTGTTTTTAAAGTAATTACAATCCTCATCTTGCGACCCCTTTCCGTACGGCCCGCGACCCCCAGTTTGGGAACCGCTGGTTTAGTAGCATTATGATGTCATTCATATTATTAGTTCTTTAGTTTCTATCCTGGTCAATAGATGGCACATGCACAAAATTATACTTACACTCCATGTGTTTTGGTTTGATTTGGTTTTGGTAACTAAACAATTTTTAAAACTGATGTTACCATAACAAATGTAAATATAGTTAACATAAAAACTGTCTGAATTAGTTATATAAGTGTTCCACATCAAGGTAAATACGTAAATTAAGTAAGCATTTTTTGCAAGTATTAATAATTGTTTTTTTATATAAAATATTTTTGAAACTGACGTTACCATTTCAAATGTCAATATAGGTAACATAAAACTGTCTGAATTAGTTATATGTGTTCCACATGAAGGTATATACGTAATGTATGTAAGGATTTATTGTAAGTGATAACAAATGTTTTTTATGTAAAATATTGAAAATATATACGTTAAAATAGCAATATTGCTATGTTTATATATAAATATTTCGTTCAAACATGTGGTGAAAGAAAGAGGATAGGAAACATAAAATTGGACAACACAATGGTGACGTGAAGATGGAATGATGGCCGATTCCAAGTATATATATATATATATATATATATATATATATATATATATATATATATATATATATATATAAAAACTTTGTCACAAGTGTGACTAAAATGAGAACACATAAAAAAGACACTCACACGGGTTGTAAATTTTTCGGTGGATCGCCGCCACCTTCTTCAGCGAAAGGTATAGGAAGAAAGATTTCTTCCTATACCTTTCGCTGAAGAAGGTGGCGGCGATCCACCGAAAAATTTACAACCCGTGTGAGTGTCTTTTTTATGTGTTCTCATTTTAGTCACACTTGTGACAAAGTTTTTATATATTTGTGTTCACGCTCGTGAAAGCTTCCAATGATTATATATATATATATATATATATATATATATATATATATATATATATATATATATATATATATATATATATATATAATCAACTGAGGTGTCATAGGCGTGACAAGCTAAAAAAGATATAGGCACACTAAAAATAGATAACTCACACGTTTTTTTGATATTTCGACAGCAAAACTGTCATCTTTCGAAGTCTTTAGAGTAATTTACATTACTCTAGACTTCGGAAGATGACAGTCTTGCTGTCGAAATATCAAAAAAACGTGTGAGTTATCTATTTTTTGTGTGCCTATATCTTTTTTAGCTTGTCACGCCTGTGACACCTCAGTTGATTTTTACTTTCACCACGAGTGATTTTTCATCGATTGACTATATATATATATTCCATCTTCTATATAAAAAAAACAATTGTTAATACTTACATTAAATGTTACTGTTGTTAGTCCTGAAGGTCCTGAAGATGAAACAATAAAGTTTTGAGACGTTGGCAAGATAAGAAAAGTGACTTTTTTTGATGGCACATTCTCCATAAAACATTTAATATGAAAGAGTGGTCCATAGCAACTCACATCATGTATAATTTATGTTTACCGTGTTGATACCAGGTATTCAAAGTCATTCGTCTTGGCAAAATTTCATGTCTGAAAGCGAAAAAGCTATTTGAGTGATTTCCTTTTTTTTAATAATGGCATTTCTCTCCCTGCTCAATTGTAGGTAGGTATCTAAAAATTCTTAGTAGGCATTTATTATGACAACGTTCAGCATTACGGGTTTTAAATAGCATGAAATCATGCTTAAGGTATGTGAAATGATGATATTTAAAAATACTTCTCATTCGAGCTAATGTACCTCAAATTTAACTGAACCAATTACTTTGTATTACACTTCTGAAGCCTCCGTGAAAGTAATGCGGCAATAGAAAATGTTAATTTAATATCAAAGCTTCATGTACGTAGACATGTTTTTTTTAGTTTTAGCTTTTTTGTCGGGGCGCCGTGTGCAATTTTGCGAAAATTTCATTGAGCATTTCGACATGGACTGGCTCTAATCGGAAAAAATTTCACTCCCAAAACGTCAGAAAAAGAGCTCCCATGTTCCCTTCGTAACAGCCCAGTGGATTCTCTGATATACCTTTTGGAAGGCAAGGTGGCCCAAGGGTGGTTGAAATGTGTTATGAAATGAAAAGGGAAAGATAGGTAGGTACTCAGGGTGACCGAGAGGCCTCTTTCACCACCCACTATATTTGCACTCACGTTGGGCATAGTCTTGGGATTTTCAGGGGACATGGTGGGTAGACCTTGGTATTGTTGGAGTCATAAGGTGTCTGGGGAACCTACCTGGAGAAAGGTATTGGTGGAGAGAGTTTGGGAGGGACTACATATATGGTTTTCTTCCTTCAAAATGTATTGTCTCCACAGAAACTCACGTGCACAAACGACACCTTTCCTCGCTGTCTATGATTTCTTTTTTCCGAGAAACCCTTGGTGCCACTTCGAGAAAGGGAGAAGGAGCCACAAGACCAAGGAGCCTACATAGTAGTGTATTATTCGTGCACAAGACTATGCTTTAAAGGAGATTCCTGTGTTACTGCGTGTACCAATAAAAATACTGCATTCCACATATAAGTTTCATGTTTAAAGATACTTATTTCACTGATTTAAAGCCTCACTATCAGAGAACACAACAAAGAAAGTAAATATGCAGATTAGTCGACGAGTAAATTTGTAATTAACACTTGTCTTTCAATCATAGGATGCGACACCAGCGCTTGTGTTTTACGTATTTCTGTTGAACTAACGCATTGTGACTTCAGTTTCTACAGCTATATCCTAATAGATCAAAACCTAAGGTGAATTGGTGCCTTAATTTTGCATAGCATTCAATTCACTGGAAGAATTTGTTTCTTCAAAACAGTTTCTCGCAAAAATAGCATTTATCTTGGTTAGAAAAATACTAATTTCCCCCGTGTTGCACTCCCTCGCATTTAACACCATGTAGTTTTTAATTAAATTTGTGAAAAAATAGCTTATAGGTAAATGTAAATGATGTTGCTGTTTCCAATTAAATGGGAATGTTTTTTTTTTTAAGTAGCCAGAACATGAATTTAACGATACTATCCCCAACTCCCTTGATGCTTAAAAGTTAGCATGATCATAATTAGGAAACCACCGAGGTTGTTAATAAAATTTCCGGTACCGGGAATCGAACCCGGGCCTCCCGGGTGAGACCCGGGTATCCTAACCACTAGACAATACCGATTGTTAAGTATTTTTTACTCTAATCTCTATATTGTTTGATTTTCCTTATGCCTGTTGCTCACGGTAACATTTTCTATAAAAGAGTGTTATAAAAGTTTTTATTGAAACTTTTATGAATCGTACGTAAAACGCACTTGCTTGCTCACGGTAAAACTATTCATAAAACCTCAATGTTGACCAATCTGCCATCTGTGAGACTCTTTGCGAATACTTGAAGGGATAAATACACTCTCTTTTGGATGACTGTTTGGTTAAATACCATGTTCATTGTTTATTTTTACTTTCTGATCACCTTCAACGGCGCTAAGGCTTTGTTTATATGTCTACGCTCTTATTGTGCTTAATATGAAGGTATGAATGATCAGACGAAAGAATTAACAGCAATAATTGCCATGAATTGATAGTTCCATGAACTTACAGCCGTATTTGTTTATTTCCTTGTTTGGCTTCCCATGGATACGAGATTATCAACGTGACGGGCAGAACACCTCATTGGTTGTTGCATAAAACGGTTTTATGGCATATTAATTTAATTACTGAGAATTTTTGTCATATATAACGATATTATTGCGCCATTTTTATGAAAATATTATTTCGTACTTCTTACAGACGCTGAAATTAATAAAAAGGGGATACGAATATGGTCTCCATTATGACTAGGGAAATATCTCGCTCAAACTACCTTAATAGGTGACATACAGATGACAGTCAGCACCATGTGAATAGTTGGCTTGTCACGATTCATGAGTCACTGGTGGAGATTTTGGGCCCTTTTCCTCTTAATTTATCCCATAGCATTCTTTTCAGCACTTCCACTCAGTACACTGAGTGATGATTGCCACGTCACTGAAGCAGTTAGCGACGAGTTCCTAAATTATTTTCGGACCTCGTAATTTGACACCATGACTCATGCTGTAAGTACGCTAACTCGTGGATGAGAGTAAACAAATTTGCACAAAAAATTGTGGGCAAGTGAGCATACTTGTCCCCCTTGTGAGAATCAGTGTAGTCTTCTTCAATACTAGTTGCATTCTTTACGTTTTCGTCACTGTTCCTTATTCATATAACTTATCTTCGTCAGAGTATGAAACTTCGGCCCATTCCCGAAGATCAATCTTTCTATCGTTTGCTATCGTTCATATGGCTGTTTTAGCCGATATATAATTTCTATTAACATATTTATTTCGAAATTCGCCAATTTTAGTTTCCCAATCTCATGCAAACACTGAATCGTTCGATAATTTAATCGCATGTAATGTTTTGTTTTAGAAAAAATAATAAATTTTTCAGTTAAAATTATCTTTATACAAATTTTGAGGATTTAGGGACTACCCACGGTATTTACCTTTACGGACTCACCCGCAAGTGATGTGCAATAAGTGCGATATTCCACAGAGGATAAGGACGCCTCGGTAGCTTAACTGGTTAAAGCACTCGGCGCGAAATCGAGGGTTCCGAAGTTAATTTTATATGTTGGCACACCATTAATTCTTATCAAAATGGATGACAAGTATGGAATGTGACCATATCTGTAGTGTAGTGCATGCTTGTGAGGCTTCGCCTCGTGACAAGCATTAGCAATTTATTCTAATGCATAATTATTCGTAGTTACAGTAACTTTGGGGTATAGTATGCATGTTGGTGACTACTCACCCCCTGACACACCCCTGAGGTGGTTTTCAGGGTATTTTGTAGATGTAGATACGGGTTCATTAAGAGCTGGCAAGGGTCTAGTGAAAATCTGCTCTAGTAGACGCACATTTCTGTACTCAATCGTCAGGCTTCTAATTGTAAGTGAAGCTTTGTCATAAATTCAACAGATTCAGGCGAGATATCGTGGAAGTTCTTCATAATGTAAGAGAAACAATTGCACTTTTCCACAAATTGCTTTAATGTGCACAACGCGCCTCGGCTCACAGAGCCATCATCAGTCTTGTACCTGATGATGGCTCTGTGAGCCGAAACGCGTTGTACGCATTAAAACAATTTGTGGAAAAGTGCAATTGTTTCTCTTACATTATGAAGCTTTGTCGCTGGGAAATGTTGATCATCGTTGCTCCTTGAAGTTCACGGTACCCCTATCGTAAGCGCCTACGATTATCTTTTGTAATCTGAATTGGGGGAAATAAACGATGAAGCCTATCGTAACCTAGCTTACTTCATCTACATTTTACTCTGAAAGTCACCTTTGTATGTGCATGAGGTGAATTTTAACCTTCTTAAATGAGCATTGTACAGAAAATTAAGTGACTAGAAATCAATTGACTCGGTTCAAAGGAAACACATCTTCACGCGGGTGGATTCGTGAGTTTGCCTCCAGTGATCCGGCCTATCTGGGTTAGCTTTCCGTGACGATCCAATCATCTCGTCCGAAACTGTGCCTTAACCGAGTTTTTAGGCACGTTTTTCGAGGGAAACGCCCGCTCTTCCCCACCAGCACTCAAGGGAACACGATAAGAATGCGTGCCACGTAAATATGTATCGATTGCTGTTTCCACGAGCGATGTATCATCTCTGGTATTCAGGCTTTTGGTTCTGCGATTAATTATTTAGTATTAAGCAACAGTTTCGCCGTGTTATGCTGCCAGCTTCGTCGGGCTTTTAAGAACAACATTGCTAATTGGGCGAAACTGTTGCTTAAACTAAATAATTAATCGCAGAACCAAAAGCCTGAATACCATTAACAATGAGCTGCGAAAATCTACAAAAAAAGTTCGATGTATCATCTCTTTCATCTTGATACTTGCGTGAGTATATCTGGAATTCACTCCGAAATCAAGTTTTTCCTACGATCTGATTCCTCTCGCAATCAACTTAAGTGAGCATTCATCAGTGCACTGCGCTCAAGTTTCAAGGTAGAGGAGAATCTCACCACATTAAATCTGTTATTAAATTCATATTGAAAGGGGTGTTGCAAATTATTTGAGAAACCTCATGCATACCATATCTTTATTTTAATTATCAAGTGTGTATTAAACATAATCATCAGTCTTTTAAAAACATTTTCGTGATCAAATTGCGGGAATCTCTATATTCGAGGCAAAACCAACCACATTTTCTTTGATGCGTCCCCTGGAGATAACAGAGTTATTCAAACATGTGTAAACTTGTGTATGCGAATACCAGTAATGATGACGAATTTTTTTAAAAATTAGATGTTTTCATGTGAGTCTTCTGAATGGCCATTTTAACTCTGCAATGTGACCCCGGTGAGGGAGTTGTGTTTAGAATGCCATCCAGAGGACTCTGATTATAATTTGAATGCAGTGCCATCATCTGGGTCATAAAAAAATCTCTTTTAGCAACCCCGAAGTAGTTTGAATTGCATGCGTACAGCGCACCAGATCTGACCTTCACTTGAATTAAATTGATGTTTCTATAACATGGTACTCTTAATTATCTCTTGGAAAACCTAATATGAGTAATAAAATAGCACATGAGTACGCCACAGTGTGGTGAAACGCGCGTCGTGCCAGCGTAATAAAGTTTTGTGGAAATAACAAAGGTGGTTTTCTCGTCATGGATATCCATAATTTCCACGAGGTCAGGCCTGAGATCATCAGTTTTAATAAAATAGTGTTAAACCACGCTCCTTCTCATTATATGTTCCTTCATGTAATCACTAGGCAGTCCTAATTCATGTAAGAATTCTGATATAGCAAATTCTTTCACTTACACAAGTTGTTGGTGGCCAACTTCGACGGTGATACAGTTTTCTTGACTTCTTCCACCCACCATAATCTAGGTTTTCTAATTTCTAAAGTAGGTACTGTATCCATGTAAAGACACAGGAGTCAACATTCCAGCCATTGAATGGAAGAGTATTTTATGTGAGTTATATTTTTTGCATCGGAATAAATTTAAAAGTACCCACTCAGGCGGAGTAGATCTTAGGATAGATACCATGCTTGAAAATCGTGACGTCGTTTTTGCCTTTTCAGATGTTCCTTTTGCTAATTAAAGGAAAATTGAATTGAGCGTATTCTTTGTTTTTGCAGAACTGGAATCAAGTTCGTTTTCATTGTATTCACCGTGCAACTGAAGCAATTAGGCCCTTGAAAAGACCATCGTCGAAACATCCGGACCCGTAATTAAACCCTTCGCTTAACCTTGAATTCGTACGAATTAGTCCCTTCTCTCACACGTCTTAATCGATTTTTTTTGTACAGAAAAGGTCATTTTAGAGAATTCCCTGTCGACTGGAGTGTTTTTAGTTCTTTCTTTCGAATGATTTGGGTCGAGTTTTTTTTTGGCATTAGCGAAATACGCATTCCCACTATGGATAATTCTTCATTCTGATTCCAACAGTTTCAGCGGAAGGCAGTGCGAGCTTTTTCTTAAATCGTCTTCTCAGGAAAGCGTGAAATGAAAAGAAACTTTAGGGCAAGCACGCGGAAAAATACTGGAGGGAGATGCAAAATGATTGCTTTTCTTTCCCCTTTTACAGGAGACAAATTACATGGATGAACTGGAGCGGAATGTTCCATCACTGCGCTTAATACCCATTTATTTGTTTACATGGAATCTCCTTCTCTCAATTTCGTCTCCTCGTCCAAGCGTATCGTTTGTGCCCGCATTAAATTAATGCATACTTTGGTCCATATCCAGAAACCTCGCTATAGCATTATCTCCGCTGTATACGTCATCCACGGCTGCTATAGCGGGGACGGCGCGCTGCAGCTTGACCCAAACGCGTGCTGCAAGAAGTAGCGAACCCCAGACCATGGTACTAAGTACCATGCACCAAGCAATGCGGAGAGTTGATGTTGCGGGATTTCTGGATACCGTGTAGCGGAGATTCTGCTATAAGTTCAGCGAGGTTTCTGGATACGGCCCTTAGTCGCGAATAATGTATGCGAAGATAGCTCGGCAGTTTGTATCTCTCCTGTCCCCAGTAGGGCTATTCTGTCTCTTTAAGACATGCTAGCAGCACGTTGTCGTTTCGTTATCTTTCCGAACGACTTGCCATCGAAATTCTATGGGCTATAATCATCGATTTGTATGTATGGTGATAGGACACCAGTATAGTAATCCGTGGTATAAACCTACTACCATCGTGAAACAGTCGCTTAAGCAGGTTTCATCGCGACTATTCGAGTAAAAAAAATACTGTTCTCTGCTTTTAATTCCCGTGCATTTGTTTACACTTCCTCCTCTCAATTATGTCTCCTCGTCCATATGTATTGCCGTATGTATAGCCGTCTCGGCTGTCTCCGCGCCAAATTAATGTGTGCTTCGTCGCGAATAATGTACGTGAAGATAGCTCAGCAGTTTATATCTCCTGTCCCCAGTAGCGCTATTCTATAACTCTTTAAGTTATACTGGCGGCTTATTGTGGTTTCGTTATCTTTCCTAGCGACTTGCTATCGCAATGATATGAACTATGGTAAACGAGTTTGATATTTGGAGAAATATTTGGTCGAAACTGTCTACCACGTTAACGTAATCGTCCTTTAGGAGGTTCTATCTTTAGTCGTCCTTAAGGAGGTTCCAATGCGACTGTGTGAGTCAAAACATACACTAAATTCCACTAATCTGTTTGTATTGATAATATAAATTCAGTATTCGCTGATGACATGCCTTGGATATCAGAGAACAAAGTTAAGATATGAAATATGCGGATTATTTGATGAGTATATATTTTAATGAACACAATTTCCAGCCATGACTGCCATTTCACCTCAATACAATTTGACCTCATTTATTGCAATGATTTGCAAACAACTCAAAATATTAGAATGGAAAGCGTATTTATTTCATCACCAATTTTCTGTAAGAGTATGCCTCTTAAAAACAGTATTTTTTGCAATATATAGCATTTATACTGGTAGAAAAATACTATTTATTCTCATGTTTCACCCGTTATACCTTCATTTTAACATAATGTAATTACATTTTTAATTCCCAAAAAATTGCGTAGAAATGTAGGACTTTGTTGTTCATATCGAAGAGAAGTTTTTCTATAAATTGTCGAAAAAACAATTATTTATAAAAATAATTCTTAAAACATACTACACACTATTATTACATTCTGACGCGATTTGTGGGTCAGAATTTCCTCTTAAAGAAAATAAATATTTCTCGCTGGAATGCAACGCCGAACCATATCTTATTGGAAATTGAATCAATTTTTTGGAAAATGTCTCAAAATTAGTGCGATTAACGGCTGATATTTTGGATTTAATATGAAATGTAAGATATAAATGTGATTCCACCGTAAAATGACATAAACGTTATTCAATTCATATTCTGAACACTTATAGAGAAACGTGCCCTCTATCTGACATGAGCAGCAAAATGTTACCTTTCCACGTTATTTTTTTTTGCAAATTGAACTTGATATAAAATGTTGTCAAATTTGACAGTGGGAGGAACACGGAGAAAAATAGTACTTTCTTTCCATCTAATGTGAATGCCTTTCTCACGGAAAACTGTATTTTATAATCGAAATGCCCCGGTAAATTGGCTAAAAATAAAATATATGCATCGTACCTTTGTTTATTGTTTGAATTATCACTTAATTACTGCGATAATTGAAGTAAAATTGTGGTATTTCCTAAGAAATGATACTACAGCCGGCTTCCATGGATATAAAAAAGTGTTCATTAAATATATATTCTTGGAATAATCTGCATAGTTTGCACCTTAATTTTGGTTTTCAATAGCTAACGGATGCCATCAGCGAACGTAATATATTTAACACCAATTTAACAAAAAGTTGGAAATTAGAGTTTGTTTTGACTCACACTGACGCGGTGGAGCCTCAGGTACGGACCCAGGTAGTCTCCAGAAGACCCTCATTAGGAAGGCCCTCGCTCGCTCTCGAGCTAATCCGGGTCCTCTCTCGAGCTTGGGGACGGACGAGGGTCGACTTTCCCGGCAGGTAGAAAGTGACCCCGTGCAGTACAGTGATAAAGTTGATAAATTTTGCAATTTTGTAACTTTTTCGCATCGCCATCGAATCCCTTGTCTCAATACGTTTACGAGCGTCTTTTGATTGACTCTCTAGGATGAAAATTAAGGATTTTAGTGTCAGCATAGAAAATGCGCCTATGACACCTGGCAACCCAACCCAACCCATAGTCATAGGCGCATTTTCAATGCTGACACTAAAATCCTTAATTTTCATCCTAGAGAGTCAATCAAAAGACGCTCGTAAACGTATTGAGACAAGGGATTCGATGGCGATGCGAAAAAGTTACAAAATTGCAAAATTTATAAACTTTATCATTGTACTGCACGAGCTCGCCCCAAGTTGTCCCCAAGCTCGAGAGAGGACCCGGATTAGCTCGAGAGCGAGCGAGGGCCTTCCTAATGAGGATCTTCTGGAGACTACCTGGGTCGTCCGCCATGCGGTCCCCCTGAAATCACCACTACCCATAAATTATACTTATATTACTATACATAAATATATATTATCTTTCTGTGGGTCCCAAATATTCGATGCGTACTCAAGATGCGGCCTGTACTTGAGCGAAGTTACTAACTCTTTCGCTTTTTAATCCGACGACCTTCCAACCAATTGCTCAATAAAACCATTATAGTGGGTTTCAAGCAAGTGGCTGCGTGGGTGAGGGGAAAGTAAATGAATTAATTCTTCCATGTGGTTTGTCGGATCGACGGGCAAAATGATGGTTCCGGAAGAGTGACTTAGTGGTGCGAATTTTGAGGTCGGACGTCTTCGTCGATTTTTTTTCTCCTTTTTTTTTATTTTACCTCAACGCGCAGCCGCTTGTCGACGAGCTAACTTTGGTGGTGGTGAAAGAGGGAGCCTATTTCCGATGAACGTGGCTGGCACTTATCAATGCCCACCTTCATCGGATATCGTAAATGAAAACTTTCCATAACCTCTAAGTTCCGATGGATTAAGGAAGAGAGTAGATGGCGCATTGACGAATGAAAGTGAAGCCTTTGTTTTGTGTTACGAAAATCTTCCGCCCAATATGTCAATCGCACCCAGAATCCAGAATCGATCGCCTAAAGTCGATTCCGATTACATCGATTCCAGTTAGATAAATATTTTAAACAAACTATAAGCTAAGGATATATTTGCTATTTGCCATTAAATACACTTTTTGAGCGACTTAATTGTCTTTGTTATTTATTCCAAGCCGGTATATGAATTTAAATAATAGTCGTACGCTACTGATATATCAATATCCCACCTGTTATTAACGAGAATCGGGAATCGATTTGAAAGAATCGGCATCGAAAATAAGTGGAATCGACTCATTCCTAGTAAATAGTTAAAATTCTCTCATGTCATGCACCCTCACTTTGATAGAAGTTCATGCAATATTCTATTTAGTAATTTTTCAGAAAATTCTACTAGAAAAAATAACGCCCGTGTACTCATAAACTAACGTAAGTAGCGGAAACCCTTTCTGACAATGAGGTTCGCACTTCCTCCCTACTTGCAGTTCATCCATCAGGGGTTACGTGGAAGAAGGGACTTTTAAAGTCGCAATGTCGCCCCAATAAAGGGGTTTATCTATCCAGTTTCAACAGAAGCCAGTTTGCACTTTTAAATCGCGCGCGTTAAAAAGTTGTATCTGAGCCAGTTTAAACTAAGTGAATGTTTCAAGGGGAGGGTTGGTGAAATTATCTCGTGACCAATTTTAGGCAACTATTACGTTGCGTTCAGTGCTTGGAAGCAGAATAAGATGTGTGAGGGAAAGTTTCTTAATTTATGTGAACAGTGAATTTAGTCGTCGCATTTAAGTTAAGGGCTTCCGGGGAGCCGGACTTCAAATTTTTGTCATAAATTCATACTTACCTGGCGTAGCGGTGAACAGTGATCTCTTAGGCTGTTCCGCCAGGATGAGGCTTGCCCATTGCACTCCGGGCAGGCTGACTCCTGCGATGGCCCCTAATGTGGGTTACTCGGACGTGTAATTTTTGGTAGTAGGGACTGCGTACGCGCCGTCCCTCAAATAAGGTTCAAGAAAGTCACTTTTTAGTGATAAATACAAGTAATAAGTTAAAAACTTATTCTATGCATTTGTGTAATCACTAGTGATGGGCTTTGTCCTTACTTCTTGGTAATCGGTACTTTTCGTTCAAATCCCTTCTGGTAATCGTTACTTTTGAGTAGTTTCTAGGAATTCGTTTCTCTTTTGTAGTGCGTGAAGCCGATAGTAATAATTTTAGCCGCAGAGATGTCGCTGGTTAAAATACCGCTGGGACATCCTCCTCCCTTGCATTCATAAATTTAAATAATTCCACTCCCGAACAGCTCTTTACTACATTACATAAATAATACTCGAAAAATATCAATGGAAGACAGACAATAGAAACTTCACTGACAATAAAAGCAAAGGGTGAGGGAAAAATACATTTTGGCGCGACCAGCGAAAACATAAATTTAAAAAATATCCCCAGCGTAAGAAATTCAATAAGAAGAAACCAAACTAGTGAAATTAATATCAGGGATCTTTCGGGGTTTGCACCGGGTAGTTAGGTCCATGGCGGCCAACGTTTCGATGCTCGAGTCGCGCATCGTCCTCAGGGCAGAGGTGAGTCTTCTGATTAGACTAAATAGAAGCAACTACCTAGGAAATAGTCTCCAAGAGAGTGTTTCCTCTGCTTCTGTTGACAATTTGGATACGTAATTTACCGATATGGATGTATATAAAGGTCCCTACTAGTTTGCTTTTGAATTATGATAATCATTTAAGGTCCCTACTCGTTTGGATTTGATTACATTTCGTTACGCCCATACATGGGTGTACCGATTACTGGTAATCATTAGGCCCTACTCATTTGCTTTGATTACAAATCGTTACACCCATATATGGATGTACCGATTACTGGTAATCATAAGGTCCCTACTCGTTTGATTTGATTACATTTCGTTACACCCATATATGGGTGTACCGATTACTGGTAATCATAAGGTCCCTACTCGTATGGCCTTGATTACATTTCGTTACACCCATATATGGGTGTACCGATTACTTAGGTAATCGGTACAATTGTAATCATAAGGTCCCTACTCGTTGGTACCCGTTTCGGTAGTATCGGTATTCCGGGTATGCCCAAGGATCTTATATGGTACTCTATCCCAGTGAAAGTAACTGAATCATAGAGGTAATCGTTACTTCTCAAAATGAGTAATCGTTAGTTCCCATCCGAGTGAGTAACGAGTACCAAAGTAACGATTAGTTACTTTTCGCCCATCTCTAGTAATCACTTAATAATTAATTATAATAGGGATGGGCAAGTAAAAAATATATATCGATAGATATCGTATCAATATTTAAAACATGTATCGATAGTTATCGAGCCAAAATTATTGATAATTTTGCCAAAACAAGTGGTTCCTTAAAGTTTCACCAAAATATATAAAAAATGTTGGTAAATATTGGAAAATTATGGACATGTAGAAGTAATAAAAAATTTTTTTATTTTTACTATCAATTTTAATCAATCAAACCAGTATTTGTTAGATATTGGCATCAGAAGAACTCTCTGTTTTACATGTTCCCCCGTTAATCTACTCCTGTTGTCCGGTACCACGAAGTTAACTGCAGAAGCCATTCTTTCGGATGGAACAGATGAGGCTTGGCATATTAAGTACTTCAGCGCGATTTCCGAAAGAACCGGTGTGAAGTGTCGGGAGTTCACCCAAAACTTTATTGGTTCTGATTTCCTCTCCAGTAGTGGTTGGTCCAGATACTGCTTCAGCTCATTAGGGACAGAGCCAGAGCTAGGAACCTCTTGCGTAGTAGTGCTAAGAGATAATAGGTGTTCATGTCTGGACCAAATTGAACTTCTATCAGCATTTTCTCATTCTGTTTGTGCAGATCGTACTTCTGGAGAGCGTTGCCCCTCAAATGAGGTACAAGAAATTCACATATTGGTGTTTGATTTGGGTATTTGGTTGTTTTATGTGTTATTGTACGTATTTTTAATCAATCCTCCTTTTATTCTTGATTAAATTAGTACATTCAGGTGTACGGGAATATATTATAAAGCTTTTAGGTGTGTGGGGAAAAAAGAAGGCTGGGAACCACTGCTATAAATCAATATTTATTGTCTTCTTGTTTTGGTGTATGTAAATTTTATTTTCTGTAAAATAGATCCAGCTTTTGCATTGAACTCCCCTACTGATTGTGAGGAAAATATTATCTCTTTCTGTATTGATGATTTAAAGGCGAGAGGCACATTTTAATTTGAGTATGGTCTCTGTTGTGACTAGGTAAAAAATCTCGCTCAAACTACCTTAAACGTGAATAGTGTGGAGAAGTGCAGCGTGCCCATCTTCGGATTAATGAATGAGGACGTAGATTATGGTAATTACGGAAACGGCACCGTTACACTTCCTTACGAACCCATTTCCCGCAGATAAGGAAACCATTTTTAACAAATTCTCTTAATTGATTACACTACTCTGCATGATATCAGATGACTGAAAACTAGTAAGTTATAATAGATAACTTTAATATGCTGATTTCAGAACTGTGAACACTTATTTTTCATAAATCTTCTGACAAAAATTTTCAAAATGCAGACGTTATGCATGTATCCAAAAGTGAATTGGAGGGTTCAGTGTTAAAGTGGGAAAAGTCCATTTTTTCATTTTTAAACTAAAGTGCTCCCATATTTCCCACCTCTCTTCCTTCATAAATTTCCATCCTGACTACATTGAGCCTTTATCCTTATCTTCGAACGACTGCGCTAACCAAGCCGTATCTCATTCTCAAATAAAATAATCTTTTCTGCATCGCCATGTTGAGATATAATTTGTTAACCTTCTTCTTCTTAATGTGGTATCCAGCTCAATCTACATTAAAACGAAGCCCTGCCGCTAATGGTCACACTGCTTTTATGGGCCACGTCCGAATTAAAGGCGAGTTGGTAGTTGGGGGAGGATGGCTTCCCAATTTGTTGGCTCGTGCTCACTGTGCTTTGGGCGTCGATGCTTATTAGGCCTCACTTTAACTGGATGAGTGCGAAGCGCAGTTGATTTGATTACAAGGTCAGGGAAAGGGCCGGACGTTGAAAGTTGGAATGGAACGGAGGGAAAGGAAGGGAGAGTGGGAGATATTGCGAGTTAGTTGGATAAAAAAGGCGATGCCTCATTCACTGCTCCGGATTTGGTCCAGAGGCTTTGTGACGGGCCACCTACTAAACGGCAGACTGAGGATCAAACAGGAGTGTGTCTTGTGCGCTAATTAGAAAGCAGGTAGAGTGAAATACAAATGGGTGGAAAAAATATAGAATTCACCACTAGTCAAGCAAATATTTATCTATCATTCTACTCTTCTCTTTGGCATTTTAGGAAAATTTTTAGGATTGATCTGTACTACAGGTTGTGTGCCAGCACCTGAAAATGTAAAGTAACTTGGAAAAGGAAAAAGAAACGTAATGATATGATTAAAAAAATGATAAAATGAAAAATAAAAAAATAGAATTGAAAAAGAGAAAATATAATATGTACTACCAATTAAAATGTATTACCATATGAATATAATTGTTTTAGGTTTTAAATATGTATTATAATCTCAAACTTTTAAATAAGTTTGAATTTAGCTTCCAATTTCTCACAAACACCAGACAACACAAACGACGACCATGAACACACCAATCAAATTGTTAGCTTTCCGGTTGGAGTGAGTTTCGCACTCACCGACCCGGAAAAAAGAAGTGCAAATTCCGCGCGGCATGTGAGACGGTTTCAGTTCTTTCTTGAGGTTAGTTGTGATAAGTAAATTATGTGCAAGCGTGAGGTGTCGGGAAAAAATTGACGGCTAACCAATTAACGACGAATATTGTATTAGGAGAACTAAGAGACGGAATGGCTTTGGCTTCCAGGACGCCTTAAGATGATAGACGAGTCGCCTTTCGAAATTTTGGAAGTAGTGGAGAATCTTACGCGTTGGAAAACCCGAATGATTTTCAACCATTAGTTGCTAATAGAAGTGTGGTTTATAATTTATCGAATCACGATTTCTTTTCTATTGCAAAATTGTTATAATTTGTTTGTTAATCAATTGATACGCAGGTTTTTGGTCAGGCCTCATCTTAGCTGGCATAATTGTATGATAATTTCTTGGTAATTATTAGAAGAAGTTATGACTTTGTAGAATATTTGTTCACCTTTTTATAAATACAGCTTTGTGTTTTAAACGGATTTATTTTTCAGCAGGACGACCTGTTTTAGCTGCTATGCCATGATCAGGTACATCCCAATCAACAATAGTTCATGCCAGCTTATGCTGGCACTTGTGCTGAGAATGTACTGCTGCGCACATGCTGTGAGAACATTCTGAACATGTGATGGGAATGTTCTGCCGAGTACAAATGTTACGAGAATGTTCTGATTGTGAGCATGTACGGGGAAAGCACTTCTGATCACATGCTTTGAGAATATTCTGATCATATGCAGAGTGCACTGTGTACATTATTAGCACATACTGAGTGAAGTAGTTCAGAGTATGTGCCCTGAACACATTCTCAGCACACTGAGTGAACTAGTGCTGCGGATGTGCTCGGAGCACATTCTCAGCGTGTTCTGCGTGAACTAACTAGTGTCGTATGTATGTTCTGAGTACATCCTCATGGGCGCATGTGCCATTCATATTCTCAGCAGTGCCATTTGTCATGCTCTTGACTTTTCGCCTTTCTTGAATATTCCCAGCATATTCCGATGTGCTGACAGCTCAAGCTGAGCAATTCTCAGCACATAAGTTTTCTGACTGGGATACAGTCGCTATATTCGTGGACATTTTCGATTCCCGCTTGCGTGGAATTCCCATGTTTGCGTGTGTTTTTCCGTTGAGGTTGTTTTCAGGTTAAAAAAATAATTAAGATGAATTGGCGTGTCGGCGAAAGCGAACTTTGGCCTGTTTGAGAAAATTAACTTGGGTTGCTCCTATGAGGAGTCACTGAGGGACATAACCATTGTTTTTAAATGCAATGGATATTCTCATTTATGCTAGTCTTTTCCTTCTACTGATCGTAAAATATTTGAATAAGTGGGAACACATAACCGTAGTTTTGTTGTTCATACTAACGGTAAACCTTTTCTTATTTTACAGGTGAGTGTCTTTACGACTGCGGCCAAGGCAAAGGATTACCTCCGAGTGGCAAAGTGAGATGCTGGTGCATGCATATCACACCAGAGGGTGAGTCTGTGAAAACGTTTGCCCTTAATAAATGCTAAAGGTTTCCTGCTGGTGATTTTTTATATTTTTTATAATCGTTAAAAATCCTGTAATTAGGAGCCCGAGCGAGGTTCGCCATACTCAGGTGTCCACTTGAAAAAGCCTCACCGATTGAATCAATGCAGGTTTATCCATCGTCAAATTGGATTCGTCGAACCGTAGTGTGATATATTACACAAAGCCCAAAATCTTAGTTAAGATCGAGTTAAAGTAAAGGATACGTCGTCTTCCGCTTAGCGTCGCGACAATAAAACGGGGTCTGAGTCTTTAAAGTTATGTGGAATTCACGCGAGTTTCCATCGGCTGCCTGTGGTTTACTGGAATACATCTACATAATACCCTGCCAGCCACCTCAAGGGTATCTGGCAGTTGTCACCAGCATGCATTGCACTATACCCTATTAAAATTAATAAAACTACGACTATTGATGCATCAGTAAAAATTGCCAATGCTTGTCAGGAGGTGAAATTTCACAAACATGTACTACACTCTAGGTATGCTACCAATGTTAGTGGAACTGTTAATATTAATGTATTTTGCAACTAGATTAATGGCCTTACAAGAGAATCCGTGGTATTATTTAACACAGCATTCTACATATACAACTACACAATACCCTGCAAGCCATCTCAGGGGTGTGTGGCAGGGGGTGAGTAACTGAGTAATCACCAACATGCATTACACTCTACCCTAGAGTTAGTGTAACTACGACTAATTATGCATTAGCATAAATCGCTAATGCTTGTCACGAGGCGAAGCCTCACAAGCATGCACCACTACACTACAGATGTCATCACAATGTGTGTGTGTGGCAGGTGGTGAGTTATCACCAACGTGCACTACACTATAGGTATGCTACCAATGCTGCAGAAACTATTTGTATCGATTTTCACTATTTGTTAGCCATTTGCCCATTTCTGACTGGAAACCGCTATCTTATTGAAATTGGTTACTGGAAATAATATCAGTGCAATGATAAATTGTCTCACGCATTTGAAAACGCGCTCAACTGAGTAATGAGACGTCAAATTTCAACTATCAAACTTGATTTCCAGCAAATTAATATTAAGGTTCACGACCCTGTACCATCTCCATCTAAAGCTTACCATAATCGGATGGGTCACATCTCGTAGGAGTCGTGACGTGGGGAAACCCACGCCTGTTCGGGCGTGGGACGAGGACTTGGCGGGCGGAGGCCCACCGGTCGCCGTATGTCTCGTCCCCCTCCGCGGAATTCCGAAGCGAATGAGTCACTGAGGTAAGGAGGTCGTGAGCCGGTCGGTTCACGCATGTAAGGTGCGCCGCCCTCAGTGCAAATGCAAATGCAAAGTGGAGTGATTCATCCCCGGGTGGGCGAAGAGCGTATGTCGCTCTTTTTTTACACTTATGACACTCCTGCGTAGTACGTATTCCGCTTGAGGACCCCCTCAACTGATATACATCTACATAATACCCTGCTAACCACCTCAAGGCTTATGAAATGTGATTTTTTCCGCGGACGATAAGAGACTATAACAGCTGCCAATGAGACTTTTAACTAGGTTTGTCGATGGGTAGTGTAGCTAGTTGGTTGATTAACTCCCGAATACTTATCTGCTACCTAGTAGAATCAGTACGCCGTGCATGTTTTCAGTATGACTCTTGTATATCTGGTTATTTACGTAGTTTTAGATGTAGTTGCAAAATACATTAACACTAATGGACCCTCAAGCATAGTTAGCATAGCAATAGTGTAGTGTATGTTTGTGAGGCTTCGCCTCGTGACAAGCATAATCGATTTATACTAATGCGACAATAGTCGTAGTTACACTAACTTTAATAGGGTTGTAATGCATGTTGGTTACTACTCACCCCCTGCCATGCACTCTTGAGGTGGCTTGCAGGGTATGTTGTAGATGTAGAAGGGTGTGTGGCAGGGGGTGAGTTTTCACTAACGTGCACTGCAGTGTACCTTAGGAGAGTTTATGAAACTATGACTATTAATGAGTCAGCAACACTATGCATATATCTGTTCGGAGGTGAAATTTCACCAGCATGGATTATATGCTATAGAAACAGTATGTAGTTTCTATAATATCGGTGTGCTGCCATTGTAATGGAAACTATGTGTATTTATAAACGTATTTTGAAACCTCACAAACGGACAGAGAAGAGTTATACGGGAAGCATGCAAGACGTAACTGTTAGTACTTCATAGCAAATTATGTAACAAGCTGTATGGAGCAAATGAACCAATTAGCTACGCTACCTATCAAAAAATCTAGTTAAAAGTCTCACTGGCAGTCTTTTGCGGTCTCGTATTGTTCGCGGGAAAATCACTGACGGGCTTAAAAAGTCGTTTTTTTCGCCTACGATTAGGGACATTCGCTAACAATAAGATCGATGTCGCCAATAATGTTGATGGCTACGAAAACTTTGTGGATATAAGACACTGTCTACGGCGTTATCCTGTGGAATTATTCGTTATTTTTCATATTGAAATAAGTAACTCGGTATGATTTCACAATTCATTACGAAATCCGGCATACTACGGTAGATCAGATAATGAGAGTAAAATTAGGGAACTAGACTGTAGAACGGATTGGATTGTAGAATTGTAGACTTAGAACTTTAGAGGATTCGCCTCCCGACAAGTATTAGCGATTTCTAATGCATAATTAGTCTTAGTTACACTAACTTTAGGGTATAGTGTAATGCATGTTGGTGAATACTTACCCCCTGCCACACACCCCTGAGGTGGCCTGCACGGTATTTTGTAGATGTATATCTTTCTAATACTTATATCCTTATCTGCTACCTAGTACTTAAAGGATGCTGTGTATGTTTTTTCTATAGCTCTTGAATCTCTATCCGTATTTGTAGTTGCAATATGCATAAATGCTAACGGTCCCTCTTAAATTTGTAGTATATCTATGGCGTAGTGTATGCTTGTGAGGCTTCACCTAGTGACAGGCATTAGCGATTAATGCTAGTGCATCATTAGTCGTAGATACACTAACTTTAGGCTATAGTTGGTATATATTTACTTAGGAAGAGTCGTCAGAGTGGGAAGGGGGGGATTGTAGTGATAGGGAGTAGTAATGTCCGCCGTGTGATGGTCCCATTACGAGAAAGGGCAGACCGCGAGGGTGTAAGCAACCGTGTGACATCATGGTGTATCCCTAGTGGCGGTGTTCCGCAGGTGACGCAGGCGGTTGGTGCGGCGGTACGGGGCACGAAGTGCTCTAGATTGCAGGTCGTGGCACATGTTGGCGTCAACGATGCCATGGACCGCGGATCCGAGGAGATCCTACGTTCCTTCAGGGAATTGGACTCCGAAGTGAAACGGATAAATGGTGCCGAGGGGGTTGACTTGTCGCTTGCGATTTGTAGTCTTGTCCCGAGGATCGATCGTGGTTCTTTGGTTTGGAGCCGAGTGGAAGGCATAAACCAGAGGCTGCGTCGTTTCTGCACGGACATCGGAGCCTCCTTCGTGGACCTTAGGCCGGCAATCCGATCGTGTCGGACCCCTCTGAACCGTTCGGGAGTCCACTACACGGCCGAGTCAGCTAGATGTGTAGCGAGTAGTATATTTGAGCACTGTAGGTCTTTTTTAGAGTAGAGAGAAGGCCAGAGTGTAGTGCTTATAATGGGTCGATAAATAAAGGGGTAAATTCTAAAGTTTTTAGTAACAAAAGTTCCTCCAGAAATCATAATAGATTAATAGAAAGGAAAAGCAGCGTGTCAGGCTCAGCATCACTAATTTCCAATAAAACATTTAGTACCTTTAAGCATGGGAAACGTCAGCTGCGTCATAATGTCAATGGAAGGAAAGGTAGTAGGTCAGTTGGTGAGACAAAAACGGGAAATCAGAGGTCAGTAGATTCAAGTCATTTAAAAAGTGAGATAAAAAATTCTGCAGTGCCCGGAAGTAGGAATACAGGGCCTAAAAATAAATTAATCGGAAAGAGCGAATCGAAAATACTCCCAAATTGCAATAATATGAGTGATGAAGTAATAGTCGTGGCAGTAATTAATTGCCGTAGTTTAAGAAATAAGATTCCTGAATTCCACCATTTAATTTATAGTACGAAGTGTAACGTCACTATAGGAACAGAAAGTTGGCTTACAGATGATGATTCAGACAGTGAAGTCTTCCCAAAATATTTCACCGTTTATAGGAAAGATAGAGTTAACCGAGCTGGAGGCGGAGTATTTGTAGCTGTAAAGAATTCAATTGTCAGCCAAGCGGAAATCTTACCGGAGACCAGCGTTGAATCTGTGTGGTGTTCAATTAAATGTCATAAATCGAAAACTATACTTGTATACTCGTACTATAGACCACCAAACACAGATATAACATCAATTTTAGATTTTGAAACCCAAATAAACAGCATAGTATCCAAATATCCTGATAGAAATCTGATATTAGGCGGAGATTTCAACTTACCCTCTATAGATTGGAAGACCTATAGCTTCATACCCGGTGGGAGAGATAGAGTCATTTGCGAGGCGTTACTGCACGCTTTTTCATCACACGCATTGCTTCAAATAGCTTCCGCTCCTAACAGAGGAGAAAATATTCTTGATTTGTTAGCGACAAATATACCACATCAGGTAATAAATGTGAGCACCGTCGAGGGAATCAGTGATCATAGGGCAGTAACAGCTAAGTTTTCTTTAAATATCGCAAAAAGTTTTAAACGAGAACGAAAAGTTTTCATATTTAAAGGAGCTGATTTTGATGGGTTCAAGAGTAATCTGAAAAATGCTTTTCCCGTGTTTCAAAAATCAGTAATGGAATCAAATGTAGAAGGGACTTGGAAAGCTTTTCTTTCGCTCATAAATTCAGGAATCAAAAGATATATCCCTAGTAAAATAAAAAAAGAAGGTAGCGAACCGAGATGGTATGACGCGGAAGTCAGAAAATCGTTAAGGCGACAGAGAGCGTGCCATGCTAAGATGAAAAAAATCATTCATGATGTATCTCCTAGTGATCGAGAGTTAATAATTAATAAATATAAGTTGTCTAAAGCCGCTACAAAGGAAGCGTTCAGGAAAGCATTCACGAATTTTAAAAGGAAAACACTTGTAAAGCAGTTACGGGATGACCCAAAAGCATTTTGGTCTTATGTTAGGGAAGTTCAAGGTAAAAGATCTACCGTTTGTTCGCTAAGAAATGATAATGGAGATGTGTTAACAAACAGTTCCGATAAAGCCAATTTATTAAATTCCTACTTTAAGAGCGTGTTCACCGAGTCATCTGAGAATTCATCCGTGGCGGTTGATAATCACTGCATACGAAAGATGCCTCCCCTTGATATTAGTGCTCACGGAATAGAAATTTTATTGAAATTGCTCAGTCCAAATAAGTCACCTGGTCCAGACGAAATCCCTTCTCGCGTGTATAAAGAACTAGCGTCAGAAATTGCCCCCTACTTGCAGCTAATATTCACAAAATCCATAAAGCAACACGGAGTACCAAATGACTGGAAAATTGCCAATGTAACACCCATATTCAAAAGTGGAGACAAGGAACAGCCATGTAATTACAGACCGATATCTTTAACGTCCATTTCATGCAAAATCCTTGAACACATTGTTGTCAGCTCAGTATTGAAACACCTAGACACGCATAACTTGTTAATGAGAACTCAACACGGATTCAGGAAAGGTAGATCATGCGAAACTCAGTTAGCGCTGTTTGCCCACGATATATTAGTCTCCGGAGAGGACAACATTCCAGTGGACGCAATTTTTCTTGATTTCAAAAAAGCATTTGATAAAGTGCCCCACGGAAAGTTATTAGTAAAACTAAAATCATACGGCCTAGACGATGATGTAATTTCCTGGATCAGAGAACTTTTGAGCGATCGCGTGCAAAGAGTAGTATTAGACGGCATAGCCTCCAACGAAGTTAAAGTCACTTCTGGCGTCCCTCAGGGTAGTGTCATAGGCCCACTCCTCTTCCTACTCTATATCAACGATATTGGTGAAATAATAGACAGTAAACTTCGATTATTTGCAGACGACGCTGTAGTATACAGAGAAATCCGTAGCAGTGAAGATAAGGATAAACTAACGAACGACCTTACTGCAATCCAAGCATGGTGCGATGCGTGGCAGCTAGAGTTAAATTTGAAAAAATGCGTAGTAATGAAATTCTGGGGGAAAAATAACTCCCCACAACAGAGCTATTTCATTCAGGATACCCAATTAGAGACGGTAGAATCCGTAAAATATCTCGGAGTTAGGCTCAATAATGATCTATCGTGGAATAAACATATTCGGGAAATAACAGGTCAAGCTAATCGTAAATTGGGATTTGTTAAAAGAATTCTAGGCAAGTGCGACGACAAAGTAAGAGAAATAAGCTACTTCTCCCTCGTTAGACCCCGTTTAGAATATGCTTCCAGTGTTTGGGATCCTCATGAAACAGGCTTAAAAACAGAGTTAGAACGTGAACAGAGAAGAGCAGCCAGGTACGTGAAAAGCCGTTACGATAATCTTGTTAGTGTTACTGACCTCTTAGAACAACTCGGATGGGAATCACTGTCAGACCGTAGATTGAAAACAAGACTAAATCTATTATGTAAATTCAAGAGTATTTTATTTTCCGACGAAGTTGATCATATTTTACGACCGCCAACGTACTATGGTAGATTAGATCATAAAAATAAAATAAGAGAGATAGACTGTAGAACAGATAGATTTAAAATGTCGTTTTTTCCGCGAGCGATAAGAGACTATAACGGCTGTGTAAGGACTTAGAAATAGATTAGTTGACTGGTAGTGTAGCTTACTAACTTATGTATTTCTTAAAGCATGTTTACGGAGTTTTATGGTGTTTCTTACAGCATGTTTTGCATGTTCTAGCTTCATAGGCAGATTGCCCTCTTAAGTAGCATGTAGAATATTATGTGTCATCGTACATGTGTGGCGTGCATGTGGGGATTCTCTTGCATGCTGCATGATGGTTTTTAGTTAATGATGGAATTGGTTAGTATCCTTAATATTCATGACCGTGCGGTGTGCATGTGGCGGTCCGCTTGCATGCTGCATTTTGGTGACTTGTCACCCCCTGCCAAACACCCTAGAGGTGGCTCGCAGGGTAATATGTAGATGTAGTGTAATGCATGTTAGTGAATACTCACCCCCTGCCATACACCCTAGAGGTGGCTTGCGGGGTATTTTGTAGATGTAGATGCTCTAACTGACCCATGTTTCGGTACACTGAAAAGTTTGGTACCTTGAAAATGGCATAAGATGCCGAAACCTGACTGGGTTAGAGCAGTAAAAGTGGGGAACCATACAGAGTCACTTATTTTAAGATGAAGAATATGTAACGTTGTTTTTATGTTCATTTTTTATATTTTACTAGCTGATTAACCGTCCTTAGTACGGGCCTCCGTCATTTTGTTATCCGCGGAAGTAAAATTACCAGAGGGGCACCTCAAGAGCACACTAGACAGAGACTGCCTGCAAAGCAGGCAGCAGGTCTGCTAGTAGTGATAAATAATACAAGTAAAATTGTGCGTAAATTTCGCATATTCAACCTTTCCCACCCCCCTAAAATAATGTATTCTTTATCAAATGAAATCATTTATAAAATGCACGATTATAAGCAACATACATGTCTCCTGTCGGAAATAAATTTTTCATCTCCGTTGTTTATTCACCAAAGTCTCTGTGGGGGTGATCTTTGGCTCATTACGTTTTGTCTAAAATACTTTGCTTTTAACTTTAAATTATAAACAAACAATGTGTTTTAACGTAAACTTATGTTAAAAGCAAGTTATGTCAAAAGTCGTTAAAAAATCCAATCTACTGATACATTATTCGTCGCCTTCGTATCAGTTGAGAAAAGGAGATCGCAAGTCGCTTTTCATTTTTTCCCAGTTATTCTTTCCGATTTACTCACCTCGGAGGACTATTAGAAATTTCCTTACAAGTTACTAGGATTTGTAATTTACAAGTCTGTTTGAGAAACAGAATGTGTCGTAACCATGAAAACACTGTGATTAAACACTTGTAACTTGTGAAATGGACTTGTAACTTGTGAAGTTGTAATAAGTAGACTTGTACAAACGTTTGAGAAACAGAATTTCACAAGTTACAAGTGAATAGACTTGTAACTTGTAGCCTTGAGAAACAGGCCCCTGGAGGTATGTAATACATATATTGTTTGGGAATGGAGGTGTTTTGGGAATTCTAATGTACATAGCTGCCAATAAAAAAAAGCTTTAGAGAATTAAAAAAAATAGAAATGCAAACAAGAATTTAACAATGAAAGAAAATCATCAAGCTTAAGTTCAAAGGTATGAGAATAAAATATGTACCAATCAGTTTCATTACAGTGTAAATACGCTAATGTAAAAAATTTATCTCCCCGGCGGGGAATCGAACCCCGGTCTCCCGCGTGACAGGCGGGGATACTCACCACTATACTACGATTTAATTATGTTTATTGCCAGGAAAAAAAGTACAAAGTCACTTCAAAGGCACATTAGTTTTCAATTAATAACAGGTCACAACAACATTAACAATGCATTTGAAGGAAAAGTGATCGATGCGGTCCTTCAAAAGGGTTTTCCGTGCGTCCATCCGTCACTCCCCCGGCGTTGCTTCGTGCATCCCATATCACGGAGGCGACGAGGAGTTTGGAGGGGGATGGGAGTGGCGTGCAGTCACCTCACGCGCTCCCTTCCCTCCGAAGGCGCCAGGAGTTGGATGAGCCAGGGGCGGGTCGACGGCGGCGCACCATGAAGGGGAAGGTCCCTGAGCAGGAGAAAGAGACCCCCGCCCACATTCCCACCATGCAGTCTCAGACTGACGAATTTGGATATTAGAGTTGAAAGGATTTTGTTTTTGAAGGAGGGGAACAGGCGAAAGTCGTGGGAGAGAAGCCTGACGTCATTATCCGGGCCTCCGCCGAAGGTATCCCAAATCCTATGAATTCGCCGCATAATTATCCATTCCTTCGGGGGGTCGTTGCATCCAAGAATGTGATGGCTAGTCGTGTCCACGTGACCGCACAATGGGCAGTTAGGGGATGCGGCAAGTCCCATACGGTTATTGTGTTCTAGTGTGGGGAGTAGGCCAGCAATCACACCATACATAATACTATTATCTCTAGCGTCTTTCCCGCTGTCAGCCCAGTTCCGCCACGAGTTCGACGGCGGTCGAGTGATTATGGGGTACTTTTGTTTAAGGGCTCTGTCGTAAATAGTTTTAGTAGTAAAGGTTTCCCCCACACGGAGAATTTCCACTAGTTTTTTAATGTTGGTAGAGGCCTTTCTAAATGTAATCATGTTTTCTGCCTCTACCCACGCGTTTTTCAAAAGTGTTTTCCTAAAAGCGTTAGTTCCTGCGAGAATGCGAACGTGAGTCTTAGTTAATAACACATCGCATTTTAATGCGATGTCTGTGAGTTTCAACCCACCGTGGTCATAGGGAACGTATAGCTGTTGACGGGAGACTTTCCGCACGTATTTGTGCCAGATCATTGAGTTGGTGGGTTTAATTATAGCGGCATTGGTCTTTGCTGGAAGGGGCCATACATGGGCCGTATACCATATTTTTGAGTGAATAACCTGCTCAACTGCTCGAACGCGGGCGGTGAGCGGAAGCGAGGCGACGGTGTATCTTCCCGCTCCCTGACTCACGGCCCGCTCTACTTCATCCCAATTGCGAGCGAGCATTCCTTCCGTGGTTGCACCCCACCAAAGGCCGAGTATTTTGATGAAGGGAGATGCCTCCGCCCAAGGAGTCGGCGACGCTGGACGTGTGCCTGTGATGTGCAGAAATTTAGATTTTTTTTCATTAACCATTAGTCCGCCCGTTTGATATTGCTGAAGAATGTTCTTGGCAGCCACCAATTGCTCATCTGAGCTTATAAAAAGGGTTATGTCATCCGCATACAGAATACCCGTGTGGCGGATTCCGCCACGCTCAATGCCAATTTTCGCCGCTTCTATAGTTCGTATGACGGGGTCCATGGCGATTGCGAATAATAACATGGATACTGGACAGCCTTGCCTAACTGAGTTTTTTATCTTAACTGGAGGGGTGACGGTTCGGTTAATTTTTATCCTTGCTGTGACGTTGTTGTAGAGAGTGCTTATGTTTCTAATGAATTTTTTGGGGAAAGACATACGTTTCATTACCTCTTGAATGTATTCAACGCGCACTAAGTCAAAAGCCTTTGTGAGATCGATGGCGAGAATTAAGGAAGGCTCGTTTTGGGTTGTCGACGCGGATAGAATTATGTCGCGGATGAGTAAAGTGGCGTCTGTAATATTTCGTTGTCGCGTGGTAGCGAATTGCAAAGGGGACAAGACAAGATCGGCGACCTCCATCATACGGTTTTTTAGAACGTGCGCCAAGATTTTATAATCGCTGTTTAGTAATGCTATCGGCCTGTAGTCTAGGAAGGTTTTTGGGCGCCTAGATTTCGGGAGAAGGCTAATAACAGCACTTCTTTGGCTCGAGGTAAGAGTTCCGTCAGTCAATGACTGGTTGAGAACTTTTTTTAATGTGTTCCCTAGGACGTCCCAAAATGTGACGTAAAATTCAAAGGGTAAGCCGTCCATACCGGGGGCTTTCCCCTTCGGTAGCGATTGCACAACCGCATCAAGCTCCCCGGCAGTTATTTCGGATATTAGTGTACCTTGCGCTTCGGGTGAAAGAGTGGGGAGAACAGGTAGGGAAGGGATATCGTCCTCACTCCAAGGGGCGTAGCGCTGAAATGTAGTAGTGAGGTGGGCGATCGCCTTTTGAAGTAATGCATCTTCCCCGTCAGGGAGACCTGATGGGGGTGTCGGGGTCTGTTGCATTCGGACAGTGCGCCGGAGATCAGCAAGGGTAAAAGGGCCCCACGTGTCGGGGTTCAATTCCCTCTGCCAGCGGCGTGGGGCGTATTTTTTGAGTTCGTAACTGAGGATAATTGTTTTCAAGGAAGTGGAAAGTTGTTGAAAATCTGATGATTTTTCTGGCGCTTGAATAAGATCGCTCAAAGCACTTCGATAGAAGTGGAGGGTGAAGTTAAGTCCCTTCGCTCTTTGCTTTTGTTGCCTTTTAATAAAATTAGCTATTTTAGGCTTGAAGACGTTGTCCCACCACTTTGTGACCTTGGTTGTGGGACGAATGGAAGCGATCAGGCCGATTATCCGATCTTTAATGGCCAGACGAAGGTGTTCCTCCTCGAGGATGCCTATGTCCATTCGCCAATAAGGAGAGGGGGGTTGCCGAATAGTGCAGGGCGTGACGGGGAGGTTGACGTCGAGAATCAAGGCAGAGTGATCCGAAAGGGAGACGGGAAGGGTTTGAATTGAGATAAAAAGGGGCTTAAGGGAGGGGGAGAGGAAGAAATAGTCGATTCGAGTGCGGGAATTATGCCCTGCTCTCGTAAAGGGGGCGGGGCGGGCGTCAGAGAGGAGGGCGGCATCGGAGGCACGTGTGCTCTCAATGATTCGTGCAAAAGATCGACTTGGCCAGTTCGTGATTTTCACACGATTTGAATCCGAGTCCTCGCGCCTGTAAATGGTGTTGAAGTCCCCCCCCATGACTGCCTTTCCCGTGAAGGTGGTGAGGTACGATAGTAGATCGTCCTCTAAAAATTGGTCACGAGCTGACCTATTAAATTCCCCGGATGGGGCGTAAACATTGATAAAATGTGTTCCCGTAATGACAAGCGATAAAATACGTCCTGACGGGTGACGTCTTACGTGATTGCACGTGAGGCCGTCACGAACTAATGTGGTGACGCCTAGGTTGGATCCTTGGTTGTTGGAAAACAACTGAAAGGTGGGGTCCGGCCAAACGATGTCGTGCGTCGTCTCCTGAAGGAAGACGACGTCAGGCTTCAGGTTTTGGATAAAGGTCGAGATAATTTTTACTTTGAGTGGATTTGAGACTCTTGCAATATTTAAAGAGATACAGCGCATGGTGGGCGTAAGGCGGGGTGTCACTTATCTTTGTTCTCCTGATTTCCGTCGCTCTGGCATCGTGGTTTCCTGCGGCGTGATTCCCCTCGCCGTTTCCCAGGCCTCCTTGGGCTTTTCCGCGTGGTGTCGCGTCGATATTGTGCCGCGTCTCGAGCCTCTTCCTCAGCACTGGTTTCCGAAGCCATTTCGGAGACGTAGCTGTAGAAGCGGTCGCGGGAGCTGCTTGGGGGGCTTGGTCTCAACTCGGGAGGGCAAAGCAGGGAGGAGTCAGAGGGCACAAGGAGGGGTGCGGTGGGCATGTTGTCAGGAACGGGGAATAAGGTGTATGAAGAGGGGAATGTCAACGGAAGGGAAGGGGTAGCGATGCTCGGGGTGTCACTTATCACGGAGGGGGAGAGAGAAATGTGAATCACCGAATCCTCCGGTGTGGGCGTCAGGGTCTCGATGTTTTCTGACGGCGCCGGTTGATTGGCAGTGTTCTCCGCCGTCTCCGTTTCCCGGAAAAGGTCCTCGTTATATTCCGTCTCGGGAGGATGAATGGGAACCAGAGGTGCGCCATCATTTTCCCGTTGGGCAGTCTGTTCCCGCTCGCGTTGCGGAAGGGGGGACGGAGGAGGAAGGGGGGCGGTGATTGTGGCGGGAGGGGGTACCGGTGTCTGAAGGACGGCTGATGATGCGTGCTGTTTGTGTGGCTCACACGCCAGGCGCTTCCGATCGGGGGATTCTCCATCTGACTCGGGTTGTCTCGTCCGATGGGGTCCCGTAGGATTTGGTGCGGCGGGTAGGGCAGGGGAGTCTCCAGGTACGGTGGCCTCGAGCTCGACCAGGCTTCGCGCTGTTTCCTCTAAATTTTTTTCGTCCAGGAGCTGCGCGGAAGATAGAGGGGCGGCCATCGCTTCTGCGTAGCTTCTTCCAGTTGTATTCCGCGGACAGTTTTTCCGCTCATGGCCAACTTGGCTACACCTTGCACATGTCCTCCTCTGGCCCTCGTAGATGATCAGGGCTCGTTGTCCAGATATCCTGATATAGGATGGTATGTTGGTGGTGACGGTCATCCGAGCTGTCCTCGTTCCAGTGAAAGACGTTTTCAATCTTTGGCCTTCCCACGTACTTTCCCAGATTCTGTGTATTTTCCCATAACGGGATAGTTCCTCCGAGATTTCTGCCAGTCGGATTTCAAAGGAGAGGCCAACGATTTTCACGTTCACTGGTGTGCCAACAGCATTATCGATCGAGATCGTTGTCCTCTGATTTTCTTGAGTTGGAAATGGAAGGCGATTTGGTGCCATTTCCATGATGTTCTTCAGTTTTTCTTCCGTTGTAAGCTTCACGAATATCATTCGTCTATTAAATCCAAACTGGATACCGTAAACGTCTTCTTGCACGAGGCCCAGCGTCTCCGTAAGGAAGATGTGGACCTCAAGTGGCGTGGGCGTATCCGCCGTTTCCTCAGTGGTGAGGAGGAGAGTATTCAACCGCTCACTCCCCATGGTTGGTTCCTGAGCCCCGAGACGGGGCCGAAGCCACAAGTGTGCCGGCGAACGAGGCCTCGCTCGCCGGGGAAAGTTTAACCAGTTACCGTAGCACAGGAGCTCAGAGCAGGCACGTCCGACCTCTAGCGCATACTACCGAGGACTGACAACATCGAAGTATATGTATTTAGCATTAATGCAGAGAAGAAATGCGAGAAATTCACAATAACTATAGGAGATAGTTCTACAGAAATAATGTAATGTTCCGCCGCGCGAAGGTGCATCACTTGATGTCTACTTTGAGGCCCTACTACATTAGTATTAGTACATAGTATTTTGTACTAATGTAGTAGGGCCTCAAAGTAGACATCAAGTGATGCACCTTCGCGCGGCGGAACATTACATTATTTCTGTAGAACTATCTCCTATAGTTATTGTGAATTTCTCGCATTTCTTCTCTGCATTAATGCTAAATACATATACATCGATGTTGTCAGTCCTCGGTAGTATGCGCTAGAGGTCGGACGTGCCTGCTCTGAGCTCCTGTGCTACGGTAACTGGTTAAACTTTCCCCGGCGAGCGAGGCCTCGTTCGCCGGCACACTTGTGGCTTCGGCCCCGTCTCGGGGCTCAGGAACCAACCATGGGGAGTGAGCGGTTGAATACTCTCCTCCTCACCACTGAGGAAACGGCGGATACGCCCACGCCACTTGAGGTCCACATCTTCCTTACGGAGACGCTGGGCCTCGTGCAAGAAGACGTTTACGGTATCCAGTTTGGATTTAATAGACGAATGATATTCGTGAAGCTGACAACGGAAGAAAAACTGAAGAACATCATGGAAGTGGCACCAAATCGCCTTCCATTTCCCACTCAAGAAAATCAGAGGACAACGATCTCGATTGATAATGCTGTTGGCACACCCGTGAACGTGAAAATCGTTGGCCTCTCCTTTGAAATCCGACTGGCAGAAATCTCGGAGGAACTATCCCGTTATGGGAAAATACACAGAATCTGGGAAAGTACGTGGGAAGGCCAAAGATTGAAAACGTCTTTCACTGGAACGAGGACAGCTCGGATGACTGTCACCACCAACATACCATCCTATATCAGGATATCTGGACAACGCGCCCTGATCATCTACGAGGGCCAGAGGAGGACATGTGCAAGGTGTAGCCAAGTTGGCCATGAGCGGAAAAACTGTCCGCGGAATACAACTGGAAGAAGCTACGCAGAAGCGATGGCCGCCCCTCTATCTTCCGCGCAGCTCCTGGACGAAAAAAATTTAGAGGAAACAGCGCGAAGCCTGGTCGCGCTCGAGGCCACCGTACCTGGAGACTCCCCTGCCCTACCCGCCGCACCAAATCCTACGGGACCCCATCGGACGAGACAGCCCGAGTCAGATGGAGAATCCCCCGATCGGAAGCGCCTGGCGTGTGAGCCACACAAACAGCACGCATCATCAGCCGTCCTTCAGACACCGGTCCCCCCTCCCGCCACAATTACCGCCCCCCTTCCTCCTCCGTCCCCCCTTCCGCAGCGCGAGCGGGAACAGACTGCCCAACGGGAAAATGATGGCGCACCTCTGGTTCCCATTCATCCTCCCGAGACGGAATATAACGAGGACCTTTTCCGGGAAACGGAGACAGCGGAGAACACTGCCAACCAACCGGCGCCGTCAGAAAACATCGAGACCCTGACGCCCACACCGGAGGATTCGGTGATTCACATTTCTCTCTCCCCCTCCGTGATAAGTGACACCCCGAGCATCGCTACCCCTTCCCTTCCGTTGGCATTCCCCTCTTCATACACCTTATTCCCCGTTCCTGACAACATGTCCACCGCACCCCTCCCTGTGCCCTCTGACTCCTCCCTGCTTTGCCCTCCCGAGTTGAGACCAAGCCCCCCAAGCAGCTCCCGCGACCGCTTCTACAGCTACGTCTCCGAAATGGCTTCGGAAACCAGTGCTGAGGAAGAGGCTCGAGACGCGGCACAATATCGACGCGACACCACGCGGAAAAGCCCAAGAAGGCCTGGGAAACGGCGAGGGGAATCACGCCGCAGGAAACCACGATGCCAGAGCGACGGAAATCAGGAGAACAAAGATAAGTGACACCCCGCCTTACGCCCACCATGCGCTGTATCTCTTTAAATATTGCAAGAGTCTCAAATCCACTCAAAGTAAAAATTATCTCGACCTTTATCCAAAACCTGAAGCCTGACGTCGTCTTCCTTCAGGAGACGACGCACGACATCGTTTGGCCGGACCCCACCTTTCAGTTGTTTTCCAACAACCAAGGATCCCACCTAGGCGTCACCACATTAGTTCGTGACGGCCTCACGTGCAATCACGTAAGACGTCACCCGTCAGGACGTATTTTATCGCTTGTCGTTACGGGAACACATTTTATCAATGTTTACGCCCCATCCGGGGAATTTAATAGGTCAGCTCGTGACCAATTTTTAGAGGACGATCTACTATCGTACCTGACCACCTTCACGGGAAAGGCAGTCATGGGGGGGGACTTCAACACCATTTACAGGCGCGAGGACTCGGATTCAAATCGTGTGAAAATCACGAACTGGCCAAGTCGATCTTTTGCACGAATCATTGAGAGCACACGTGCCTCCGATGCCGCCCTCCTCTCTGACGCCCGCCCCGCCCCCTTTACGAGAGCAGGGCATAATTCCCGCACTCGAATCGACTATTTCTTCCTCTCCCCCTCCCTTAAGCCCCTTTTTATCTCAATTCAAACCCTTCCCGTCTCCCTTTCGGATCACTCTGCCTTGATTCTCGACGTCAACCTCCCCGTCACGCCCTGCACTATTCGGCAACCCCCCTCTCCTTATTGGCGAATGGACATAGGCATCCTCGAGGAGGAACACCTTCGTCTGGCCATTAAAGATCGGATAATCGGCCTGATCGCTTCCATTCGTCCCACAACCAAGGTCACAAAGTGGTGGGACAACGTCTTCAAGCCTAAAATAGCTAATTTTATTAAAAGGCAACAAAAGCAAAGAGCGAAGGGACTTAACTTCACCCTCCACTTCTATCGAAGTGCTTTGAGCGATCTTATTCAAGCGCCAGAAAAATCATCAGATTTTCAACAACTTTCCACTTCCTTGAAAACAATTATCCTCAGTTACGAACTCAAAAAATACGCCCCACGCCGCTGGCAGAGGGAATTGAACCCCGACACGTGGGGCCCTTTTACCCTTGCTGATCTCCGGCGCACTGTCCGAATGCAACAGACCCCGACACCCCCATCAGGTCTCCCTGACGGGGAAGATGCGTTACTTCAAAAGGCGATCGCCCACCTCACTACTACATTTCAGCGCTACGCCCCTTGGAGTGAGGACGATATACCTTCCCTACCTGTTCTCCCCACTCTTTCACCCGAAGCGCAAGGTACACTAATATCCGAAATAACTGCCGGGGAGCTTGATGCGGTTGTGCAATCGCTACCGAAGGGGAAAGCCCCCGGTATGGACGGCTTACCCTTTGAATTTTACGTCACATTTTGGGACGTCCTAGGGAACACATTAAAAAAAGTTCTCAACCAGTCATTGACTGACGGAACTCTGACCTCGAGCCAAAGAAGTGCTGTTATTAGCCTTCTCCCGAAATCTAGGCGCCCAAAAACCTTCCTAGACTACAGGCCGATAGCATTACTAAACAGCGATTATAAAATCTTGGCGCACGTTCTAAAAAACCGTATGATGGAGGTCGCCGATCTTGTCTTGTCCCCTTTGCAATTCGCTACCACGCGACAACGAAATATTACAGACGCCACTTTACTCATCCGTGACATAATTCTATCCGCGTCGACAACCCAAAATGAGCCTTCCTTAATTCTCGCCATCGATCTCACAAAGGCTTTTGACTTAGTGCGCGTTGAATACATTCAAGAGGTAATGAAACGTATGTCTTTCCCCAAAAAATTCATTAGAAACATAAGCACTCTCTACAACAACGTCACAGCAAGGATAAAAATTAACCGAACCGTCACCCCTCCAGTTAAGATAAAAAACTCAGTTAGACAAGGCTGTCCAGTATCCATGTTATTATTCGCAATCGCCATGGACCCCGTCATACGAACTATAGAAGCGGCGAAAATTGGCATTGAGCGTGGCGGAATCCGCCACACGGGTATTCTGTATGCGGATGACATAACCCTTTTTATAAGCTCAGATGAGCAATTGGTGGCTGCCAAGAACATTCTTCAGCAATATCAAACGGGCGGACTAATGGTTAATGAAAAAAAATCTAAATTTCTGCACATCGCAGGCACACGTCCAGCGTCGCCGACTCCTTGGGCGGAGGCATCTCCCTTCATCAAAATACTCGGCCTTTGGTGGGGTGCAACCACTGAAGGAATGCTCGCTCGCAATTGGGATGAAGTAGAGCGGGCCGTGAGTCAGGGAGCGGGGAGATACACCGTCGCCTCGCTTCCGCTCACCGCCCGCGTTCGAGCAGTTGAGCAGGTTATTCACTCAAAAATATGGTATACGGCCCATGTGTTGCCCCTTCCAGCAAAGACCAATGCCGCTATAATTAAATCCACCAACTCAATGATCTGGCACAAATACGTGCGGAAAGTCTCCCGTCAACAGCTATACGTTCCCTATGACCACGGTGGGTTGAAACTCACAGACATCGCATTAAAATGCGATGTGTTATTAACTAAGACTCACGTTCGCATTCTCGCAGGAACTAACGCTTTTAGGAAAACACTTTTGAAAAACGCGTGGGTAGAGGCAGAAAACATGATTACATTTAGAAAGGCCTCTACCAACATTAAAAAACTAGTGGAAATTCTCCGTGTGGGGGAAACCTTTACTACTAAAACTATTTACGACAGAGCCCTTAAACAAAAGTACCCCATAATCACTCGACCGCCGTCGAACTCGTGGCGGAACTGGGCTGACAGCGGGAAAGACGCTAGAGATAATAGTATTATGTATGGTGTGATTGCTGGCCTACTCCCCACACTAGAACACAATAACCGTATGGGACTTGCCGCATCCCCTAACTGCCCATTGTGCGGTCACGTGGACACGACTAGCCATCACATTCTTGGATGCAACGACCCCCCGAAGGAATGGATAATTATGCGGCGAATTCATAGGATTTGGGATACCTTCGGCGGAGGCCCGGATAATGACGTCAGGCTTCTCTCCCTCGACTTTCGCTTGTTCCCCTCCTTCAAAAACAAAATCCTTTCAACTCTAATATCCAAATTCGTCAGTCTGAGACTGCATGGTGGGAATGTGGGCGGGGGTCTCTTTCTCCTGCTCAGGGACCTTCCCCTTCATGGTGCGCCGCCGTCGACCCGCCCCTGGCTCATCCAACTCCTGGCGCCTTCAGAGGGAAGGGAGCGCGTGAGGTGACTGCACGCCACTCCATTCCCCCTCCAAACTCCTCGTCGCCTCCGTGATATGGGATGCACGAAGCAACGCCGGCGGAGTGACGGATGGACGCACGGAAAACCCTTTTGAAGGACCGCATCGATCACTTTTCCTTCAAATGCATTGTTAATGTTGTTGTGACCTGTTATTAATTGAAAACTAATGTGCCTTTGAAGTGACTTTGTACTTTTTTTCCTGGCAATAAACATAATTAAATCGTAGTATAGTGGTCAGTATCCCCGCCTGTCACGCGGGAGACCGGGGTTCGATTCCCCGCCGGGGAGATAAATATTTTAAATGAGCGTATTTACACTGTAATGAAACTGATTGGTACATATTTTATTCTCATACCTTTGAACTTTGATTGGTAATTTTCCTTGATTGCTTTATTCTTGTTTGCATTTTTATTTTTTTTTAATTCTTTAAATCTTTGTTCTTTTGGAGCGAAGGGGTTGTTTGAGAGAAAAAAAGGGGGATCGTTGAGAGAAGTGACATAAAAGCAAGGTTTTCACAGAAATCTGAGCTGGTGAGGCGCTATTCGTTAAACATTTAATGATTTTAATGGAATGGCTCGCCAGTCGCGAGTTTTAAAAGAAAACAATTTCAATCAATGTTATCGAAAACCTTTAGTCTGAGAGTTTCATGGGAGGCAATTACTGTATAGTGAATATTGTGCATTCAGTCAACAAAATGAAACAAAAATTGTAGTGTGCCTTTCAGGAAATTAATGTAATATCAGGTAAACTACTTACATATTGTCCCTCTTATTTTTGCATAGATTCAATTTTGTACATTTTCTTTGCAACGGTTAGACAATTTGTTATATCTGTCTCAAGTTGATGCTCGGTATCGAAGATACTTTGCATTGGTAATTTTCTTCTGTCCTTATTAATTATATTATTATTTACTCATTTATTTTTGCTCTCTATATTTTAATTTGAGATTGGGACGCTTGTATGTTATTCTAAGTCTATTTAGCCGAAATCAGTCTAAGACCGTAATTTTTATTATTATCAATGGAAAAACTAGTTATTTCGTTCCGATGAGGTATGTGGCAAACCATTATCCCTCCTTCATATTTCTCATTCAATTATTTAATTTATTTTGACAGTGATCTTGAGTGAGCCACCATACCGCATTGGTACAAAATCCTGTGATGTGAGGTATTGGTCTCAAATGGGATTTTCCCGTGAAAATGACGACAGTATCTACCCTCGGCAGGATAAGCACTCGACGCGACAATTGAAACCGCCATTTTTTCCTTTCGCACCGCGGCTGGAAAGTAGTAATTGGAATTACTCACCGGAAATATGTATTAAAAAATTGATTTCATAATTAAGTATGATTGCAACTGGATTTCGCGGGAAATTGAAGTTTTTATTTCGTCTTGAAGTGAGAAAGTCGTATTTAATTAATTCTGACCCCGTTTCAATAAATTGAAACCAATTACGAAGTGAGAGAGAGCGGCATTTAAACAAGTGCATGGCGACTTGAAGTATGTTAAGGAGAAGGTTGATCCGGAAGAGTGATCACCACGGCCGTCTTTTGCTTTCCTTCGTTCGGTTTATTTATTATTCTTGAATATTTTTTTATTTACATTTTAAGTGAGGAAACATTTCATTCAAACATTTTTATGGATCATAAATCAAAGAAGAAATTAGAGTGACGCACGAACGTGAACCCTGTTTCTTTGCGAGAAAAATTGTCCACCGAACATTGCTATCGCGCGCAATTTTTTCAAACATTTAATGCCACGTAATAATATAAGGTTAACGCGACTTTTCCGCTGCCTGCAATATTAATACCTATAGTATAATAATACCTATTTTTGGCGTGTTAATTACACAATTGATCTCTTCAAGAATGCCGTTCGCGCATTTATTTTACTTCAATATTCTTTTGTACTATCGTACCGTAGGGTTCCATCTAGTCTCCTCTTTGATCTATGATATGGAGCATAATATATTTTGCGGTGAAACCTAGGTGATAGCACCTGCAGAACAAAGCACCTTAAACAATGGTTACTCCATATTTAAATTTTGGAGAGCTACATTTAATCTCTTGCTTGCAAAATTTGTTTTCATTAACGTACTAGAAAACGATATTCCCCTCAGTATAGCTAACTGCCATTGGTATGATACTCACTTAAAATTTTGCTTCGGACATTTAGTTATTGTCTCCTTAATGTTTTATCTTCGTCATTTGAGCAGTATTCTCTACGGAAGAATTTAATAACTTTGTTAACTCCACTAATTATTTATTACCCCGACCCGGGTTTCAACACTTGGTGTCATCTTCGGGTCGCGGTAATAAATAATTAGTGGAGTTAACAAAGTAATTAAATTCTTCCGTAATGGATAAATTCCACAAGATAAAGCCTACAAACGTTTCCTTTGTGATAGTATTCTCTGCTGTCAAAATTTTATTCTTGTGACCAGGCGTCCTCTTAAATGATGGTTCTCCTAATACAGGATAGCTCAAGGTGTATCTAAAGTTATAGGGTATCTTGATTGTTAGTTCTATGTAGCAGTCAGATCTAACTATTAATCATGTATCACTTCAGTATTTTAGTGGTGAAATTATGGCACGGTTTAAACTATGCTATATTAATTCTTGTAGTTTCAATATTGAAGCAATAAATATTCATACTCTCGTTAAATTAAATCAAATGCGCGAAAATAAAACAAAGGAAATGCTATCGTAAATGAAAAGGAAAACTTTGTTATATTCCACCAATTTATTTTCAAGTACTACTAGTTTCAACGCAGCGGCGTCATCTTCAGGTACCCAACGCTGCTGTTCGCCGCTGCGTCGAAAGTAGTACTACCTGAAAATAAATTGGTGGAATATAACAAAGTTTTCCTTTTCATTTACGATAAAATGAACTTCCACAAAGTTGAGCCTGAGACGATGGAGATAAAGTAAATGCTATTTGCAATGAATTTGCCGGCCCTGGAGGTGGTGGGGTAAAATCCTTGCCTACCGACTCAAGGGTCGCGGGTTCGAACCCCTCATGGGTAGGATTTGTGTGTGTTGGTCCGTTGTTGCGTGTAAAAATGCCTGGAGTATATAAGAAAATAGAGGGACATCATAAACGTTTTCAAAAAGGGACGGCAGGTACTTTTATCGTACTTTGATTATTGGGCGTACACTAACGAACTCAATGCTGTAACTACCTGAGGCATAAAATGAAGCCTGGAAAACTAAAAATGTGGATTTTACGGACTATCTTCTCTAACAAACAACGCCGCTTCTAGTGGAAAGTATCGTCAGGATAAAATTCACCGAGTACGAAATCTAAAGAGGGACTCAGTTTTAACTCCACGCTCGTGCGACCTACTTGCTGAGAGAGGAGAAAAAAGCCATACGAATGCTCTCTCTCTCTCTCACTGGCGACATTTTAACGCCTTAACCCAGTTCATGGCATGTCAACCACGCGTCGTGAAGGCATGATATATACATTCCAAACACTCCATTTATTTCGTCGGACATCAATCCGTCCATCTGAAAATAAACATGCCGTCTATATTTACGTGATAACTTTGCAAGCCACCTCAAGGATGTAAGGCGGGGGGTGATTCCTCATGAGGCGTGCTCTAACCGTTATGCACAATATCGTATTCATCATCAGTAGTCAATAAATCCGAAGATTGGCTTGCTGCAGCTCTCCAATCCACTCTCATCTCCGCCGACCGCGTCATTCATATGGATCACACAATTCTACACTTCAACGTCCTTCATAATGTGTCTGATGTAGTTTATTATTAGTCTTCTTCTGCCATTCTTCCCATCCATTTCTTCCTCCAATATTGTTGTCAATAGGTTGTTGTGTCGCAAAATGTGTCCGACAAGTTAGTCTATTCTTATGAGAGTTTTCTTTGTACTTTTTTCTTTTATCTCCAGATCTTTGCAGGACTTTTTCAATAGTAGTATTCGCTATTTTACTAAATATACTTCAGTAACGTGCTCTGGACGTGTTTCAAATGAGCAAGGGTGTGTTAACTGTCATTTAGACTCATGTGGGTTGGACACTATACCCATAAATCAAGGGTAAACAACTAGTTAAAGTGTTATGTCATGCTAACTTGCATAACGATTAATGAATTACAGTTCTGTTACTTGCAGTCATTGTAGCATGCAAAAATTATTGCAAAAGTACAAAACAGGTAAATCAAAATTAATTAGCATCCCAAGCAGAAATTGAGAGCTGAAAAAAACATAAAATAAAAAAGATCAGAAAAACAACTCTTCCTATTGTTACCATCATCATTATTGGTTGTATTGATGAAAGCTGTGTTGGTCCCCTAATGTACGCGTAAAACATGACACCCGAATAATCGTAATTATTTCACAGTCACGACAATTACTTTTTCCATTTTGTAAATGCTGGTGTATTTCTCTATCTCAAAAAAGTTGACTCACGCTTTTTTTAGGTTAAGTTTCAACTGTCATTTTTTGTTACAGGCTTAAGCTGTTATTATATCCATTGTGAATGAGTTCCTATCATCATGTCTATAATCTCTCTGCACACAACCGCGTCGCCAAAAAAAAAAGTCTTGAGTTAACTCTCAACCACGGTGCTGATGTCTTTAATGCATGGGAAAAATTGATGAGATGATATAGAGATAATGAATACATTCAATTTCTTATATTATGCAAATTATCTAATATTTTCTTTTCAAGGTTCTCACAATTAGACTTGCTAACTGAATCATTACGAAGCATGGGGCGTGTGGCCCTTTACTGGATTTATATCGCCGGCCATTGTCACGAGTCTAGAGACCGTGTCAATTGATGGTGGTGCAATGAGAAATGTCGTGAGTCCCTCCTTACAGCCCCATTTTCTTCCCTTTCTCCGTTTGCCCCAGTATAAACGGGTTTCAGGTTTCCGTCACGATAAATTGGAAGCTCACGCTCTTGGCCTGATTGGAAGTCGTTGGCATTTCGGACGCGATTAAGTGCGGGGAAAACTCGTACGTTCGATTGAACGATTGAAGTCACATGTCATGTTTTTGAACGTCGGTATTCTCACTCCGCAGCAAGATAGTGATTATGACTTTCATATACACGGTGTCTAAAAAAAATTACCAGTAACGTTAGCTAAAGTCTCAGGTTTAACCTTGTGGAAAACTTTAGCTTCAAACATTGTTCAATTAGACACTTAGTTCTGTTCCACACTTTTATTGTACTAAATAGCGACCATGGTTTCGTCTCTACTTTGATAATGGTGCATAGTGTCGATTATTAGAAAAATAAAAGTGTGGAATAGAATGAAGTGTCTTATTTAACTATTTTGAATATAACAAATAACATATTCTCACCGTTGGACAGGGTATGAAAATCTAAGATGGGTACCTCTACTTACGAACCGCTCAACATACGAACCTTTCGAGATACCACCTGTTTTCATATTCTGTTTTTGGCCTCGATATACGAACTTATTGTCGATATTCGGACTGTAATGCCTTCATTTCTCATGCTGCGCATCACAGACTATTTTATGTGAGCAACAATGCAGTAAATATAGGTTGAATGGCGCGCACGCCTAGCAACACAATTGCATTTTTTAAATTATTTTTTCCAAAATATTTGAAACTGCAGACGGATAGATTTCCCGAAACTTGCATGGAAAACTAGGTTTCGAGATACAAACCGCGGACTGGAACGAATTAGGTTCTTAAGTTGAGGCTCCATGGACCTTTAGAGGACCATGGAAGTTTAGACCTTTTAGATGTTCTCCAAAGAAATAGCCATTTTCTCGCAACGATCATGCGAAATGATAAATTATTTGGTAATGATGGCAAGACGATTGCTCGCTTCGCTAAAGTATTTGTTGTGGTTACAAATGCTGGCCTACCGATACTGTTTGCTCCAGGTGCCAACGTCATTTTGTCAGACTAACGAATCATTTGTAGTTGTGGCAATTAGTTCTGTTTCTCAAGGCAATATTCAGCCAACAAAAGGCTTTTTGTTCGAATAACGAACATCTTTTTTTCCGTGCACCGTATTACTTTAGAAATTTAGCGGGAATGCAATTCTGAATTTAAACATTTTGGTATTTGGAAAGTAGAACCAATCAGGAAGCGGTTTTGGAGAGCTATTGCGGAAAATTCAGTGTCAATGCTGAAAAAATCGTGGGGATGGGAGGTTTGCGGAGAAACTTAGGAAGTTGCGTCCGATTCCTCACTTAAGCGTTGGCACCTCCGTTGCGACTACTGCCCCATTAGCTCTAACCGCTGGCTGAATGGTTCTCTGCATTCCAATTTTCAAAGGTCAATTGCAGAAAAACTATCGCACCCTCGCAAAATGTTTTTAAAAAGTTTCGTCTCAGACTTTCACGCTTCATTCAGTGGCATATAGATGTTACTTTTTTACGCCCTGTTTAAAAAAGGTCAAATTGGAAAATCTGTGTTGATATTCATCCTGCCGAATCATGGCAATAAAATACGCGTAAATTTCCCCGAGAAAAAATTTCATTCAATTAATTTCAGCTCTTCATTTATTTTTCACGAAGTGTGACAAAAATAAATCTCTATCTCTTTTTTTAAACCGGTTTCCAAGTACAAACAATGAATAATAAGCATCCGACACAGTTCACGAACAAACTACTGACTGGCGTTTTTATATCGTTCTCAACATTCACTTAAATTCGCTACATCATCATTAGAGTAATTTACCGGTTAAAGGTAGGTTTTGGTTAAAGGTAGGAGTCCGAGAAAATCTTCCAGAGTTTTATACCTGCGGGGCCCTATCCACATCTAGTATTTCTTTCTTCATATCAGCGTACGTCCAACCCTTCATCATCCCGTCCATAAAACCTACTCTCCTTCTTCCCCTTCCCCGCTTGCCCAACATCCTTGTACATCCGTGCCAAGTACCACAGAAAACGGCCTCTATTGTTTTTTCAAATGCCTCGGAATACAGAATGAGTGAGTGGTTGATATTTTGGCATCATTTAAAATCTGAGATATTTTTATTTATAGTGAATCCTTATGCATTTTATATTTTATTTATACCTCGTTTGTTTGTAAATTGTATGTTATCTCGCTCAGTCTACTTACGGTGAAAGCTTCCGCTAAATGTTTTGAGATTACTTGGTTTTCGAAAAAAAGTGAACTCTGTTTATTTACTACATCCGCGAGTACTTTTTCTATGAATATACATAGCTGAAAAATAAGTTTGTGAAAATACTAGTGGGGTCAGCTGTGGTGGAAATTCACCCTGCGATATCCTCTTTGTTTGTTCTCTGATGGCTTCATTATTTGGTTCTCAAGACATGGACAACAAAGGTTTCCCCAGCCTAACCAAGTTGAAATGTACTCGCGTTTTCATTCTAGCTATTGCACGGTCGCCGCAACGCCTCATGGGAATGAAAATAAGACGACTTGCGCCGAGCGCCTCAGGGAAATCTACCTCACAAGACGCGGGAGTTTGGCAGAATGGACGAAGAAAAACAACCGAGAAGGAATTCTAGCGCAATAAAAGAGCTATCTCCTACAGTATTCGTGGGATTTTAGTACCCGGTTTCAACCGTCTTTCCTTCTGGACCTATTTTTTGCCAGTCCCCACGACTATAATTTCAGACGTAGGATAGGTTTCTTTTTCAAAGAAGGAAGTTCTATATGGGAAAGAGGCTTAATAGCCTTTTCGCCACTTAAACGAAGGGAAACTCCTAGGAGAGGAATCCTGTGGCTGAAAGCTTTTAACTCGGTTATTTTTCTCGGACTTGTTGGAAGTGGAAAACAAATTAGTAATGGGAGCGTTACCCTATTTCAGTGTGGGAAGTGTAAAATGGAATTTTTGGAGAAGTGGTCAGTCGCTGTCCTTTGTATGTCTCTCTAGAAACCGCTTTGAAAGCCGGCTAGCCTCTTCCCGGTTTCGCCCTGATAATATAAGCTTATTTCTACTCTCCACTGATGAAATGAAAATGGATAATTGGGTAAAAATTCCGATGTGTTCGTCTTACTTATTTCCTCCCCTTGAACACCTTCAGAATAGTCGGACAAGGCTTAAGAAGTGAGAAAATAAGTTTTAAGACGTGAAAGACTCAGGAAAAAGTGAAAACTTAAATATTCGGCAGATGTAATTTAAAGACTATCCCATTGGTCTGTGAACCCAAGGGTCTTCGGTTCTTCTCCCGGTGCAGGAAATCTTCTTTCCTCTGGCAATTTAATATGAACTCACCGTTGTTTTTGCTGTGAGCCATCAGGGTCACATCAGGTGTAAAATAATTCCCAATTAATCGAATCAGGTCTGACTTTGTGGAACCGATGTATGTCCTTTGTGGACCTGTGATGCGATGATTTTTCAGGAAGGGCAATCTTCTTAGTTTCCACAGAAGTCAATGGGGAAACTCAGTATGAAAATACTAATTGTTTAATTGGTATTCCAAGACCATGCCAAACCTTTGGTGTTAAAATTTAAATGAGAAGGGACTAAAATTAAGGGATTAAAAAAAAAGGGAAGGGGGAAAAAAATTAAAAAAGGGAAATCTGCAAATAAGTTATAGAATGTTGACAATATTTTCAACGGCTTTGGAAAAATGAATTAATCAATTAATATTGGTTGTATTCAGTAATGTAAACTTAGCAGTATAAGGACACATATTTTACGGCTGAAAGTAGAAAACAGTTATTCGTAGTAAAGATAACAAGTAAAAAGATTTTCAGTACATTTTCAGGAATTACAAAGAAAAAAACGTCACCTCATTAAATTAGTGGCAGGAACTATTTTTTTAGTATGCGAAAATGAATTTCTTTCGACCCAGATGTATAAATAAAAATAATATCCTTTTAAATACAAATAAAATAAGTCAGTCTCTACTGAGAAAAATAATATTTGAGTTCCATTGAAATATTTAATGTTATTTATGTTTAATTGAAGAACATTCAAACTTTAAGAAATTATGAAACAGAAACCAATAGTGGAATTGTCGGACATTAAGGTCTTTTGGTAAGGTGTAAAGTATTTGAAGGGATTAAACGGCAGAATAATTTGCCATAAATTCGATATTTTTCTTATTTAGCGTAGCCACCTGTCCCATGGGCGTCGGACGTGGCTGCGAAAACTGCCAAATCCCCCTCCTGAGCGTCCGGCCATTATAACGACAACGAAACACGATGTTTGCCGGGGACTCGGGGATATCTGTGGAGTGCCACGGAAAGTAAAAGGAAATAATCATCATCATTATTTTTTCAACGTGAGCTTTTAATTTCAAGAACACAAACTTATTGAGGAATGTTGGTGTGTGTGGACTGAGAGAGGCACGCGGTTGTTACCTGAAAGATAAGCCTAGAGGGATGAAAAGTCGAGGGATTAAAGCTCTCTGCTGGGAAATCAGCTTAACTCAGCGGATCCGCTGGACGGAAGGGAAAGCGATCTTTAGCTCCCTAATCCCATAAACAGTTCCCACTCGCTCTATTCTTGACTCTCGCTACAGTGAGTCGACGGTCTCACGGCTCTTAATGAAGTTGGACGAAGGTTGTTGTTTTTTGCAGCTCTGGAACGACAGGGAAGCATTGACTTTCGTTGAATCTGTTGGGAACGATCTCATTGGAGTCAGGTGAAAGTGATGTAAATAAATAGGTGAGATTTTCTGCGTCTGAACTTACGATGGTGATGGTTTTCTCGATTCGCCGTGTTTCAATGTGACCTTAATGTTATTTAAGAAGAGAGCAATTGACAAGTAAATCAAATTAAAGATTAATCCAAACTGTAAATGGAATCAGAGGAAAAAGACTCCTATGCATGCATTTCTGTCATCCAGGTGACCGCCAGCTGGGGAGGTTTCAATTCTCGAGAACTAGTATGTGTTGCCCGAGGAGACAAATTCACTTGGACTTTTAGCCTCAGGCAACACACATGTGTTCACGAGATTAGAAACCTCTTCCAGCTGACGGTCACCTGGATGAACGAAATGCATGCATAGGAGTCTTTTTCCTCTGCTTCCGTTGACAATTTGAATTACCCTTTAATTTGACATTAATGTTGACAACGCTGGGTTTATTGGAATAAAAATACCTTTGTATGAATATTCATGCATCAGAAGTTTCTTTCATGCATGAAGCAAACTTCTGATGTCTAATTCAGTGGAATGCACGAAGAAAACGTGGGATAACCATCTTATAACCTTAAATATTTATACTTTATGTCAAACTTTATAAAGCAAAATTTGAGCACCGTTGTATGAATTACGTGCGTATCTAAGAATTTTTTTATAATTTGGTAAACTTTATGTAGCTTCAAGGAGGCATTCATGTTCTTACAGGTGAACAACAAACGGAGTGAAATTTTGCATGAAAATATCATTTGACCTGTCCGAGACACCGTCCAAATCATCATTTGACAAAATTATTCGACTTAACCGGTATACCGGTCTAATCAAATGATTTTTGTTCCTTATAAAACTTATTGTCACATGCACACATATGAGGAACAAATATTTCCCCGTTACCCCTGGGACTAAAACCGGTGCTGCTTCCTAGGAAGAAAAAAAGTATTCCGGTACCGGGAATCGAACCCGGGCCTCCCGGGTGAGAGCCGGGTATCCTAACCACTAGACAATACCGGATATTGAGTGAATGAGCACCCCCAACTCAGTTTGAGAAACTTGTGGCTCCCCTAGAATAATCTTGGTGGGAACCGTCTTCTACAGGATACAGAGATACAAGAGTAATACAGGAAGCCTGCAAGACTTACTCTAAGTGGATACTATGTAGCAAATTGCAATTGCAAAAAGCAATGAATCTGGGAGGAAATGAGGTAATTAGCTACAGACCTAGTTTTAAAGTCTCAGTGGCTGCTGTCATGATCCCTTCGTGGGAAAATTTACATTTTAAACCTTCCCGTTCTGCAATCTATTTCCGTAATATTAATCTCATGATTTAATGCATGTATCGCAGTTTATCGGGTTTCCTTGAATGTTTATGACGTCTTTAGAAAATAGATCAGCTTGGAGCCTACTCAAAAGAGTTTCAACTGCCTGATAGCGATCACGCCGGTGGGAAAAGTGGGCAACTCATCCGGCTCGGGGCTTCCCTTGTGTAGCGGGACAGTGCGGAGATGTGGGAGGAAGAGGGCGGGGTCGGTCGGGTGAAGAGTAAACATCTATAGGGGAGGTACTACATACATAGTGGGAAGGTGCAGGAAATGAAACGGGCTGTCATGACATTCATATATCTACATAATACCCTGCAAACCACGAAAAGTGTGTGTGGCACGGGGTGGGTTGTCACCATCATACACTACACTATACCCTAACAATGCTAATGAAACTACCACCACAGAGGAGGGATATCTTTACTCTGTGCTACCACTATTAATGTATTAGCAAAAGCGTGCAAATACTTGTCAGGAGGTGATATTTCACCAATGTGCACAACACTATAGGCATCCTACCAATGTTAGAGAAACTATGTATATTAATGAATTTAGTAACTACATAAATGGGCATAAATGCGATAGTTATACAGGAAAAATTCAAGAGGTTCTTTTAATACCAGGTAGCAGATTTAGAAACAAGCATTAGGAAGTAAATCAACTAATTAGCTACACTACCTGTCGACAAACATAGTTAAACGTCTCATTGGAAGCTACTATGGCCTCTTATCGTTCGTGGGAAAATGAAATTTTAAACCATGTATTATTTATTGATTAGTATGAACTTAAATTATGATGATGATTACTCAATGCTGCTCTGGGAATATGCAAAGGAGAAGGTAGATGTTGATTACATTTTCAACAACCCTGACAAAATGAATTAATCTATCGTTCGTATTCAAAATGGTTCTCACAGCATTACTAAATTGTCTTAACTTTGCTAATATTTTAAATCTTAGTAAAAATGACAGATAAATTAATCAATGCTGTTTTTGGAATCTACTTAGGAACGGGTATATGTTTATACCATTTTCAATCTTGCCTAGAAAAATTAATTTATTAATTACTATCGGTCGTATTCAGTATGGCACACACAACAGTACAAGGAAGCATACTGAACACCTGAAAATACGGATCATTAAATTTTAGTAAAAATAACAGATAAACTATTCAATAAAACTCTGGTGATCTGCAAATAATTTGGTAAATGTTGACAATATTTTCAACGGCTTTGGAGAAATGAATTAATCAATTAATATTGGTTGTATTCAGTAATGTAAACTTAGCAGTATAAGGACACATATTTAACGGCTTAAAGCAGAAAACAGTTATTCGTAGTAAAGATAACAAATAAAAATATTTTCAGTAAATTTTCAGGAATTACAAAGAAAAACACGTCACCTCATTAAAATAGTGGCAGGAACTATTTTTTTAGTATGCGAAAATGAATTTCTTTCGACCCCGATGTATAAATAAAAAAAATATCCTTTTACATACAAATAAAATAAGTCAGTCTTTACTGAGAAAAATAATATTTGAGTTCCATTGAAATATTTAATGTTATTTATGTTTAATTGAAGAACATTCAAACTTTAAGAAATTGTGAAACAGAAAGCAAAAGTGGAATTGTCGGACATGAAGATCTTTTGGTAAGGTGTAAAGTATGGCAGTACCATTTGTTTTTCTCGATAAAATTCGTACTTATTGTTAGTATGTCCTTTTAGCCAATACGTTGGTATTCCTACCATAATTTGGTGTTTCCAGATATTTTTTTGAAAAATATAAATTAAAGTGTTTGAAGGTTTTTGTTTTGATTCATTTTTAAATTAGAGATTTACGTATTGCTGTTCAAGCTGGAAATGTATTTCCTACAACCGTTTTTGTTCAAAAATTGAATATTGAAGCACTGATAAATCACTTTTCAAAACTTGTCCACAGGTCTTTCGTCAAAAAGGTAAACATATTTTTATCAAATCATAAGTGAACTGCTTGCACAAATTTTTCATCACCTTTTGACTAATGAAGTATATTTAGGGAAAGTTTTTTTTTAGAATTTTCTCCATCTACTTAAAGGGGAGCTTCGGACGACACAATCACCACGGTTAAACACGAGAATTCCTCAACTGCCGGGACGGGAAGTTCCACTTTCTTGTGAGAAATTGGCCTTCGCTAATGAGTCACGGTGGCGTGTTGGGAAAGCGAAGCGGCCAAAGCTATTGTCAAGTTTCCCTTAATGTCTTTTCTCCCTCGCTTGGTTGTCACTTCAGGGGCGTGCTTTTCTGTTGCCGAGCACGTAAACATATATAAATACATTATACTTGGGAATTTCGCCTCTAGGATGCATTGATAACTTTCCCATGCTAATTTTGTGGGTTCGACGAACTCGAGACGATTGAGTTAAGGAATTGCACCTCGCCACCGTAGATATCCATTGGTTGCCACCTGCAAACACGAATAAAGTAAGTTAGATAAAGGTGATTTGAGCGAGATAGTTCCCTAGTCATGATGGAGACCATATTCAAATTTTATTTTTTGTTTCAGCATCTGTAATGAGTACGAAATAAATATTGGAATATTAATGGCGCAAAGATATAATTACATATGACCAAAATTCTCAGTAATTAAATGAATAAAGCTACATAAGTCTCTAACTTGACTCATTTTTTTCCCGCCGTACGCCTGAAAACCCTTCAAAACAGCAGGTTGTTTTGCGATTCTGTCAAAATTACTGTGGTGAGTAATATATTATTTTTTATAAATAGTTGAGAAAACATGCAGTTTACACACCTTTAGTTTTTTGACGAAATCTAGGTGCTAGAAGTTCCTAATTTTTTTAATATTCCCATGTAAAACTGCTTATATTTTTAGGAAAATAGCTCGTAAAGTAGTTCGGCAAGGGCTGATATTTTAATATCATTGGAAAGATGAGATTTTTTCTTTAAAATGAGGCCAAATTCATCAAATTCTAGGTGAAGTGATTTTTCGCTCGAACTACCTTAGAATTTTATTTTTTAAATTTTCAATACCGCATTATATGTTTGTACTTTTCTATGCGTCTACTATTATTGTAAGAAAACCAAGATTATGGTTTAGAGAAGAAATCAAGAAGACTGGATCGCCGTCAAACTTGGAATGCAACAAGTTACGCAAATGGAATATTTTTGTTTTCTGGGAAGCAGGATCACCAGCGATGAAAGGAGCAAGAAAGACTGTGAGCAGAATAGCCCAAGGGTAGAAGGCATTCTATCAGAATAGGAGTCTAAAACAGCTAGTAACAGAAGACTGAAAGTAAGGAAGCGCTTTGTTGAAACATACATTTGAAGCATGCACTTATACGGCAGTGAATCCCGAACAATAAAAGCTGCAGAGCAAAGGGGATTAGAAACAATGGAGATGTGGTGTTACCGAAGAATGAGCGGAGAGACTCATCAACGAAGAAGTCCTTCGAAGAGGTGGAGAGAAAATAATTATAATGAAAACTCTGACAATTAGAAGAAGAAAAGCAAAGTTATTGGACACTTTGTACAACACAATCGTGTATTGAAAGCAATTAAGGAAGTAGATTCTCATTCTCACCTAATATCTTATTCGGGAAGGCCTCGGGAGTTTTCGAGCATCGATAGTGACGGAAATCTGACGTTACAACCGCGAAAATTAAAAAGAAAAAAAATGCCACGTTATAGTCGAGATTTTTCGAGATCGTGACTTCATGTCCGCGAAATTGATAAGGTGAGTCCTTTCTGAATAAGGACCCTGGTGCGGAAGATTTCCGAAGTTTGGAGCATCGACAATGACGTAGTTTTGACGTCACTCCCTCGGAAAATCCAAATTGTCATACGACACTTGATATTTTGTCGAGAGTTTGACATAACACCCGCGAAATTGTCAGGGTGTAATACCGCCAGTTTATCATGTAAATTGCCCGAAATAAATACCGCCGGTATGCGATCACCGTCTCCATAACGCGTGCTCTCGCGTTATCGTTATTTTTCAATGGCGCTCATGAGGACAAAACGTGATCGTCATTCTTCAAATGCATTCACGAGCTTTAAATCGCTAGCTGTAATTGAAGGAGAGCATTCTTAGGACAGTAACTGAGAGGGGTTTACGTTTTGGATATAGCGATAGCGACAAGGCGAAAGGAGGAATCGTGATCCCACCCCTGGTCCTGCAAAAGAATGAACACGGCTGCCTGAATTCAGTCCGCTGGTCAGTGGAGGCACTTTGGGATAGGCACGGGTGCAAGTTTCCCCGGGACGAACCTTTTTCAAAGGTTAAAGTTCAAAAGCCTCTCGTTCGACCTTAACGCACGCTCGGAACCCTTCCTTGAATAATGTCCGTTGCGACTCTCTCGGAAAAGTCTTATCGACCCTTTCCCAATCGAAGAAAACCCCCCTTACTCTTTCTCTCTTGTCTTCTTGCCTCGCTTTCTTCCGTTCTCGTTCCACTTTCCGCAGTTGCTCTAAGGAAGACGAGGGTGCCACACCTTCGCGCGACGAGGAGTAGGATAACGGTTTTTCCAATCGGAGGAATTCCGCCAGGATTCAAATGAAAACCTCGTTCTTTTCGTGTTGGTACACCTCGTCTTTAGCTGGGTGAGGCTAGGAGGGGCGTTGAATATGGGAGAAGGGCCGAGAGTTGGAGAATTCCACCATATGGTTCCATTCCATATTCCACCATACCGCAACTTCATCCAGTTTCCTGGTAAAGTGGTAGCAAAACTTGGTGGCATTTCCTTGAGAAGAGCATGCCGTCGCCACAGGGAGAGGAAGGCATAGCAGAGTTGGACCAAGGGCCCGAGGATGCAGAAGTTCTTCGGTATCTTTTCACGCTCGTCAATGCCTTGATTCACCCTCAATGAACTCTTGCTCTTCACTTGCAAGTGCCACCATGTTTTGCTATGAGTATATTTATCGCTTCTTATAATTTTTTAGGCACGAAAATGGGGAACTTTGAGCTACGTTATTACCTTGACGGAGTCACCCGCATGTGCACATAAGTGCGAAATTCTACAGTGGAAAACATCATTCGCCATGACCGGGACTAGAACCCGGATCCCTCACAGGGGAGAAGGACATCTCGGTATTTTAACAGGCTAACGCATTCTGCGCGATATCGAGGAATCCAGGTTCGAGTCCCGGTCAAGGGGAATCATTTCACTTCTTTGGAAGAAAATGACACTTTTATTAGATAAAAAATTTATTTTTCCTATTTTCACCTATTTTCGCATTAAAAACATGGTAATTTTAAGTTCAGTTTGATAATGCAATGCGTAAAAAGGTATAATTTTTGTAGCTCATATCATCGTCAGGGAGAGGTATAGGAACTGTGTCAAAAACTTGCGCAGATTTCCTGAGGCGGATGTGGACTACGATCATAATTTGGTACTTATGAAATGCGACGTTATATTCAAAAGATTTATTAAAAGTAGGAGGACTAAGAGTTGGAACGTGGATGCAGTGAATGGGAAGAAAGCGTATGGAGGAGATTGGGATGAGGCAGAGTAGGTGGTTGTAACGAGCTATGAGGGGAGAAGGGTTGCTTGACAGCCTAGATAGAGGGGAGGATGTTGGGTTGTTGGGATGTTGGATGTTGGGTTGTAGGTAGGGGAAGAATGAGAATATGCTCTATGGACGGGATGAGGAGAGGTTGGACGATGAAAGAAATTGCATCGGTTGGTAGAGATCCGCGCCTAGGAATTCTTTAAGGGTTTTAGGCTACACAGGCTATTCGTACGAACTCATCGAAAATACAGTGCATATAATTGGAACCTCCCCTGCATAGTTATGATTCTCTAGTGACATATCTCTGGCTTTAATATCAGCAATGGCTGTGAAAGTAGAGGCGAAAGAAGAAGATATCTTTTTTTGAGAATTTCAGAAGTCTTGATTCAATAATAAAACATTATTGGAGTATAAACCTTTATTTTTTGGCTCTCTGATTTATTAAGTTTACATATTCTGCAATCAAGCGACTTTAGAGTAGATTTGTAGTGACTTTAGAGAGAAGGGAGTTGGCAACACTGCTGTCTGTGGCTGTTATCTCGAGGATTTTTACTCTCTTCCGTTTAACACTATTAGAAGCCGCCAATAGAAGCGCCGTATTTTCCCCATACCTAAAAGCGCCGGCAGCGGTCATTTTGACCGGTAGATGTTTTTTCTCGTTTTGCTGGTGTGTATGAATAATTTCACGCATATATTCTATTTTGAAGGTAGATTATTTTATTTAAAACTCAAATTTGCATTATTTTATTATAATGAATAATATTTGTAAACATTTTCGTTTTTCAACTTTAACACAAACTTTGGGATACACTGATTTATCACCAATTTTGCAATATACAATTATAGATGGTGGTAGTTTATAGTATAAACATTTTGCAGAGTAAATATAGGTATGTTATTTACAATCAGGGAGTAGTGATAAAATGTAAGTAAGAGCATAAAACCATGCATATTGCTATCAGTTCTACCGTCCCAGACTTTATTTTTCATAACACATGGAATAAGTTGTTCACTTCTTGCTGTGCATTTTCCGCAAGTATATTTATGGCATCTTGAACATTTACCATAGCTTTATTCCCTTTACATGCTTGTGCCTGTCACTTATGTCTTTTTCTAATGTGTGTACCTGAAATTGAAGGTGCTGGCCCTGGCTGTGACTTGATGTACTCAGTACTCACTACGTAGTTCTTCAGCTAGCGTCAAAATGAATTTAATGTGGCTGATATTTTGTGGAGTGACCTCTTTTTAAATGCCCATGCGTTAATGGCAGTTTTAATTCTAGGATATTATATAAAACTTGCACAGGCCATGGGCGAGGTCCAGCGTGCGTGGTGTACTTCCTTGTCATTTGGTCTAGTCTACTCCATAGTTTGTGGAGTTGTAGAAACTTACTGACTCTGGTAATCTTTTTTCTGAACTATCTAATTCAATGCCGGGATGCATGGTACTCAGAACCAATACGTTTTTGTTTTTTTTACCTTGGTATACTGTAATGGTAATATATTCATGTTTTAGGACTGTGGTATCGTACAACTTAGTCTTTGACGTCCGAAGTACTTCAAATACCTCACGTCTGGTTCTATTCATTGTGCCGACAATACTAATGCCATTCTCCTTTAATTTTTTGGCAAAGTCAGTGACGTGAACAAAATTTCTGTCGTGACATTTCGTCCTGCATTCAGGTACGGACGCATTAAACGTAAAGCAACATTTTCGGGGATACTTTCGTTCGGCGGGCGGGGGGCGTGGACCCCTATCAGAAATATTCGGAATTAACATCTGCGAAAACCCAAAACTTAATTCCAAATGGTTCATTTGCCATATACTGTGTGAATCTACATCTAGCTTAGTGGGAAATGCTGCTCGTCCACCGTGAGGTATTCACTTAGAATATAGCAAGCTATGCAATTGTCCACAAAACTACTCCATATTTCGGACATCAATGCAAATTTATCCGTAGTGAGACGCTGAGATCATGTACTCCGAACATCAAAACGTAAGTATTTATACGAGCGAAATCTTCTTCGTGACATTGTCTAAAAAAACACTTGCCCGCATTCACTAGACCATAGCATATCATAGTCAAGAGAACCACAACCATATGCTCCTCGTGCGTACATTAGGGCAAAAATAGCTTCAATTTCCTCGACAATTGTGGTCCAATCTCCCTCACCCGAGCGAACTGCTTCTGCTTCAGTGCATACTTTGATATGCCGGAGCACAAGTTCATCAATAAATAAACGCCATGCGCTAGATACGTTCTCTTTAGACCCTCTTCGTTTGATTTTTGGTGATGGTTCTGCATATTCTTTTATAATATTTTGACTCGCAAGCCTACCGATCGTGTTTACGCTACTTGGAGTTACAACCCACTCATTGATTCCATCCCTACCAAATAGCCGAGTTCCGACTGCTGGAGAAAACGAATTTTTTTCACGCCCTCGACGCTTCCGTCCCCTTTCCCGTTCTGCGCTTCTTGGAGGGAGGCAACCCTCACCGGAAGCATTTTCGAGGGCAGCATCACTGTGTAGTTGGAGATTCCCTTCGGCGTCAGCAGCGGTCGGCACTCTGCAGCCCCTTGCACTTTCTCTTCATCCCCGTTCTCTCCGTGGTCCTCTTCCCCCTCGTCTTCTTCCCCCTCTACCAAACCTCACTCCCTGAGCACAACCGTGACCGATGCCCAAGGACAAATGAGGAAATGTATGCAAAAACTAACCAAAATTATCAAGAGAAAGACAGCGCATGTATTTGTAACAATTTTCTTGTGCTTTCACCCTCCTTCTAATATACAGGATCAAAGTTATATCGAAAGATAACTCAACAGAGTCAGGAAAGGTTGCTTCCGTCAGATGATCTTGCAGAGACGCTCATGTCGGGGCATCATCACCGTCTGAATTGCCGCTCCCACTTTCAGCAATGTCACTTGAAGTGTCAGAGATGAAAGTAATTCTATCATCCGAATCAGAATGCACTGGGTTGAGTTCGTCAATATCAGAATCGTTTCCTGATAAGTATTGCAAAATTTGTATAAGTTCTTCCGAAGTAGGATTGCGTCGCCGGGACATGTCTCAGTGCACCGGGGTTTTGCTCCTACCCAATGCGCGGTCAGAGCTCGACTGACCGTGTAGGGATGAAAAAAGGGACGAAGAGTGTGGTGGAAAACAGCACATCTCGCTGTAAAATAAAGTCTGGGACGTTAGAACTGATAGCAATATACATGGTTTTATGCGGTTACTTACATTTTATCACTACTCCCTGATTGCAAATAACATACTTATATTTACTCTGCAAAATGTTTATACTATAAACTACCACCATCTATAATTGTATATTGCACAATTGGTGATAAATATTTAATATTTATCACCAATTGTGCAATATACAATTATAGATGGTGGTAGTTTATAGTATAGACATTTTGCAAGTAATCAGTGTATCCCAAAGTTTGTGTTAAAGTTGAAAAGAAAATTGCCTCTAAATCTCATTCATTACGATAAAATAATGTAAATTTGAGTTTAAAATGAATTAACCTATCTTCAAAATAGAATATATGCGTGGAATTATTTATGCACACCACCATAACGAAAGAACACATCTACCGGTCAAAATGACCGCTGCCGGCGCTTCTAGGTATATCAACAATTATTTCATAAATCATGGAGCCGAGAATCAAAAGTTTTGGCATGTGGGCGTAGGAAAAAATTCATTAAAAGTCACTAAATATCAACAATTTTTGATCATCGTGAAGGAAAAGGGGACCATTTGAAATTAAAAAACGGTCAAAATGACCGCTCCGGCGCTTGTAGTGTTAAACCTATTTTAACTAATAGAACACCCTAATAATGATATAAAATCACCTTCAAATGCACGATTTCGCAGGATATTGATATTACAACGCGTTTCGATTCCCTGTGTCATCTTCAGGTAAAAGACAAAGGTAACGGTGATAGACAAAGGTGACCCTGTGAGGTGAAACGCGTTTTAATACTAAATATCCTTTGGAAAAATGCAATGCTTAGCGACTTAATACGGATTATTTCCACCATTTAAAGACTTAATATAAATAATAAAATAACTATAGTCAAAATAATAACCATGCACCATATTATAAATACAATCCAGAAACAGTTCTGGAAAATGCTGCATATAAACTTTATTATGATTTGACGATCCAAACAGACAAAACCATTAGCATCAATAGGCCAGATGTATTTCTAATTAGCAAGCAAAATAGAACATGTTATTTAGTAGATATTGCAGTATCACTTACTCATAACGTCGAGGAAACAATAACAGAAAACGTTACCAAGTACTAAGAATTAGCAATAGAAATGAAAAGAATCTGGAAGACGGAATAGGTTTATATAGTGCCTATCGTCACTTTAGATACCAGAATAGTCCCTAAACAAATCCAAATTAGTTTTAAAAGACTCAACCTGAATCCAAGCACATATATTTAGTTATAAAAAGCTATAATAATATCAACACGTCACATCACAAGAAAATTTCTCAACTTGCTCTCAACACTCAAGTTGCTCTTTAATGTTCAAAGAACATAAAAGAGCAACTTTGGTGAAAACCCGTACTCTTTACTTAAGATAGTTTGAGTGAAAAATCTCTTCTCCAAGAATTTGATGAATTTGGCCTAATTTTAAAGAAAAAACTCTCATCTTTACAATATTATCAAAATATCAACCCCTTGCCGAACTACTTTACGAGCTATTTGCCGAAAAATATAAGCTGTTTTACATGGGATAGATTTTGGCTGTGGGCTCCAGAGGGAGAATATTTAAAAAACATTAGGAACTTCTAGCACCTACTCAAAAAACTAACGGTGTGTAGATTGCATGTTTTATCAACTGTTTATAATAAGTAATCTATTACTCCCCACAGTAATTTTTACAGAATCGCAAAAAACCGCTGTTTTGTAGGGTTTTCAGCCGTCCAGCGTGAAAAAATGAGTCAAGTTAGAGACTTATGTAGCTTTATTTATTTAATTACTGAGAAATTTTGCCATACATAACTATATCTTTGCGCCATTAATATTACAATATTTATTTCACACTTCTTGCAGACGCTGAAATAAAAAAATAAAATTTGAATATGGTCTCCATTATGACTAGGAAACTATCTCGCTCAAACCACCTTAAAACTCAGTTAAAACTGAAGAAAAAAATGGAACAGCCAATAATAGTTGAACTAATAATAATAGTCAATAACACGTTGTTCTGTAAGTAGCCGCAACGTGAATGAAGTTACTTTGATGTCATTTTATTCATGACCTGTAGCATACCTCACCTACGACTAGTACTTTCAGTATGAGGAAGTATGACCATTTACATTCCTTCCATCTTCCAACCCCGTTCTCTGCGTCCATCTCCTCGGGCCAGTCACCCTTCAACGCTCCGCCGCGTTTGGAATTCCCACACAGATTTTTTTTCTGAAAAAGGCGTTTGTTCGTGGGGCGTCTCCAGTCTTTCCTTCACTCCCCCTATCTCGATTGTCTCTGTACTCCTCCTCCCGAAAGAAACACGTTCCGAAAAAGGCTTTTGTTTTCGTCACCGCGAAGAAAGAGAAGGATTTCCACGTCTTAGACCTCTCGCCGTCTCCTTCTTGCTTTAGCCCGTGTTCTCTCGACCGTCACCGCTTAAAACGTGTGGCAGAGTGCTTTAGTTCGTTCACCTTTCAATAGAGGGAAACATATAGGCGTCGCATTCGGAAGGATAGTGTGGATGGATGGTTGCGGAAGAGGAAATTGTTTTTGACGGAGATAAGCCTTTAAAATCAGTCCGACAATGGGTACCAGGGTGGGTGTGTATGCAGTGCACCGTTCAAGATAATCCCGATACCTTTACTAGAGTGTCACATGGTGCTATCACGAACGGTTCCAGATTTTGGTCTGTTTCATTCACTCATAATATATCACGCAGTCTTCCCGATCGAGTTTTGCTCACTGGGATATTGTTGATCGAGTTGCAAATTCCAAACGCAGTAAATACTCTGGCGGATGCTTAAATTATCCACTCGAGTGAATAAAGCCCACAAATATATATATTAGAGTTCGATATTACACCGCGTGATTCCGTGGCTACGTCATCGAAATTATCTCGAGCGGTTCAAACATCCCCCAGGACGGAGAGGCGATGCATTTGCAGGGTGATCCATTATATAAAGTTATTTTATTATTTCATTGTTTTATTTAAGTATAATTATTAAAAGTATAACTTCACGAATAATTACTCTATTGAAATGTGGTCACGTTTGATCGGGTATACGACTATGATGCGAGTATGACGTTTTAGTTGTCACCTCGCAAGTTCATTTTGCGGGTGCAGGACCGCGGAAAGCGGCGACCTATTTTTAGTGAAAAATTTTGCATTAGAGTAAAATCCTTCGGAAGCCCTTTTATAAGTAACTTGCGGAAGAAACTTGCCAGTGTGAACCCACCCTTAGAATATTAATAGTGGGGTCTCGCCGACTCCGGAACCCATCATATCGCATCCGCTACAATACATCTCAAGCTGTTATAATTTCGATTTGGATAAAATACGATACTTACTGGATCGAATTCGTGCCGCAGTTCATGAGGGGGCATTTTTTTAGCAAATGGATGGTCTCTTTGGACTCAGTTCTTTCGATTTGGTGAGCTTGGCTTTGAAGCGTGACTTGCGCAAGCATCCGAATGGAAATAACCGATCGTGCGCCCAAGGGCCTTTCCTTACTTTCACTCAAGCACGAGGAGTCGCGTAAAATTATGGAACCGGCCCTATGGTGAGGTTATTGACTCCTTGCTCGTGCCACACACCCTCCGTCCCCCATTGCAGGTTATTATTGATCGATAGAATACCGAATAATATTCGGGTATTTTAGCCCTTTACGCATCACCCTTAATATTAATATGCTTCCTGTTTAATTTAGTGCATTTTGACTTGTCTGGGTCGGCTAAGGCTCTATGGACGGGATAAAAAGAGGTAGGGAATACGCTGAGTTGAAGAAAGATATTGTGTAAGGAGAGAAGTCTTTGGGCATGCAAAAAGCTACGAAGTTTTAACTCATTTCCTTATGGACCTATCTTATCCGATTGATTGCTTTAATGATATAATAAAGATATACCTCGGTTACTTTCGTTACTGCTTCTACGTTTGTATTAGGTTCGTATTCTATGTACGAATACCAAATCATATTTCCAGTTACATAGATGACCATCTTGTCTCTTGGTCGCTTGAATTTAATATACATACTTAATAATTTCCAAAACACCTTAACAGTATTGCATTTTAAAGCCATTGCATTGCAATATTAAACATTTAATGAAATATTTTAAAGTTGAAATTTTTTTAAACCATATTTCACTTACGTGCATCTGTTTATGTGTGTGAACTCACCATGCAGGCAGTAGGTAATGGAAATTATACTAAAGTTAAATTTAATTTTGTTTCCTTAGTAAAATCGTGCTTGTATTATAGAGTTTTCGGCACGTTATTCGAAATTTAGAAGAAATTATTTAGTTATATGTTATTTTCAAATATTAGACTTGGCGTGACACCTTGATATTTGTTAGCAACAATTATAATAATAAGAAATGTACTATTTCGCAATTAGAAGAAAATCCATTCCTATTTCATCCAATTTTTACGAAATTTATGCCATGTGCCATAAGGCTTCGTGCTAAAATAGCATTGAATTGCCAAAAACCACATCGTTAAAATGCAATTTTTTTCGCTTTTATCTATAGATATCGCTAATGAGAACACGTATGCAAAGTTTCACGCAAATATGTACGTAAAAAATCGCTACGAACACCCTCTTGTTTACACAAGTTGTTGGAACAAGTTTACCCTGTTGCTCGTCATTGGACGAAGTGTACCAACACTGATAAAACCAGCCATCGGCTTGAAACGAGGTTATCCCTTGTTCCCAAAGAGTTTTTTACTCTCCAGCTGGTTTCCTCAGTAGGTAAGTCACTACTTCCGTTTATTGTGCGCTGTCCCTCCCTCCCCCACCACCCGGCAGATGACGTTGATGGCAACGAAAAGCTTATTTGGGTCACATAGCGTAAATCACGACACGTGGTTGGAAAGTTCGGAGTTCCGTGATGTTCGCGGTGTAGAGCTTTGGTTTTTGGAGGCTGTCACGGGTGAAGTTTGCCGAAGAGTCAACCCTCGAAATGGTGCTTCTTTGCAAGAGAATATGATGTTGATGTGGACAAGGAAGGAAATTGCCACACTGTGAATCACCAGTCACTTCAGGAAATACGCTGACAAGCGGTTCCAGACGTGAGTCTATGGTTGCCCTGTCATTGCGATAATAGTATCTGGTAATTTTACTGTACCTCAAAAACTGGGAAGGTTTCACTTTATAGTGATTAGTGAAACCTACCGGAAGCTAATTCCTTCAACATTTTTTTGTACTTTCAACAAGTAAGGTTTCAGCAAGCATTAAGAACGTTAGCAATCATCAAACATGATAATTACCTAAGTATGTCTGTTAGTCTGTAACGCTGCTAAAGGCACTGCGATCGAGAATTCAATTATGTTGAAAGTGAGTTTCATTTTTATATTTTTAAATGTATATTACTCCAATCATAAATCTAACAAAAAAATCGTATTTATTATAAGTATATTTTTAATCCAAACGGTTTGTGTCGGCAGTTTTGAAAATATAGAAAAATAAATATTCTCCGTTTTGATTTTAACTTTTCAGGCTCGCATGGTTGTATGTAGGTATATAGATAATAATAATAATAATTTTTGTTAATGTTCATAGAATTTCATCCACTATGAATATATTAAATAGAAATGTTATGATAGAGTTCACAGTAGATTATAATCATACAACAAAAAATAAAGTTCAAGGAGGTATTTACAAAGACATTCGTTACAATATAACATTTTGTTTGGAGTATGGCAATAATAATAAGGTCAGCAGGAAAAACACAATAGAAAACAAAAGTGATAACATGAAACTAAATACAAGAAAATAGATAGCTCCTAATCCAGAGACATCATCAGGTAGTATCTAACAATGACAAGGAAAATACATAGATAGAGATAATTAGAACATGCCCGGCGTGGAATCACCCCATGCCAAACACTCATGTCGTGGCTTGTAGGGTACCTCGTAGATGCAATGTAAATTTAGCTTTTTGTCTCCCTTCACTGTAAATATTTCATTCATGAGATTTGAGTGTGACATGTGAGAATAGGAAGAGGGGAATATGTCAAAAAATAGTCATGACCTACTTTAGGGTAAGGAGTGTGGCACAAAGCACCAACTGCGGACTTCACCCGAGTGCGTAGTTATGGGTTGAGTGGTTCGGCGCACACGCATGCTTGGCAGGCTTGAGGCGATGAGTGAGGCAGCTTCAGGCACTTCACCGCTCTGAGCATGCCTCATTATCGTCCTCTCCTTTATGGCAGTGCTGTATTCTCAGTTGCTTGGGTGATGTTTAAAAATTCCCCGTGTTTCTCTTCTGGCAGAATGTTTTCAATGTGTTGCGAAATCGTGATGTGTGTCGGATGAAATGTAAACATGACGAGCAGCGAATAATGGAGACGATTAATATTTTAATACGTATATAAATCAATAAGTGCGCGGACTTTTCATTGCCATTGTTGATCCTACATTTATGAGGCACAGGTAATGAAGATGTAGAATTGGTTGCTTTTCGCGGAAATTTTCAGTCGATCGCAATGGGATGATATGTCGTCCACTGCTGTCATATTTCTCCGGAGACCAGGGTCCTACATCTTTGCAGACCCTTGAGCCTCATGGCGTGAAGTTTGGCAACAACTTTTATTTTTCACGAAATGTGGAGAATTTAGAAGTACGAAGATGTAGAGCAGGATGTCTTTCACGGAACTTTTTTTAGTCAATCTGAATACGATGGATTGACGTTCACTGTAGTTGCATTAATGACAAGAACTATGTTTCTATAAAGAGAGCCTTAAGCCGCTAGGTGTGACATTTGACAACAATTCGGCTTTCTTCACGAAATGTGCTGAATTAAGAGCTCCGTGATGCATGTTCTCCCATGAGCTCCCGAACATCTCAAAGACCTAAAAGGGATGGGAGGCTCTGTAAAACGAAAGAAAATGCCTAGTACTCGATGAATTTGCAAAAACCTGCAAATATCAGCCCGGAGGTTAATTTTCAACTACATGCATTAAAATATATGCTACCAATGCTCTGGAAGCAGTGACTTTTGGTGTATTTTGCAACTACATGAATGCACCGAGATACACGAGGTTTACGGGAAGTATGCGGTTCGTATTACTTAGCAACAAACGAAAAAAGGTTTAGAAAGCAAATCAAATAATAAGCTACGCTATTTGTCGCATAGTTCCATTCAGGTGACTCTTCAGCCGATACAGGCGGTCTTCTTTCATTCGTACTTGAAAGATTGAAGATAGGATCCAGCGATCAGATATCTTTATTTCTGACACTGTTAAAACTTCTTGTTCAATTACATCAGTACCAGTTGGTTCGCTCGCCTATATTTTTGCAGCTATGTGGTGAGTGATGCAGAACGTCCAAGAAGTACCTGCCAGGAAGTGAATTTTCACCAACATGCACTTCGTCAGCTATCGGCAGCCTATAGAAGACATATCATCAGGTGGCACACGACAATTTTGTTTGTGGCAGGCCAAGAAATTTAAGGTTAAATAATACTTTACCATATTTTATGCTATTAGATATGGGTGGCACGCGCCAGGCTAATAAGTACATTTTATGTAAAATGTGGCGCGCACGCTACTGTTGCCGACCGCTGAACCATACCAAATGCTATCCGTGTGATAGAAATATGAGCATTAAGTTTAAATTATAAACTGTTTTCCCACCCTTCCGCAAATACACCAGCCTACTCAGAAAAATAGTTACCTCCTAACCCACCCCGCTTTCCCGTCTTGCTGTCTTAATACTTTTCATCTACATCTACAAAATACCCTGCAAGCCACCTCAGAGTGTGTGACTTTTATTTTATTGTGTAATATATTTTATTTTGTGTTAATTATCTGTAAAACTTTGGTCACACACTCAGTGTGAAGGCCAACGCTGGCAGTTTTTACAATATCTAATAATTACAAAATAAAAAAATTCAAGGATTATTCTTGATACTTCCGTTGAATCTTTATTTCGTGAATGCGAAATTTCATACGTTACTCTCATTACTGGGATATTCTTTTTTTTGTTTGTCAGAAAGAAAGTTGAAATGAAAGAAAGAAAATGACGCTATACATAACACTTATTCATCGAAATCATTAGTACAAATGGCTAACCTATGAACATTTGGTCGAAGGTAACTAATATTTTCTGCTTTCCAATGTTAATGTTATATTTCTTGTCTTATGAACGTCTAACTCACGTTCTCATCTCTCCGTAGACACTTCGATCACTAAAATCGACGCACTCGTTCCGGAGATACAACTGAACTGAGCGCGCGCCGTGCCCACACTAGCCCAAATTTAGACCCCCACGCGCAGCGCTGTGACGTCACCTCGCACCCCCTCCCTCCGCTTGCGACAGACCATTTCGGGTATTCGACGAAACGGGCTATCCAGTCATAGTTTTAGATATTCTGTAATCCTTATAGTTTTTGCACACGAGGCCCTCGAAAGTACACAAATATTGGTCCTTACCTGACACCGAGAACGAACCATAAGTTGTTCTTTCGCATTCTCATAAAAATGAGTTCTGCAATATTCGGTGCACTGATTGTGAGAAACGGGACAAATGCTCAGCGACGTTGGGATTCGAGATGGTTTTTGTCACGCGATAGTCTCATAATAAGGGTCAAACACAGCTTCACCCGCATCCTCTCCCGCGTCCTCTCTCCGCTCCGCGAATCCGTGTTGCAAGTGCACGGACGACGAGTGCTAATTGCTTCACAGTCGACCCACCTGAGACAATGGCGCCGTCGATGCAGGCGATGCGAAGTCGTCCCATCTTCCTCTCATGCACGTTGTGTATGCATGTACTACGGGTGATTCATTTGAGCAAGGTCGCCGTCGTTTGAAGGTTACTTCCTGTCATTCAGGTGCCGGGTTGGGTGGGTACTTCGTTTCCGCTGGATAGAATGCCGGGTCCCGTATTTCTCTCTAACTTTTTATTTTCTTCTTTTTTCGATGTTTCGTGCCTGTACAATGGTGCAATCGAACCTTTTACAAAGGAAACTTGCATTATGAAAGAACCGAATATGTTAACTATGTTTTTTTCTCGCTGATTAATTTGGTGTACGACCGGTTTAGTCACATTAGAGACATAATCAGAAAAATATGTGTAGTTTATTTATTTAGTGGCCTTGAATTTTTGCAAGTTGAGCCAGAAACAACAAATTTTATTGAAATATATTTGTATATGAAGTTCAAATTCTTCACCATACATGGTGTTAATTTTGTCGAAAAATAACGCTGTTGAATGAAAATACTTCGTTTGAAAAATCTTGCGCACTATGAGGTTTGAAAAATCTACTTCATTGAGCACTGGGCGGGTGACGTCACGGAACGGTATCGCTGCCATTGATACGACGCGTTTTCGTGTGAAATTCAGCCTATTTGCCCTAATTTAGCGAAGGTAATCGTTATAACTTCCATTATGGCGGACAAAAAACCCATTATAGTATGATCTTTTCAATTGAAATACGTGTATAGCTTAAAGGTGACGTCAAGTCATTGATGCGCCATTAGGGATCAGGTGGCTTTTTAAAAATCTTTAAGCTCTTTGTGAATGCAATTGAAAATGCCAGCGGTCGAATTATGGGTTTAAGCATGCATTATAAATTTGAGATCGTTGAAAAATTTTCATAGATCGCCTCAAATATGTAACGGTATCTAGTTTATTTGCTTTCTCAAATATTAAAAAATAATTCATTACTCTAATTAATAATGTTTGCAAAATTGTAAAAAAAAACTTGGATTGTGAAAGCCTTTTCAGCGTACGACATGAAAAAAATGAGCAACATCAAAGACTTATACTCGTTTATTTAGTTAATTAATAAATATTTCACTCATGTAATAGTACTCTATTTACATCACGTTCCGTGTAAATACTTTAACTTAAAAATAAAATCCAAATATGGCATGCGCCGAAGAAGGTAAAATTCGCCATGGAAAAATCATTTGACCTGACTGGGTTTCGAAACCGAATCTCTCAATTGCCGATCAGGTGTGTTATACCAAGCAATCTTAATTCAAATTCAAAATCTTTCTACAAATGTTCGAATATTGTGTCTATTCTGATTATTGAAAAATCTCGCTTAAATTCACTTAAGGTAGTTTGAGCGAGATAGTTTCCTAGTCATAATGGAGACCATATTCGAGTTTTATTTTTTTAATTTCAGCGTCTGTAAGAAGTACGAAGTAAATATTTTAGCATTAATGGCGCAAAAATATAGTTATATATGGCAAAAATTCTCAGTAATTAAATTCATATATCTACTTAAGTATCTAACTTGACTCATATTTTCACTCCGCACGCTTAAAAATTACTGCGGTGAGAAATGGATTAATTTTTATAAATTGTTGAGAAAACATACACCGTTAAATTTTTGACGAAATATAGGTGTTGTAAATTCTTAATTTTTCAATATTCTCCCTATGGAGCGCACAGTCGTAATCTATCCTGTGTAAAACAGCTTGTATTTTCAAGCAAATTGCTCGAAAAGTAGTTCGACAAGGGGTTAGTATTTTGATATCAATGGGAAGATGTGAGTTTTTTCTTTAAAATGAGGTCAAATTCATCAAATTCTAGTTGGAATGATTTTTCGCTCAAACTACCTTAATTGGCATTCGTTTGAATTTTTTGAGGTTGTGACGTCAAAATTCCGTCATTGTCGACGGTCGAATAGTCCGAGGCCTTGCTAAATATGGCAATAGGTTGTGTACACGTATTTTTCAGCGAGATCCCGCCAATTAACTTGATTTTTTTTCTCGTTGGAATCTGTTCGCGTCCGCATAAATTGAATCCCTTCGAATCCTCTCGTTCATCTTCTATTCCGTCGCACATTGCGAACGCAAATTGAATTGAATCCGAAATGTCGCGTTCCGCTCGGTCCGCAAAGCAGAGGGCACCGAAAACGATCGAGGGAAATTTTAATGGAGGTTCCTTTACGCGATTAGCATGTGCGGATGAGGGAAACAGAGTGATGCTGATTTTTGGTTGTTGCCATCACAGCCCGAGGAATCCAGCGAAAAGACTTCCAGTCTGCAAATTTAATTTCTGAAAGAGTAGCAGACGTAACTTTTGTGAAAGCTTCAACTTATGTGTTTCAACATTCATGTTGAAAAAGGTCACTTAGTAAATATGAATGTTTATTTATTTATTTTTTGTAATCGAGAGGTCATGCCGAAAAAGAAGTAGGTACTTTTAGTACTGATATTCAGTGGTAATATTTAAAACGTCAAGTTAGCCATGAAACGGGGCAAGGGCCTAGCCACGTTGAAACTCGGGTTCCCATCAAAACACCGAAGTTAAGCAACGTTGGGCCCGGACGGTGGTTGGATGGGTGACCCTCCTCCATACCTCAACCAGGCATGGATGGAGAGATGATACTCCCTTCATACCTATACCGGCAGGCCGGAGGGGCCAGGCCAAACCGGGCCGGTTGGAGGGAGGACTTCCTCTATACCTGGTACTGGGGTGAGGCAGGGGGAGACCAATCCTCCATACCTCTACCGAGGTGCTCTTGTCCCCTGTCTGCAAGTGGCAGACAGGCATGGGGTTGGCACAATGGACCAAGAAAGGTCTAAGTGCCCGGGCTCCTGACGAAGGCCCCCCCAACAACAATCTAATCTAATCTAGCCATGAAACACCTAAGAAGGGCATATTTTGACGCTGCGCGAAAAAAAGCACAGCGTCATGTTGGCTTTGATTTTGACGTCACTTGGCTGTAAACACCGCACTAATATAGGTTAAAATATACATTTTACTTCTCAATACTAAAATTGTGCATAGAAAATATTAGCTATTTATTACTCACGAGTTTGATTTCAATTCTATAATCTCGGAAACGTTCAATCTCACCACCTCTTTCAGGAACTCCGTTGCCATGTATCGAATTTTGGACTATTATTACATTTGGACTATTCCCAACTAGAGTTTCACTTTTCTTGAAGCCGTTGTCTAATTGTCCTGTGAAACTATTTTCCTCTTGTGTGAGTGGAAAATCCCAGCAGCTGCGTTTCTAACTATGGAAAACGAACTCTTATACATAGTACTGCCTTATAATGTCACCAAACTGGGCACCCGTTTTTTGGGCGTGTTATTGCCAGAGAGTTGTGCTATTTTTTCTGGCCAACCAAATGTGTCTTGAATTTTAATTTTCGCTTAAAGGAGTAATTAGCCGTAGAAATTGCCAGGAAAGAATCGACCTGAACTGGGACCGGTCCGTGTGGTCTGCGCATTGGCCCGTCAAGATTGAGGTCCATGGTTCGTTCCCCGGTTCAGGCTGATTTTTTCTAGTGGCAATTTCGACGTATTTAATCGCCATATTTTAGGTAGTTATGAATATCTTCACGAGTAATTAGAAGTGAAATTTCAACTTTCAGCCTTAATTAATCACTATCATCAGCAACTTCTTCAGCAAATCAATCTTCACTTCTTTCTGACTTTCATTCCTTCCAATAAATTAATCACTGGTTCACAACTCCATTATGTATTTTTATTATTTACGTGTTGTGTTATCATCTAGGTCTTTAACTTAATAATAACATATTGGAAGACAGCAAATTAGTGGGTAACAAAGGAATCAGTGTGAAAATTTACTGAGTTGTATTATTCAACTTGAATTCGATTCAATTTCACGCGTTTAGACATGCGTGCATTGTACGTTCTTGGCCTCATTGTGCGTTATTTTACATGTTTTTGGAAACTTATAGCCTACTGTGTAACTTTATAGTGATGATACTTCATCTAATGACAGAATTAACTTCGTTTTTTCACCCCACTTAAAGAAGTATACCATGAGATGCATATGGGTGAAACCTGATGATGTCCAAAGTTGAAACTTACGTCTCGGATGTAAAATAATTATTCGTTAGGAAAAGCTACGATTTTTCTTTCCAAAATCCTTGTTTGGCATCCACGTGCTAGATCGTGAGCCACGCGTAGCGTTCAATAATCAAATAAATAAACTTTGATATTGATATTGCTGGTGAAACGATTTATTTAAAAACTTTTACAAACCGTTTCGATTTACGTTTACGTTACAAACGTAATAAATCGTTTTACAGAATGGAATACCACAAAGTTAGTAGTGAACTCATGATATTACTGGTACCTAATCGGTAATACTGACATTCTAGAACACGCAGCGGTCCTACTTAAGTTTCAATCGAGTCATTTGTTTCCAATTTTACAATGTTTCACACTTTTTACTACTAATTATTTATTCACAGCTACTTTTGCAATAAATAAAAATCTTTTCCTGCAAACTTTTAAGAATAAACCTGACTTTCTCACTTCTAAATAGCGAGTTAGTTGGATGAAAATTAGTAGAATACCAAGTGCTCAAACGTGGGTGATTATTTAAGTATGATGGGCGAAAGCACTTTGTAGGATTCCACACTTTTTTATTTCAGCGATCGATTTCGGCGTCGGCTGCGAAATTTTCAAGGTAAATTGACAGTAAAACACCTTATTCACCTAAAAAATAAAAGAAGGGGTTTCACCGACAATTTCCTAGAAAATGACCGTGAAATAAAAAATTTGGAATCATGCCAAGGTTTTTCGTCCATCATGCTTAACGTTGTAAATTTCCACAAAGTAACGCTTAACTCCCTTTATTTTATGGGTGAATAGATATAACCTCTTAAAAAACTGAAACTTATTTTGTATAAAATGTAAAAAGGTGAATATAAAATGGCAAAAAAATTTAATGTGCAATAATAAAACTGATGATCTCAGTTCTGACCTCGTGGAAATTATGGATATCCATGATGAGAAAACCACCTTTGTTATTTCCACAAACTTTCTTACGCTGGCACGACGCGCGTTTCACCACACTGTGTCATACTCATGTGCACTCAGGCACATGAGTATGCCACATTGAAACGCCACAGTGGTGAAACGCGCGTCGTGCCAGCGTAAGAAAGTTTGTGGAAATAACAAAGGTGGTTTTCTCATCATGGATATGCAATAACAAATGTTGAAATGCGCTAGATTTGTGGTTATTTTCACTGTATTAAAGTCGATTTCCTCGTCTTGAAGATGGAGCATCTCAAACTAATTAAGTTCAGTGTGTCATTACGTGGCTTATAGAAAATCTTTATGAGATAAATACCTTAGCGGATTATGTTCAAACAAGGCCTGTGAGTTTTTAAACCTGGGTAAAATTTTACCCACAAATACTCTTAGTGCAGTTAGAAATGCTTGTAAGTTAACCAGACTACCTGAGATGTCCTTTGTAACAACTAAATAAAAACTTCAGCAGGGCAAATCTCAGAAGCCAGCCAAGGTCGCTCTTTCAATTCTTCCTGCCTACCGAGACGGTGACTTTATCAAAGTGTGCTTATGAGGTAGATTCTAAACTCGAGTTCGTGTAATACTGCTGTTGTATGTCATTGAGTTGAGCATACTTTGCGAAGACATCCTTCACCCAAGGACTGTTAATTGGAATAGCCATGCTTGGTATTCAATGGGAGTCCAATTACCTATTCTCAAGAGGGAATTGTTACTCGTGTAAGCGTGATAATAGCATGTAACTTGAGAGGTGAGGCAAAGAGCAGACTGTTCTCAAATGTGCGAAATCTTGGCTTTGTATTCTGGGAAATACGTGTGGATGAACGTAACGCTTGAGGCAATGGATGATGTGTGGGTCGGGGGGCATGTGATCAGAATCAACTTTCATTTCAGAGCAGTTTCATAAACCGTGAACACATAAGTACATGAAGTAGTCTGCTACGTCTCTGCGTGGGAATCTTGTTCACGAGTCGTACTTTTAATAGCGACGCAAATTATTTTCCATGTTAGTTGGCCTTGAGAGGATAAAGGTGGATTAACATTGTATACACAATAAAAATATTTCCGTTATGCTAACTCCGGATGCACTTTGTATGCGCGTTAATTGAAATTTCCAAGGGCAACCAAGAAGTGAAGCGATAATCATTAAAAGCGTGAGATCATCGTTACAATGCGAAATCGGCCTTGGATTTAAATGACAATGTCAGAATTAATAATGCCTTCGGAGTTTTATCATTCTGAATTAACAGGAATGAAACATTGCAATCAGTAGATTACTCATTTCCTTTAATAATGTTTTTTGAGCTGAATATCAATGTCATTAATTGCAAATTTAGAAAATCTCTCTCCAATATTATTCTTTAAGCAAATGTTTATTCTCCATTAATGTACTATGAATGACTGTGTTCTGCTCCTTATTATTATTCATTAGTAATCAATAATAAACCTCTATTGAGGGCAATGTAAGCCGTGCAGCCTCCTCTTGTCAATTTATTGCTTTGAACATTTTTATGGCTCATTAATTTCTTTCCCTTACTTTGCTTATACAAATATGATTCTCTACGCTTTGGTCTTTTTTCTATCAAACGTGTGCACGTAAGTCCTTCGTGGAGGCCTAACCTTAAACGTATCCTGGGAAACAATAGACTCCTGAAAAAAATAACGTCAGGAAAAATGAGCGGAAAAATTACCGAGGAGGACCAAGGTTAGATAAAATCAAACAAATCATACTTATTAATGTAAGGATTGGGGCGTTTAGGTGGTAATAGAATCGAGTGTAGATGTACAGCAAACCGATAACGGGTACGCTTTTTTATATCTGAATTTCGTAATTAATGGGTTTACAGCTATGGTGATTGGCGCGATTTTTGTCTATGTACATACATTTGCGTGAATCTTTGCATACGTGTTGTGAAAAGTGATATCTCGACATCTACAGATAAAATAGAAAAAAATTGCATCATACCGATTTGGTTTTTGGGCAATTCAATGCTATTTTTAACATGTAGACTTATGACATATGACATACATTTCGTAATAATACGTTTACGCATGTATAGATTTTCTTCTAAATGGGAAGTAATACATTTTTGTTACTATAATTGTTGTTAGCCAATATAAAGGTGTAACAAAGAGTCTAATATTCGAAATAAATAATAACTCGGAAAAAAGATATTTTTATAGCATTTCGAACAAATTACGAATAACGTGCCACAAACTGTAGTCATAGCAACCTTTGATTAATGAAAAAAAATGTAAAATATGATTATTGTAACATTTCCATTGCTGCCTGTATGGTGAGTTCCAACGCATAAACGGATGCACTTACTAAATGAAATGTGGGCCAGGAAATTCTTCTTTCGACTCACTTAAAAAATTAATAAAATTTGCACTCATTGACCCACTATTACCACTCCCGCCACCTTAAAGAAGAATTAGCTTTGTTTTCCAGGGGATAATTTATTCGTCAGGGCTCGAGTTTCGCGCATAATCAGATACGCTACGACACCCCGGCGTCACGAGGAATAAAAATGTGGGATGAAAACAAATATAGCTTGCTTTAAGTTGATTCTACTGCGACGGTGGGATTCAAGACAAATACTGAATTTCACCTTTTTGTTTGCATGGGTTAATAATATCTCCTGACGATTCCTCCAATTGTTGTGTATTTTTGACGAGTGGTGCCAATTTATTACGGCCATTGGAGTTTAAAAAAAAAACTTGTTAAAAAGAGAGGTATCAGGTGTGATGTGGTGGACATCAGTCTTATCCTATCCGGATCCAACGCCCGTTCAGAAGTCTTATAAAATCTAAATAGTGAATAAATGATATAATGTATTTAAGGATTTCTCCATTCAAAGTCTACCGTATGTATTAATTTAAATGAAAATCAAGGCTAAGAACTCCTCGAATCACTTTTGATTAGCATTCACTAAATAAATGCATAGACCATTAAAAGTAAATGTATCAATATTTTGTTTATAGCAGCATGGTAACCAAGATAATTATCCATCGCATGCTTCAGGGAATATTCATTAATCTTTATCTTTCAAAACTATGGACGCAAGCCATTTAGATTAAAACTATAAATATGGTCTAATATAAATTTTTTGGGGTTGGATCTATAATTCGAATAATATCCAGTAAAAAGTTTAAAAATTAGATTCGCTTTCAATAAAATTGAATTCTCGATCGCAGCGCCCCTAGCAGCGTTGCATTCGGACTGGCATAACTAAGTAATTATAAAGTTTGACGAACACTTTTTCCAGCCATAGAAATGGAGTGCAGCGCCATGTCTATTGAACTATCGGATTATAACTTCAGTTTCGGCCGTTATTCGCAGATAACAAAAAAATATGGATTGGTCCCTTGATTTTAATATGTATTTTAATTTCAGGAATATTAGCTTTTTGTTAGCAGTTTTTCCAAGAAAAACACATTTCAGTTAGGAAAAAATACTATTTTTTAGCCATATTTCACTCATTCTTACATTTAAAACGTTGTAATTCAAGATAATTCTGCTGTAAAAGTACCGCAGAAAGGTAGGATTCGATAGTTCACATCAAGCAGAAAGTACTGCAGGATAAAAACGTAGTACTAGTAAAAGTACCGCAGAAAGGTAGATTTCGGTAGTTCACATCAAGTAGAGGACACGTTTTTCCATAAGTCGCCGGAATATGAATTTAAGAACATTTACGTAATTGTGTTGAGGTCGGAATCACTTTAATTTAAAAGAATTCCACATAGTTATAGGTCTGTTTCCATAAAATGGTCGATAAAAAAAGATGTTATCCGAGTGGTAGTCCCTGCCACGTGCTTTTGCGATGCTTCGTGGTGTAAAACGCAGATGTAGATATGTTATTAAAAAAGTTCGTTTTCTTCCGATGAGATCGCTGTGGAGGGGTCTTCCATGCGCCAGAGCGCACACGTTGGAGTGAGTAAGATCTCTTTCGCTGTTTTTTTCACTTTTAATACAACACGGGGAGGGGTAGTCTCCTCACGAGGCATTTGAAAAAAATATATAAGCGTAAGCGAAAAAACGTTTTGCGAAACAGTCGGCTCTCACTCACAGTTCTTCCGCGAGGTGAATTAATGACGATGTGGTCGATAGCGCTTCTTCCTTCTATCTCCCGGTTTAACGTCCACAAATCCGTGCGCGCTCGCATTTATTCTCTTGTTTCTTCTTTTTTTGTTATTATCTCTATTATTTTGTTTCTATCAATCAAAAAAATGCTCTTCCCGTCTTTAGGCAGTTCCTTTGTAAAATAATTTTAAGTGTTATTTTATTCATGTTCTGAATACTTATATGTAGAAAAACATGTTCTTTGTTTAATATGAACAACAGAACTCAACCTTTCAATGCTATTTTTTGCTAGCATATTGAACTTGTAATTAAAATATAGTGTTTAGTAGTAATATTGGGTGAAACATGAGGAAAAATATAGTATTTTCCTGTCTAATACAATTGTCATTTTAGCGATTAATAGCGTATTTGTCGCAAATGTTTTGGATAATAGAATGGTAATTAAATTACCATTTAAAATTTAAAATGAGCCAATCCATCTCAGTGTTTAATTCATTAGCAGAAAAATACATGTGGTAAAAATGCGGTAATTCAATTGAAACGGCACTGCAGTATGCTCCTATTGCATGATCGTTCGATATCTCGATCGTCATTCTCGTTCAATGTATATCGATACTGCAACATAAATATCGAATTGAACGACCCTACTCGTATGACTAGAAAAAGTGTCCATACATGTACATTGGGCGAAAAATATGCCAATTTTGTTTTCTAATAACTAAGGCTCGTAATCAGTGAACTCAGTACTTTTATTAAACAATACAGACAAAAAAGGTGAAATTTAATCATTGTTTCAACTCTAGCAGTCGCGGAAGAACCTCCTTAAACGTTTACTAGTCTCCACCAGACTCGGAGCATATATATCTGTGTGGGAACGGTGGGAACCCACCAACACAGTTATGCACACGATGGAGTGTTTTTTTACGACTCTTTCTCGCAGAAGATGAATGGTCTTTCTGTTCAGTTCCGCTGCCCCTCCCTGAAGGTTTGCGTCAGCTAAGCGGCGAAGGATTCGTTTCTCTGCCGTGGGAATGCCATGAATATCCACCTTCGACCTCTTGCCATTTCACACTCTCTACTTCATCTTACTTCGATTCCATCCTTGTTTTATTATTCATCTTCAATCTTCCTTCTCGTAAAATAAATATTAAACAATATGTGGATGTATCTTTAATCATAGTTAATATTAAAATTAAAATAATTGATATATTTTAATAACCCTCTAAAGTAAAAGAAATTTGTAAATAAAGTATACTGTAACGTGATATAAAAAGATGGCTGATTTTATTACTGCTGCATTTATCAAAGAAATAATTATTGTAAAGGATAACGCTTTTCCTCATCGTTTTAACCTAAAAATAATTTATTAAACAAGAAGTGCAATGCATTTTCCAAGGATAAATGAAATTTAAAAAACTGGATACCTACCTTAATAAACTCTCTATGTCGTTGTCTCTTCTATACCCGGAGGATATTATTTGACCCCGCACTATAACTCTTGAACTGATAGAAGTGACAACGTGAGAGAAATTCACTTTTAAACTGATAGGTGAATTAGAAAATTCCTTCTTTCCACGCACGATTAGTGATTATCACAAAAACAGCTTGACTCTGGCATAAGGCACATCGTTAAAATCAACTAGGTTCTCTCCCCCCTCCTTTTCCCTATTCCCTTTCATGGCTGGTGTTTTCAATACCCCCTGCCACACGCCTCTGCGGCGGCTCGCAGGGTAGTATGTACATGTATATATTTTATCTTCTTTACTATCACGAATTTTGATCCCTTGAATGAATACTCGGGAAATATGAAGAAAAGGGGAAAGAGCGATGTCAATTTTCCATCGTATTCCACTTTCTTGATTCAGGTTTGAGAGGTTATCACATAATAGCGTTCAAAGTTGAAACCTAGGCCTTGGAATTATTCATGTTTACTTACAAAAGGCTCCAGTGGAAAATTTCATCTTCAATTGCGTCCTTCTTTTAATTAAGATTGCCTCACCACTTTTTTCTTGGCTGACCGATGTTTCTATCTGAGGGCAGTTTATCTCTAGAGGTACGTACTAATCTGACACTTTTTCAACCTTCTGTAAAGTACCTGAAGATGTATCTCTGCCAACGAAACCGGTCTCTTTATTAATAATAAAACTGTGTAATTGCGTAGTATTTTTTTCATTTATACAAAATGAAAGAATTCCACAAGGTAGAGGCTGAGACGGTGTTTTGATAGTCATTCTGTTTACATGCTCGTTCGATTCTTTTTTACGTTTAAGCACCCAGTCATTGCATGATCTTATACTGTTTTACCTGTCTCCTTACAGCCAGTAATCTAGTCAGGGCTAATCATTTACTAGTCCTAAAGAGGTCCCCAGCAAAGGAGAAGAAACTTTGGTATTTTAAAATCAAAACGCGGGTTATCCCTAAAGACGTAACGAATGCGGACCACGAAAGTTATGATAATGTGATGATTTTCTTTTGTGCTTACTTCTTATCTATCTATTAGTGTTTCATCTGCATTCCTTCGAAGTATTTTCATCTCTCTGGTCAGTATTGGATGTATCTGGCTTGTGTCTCAGCTAGATATGTGATAATTGGTCTGGTTATTGTTTTATAAATTCTGGATTTTGTTTCTTGCCTTAGGTATTCATTTCTCCAAAGTATATTGGTAAGGCTCTCCACTGCCTTATTTGTCATAATTATTTGCTGTAGAAGCTCATCTTAGATATCTCCATGGCCTGTTATGTGTAAGCTTAGGTATATCAGATTTGATTCTTGCCGCATTATCTGAACATCAACTTTGATTTTGCACCTACGGGATTCTTTAGACTCTCTCATACATCTGGTTTTTCTACTGATATCATCATGTTGTATTGCTTTCGTGATGTGTTTAATATATGCATCAACCTCAGGAGGTCGTCTTGAGCCGGTCTTGGAATTGAAACTCTTTATTCGTGTTGGATTACTCAGTTGTGTGTGGCATTGCATAATGAACAATTTCGACGAATTTACGGCAGTAATTATGTGCTTGTTCTTCTGACTTCCGTTGATGCTTTTGCATCCTGGTCTTTCATAGACCCACGGAACCCTCCAGACTCATTCACCATGCATTCTATAACATCTTATGTGAACACACTTCCTTCAAAGTTCCCAGAATAATACGGGGAAAATGAAGCTCATTTAGACCAGTCACCGTCAAGGTGAGCTCAAGGTCTGAAGGGGAAACTGATTGACACTCCTCGTTCCGTGCCAATGTCTTACAGAGGCAATGGCGTTAAAATCTGAAGAAATTATACCCAGTACAGATAAAGTAGCATTACTTCGCGGCACGAAAAGGTGTATTTGAGAAAGTCTTTTCATTTGTAAATTACATTAGCGCCGAAGAGGGGGAAGTATCGAGTCCTGAAGCAATTGAATTGCAAAGCGATTGATTATTCGACTCCGACACGATTCTAATGAATTTTAGAATGTGTTACACGTCTCTTTGGCGTAATGATTAATTATTACCGCCGTATTTATCATTTTACTGCAATTTCATACTGATTTAAGTCAATAGGTGTCGTAGAGGATGCCTACAATCATGAGACTTTCTGCGTTATTGAGTAAAATTTAAAACTCGTTTGTGAGAAAAATGGATATTAAACGCTCCTATGAAATACTTGTTCAACTCTTGTGTGAAGGATTTATCCTTTATGTTGTTATTTCTTTTATAATGTTGCTATATTTGGCTTCGATTTTTTTATCGTAGAAGAATTTGCCTTAACTCCTTTCTTCTCCGGAATGTCAGGGTTATTTCAGAGTGAAATAAACTGAGACTGCTATATATGAATCCGAAAACGCCTTGTTTGTATCGCAGAAATAATTATCCATTATTTATAAAGCGTATTTGTTAACATTTATTCATTAAAACATAATTTTGAAACATTGTTTACATAAATTATTTTCAATCACAGTGCTTTGCATCAAGCTATTAGTAAGATACGTTGGAAAATTCAACGGATGATCTTAGTTTTTTAAACCGCCAACCACGATCTGCACATGCGTTTTAAGGAGGCTGGACTACGACTGTGTGAGTCAAAGCAAATACTTAATTCTCCCTTTTCATTTTTTCTGTTTTAATGTTTTTATGTTATCTCTTTTTAACTGATGACAAGCCTTAGTTATTATAAAACAAAATTTCATTACCATATTTAAGCTTATCATTCGACGAATGTATTTTAATGTACTTTTTTCTCAAGCTGCAGCAGTCTATTGCTGTGCAATTTCTTTCGAAATACTGAATTTTGACTTAAATTACGACAGTTAATTGCTACATACATACATTTGGTAGATACATGTTAAGGTGCCCAAAATTTATTTTTATTCCATTCCCTCGAGAGTAAACCCTTCTTATAAACGGTATTTCGCGATAGAAGAATGTATTTTTACCCATCGTTTCACTCATTCACGCATTTAAAACTATTCAAATTCAATTTGAGAAAAAATAGAGCATGGGAAGGAATGATGTTCTTATTTACATCAATTAGAGGGCTTGTTATTCTGCAAGTAGCTAGAATGTTCTTGAAGGTAGTTGGAGCGTGTTTTGTTTACATTTACAGATTTACGTGAAAATCTGCATGCGTATTTTCATTATTGAATCCATAGATAAAAATAAAAGAATTGCATCATACAGATTCGTTTTTTTTGCAATTCAATGATATTTTAACTCGTAGCTTAATGGCACATGACATATTTTGTAATAACTCGATTACTTGGGTATAGATTTTCTTCTAAACTCAAAATAATACATTTTTTTATCGTAATTGTAAACAAATATCAAGGTGTCACGCCGAGTCTTATATTCGAAAATAAAATATTTCAATATAATCTCGTCAAAATTTCGAATAATGCGCCGAAAACTCTAGTCATAACATGATTTAATTGAGGAAAAAAGTATAAAATATAATGTTTGAATCATATACACCACTGCCTGTACGGTGCGATCCAATGCATAAACATATGCACTTAATAAACGATGTCAGGAATTTGTTTTCGACTTCCTTAAAACATTTTAAAATGAGCCCTCAATATTTTATTTGATGAAAATGTATTTAGAATACATGAGAAGATACAGTTGGTCAAATGCACACTTTGATATTCATTTAGAATTGATATAAGCATGCAGTAGTAAAACATATTTCATGAAATACATTTATAGTATATGAGTGAATATATATTTGAAAAAAATTGCAGTTTTAGGAAAGTGCTAGAAATGAATTTATAACCATTGTTTTATTAATTTATATAATTCTTATACTAATTAATACCTGGGGGCCAATATTCGATCGGATTGTAATTTTAAATCTGGAGAGATCATGAAGAGATCACGTGCGGAGCAAATTGGTGTTTCTAACGTCGTTCAAAATCATGTAGTTGCATGTCCGCTAACCACTCACTTCTCTGGCTCATAATTAAACAAATGCGTAATCGTAAAACCTCTGATGCAACAATGGTGGTGGCATTTGATGATTACCTTGAAAAGGGCGATAAAAAACACTGATAAAAAAGCTGGTGAATTTATTTGAATCCATAGCAATGGTATAAAAAAATGGAGTACCTTTTTTAAATGTCAAAAATACAATTTTTTGTCCAATATCTTGTAAAAATGAGTTTTCCCAGAGTCAAAACCTAGGTAAATCGCTTTTTCGTCCCCTAAATTAATAAATTTGTAATTTTCATCAAAATCGTTAGAGCCCTTGTTGAAATAAAATGTACATACGTACGTTTGCCGGAGGTTCAACATATACTGCTACAGCCAACGTGCTACGGTAGAAGCGATCACAGGAATAAGATAAAGGAATTTGATTGCAGAACCGATAGATTTAAAATGTAATTTTTCCCACGCACAATAAGGGATCATAATAGTTGCGATAGATCAATCATATGAAACTCCCACCCACAATAGGTACAGTAGAATCTTCACTTGTGCTTAATAACACAACATCATTACTAACACTTCACACCGGTCGATTTGTCCGGCATTATTTTATTTTGTTCTCTGCATGAAGTAGAATCTCGTAGCATACATAAATTAACAGTATCAATAATATTAACCACTAGATGTGTGTATAGCATTGTTATGCATGTTTGAATGTTCATTTACGTATCACTCTCCCAGTTTCCGGTTGGACTGCGCTCTGTTCTCCTGACTGCTTTGGTCGGCGCCTAGCGCTAGGGGGTGCGTGCGAGGTTCTAACTTGTGCTGGGACGAGTGCTGCATGCCTGGTGTGGAATCACCCCGTGCCACACACCCTGGTGGTGGTGGTGGTGGCTTGCACGGTTCTTCGTAGATGTATATAAGTACACATATATTCAAGATTTTCTCGTTTAATAGTATAGGATATGCATTTTTATGCTGCTATTTGAACGTGGGATGATCCACGATTGCCGCTCAAGTCACTTTAAGTGACATTTAAGTCTATTAGCGCTGGAGCCACCTGATAAGTTGCGGTGGTCAGCGACTCGCCGAGCGCGACAGGACAGTCCACGAGCACTTTCGCCCGAACCCGGAACATGGGAGTGGATATCTCTCCCGCCTTCGAAATAAAAAACACTCGGATGAGTCTCTCTCCTCCACCCTCAGCTGAGCTCACCGCCGATCCGGAGGTATTGCGCCACCGGCACGCTCTCCATTCCTCACTAACCCTACATTCGCTTTCACTTTCGTCGGTCATTTGTCTTCCATTGATGCCCCGACCTAACTCGCAGCGGAAGCATCGCTCATCGCATCTGGGCACGTCAGTGGTAACTCATACTCGTTACACATTCATATTTATCATCTTTTATGGCCGTTGTAAGGATGTAGTGTGGTGCTTAATTCTACTTAAATATTCTCCGTCTGCTATGTAAAAGGCTACGCGTACGTACGTATGATTAATTTGTTAGGCATAGTGATTCAGATGTGCACCAATAGATGACAAGCGAGCTCCCATATAAGTTCTCCACTGACTGACACATGGCGCGGGCGTCTCCGTTTAAAAAAATCCTCGTATCATTTTTCAAAAAATAAATTTAAAAAACCGCACATTCATTCTTATTTAATTATTGACTTTATTCATTGTATATTGGCTATTTTGTCACTATTTTAGCCTTTTTTATGCTTTCCAACTAGTATCAACGTAAAAGTCATTTGTATTTTATTTTTTAAATAGCATTATTATTTCTCTCTACTTATTTTAATACTTCTCATACCATTGATGGTAACTTGTCGAATTTCTAGCAACTCCTAACCTAGTCCTTCTCATGGAAGTATTCAGTTGTATTTTGTTTACTCGAAGATTGGTATTACTTTTGGCAAAATCATCCAGTCGAAGACATTAAATATCAGCCACTTTCCGCCCTATTTTTAGAGATATATGTGCCAAAAATAAGAAGCCCTTTTTTCCATGAGACATGGTACGCTTATGCTCTCCAAGGAGACTTTATTTTTTAAATTGAAGAATTTATAACGCACTGATCTCGTCAAAAATTAAAATGTGTAGTTTGTATTTTTTCTCAAATGTTTTTAAAAATAAATCAATTACTCACCGCCGTAATATTTGCAAAATCACGAAAAAATCTTCGGTTTTGAAGGTGTTTTCACCGTACGGCGTGAATAAAACTAGTTAAATACTTATGAGGTATATTTATTTTATTACTTAGAATTTCAGTCATATTACACAATATTTTTAATATTGCCATATTTACTTCATTTTTCTTATAGCTGCTGAAATTTAGACAAAATTCGAATATGGTCTGTAATATGACAAGGGAAAGGGCTCTAACTATATTAAACGGCAGCGCTAGATGTATTTCTTAATTACTTCCGGTATTTAAATCTTTTTTATTTGGAAGACATACATAAACCATAGGCTGGCTCTCAAGAGCAGACTTCCATATTGCTCCTACTTGCCTATTACTCCTTAATTCAACATTTTACGCACAGAAAACAGATAGATGGATAGATTGGGGGTCAAAAGTTTGAATTCAAAAGTTTCAGGAGTTCTTAGTACATTTTTTCAAAATATAAGTTTTCAAAATATACAATTTTCCAAAGTTTTTAGTCACGCAGGCGATTGACACGTTTTTAGAGCTCGTAAAACTTGCGCAGGAGGTGCTTCGGGGTGTTCTGCAGGTTTTCGCTGATTTCCCGTCATAATTTTCAGTGCTTGAACCTCTTCTATATTAGTGCTCACACTACTCACTCAAGCAGAGCATTGATGTTGCAATTTACATCTCCAGTACACAGCGCCATTTTTTCCCGAAGAATGTTTATAAAATACGAATCCATTGAGATGAAAATAACACGTACGTCCGAACTTCATAATTTCAGGAATTTGTAATGCCATTGTAACTTTAAAAATTTTATTTGTAACTACTCATTTACATGTTACCTGGCGCAGAAATGTAACTATATAGACCATTGAGGTAGAGAGAGAGAGAGCGCTTACTATGGTGGACAATGCTTGAAGCTGCAAGGTGGGCTTGATCGGTCCGCCATTTTTGTTACCCCTGATTAACCTTAGTGCTTATGGGCTGACGCAAAAATTTTGCAATTTTGCTACGTTTTCCATAGAAAACTCACGTGAATTCAGCATGCATTTACTTCTTGAAAATGCATTCTTCAAATTTATATTTTTTTATTTATTGAAAGTCGTAATAATCTGTATTCTCAGCGGAAAACCGAAATAAAATCGAGTAGAATCAATAGCTCATAGCAACAAATATATGTCCCAAGAGTTACTGACCTTAAATTTTCAACAGAAGGCATGGAATTTTTTATTCCTGCTTTACACCCACTAATGCGTCCAATCCTCCGTGCCATTCATAGCCAAGCAAAGAAGAACATGGGGAAGTTTTATTGTGGCTATTTCAGTTGTAAGGTAACAGTTGGATCACGTCATGCCCTCTCAATCTACCTCACTGGTATAGACACACCAATTATTAGCATGTTGCTTAGCGGAGAAATGTAACTGTATAATTTTGGAAGACAAAAACGTTTTGGAACTTTTGATTTAAAAAAAACGTTTTGGAATTTTTTATTGTTGAAAAAAAACTTTTTGGAACTTTAGGGTTGGAACTTCTTTGAGAACTTTTTACTTCCTACCGATGAATATGTTTAGGCCCAATTACGCTAATTGTAAAACACGGACTCTCAATATGGCGAAGCGGCTTCATTTTCGTTTAAGCCGGTTTCACACGATGCTTGATCTAGCACAAGCCCTAGTATGCTAGCTGGTACTTGATATTGAGGACGAAGCCCAGCATGATAGAATCCTTGATAGAAGGTTTCACACAATCATTGAACTTCTGCTTGCGATGAAGCGTTACTGTCGTCCACTGTTGCGAACTGCTAAAATAAAATGGAAAATTTCCATGAAAGAAGGCGACTTTCGGCTGCTGCAGTAATAGCAGGGATTGTCGAGACATTCACTGCACATTGATTTCACCACCAAAGAGTGGGTAACACCCGCGAATAAGTGAGGCGCTGATTAAAAAAAGTGAACACCGCACTGCGACTGTAAAAGCTAACGTGATTGGTCGACGGCTACTAGGTCCTACTGGGAGCTAGTAGCGAACTAGGTCCTACTGGGAGCTAGTAGCGAAATAGTACCGCATCAATTATGAAATCAAGTAGCCCAGCCAGTATGATAGCGATTATACTGGCTAGCCAGCATGCTGGTTCTATATCACTCGATACTGGAAAGCTATTATACGAGCGAGTATCCTCGAACTGTGCTGAATCAAGTATCGTGTGAAACGGGCTTTACGGTCGAGTACACGCAGTGCCACATCCGGTACTTTTTATTAAATTTATATAACACGCCTTGTGGCAGAGCAGCTTTCATAATCGCGTTTTCGCTGTCGCATTTCTCCGGAAGTGACGTGCGGGTGACCGCCGAAGCTCCTCCGACGGCACCTTCCGAAGTATCGAAAGGGCCCACGTTCCCCGCCACCCTGTTAAATAAAGGAGATTTCTCGAACCAAGCAGTCTTGTCCGTCCGTATCCCACTGCTCCATCTTGGCCGTCTCCTTTCTTTCGTGGCGGAAGGTGGTCGAGAGATTATCCCAATCAGCTGAGTGCATCTCCTTCTCCTCCTCCTCCTTGGGCCGACACGCGGTTGTTCTTGCTCACTGGTCAGTGACCTCCCCTTACGGCATCGTCGTCAGTGTCGTCGTCTTTGTGTTCTCTGCGCCGCGGGATGACTCAGCCGGAGGTGAAACGCCTAGAAGGAATGAGAGACTGGAGACTCCCATGTGCCCAGTACCGTACAACCATCTACATGTACGCACCCGTTGTATCGTGCCAGTCACCTAAAGGCAGGGATGTGACCCGAAAAGGCACGTTACGTTTCGCGGGAGGCACCAAAACTCAGCCTCCAAGAGTCCTGAGTCCAAGCCTCAGCTTTGAAGGAGACCGAACCCTTCACCGCGGGTGGTTTATAGCACCAACTGACCAGTCACACTATAGTTTATAACTTCTTAAAGTTAAACATAAATCGCACAATTATGTTCATCTTTGTGTTGTACTATTCACGTTGATGAAAATGGTTTCTTAAACACAGTTTTACGATATATATTAACCATTTTACGTGCATTAGTACACCAGGCCAGTTTAATGTACGATTAAACTACTAAAGCACGTGAATTGGTTAATATCTATCGTATGACTGCGATGAAAAAACCATTTTCATCAGCGTGGCTAGTACAATACAAAGATGAACATAGCTTTGTGATGAATGTTTAACTTTAAGAAGTTATAAACTGTAGTGTCACTGGTCAGTTGGTGCTATAAACTACTCGTGGTGAAGGGTTGGGTGTCCTTCAACGCCGAGGCTCGGACTCCCGAGTTCGGGTGCCTCCCAGGTACGGCGCGAAACGTAAAGTGCCTTTTTGGGTCACATCCCTGCCTAAAGGGTGTGTTGCATTGAGTGAGTTTTCAGCCACATTCATTGCACTATATCAGGGATGTTACAAGTCAGGGAAATCAGGGAAATGTCAGGGAAAATCGTCGAGCTGTCAGGGATAAATTGGATAAGGGCGAAGGTCGATGAATTAGTCAGTGGCCGACGAAACCCAACTATACGTTCGTTCGTTGTTGCCGGAGTTGATGTTCCATCTTTTGATTTTGTCTTTGTTTCATAAATTATTCAATAAATTTGATGTGTAGAAGTAACATTGGTTTGTTTTCTCAACTTTCATTTGCACTTAAAAATTTCACTGCTCTCTGAACGTCATAACCACAACTGCATAAGGAGAATTTCAGGGAAAATGACAATTTTTGTTTGGGGAATGTCAGGGAATTTATTTTCCAGAATCTTGATTCTGATTATTGTTTTTCGGAAAAAAATGCGTATTTTACTTTGATCGTATGCTATAATTTTCACAGCAGTTAAGCGCTAACCCTGGAATGTGGGTGTGAAAAACCTGCGAAACCTATGGACGGAGAAGATAAGTTATTCTCCTTACTTTTAATTACAAATTACGTGTACGTATTAACATTTTGTAAATGTTGATAATGAATACGAGAAACGAAAATAGACATGTTATTTCCAATAGCTGCTACAGTAAAGACTCATTGACTTGTAAAGAGAAAAGATAGAGATGATATTATCGATGAAACACGCAATCTATATCTACATTTCCATCATACTCTACCAAACACCTCAAAGGTGTGTGGCAGGGGGTGATATTTTTTACCAGCATCCACTGCACTCTACCCTGCTAAAGTTCACGAAACTACGAGTATTTATACATTCGTAAAGACTTAAAAATAGCTGTCAGGAGTTAAAATTTCACCAGCATGCTCTAAATTCAATACAACCAATTACAAGTGATTCCTTTTCATGACCTCTCATTTTTATAGAATTATTGCTTTTATTTTTTCTGGAGGTATAGGTCCATTAATTAATTAATTACTTTATTTATCTTTTGCCAACGTTTCGCATTTATATTTATGTTCCTACAGGGCTCAGAGAGAGTTGCTTCTGAATTTATATTGTATAATGAAGACTTCGTTGCGAAAGAGAAATAATTTATTAAGTAATGGACCTATATCTCCAGAAGACGTAAAAGAAATAATTATATAATACTACCAGTGTTACAGAAACTATGAGTATGAATGTATTTCGTCACTACATAAATGAACATAGATACAGATGTTATATAGGAAGCATGGGAGACTTGTTGTTAGTACTACTTAGGAAATCAAGACAAAAGAATTAGAAAGCGACTCAAATAATTAGCTCTATCTGCCGAACATCATAATTACAAAGCCCCAGTGGCAGCTATTATGGTCACTTATCGTTCGCAGGGATAAATGACATTTCAAACCTGTCCGTCCTGCATTCCATTTTCCCAGATTTTATTCAAATGATCTAATCTACGGTAGTATGTTGGGTTTCGTGAAATGTTTTGACACCTATCGTACGCACCAAGTAACCTGCCTACATGCCTTCACACAAAACCATCCCAACTGTGTACCTCCCCCCAAGGGAATCGCCATGTCAAATTCAAGCAGTCAATTTGAACGAAATGATAATTATCCGCATCCCTGTGACATATTGAAACATTTGAAATGGCTATAAGAAAATGACTGAAAAAGTTTCGCTTTTTCTTCCAAACAAAAAATGTTCCCTTCTCCATTTTGCTTGCATTATATTGAAGGACTCCGTTATTTTTTATTTTGCTACCGTTAACGATGGATCGTGGTGGCCTAGTGGGTAGTGTGCGTGGCTACTGATCGAAGGGTCCCGGGTTCAAACCCGGGTGAAGCCTTTGGACGCCCCCGAACAAAAAAACTTTGAAGTGCGAGGTGGCCCAGGGAAAGGAACTGGCCCCCCTACCCTGAATGTGTGAAACTCACACTCCTGTGGCTTAGTCCGGGTTGAGCTCTACCCTCAACTAACCTTCGGGTTGAATCACTGAGTGAGTGATTGTTAACGATGTGACTGCATTATTCCATATTTTATACTGTAGTCTCAAGTGTGAAGTGGCGAAGCTTGTACATGACGAAAGAAGATCTCTGTGTTGTTTCCCAGTGAGAAATATCTTATGCGACTGGTTAAGATATTTAATATTCTAGGCTTGATAATGATTTAAAACATCAAATTCGGTCGCATTAAAATGTTCTCAGTGAAAAACAGGAAAAGTTTTTTCCTCATGATTCATATTCAATAAAGTTGCAATTTTTCGCTTTTGAATTTTATTTGTTGTCTTTAACTTTTCCACGTTTTACATCATTTATGAGTTAAAAATCACTTGAAAATAATGAAAGCAAATTCGAAACGTGTGGTATTAAAGAAATATTTTGAGGTAGAAAATTTCTATTTTATTATTTAAATGGTTCTCGGTCTCTTTGAAACATTGGCAGTTTCACTTCGCATGTCGGTCGGAACTAAAACTGAACGAAAAGTTGAGAGCTGAGGAAATATTTCCGGGCGCAATAATAAAAAAACAAATACTTGGATGAAGTTTTGATACTCGAAAAAAAAACATTCCTGCATTCGCTTAAAAAAATTCCAGGATCCGTCGGATTTCCTTTTTTTGACCCCACCTGTGAGGATATAATGTTTGCATTGAGTTTTCCACTAAGTTTTCGCATTTCCTTGAATAAATAACGAACGTCCCGGCGTGCGTATTTATGCTAGTTAGGAACTCAAGCGCCCTTTCAGGATGCAGATTTGCGAAGAGTGGAACGTTTCGAATTTTGGATCAGCCGTGAGAGGAAGGTAGTTCACGAAAACTCTCAATGGATGGCTCTCAAGCGAATTCATATCCCCGAGCGTATGCTTGGAGCAGACGCTTCGCAAAAAAAATGTTCGAAAGAGCATTGATACAGGTAAAAGCTCCCACAGCACATTTCCTGATAATTGAACGTAAATGTGAAAAAAGCTCGAATGCGAAATTTTATATCTATTTATTTAACCATGAATCCAAAAACAACCAAGTTGAATTTATATTGAATATTTAGCAGGATAAAATAAATCAAGAAACAGAATAAACAATGACCAAGCGAATGAAGCAAAAATAAATTTTAACGTAGTTACATAAATTAATAGAAGAATTACTTTTGAGCATGGAGCACATAATTATGGTACTTCATGTTAGACTACTCCTCACATGAATCATATATGGTAATTATGGTCGAAATTCGATGGATCGTAATGTTTACGGAACTGAAAAATGCTTCGAGTTGAAAAAAATTTCGATTCACAGAAAAATTACTTACGAACGATGCCAAGAACTAATATGAAATTTCTTTCAAGTTGTCGAAAATTCGACCAACAGATGTTCTAGTTGTGGAAGTTTAGCTATATGTGCTCCTTTTATTGTTGTTCTTCGCATTGTGTGTTAGTAATTTTTCATTCACTCGAAATTTGTTATACTCGAAGAATTTTTCAGTTCCAGAGGTATTTCGAAGCATCAAAGTTTGACTGTAATTATTTCATGTGATTCATAAGAGGGTCAATCTCACATGAAGTAAATACGCACTCCATGTAATGGACTGGTGAAGTTGTGACATCAAATTAATTTCCCAACAATATTTTCCAATACATTTAGCATTGGTTTCGCATTTATTTGGAAAAGAATACCTTGGTAAGCAACTTTTCGTGACGTCATGCTTTACAAGTCAATAATCAGTAAATTTAAATGCTTCTATTTAGTTATGTAACGATGTCAAACTTGATTTTTGATTGATTTGCTTGTTCATTGTTTATTCTGTTGTTCGGTTTATAATTTGTTAAATAGTCAATGTTTAATTAAACTTGGCTGTGTGTATATTAATTTTTAAATAAGCAAAATTGCGCTTCCTTTTTACTATCGAACAGAAATGAGAGCTGTTTGTTTCAGGTATACGTTCACTCATCAGGGAATGATGCGCTGAGGTGGGAATTGCTTTTTCCACTCAACTGCTCCGCTGCCGTTGTTCTGATTTGTGTAAGCGGTTTCGAACAGTTGAGTTGGGATGGAGGGGAGGGGGAAGATTGTGACGAACTCGTGACGTCATTCCCACTTCCGAAAATGCGAAAAATGTTCGGCGCCGGGAGAAATCCGGCAACGCCGCGGTATTCACAAATGTGTGTCGAGGTCTCTCCCCCGATCGGTGTGCGGCTTTCCTTTTTATTCATGAAAAAAAAGAAGAAAAAAATAACTGCTCCACGCCCTCTTTTGCCAGCTTTTATCCTCATACCACCACAGCCAGCATTTCCATCTTTTGCACTCAAACGTTTCGCTCCCCCGTCTCGCATGCTTATGCAAATCGGCGGCATTTTAAGAGAAGAGGGCTCAGGTACTTTTAACGGCCGTCGTGATTGTTCCAGTTAATCAGATGGCTCGAGGATTATTTTTGCTTTCCCGCGGCACGACCCGTTGGTAAGAGTAAGAAAAATATTTATTGTTCAGGACAAAAATCCAAAAGAACAAATATAATAATAAAACACTTTGCAGGCACAATCTTTTAAAAGTACAAAAGGACAAACTTTTCATCATTTCAAACTTTTCAAGTACAAAAGGAAAAACTTTTTATCATTCTATAAATGTAAATTAACACAAAAAAACTCATGTATTAATAACTAACAATAGAAAAATGATACATTGAATAAGGAACCATAATAACATGAACACAAATTTGAAGAAAAAAAAATAATAATAAGAGTAACTTATGTTATACCCGGGAAAGTAAATAATCATGGTATTTCATTTTAAATTTTTTAACAGATTTACAATTTTTAATATCAGTTGGCATCTTATTCCATATGTGACAAGCTGTTACAAGAAATGATTTATTATATGCTGTGGTGCGATGCCCTGGAAAATACAATTGATTAGGATCAGACCTAGTGGACATTGTGGAGACAGAGGGACAACTAAGGAACAAATCATGCAGATACTTGAGTGATTTGTTTTTAAATAGAACAAACAAAAAGGATCCCAGAAGGTATTCTCTACGGGATTTGACGTTGAGCCATCTTAGTTGTTTATAATAGGGGGTGATGTGGACGTCCCTGCGAAGGTCAAAAATGAACCTAAGGCAGGAGTTTAAGGCCCGGTGAAGTTTGAGGTTATTTTCTTCGTTGAGGTCGTTATAAACAAGACAGCAATAATCTATTACAGAGAAAATAAGCGACGATATAAGTGTTTTTCTAGTATTAAAAGGAAGTAAGTTTCTGTGAACTTTTAACTGGTAAAGTATAGAATGAATTTTGTTAGAAATATTATTTACATGACAATCCCATGATAAGTTAGCAGTCAACGTAATCCCTAGGTTATGTACATTACTGGAGTATGGAATAGGGATACCATTAACCACGATACTGGTAGTCGTAATGTGGCTAATGTTACATAGCATCCTGGAACTACCGATAATAATAGCCTTAGTTGTACTTGAGTTTAGGATGAAGTCGTGACGCGTGGCCCACTCGGTTATTCTATAAATGTCTTCATTAATTTTTGATACTGCCTCGTCAATTTCATATGGCCAACAGCTGCGATAAATTTGGAGGTCGTCGGCATAGAGCATGTAACTGGTGTGCTTAAGACATTTAGGAATTAAGGCATTTAGACGTTGGGGGAGCTACCTCGCTTGTTTTGTTTACACCTTCGCCTGGCTCTCGTGAGAACTTTAGGCCTCTCAATGGCTTCGCCAAGCTCAGTGTGTATTACCATAGAGTAAATATATATGCTTACTCTATGCTTATAATGCTTACTCTATGGTATTACACATAGAGATACATAATACACCATTGTGTTATAATGTGTAATGAGTTACATTAAAACACTAGTGTATTAGTTTATCTCTATGGTATTACACCACAATGCGAAATGTGTAGGTTAGCGATCGAAGAATTAAATTTTCCTGCAAATGGTTCCTAAGATTTGAATTTATTTCTACTAAAGCCTACGGCTTTATCTTCTAACTTTATATAGTTACGTGCGTCGTTTCCATATAAATAACATTTAAAGTCCATGTATGAACCTTCATGACAATGGCGAATACGATACGAGGATGCAGTTCAATAAAATTGACCAAATTTGTTGCCCACGCTGGAAATAATCGCTCGTCAAAAACTTGTTCATTATGGTGGAGGAAATGACTTCAAACATTTTCCTCCATTTATTTCATTATCTCATCTTATGCTCTAAGGGTGGGTTTGCGCAAGCAAGTTACTTCCACAAGTTTCTTCTGCCAGAGCTGGTGCAGGATTTAGCTGGGATAAAAGTTTTTTTGCGAGTTAGTGCAGAAGTTGGTTGCTGATTACCCTGGAAACAAAACGCTTCAAACGACTTGCCGAAACTTTTAAAAGTTCTCCAAGCGGACTCGCAGAGCCGTTTGCTCTAGCAATTTATGTCAAAAGTCGCTTGCTGAAAGTAACTTGCGCAATTACCTTGGCAGTGTAAACCCAACTTTGAACGAGCAATGATTGTATGTATGTAAAATTTATTTACAACGACTTCGATAACACTCCTGTTGAGGGTTCTAGGCACGAGACATTCATTGAGCTTGGTTTGATCTTCGGGAAAATTCGTTAATAGACCAGAGTTCGAGCCCAGAAAAAGCTTTGAGGGCCAAATCATGAAAAGCACGGGAATCGAATTGGGACTTCAAGGTAGTTTTTTAATTTACAGATTTATAATATGACAAAAAAACGCAATGACATCGAGACTTGGACTAAATTTGGCGATAGAATGAGTGTGCGCGATCCGTCCCGAAGGACCAAAAAATGTGCGCGCGGGGCCGTGTGCCCCAGGTTGTGATGAATAAAGGGGGAGGACACCTTCAAGCGAATCTGTGTTTATTTCCCGCGAGACTTCCGACGAAGCGCACGACACATGCCCACGTCCACACGCTCCCGGCTTTCGACACATACTGGTGAAAAGACCCAACGCGACACCCACGCCGAAGACAAAAGGGCCCGGATGAGACAGGGTTACTGAACCATTGAGGTAGATGTACTGAATGTACTCAATGTACTGAACTCTCGAATAGCGGTACCGCCAGGAAATCCTCACTCCAAAGCAAGGATGTGACCCGAAAAGGCACTTTACGTTTCGCGCCGTACCTAGGAGGCACCCGAACTCGGAATCCGAGCCTATGCGTTGAAGGAGACCCAACCCTTCACCGCGGGTGGTTTATAGCACCAACTGACCAGTCACACTATAGTTTATAACTTCTTAAAGTTAAGCATAAATTGCAAACCTATGTTCGTTTTTGTGTTGCTCTATTCACGATGATGAAAATGGTTTTTTCATCGCAGTCATACGATAGATATTAACCAATTTACGTGCTTTAGTAATTTAATGTACATTAAACTGGCTTGGCTTTCTAATGCACGTAAAATGGTTAATATTTATTTTATAACTGTGTTTAAAAACCATTTTCATCAACGTGAATAGTAAAACACAAAAATAAACAAAATTGTGCGATTTATGTTTATTTAAGAAGTTATTAACTATAGTGTGACTGATCAGTTGGTGCTATAAACCACCCGCGGTGAAAGGTTCGGTCTCCTTCAAATCCAAGGCTTGGACTCCTGAGTTCCGGTGCCTCCCAGGTACGGCACGAAACGTAACGTGCCTTTTCGGGTCACATCCCTGCTCCAAAGGGTGTGAGTGAATCCTCCTTGTTGGCGACCGCGGGAGAAAGGGACCGGCCGAATATGCCAATCCTGGGAAAACCTGGAAAATGGCGACACTCGCCACCGGAGCCGACAGGGGGGGAAAACGACCCAACAATGAGTGTGATTGATGGAATTACTACGATGTGATTTTCGGCGACGCTCGAAATATAAACTTGCTCAACATTTCTTGATTAATTCGCTGAAAGAAAAATTAAAACACGGAGGTTGCGAAAAAGGAACAATGCTCAATTCCAATTGAGAAAATATAACTTATTTCGACCTAGGTTTCGGCATGTTGTGCCATCATCACTTGATGTTGGCATAGTATGTCTAAACGTAGGTCAAAATGAATCATATTTTCTCAAATGGAATTATGCATAGTTCATTTTTCTTTGCCTCTGTGATGGAATACAATCCACGTTGTTAAGTCTGAGACAATTCATTTCGTGAAAAATGTCGATCCCATCGGAGATTGGCCTCCAGATATTGCGTGAGCTTGTGATTGTGGACTTAATTTTTCATTGAATCATTAAAAAAATACAGAGATTCAACGAAAAGGAACTCCGGAGAAGCCTTCAATCCAATATAACTTAATGTTTATTCATGAATGAAAGCGAAAGACATGACTTTTAAACCGCTGTCAAGCGATTTTATCCTCTTAATTGTATGGTTAAGCATTTCGTTTAAACCTTGAATATCTCGTTAAATCCGTATGCATGTGAGGAAGTCCGTTTACATTAACGGAAGCTGTGCATTAAATTTAAGGAGATACTTAATAATTCCGCCGGGTTTTTTGTGTAAAGAGCGTCATAACTAATTGCTAATGTCGCAAGAGACTTGCACCTCTATTGCGGGTAGCGATACGGAATGCTTGAATTTTTGTGGTTGTTAACTTAAATTCGTTTTTGCCCATGCATGTAATAGGATTCAAATTTCCTTGGTCGACAATTTTATCTTATATTATTACAGATTAAGAATCAACCGTAGTTAATTTAGGCTCTCTATTTAGCTTCATGGAGGATTTAAATGAAGTGTAAGAAACTAATTCAACTCGACGGTCAAATGAGTTATTTTACAGTGATATATGTACAGTGGTATCCACATGTACTCGTCTACAAAGACATTATTTTTAACTATTTACTCTTTTACTTTGTACATTGTCTCGTAGCATGAAGAATATATTTTTAGTTTTGAGCATAGATATCCATAACATATCCATGTCTGGCAATGGCAAAAAATTTTAAGAAATTGATTAAATTATTTCACCAAATAGGGTGAAATTGTTCATGAAAAAATCATTTGATTTGACCGGGATGCCGGTCAGGTGTGTTAGCCAGCTACATCACCTAGCCATCTTGATTTAGATACGGTCAAGTCAAATTATTTTTTCATGACGAATTTCACCCTCTTTGGTGTACACCTTTGCACCCGTGCGCGTGGCTGCGTACAACGTCATTTGTGCAATCTCAATGATTGTAAATTTTTTAATTATTTCATTTTATTGTATATTGAGAATCTTAAATAATAACAGCTCTTAATTGAGAAAAAATCTGGCATTATTTTAGTCTCTTTGTTTGCATATTGCCTCAAACCATGATTTGAAATTTATGAGGTTCTGAATGTTTATTCCACTTTTTCTTCTAATGGATATGAAAAATTCAAATTAAATTCCACGATTTTATATTTTATAATGCCATTTATCGAGTCATTGTAACGTACTTAGATATCTTTGGGAAATCTATTCACCTTCATAAAGTAGGCACATAAATTTCGAGGAAATAATTTGATTAGGTAGCCGAACGTGCTAGCATTTAGAATCGTAAGCAATTTGTGCTCGTATTTAATACGTGATGGAGTTAACTTGCCGTACTTCTCACGTTTGTTTAAATATCATCTCTGAATGTTGAAAACATTTCTTTCCCCATTGAATTTCATATTGTTTTGAAGAGCAATTATATTTTACAGATAATGTCAACCATAGCACTACTACATTGACTAATTTAGTAAAAATAAAGTTGAAAGGTCATATAGAATAAGCTGTATTTGAACCGGTAAACGACTGTATTGTATACATTAATTCAGCTGTTAATTTTACGTTCAAGGTTTCATATATTAATCTCAGTCATTTAAATATTTCATTATGAAAGAGCAGAACGGGGCGCTGGCAGGCACTTTTTCGGTGCAAAACAAAAAGATGAAACCTAAATTAAATTAGTGCGAATGGTTAAGATCGAAAGGAACGCTTTGTGGAATTTATTTTTAGCCGTTTTTTTACTTTTTTTCGTCCAAAGCTTTGGGAACGAGAGTGAAAGATAGTTCTCCCTGCAGTTGCGATGAAAAAAAAGAGCAAATCCTGGCGTCGACGGTGAAATATTGTTGGCTCTGAAATTTTATTCCTCCTCTCTGGGTCTTCCGGGCGCAAATATTGCAAGGATAAATTGCATGGATAAATTTTATATCTCGATAAAATGCTTTTAGTCGGAATGAAAGTTTAGTCGGAAAGAAAGTCGGGTTTTAGTCGGGTGTGTTTATTCTCGAGTGAATCGTAAAATCTAGATTCACGGATTAATTAATGTGGAGCCAGGTTGAGAAAACTCTTTGGGCCGGTTTTTATAATCTCTGGTTTAAGATTTTCTCGGTGTGAAAACCGAAGTTAATAAGTTCTCCCATCGATAAAGCTCACTAACTAGGGATGAGGATCGAAAGGAAATCATCGATTGTTGATATCGAAAGACCATCGGAGCTAAACTATCAGTGCAAAGAAAATATTGATCTTGGACCATCGATGATATCTTCATGTACTTTTATCGTTTTCATAAGTCATCAATGTTGTGGTCAAATGTGAACAGAATGAAATCATCGATTGTTGATATCGAAAGACCATCGGAGCTAAACTATCAGTGCAAAGAAAATATCGATCTTGGACCATCGATGATATCTTCATGTACTTTTATCGTTTTCATAAGTCATCAATGTTGTGGTCAAATGTGAACAGAATGAAATCATCGATTGTTGATATCGAAAGACCATCGGAGCTAAACTATCAGTGCAAAGAAAATATCGATCTTGGACCATCGATGATATCTTCATGTACTTTTATCGTTTTCATAAGTCATCAATGTTGTGGTCAAATGTGAACAGAATTGAATCGAAAGAAATTTTCAATTTTCTATTCACGCGTCCCTATTTTGAAATGAATATTCCTTCATATACGAATATGCCGAGTACACTTTGAGATTTTGGTTCCAAAATAAATTGGCCAATGTTAGCAAAAAATTTACTCTCTGTTTAGCAACATTCGAAGATAAGAGGCTTACCTAATGAATAATAAATGTGATCACTGTATGAACTAAGTGAAAAATGCCAGGCAATAAAGCAAAAGTTCAACGTCAATATGCGAAATACTGGAGGGGAAGATCGAAGAATACTATCGATAGTGTAAAAATATCGGAGATAAAATATTTATTGGCAAAATATCGACTATCAAGTGCTATCGGCGTTTCAAACTATCGGCCATCGATGCTCATCCCTGCAAATAACCCACAATTAGATGTAGTATATAAAACCGGAACTTTCAATTAACACCAGGTTAACGAAATGGCTTCGTCATCGTGCGGTTAATATTAATTATACGTTATGAAACCAGGCCTTTGAGTCTTCCTCTACCTATCTCCTTTCTCACAGTATGAATAAAAATTATATTCATTAATTATGGGCATTGGAATGTAATATTTGTGTAAAAAATATAATCAAGTCCAACTTCTAATTCTTCGTCAAATGAAATGTTTACGGCATGAAATAGCGAAATTGACTGTACTAATGTACGTGTACCCTATTATAATTTTACTTGATAAATCCCTCGTTTAAAAAAATACATTTGAAGACCCTATTGGGTTTATAAAGGGAGATTTGTACGTTGTCGGGAAAAAAAATTGTATTTCGCCTTGATCCTCTGTTATAAAGTCCGCAGCAGAAAAACATGAGCCCAGGACGGTGAGATTGAAAAACCTTAGTTCTGGTCTTATTTCTTTTATTGGCTGTTAATTCTTTGAATATATGAAATCGCATAACCGTAGTGTTGTTGCTTTTACTAATGGAAAACCATTTCTTTTATTTACAGGTGAGTGTGTTTACGACAGTGCACAAGAAAAAGAATTACTTCGGAATGGAAAATTGAGATGTTGTTGCTTGCATATCACATCGGAGGGTGAGTCTGTGAAAACATTCCATGCATTTATTAAAGCTGTCGTTTCCTACCGGTGATATAATTTTCATAATTTCAATGGACACCAATCGTTAAAAATCCTTTAATTAATTGCCCGAGTGAGGCCCACCATACTCATTGTTCACTTTAAAAAAAACCGTACCACTGGAATCAATGCGGGTTCATCCACCGTAAATTCATAAAACCGTAGAGGCATGGTCAAACTCATTTGAAATGCGTAGTCCTCGGGTTCATTTACTTTTTGTGTCAAGAACTTATCAGACATCAACATCTTCATCTATCTTCATCAACCCCGCAAGCTGCCACAAGAGTTAATGGCAGGGGATGAGCTATCACCAGGATGTACCTAGCACTATTCCTTCCAAATGTTATTAAAACTACTAATATTGATACATTAGCGAAAACCTACTGATATGTTCCAGGAGTTAGATTTTCATCTGCATATTCTACACTACATGCTACAAATGTCATAGAAACTATGACTATGAAAATACATAAGTGAACAGGGCTACAAGAGCTATTCACGAAGCATGCGAGACGTGCTGTTAGTACCGCTTAGCAAATTAATTCATTAGCATTGGAGATCAAATTAAATAATTAGCTACAATGCCTTTCGAAGAGCCTAATTATTGTCTTGTTTAGAAGATATTATAGTCTCTTACCAAACATGGAAAAGATAAAATTTTAAGACTGTCCTTCCTGCAATATATGTCTCTAATTTTATGCATGCGATCTAATCTACTTACAGCTCCACGGAGTTTTTATTTGTAAAGGTGTGAATGTATATGAGGGCAGGAGAAATAAGTTCCAAAATCACATTCTCTTTGCGAGCGAAAACTTTGGCCCAGGAGAGTTCGCCCATTCAAATGGAGATCTGGGTGGGCGTAAATTGAAGGAGAAAAAACAGGGAGGGAAAACAGGAGCCGAAATTCCGTCGAAAGGAAACGATACGGTGAATCCCTGGGAGTTGACTCCGCGAGCAGGAATTTCCATTCTGGGATTGGAAAATGAAAGGCAACAGCCTCATCCTTTCACCGTTCCTACCTTCCTCGGCCTTAGGGAAGGATGGAAATTTCGAACCGTGTGGGAGTTTGATTTTGCAGAAGAGGACGGAGGCGTAGGAGGAGATAGGATGGGAGTGCCTGGGGGAGGGGGGGTTGGGTTTAGGAAGGATGTGGGCGAGCTTGCGGCAGATCGCGGAGTTTTGGAATCACAGGGGGATGGTTCTCTCCCATCCCAGTTATTAAATAAAAAAGTGCTTTTTAAAACAATGAAATATTATTAATAATAGTTTTGACATTTGCATTAATTTATTAGCCTCTTTTTCAAGAATATCTGCTTCTTCCTTCGCAATTTATAAAATCCTTCTTATTCGTAATTCTAATTCTTCTATTTGATCTAAAGTTTGTATTTTTCATTCTTTTATTTTAATTTTTATTAATTGTTTCTGCAAATGCTGCTTTTTTTATTTTTGGAAGCACTTATGAAAAATTTGATCATTTCTTTGCATATTTGAACATTACGAATTCCCCCTGCTGCATTTTTTGCATCATGAAAACAGCGCTGAGCAATCAAGCTAAGGCCAGGCTAACGCAATGCGATTAACCCCGCGTTGAAAACAGGAAGCGTCGGCCAGACCCCCTTGCTTCCACCGTGATAAGGCTGACTGGTTGCATACTACCATCTAGACCAGGGGTTCTCGTTATTTTAAAAAGATCTCAGGACCCCAAAATATCCCAAAAATGTGGTGGTCTAAGCTACTGGAAATGGTGGTCTAAGCTAAGCTGGATTTGTGCAGTATCTTTCATTTTTTGCTTTTTAAAATTACTTCAGCTCAAGATAGAGGGTTGGGATTTTTTTAATCAATTGGCTGAAAAAATGAAGTTTATTATTCTTTCAATCAATTATTTTTCCAATTCGTATTTGTCTGAAAATCGCGTTTTTAGCTGCAAAAACGCATATTTTTCACTGAAATCAACAACAGCATATTTCCTTTACAACTAGGTTATGGTCTTTAACGCATTTAAAATCCATTTAGCATAGTTAAGGAGGTTCCGCCGCGACTATGTGAGTCAAAACAAATACTAAATGTCACATTTTTGATATTTTGTCAAAAAAATTCCTGCTTTCACTGATGCAATACGTTACCTATAGAAACCCAAAAGTAAGGTACAAAATATGCAGAATATTCCACGAATGTATTTTAAATGAGCACTTTTTTCCAGCCATAGGAGCCGACTGCAGCGCCATTTCCTACGAATTACCGCATTTTGACTTCAATTACGGCATTAATTCTTCAATAACTACAAAAATAAGGTGGTAAGATGCCTGTATTTTATTTTTATTCAATTTCTCTGGATTATTTCCTTCTTAGAGACAGTTTTCCACGAAAATGGCATTTGTATTTAATGGAATAATACTATTTGTCCCCGTTTTTCTCTCATTCCCCCATTGAATACCATGTAATTTCAAGTTCAATTATAGAATAAAATAGCGTGGAAAGGTATTGTTTTGTTAAAGGATTTATGGTTTTCCCGGCGAATAATATAAGTGAAAGTTTCTCGGGTTTCGCACTGGGTATGATTTTTTAAATATATCAACGTTTCGATGGTTGACTAAGCCATCGAAACGTTGATACATTTAAAAAATTTTACCCGGTGTGAAACCCGAGAAACTTTCACTTATATTATTTTGTTGTTCATATCAGATAGAGGTCAACTTTTTCTACAAGTAGACAGAATATGAATAAAATGACATTTAAGCCATTTTACGGTGGAAACACCTTAAGCTGGTTAGGAATGCTAAGCATTAGGTTTTGTACAGTCAATTATTTTTTTGCTTTTTAAAACTACTTTCACTCAAGATAGAGAGTTAAAATTTATTCTATCAGATACTCGAAAGAATAAGGTTTCTCATTTTTTAATCGATTCTCCTCTTAGTATATGATGAGTTATGAAGGAAGTGTGATCCCGAACACCGCCGACTAATTCAGCTAGTAGTATGATATTATGGACAGAGCGTGCTTAATTTTTGTGTTGTGTTGCTTATATTTTCAGTTCTCTCAGATTAGTTTACGACACTGCTAAAATATTCTATACACTAGCCTTTTTTATGTATTCGTACTCTCCAAATACTTTTTTTTTCGCGGCACAGCCCACCAATTTCTCGGCTTACTGGTGTGCCGAGGCAAACCCTTTGAGAGCCCCTGATCTAGTGAACACCTCGTGTTCCCTGTTTGTGTTCGCGGACGGTGGCGCTAAGCTCACACTTTGGACTGCTCGTGTTATATCATGTGCCCGGCAGTCCTGAAAAACTTATTCCTTTCAAGCCCTCAAAAATCCACGGGGGAGAAGTACGCCACGGTAGCATAATTGGGTAAAGTGCTTTGCGCGACATCGAGGGATTCGTGCTCGAGTCCCTGTTAATTGACTAATGAATTTACTTCCGTGGATTTTACTTCTCTGTCTCTTTTATTAGATAGAAAAGTAAAATTATCCTCATTTTCACCTATTCTCGCATTTAAAACCTAATTTCATGTTCAATTTGAGAAAGCAATTTTGTAAAAAGGCATGATTTTTGTAGATCATATCAAATGAATTATATAATCGTCAAGGAGAGGTTTAGGAACTGTGCCTAAAAAACGCGCAGATTTCCGGGGGCGGATGTGGACTCAGATCATAATCAGCACTTTATAGTTAGACTAGCCGCTAACGGCTTGCTTCGCTCACCGCAGCAGCTAGCCAGGGGCGCGAGACCCCCCCGGACCCCCCCATGCCGGCGGCTTCGCCCCTGGACCCCCACCAGAATAAAAAAAAAACAGAGTCATGCAGTTCTGCCCGAGTCATGTCTAGTTTGGGTAGGACATTATTTTCTCGCACTTGCTCTATTGTCTGCCCGTCCAATGGCGCCGCTCAGTTTGGCGTAGGTCTGCGTTTTCGTAATTTTCGCTGTCATGAAAATCTGCCCAAATTGCACGTGCCCTCAAAATGCCCGACATGCGTTGCAATGCCTCATTTTCTTTCTAAGTAGGCATACATATACAAAGCATACACATTTGCATGTACAAAATAAATGAAAGAATGATTTTTTGTGTATTAAATTAAATTAGAATAAATTTATTCAAATGCATTGGGAAGTACAATATTTTTGGTCTTACCGCCCTCTGCAAAAACAAATCAATTTTTCGGCAGTGCCACTCGTGAGCATGCAAAATATAATTGACCATATTAAAAGCATGGATTTTCCAGATTTTATCCTCACACTTGAAGCTATTGTGCCTTGTTGATGGCCATTAAGAAGGAAAGGCGAACGGGGAACTGTAGTCGTTTGACTACAACTATCAAATTAGTCACTGAACCTGGTCTTTAAATGCTGCAGGGGCGAATAGCCCATCCATGAAATTAGTATTAAATGGATATTCACGCCTGGTTGCCAAGGAAATTTCTATTGTTGAAAAGGAAGGAAAGTTGAGGAATTTAGAGCGAAAAACGCAGTACTTAGGCAAAAACGAAGCGTATAAGAACATTGAATGAAAGAATTAAATACTACATTCTTTTATGCATTCTATGATATAAATTTCCATGAAATATCTTGAGTTCAAGTAATTTTAAAAGCAATTAAAGAAACACATACACCGAAGTCAAGATACTCTTATGGGAGTAAAAGTTAACATTAATGGAGTAAAAACAACCCCAAAAATAGTTTATTTCAAAAATCCTTTCTTAGTGCGCCTATACTATACGGTACGGCTTTATCCTCAAAATTTCACGGGTCTATCATCTGTAGTTTGGGCTGTGCGTTGATGAATCAGCCACTCAGTCAGGACATATTCTTTTACATATATTAAAGATTATTCGAAAGGCAGTGTGTCTAATTATTTGGTTTGCTCCCTGATGCTTGTGTCTTAATCTGCTTCGTAATACTAGCAGCACGTTTTGCATGCTTTCTGTATAACTCTTGCGTTTCTGCGTATTTGTAAAGCAGCAAAATACATTAATACTTATAGTTTATATCCGTCGCAATAGCGGCGCAATGAATGCATTTGCGATAAACCCTCCGTCGTTGGCGTGATCTAGTCTCCGGATTACCTCTCATCGGAGGAGTAGGCTGGTCACGGAAATTCCTTTCGAAGGCTTCCGTGGCGATATTGCCGTATCAGCGGTTTTCGTCGACACCTGCGCAATGAAGGTGCCCGGAAGCTTCGGAAAAAAAACTTGGCGGGTTTCCTCACCGCGGAGGAATCAGTGTTACTCCCAGCGTTGATTTCGTTGGAACATCGTTGCCAACCTTGATTTCAGGCGTTCCCCTGAGAAACTGTATCCAAACGCAACATCTGGAGCTTTCCATTTACTCTAGTGCGATGGTCACTTCCCAACCTAACAGCGCACTTGCTTTCCATTCGTTTCAGACCCTGCGCACTAGACAGTGCACTTCAAAACAGATTGGAAGCGGAGTTGATGTTCACTCGACAATGAAAGAACTTTGATAATCACATCCGGGATTGTTGTTTTTGTGTCGAATTTCCGTAGAGGCGTCAAGTATGGATATTTTAAAGTTTTTACATACTCAGTAAAAAGTATATATATTCTTTTTAAAATACTTATTCTGAATGAATTCGGTAAATTCACAAAATTTTCGGTCATGACTGTTGTGGGTCCACAGAATGCAACCTACCGGTCGGTTACCAAACGTTTGGCTAGCGCACATCGTTCCATTTATCGGACCGTTCTCGTACGCTGATTTGTTCCGATCTGTGCTAACTTAAACGGACTGCTCCTGCTATCTCACCGAATTGGGTCTCGAAGTGATGCACCTCTAGGGATTACAATTCCATCGAAGGCGTCAAACATGAATAATGCAGTTTTAAATACTCCGTGGTAAAAAGTTTACATTTATAAGTATACGAGGTGTTGTAAAACATAACGGGAATTTTCGTTTTTCTTAGAGAATATTTATTTATCAATCAAAATCAATTTTGTCCCCTTCAAAGTAACCCCCCTTAGATATAATACACTTGTGCCAGCTGTTTTCCAATCTTGGAAGCACTTCTGGAACTCACTTTTCGGTGTAGAGTTCAGATTCTATTTCTATCTAATGGTGGCAAAACGTCGTCCTTTCATGGTTCTCTTCAGCCTCGTGAGTAGAAAGAAGTTACAGGAGGCCATGTCAGGAGAATACGGTGGCTGAGGCAAAATAACGGTTTGTTTTTTACCAAAAATTCACGAATAAGCAGTGAGATGGGAGCGGGAGCATTATCGTGGAGTAATTTCCACGAGTTGTTTTGCGACAATCCTGGGCGTTTATGTTGGATTGCTTCACGCAAACGACGCATAACTTCAAGGTAGTATTCCTTATTGACCGTACGACCATATGGCAGGAACTCGGAATTATTGAAAATCGGATTATAAAATCGGAATTATAAATCCCGCGAAATTTAAAATTTCCCGTTATTTTTTATCATTCTTCGCATGTGTACTTTGAATGAGATCGTGAACTTTTTACTCAATATTCTGGCATTACTGTACATTCACCTGCAGATTCCATTGATCGTCGTGCGTTATCGTTAAAGTTCGCCGATGTGTTCCCGTCTGCGCTAAATTTATTTATAGTTATAACGTCAACACATTGATTGGAAAGCTCACAATATCATCTCAGTGTAATCGAAAAGCACAGCATATGTTACTTCCACTGAAATCAAATCGATAAAAAGCGTTTTACCGTGATACGGCGTTGTAATGTCGAAATATGTATACATACCCATCACGCCATCCCGTTTGAAGTAGATACAGTCAATGTTGCTTATTTATTGCATTTAGGCCTAGGGAACTGGATTTATTTAAATATTTTTCTCAATAATATCTTATTCTTGCATTCCTCATTCACTTGTCTTGCATTCATGCATTGCTTCGTGCGCACTTTCCTGCTCTTCAGGCGCCTAATAAACCTTCTCTTAGGAGTTTTTTGTCCACCTTATTCACCCATGACTTTCTCGGTCTATCCCTTCCTATTACACTATTTTACTCTTCTATCATAAATCTTTATCACTGTACGACACTTATCCATTCTCTCAACATGGCTAAACCAGCGAAGCGCACTCATTTAATATATTTTCCTTACTGGGGTATCCAATATATATTCTTTCGCGACCCACTCGTTCCTAACCCTATTCCTCCTAGTTTTACCGCAAATAATCGTCGCATACTCCATTTCCACAGAATTTAGCCTACATTGACGCTTATTTTGGCATACACAGGTTTCGATTCCATGTGTATATTGAAGTCGGGAGGAGAACACATTTGCATGCAGTGATATTTGCTTCTCTAGGCAGGTACTCATTCCTTGATATGCTCAGATGCACTGAATGTGCATTATCACGGGGTCCCTCACGCCTATGTTTGCCAGAAAAATATGTTTATCATCGTAGTTTTATGTTTTTAATAAATATGAGTGAAAGTTATGCATTGTATTCCACTGGATCAAATAAAAATATCCAGCTGTAAAAAAACTAAATTTTGGCTGAAAAATGTTGAAACTACAATTTTAATGTCACATAAGTTGCGTCTGGGTTATTCATTCCGCAGGCAATCACTGGTCGACGGACGGAAAAATATCTGCTTATTAAATAAAATGGAAATCCAGCAAAATATTGAGACGTGTATTACAGTTATGGAACAGAAGCTTGGCTGTCAACACCGGAAGTTAGTGGGGTTGAATCTCTTCAACTTAAACAAGGGCGTTGTCCTAATAATGTGTTTTTTGACCGGCCCCGACAATATGAAACCTGTTGGGAAGCAACATATTAGTATCAAGCCGAGTGTGGTTCACGGCAGAGCAAAATAAAAAGACAGAAAATGGAAAAAAACAGCAGAGGAAATAAAACTTAAACCGGTATATGGCGCTGCTTTTCGTGAGGCTTCTGCGGGTACACTGCCGCGAGGCTTTCCACGGCGTCATTTTACTTACTCAGGAATTCACCTTGGCATTCTCATGACTTCCTTCCTTTAAGCTTTCTCTGATCGTCATACGCTGTAAAAAAAACTGTCAAAGTATACATTGGATATTTCCTGAGATTCAGTGAACAATCTGAAAAGAAATGGATGAATGAAGCGTTAGATTTGGTAAGCTGCAGGAAGGGGAATGCAATCTACTTTCTTTGTCCAGTGGGTGTGATCCCTTTGACCGGGGTGAACTTAGACATTCCTGTTTACTTGTAAATTAAATTTTTTTAAATTTGCTTGCATATTTTTTGTGGTGTCTGAGTTGACGTCTTCTGGATGGCAAGCTGCATCCTCTGGAAATTCAAATCAGTTGAGGTGGTCGGATGGAATCAATGGCGTAACTACAGTCTGAGCCACCCGCGGCGATCTTCCATTTTTTACCATTAATTGGGGTAAATTTATCATGCATGTAATATAAATAGATAGTACCGATTAAAATATTATTTGAAAATTAATTTTAAGAAAAAACTATTTCGTTTATGAATAAAAATTTCAAAAATACAAACGTAATCTTCTTGCTTTTTTCAAGCAATATCTCTTTTGTTTGTTAGTTGTTGTTCAATGGATTATATTGGTCATAAATTTCTCTTTCTGGATGCTATAATTTTAAATAAATTTTAATTTGGAGAAGCTCTTTTCTGCCGAAAAATGCTGCCACGAATAAAGTGCCGCCCGTGACTTGCGACTCTGCCCACCCCCATGCACGCCAATGGATGGAATAGAATGGATGACATATGTTTAAATATTGTCTCTTCGGAGATATTTTCGCTCTTCTTGAGCACCTGTAAGCACCCATTTCCGTGGTGACGCCATCTGAATAGTTCTTCCAAAAGCTATTGAAAATATACTTCCTAGTTTTTAACCTCGCGTTGCCACTGTTGTCTCTACCTGCCTACCCAGTGATAATACCCGCATGCTTACATTTCCTATGCATGTGCCGAAAAGGTTCTGTGAAGCGGCAGTTTTGGTAGATAACCTTTTCTGGAGAATCCTTAAGATATTCCAGTGCGTTGTGTTTCCTCGTTTCACGAAAGGAGCTCATGAATTTTGCATGAGTTTCGTTCTTCCGTTCGCGAAGTTGAGGGGGAGGCGGTGATTTGGGAGTCTAGCCACCTTGCCATCGCGTAGGCGTCAAGAGAATACACCCTGTCGGAAATATCTACACCCACATAATAATAATAACGCATTTATTCCGCTCCAGCAATTATACATGAAATAAACAAAAAAAGAGTGAAATTCTGTACCCCAGAAGAAAAGTTCTCATGTTGGGGTTGTCATTCCTTGGATACGGCAGTGATCGGCAGTTACAAGAAAATATAAACAAACTCAAGGAACAAATTAATTGATTGTGGCAATATTTGGTGGAAATTATTGATGGAATTCATGATGAGAAAAAACACAGCACAAATTCCACTATTTTGTATTGCTCTCCTGTCCTATTTTTGACAGCAAAAAAAATTGTGGAATATTTCTGTGTTTTATCTCATCATAAACTCACGGAAGGCTATTCAACTAAACATACCTAGAGTGCCCATACATGGCTGAACTTTAACATCTTAACACACAAATATACATTATTACAGTTACAATAAATAGGATGCAAAAGCAGCCTGAACATGGTCAATATCGTAACTTTTTACACATTCTACCGTTAGAACCACCACCACCTGGGTGTAGAGCTGTGGGTTTAACGTGTAGAGACACCGACTATAAAAATGGACTAAATAAAAAAAGGAAAATTGGATATGTTAGGGAGTAAGGAATTGGGAAAAAGGGTATGTGCAGATTTAGAGGCTTTTATGGAGAGTATAGGTTTCCGAGTGAGTCAGTGGAGTATAGTTTAGAGGGTATATATGAATAAACATAAGATTAGGCTAAATGCAGCGTGAATGGGGTATCTGAGAAGTGTTTGTGGCAAAAGTAGGATGGGCAGGGTTCGGAATTAGTGGGTCGTAGAAGAATGTTGGTTGGATGCTTCAGTGGTTGACGTATATGAAAGGAGTGAACTGCGTTGGTTTGCCCGTATCTATAGAAGGGGCGAGAGTCGAATAGCTTCACAGATTTGAGAGAGAGGAGTGAATCAAGGTGAGTAATGAGACTCGGAGACGTCTCTACTCACCTTGGAAGTGAATGGCGTGAAAGGCAGGGCTAAGCCGAGAAATTCACGGGTGGATAATACTTTAAGGGCTCCTGGAATATTATGGTCCTAAAGAGTAGGAGAGCGTTTAGGAAGCAATGCATGATCGCTATACGATAGGGCATTATGGAAGAAATTATAAAAAGTATGGAAGGAATTATAAAAAGAGAGCCAGTTTCCTAGGCCTAACAGCACACTTGAAGTTTTCCACTTGTAAAATATTTAATACGTCTGCTTTAGATGTTACGACATCGAAAGATGTAGTAGCATCGAGAGATCGAATCGATCGAAAGAAGAAAGACGATGTAGTAACATCGTCACTTGTAGCATTAGTTGACATGATTAGTGGAAAACTAAAAGTGTTGGCGTCTGTCACTCTTTTGAATTTGCCAACCCCGCAAGATGACGTTGTATGTATGCATATACGTATAGGTTTACGAGTGAAAGAGATTAACCCAGCTGGAAAGGTTAGGATTGGATAGATGGGAATGGAGCGCGATTGCGATTGAGCCAACGCCCACGCGGGCACCTGCAGCCACGTCAAGGCCAGCGAAGAACGAGAGCACGACCTCGCATTGCCCTTTACAGTCGGGGTCATATCCGCAACAGGCAGTGACACTCCTGGACTCGAGCAATGAGTTTGCAGGCGAGTCATATTTTTGTCAGAGGTTTTTTGCGTCCCGATTTTCAATTAAATCCCTTCTCGGCTGATTTCAGGCGTCTCTTGCTTTCTCCCAGGGACTCATTAAGGAGAATTTCGGTGCCGCGAGCGCCGGCAAGACCCCTCCCACGTTCTTGGGGGAGATTATTCAAGATTACTTCGTCTCTCGTGGAGGGGAAGACCAAGGGTTTTGGGTTAGAAACTTCCCCGCTGACCTCAGAGCACGAAGCTTGTAAATTAAGGATAACAAAACCGCAATCCTTCCTTTTTTCTTTGCGAATATTTCCTCAGCGTGCAGAAGACGAAAATGAAGATTTCTTTTCGGCGGTCGATAAAAGGACTCTTTTTAAGGACATCTTTTCAAGAGGATGAACGAGGAGCTTAAAATATTAAATACCTTATGCATTCCAAGAATGTGTGTGAACTGTTTCATTACGGTTAGTGGCATAGCTTCAGTTTGTGCCAACTGGGGTAGTCTGTCAATTGCCTCCCTTCTTTTGGGAAATACATCATACATATCAAACATATTAAGAAAATTTTAAAATTTAGTTTATGAAAATAACTTTTTCTTTTATTTATAAATTAAAACGAAATTAACCATGTACCTATTATCTTGCTTTTATTGTGTCGAAATAATTTGTGATACTATCAAGATCTACTTCGTATGTTAATTTATATCCTATAGGTAATGTAGAAATATCCCTTAATAGTTATCTGTGATATATGGTAACTGATAACCCTTGCTTGTGGTACTCTTTTCATGTTTTAAAAGCTTTTCAAATCTATTTAAATACCAAAAATTCAACCCCGAAAAAAGTGTTGCCCTTAACTACGACGCTGATTAGGGTCCGTTTTAAAATAGACAGTATATAGAGATGCCAGTGTGGTGTTTATGTGACATTGTGGAATGAATGTAGCGGTTTATACGATGGACAAACGGGCAGGAATATAAATTGTGATGCAAAAAGCACGTGAGGAACCTGAGATCATAGGATTAACAATCGTCCTTTGGTTATCATTTAATTGAGACTGGCCACAACAGTGATTTTAATCCTACTATTTAACATGTAGCTGACAAAAGTGACGAAATGGATTTTTTTGACCATGTAGAGGTATCTCTAAACCGTCTTCCCCCCGCTACAACCCCCCTCAACGAATTGACCCATTCGCAACCTTCACTGATCATGTCCTTCTCGTCCCACTCAACCCTCAACCCCATAAAATAACATCACCATTCTTCCTCTTCCCAAATCACCCCCCTTATTCTTCCCTCAGCGTTTCCTCTCGCCTTACAACTTTGTATAAAAGAAGAGGAGATTATGAGAGAAAAATATTTTTGATAATGACTACGCACCTGCGTACTATAACGCGGTCAACTTGTTGAAATTCCGGGTGAAAAAACAAATTATTTTGATATTTTCAATGTACATCAAGCAAATCATAAAGGACGTCTTCCTCTTCTTCCTTTATTCTAGACTCAAGTATTTTCATCTCTGTAGTCTGTATTAGTCTTATATTAAGATGATTTAAGCGAGATCCCTAGTCATAATAGGGACCAATTTCGAATTTGATAATTTTATTTCAGCCGCTGTTAGAAGCATGCAGTTAATATTTTAATATTTTAATTGGCGCCAAAATATTGTTTTTAAGACTGAAATTCTAGGTAACTAACTAAATATATGTGTATAATTCTTTAGCTTGACTCAATTTTTCACCGCATACGGTGAAAACACCGTCACAGACGACGATATTATTGCCATTCTTTAACAATTACTACGGTGAGTAATTGATTTATTTTGAAAAATAGTTGAATCATACAAAATACACATTAAAATTTATGACGAGATCTATACGTTTAAAAAACCACATTTTTTTTTAAAATCAAGTCTCTGGAGTGCATACCAGTACTATTTCCCAAGGAAAATGGCTGGTATTTTTTGGCAAATAACTCCAAATGTATTGTGCTAAGTGGCTGATATTGAGTTATCATTGGAAATATGAGGCATTTTTCATATTTACGGTGAGACATATTTACGGGATGATATCTCGCTCCAACTACCATAAAGACGTCAAAGTTAAGAATTATGCAGGAATAACGTGGTTGGCGGATAGGAGAGGGCAGTGAAGAGCTGCATAAAACCAACCTTTGGATATTGATGACGTTCCATTCAGCTGCACATGAAAAATTATGCTCCACTTGATTAACGAAAAACCCAGGTTTCCACGTAGTCCGTTTCGCTCTAATTTTACTTTCGGTGACGATGAAAGCTTCAGTCGAATCGAGGACTTGTCTCGTGCACTAAAGTTCCTCTTCCCCTTGAACCTCTTGAGATACTTTCAATATTGACTTTGTCGCGGAGAGACTCAAAATAGCTGTATCCAAACTTCAGGCGCCTTGCGACCCAATTTGCGCCTTCTGAGTACCCTTTGAAATCCGCGGGATAATGGAGCCGAGACCCTTGTTAAATGTCAAATCGGGTGGCGGTGATTGAAGATGCGATCAATGTGACCTTGAGAACAGCAAACGAAGAGCCAAGAGTAAGGAGTCTGTAGACTCCTTAGCCAAGAGTATCCGAGTGCTTGGGTCCACCAAAAATATGCATAGGTATTAAGCCCTATCTTAAGGTGATTGCAGTGAATTTGTTTACGTACAGATTTGCGTGAAACTTTGCATTGGTCTCATTGGTGATACCGATAGACGAAAGTGAAATGAATTGCATCATACCGATTTGGATTTTCGACAGTTCAATGCTATTTTAACACGTAGCCTTAGGGCACATCATATATATTTCGCAATAACTCTATTACATTTGTACCGATTTTCATCTAAACGCGAAATAATTCATGCCTTGTTATTGTAATTGTTGCTAACAAATATCAAGGTGTCACGCCGAGTCCAATATTTGAAAAAGAACATATTTCAATATAGTTTCGTCTAAAGTTTGAAAACCTCGCCGAAAACTCGTCCTAACGTGCTCTAATAATGGCAAAAATCTAAAATATTATTCTTGTGTCATTTCCATGGCTGCATGTATGAAGAGTTCCACCGCATGGACGCATTCTACTCAATTAAAATGTGGTCGTAGTATTTTTTTGACTTACTTGAAAAATTATTGAAATGTGAACTCAATGACCCACGATTGTTGCTCCAGCCACCTAAATCCAGCTACCGATAATCCACATCTTGGACGCATGCGCTCTATTCGTCCCACCGACGGGACCCTCCTTATTAAAGAATGGGCACGACCCTTCGGGGTCATGCATAAACTACGTTACCAACTTAGGGGTGGAGGGGGGGTCACCTAAAAACCTACGGTTGGTAACGAGGGGGAGGTAGGGGTTTCACTCAAAGTAACGCAGCTGTTACAATGCGCCTGTTTACGTTTCTTACTCGTCAACACCGCGTGACAATACCTACTACAGAGATTAACATGAGGTTGTTTCTTAACAACCCCAGCTTCTACTGTAGCTCAATGTAACTGAACCATTGCCTCTACAATGTTGCAAGTCTTCATACCATCATTTTGCTTATATTTAACCTACTCGCGGGTTAAATAGTGACCTCGTGACAACAATTTTCAAGGCAGAAGTCAGAAATGTGGGGAGAGGAGAGAACAAAGTAGATGAGCACAGTACCTTGCACCGTGATTCATGGATGATTTTTATAATTGAAAAATTAATATTACTTGTTCCATTCGAGATTAAGTAGTTCGATTATATATAGTCCGGCTACTTTGTCTTATTTCAACCTATCCCTAAAAATAAACTCACTCAATAATTGAGAAAATATTTTTGAATTGAAAGTTTCATTTGTAGAGACAACGTTACATGTCGGGGGGGGGGGGGGGGGGGATTGGGAAAAAAAAACCACGGTTGTCAACGATGGGGGAAGTAGTTGAAAAACCACCGAAAACGGTAACGTATTTATGCACGACCCCTTTCTTACAAAGAGACCATGTAGTACTGTACCGGGGAGCATCCCTCTTGAAAGATGTGACTCCCACTTGAGTTGAAAGTGCACTTTCGAGTTCGCCTATGACTCCTTTGATGGCCTTTCTTTCACGAGGGGTCGCCTTTTTCCGTCAGCCTCTCTTGAGGAAACCCGAAGATGCACAAGGAGTGTTTCTCCCATGGATAATAAATACATACTAGGCTCCTATGAAGACTCCTTGGTTTCTCCGAAGCTCCTCCCACCTACTTCTTCTTCTGTAACAAAAGACGCGTGAGGGACCGCCAGTTGCAAGGGGTGGTGGCTGAAAGAAGGGGAGAGGATGAGGAAGAGAGGCCTGCTGCCTCCTCGAGAAGAAAAGGTCGGAAGAAAAAAAAATGAAAGCGAGGGATGAGAAGGAATGGGAGACCTGAACGGATGTTCGGGGAAGGCTCGCTTCCCTTACCCCACTGTTTAAGGTAGTTTGAGAAAGATATTTCCCTAGTCATCATGGAGAACATATTCTATTTTTATTTTTTTAATTTCAGCGTCTGTAAGAAGTATGAAGTAAATATTGTAATCCATGTCGATAAAAACTAACTTAGTAATTTCCACACACTTTATTCCGCTGGCACGACGCGCGTTTCACCACACTGTGGCATATTCATGTGCCACAGTGTGGTAAAACGCGCCTCGTGCCAGCGGAATAAAGTTTGTGGAAGTTACAAAGTTGGTTTTTCTCAACATGGATATCCATCATTTCCACGATTTAAGGCCTGATATCACCAGTTTATAAGTATTGTAATATCAATGGCGCAAAAATATAGCTATATATGTCAAACATTCTCAGTAATTAAATAATTATACCCACATAAGTCTCTAACTTGACTCATTTTTTCACGCCGTACGGTGAAAACGCCTTCACAACATGTTATTTTGTTGTGATTCTGTAATAATTACTCCGTTGAGTAACTGATTATATTTTAAAAATAATTGTGAAAATATACATGCCACATACCGTTAGTTTTTTGATGAAATGTAGTTGCTATAATTTCCTATTTTTTTTCAATATTCCCCCTCTGGAGCGCACAACCATAATCTATCCCATGCAAAACAGCTTATATTTTTTTGGAAAATTGCTCGAGAAGTAGTTCGGTGAGGGGTTAGTATTTTGATATTATTGGAAAGATAGGAGTTTTTTCTTTAAAATGAGGGCAAATTCTTATTGAAGTGATATCTCGCTCAAACTACCTTAAGTCCCATCCCTTGTCGCCCACTCTTTCTTTCCCCGACCGGAAGTGTGTCGACTCAAATGGAAACTTTCAAGACACGTAGTCTACCTCTAAAGCTTCATCCTTTTTCTTCTTTTGAAGGTAGCTTGAGGAAGATATCCCTTTGCCTACAATTCGACGAATTTGAACTCGTTATAAAGAAACATATCTCATTTTTCCAAAGAGAACAATGTATCAGCATTGCCATTATACTTATTACGGTGCAATTATCAGGAGTTTTAGGTCAAATAATAATTTTTTTCAAATTCTGCCAACGATTCGGATATGTATTTATCCATATTCAGGGCTTCCAAGTTTGTTTATGTTTTATAAAAGTAATATTATAAAATTATAAAAATCAGCAAACATGAAAGCCCTAAATATGGATAAATAAATATCCTAAACGTTGGCGGAAGTTTAAAAAAATTATTATTTGACCTAAAACTCCTGATATTTGCACCGTATAATATAAGAGGTCGAGAAAAAATATCATTTGAATTATACTTTTTTCAGTTATTTATTTGCCAACAAATACCAGACTTTTTAAATGGAAAATGATACGGGTGTGCCCTCCAGAGAGGCTTTATGCAACAATGAGGAATTAATAACGCGTAGATCTATTCAGAAATAGAACAATGTGTAGTTTGTATGCTTTCTAAGCTAATTTGAATAATAAACTATTTACTTTAACATAAACTGCTCACCGAGGTAAATTATTCTGAATCGCAAAACATCTTCTGTTGTGAAGGCGTTTAATATATGCTGCATCTTATTAAAACATTTTCTTACCAACATTTTATCTGAGAGGTTTTTAGGAAACTGCATCGCAATGTTTTAAAGGGTCTCCATTCTCGCCTTTACCGACACGTAGTTAGGGCGATTAAAAAAATAAATTTTCTCATCAACCACTAAGGATAATCGAATTAAGTCTTCAACTATTTAAAGATTGCTCTTTTTGCACTGCATTGTCTTTGGCAAAACTTGGAAAATTTCCCATAGATGTCAAAAAAATCTCTGCAAATTACTGCCGGCACACAGCCTGTTTTTACCGTTCAGGTCATAGTAATCGGAAAAATATGAAACAGCTAGGTTGTAGTTCCCCATATTCACACTTGTAATTTCCCATAAATGCGAAGCTTTTGCCCGTAGCTCTCTTCAGTATCTATGTTTCTTCCTCCAGCGAGGCTTTATGCCAGCAGCATGATACTCTGAAGCACTATGAGTCTATCTAACTCATTCCGTGGTGTTTCGAAGTTGGTGAAATTTTGTAGCCCGCAAGCTTAATAAACGTCATTTATGACCACTTTTAAAATTTTCCAGGTCAGTGGTTGCATCGAATTGTTAGTTGGGAACATTTTGACGACCTTGGTTTTTCGTAATAAAAACCGTAAAGAGTTTGACATGGGCGTGTGGGCACGAACCTCATATGAGTTCCCACGGAGCTAAAACAACGCCGTCGTATCTTGGTCTCCGAAGAGGTTGCAGCCTACTTCGCATGAGAAATGCGAGTGAGAGTCGTCGTAGTAGGATGCGGTATTTTTTTAGTCTCATTTTTTGCCTTTTCTTGGGATTTCGGGGTGAGAATGTGTGCCAGTCGGTTGCTTTAATGATTTTCTTTCCTCCCCGACAGCGTCCTCCCCTTTCGATTATTCTGCGTCCTCTTGTGCTGCATTTTAACCATCATCGCTCGTACCAACGTAATCAATCGATAAACCTTCGTCTCACTCCCTTAGCTACCATTATCAGGTTCATTCGATTCTTAGAATGTTTGAAATTCCGCATAGGAATGATCATTTGCCTTGACTAAGGGCCGTATCCAGAAACCTCGCTGAACTTATAGCAGAATCTCCGCTACACGGTATCAAGAAATCCCGCAACAGCAACTCTCTGGATTGCTTGGTGAATGGTACTTAGTGGTGAATGGTCTGGGGTTCGCTACTTCTTGCAGCACGCGTTTGGGTCATACTGCAGCGCGCCGTCCCCGCTATAGCAGCCGTGGATGACGTATACAGCGGAGATAATGCTATAGCGAGGTTTCTGGATATGGCCCTAAGGGCCGTATTCTAAGACGTTCCTAGAGGAACGACTCTTCCTCTATGACGCGTTTGTGGTGACAACTCAACCTCCAAGCGTTTTTTAAACGTACCTCTTCGGTTGTAGGCTCAACGCTCTCTACAAACAAACGAATCTCTTGATCCTATTAGTAGCATGGCTCAGACCATCCTCCAAAATAGAAGGAACAGTTCCAAGGCCTAATATGGCGGAATGCGTCGATTACCTCCGGATTTAGGCATTTTTTTCCAGACACATCACGCAATATTTTATTTTATTTATTTCATCAACCTGAATACAGCCTCGAGGGCCATTTTACATCAGGCGTTGTAACAATAACAAAGGACAACACACACAACCATGTCCAGGGAGGATAAAAATCCTCCAGTGGCGGGACTCGAACCCGCGACCTTTGGGCTGGCAGGCGAGGACGTTACCCCGCCGCCACCGAGGCCGACGAGCGATCAAAATATCTTTTTCCATCTTTAATTATTCTTCTTCTTCTTGCTGTTTCGTTAAAGCCGCAATGAACAGTGGGCAGCAAACGTCACACGAAACGTCATCGAAGCATTACGTAGTTATGAGAATTTCAGCGATCTACTCAACAGTCCCTCCAAGCCCCTCCATCGAAGAGGAAGAGTTTGGTTTCGCTGTAGGAACGTTCTATAATACGAATAGTGGGTAGAGTCACAACTCGCACTCTTCCTCCTCCGGCGAAGAGTAAGAGGAAGAGTATGATTTAAAAATACGGCCCTAAGACTCAAGCCTGGGGGCGAAATCATGGATCTCCATAACGCGTGCACTCGCGTTATCATTTATTTTCAATAGCGCTCATGATAGCGAAAATGTGATCAATTTAGTCAAGAGCTTTAAATCACTAGGGTTAATTAATGCAGTGAATTCTTAGGACAGTAGCTGTGAACGTTTCTCATTTACAGTGGTTTTCGATAACGATAACGACAACGTGAAAGAAGGAACCGTGATACCTCCCCTGGATCCCTCGATGCTCCCAGCGGCACCTTCTCCTGTACACCACAGCCTCCTTGGTAAGTTGGTGGTGTGAACGAGCCACCGCCGACATCCCCGGGTGCCGGGTGCCAGAGTTACCGCAATTTATCTCCGCCTTCTTAGTTCCCTTTGGGGTCGCGGTGATGGAAGGAAGGAACTGAGAGGCCCCATGCTGTCCTCCGTGCGTAACCTTCCCCTAAGTCCTCAGATTTGCCGTCCCGCCTCCTTTTAAGTTCTGGCTTCTGAAAAATGTGGCGTTATTCACGCATTATGTAATCTGCTTATAGATTGAACGCCAAGTTTTTCGTAGTTTCTTCCCTATCAATGTAAATATTCCAGCCGAAAAAGTCGTTTTTGCTTATCTAATTACAATTTACAGGTATACATTACTTGATTTTTAATGAGAGTATATTTGTAGCGTAAACCCATTGAACGAATCACCTCCTCTTCAAGTTTCTTTCACTTAACATCATCAATTTTCCGTTTTTACAACTAAACTTCGTTTCATCGACAAGGTGTTCTTTTCGAATCTGGGTCGGGAAGTCAAAACTTACTGGAATTCGTGCAATCCGAAATTATATACGTATTAAAGCTACATACTTGTGTCATTCTGTCAATCAAAATGGGAATAAAGTTTGTAGATCGACGGTTTATCTACCCATTTTTTCCTAAGGAAAGATTCTTGATTTGCATTTGCAATAACTTCCTCTTTGTATATCTGAGCTCATATCAGTTTTGGTAGTATTTTGAAGGAAAATGGCTTTAGCAGTAGGGACATCATATGTAGCCAAAGAAGCATTTTCAAAAAGAAGGAAATTTATTAGGGGGATCGGAGAGAGAAGTAATGAAAATGCTGGTAAAAACTGTAACACTGACCTTGTAGCTGTATGGATCGGAAACTTGGTCATTGCGAAGGAAGGATGTACTTTGAAAAACTTCCACAAAGTTACGCCCGAAACCGTTTCTTATATTTAGATCCAGATATTTTTCTCTTGGTATACCTGAGACCATACTCGAATATTTATTATAAAATTTAAACGGTTGTTGAACTATGCGGTAAATATGGTCATATTAATGAAGCTTGAGCTTTGCTTCTTTGACTAAACTTTTCAATCATTAATAAACCATATATTTAAGGCTTAAACGTGACTTATTTGTTTCACGTTTGACGATGAAAACGCCTTCACAATGTCCTTCAACCTTCAAAACCAAAGTATTTTTGTGTCATGCGTATTACGTTTAGTATTTCATTTATTTTTCAGGATAATTGATAAAACTTATGTACTCTTTACCGCATTTTGACTTTTACTCTTTAACGCATTTTGACGCGACTAGTGCTTCGGAACATCCTTATTTTTGTTTAAATAATATTTATCTGTAGCGCACAGCCTACCTACCTAGGCTTACCTAAATTTACCTAGGAAAACAAAATACTTCTATGTATTGGGAAAATATCCCGAAAAGCATTTCTATAAATATTTGATATTTGGTTTTCATCGGAGATATGAGATATTTTTATTTGCCAAAAGGCCATATTCATTGAATATAATTCCAAGTAGGTAATATCTGTTTTAGGTGTCTAATTAAAACGTAGATGGATTGGCATTTTTTTTTTCAATTCGGCCTTGGCATCGGTGGACGCATGAATATTTCGGTACTGGTGCGAAATGAACTGCTTGGATATGGGCAAGTTTTTTTCATGCTCGAAGTTTTACGGGGTAAAATTCGCCCTACATCGAATTCACTGGAGCTAACTTCCGCTCGTCCACAACAGAATTGTGTTTGAGCTGTGCGGGGATACACGGGTGCTCTCTTCGCGTGGGAGTTTCCGGTTTCGATGTGAGCCGAATGCGACTAAATATGTAAGGCACCAATGGGGCATGCATGTAGGTTATCCAAACAGAAAAATAAGATAAAGGAAACATGTATGAGAGGTAGCAAAGATCCAAAGATTTCGATTCAGATTGAAATATTCGAAGGAGATGGTGATTCAAGGAAAACATTTTTACCTATTTAAATTCTTAGATGTAAGATTCGTACTGTTTTATTTATTACTTTGTTCTCCGTGAGGTCACTGGTGAGATTCAGTTACTTTAACGACTACAGTTTGAGTTAAAAATAAGTATAAAACTGTGGTGATGGCGATAACATTATTTGGATAAATCAATAGTCATAGGAAACTGCCTATTTTACCGTATTGGTAATCCGGCACTGTTCGTAAGGTGTATAAATTATACTTTTTTAATTCCTTGAGAATTTTCGCTTCTTAATAACACTTTTTCGCGCAAATGGCATTCATATTAGATTTAAAAAATACTATTCTTCCATATTTTTCACCCATTCTCGCATTTAATGCTGTGTAATTTGAAGTTCTATTTGAGAATAAATAAGCGTATAAAAGTATGATTTGGTTTTTTATGTCAATCTGATGACACCTGTTTTTGCAAGAAGACAGAGTATAAATTAAATGACATTTAAGGTGGTTGGAGAGAATTTGGTCTATTCAGGTCAAACATTTGCGTGAATCTTTGCATTCGTATTCTTATTAGAGATATATATATATGCATATAAAAGTGAAAAATGCATTTTACCGATTTGCTTTACTGGCGATTCAATGTTATATAAACACTTAGCCTTATGACACATGAGAAATGTTTCGTAATAATTCGTATACATTCGTATATATTTTATTCTAAACGCGATACAATAAATTCCATATTATTATGATGGTTGCTAACAAACATCAAGGTGGTACGCCTAGTCAAATATTCCTAATACCTTCTGGCAATTTTCTTGTGCATGCCAATTTCATGAAACCCATTTGGAATTAAATAAAGCCCATGTGAATTATGAAAAATATTTCGATGAGCGATTTAAATCTCTGCCGGAAGCTGGTTTTTTACGCTACTAACCAATATCTATCCGTTCCCTAGCTGCAGGCAGGAATGGAAGCATGCAACTTTTATTTGGAATGCCACCACCGGTGAAGGTGGCCTAGCCATATCAAAAGCAAGGAAGAACTGTGAGGAGGTCTTACCCCCTGTTGGGCGAAGGGTAATAGAGCGAGACATGAGGCGGAGGTGGAGCGTGTCCCGATAGTTCGTGCACCAATTGATAGGAGGCGCCATCGCAAGAGACCAATTAAAAGAGCAGGACGAAGATGCGATTCCGTGGATGCCGTTCCGCACGACAGGAGAGAGGTCTTCCCTCCCCCGGGGAAAGCGCGTAATTCATTCATCAAACAACATTCTTGCCTCGGTCCACGGACGATTTATTCAGAAGGACCTCAAATAAATCGTGAGACCCGAAAAAATATTCTGGTCGGCCTTTAAAAAGGAAAAGAACTTGGGCTCTATTATATGTGAAATAAAGTACTTGATATATGTTGAAAGGAACCGTAGATTAACGCAGAGTTATGGTATTTTCTGGTTTTGGTGAAGACCATACTCTAATATCATATCTGTCAAATATTCGACGAACGACTTTTTGTCATCATCAGGGCTTCTGAATGCCGCATGAGTCAAAATTGGCCATTATTTATATCCAAAAATCCGGATCAGGTGACTCCTGATTGAGATTCACATAGAAAAAAGAAATAATAACTGAGACTGGTTTTCCATTAAGGAGGTTCCGCCACGACTGTGTGAGTCAAAACAAATACTAAATTCCACATTTTTTTTATATTTTGTCCAAAAAATCCTGCTTTCACTGATGTGATGCGTTACCTATAGAAACCCAAAAGTAAGGTACAAAATATGCAGATTATTCCACGAATGTATTTTAAATGAGCACTTTTATCCAGCCATAGGTGCCGACTGCAGCGCCATTTCTTACGAATTACCGCATTTTGACTTCAATTACGGCATTAATTCTTCAATAACTGCAAAAATTAGGTGGTAAGATGCCTGTATTTTATTTTTATTCAATTTCTCTGGAATATTTCCTTCTTAGAACCAGTTTTCCACGAAAATGGCATATTTGTATTTTATGGAAAAATACTATTTTTCCCCGTGTTTCTCTCATTCCCCCATTGAAAACCATGTAATTTCAAGTTCAATTATAGAATAAAATAGCGTGGAAAGGTATTATTTTGTTGTTCATATCAGAAAGAGGACAACTTTCTCTACAAGTAGACATATTGAATAAAATGACATTTAAGTCATTTTACGGTGGAACCTGGAATCCTATAATCAATTGAATTTATAATTAAAGGGAAGGCGAGAGAATCAGCCAACCGTCAATCAGACAAAAGGACCAATTAGGAGTAGACAAAAGGACCAATTAGGAGTCACCTGATCCGGATTGTTGGATATATGTAACGGTCAAATTTGGCTCATGTGACATACAGAAGCCCTGATGATGACGAACAAGTCGTTCGTCGAAACGTTGGCTGGTATGATGCCTATTACCTGTTGGAATACCCGTGAACAATTTATTTATCAGATTCACTGGGAAAATCATAGATTATTTACTATATTCTTTTCATTTTCAAGTTTTTATAGCCGTAAAAAGCATGAAGTAGGTAAATATCGTAAATATAGTAATATTGATGAAGTGTAAACCTTGTTCTATGAGGCTAACCTTCTCAGTAAGTAACTGACATACATGTTTGAGCCTTTATCCTACTTGTTTCATGCCATGTACTGAAAACATTTCAGCCTAAGGTTTTCTTTAAATTCCATTGAAAATTATTCCGGCGAGTAATACATTTTTTGAAAAAAATGATTGAGAAAACATACGAACTACATGCCAATACATTACTGCAGCGATCTATGCGTCAGAACTTCCTTATTATTTTTTTAAATAATGCCACACTGGAGTGCAAGCTGGGGGGGGGGAGCACAAAGAGGAGCACAAGTGACATCTACGACTTGGAAAACGAGAAAAATCAGCCGTCGCAGAACACGGAATCGACTCTTCCATTCGATTCGATGAAACCAGGATACTCGCCCGCTCGTACGGATGCTCGGACCGCCTGGTCAAGGAACAACATATCGAGATTGCAGGAAAACTATCTGAACCGGGATTCAGGTTTCTCCTTGAGAAACTCCTTTTGAAACCCTCCTTGGTCACAATGCGTAAAAAAGGATGGCTACACAAACATGCGGGAAACAATCAAAACGTATCTCTCCGCGCGTAGCTTCCGAGATGTAACATAAGGTGGCTCTGGCCTTAGGGTCACTTATTCCAGAAATTCTGAAAACTTAAATATAGCATCCTTGATGTGCGTTTTGTAAAGTGAGATGAAAAAAGGGGGTTTCCAGGCTAGTTTTACTGTAATTCAGCCTTGAAAGTGGAGATTTGAACATGGGCTCTTATGGAGATTGCTCCGATTACAGCAGAAAAACGTCAATTTGAACAATAAATCGTGTATATGCTTTTAATTAAAACTGTTTATAAGAAGCAAAGCGTCCTGGAACATTGTGTTGAAATAAAATATAGGAATGTTACCACCTATTTCTTAAAGTTACTAGCGAATTACTGCCGTAACTGAAGTCAAAATTCGGTAGTTCCGTACAATCGGCGCCGCAGTCGGCTCTAATGATTGAACAAACTATTATTATAGATGATAACAGTTACAAATTGTTCCTATGGTCAGGTGGTAACTTAAAAATGCATATAAAGGTAATACATATTCATAAAAAACAATACAAATACATGTTATGGAGAAGAGAGTTGAAACCGATAGATTTTTTGCGATGCACCTGACTTTATTAGGGAATGGATTGAAAACGCAACCATTTAAGTCATTCCATTCCAAAAACATGGTGATTGTGTACCTTAATTTTGGTTTTCAATCGATAACCCATTTCATCAGCAGATTTTTTCAGCCAAATGAGTAAAAATGTGTAATTTAGTATTTTTTTACTCACATAGTCAGTGTAAAGCCACCTTAAGCCGTGACTTGAAAAAATCTGTGCATATTTAATCAAATTATTACGAAATACATCTCATGTGCAAATGGCTACGTGTTAAATTTGCATTGAATTGCCAAAATACCAAATCGGTAAGATGCAATTTTTTTCAATTTAATGCACAGGTATCACTAATGAGAAGGCGTGTGCAAAGTTTCACGCAAATCTGTACGCAAACAAAAATCGCTCCGACCACCTTAATTGTTTTTCCTCGTCGTGCTGGAAACCACGGCCAGAAAACATCTTCGAGAACTTCCGAAACTACCCGTGGGCACTCACCTACAGCATTCATCTTCGTGGCAAACTTCGCACGCTTTCTCCGCGGTGCTGTTTATAGCGTTGGCATGGCGACTAGGGTGGGGCTGGAGAGGAGTTTAAGGAGAGGACGATTTTAAACTCATTCACATGGGAGGGGCGGGGGCGCGTTTTGTGATAAATCGGGTGATAAATTATTCAGGCCACTCCCACACGACTGCGAGCCCCAATTTTCCCGAAGAGACGCCTTCTCTCGCCGGTGAGAACAAACATGATTAACCTCGTCTTAATTATTAATCGGCTGCTGAATAATTAAAAGATGTGCGGGGGTGTGGGGGCTCAGGTGGTAAGGGTTGAAGTTATTACCAGCGGAAGATATAAGGACGCTTAGTGGTTTAAAGCTTGATGGAAAGCGATCAAGAAATTGTTTGGAATTAGGTTCGAAGGTGAAACTTCGATATTGATTATCATGGTTCATGTGAGACTGTAGAGTTGGGGGTCATTGTAAACAGCGTAAACCTATCAAACTGTCGCTATTAGACCGTCGATGAAATATTAGACTCAATCCTGTTAGTAAGTTCCAGGCCTATCTGTTTTGTAATGACGTCAAAAATCATTTTACGGAACTCTCGACGTACTACGGTAGATGAGCATGAACTTGGGGAAATAGACTGCCGACCGGACATGTTTACAATGTAATTTTTACCGAGAACGATAGGAGGCTTCTGCCATGAGATATTTCCTACCATGAGATATGACTTTAATTCTCGAAAAATGACTGAATTTAATGGTGAAGGATTGTTGCATGACACATGCAAAGTTAAAGCATGGTGAAGGATTTTAGTTTGTTTTCGTATCACCCCCTATTACCACGAAAATGGTCTATTTTTAGCGAAATTTGTAGCTTTTCCTCTCGATATTATTAGTATCGTATTGTCTATGTATTGTTGTTGAATGTTTTTGAAATAAGTTAAATTAAATCAAATCATGTCTCTCTTAGGCCTCCTATGCCACTTCACCGAAATCGAAGATCCCCAAGCTCTTCAGCCATATTTTTCAACGATATTTGCCTGCCAGTGATCACATATTTCTCCCCTATATGGTCGATGTCTGCTCCATCTTATCTCGGAACCCTTAAGTGTAACTCATTTATTCATAAAAAAGTGAAGTACATAGTCCCCCATATGCGCAATTTTTCTACCAATGCCATCTGTCGCCTTAAGATAAAGGCGACAGATGAAGTTAAGTATCTGGGAGTTACGATAACCTCAAACCTATCGTGGGGAACACATATAAGAAATATTTGTGGCAGAGCTCTGAAGAAGCTAGGATTCGTCAAGCGTATTGTGGGAAGATTCTCAGATGAAAAAGTAAAAGAGAGGTGCTATTTCGCACTCGTCCGGCCACACCTTGAATATGCAGCAAGCATATGGGATCCGGTGAAGAAAGAATTAATTCGGGAACTTAATAAAATACAAAGGAAAGCTGCGCGATTCGTCAAAAACTGCTACGGGCGTACAAACAGCGTTACGCAGATGTTAAACGAATTAGGCTGGGAGCCGCTAGAGACTCGGAGGCTGCGCGCTAGGCTTAGATTACTTGAGCAATTGAGAATAGATATCTTTCAAAGCGACACGGAGAACATCATATTAGAACCCCACTATATTTCCAGGTCCGACAGAAACGATAAATTAAGAGAGATATTTTGCCGAACGGATAGGTATGGGAATTCGTTTTTCCCCCGAACAATAAGGGACTTGAATAAATGCAAGGCGTAATTTCATAGAGCGTTTCCTTTTTATATGTAAACGGCTGGTGTCCTAACACCCCCCGCCACACGCCTATTGAGGCGGCTTGCGGGGTAGTATGTAGATGTAGATGTTCTGTCTTCACTCTCTGTTTACAGTCTTCCTTGTCTCCGCCATAAAAGTGACCTAAAATTTCTTTATAACATCCTTAACTCCGTCGCAGACTGTCCTGAACGCCTGTCGTTTTTAAATTTCCGAGTACCCTCTCGGCCTACCCTCACCCATTCTCTATTCCATTTATCAGTTTCCAGATTATCGCTTTCACATAACGTTCACTTTTTTTCCGCCTCTCCTTTTTGCTTAATTCACTACCCGACAACATTGATCCGTTTTCTCTATCCCGTAACGCATTTGCAAAACCTGGCTCTCTCTCATATCCCTTTAATAATAATTAACAGTTATAAAATATTCATAATAATTTATCAATTCAATTTCTGATATTTTGTTAATATTCTTCTTGTTATATTTGTGTGCACTCGTCTCTTATCTTATGCTCCGTTTATTTGGGTCAATATAAGTTGGTCAAACTGGTGTTGGTGGAAATATTCAAGTAAAATAAAATTAAAAAAATAAGCATCAATTTTCAAAACAAAGGTTTGCCCCATTTCTCCATCTTTCTAGCACCAATTGGTGAAAACGTGATTTTTTTATCCCCTAGTATACAACGGAGGCGATGAAAAATCCAATTGTCTGAAAACTCCCTTTCTGCAGGGTGTGTGTTACACCAGGCATGTAATACACGTCACAGTTCAAGATCGAGACTTGCACGCTCCCCTGGCCGATAGAAGAAGACCAGAAAACAGTCAGAACAGAGAATGGATGTGTGATAACACAGAAGAATAATGAAGCCGTTCAAATGCGCAACCGGCCATATTGAATGGATCAGTTTTGAACTTTCATACGCCGAAAACATAGTCTATAGTAGTAGAATTGCCGTGGTACCGTAATGATTTATCTAGGAAAATGAAAAATTGAAATAACTGTCAAAAAAGTCATGTACTTTTCATTAAATTTTTAGACCAATTGCAGACGATAGACGTGATAGGTGGCTCATTTTTCGAAAAAAATAGGTTTCACTTTGGTACGTCAAGACACTATCTAGTTTATTGAAGTGATAACTTCTTTTGGCCCGTTGGGCACTAACAGTGCGCATACCTGCAGCCAGATGGTAGGACAAGCGGTAAGCGGGAAAAAGTGTACCGTTTAAATCGCGTACCATATTTCACTGTTCGTATTCTTTACCGAATCTTGAAATTCAAAGGTTATTGGTTACTTTAGTTATCATAAGCCAATAGTTTCTTTCCTAGAGTTCTGTAGAAATAGTAATGAAATTAGTCAAATTATTCATGAGAATAATGAAAATAACATGCGAGAAAATGATGAAAATGAGGAAATGGTAATTGAAGATGTAACCAATGATGATGAGAATCGTTAATTAGAATAGAAATATAATTAACATAAGAGATATAAATGAGTTTTTATTATTCAGACGCATGTACAATACCTATTTTTCAGATAAAACCTATTTTGTCAACAAAAAATAAAATTTACATAAATGGAATATTCATTTTAAAAAAATTATTGTTCCTTATTCTCCTTTTTTATTCAGATTTATTTGGGAATATGAATCGGTCAAAGAAGTTTTCACTTCCAGCGTGTGGTCCTAAGCACACCTAATTTTTTCTGTGATTCGCCCATTCTCGCAGAAGTGTTTTGTGGCATGAGAACAAATCTTTTTTTTTAAGGGTGGGGATGAGAATTATCTTAAAAGGAGGGTGTGTGAAAACCCACGCTGGGAGATACTCCTTGGTACTTGTACCGAGTTCTGTGCTTCATGTGCATTGTAATGAGGTTATCTCGTGAAATGAACGTGGTGTGAACGATCACACAAATCCCTCGCCGACACTAGTCCTAGTTCACCGGACGGTTCCGTTTTTCCAGCGTGCTATTCATGACGCCCACCGGGACAAAATCAAATGACCTCTCGCGACCCTCGACGGAACTATACAAAACCGCCCTTCCTGGAATTAATTTGCATACAAATTCTATCGCCAGGGTCACGGAGGTCTCTTAACCCTCTCGTATTCATCTCCGTTTCCTCGGCAACCTATTGAGCTGGGGCTATTCGCATAATTTTTCAAAATTCAAGTTTCTCGGATAAAATTCGGCTCTTTGGTCATGCAAATGTCATAAAAGCAAAAATAAACAAAAGTTCGAATATCCGACTTATTCGAATTTCAGAGGCGTTTGCTTAACTTTGGTAAAGTCTTCGAATATCCGGGACTTTTAAATCATCATCAGCAGTCTTCTTTCTTGAATTAGTTTCCTGCACACACTACATATTCTCTTAGGTCAAGTAAATTTCTAAAGACATTAATGTGATTTCACCTAAACGTGAAAACGTTTTGGTTGCATGACGCTGATCGTGTGATACATACATGCGTACATACCCAACACGCCGTTTCATTCATGCTAAATCTGTGCATTTTAATTAATCACATAATTGATAACTCGAATCAAGATTTTGTGGATATGCGAGCTATACATAAATGTCGTTATTCATACTCGAATAAGCTAAGGTACCACCTTTTGGGACATTTTCATAAAATTGTATTTATTCCCTGCGAATCTCGATTTAGCCGCTACAATATCTTGAATGTCAGTATTTCCTCAGGACCTACTTAGTCCATTTATTAGCATTTCCCAAGTCCTTTGTTGAAATAATGTCGCAACTGGCCTTAAATCAACATAACTACATTCCCATCGCGGCATTCCCTTTCCGGGTAGTCACACTCAAAAATGGCTCTTTTAATAGTTTACCCCATAATACCCTATCCCCGCACAGCTCTTTCGCTTCGGTTAGATTCATGCGTTTCATCAGACACGCTCTCCTTTTCTTTTGATTCAGACAGAAGTATACAGTCTGAAGTCGAAAGGTGTCGTATGCGGTCAGGGGTGGATCGAAAAAAATACATTTTCGAAAGGCAAAATGCTACTCCCTTTAAAAGTTGCAGTTGTGGGTGGATAGTCATCGGCCGAAATATTAACGACATTGCTGAGTATCCTACGGCTCCGCATCTCGCTTGAAGGTGGAAGGTTTGGGTCAAAATTCATGAAAATTGTAATGACTCTAATTTAGCTTCCAAATGTAAGTTATGTTTACGAATTCGGGTCAAATCTACACACAATGGGTGCTGAAAGTCATTGGGTAAATGGGAAATGCTTTATATTGGCAGCAGGGGTGGCTGTGGAGAGGGATGAGGGTCTTGAAAAGTGTAAAAAATGAATAATTTTGACACTTTTCAATAGTTTATTTGATATTTTTAATTAAGCATAAGGTATTATGCTTAATAAAAAATGTCGTGTATAACTGATTATGCTGTTAGCATTGGATATGAATGCCCACTGATGTCCAACTGGGACTCAACCAATTAGGTCTCAGGCAATATCAATTCAGGGATTTCACCTTTATATTTACATTATTTTCGCCCGGGGTCCATTCCCCAATCCTCTCTCCCTTATTCGACGAACTTTCACAGCCAATTTACCAGTTCCAATGAAAATGAAGAATTTTAGAAGCTGTCTCAGGCTCTACTTTATGGAATTGTTGTATAATGTCTCAATGAGAAAATAAACTTTTCATCTCCGCATAAATTTGTTGGACGACCGGTTTCGTAACAGAGTTACATATTCAGGTGGTGGGGGGGGGGGGTCCTTAAAAGAGGGGAGTAGGATACTCCCCCTTTTAAGAATACCCAACTCCCCTTCCATTCCTCTCCCTTTCACCTCTAAACCCCTCCGACCACATATTTATGAATGTGCACATTGCTGACAAAAATTTCCTGTAAATCTCCTGAAGATGTAACTCCGTTGCGAAACCGGAATTGAAAAGTTCATTTTTCCGGAATTTTATACCTTATTTACATACCTATACCATTATACATATACCATTTATATACCTATTTTATATATTCCGGAATATTTAATCCGGAATTGAAAAGTTTATTTTTTCATTGTGAAAATGAAGAAGTTCCACGCGAACGGCTCCCGCAGAAGTTATCATATTCACCATGTAGTTTTACCCCCCACTCAAAAAGAAGCCCTCGCACCGGTGATCCACTTGCATTTCGTTTTGTTTAAACAGTAGGCGACCGCCCCTGAGCGTCCACGGCGCTCGCTATATCCGGCCCGCGAGTTTTACGTCCACTCCCGCAAACGGTGTGTCCAACCAGCTAACATTCGCCTGCTCTCCGGTTCGGAATCTGGGTTATCTCCCGCACCTCTTTGTCTTCTTCCCTGGCCGCCCGTGAGGTAAGGGACGAAGAGATAGCGGTGCGGTGGCAATTGTGCTTCGAGGAGCTTGCGTTGTGAAAGAGGAGCTACATCTCGCACAGGTTGTTCTTTTTTATATATCCTCTCCTAAACAGACCCCTGGGGAAGGAACGGTAATGCCCATTTTCCACTACAGCCGCACGGTCCGGAGTATCTACGCCTCTTTGGGCAAAATCGCCGTGGTAATGCACGTCCTAGCGGCTATGAGTGGCCTACGAAAAATAAAGGATTGAACATCCGAATGTCGACCGTCATCTGTTTGTAAATAGTAGGTCTAAAATTTTCAATTCTCTTACGGAGCCGAGGGGAAAAAACTTCGAATTGAAGTTTACTATTATATGTAGGACTTGATTAGTACCATAAAATGTCCATAAAAAAGATCATGAATCGTCAATGATCGCTGCAGAAATGCTTAAACCGTTGGAATGCGCTGTGATAACATTATAAAGACTCGAAATACCTATATTGATTCCTAGTCCAGGTAAAAAGTTTTTTTGGCAACTTATCTGGAATACATGCCACGCAAATAAATGACACCTTGCGTATCATATAAGCGGCAGCAGGTTGTGCTGCGGAGGGAATTGCTTAAGCAGGTGTTTAACTTAGTCACAAATAGGTAGCATGTGACTCTTACTGTTTTCAACCAAAAACCTCTACTTCCTCTTAAACTTGTAAATCACACAACAATCAGAAGCCAAGTCTTTATCATCTCTTTTACCTATTTCTTTTTGTCATATTGTCTTGACGATTTTATCAATCATGAAAGTAATGGACATGCAACTACTAATTTATCCAAAGTTTTCCCAATAATAGCCTAAAATGCCTCGCTAATGGAGTTAAGTAGGATTGGCCTTCGTCAGTATGGGCTACTTGAATTGGCAAGTTGCATTAATCACAAATAACTACGCATTAAACTAAACTTATCTCTCAAAATGTTATAAAAATTATTTTGTAAGAGAGAAAGCCGCAGTGATCCCTTAATGTTTCTTCTTTCCTTAAGAAAATGAGAAGAAACTTCTCCGTAAAAACCATTGTTCGGAAAAATCCTGTCATACTGAATAATGTGACTAGTGATGGTCATTTCAAGAAAAATGTAGGGGCAGAAAACTCTGTCCTTGCTATATTGCGTGATTATTGTTAATTTTGTCTGACTATAGCCTTACTATGCTCTTCAAAACACTTAATGGCCAATAACTGTAGGGTGGCCAATAACTGTACGGTTTACCCTATCAGCCTGTTTTGCGGCTTGATTCCTCCGCAAACTTTGGTTTGATAAATGTATCTAAGACCTCATTTTCATCAAGCATTTTACGATAAGTTTACTTGTCGCCAATTTTTTGCACTTCTAAGTAAATATTTTCATATTTGGCGTTCTTTTCCTATATTTTTGTTCATGTAATAATGTGCATTATAATATTCGTACATTATGCTAAAGATGCCAAATATGGAAATCCTTAAACCAGGGGCTAAATGCGTTTTCATTTTCATAAAATCTGATTATGAGGGAATGTTGATAGTTTATGGTGAGGATAAGGAAGAAGCAAAAGGTACTCAAATTTACGTAATGTCAATAGCAACAACAGGAATGAATAACATTGGAAAAATATCTTAGAGTTCAGAAGCAACATACGGAAAACCAGAGGCCTGCGCCGCCAACGGACGATAAATGAGTCGTTTTTTTCCGGCAGTTTTATGGTCAAAAGTCCGGGTTTTCGCTAATTTTCCTTGAAGTTCATGTCAAGGCGCATGGGCGTGCCATCTTTCAAGGTCATATCTCCACTGGCGGAGGCGTGAGGGAAAGAAAAATTTGAGAGTTGTACCAAAAGTCGAATTTGGCGTCATGTTGGCATATAACTTTGAGGAATATAAAATAACTTGAAATGGACCAAATTGGTGGTGAAGTGAGGGAAACTGTTCACGTAAAAACATGGAAATAGAAGAAATGGATAGAAATGGACGGAAATGGATGGAAATGGATAGCAATGTCGTGAAATGGAAGAAATGGATGGAAATAGTTGAAATGGAAATGCGGTGTACACTTTTTTTAAAGTTGCGTACCCCTCGTGGATTACTAAAAATAACAAAGGCTGCTCGGGTACTCTATCGGGTCAATACCTCCATCGCTGCCTACGTTTGGATGAACGAGTCGTCCGTCATCCTCAGCACTGAATTAACATGAACATTCACCCTTAGGAAGAAGGACGATTCGTTGATGGAAAATTCGGCAGCGATGGAGAAATTCACCCGGGGAAGTACCCGAGCAGCCTTTGTTACCTGCATACACCGGGAACGCATCAGATCCTTGTTCATCTGGAGCACTATTAGGAAGAAAATGTCCAGATAGGCTACACTTTGAGACACAACTAATTTTTAAGGATCAGTCTGCCAATCTTAGTATGGAATGACTAATGGTAACGACTCCCAGATGCGGAATTAATGTATTCGTACTCAGACAGCGTTGCAGCATCCGACGTGCATTTTTAGTTGACCTCAGCACGTGCCTTTAACGAGTCTTATCTGGAAAGAGGCTCCTCAAGAGACTAATTTGGATGGCAGTAGCTCGCATTCTCGCGTCCCCCATCCCGTATGCTAATGTGAGCGCCTAATGGCTTCACTAGAGCGTTGCTATGGCTAACTCTGTTTCTCGGATTCGTGCTTGCATATGCATTGCGGAAACATTAACGTGTTTTCAAGCCACAAATAATTCTCACCGTTAGATTAGGGAGAGAGAGCAGTGCAGTGTTGCCAGTTGGAATTCAAACGGGTATGCATACTCAATCCATTAATACGCGTGAATTGATATATTGTCCGTGAAACTTACATAACATGGAACTTAGAGCATGGTTCCCTAAAATTCAGCCCCATGCTTCCTTTAATTTTGTTGTTGGTCACTATGCTGTAGTTTAAGTGATGTTCCTCACTGATAGGTGATGAAGAGATACTTTATAAGGGATACCTTTACCTAAGCGATATTTCAGATATCTGCCTTAAGTTTAGATTATCAATGCAAAATCATAATATGTTTCTCTGAATCGAAAAATTTTAAATTAAGGACCGAATTGCATCTATGACTATTTCAGTAGACAACGATGAGTTAAAGTATTTTCTCGTAAATTTATTCTTTTTTAAATTACAAAAGTTATCATTCCTGATGTAATCCCAACACAAGGGCAGAAGAAAGGGAAATTCTTGCGTTTGAGGTGGTTTTATCTATATGTATTTCTAATACTATGATAGAGTAAGGAGTATGCTATACAGGAATGTACTGTTTACGTGGAAAAATAACTTTGGGCTGCATTGGTCAGCCATTTATTGAGGATATAAAACTGAATCAATTATAACTCGTTTCAATAGTAGGAGCTTGTGTAAAAATGTAAAGAAATGGTTGGTGGAGAGTTTAGAGATGTATGATACAGAAACATGGACTCCGAAAAGAGGACGTGAATAGAATAGAAAACAAATTTATTGTTCTAGGACAGAGCCTATGGAAGATGCATTCGATACAGAAAAAAACAAGCTCTGTGGTATTAAAAAATATCTACAATTCACTTTCCTTTCACAACACGAAAACAAAACGAGAAGAAAATAAAAAAAAACATTCCAGATACCATTGCAACACAAACATAATATTAAATAAAATACAATGACAGATTTTACAAAGAAAATATCAAGTCAAGTCAATATAATATGCACAAACATACAAAATGAATAGGCTGAAGGCATTTGAGATGTGGGTGTGGAGGGGAATGGAGAAGTTACGGTAGACGGAAAGGAAGACAAACGAGGAAGTGCTCGGTGCGGTTGGCGAGGAGAGGAAATTTCTGTAGGAGATCAGGAGAAGTCGTAGTCAGGAGTAGGAGGTTGGAACATGTAATGCGGGCGAAAGGATGCTGAAAGCCAAATAATGTAGAGGGGAGGATGTTGGGTAAGAGGGGAAAGGGGATGAAAGAGAATAAACTTTATGGACTGGATGAAAAGAGGTATGGCGTATGCTGAGATGATGAAAGAAATCGTACGAGGGGATGCGGCCTTGCGCCTGTCAAAACTTATGGAATTTTTTATTTCATTTAAACCTGCCTTAACCGATAAATTTCCCTGATAATAATAATAGTAATAATCCTCAGTAATCCTTGTACTCTAGCGTCCACCTAGTTCTGTTATTCCGACGGTGGTGTGTCAAACTAAAGGAATGGGGTTTGAGGTTGTGCTGTTTGTCATCAGGGACGAGGAGACACATGTCTGGGAGAGGTTGGAATAGTCAGTAACCCAATGCCTAGCCATCTGTTTGTACTCCACGCGAGCATTTACGCTCTTCCCCTCCTCTGCAACACTTCTCGACCCCCCGAAGAAAGAGCACCCTTCTTCCCCATTATCCCTGAAAAGCACGGAAACATTAAGTAACCCCTCGCCACTTTTGTCTCCAGTTCCCCTGGTTCGTCCCTCAGGGGGAGTTTTCCCAGACCAATCGTCCTTTTTACGGTCTGACTGAGAGAACATTTGAAAAATATTTGCTCGCTTCAAAAATAGTATTTTTATTCTTTTTTCGCTCTTAAAGTTTCAAAGCTCCAACCTGAATCTTAATTATTAAAAAAATATATTTCGCACTGTGAGTCAATGGTGGTCGTTTTGAAATACTGCTGCGAAGAACTTTAAAACAAGACGAAGATCGTGTTTTTGGGACCATGAAATTTGATAACAGAAGTTAGTTTCCCCAAATTAATGAGAATTTCGTTTTGGATGGTTGGAAGAAATTACAATTTATGAACCACATCTAGAAAAATATTTTCCTCACCGTATGGAAATTTCATTCGGATTGTTCGTCAAATTAGTTTTTCCCTGAATGAAATTTTAAAGAGAGCGATCCGTGCAAAAAACGTTTTTGTACTCGTTACGATAAAAAAACCATGTTTTGTAGAAATAAATATAAAGTATGTTATAACGCAAAATAAATGAAGTTAGATAAAGTTATATGTAACTCGCTTTCATGTAGGCTTGCTATAGTTAATGTTTATCGGATTCCAAAAACATAATTTCTTCGCCGAAAATAGATCCACTTCTTTCCAAAAGACGGACACACTGTTTGCACGCATTTCCCCATCCGCTTTAATACATCTACATATGCGAAGTACCGTGCAAGCCACCACCGGGGTGTGTGGCACGAGGTGATTCCACACCAGGCATGCAGCACTCGTCCCAGCACAAATCGGGACCTCGCACGTTCCCCTGGCCGATAGGCGCAGACCAAAAAGCCGTCAGGAGAACAGTGCGCAGTCAAACCAGTTACTGGGAGAGTGATACGTAAATGAACATGAAAACATGCAGTACAATGCTAAAGAGACATCTAATATAAGAAGTTGTTAATATTACTAATACAATTAATTTATGAATGCTACGAGATACTACTTCATGCAGGGAACAAAATAAAATAATGTCGGTCATATCAAGCGGTGTGAAGTGTTAGTATTGATGCTATGTTATTAAACACAAGTGAAAATTCTAATCTACCTATTGAGGGTGGGAGTTTCATATGATTGATTTATCGCAACTATTATGCTCCCTTATTGTACGTGGAAAAAATGACACTTTAAATCTATCGGTTCTGCAGTCAATTTCCATTATCATTTTCCTGTGATCGCTTCTACCGTAGTACGTTGGCTCTAGCAATATATGTTGAACGTCTGGCAAAAAAAGTCTGCTTCGAACTTGCGCAAAAGTTATAACCTGTATTTCTCCCTTCGATCAGTTAGAGATTACCACCCTAATTCCTTCAACAATTCTGAAACACTGCTAAGTTTATCGTAACAACTTTTTACAAATCTTGCTGCTCTCCGTTGTATTCGATCTGTATCTGAGATTAGTCCTACTTCATAAGTGTCCCATGTGCTAGCGACAAACTCCAAGTGAGGTCTCACGAGTGAAATATCAACGCTCTTTAACCTTCTCATCGCATTAAGCACCATTATCGCGCTATCAGCGAGTAGGAACCTGCACGCTTAATATTTTGCTCGGATTTCACGCTCTTCCCTAATCCGGTACTTAAGTTACGATGACGCCATTCGCTTGCATTACTCATTGTTGCCTTGTTAGCGGTGGAATAAACCAAAAATTGATCTCTCATGTGTCTTATCTCGCCGTGGAGATAAAAGATTTGTGAGTCATTTGAAGTGGAGATGTATAGTTTTACGATCGACGAGCGTAAATATTTGAGTGAGGGAGTTAACATCATTGTTCCAATGGAATGGTGAAACTGTGAGCTTGCATCAAAATACTACGCCAAAGGCAAATGCAGACTGTATCGCATTGAGGAAGAAGCGGCCGTGACTCTTGGAGAACGCTCTCTTATCTACTGTCGGCGTCAAAATGATGTGCCGCTGTACTTTGAAAATTTATACCTGGATCTGTGTGCATGCTAATGCAATACAATATACATCATTTTAAAATAAATTTTATAGCCATTTTAGCTATAATTTTTCTTCATGACAGATTCAAAAATGTAAACATGCTCATGAAATAAATAATTTACTCCGCCCACCCTAAAATTAGCAGTTTTCTCAATTTTCTGTACTTTGTAACACATTTTCGATAGTTAACAACAAATTATGCGTTTTATAAATGTGCGTTTGCACTTATACGTATATTTATTCATTCTTGCAACTTTTGATAAAAGGATAATGCTGTAGAATGTTTTGGTTTTCCCTAGAATGTGTTACGAAGTACATAACGTTGAGAAAACTGCTAATATTGGGGTGCGCGGAGTAAATTATTTCATGAGCGTGTTAACATTTTTGAATCTGTAATAGAGGAAAGATAATAGCAAAAATAACTATAAAGTTACCTTTAAAATTATGTATATTATATTGCATTAGAATACACACAGATTCAGATATAAATTTTCAAAATACAGTGGCACATCATTTTGACGTCGACAGTAGGCCATCAAATGGCAGGGAACTTACTTACTCCACCTGATGCTTCAGTTTTGCTTTAAAGGACATGTATTGCGGTAGATTTTTTCGCAAACTATAGAATAAAAAATAATATTCATAATAATCGTAAAGTGTTCAGCTCAGACGGCTAAAATCATACCATATTCCGTCATCAATACCAAGTACCTGCCAGCATAGTAGATCATGTGCTGAATCAAGTATCGTATGTGAAACGGGCTCAAACTTTCCTTCTTAAAAAAATGAAGCACCACAAAGTAACCCCTATAAACATCAGAACAATTCTTTTTACTTCTAAGAAGTTGCGTAATTATATATGGATCGTAGGCTTTCGCAGCGATGCAAGTCTTCTACAATGTCTTTCGGGCTCTGCTGCGGCTTTGATTCTTGAACTCAAGGTTTCGCTACCATTGCAGGCAGAATCTTCAGGAGTAATAATTTGAGATACAATTACGGAAGAAATTCAATGTCAGAGGAGGTGGGTGGAGGATCTTGAGGATGGAGATTGACCCGCCGTGACGTAGGTGCCCGAGGGAAATAGGGGAAAACAGTATTAATTACCTTCGTAACTGTATTTCAAATTTCTGAAGATTCTGCCTGCAATGGTAGCGATAGCTCGAGTTCAACATCCAAAGACGTAGGATAACCCGAAGACTATTATTTATTTATTTATTATTCACGTCCAAGAACAGCTCAAGTTCAAATACATTGAAAAAGTAACAACTCTATTCAAAAACAAATAAACAATTCACCATATAAAATAAAAACAACAAACTTTTAAGTAACAAAAGTATTCTTTACCTATGTACAAACTGAACCAATCATAAGGAGCGCGATCGATGAGAGTAGAATTAGGAGTAAGGAGTTCGATATATGCGGGAAGAATGGAATAGATGGAAATCAGGGACACCTTTTAGCGTAACATTACATTTAGGTGGGAATCTGAAGATGTTGAAGACCGCTGGGAGACGGAGAGATGTGGGGCATTGCAATGAAAAAGTTCGTTTAGTCGCGTCGGTCGTGAAGGAACCCGTTGAGAGGAAAATGGTTCAGATGACCTGTAGCTTCCGTTGACTTTTGTTGAAAAACTTGCTGTCGAGGAGGTTAGACAGGGAGGAAATGCCGAGAGATGATCTTAATTTACTTATAGAAGCGCTATTTTATATGTATTTTTCATTGATAGACACCAACTCAGGTTCTATACTATATGGAATTGTTCCATTATATAACATGAAAGCACCTGAATGCGTAACTCTGTTACAAAAGTGGCCGTTATCTAATATAACGGTGTGGAATTGCAAAGTGTTTGTATTCCTTGTTGCCGTTTTCATTCGCGAAAACACTAAAAGGGTTGGTTCCTAGCACCCTCTGCCGCACGCTGTAGTGGCGGTTTGCAAGGTATGTAGTGCAACGTAGTTGTGGATGTGGATATAATCTCTAGGCCGGGTCTCTATGCCCTGTTCCAAGACCTAACCTCTATCCTTGGGTGGGCGCGGCACATTCGTCTTCGCGTCTTCGGTTCCGGCGGTTTCCACCAGAAGAGCGTCCACCCTCCCCAGTTGGATGAAAAATGAGTTTCACGCCTTCCTTTAAGGCTTGGTGGCTTCCGACAATTGCTCAAGCATTGACCCATGCGAGGTGTTGAGGAGCAGATGGACTCCGGGGCGGGAGGAGGGGGGACGGACTGTGGAACGAGAAAGGCAAGGAGGGCGTGTCGGCTTGGCACTCACAGAAATGCCCTCACTCAATAAGGAATCTTTTTCTTCGACAGGTTCGCGTTGAACCCAAGAACATAACTCGAGAATATAACGTAACTTAAGGTAGTTTGAGCGTAACATTTCCCTAGTCATAATGGAGGCCATACACGAATTTTATTTTTTAATTTCAGCGTCTTTAAGAAGTATGAAGTAAATATTATAACATTAATGGCGCAAAGGTATAGTTATATATGACCAAAATTCTCAGTAATTAAATAAATAGTTCAACTTAAGTCTCTAATTTGAGTCATTTTTTCACGCCTTACGGCTAAAAAGCCTTCAAAACAGTAGGTTTTTTTTGTGATTCTGTAAAGATTACTGCGGTGAGTAATGATTTAATTTTGATAAATAGTTGAGGAAACATACAAACTACACACTGTTAGTTTTTTGACAAAATCTAGGTATTATAAATTCCTAATTTTTTCAATATTCTCCCTCTGGAGCGCTCAGCAGTAATATATCCCACGTAAATCAGCTTATATTTTCTGGCAAATTCCTCTAAAATTAGTTCGGTAAGAGGTAAATATTTTGATATCATTGGAAAGATGGGAGTTTTCCCTTTAAAATGAGGCCAAATTCATCAAATTCTAGGAGAAGTAATTTTTCACTCCAACTACCTTGAGGTAGTTAGAGCAAGGTTTCTAGGAACCTGGTCATAATAGAGACTATTCAAATTTTATTTTTAAATTCATGCAACTGTAAGTGACATGGGGTAAATATTGTAGTAGTAATGACGCAAACACTTTGTTTTAAATTACTGAAATTCTCACTAATTAACTAAATATACAAACATGTTATATATAAGGTGTTAATATGACTAATCTTTTTTCACGCCATGCGCTGTAAACGCCTTCACAACCAAAGATTTATTTGCGATTCTGTAAAAATTACTGCGGGGAGTAATTGAGTATTTTGTAAGAAATATTTGAGAAAGCATACAACGGCATACTCAAATTTCTGACGTGACTGACGTGACTATGCGTTAGAAAGTGCTATTTTTTTTAAATAAAGAGCCTCTGGAAATGCATACCCTTACCGCTTCCCATAGCAAATGGCTTATATGTTTTCTCAAATATCTCAAAAAGGATAATAGTATGTGGTTTTATTTAGTGCAGATTATAGTTGGGAAAGTTACCAAAAAAATTAACTGATTAGTGTTAAAGTTAATCTCTTTAAAAAGTAACTAGTTAAAGTTACTTTTATGAAAAAGTAACTGATTAAAGTTAAAGTTAAAAAAAGTAACTTTTACGTTAGCAGTCACTTTTTCAGTTACTTATAAGAAGCTTTTATAAAGTAACATTTAAAAGCTATTTTTCGTAATTGGGATAAAATAAATACAAACTTCAAGTCCAAGAAAAAATTATTTAACTTTTACTTAAAAAGTCATTAAACTTTAATAACATTCTCATTTCAAAATTTGTATCGGGCATCAGTCCTCTCTTTTCTGGAAAAAAGCCCTGCAGCACTAAACATTATTTCACATTGCGCTGATGATGGAATGCCAGTGTTTTACTTGATAAAAAGATATCTCACAGTGCTTGAGAGTCCATTTACACTTCAACACCTGTGAAAATATCTCCACGTCATCCACATCGGCGATGGAAAGTGCCTCCTGACTGATAGAAGTCAGTTGGTATTTAAATTTTGAAAAAAAATGCATCCGTATTAGAAAATCTTCCCGAATCTCCGAAATTTTTGCGATCACTCTTACTCCGCTGATGATGTGGTGTCGCCGAGTAAGTTTTTCGTAAACTGGCGCATTTTACAGATAGGTACGTTACATGGCTGAACCCGTTCCCTTCGTTACCCGTCATAAGTTTTTTGGTGACCCCCTTTCTCCTGTTAAACTATGTAGTTTTGATGACACGATGTAGCCGAGTAAGGCATTCATGCCCTCGTGGGCATGGTCTTCGAGTGGTCTCGTGTTTTCTTGCCTGAGGGTGTGCTCCTAAACTTCGTCGGTCACTCCATTCAACCCCGCTTTTGTTTGGATGTATTCGTCTGGGCCTATTCATTGCTTTCTTGCACAACTACCCAGCTATATTGCATTCATTGATACCGTTTTATTTTCCCATTTGTCTGATGGGCAAGCTTTGCGCCCAAATTCGAACAGGTCGACATTCGCCAAAAATTAACGCAAAAAATTAACTGAAGTTAGTTTTGTATCAGTTAACGCATAATTTTAACGATTCAAAGTTAAAAGTTAACTCTTATAAAAAGTAACGGTTAAGTTAAATGGTTAACTACAATTTTAACGATTAATTTTAATCGTTAATTTTTTAAATCATTAATCCCAATTATGGTGTAGACCATATTTAAATTTAAATATGGTTTCTATTACGACTGGGGAAAAATGTTGCTCTAACTACCTTCAGTTATGTTCTTGCTTTCAATTTGATCGACCTTTATTCATTTACGCACCTTGACTTTAATCTCGGCTGTTCCTTTTAGCTTTCCTTCATCGTTCGCAGATCCATATGTCAGCAGGGATTCACAGCTGTTGACACCGCTCTCTCGGCACTCTTTTTTCCCCACGTTTCCTGTTTTAGGGGATCCAAGCACGTGCAGGCAGGTCGTGGTCTTGAACCCCTCTTCCACCCTTTTCAATGCGTTTGTGAGTGAGTGCCTCTTGCGAATTGAAATCCTGGCGTTGCAACTGCGTATCTCTTGAGTTAGAGCTTAGCCGGAGTTCGTTTTCCGATGTATTCACCCTTTTCGTACTAAGTATTTGGCTACAGCGAGGAGGACTTCTTTTTTTTAGCACGTTCCTTTCATGTCTTTTACGTTTCCCCTTCTTCAGTTCACAAGTGGGAATTCCCTCCTCATTTTTTTGCTCGCCTGAATAAGGGAACATAACTGAGCTGAAGTGTACATTTTTCTGAATCGAGATTTTGCATCAAGTTTTACATGGGGTGCTTTACTTTAGCTTAATTGTCAGTTTTTGATGAAATGATTCAAATTTAATTATCTTTTTTGCCAAGTAATGGTTTTTTCGCTCCGATTACAAACCATGTTCTGTACCCTGCAAGCCACCTCAAGGGTGTGTGGCAGGGGGTAACTTTTCACCAACATGCGCTACACCATCTCCTACAAAATTTTATCGAAAATACGACCACTAATTCATTAGCCAAAAAAACGCTAATACCTGTCTAGAGGTGAAATTTTACCAGCATGCACCACACCACATGCAACCAATATTTATTATGGAATGTTTGAGTATTATTGTATTTGGCTACTGCTTAAATGCACAGAGATATTAGAATCTCGAGAAACCATTGAGGAAAGGTTATAACCGTTTTCATTTGCAAATACAAAGCTTTGCAATGTAGAGGAATACATATTTAGAATTTTCTATTTTAAGCGATTTCATTATCTGCATTTTACGCGTCCCTCCTCAGTTTATACCCGGAAATCCACTCTTCATTATGCTCATCTGAATAAGGGAGCTTAACTGAGATTAAGTGGCAATTTTCTGAACTGAGAGGTTTCTTTTACTCGGAGAGCATTTGGGGTTTTATTTTCTCCTACTCAACGATTCTCCACGATATGTTTCATGTACATTTTGTTGCCAGGTAGTGGTCTTTAGGCTCCTCGATTAACGATGTTTCGGGATTCTCGTGCGTAGAGAAACTCGAGGAGTCATTGAAGTAAAGACATGTCCATTTCATCCGTGTTAATGAAGAATCATCATCATTGGTCGTTCAATCCTAAGATTGGTTGACTGCAGCCCTCCATCTTTCCCTACCTAATGCGAATTCCCTTACTTGCTGGTAATTCTTACGCACTCAGTGCCGGATTACCAATAAGGCAAAGTAGGCAGTTGCCTATCGGCCCCGAGACTTTGGGGGCCCCGGAGAATTGTTTTCCCCTTTCTTCTCTTGAGACTTGTTTATTAACGTGGGCCCCGTTGCTTGTACTGCCTATACGCTCTCAAGTGTGTTAATTCGTCACTGTATGCACTTCCCTCTTTATTTGGTCTATATACTTATCCGTTGGTTTCCTCTTGGGAGTTTTACTTCTATTTTTCCTTCAGTTACATTCCACACAAACCCACTGTGCCTCAAGGTGTGCCCAATCCATCTGATTCTTCTTTTCTGTATAGTCTTCCAAATGGTCATATCCTTTTCTACTCTCCAGTATACTTCTGCATTTCTCATTTTTATGCTTCCATTTGATGTTAAGCATCCCCCTCCAACTCCAGGTTTCGAATTCTTATAATATTTTTCTGGTCTTCTTTTCTAATGGTCCATGTTTCCGATCCATTGAGTGCCACGATCCACACTAGTGTTCTTACGTACTGTTTCCTCGTTCGTAGTCCTATCTTCTTTGAGCACACTAGTTGCCTTTTCATCACGAACGCTTTCTTAGCTTGGGTTATTCTACGCTAGATGCCCGTTGCATTTCTTCCAACCCACTTGGTGGTATCTCCGAGGTAGATGAAGGAATCCATTTCCTCAACTCTAAAAACGTTCGAATAAACGGTACCTTATTGTATCGTAAATGCTCCTTTTGTCATTTCAATCAAAACATATCGCAATCTAATAAAATAAGTGCTTCTAACTTCGTATTGAAAAAATAATATTTTATATATTTTATATTGGTTAATTTATGGAGGTTAGGTGGGCGATTACGGGCTAGGAAGGAGAAACGACCGGGGCGAGAAAGCTGTGGAGTTTTGCCGCAGAAATAACCTAGTAATTACGAATACATGGTTCAGACATCATCCTCGACGCACAGTGGGCTGAAATCAGAAAAAGCTGGCCAAAAATCATATCTTCCACATTTTTAAAACTAGAACTATGATTTCTTCACAGTTGAATATTTATAGGCTCCTAATATAGACTCCGAAATATTGAGCCAATTTATCATACGAAAACCTAGTTTTAAACAAAATGGCGGAGACGGCAAAATCTGAAAATCGATTCTTTCAACCGTTAGGGTATCAAAAGCTAATTTAACTTAAAGGGTAGTGATTCAAAAGCAGGATGAGTTTAAAAACAATAAATTTAATTTTTGAATACGTAAAATTTAAAGTTAATAACAAAAAATAATTATAAATGATGGGTATGAATGCACAAAAAATATTAGTTATCCGAGTCGTCACTATCCTCATCGGAACTGGTGGGCATTTCATTCAGAAGGAGGTCCTGAGCTTCTTTTGGTATTTCTTTTTTAATTTTTTTGGAACATCATATGCTGAAATCAGCGGATCGGAAATAAGAAGAAGCCTTCGAAAAAGATCATCGAATTCAGCAGATCGCGAAATTTTTTGCGTGTGATGCACCAGGTATCTTTGCTGGTCCTTGTGCCTCGATTCTAGGGCTTCCACTGATAGCTGGCCTATCGGGAGCACTGCCGCCTTTGCAATAGACGCTCCATAAAGGACCACTTTGTGGACAGTAGGAGGCATACGATACCATGGGTACAACTTTACATAATGAGAAGCAGTGCTAGAGCAGTAGTCAGAGAACGCGGTATGATTTATTTGAAGCCCAGATGATAAGGCTTTCAAAATTGTGGAAAATCTTACAATAAATTCTTAATCAATACCTATAATTGGAACAGAAATACGTTTTAATTATTTGGTAATCTATAAGTAATATCCTGATCATAGAAATTCAATTTTGGAAATATTCTTAAAGCAATAGATTGTTAACATACCGCAAATCTCCGACAAAAGTTTAGGACTGGAAAAAAGCGTCGAGCAGTGTTTCCATCATTAGTTGTTCCTTGACCAGGCTTTGGTATGTCTATTAAAAGTCCCATTATATTCCTGAATGCCTCTTGGATTTCTATTTTCCTCTTTTCTGATGCATCTTTGTTCCCATTGGTAGCTTTGGTCTAAGAGATATCACAGAATTCAGGTGAAAATGTGGCTAATTATAGATATAGAGAAATAATAAATGGGGCATTATAAGAATAGATTATACTAACAATAAGTACCTACATTGAACTTCGCTGTTGACCTCCACTTTGTCAGCATCCGCTTTCCTCTTTTGGGGGTGGTTTTAGTCACTCCCAAAATGATCTTTGCTGCCGCACTATCCCCTTCGGTGCGCAATGTCATTGATGTTGCAAGTAATAGCTCCGATGCTGACGCTTTCTCTCTTAAATCCAAACTTTCCTTCTTTTAGATCTAGTACTAGTTCTCTCAAAATCTTTTTTCGGTCTTCCCTTACTTCTATACTTAGAGGAACCTAATACTAGTTGGCAGTTGTATTAAAATAGACCTATAAAAATTAATTCAATCGAAACGTGGTATCTAATAACTGGTACTAACCTGTGACGGATGTTCCAGGAAGATATTATTTCTATCCATTGGAAATATAATATCCTCTAGCCAATTCCGAAATTTTGTTTCAAACCTCTCGTTAGTCCTCTTACATTCTTCCCATTTAAGGAAGTAGTTATTAAAATAAATTCTGACCATCACCTCTGCCAACATTTCCTCTACATCTGAATTTTCTTCTATGTTAAATTTATCACGTGATATTGCAAGGCAAATAGTTTTTTTTTACTCTAATGACTTTCCCATTCCATTGAGAATCACTCGATGAATTTTTTTTTCGTGTCACTTTCGTGGGGTCCATTTATAGTTTCCCGGACGGAATGAATCTAAAAAACGGCAACAGCAAATGTAATTAGAATAGAATGTAATGTTAATTAATCGACACTGTCTTATAACGTGCGTATCTTGTCCTGGAGAGAATATTTATTATCAATCCCTGATGTCCTCCCTTTGGTCTGCGCGTATGCGCGTCTACTTTCACACTGCTGGTGGTTGAACTTCAGAAAACTCCGTTTTCTTGTTACTTTTGAAACAAGCGCGGAGATCCTTCTACACTCACAAGCGATATATGACTGAACCGCTCCGGAAGATCGCGAAAGATAGATATGTTTTGAGCCAATGGGGACTGTGTATTTTCTGAAAAACCCACTATAGCTATTTCATGGAACTCGAACATGCACGTGTCCAAGAGAAGCGGCCATTCTTGGCGTATTAACAGCTTCATACGCGACGGGGTAGTAAAGCAATAAACGGCATTTATATAAATGCACAACAAAGTGTAAAACATCACAGTAACCGACACTCAGTCGTTAAGGAGACATTGAACAATACTGGTGAGATATACCTTTGACAAAAGGTTGGGGGTTTGCGGGCACAAAAAGGATTATGACGGTTGGTCGGGTTGTGACCGCGTCCGCGTCCACCACTCAACCTTTCCTATTTTCAATGGGCTGAAGGTCAGAGATCTGTTGAATGTTCGCAAACCAAAATATGCATTTGTGAATATGTAGTTGGCAATTTGGGTTTCCCGAGAGAGTGAAAATATTCCTCAGCAGTCGTTAACTCGCGGTTCAGCCTGCAACCGATGATCCGGCGCGCCGCGACGGGGCGATGAACCTTGGTTTTTAAATCGTTCTAGGCAATGGTTGTAAAGTGCTTATAAGAAAAAAGTTGAATGTAGAATATTAAATAGACTTCACTGCGGCTGAATATGAAAAAAATCAGTTTGTTGTTAAGTTTTATTCTAGTTCACATTACGTACAACCAAATCCGAAATTTCCGCATCTCAACTCCGCGCCGGACGGCGGCCTCTTGGTTAAACACTCAAGTGTTTATTGGACGGGAGGCAAGTTGGGGCAGGATTTTTTTTTCTCAGACGGTAGAAGAGACTTCACTCCTTATTTTGGTATAAACATTTCCGGGGATAAATGGGGATAACATAATGTTTTTCTCCACTTTATGCGAAAAACACGTGGAAAACAGTGCATTTTTATGTTAAATAAAAAGTTATACAAACAATATACAATTTTACAAATGTATCCATCATCCTCTTATATAAACTGCATACTTTCATATAATGTGTTTAAAAAATTTATATGTGACTACAAAACGCATAAAGAGCAAGAAGTATTTTAGAATATTTGGGAAAAAAAGGGATCTGAAATTTGTGGCCATTTTTCCTAAACTTCAAAGATGTCTGAAAACATTATAAAGCACTTAAAGCTGAAATGGTTTTAAGTTGTTGTAGTTTGAATTGTATACAATCATTATATTTTATTTCCTTATTCGAAATAAAAAGTGAAAAAAATCATTTTTGGCCAGCCTTTTTTTATTTCAGCCCACTGTGCGACGTAGGTACACTTGGAAGAAGCCGGGAGACAAAGATAGGTTCCAGATAGATTACATAATGGTACGTCACAGATACAGGAATAGTGTTAAAAACTCGCATACTTATCCAGGAGCTGATGCAGACACAGACCACAACTTATTAGTCATGAAATGTCGGGTAAAACTGAAAAAGATAAGGATGGGAAGGAGGGTACGAAAGTGGAATACGGAAGCATTAACTGGGGCAATGAAGAAGAAGTATCGAGAGAAGGTGGATGAGATAATTGGTGAGGATCATGGAGTTAGATCAGTGGAAAATGAATGGGGAAGTTTGAAAAATGGAATTGTAGAAGCTGCGAAAGCAACGGTAGGCGTAGTGAGCGCAACTAAAATTAGAAAACCGTGGATCACGAAGGAGATGATCAGGGAGATGGAGGAGAGAAGGAAATGGAAGAGCGTAAACTCAGAGCTAGGCAAGAGAAAGTACCGAGAATTTAATAACAGGCTTAGAAGAGAAACAATTAAAGCAAGAGAGGCGTGGTGGAGAGAACAGATCGACGCGTTAGAGAAATACCAAAAAGAGGGAAGAGCAGATGCATTATATCGGAGAGTAAAGGAACTGACGGGTGGTAATAAGGGAAGGGGAATTACAACGATAACAGACAAGACGGGAAAGGTGATCGTAGAACCGAGAGAGATCCAGGAGAGGTGGAAGGAGTATGTGGAAGAGCTGTATGGTAAAGAAATAAGGCCCAATAGGTTAGATATAGAAAGGGAAGACGATATCGACAGATATGGCATCGGACCAAGTATCCTAGATAGCGAAATCGAAAGAGCTCTACGAGACATGAAAAGGAATAAGGCGGTGGGAATAGATGACATACCTGCAGAGTTATTAAAGAGCATGGGGAAGATCGGAAGGGGAAAACTTTTTGCGCTTATTCGTAGGATTTATGAGGATGGAGTGTGGCCGGAAGACTTCGCGAAGACTGTACTAATTCCTATACCGAAGAAGAGTAAGGCAAAAACTTGCGAAGACTATAGGACAATAAGCTTAATATCCCACGCGGCCAAAGTAGTTCTGAGGATTCTAAACAGAAGGCTAGAGAAGAAGGCAAATGAATACCTGGGTGACGACCAGTTCGGGTTTAGGAGAGGGACGGGAACGCGAGACGCTATAGCGGTGATGAGGACGCTAGTAGAAAGAAACCTAGAGTATGGGCAGGATGTTTTTGCATGCTTCGTAGATTTCGAGAAGGCGTTTGATCGGGTGGAATGGACGAAATTAATGGGAGTGTTGAAGAAATTAGGGGTCGATTGGAGGGACAGGCGTCTGATTCGAAATTTGTATATGAATCAGACTGCGCAGGTTAGGGTAGCCAATGGAGAATCGGGATGGGCCACGATAGGACGGGGAGTGCGGCAAGGGTGCCCACTGTCGCCGTTGCTTTTTAACGTGTATTCAGAAGAAATGGTAAGGGAGGCATGGGGGGAGGAGGCGGTAGGAATAAAGGTAGGAGGGGAGCCGATAAAATCAGTGAGATTTGCAGATGATCAAGCATTGGTTAGTCAGTCGGCCAAGGGGTTACAGTCAATGGTGAATGCATTAGAGGTGCAGTGCGAAAAGTATGGGATGAAGATCAATCACATGAAAACGAAAGTAATGAGATTTTCTAGAAGTAAGAAGGCGGGGCTGAATATAAGGGTGGGAGGGCAGAAGATAGAGCAGGTCGAGCAGTTTACGTATCTGGGTAGTATTCTGGAGGCGAATGGGTTTAGTGGTAAGGACATCAGATGCAGAATTGCGCTAGCTAAAGAAGCATTTTCGAAGAGAAGGGAATTGATGAGGGGGGTCTGAGAAGAGACGTAAAGAAGAGGCTGGTGAAAACTTTAATATGGAGCGTGGCGCTATATGGGTCAGAAACTTGGTCTTTGCGAAGGGAGGATGTGCGTAGACTAGAGGCGTTTGAGATGTGGTTTTGGAGAAGGATGGAGAAGGTTAGCTGGATGGCGAGAAAAACGAACGAGGAGGTATTGGATATGGTCGGAGAGGAGAGGAAGCTTGTGGCAGAGGTTCGGAGAAGGCAGAAGAGATGGATGGAGGAGGTTTTGAGAGGAGAGGGCATGTTGAAGAGAGTGATAGAGGGGAGAACACTGGGGAAACGTGGGAGAGGAAGGAAGAGGATAGGAATTCTGGACGAAATAAGAGGAGGTAGAAGATATGAAGAATTGAAGAGGGATCTAATAACGGGCCATCCTTAGGAGGGAATGCGAGACAATGTCTATTAGGTTGGGATACAAAATGGGGACTGTCCAAGAACCTACCAATCAGCTGGTAGAATACTTGAATGAAGGTCATGTCTTTTTTAAGAAACTCAACTTCCTTTTTCCGCCGACGTTTCGCCTTTTTATTTAGGCTTCTTCAGGACTACAGTACAATGCAAGGAATACTACAATAATTATAATACTACAAAGATAAAAAAAGTTTGAAAACTTTTTTATCTTTGTAGTATTATAATTATTATTAACTGTATTCCTTGCATTGCACTGTAGCCCTGAAGAAGCCTTAATAAAATGGCGAAACGTCGGCGGAAAATGGAAGTTGAGTTTCTTAAGAAAGACATGACAAAACCTCCCTAAATTAACCAATGTATTATTAAAGTGGTCAATAACTATTCAGAGAATTTATATTTTATTGCATAAACAGATGTATACGCGGAAAGCAAATAAGAACGTAGGTATCATCATCTTTTTTTAAATATTGCCGCGAAGTGTTCGGGGATGATTCCATTTTGCGATGAATATTTATTTTGAGTGCACTCAAGGGATGGCGAGCATGTAACGCTTTACGATCTTTAACGAACAGGGGAGACGAGGTATTCATGCCGTATGCGGTCTACAACCAAAAGCAAGATGTCGCACGCGGTCCTCTTGAAACTCTTTTCTCTTAAATAGAGCGTGCTGTATTTTCACGTTATTGATAGTAATACGAGATTGCATTTTTGTGCCGTTAATAGAAATATGTGTCTGAATTGGTACATTGATTATATAAACGAACCAAAATGCAGTTGGTCGTGCCTATACCGATAGACATCTCTGCGAATGAATTCTGCGAAATTATTGGAACCGAAGAGACGACTGCCTTATTCTTGAAGAAAACAAATTGTTGAGTCATATCTGTGAGATATGCAAACAATTTTTTGGAGCTAATTGTTGTTCCATTAAGCATTTTTTAAAGTTTAGTTTAATGAATGTTATTATTTGGCAATGATATATTTATCTGTAAAAAAATTAATTATAATTAGATGTGATTAGATGTAATTATAATTAGATATTAAAATGTATTTATTCAGCTGATGTCAATTATTCTTTCATCAAATTTTTACAAAGTATTGTGGACCGCAAATAACCTTTTGGCCGCGTACGACATGAATACCTGTAAATGTCATTTCTAGTGCCCCTTCAAATTTCTGATAATTAATTCGTCCGTGGTTTCTCTTTTGTTTCATTGCAGATATGTTGTCCCCTGGGGTAACGGTGATGGCCTCACAGTCGGACTGCGACGATCAGCGACTCATGACCACGTCGATGGACACCGACTCGGCGATCGGCGGCAGCGCCTCTCCCGACACGAACGGGAAGAGCACGAACCACAGGTGCGTGCAGTTTCCCCTCCCCCCGCCCCTTAACCCCCCGACCCGCTAATTAATAGCTCCTTCGCATGTAGAGCCATCTTTATTCCTCCCCCGGGACCTTCCCTTGCCTCGTCCTTCCTGCAATCCTGAGCAAAGTGGCTCGTTATCCATTTAAAGAGGGCACTTCAATGATTGATCGTCAAGTCGTTTGCGCGAGACGCAGGAGAATGTCAGTTACTTAACTCTGTGGCGTGATTGTTGAATTCGTGGGAGAGAGAGAGTAAATATGCTCATGAATCAGTTCAAATGACAACGTCACAGGGCCGTGGGCTTTAGCAATTCGTTGATGCTGGAATAATCGGGAGGGCGAGCTATTTTCAGAAATTAAATCGTGATATTTCATTCATGATGAACAATTATAACTTTGCACTATTTTCACACTTATTTTCTTTGCCGAACAAGGTTAGGGTCATTATCCAGGAAATACATCTTAGGAATAAAATTACTTAGCAGTTTTCCACTTTTTTTGTGGAAAACTGCTAAGTAATTTTATTCCTAATGAATCAATACCACTACATCTGCCCGAAGACAACTGTATAGGTATAGCGAAACTTGGTGGCATTCGAAAGCGGAGTGTCTTATGTCAGTGTAGGGGAGTGACGCGTCGATGAGCAGGCAGATGTACCACAGGGCTCCTGTTTGGACCTCTTGATGAACCCTCGGCCACTTTATCCCGTCTCTCTTACAAGCTTTCCTCTCCCGGACGTCATGCTTTTCACAAGTGAGTGCCACCAAGTTTCGCAACACCTATATTTATTCGTAATACATCTTATTTATCAAACCGTTATATACACTTTAGAACGGGGGGAGTTTGTAAAGGTGCGGTGAAGAGGAAATATAAGATTACGGATGGATCAAAATAAAGGAAAGGGAGGGGGGGGGACCATGAGTCAAATGTCTCAAAAAGAAGAGGACTCGCGTCACAAAGTAAACAAAAGACCACAACAGAACAACAAAACTGACTAGAATCACGATGATAAAACACCAAACACGTTAGGGGAGCACCAAGCGGATTGTCAGACAAGAAGGGAATTACAGATGTGCTTCTCGCAGTAAAAGATAAAACAGCTGGATAAAGAACACACAGTCAAGTTCTAAAAAGAGGTGAATTCAAATAAAATGCATGGTTATTACAAAGTGGAGTTTGTACAGAACAGTTTACGATTTCATATTTTTCTAAAAAATTAAATTGAAAATCTTTTTCCATAAAACGTAAAAACTTAGGCTCAAAATCACCATTATGTCCTTCTTCAATAGGTGTTAGGAAAACCTGAAACTTGCTAAAAATCGTTTTTGAATCGAATTTGTATCCTTATTATAAAACTTTTTTGTGTTATTTAATTATGGAAGATAACTTCATTCCGGTTTGGCCAATGTAACTGGTCAAGCAATCCTTAAATTGGAGCATGTAGACACCACTTTTATCCATTTTGTCAATTTTGTCTTCCGAGTTGAGCAGTAACTCGTGAAAATACTACAAAGTTATAGTTATTCATCATGAACGTTAGAAAATTTCACAAAGTGGCACTTCAAGTTATCTCTTAAATACGTGATATTTTAGGTTATATATTTATTTATTAAGGCAATCTGCCGGTTCAGGTCGTTGAAATGGATGAGAGTAATAATCAACTTGATTTTTTACAGGTGCAGATCCTATCCGCCAACACAATTAATTTGTTTATTTCAGCATACGTCCTACCTCTCTTCATTCCGTACATAAAAACCTATTCTCTTTCTTCCCCTTCCCCGGTTAGTCGGCGTCCTCCCCTCTATCGCGACCTTCAGCATCCCTTCGCCCAACATTGTTAGTTCCAACCATCACCCTGCCTCCTCCTGATCTCATCCAGAAGTTTCCTCTCTTTAGCCAACATACCAAGCACATCTTCCTTTGCCTTCCTTTCCGTCCACCGCACTTTCTCCATTCTCCTCCACACCCACATCTCAAACGCATGTAGCCTATTCTCATCTTTTCTCTCAGAAACTTAGCCTAATTGCCTATGCCTTTTTCTGTTTGAGTTCTACTTGGAAAAATTTAATATCATTGCGAAATTCTCATTTTAATGCCTTCTTAGTTTTGCTATTAATTTTTCAATAGCTTATCAAAGAATAATGATAATTATTTTTTGCCCCTTGACATGATCGAGAATTATGTAATCACATAACAAAAATAGTTTACAGGAGCTTTAGATGACCCCTAAGGCATTTGCCTGTTGTCGGGGGCACCTTCAGGACAAAGAAGCAAAACATAAACAAAATAATCACTACAGATGTAACACTGTGAAATTTAATAGAGAAAAATATTTGAAATACGAAATTTCCGAAAGAGGTTACAACGATTTGCTAAAGACGTGTTCGCACTGATTTGTTTGAAGTCAACAGCCAGAGCTTAGCCAGCTTAAGAAAGATTATAATTATTTGTACATTTATTTGTTTGTGTTTAACAATTGACACAAACTAGAGATATAACAGCTAAGGAATTATTGCAAGAATTGTATTCATAAATGCAAGGATTCCCAAGAAGAAGCTCGGGTAATTTACACAGGTTCTGTACCTAAGCTCTTGGAGTGATAGCCGCTAGGTTACTCTATTAAAAAGTTTCCGGTGGACAATTACGGAGATTTTACAAAAGAATGGGCACAATTGAGCATCTGACATAAATGTGCACCCTATGTTTCATGTCCTAACGTCGAATGCACGTTGGTAGGTGGGGATCAATTTGGTGTGGTGGCTCGGGTAATGTCTTTCCATTCCGAAAGTCTTGATTCGAGTTCCAGAGACTTTTCAGAGGATACCCCGAGCCATACTTACGTGGTGTATGGAGAGAACTTCAGGGGCAGTATTTCCGTCATATGGGACGGTAAACTTAGGCCCCACCTGGCGCTATTCTTAGGATAATTCCGAAACCAAGTTTCTTTCCACCCTTCTTCCATTCCCAAACTATCTTTCCTTACTAACCTACTCACCTGACCACAATGGCTCAAATTACTTCAGGTGTCCTTCTCCTCCCCTAACAACATATCAACCAACCAACGTACGTAGGTGGGGGTTTAGTGTTAGGATAGTGTCTTACGGTTTATAGCGGTAGTGAAACATGGTGGCGAAATTCACCAGCGCCAAAGGTGACGCCAAGGAGGGTTAAGTTAGTGTGGAAGGGGTCGGCTAAGGAGCGGAGAGGAGGAGACAGCACTTAATGTGAAACGCTGCCAACATACCCGCAGCTAACGTGAGAGGGCGGAAAATTGTCGACTGTGGGTTTCACGACAATGTATACAATCCAAACAAATCTGGATCAAAGTACGCTGATATTTTTCGCGACTCTACGGAGAAGCACAGCTAAAAAATTGAACTCTGAGACACATAAGAGCTAGGAAGTTTATGTGAATAAAACATTGAGCATTCTGAAGTTGGCGGTGGAGGTTTTCGACCTTATGAACCCTGGTAGTCAAAGGGCAGGTTGACTACTTTTCTCCCTCGGGTAGAGCTAGTTTGCAGGCATTGGACTCTTCCACTGAATGGGCCTTCTTCGCCACTACCACCATGTTTCACTACGACCATAGGTGAAATTTTAGTTTTGGTGGCTGAAGCGGCAATCGTGGGTCATTGAGTGCACATTTTAATAATTTTTCAAGTACGTCGAAAAAAAATTCCAGGATCACATTTCATTTAAGCGCATATATTTATGCGTTGGAACTCACTATTCATGCAGTAATGACAATGATTTGTTACTTATATTTTACATATTTTGCCTTAATTAAAGCACTTTATGACGGGTTTTCGGCGCGGTGTTTAACATTTTGGCGAAAATTATATTTTAATACGTTTATTCGTATATTTGACCCGGCTTGACTCCTTGATATTGGTTAGCAACGATTATAATAACATGAAATGTATTATTTCGCGTTTAGAAGAAAATCTGTCCATATGTTACCGAGTTATTATGAAATATATCTCATGTGCCTTAAGGCTACGTGTTAAAATAGTGCCTATTGAATGGCCCAAAAAAATCGGTATGATACATTTTTTTCACTTTTATCTAAAGATATTACTGATAAGAACACGTCTGCCAAGTATCACGCAAGTCAGTCCATAAACAAAAATCTCGCCAACCACCTTCAGTTGTCCGTCATTCGTATGTGCACCTCCGTCGTGTACGGTTCGAAGGAATGACAGCGAATGAACGCCGAAAAGCGTCTCGCTCGAGGACTATTTTTTTTGCAGTCGCTTCGCGTAATTGGTCCAAGGCCGGCCTTTGAAAATTACACTACCCGAGCAATGGGAACGAGACAAAGAGGTGTGTTGTCGTCGTGAGATCACCAGCTGTCTCCGAGGGTGACTTGCCAAGCGGACGAAAGGAGCTGCCCAAACCGAGCACGACGTAGCCAATGCCTCGTCTACACTACAGGTGTACTTAGGTGCAGGCATTTAAATCAAAGCGAGCGTCTACTCCAAGGAGGTTAGAAAATAAATGGAGGCGACATACCACTTGATTCTTGAAGCCAATTCCGCCATTGCAGTCGGCGCAGTTTAGACCTTCCTATGGCTTACATGTCCGGCGGTCTCGTTCGATTTTCGTCAAATCTAAGTTAAAAACCAACAGACAAGGCGATGTTTTGAGACTGGTTTGGCAACACCTACTCGACACAAAATCCTTCCCAAGCACCCCTATTCTTGCTTCACTTTCGCCCATGAGCGTTCACGGTCATGCCTTCTCCATTTCATTTTAACCTCATTGGTCTACTCACAGATATTATATCTACCTCAGCGCTACCTGGTGACAGTGGAAAAAAATTTGCATCGCGCAAAAATTATGCGCCCGATAAGTAACTTAAGACATTTTTAGACTCTTATAACCCCATAAATAAATGTAAAAGAAGAATAACACCCTCGCATTTACTTCACTCCTCATATAAATGATGTAAACACATGTATGATTCGTATGATTATCGATACTCCTCGACCTATCGATTACGAGACTTTGACCACCTCAACGGTACACTGTCGATATCATCCAAGTCCACTTAAATAGGGGTCCCGGGGTCCACTTTTAATTGGATCCGTGGTGGGAGGTGAGAGTGCGTTGCATGGTGTACTTAAGTGAAAACTGTACTTAAGTGTATACTTAAGTGGTCAGTGTAGACGTGACGTAACGGATCTGTGTGATACCGTGTACTGCAATCGATTAGACAGAAAGGGGGCGTTGAATCAGATGGTTGGCAAGGTCGGAGAAAGTTGAGGCAGCCGCAATGTGCAATCCATCCCGTCGTCAATCTAGATACAAATACCAGAAACCACATTACGGGATCAGTTTGCGTATTACATACGAGCAAGTCTGCGTATCTTATAATGTAGGTAATCGGAGTCAGTTCTGAAAATGGCTATATTTTTTAATTCACTTCGGATTACCCGGAAAAGTTATGTCATCTATAAGGCTCATGAAGGTTATAAAGGTGTGCTCTCGAGTGGAACAATATTATGACGTGTAAAACCAAAAGAGATCGAAATTCTCTCTTGCCGATTCTGGTATTTTTTTTCGAAAAAAGTTGAATTAAAAAAATCCCATTTTTTATTTCATGTGAGACGGCACTTTTTGAAGAATCGTAGGAGTAAACTTTTGCCTCATACCGCGTGTCAGTGCCTATTTTTAGGGCTAAGCCATGTAAAACCGAATTATATTAGTATACATTGTTATTTTTAGCGTCATATTCCTTAATGTCGCTCTAGAAATAATGGCTAACAATGAATTTGCCTGGGGTTGGTGGGGAAATGCTCGGCTATTTTTACGCGAAGTATTCTAAATATTTTTGGATTTGCCTCTTCATTTCGAAATTCTGTGGCACTTCGTTTAGGTTAAATAAAAACTCGCGATAAAAAACAGCGTCATTTCATTAGACGGTGCTAAATTATTGTGAAACTATCATTTTTGAGAGAAGCTAACAAAATAGTCCTTGTTCGCGAATATTTCATGAATCAGTATATATGTTACAAAGTAATTGTTGAGACTAGTCCAATAAGAGTTCTTTAAATAAAGTAAACACAATTTTGCATGCATAAATATCATAAGCTACGTAGATTTTCTCGTATTACAAGACTAAATTACAACTCCTGTATCTGCATCTACCGCTGTATGGTCGAAATCGCGGTTGACTAAATAAACTTATCATATGGAAATACAAAGTATTCTTTTTATTAAATTATGTGAAATTCTACAAAGTACTGCCTGAAACCCTTGAATATATTCAAAGTTCAAATTTCTCCTGGGAAGCACAAAGTATAAGTATGTTTAAATATACGAGTAGTGACACCTTTCTTTACCTAAATCACCTGGAACCAAGGTGTTTTTTCAGTTAAGGAGGTTCCGCCATGACTTTGTGAATCAAAATAAACACTTAATTCCATATTTTCCCTTACATTGTTAAAATAAACTGCTTTCTCAGACGACTTTCCTTGGCTGAGGCAAAACGTTCCATAACCAGCCAGTAGGTGGGATTCTGTAGGTTCTTAATAGTCTCGACCGAATTTTTAATGTATAGCAATGAAATTTGTTCAAAAATGTATTCAAAACGTAATCTTTTTACCACAGAGTGCATAAAAACTCTACATTATTCAAGTTCGAAGCCTTGCCTGAAAATCGACGCAAAAATAACGATTGTAAATTCGGTTATCGAAGTTCTTCAATTGTTTAGCGCACATAAACTTTGATCTCCCTCTGTTTTGAAGTGCGCCGCCTAGTTCCCAGGGAATGAAACGAATGGAAAGCAGTGCGCTGTTGTGTAGCGAAGTGAACAGCGACCTAGAGCGAGTGGAAAGCGCCCCTAATCTGTGCAAGTGAGTCGCAAACCTTTTAAGGTGGTTCCACCGAAAAATGACTTAAATGTCATTTGATTCATATTCTGTCTACTTGTAGACAAAGTTGTCCTCTATCTGATATGAACAACAAAATAACACCTTTCCATGCTATTTTATTCTATAACTGAACTTGAAATCACATAATGTTCAATGGGGGAATGAGAGAAACACGGGGAAAATAGTATTTCTCCATAAAATATATATGCCATTTTTGCGGAAAACTATTTAAAAGAAGGAAATAATCCAGAGAAATTGAATAAAAATATAATATAGGCATCTTACCACCTTACTTTTTTAGTTATTGAAGAATTAATGCCGCAATTGAAGTCAAAATGCGGTAATTCGTAGGAAATGGCGCTGCAGTCGGCTACTATGGCTGGAAAAAAGTGCTCATTTAAAATACATGCGTGGAATAATCTGTATATGTTGTACCTTACTTTTGGGTTTCTACAGGTAATGCATTTCATCAGCGAAAGCAGGATTTTTTGGACAACATATCAAAAATGTGGAATTTAGTATTTGTTATGACTCACACAGTCGCGGCGGAACCTCATTAGAAAGGAAATTCTTGGATGAAATCACCACCGTTATGTCTCTCCCCCTCGGATATTATCGTCTGCCGATTTTTGTGATAGTGACGGATCCGGTAAGGAAAAGAAATGGGGGTCTTTGTTTTGCGGTTGAACTTTCTAAATCCACGTTCGCTGTGCCGCATGTTGCGTCGAGCTGTCGCCTTCGGAGATAAACTATTGATTTGCACGATGTAACCCACATGCTGGGTGGCGAAGATTAATTCACTCGGTCTCCGGGGAAGCTTGTAAATTACATCAGAAGACGTAGGAGTTTTGCCGTGAGTTTGTGCTAATTTTGGCGGAGTAATCCACTAGAGTCTTTGAGGTATTTCTAACGTGAAATGAATTATTTGTAATTTTATTCATATGTTGGCCACCTATAGAAAAACGTCTCTTTTCTTTGATTTGAACTACAAAGTTCTGTTGTACTTAACTTAAGCTATTTTTTTTGCTTAACCTAATGCTATTTTTTTTCAAATTGAACTTGAAATTACTTGGTATTAGATCCGAGAGTGGGTGCAACATAAAAGAAAATATTTATCTCTTAAATATAAGTGTCTGTTATGTTCGCGAAAACTGTTTACAAGAAGGTAAAATAAATTAGGCACCTTTCTATCATATTGTTTAAGTTACTTACTAGTAAACAATTGCCATAATTTAAAGTTACGTTAGTTTGATAGAAATGGCGCTTCATATGGTTACTGTTTCTGGAAAATGTGATCATCAAAATTGTATTCGTTGAATGATCTACATTTTTTCATGCTCACTCACCGATTGAAGCCCACGCATTCATTTAAAATGCATCGTAAAAGGATTTAAACCCCTAAAACTGGGATGTATGTACCTATTTCAACCTCCTTTTTTGATATTATTCCTTCTTTTCCGTCTCCACAGTCAGTGTTCCAGTCTGTCGGACGGCGAGAGCTTCGAGTGTTACGGGGAAGGGGACGAAGGCCCCGCGCCGGAGTTCGAACTCGGGGCGGAGGACTACGACGACGACGAGGGCTCCTCGCCCTCTTACTCCCCCCGGAAAGGTGTCGTCAACGGCGGCAGCCCCACGCGGCACCACGCCAACGGAGGCGGGACGGGAGGCAACCCTCACCTCGGGCTGCAGAGGAACGCGTGGGCGCGGTCCAGCCTCAGGAGGGCCCAGCAACCCAGGTGAGGGGGAGGTTGTACGTACTATTATAGGGTGATTCACTGCTTAACTAAGGATTAATCCAAATTGCTAAAAAAAATAATTAATTTAGACTCCTATGATGCATTTCGGTCATCCAGGTGACCGTTGACCGGGAGAATTTTAATGTCGTAACCTCAGACAACATGCACTAGCCATCCAGGTGACCAACGACCGGGAGAATTTAAATTTCGTAACTTTGGACAACACGCACTTCCCTGTGGATGATCACGTGGATGACCAAAATGTATGTTTAGGAGTCTAAATTACTTTGGTTTAATTGACAATTTGGATTAATCTGTAATTTATATTCACTTATTAATTGCTCTCTTCTTGAACTACGATCCACTATTAGTCGACAGCATGGACTCTGAGATTAGTTTCCTGTGTAAAGCTAAGTTTTCATGCGGCTGTTTTTGCGTTGCCGGACACTGCGTAGTCAATCACAAGTGAGATATCTTCAACGCAGGCTGCATTGCCGTCGGAGTTTCCCATATTTCAACTTTCGACGCAGCCTGCTTCGCTGGATCTGAGGCAGGGAATGAGGACCGACGCTCTCACTCTGTCTTCTGTTGGTCACGTGGTTCTTTCCCAGGTAATTGTGGGTCATCTTTAGGTCGTTGACAAAAGTTGAACTTAGCCGGTGCAGCCCAACGCCCAGTACTCCTCGTGAACATCCATTTTTAGATTACCTATACCTCCGCAATGAACGGGAATAATTATTAAGACTGAACTCGTAACGGTTTTCCACCGTCTTCTGTTTTCATCCGATGCTGCTACTGCCATGAAAACGGGGTATGTGTGTAACGAACAACGCAGTGGCAAAACGACGTGAAATGCTGCATTAAAACGTAGCTCCTTAAGACCGTAAGTGCGAATTGCCAATAGCAGTCGAAGAAGACTAATTTGGTGTTATGCAGTATACTAACTGCACATAGATGGAGGTATAGGAGCCTTCCAATATGTAAATATTATTCTCTAAATAAACTTACATAAATTTAGAGCGGAGTTGGAAATGGTTGCCCACGTGGACTATGGGTGAGAACCCGGAGCGATTAAGTTTGCAATAGCGTTATTCTTGAGGCTCATTATGTCACCTTAATGTGGAGCACTCTATAGAAGGCTTTACTTTGTATAAACGCCCCATTTTGAAGTACAAGACTCGTGTAGAACTTTTCTACATTTCTTGACGTGAACGCGTCAGTGAAATCAGACCGACAATGAAATTCCATGCCAGAAACGGCTATGTAACGTTTTCTGGGTGATCTATGTCAACACTCTAAATTCGTCACTAATGTCATGACAGAAATAAATGTGGTCTCGTTCGATCGTACACGCGACCACGATGCGAGCATGGGCTTGAGTTGGTACCGCGCTTGCACAAGGTTTGGGTGAGGACCCGCGGTGGCTTGTTTAGGCTTTGGAAAAATATCTGCGCAGTATAGTAGGCGACTCAGGTGTGCTAGCGTGTTAACTTTGATCTCAATCGAAAAATATCGTATATGTAATCTTTATTGTATAAAGAATGATTTTTACCATGTTTTTATCGGTAAAAATAAAAAACAAGTAATGAAATTTTTTGTTGGCCAAAAACCTATATTAAATGCAACGAGAGTAAATGCATGCGAAATTACGTCATCGGGAAGGGTTTCTCAATGACACTGTCTTCTTAGCCGTCGGTCTATTCCACTAGGTCCTTTGCCTAACTAGTGAGACTACTCAGGGGAGTTTGGCAAGTCGACTGCGAATGCGACTATGTATTTTCTGTTATTTAAAAAATATTATTTATAATAAGTATCACTCAGTGATTCAACCCGAAGGTTGGTTTGGATAGTTGATGGTAGAGCTCACCCCGAACTAAGCCACCGGCGTGTGAAATTCACACATTCTGGGTAGGGGGGTCAGTTCCTTTCCCTGGGCCACCTCGCTCTCCGAGGATTATTTTGTCCAGGGGTTTCCCGGGACCCTTCGATCAGTAGTTAAGCGCTCTTACCCAGGCCACGGTAGGCCACCACGCTCCCTTATATAAGTATATCTTATTAATATTTTTGGAAGCTTGCCGGAAATCTACGAAAACTTCAAGGATGGTTAGTGTGCATTCAAAATATTCAACCTCTGAGCGAAGCAAAAATATTTGCAGCAGTCCCATAGAGAGTTGTGCGGTAAACTTTATTTTCGAAGGAGATTTAAATAATTTAAGCTTAGAAATCCGATGTTTTAGACCTATATATTGGGACTAGTTTCGATGAAATGAAGCATCTTCAGGAGTATGTTAATTTAAGAATAGTTAGGAATCATTGTTATATTTCTCTTCCAAAACAACAATGGAATTTTTAAAAACTTTGATATTAAATTATATAGAGTATGGAATAATGCCGCTCTCGATTCCTTATCGTAATTATACATCTAGGTCATGCGAAAAAAAGATAAAAAAATGTTTGTATTTGCCAGTGGTTCCATGCCTGTCATAATCTCACTTGAAGTACCCTCTTATGATTTAAGCGTCGCTTCAAAGCCAAACATTCCGGATCAATGAGAGAGATATTATATCACTGATGGACAATTTGAGTCATTGAGATAATGAGCGTGGAAGAATAACCCGTCCGCCACAGCTCAGATTGTAAACGTAAGTTTGGTTATATTTTTACGGAAATAAAAAATATATATTTGACATTGTTGACCATTTTCGAAGTAACATTAGATCCAGAGCCATTAGGTGGTATTCAAAAGTACCTGACGAAAAATATTTTTTTAGCATTACAGTTGAACATTTTAACTGGAGTTTTCAATGTTTTTACGTTATCAAATATTTTTAACGGATTGATTATTGTTCACAGGTGACATTACTTTTCCCAAAAAGTGTATACATTAAACTATTCTTGTTAAATCTTGTTATGCATGCGACTGTTTACCTAGTTTGACGATTGCAGCACCTCTGTTGGTCTTTATCCTTATGGTTTCGAATGACAATGAACATAAACATTAGATTCCCCGGATTTCATAGGTCATTGGTAAATAATTAGACAATTTAGTATTAAATAATTACATACAAACACAAACGAGTTCTTCAAGTGATATTTTGAAAGGCATCACGGAATTACTAACTGTAACAAATATATTTTAAAACATACCTTCAATGCATAATTTAGTAAGGCCGAAATAATTTTTACCAGATGCTTAACTTTTAATGTGATTCACGAGTTTTTTAGGATCCGAGGAACAAATCTAAGTCGATATTTACGGTACAACCCTATTGGCGTCCGCTCCTTAAATATTAAGTGACGCTGTCTGAATATATAGAGTTTGTTATCAGTAAATTAAAAATAACCCTAGAACTTCATCTTATAAAATTATCTTTTTAATGGTAGCTAAGAGTACAGCTCAGCGCACAGTGCCGTGCAGTGCAAGTGAAAGCTTACTGCAAGCCACAGTCTGTTTACTCTAAAACGCTTAAATTTCTTTTATAACCGTCATTTCTTTCCGAGAGTTTTTTTCATGAATGTATTTGAACGTATCCATGCAGCTACAGCATCTTAGTTTGTGTGCAGTAATACATAGATACCGCTAGTTTTTTGCCGCAATTCTCCTGAGATATGAGTGCGTGGTGGGGATAAAATGATCACCTGTGACAGAATTACTTAAGACAGAATCGTAGGTATACCCTAGAAGAAATGATCTTATCCAGGGTGGCTTGGAACAAGTCCTAGATGAAAACTACAAGAATATGTCAGCTTAATTTTAATTTTGTTACTTTAAAAATTGCTTTCTTTACAAATTGTGATTTACTAACATTTTTAGATAGGAAGTGATACATTTTTTTAGCAATTTGGGTTTGAGTGAACATAATATTAGAAGCTAGCTGATTTGAATGTTTTGCAAAATGAGTATTAAAGCCATCGCACCCTCATTTGAAACTTCTATCTTCTAAGAAATGCTGTAGTATTGTTGTTTTTAAGAAGTGCATTTGTCTTTCATCTAGAATGAATATTTTATTTGCGTGCTGCGGATTGACTCCTATGTATTTTGTTAGCAGTGCATAGTAACGGTTTAGTTGCACTTGCTGGCTGAAATATGCGCTACTGACGTCAGCTGCAAGTCAACAATGAATGCTGCGATTTTATGCCACTAGGCTGTGGTCTCACCTAGCACTTACCTCAACGATTTCCGCGCGTCCTTCCCCGCATCTACGTGTGCACAATGTTACGCAGTGACCCGGACGTTCTGACCGCAGTGTATACACACTTCAGGTTCGCGATTTCATCTTGACCGGAGTGCTTTGGGCTCGATTCCGTCGACATTAGAGGCTGGCTTGCGAGCTTCTCTGTCCTCTGTCCCTACCGAATGCATGGACAGCAGCGAGCTGGGGGACGACACAAAAGCCACGGAGCCTATCTCAAAAGCAGTCGCGCAACGCGTTGACCGGAGAGAGAATTTCTAGAGCTCATGCAATCCACGACGAAAAGCCCTCTGAAAAAAATTTCAACTCCGACGAGAGGAAGTAGTCGTGTACTACCTCTTTTCAATTGAGGAAAGTTTCTGGGTGGCTAGCCCAAGAATGGATGAGTCCTTGGCTATATTAGTGTTGTAATCAAAGTTGCTACCTCAAGGTTAAGGTGACTCCAACGTAAAATGTTTTAAATATCATTTAATTTATATCCTGGTGTCTTAATGAAAAACGTGTCTTCTCATTGGTATGAACAACAAAATCATGCATTTTTCCACTAATTTTTCGCTAATTGAATCTGAAATTACATGGTGTTAAATGCGAAAATAGGGGGAAATAATATTTGTCTATCTAATATACGTGTCAGTGACCCGAAAAACTCTTTTCAAGAATCAAATGTTTTTCAGATAATTGAATGGTAACAAAACTAAAGCTTCAATTATCTTAGTTCAAATCTTATTTGCGAATAACTCCTGGAACCGAAGTAAAAATGCGTTAGTTCATTATAAACGGCGCTGCAGTGGGCTCCTATGGATGAGAAGTGGACGAGAAATTTCGGTATTATTTTTAATCTTAATTTGGTTTTCGAATATAACTTTAAATAAAGTAATTTAAAAGGGGAGAATTGTTATGGGTGAGATATCACGTCCACGACATTATTAAGGTCGAGTCTTTTCTGAGTAGGGCCTCAAAATAATGCTCGTCTAGTTTTAAGTTTTCTGGAACCAACTGTCAGTAGTAGTTTGTTGCGTGAAGGGCTCCAATCCGTCTAAATGAACTTCCTTCAATCCTCACCGAGCCTCCCTTTTTACATTTTAGGTAGATTTCGAAGAAAGACTACGAACGTTTTTTTATTACACCAACAATTAACTCAAGGGGTGGAAAAGATAGGGGTTGAAGGACAAAATAAATCATAACTCACTTATTATTTACATTAAAATTCTTCTAAAGTTATCTGAAATTGTCAATACAATATCTACAACTTTTGTTTCAAACATTTTTTTGTACAGTCAGCCGTTATTGCAAGGGGTGGCAATGTTACCTATTTGTATTTGAGGGGTTTAAGGAGAAAAAAATCATAACTCCCTTATTATTAACTGTAAAATATCCGTTTAAAGTTATCTTAAATTTTTAAGACAATATCTAAAAATTCTGTTTCAAACATTTTTTTTGTACGACCAACCGTTATTGCAAGGGGCGTCAATGTTACCTGTCTGTATTTTAAAATCAAAGATATCTTATAAAATATTTAACTCTTGCACTATAGTCTTTTAGCACTGCCTTAAATACGAAAACATTTCCGAGTAGATCAATTTTATTTTTCTCGTTAAAATATGAAATAATTGAGCTACGAGTTTGCTTTTTGGACTAAATGAAGCTAAATCTTCATAGTTTATGATTTATTTAACAGATTTGTCTCAATCGACCGATACCTTGAGAAGTTTAAACTTTTTGCGTAAATATTATGCAATTTTAGAGCTTTGGTCGTTTCCGTTGCTACGCACTTATTTCATTGTTAACCAGCCTTGCGATACGTATTTCAGGCTAATAAACTTATGTTTCAGTCCAAATAAAATTCCAAAATCTAAAATATATCGCAGAAATAATGGGTGTCGATAAAATGGAGCCTACACGAACAAATAACGTCTCACTAGTCACCGAGGGATGTTTAAGTTTTGTAAGGAAGCGGCCGCCCCTGGAACTTTCAGTCGGGATGAATATTTTGTGGCGATTCAGTGCTAGTCAGCGGCAGAAAGCGTCCTGACGTCATGATTTCAAAAAACATGTACTCATTGGCTGATTTCTGCCGCCATCTGAAGCTCATGCATGTACTGAAGTGCTTATTTGCCTCCAATGCATCATGTTACAGAATCAAACAATTTTACCACCCAGGTGGCGCGCGGCAATACATATCTGGCTACAGCTCGGCTAATATCAAGTTGATTGCGCTGAAACTTGCGCTCATATTTCACCTGAGTTCAATTCAGCTATTAGTGTTGTTCGCTAGTATATATTAAAAATATGAACTTCGAAATCTAGCTGCGCCTGTATGCCAATGCCGAAAGGGAGTTTTTTCTTTTGCTGTCCCGGAGGTCTGTAATCGATTACCGCCTAGAAGGCGCTACAACCTCCTTCATGTGTCTGAAACGAAAAAAAAGGAAAGTTAACGGAAGGTGGTCACGCAGTGAGAAACGCCGAAAGTATCGAGCGCTTTTAATCCGCCGTCACAGACGTCTCCGACGCTCGAGTTCCGTGGATATCTTGAATATTAATGCAAACGTATAAAAATAAGGCCACGATCCAAATTTGCCTAATCTCAAGGCCAGATCCATGGATTCTCCGAAGGAATATTTCTGTGCAAGCACGGGGGAGGTCGTCTTTCAGGAAGAACCGCAAAACCCATAACGATTGTTAACCCACTCTTAGTTTCATTCAGATTTTTTACGGAATTGTTGTACCTTTTTGGTGTTGTGTAAAACTTGTTTGTATCAGATATAAGAATATTCGGGTGTATGCCTCGTTTAGTTTGGTGTCAGTCCGACGTTTCGTGACGCTTGCTGGTCACTTCTTAAAATGAAATTAATGCCCACTGCCGATTTTACCCTTGTATATTTTTATATGTATTGCTTTTGTAATTTATTTTGTATTCCTACATCTAGAAACATATATAAAATTTGTATTTTTATTTTCTGTGGTTTTTTTGATCTGTTATTTTTTCTCCATTTGATTTCTTCTTTCTTGATTCAACTGTATTCACCATTTAGGAATTAAAAGCGCTGAGGATTGACACCCTAGTATGTGTAGCGTCATAGTAATTATTGAAACTATGTATGCATATGTATTTTTGTGGAGTAGCGGTAATTTTATTTGTATTTTTTTGTGTAGAATTCACGTCTATAAATATTTTACGTGTTGCTAATATTTTTGCATAGTACGCACAATATGTAAGTTTTGTAGTTAACTTAAGTTTCGTGTGTCTTCACTTTTAGTTTTAATGTTTTGATGGATGGGTAATGGCAGCCAACAATTTTGAGCCTTTTTAAATGTTCTTAAAACCTTAAGGTACAGTTTATGTAATTCCCTCATCAACTCTCTCAAAATTAATTTGTCCATTACCTAAGTACGTCCAGTCATTCGATTTGTGCCGAAGAAAGTAATTCTGAGATCTTCTTTGGAGCAAGTGAACGAATACCGTGGTTTTGACATCGCCGTAAACTGCCGAAATAATATCTATGGTATTTATGTTATTCCTTCTTACAGGTGTTGCGTAGTTCTCCGTAGGAGATGTGTTAGGGGTGTTGTGCAACCTTATCTGTGAGTGAGCTCAGCAAATTAAATTTATTCTTCTTTTTAGGCTTCCTCTTATTTTTTAAATCTCTTGACTTAATCAGCCAACAAATAATTCTACAAAGCCTGAAGGTTTTTTGAATCCACGCTCATATATTTGTTTCCTCCATCGTACTGTTGGATATTCAGCGGTAAACACGAGAGTACACCGTAATTTCCTGCTAATGAGACGCACCTTAGTTGCAGCCATATAATTTGGAAAAATAGGTAACCCCTCAATTACCCTTCGATATTTATATGGTGAATTAGAGAAGCGATCTTTTCCCGAAAAATGTAAACAAATATGGTGACATATCCATGGCATTTAACATGCTTATTTTACTTACGTCTGATAGTGAGATTTGTAACACTCATATTTAAACGTATTTCGTAAGAAATACAATACTGATATTTAATGTTGATGCATTTAGACTGTTACCAATGAAAATTTTCAAATTAAAAAGGTGGTGGATATTTTTGACGGTTAGTTTTTCGGAATCCATTTTCCCGACAGCCTTTTGGTCTAATCTGAACATGCAATTCACCATTTAAGACTCAATGTGAGTAAATTTCCGTGGATTAATTAGAGAAAAAGCGTGTTTTATAACCCGGAAAATACGTTCATCTTTGGTTTTGTTTTTCCTTTGCATCGGTATTTTTCGTCTGCTCTAAAGTTGACATCAAATAATTTATTTGGGTTTTTTTATCTGAGATAGAGTAAGGAGGACGTATTTAGGATCTTCATCAGTAGTTAAGTAGTAATAGGCATTATGCAGACTGCGATCTATAAATTTTGGCTGTCAATACCCTTAAAACTCTTGTGTGTATAATTTTTTTCCTCCATCTTTTTGCTGTTTTGGTTCATTTTTTTATGTCTTTGTGTGTTTTTTCACCCGCAGCCACAACGATGCGTTCGCCAACCGTCGATGGGGATCTTTCAGACAGTAAGAAACATAGAATGTTTTGTCACCAAACTAAATCTCGCACATTGGGTTAACACTGCACGCTTGAATATTTGGGTTTGCTTGAGGTGAAGGTTTTTACTTACTAACTTACTTACTCAACTGATCTTGCTCGTGTCGTCTGTAGCCCAGAATAACTGTGCGCGGAAAGCTACGAGCAGTCCCTCATAATACTTTTGTATACCAGCACATAACATTTAGTTGTTAGAAAAATCGATTATACCAGCACATAACCTTTAGTTGTTAGAAAGTCTATTTTCGGTACGCATTTAATTTTTGAATAATTTGGTTGGCTTGGCAAAGATTTCAATTTTCATACGTGGAGAATACTGCAGGTCTGGATAATGCAAAAATATTTTCGTTCGTTTTGAATAATTGGCCTTTCATGTTTCAGTTTTGACGCAAAATCATCTCTAATCCAACGGACAATTCACTGTCTATTTTAGGTCTATTTTATTGACCGCGTATTTTTCCCATTAATGAGTTTCATGCATCAAGGAGTTGAGAAAAATGCTAGCAGTAAGAAACTGTGATTCTATTTAGCATGTACGGTGTTTCTGTTTTTGTATTTTTTGCTTTTGCTTTCCGGAATATTTGAATTTTTGAATGAAATTTGGATGATTTGAATGCCCCTACGATCCCAATAAACCACTTTTGGTTGGTGATCAAGTTTCCCAGGGGCTGAGCCAACAAAACTTGACTGGGATGCCCTTGGTGGAGAAAAACCCACCTAGGCGGAACTCGAACCCGCAACCGCAGGCGAGGAATTCACCCCGCCGCCACCGAAATTTAGATATTGCAAATGATAACAGCCTCCTTAATGTAATGGAAATACCTTCAAAACAATGCGAGAGACGATATTCTAATGCGATCATGACCATGCGTGTGGAATTCCCGAGTCCAGCGCATATTATTTTAGAATTGACTGTATGTTGAGTACAGCTTATTATTATCAAGGTTCCATTAAGTGTCTCCGCATAGGTACTTGCAGAGAACTCATGCATAGCCATTTGGTAAATGTATGTACGTGTATGTGGATTTATGTGTGTAAACGGTATATGAATTATTTGCTGTTATCTTCCGCTGACTCTGCGAGCAGCGGTGAGAGTATTCGTGCCTACCTTGTGCTGTTCCCAAAGAGGCAGGTAAGGAAAAGGTCAATTCGTCTTAACTTCGTAAAACTTATAAGTATTATTAGGGGAATTTCACTCAGTTAAGATGTGGAAATGTGTGCGTGTGAATCAAATAAGGATGATGGTCGTTGCACGATTGATTACTACTGCCTTGTGTGCCTAGTACTCAATAGCGACACTAGTACATACATACCCTCCCCCAAAATCTATGTGCCTTGCTCCCTTGGATTGACCAATGGAGATACATGAACGAGAATGGAAATTAGGCTCTTAGTTATTTTTGAAATTACTGCAGGCGTCACTTTGAGAAAATCAGCGACATCCAAAATTAAGTACATCAAAACTTAGTGCTGCCATAGAGTAAGCATATTACTATTTACTCTATGGTGCTGCTTTCACTCTGTTTAAAAAGTGTGAAAACAGTACGTAATTTTAATTTATTTCATTATAAAATTATTTCATCCTATTTTGGAAGGGGAGGAAAGATGTGAGTAGGAATATTTCATAAACACTTTGCTGTTGGGATACTCCGTAACCGCTTTTTTTCTTTAAGTCTTGAATGGACTTTGTTTATAAATATCCCCATCACCAGCAGTCATCAATCCGAATATTGGTTAGCTGCAAGTCTTAACTCCACTCTGCTATGAACTAGCCGTTTCATTCAATCATTTTGACCTCGTTCATAATTTTCTGCAATTATTTCATCCTTGGTCTCCTCCGGCATATCTTACCATTCATTGCTCCCAAAATATCCTATTCAATCCCAGGATTGTGCTTAATTATATTTCGCGGTTATCAACTCCCTTTCGCGATCATTTGCTACTCGCCCGCTGAGCGCTGCTGCCGTTGAGGTTACGAGCGCTCTCTACGATGGGTCTCTGGAACTACTGACGACGCTGGATCTCGAAAAACGCGCCAAAGTTCCGAGAATGGCCATTTATTAGCGCTATATATTGCATGTACGTTTGACGACTAGTGATTAGAGCATCAGTGGAATTGTTATGCGAACTGAAAAACCGGGACGTGAATTTTAGCGAATAAAAAATGAGTTCCGACTGAAGTTTTTTTAATTGGGTAATATCCTGATTTTTTAAAGTAAACTAGTTCGAAATTCAGTTACCTACGTTCAATAATATTAATTCTGTGGCAAAGAGCCAAAAGCTTATACGTCCAAAATATGCGTTTTTTAGGTGTTGATTGATATTTGATGTTTAATGTAATATTTTTTCAATGGTTAAAAGATGACATGCTACCATACATAATGCCATTCACTTTGACCAAACATGATATTTCATGATAATTCAACTAAAACTTCAAATGTTCACCCTGTAAAGTTGTGATTTTGGACATATCAGCTTTTGGCTCTTTGCCACAGAATTTTTAATACATATCCACCTATTTATGGATTTTAACGGCCGAAATTGTTAAATTATTGGACGAATAGCAAAAGTATTGCGTGAATATCGTAGTTTTTTTACGACTGGCAATCGTGTCCGATATATAAATTTTCTTTCTTGTTCTCTGATGACAGGAATAGATGGAGAGTAAAATCCATCTGGGCAAACATAATGATTCAGTACGATTTGGAAGACATGTCACTCCTACAGTATCATGGTAATACGTAGGTATCGTTAGAACGGAGGACTGGTTTAATAGAAATATTTTTAATCTATGACGAGGGACAACTCTGGCTATAATCAATTTTTAAGAATCAACGCAGCTATGCCGTCAATTTTGACTCCTATTTCCTTGAAGCTGAAAGTGATGGTCTTTTTATGACGTAACGGGTGGTATAACAATTCGAGGCTTACTGATAAGCCGATTACAGACACCGCATCGCTAGCTTCTGAGGCAGACAATATCTTCGATTGACTGTCTTGTATGGGAATGAAAGATCCCAGTTGCTTTCTGACGGTGAGTGCGTTCACAATTTCCATCTGTTGAAAAGAAAACGCTCTTCTTGTGATCGCTTGGATACTCAGTTGGAGCGTCTTATGGATTCGCTCTTTGACAGGTTTCCCTTTTGTATGGGGAGTAATTGGGTCGAAAAGCTTCCCGGAGACCACGTATGAAAAGGATGGGACAAGAGAAAAGGAATGGATATTGACGGTGCCATAGATATAAGAAGAGAGTAGAAGATGGCGTTATGAAGTGCGAAAGTGAAGCATGTTTTTTTTTCAAAAAGTGATCCATCTAACATGGCTAACGCGCGCTATTTTCCATATTTTTTTTCCGAATAATGCAATACTTTTAAAAACTATTTCCATTTAGCATTTTAATGATGAATTATTACTGTGTCTTGACAATTCCGCTAATATTACATGTATATATCCCGTGTATTACCTGAACAAGTTAACTTAAACTGTACATCGTTATAACTGAAATGATGGAAGAAAGTTATTGCCATTATCAACGGGAATTAGGAAATATATCTATGCTCCAATCGGTTTCATGCACTAACAATAAGACTTATGTCAAATAGAGGTGAAATATAAACGTTAATTTGGATTGTTCATAGGCTACAAATTAAGAATGCACATGTGAATTAAGCGTATTACGATGAAATTCAAGTTTCAATTAAAAATATTTTTTGTTGGTTTGGTCTGCTATTACTTTTGTTCTTAAACATGGGTTGAAGAAAAGAGCAGATAGTGTACTGTCACACGAAAGTGAAGTATTTTTTGCACCTAACATGGCCTACGCGCGTAGTATACCCTTAAATTTTACGAATAGCGCAATGATGTTTTTGATTTTATTCTCCATTTTGCATATTTCTTGATAAATCATAACGGTACCAGGTAATTCCGTAACTCGAATGTTTTCAGCGTATGACTGCTTTACGGATCCATTCATTATGGCCGATTGCGCTTTTTAATTGCTCTGTGTATTCAATTTTTTTAATTACTAATAGCTAAGGCTTGTCATCAATGAAAGCCGGATTTTTTCAAATAATACCTATAGAAGAAAAGGTGGATTTCAGCGAGATAATTTTTCACTTTGTACACTCCACAGTTTTTTATTCCTTCGGGCCATAGTTTCGACTACTATAATGTCAATATCAATACCTTCTAACAAACATTAAACATGGTCAGAAAGAATAAAAAAGTATGGAATTTACAATTTGAAAAATTAATTTTTTTTGTAGATTTTTGCAGCTCATACTTGCTATTAGGCTTAGGAGTAATTATAAAATATTGTGTGCAATTTTCGCCGTGCTATGCTGCCGGTTTCGTCGGGTTTTTAAGAAGTTGTTGCTTGTTAAAAGCCCGACGAAGCCGGCAGCATAGCACGGCGAAACTGTTGTGCAAAATGTTTAATAATTACTCGCAGAACCAAAAGCCTAATATGAAGTGAAAAATTATGCCATGTGACTCATTGTCAATTCCACAAAGTAAAGCCTGGTGGATTTCTATGTTTGTTTCGACTAAATGAGTCGCTGCGGAACCTCACTTGACGACAGCTTTCCTCGACCCCTTTTCCGGAAATGATCAATGCGTGATGTCATAGTTGATTGACCACCTGGTTTCCTTTGGGGTGCACCCGGAATTTCCGGCTCGGAAACCCCTGAAAGTCCCTATGACCCCTCCGAGCAGAATTCGAGTGGAAGGCTTCCTCGTGTCTCTACGCACAGTACATATTTCTTTCTTGTGTTCGGTCAGCTCTAAGGTGGTTGTAGCGGTATTCGTAGGTCATTGAGTACACATTTAAATTTATTTTAAGTGAGTCGAAAACAAAATCTTCGACCATATTTTATTAAAGTTCATCTGTGTCTACGTTGGATCGCACCATACAGGCAGTAATGGAAATCTTGTGAGAATTTTATTTTAAATGTTTTTCCTTAATTAAAGCATGTTATGAATAGAGTTTTCGGAGCGGCATTTGAAATTTAGATTAAATTATATTAAACTAAATTTTTTTATTTTGAAATTGACTCTTTGATAATTGTTAGCAACAATTATAATTATAAGAAATGTATTATTTCACGCTTATTAGAAAATGTGTACATATGTAATGGAATAATTACGAAATATATGTCACTTATTGAATCAGCATTGACTCGCCAAAAAATAAAATCGGTATGATGCAGTTTTTTAAACTTTTGTCGCATATATATCACTAATGAGTAAACGTATGCAAAGTTTCGCGAAAATCCGTGCATAGACAAAAATTACTCCGGCCACCTTATGTGACGTGGAATACTATTTTTTCCTTCTTTTAATTTCGTGAGCTCGCCGGAATTCTTGAACCCTTATGACGGCGCGGCGCTCTTGTCGCAAAATGGAAGTGTAAGGGCGGTTGTCATGACAACGGTTTGCTCAGTGACCATTCGATCGCGTCGCCTACGTCCGACGCATTTCTTTTTTTTCGTCCTTTTCCTAGTTTCCCATGGAGTTACACCTGAGCGAAGCGAAGTAAGGTATTCATTCTGTTTGTGAATGAATGAAATATATTCCATGTGACGTAGGGCTGTGTTAAAATAGCATTGATGTGCCAAACAAGCAAAACGGTATGATTCAATTTTTTTACTTTTATCGATATACTTATGAGAATACTAATGCAAAGTTTCACTCTCAAATTTGTATTTTCTAATTTTTATAGACAAAAATCGCTCCAACCACCTTTAACTAGGTAAAGAAAAATTCGGAAAATGGAGATTTAGGACAACAGACAGGTAGAGAATATGGTAGAGCGAATTTTATTCGACCAATCACCGTATCTCTGCTCTGCTCCGTTGCGGGGAAACAATTCCCTTTTAAAAACATCGTTGAAGTGTCAAAAAACCTTTTTTGATGACATGGGAAGGCGCGACATATTTTTTTTAATTCACCTAACTTTTGTATTTTTTTTTTATATTTTACAAAACTGCCACTATAATCAACGCTCAAGTTAGCTGCCCCTCTTCGTTTACTGTGGCGCAGACGAATTACTACATGCTGTTTCCCAAAACCCGTGCCGTCACGTGGCACGTTCTATACGTCAATCGATTCGGAAAGAAAATTTTCAGAAAAATGGTTGCATTTGAAAAATAGTTTCAGAAAAAAAAGTTTTTGGAAACGTTCGCCAGGGTTATCGAGCAGCAAAATGCCACCTTCTTTACTTTAATCTTTACATCCAGCTTGCCTATTTATAAGTAGGATCCTAGGTTCATTTCCACGGAGGAAACTCATCGGGACAGTAGCTGTGCAATGTACACATCGGGGTGTAAACGCTTTCATTCGCTTCAAGCTGCGCTTTTGACGAACCTTTCCCAAGGGAGTCGTTTTCGCGTGCAGTGTTCCAGACGGAGTGGAGGTAAAGTCCCCCACACTTCGGAGGGTAGGTAATGAAAACTCGTCACTCACGGTGGTGGCGTCAGGAGAGCCATTGAACATTTTTCCAACCCTTAAGCAGGGGAGAAAGTGTCACTTCAAGGTGTGGAGTTTCCAAAAACAAAACTTGTTGACATCAATACGCGCACACTGGCTTATTCATCAACGCATTTACAACTGCGAAATTCCGCGCAAGCCACGTGAAGGGTGTGTTGCACGGAGTATTACCACACCAGGCACGCAATACTCCTCCCAGGTTCTGGGGGGCTATTCTGTATGTTCTCGGAGTTCCCGAGCCTCGAAAGTGACGAAATTTTGACGTAACAGCCTCTTACATTTCAGATAGGGTCATTCAAAAGTTAATTCGGGGGAAGTGACGTCACATTCACGGATTTTCCGAGGTTCGACCATGTTGAGTCCTTGCTGAATAAGGCCCTTGGACTGGCACGCTCCCCCAATCACTATACGAGGACTAGAAAGCAGTCAGGACATGGTACTACTGGTATTAGTAGTGCTATGAGTCATTAGAACGATGCATGGCCAAACCGGAAACCAAGGGAATGCTACGTTGACAAACATTCTTGTATGCAGTACCCGGGACAGTATATTACGCGTTGATTAGTGTTACTAGTACTATTAATTCATATATACTACGAGGTATTGATTCGTGCAGAAAATAAAATCATGCGTGAAATTTCAAGTGGAATAGAGTGTTAATTATAAGGAGTATTAAATAAAAAAAAAGTGCAAACTCTAGCCTACCAAGCGACATTCAGTCTTGTCTTCATACCTCGACAATCATGCTGACATGCAAATATCATAACAAAATTACAGACACGTAAAATTACGCATTCCATGCAGGCATTAAAAACAGAAAAAATGTATAAAAGTACTAAAAAATAAATAAAATAAAGCTGTCAATTTAGCATTATTGAAGGCTTCGATCATGGCTATTGTTGACCCTAATCGTTCGCGGATAAGTTGACATTTTAAACCTGCCGGTCGTGCGATCTATCTCTCTAATTGCATGCATGTGATCGAGCCTAACATAGCAGTGCGGAGTTTTTCATGCGTTTTCTACATCTTCATCTGAACCCACATAACAAACATTTGGAAGCCTTCTAACCCCCATTAAAGGTGTGTGGCAGTGAGTGAGTTACCACCGAACACCCACCACGTGGCATGCTATGAAATCTTTAAGAACAGCACGACAAAGGTAAAATAAAATCGGATGTATTTATTCCTAGGCTATTTAATAAATTCCTCCAGGATTTATGTAATTAAAATGACATTAAAGGTGTCTAAGCAAAGGTCAAATCTTTGTTGATCATTAGGGTCATTTCATTATAAATCTCTGATCAGTTTATTTGATTCTCGATACTAGAAACTTGGAACCCCCTTGGTTTAAGGGGAACTGATTGTATTCCAATTCGATAATACCTATGTAATATAAATTGCAATTTATTGTTTAAAAGCACCTTGGATTGAAAAGAGAATATTGTTTAAATAAGTGGAGGGCAAGTTATTGAAGAGCATGTTGAATGGAAGCGTAAAAGTAAAATTTTTATGACATATGTAGGAGTGGGCCTAGGATTTTTTAAAGTATAAGAACGGTTGTTATAAAAATGAGAAACGACATAGAAATCGGAAAATTACTACATGCTAATATCTTTCCGTATTCCGCTGTAATCAGCCCATTTTTAAATTAAGGTATATGGGACGACCTGAAAATAGAAAAAAATATTTTTAAGAGGCAATTTTCTGTGCTGGTGGGTGCAGTTATATATGCTAAATTAATTTTTTTCAATTTATCCTAAATATTTTCGTCGCCTTTGCCTCAACATCTTTATAAATCTGTCGCTTTCCTGAGAAATAAAAAAAAGACATTAACCCTTAATGGCGACTGCTAGGGTTTGGCGTGCCAGTTCGTGTGAGCTGGAGTTAATGACGCAGAACTTTTTTTCTCATTATTTTTTCTTTCTCCGTTCGTTTACATTTAATTCTGATGACATGCATTTTTTTATTTATGAAATGTGCACTTCTCAAAGCTACTGCTGATTAATGTGCTTGGGAAGTTTTAATGGTAATTTCAGGGTAATTACAAGGCTGGCTCATTTACGGGTAATTACCTGCATTTTTAACCCTCTCATCCGTTTAGCTTCTGTTAACTCCGGCTACTGAATTTCTTACTGACTCGTGTATCTCATAAAGTATTTTCTTCAGTATAAAATCATTTATTTAAATTTTTAAAATATTAACTGGAAAAGAAAGTCTCGTCCATTTCACGAGGCTAAAAAATGACGCTCTACACATTTTAAAATAACATTTCATTCGCAAATAACTTTATTCTTTAGGTAATGAGTAACAATTTTTAAACGGATTTAGCCATGCTCATTCATTCGTTGCATCGCAGCGGTATATTACAGCAAGTTACAGAACCTCGAATGCAACAATGGCCGTAACCATGGTGCTCCATTAAATTAATAAATTAATAAATTATTTTTTTTATTTATTCGTGAGTTGATTCTCGTATTCTCGTATTCTGAAAAACTCGTATGGCAACAAATTTTAAACCATGTTAAAAATTTGATCCTTGAAAAAGAATTTTTTCTAAAACATAAACGATTTGTTGTAGAGACGAGGTCTACCTAAATCATCTTTTTGTCTTTCAAAATATTTCATGCCAAAGTTTTATGAAAATCATTTTGACCATTTTTGATAAAAATGTGCAACCATACAATAAGTACGTTCAACACGAAATTGAGTATAGTGAGACAAGCAACGGATCCATGCCATGGATGTTGAAAAACCACCCAGGCGTAATGTGAATCCACAATCTCAGATTAGCAGACAAGGTATCGACTCCACCGCCGCCAATACAGGCAAATATCACGGTTATTTATCGTTGTCAATGTTCTTCAAATTGTTTTTGCTTGTGTTTAAATTCGCAATAAAATAGGAAAAAATCGTTTAATAATCATCCAAACATTTTAGACGAGTACTTTCCGGTTTCCGAGTAAACAAAGAATCATGTCATACATTCGGTGACTCTGCGTTGCCAAGTAAATCACCCCGTTCGTCTTTTTTCCTTTAAAACGTTTGAATAAAATTTACGGATCTGATTTAATGCGAAAATTAGTTACGATGCGACCACCGATGTTCTCTCTGAGATAAAAAAGTGAATCTTGCCGCAGTTTTGGGATGGGACAGAAATGACCCATTGAGGGTAACCGCTTCTCGTGTTTAGCTTTTGCGTTAATGACGCCATCGATTCGAATTTCGAGCTTTCCCCTTCCTCTTCTCTCCCGACGGATCCAAAAGTTATTGCTTCCGAGAACGTTACCAGATCAGAAAATTAATAAATAAAGGGGGACATGCAAACTGGCATTCGGAGAGGAACCGGGTGAAAAATGTATTTTTGAGGCCCAAAATATATTCCCTTCCGTTCAAGAATTTTTTTGCGAATAGTTTAAACAATGTATATATCATTGCCTCAATCACTGATTGATCACCTTGCTTCCTCACAGCTCCGTCTAAGGCCTAAAATGCATGGGGAAAATATTAGCCCTCGTAGATCTCATTTTTTCATATTCTCTGCAGGGTTTTAAGAGTTTTATTACACGAAAAATGTCTGCTATGTGTGGAAAAATTAATTCTGAAATTTTCATGTAAAAAAGTTAAATAAAAACATTTCATCCTTTTATTCCACACTCGGTGTTGTGGCAATTAGATTGGCTCGGTTGATTGCACCGTTTTCTGTTTATCATTCCTTGTATCTGGGGTTTTTTTATGCTTGGCCTTTGGTATAAAATTAAATTATCTCTGGAATATAAATATTTGGCATTAAATTGAAATGTAAATATTCAAAATAAACAATAAAATGGTCGCTTACACAGAGTGAGAAGGGCGTTCAGTGAGAGAAAAGAGGGTAACGAAGTAATTTGCTCTTTAAGGGTGTAATGACTTAAATGTCATTTAATTCATATTCTGGCCACTTGCAAGAAAACGTGTCTCTATTTGGCATGAACAACAAAATTATACCTTTCTACGCTATTATAATCCTAATCGAGCCTGAAATTGCATGGTGTAAAATCTAAGAATAGGTAATGCATGGGGAAAAGAGTACTTTCTTTCTAATATAAATTCCATTTTCACTAAAACTGTTTTAAATGAAGTGAAAAATCTTAGGGATTCGAATAAAAATAAAATTTTGACACCTTTTCATGTTTTTTCTTTAGTTTTTTACTCAAGTAACTGCAACAATTGCAGTCAAAATGCGATAGTTCAGTAGAAATGGCACTGCAGTCGGCTGGAACCTAAGGCTGGAAAAAAGTGTTTATTAGAAATATAATCGTGAAAAATTCTTCATACATTGTACCATAACTTTTTTTCCAACAACCTAGGCTTTTTACCAGTGAAAGAAATTTTTTTGAGCAAAGTAAACAAAATGGTTGAATTGAGTAATTGTTTTGTCTTACGCAGTTGCCATGGAACCTCCTTAAAATGGTAATAGTCATAAGGCTTAGTCATAAGGCTTAGTCATAAGCCTTAATGATCATAAGGCTTCAAAGCCTCTGGTTAAAGCTATTGTATAATGTATGATTTATTTAACAATATGAAACAATAATACATGAATTAAAATGCAATTAATGTTTCATGTCCATTTCACATAAGCCTAACAGCATAAAACCAAATTGAAGCAAAACCTTTATGTCTCACACCTGGTCATCACGGCAAAACTATCACTGGAATATTTTACGAACAATCTGTAAAAACTCCTGATTTTATAAAACTGCTGACTTAAGATTAAAAGTTTCCGAAGAAACCATGCTTTGTTAAAAAATAATTATGAAATAGTGCTAGTTCTAATTTAACAAAACCATGCTCTCTAATTCAAAGTGACATATTCAGTGAAAGCCTTTTACGGAAAAATGTCTTTGGAAAAGGAGGCATATGTATGTTTCGCCATCTCTTTCCTGTTCTGCAGGAACGATATCTGACATATGTACGTGTTTGCGTGTGTGAGCGATCCTTCTGTAATATTATCCTTCCTTTCCTCTCGTATTAAATTTTACAAAACAAAATCGCATGTCCCCCGGCGCCCATTGATAGCTACCCCTCTGATGGTATATACGGCCTCGGCGGGAATGGCCGTGTCGTTATGGCGATACCGCGTCTGCACAGCGTTTCCACGTGTCGAAACGTAAAAATAAAAGGCTGGCGACTGGCGAACGTCGGAATAAAAATGGCCGTGACAAACGTAGCGCCACTTGTGTCCGGTGTCTGTGTGCAGAACTATAGTTGGCGCCCCAAAAATAGCAGCATCACGCCCCCCCCCCCCCCTGCACACACTCAAATTCATCCAATGAAAACATGTTGGTGAGGACAATTAAACGTCGGAATATTTTAGTCATAAATTTATTGTGCAAAATCCAGGGACTATAAAAAATGATGAAAAAATTAAATTACCATTTGAGAAGGTGGAAACAATGAAAAAATCAATAAATATTCCGGAGTTAAACAAAATAACTCATGTTATTAGTCAGGAAGAACATTGAAACTTAGAACTTTAGACCAGAGCTTGTTACACTGGCTTGTTAGAAGTGGAATCAGAACTAAATAAAATATTAAAAGTGATGATGATTGATTTTAGGAAATGAGTGATTATGATTAATTATATTAGACGAATCTAGGGAATATGTGTAGTTAACATTTGAATAAATGTCCTTATGATAATCCTATTATGATGGATTAAATTTACTCAAATAATAATATTTAATAAAATTCACGGCTAAAACATTTCTCTTAACATTTTTTTCTTCTCGCCTGAAATATTTATATTCATTATCCTGGCGCGCGCCCACATGAGCCGCAAACGTTGCTCACTGTGCCGGCGCGAGCGCCCCTGGCGGCGGTTCTTCCCTAACGTCAGCGTTGCGGTCATCCTGTTTGTGTTGTTTGTTTGTCATGGTAAACGCTTGCTCGAAACGAGAGAGAAAAAACAGTTGAAGGCACTTCTGGGGAAATAAAAGAGAGCTCAGCGGCGGGAAACGGATGGTGATGGAATGAAAAATTACGATTTTTCGGATGCTGCGTCTCGCTAGCTCCATGTGTTGCCGAAATGTTTTTATATCGCTTTCATGCGTGGATTAGCCGAGCAATTCTATGGAATTCCGCTTCTTAAAAAGATTACCTGCTGCCGACCTTGAACTATAATGCAGTGTATGATGAATAATGAATTAAGAAAATTTTAACTGTTGTCGACGGAATACCATAAAGTAATAATTTCATATGTCTAGAAGTAAATATTAAAATGCCAATACAAATATTGAAGAAGGATGAACACATGGAGAACACACAACCAATGAATGGGATCAAACTATTTCAAATAAAAATAAACATAGGATCTACAAAAGCCAATAACGGCTTTTAGTGTTGAAGTTTGGCCTCTAATTGAAAAAAAAAACTCTTAAGAGCGGCAGAGATGGATTTTCGGAGAACAGCCGGAGGAAAATCTTGAATGAAAAAGGTCCGGAACAAGAGAACTAGGGAAATTATCGAAGATATGAGAAAATAAATTAGAATGGTACGGTCACGTCCAACGAATAGGAAATAAGAGATTATCAAAACGAGTCGTCTTTTTGTGGACTCCTCCATCGGGGAAGGGGAAAGAGGAAGTCTCAGTAGGGGCTGGTTTAAAGGGATTAAAACCGAGTTGAGGGAGGGAGGTCTAGAAGGAGATTAATATAACGACCTAAATCAATGGATATTGGGAATCGAAAGGTCCTACAGAGCGTTATGAACGGATTTAATTTAAAAAATGTCAACGGAAAACAGAGATTTGGGAATATTTGCTCCAAAATATTTCAAAGTATACTAAGACACTAAATATACGAAGACACAATTTCAATACTTTTTTGTAACTATTTCCATTTTGTATATTTGTATATAAATCATTAAATTACCGTGGAAATTCCGGTAATAGTACAAATGTATTCCCCGTATGAAGTGCACAGCTTGAGGTAGTTTGAGTGTAATTTTTCTCCAGTTATAATGTAGACCATCTTCTAATTTGATTTTTCAATTTTTGTTAAGCAGTAATATACATTAAGTAAATATTGTTACACTTATGACACCAAAATTTTGCTTTATCTGACTGAATTTTTCAGCTAATAACTAAAGTTACATATTTTAGGGTTTTTACTTGACTTATTTGTTTCATGGCGTACGCTGAAAATACTTTCTCAGCCTAAGCTTTATTCTTCCGAATTTAAAAAAAAAAACTGAGACCGTTACGTAAAAATAGAGACAATGTTCAATAAAACTGTTTTTGTATTTGGCAAAATATCTCGCAAATGAGTGCAGCAAGTGGCTGATGTTTTTTATCATTGGAAAGATGACATTTTTTTCTTTATAATGTGGCTAATATTCATTAAATTTTATGTGAAGTGGTATGTCGCTCAAACTACCTTAAGCGTAATTGATGAAATTCAAGTTTTAACTGATATTATGTTTTGTTGTATTATGCTTGGTCCGCAATTATGTAGATAGGAATTGATGACGTCTTCACGTACGAAATTGAAGTCTGTTTTTTGCGGATATTTACTTACCCAAAAAGGCTATCGCGCGCAATTGGTCACTGAATTTTATAAATTATTCAATACATACTTTTGGAAATCATTTACATGTTTCTTTTCATAGATAAATCGTTACTATTTCGTGACAATTTCGCAACCAATCCTGTATTTTCGTTGTATTTACTGTACAACTAATCAATTCAGTAAGGTCGTTTGCGCATTTTATTTCCTTCAGTACTCCTCTATGCCATCACACTGTATGTTTCCATCTATTCTCTTATTTAATCAATGTCTGTTAATCTAATTTTCTCTGTGACTCGAAAAATGAATTTGTTTGTTACCAAATCGTTGAGGTTGGAATTCATTACCTGTATGTGCATTTATCTGCATTCTATCGGATTTTTAAGGTTGTATTCCTCGAGTATTAGCGAAGGGATCTTCATGGCTTACCACTAACGCGAATTCGTGAAATGAATGAAGCATTGCCGCCGCCCCTGAGAGGCCAATGATCTGGATCGTGACCTATTTCCCGGGTGCACGGGAGAGACAGGAAGTGCATAAATTCCGCCCCTTGGCCTCCGAAATGCTCGTTTGCCTCGAACTTAGTGTTTTGGAGTGACCTCATTTCTGGACCCCTAGCGTTAGCCAAATCCTCTCTGAAAAGATCGTGGAAGTGGTGCATCTCGGAAATGAGGCTATTCGAAGTCTTGTACGCAAAATAATATTTTTATAAACTAAAATCACTGCATTTTATTTAATCTAGGTCGTTAATTGGAGCCTAATGAAAATTTTAATGGGAATCTCTAGCGTGAATAATTCCATTCTGTTAAAATTTTACTCTATTAGTTCCCTGCATTAGTTATTATTAGTTCCCTGCATTTTTTCCTATTTGCAAGGCCTTGGCAATTACTTGATGCATTTGAATGGGTATTTCAGAATGAAATATTCCGTATAAAAGCGCATCAGGCTTAAATTTGTGGACATACTTGATGTCCATTTCAAATAAAACAAAGTTGGTAAATTTCCACACAGTATATTATCAACCACAAAATACACCACCGACCAAGGTTTCGGCACGTAATAATGGCATTACGTGCCGAAACCTTGGTCGGTGGTGTATTCTAACTGTGGTTTATAATATACTGTGTGGAAATTTACCAACTTTGTTTTATTTGAAATGGACATGAAATATTCCGTCGAATATTCTTAGGCGCTTAGCTTATCTTGCATTTTATTATGTAATAATATACCGATATCACTGCATCAAATCAAAAGGAATCTACGTGTAATTGTTTGCATGCAACTATCAACAACCGAAGATGCACAAAGACAATCAGTGAAGCGTTAGACACTTGAAATATTTTGAGCATTTGAAATGTTTGACGAATTTTGGGGATACCAGGATAAGCCACGGTATTATCTTTACAAACTCATCCGCAAATGCTTATCTTGCTTCAAGTTCTCAGAGGAAAAATCATTCTCCTTAACCGGATCTCGAGTTTTCTGTGTGAAATGTTCGCACTTAATTTTTGAGTTTATTGACCGCCACACGTAACATTAGTGAATTATGATATCTTCAAATTAAGCGCTTACTTTAATGGTGATGTAACATTTGAGCAGTTCCTTGTAGTATGGGTGGACCTGATGATGATGCAGTGCATCGAAACCCGGGTCGATTAAAACAATTTCAGTGGAAAATTGTAATATCTTAGTTCTTAATATGTTCATATTCCACAACATCTCGCCTGATTCCTCCCCTTTTTGTAGTTCCTTGTAGCGTGAGTTTTTCCATTTCTCCCTCAATCCTGTGGTAAGTATGATAAGCTTCCATTATGCATCGCGACAGTTTAACGGTCAAAGGTCGCCATAGCTTTGTTTCAGCTTCCCCGGGTGCATTGTTTGACTGTGTCACCATTTCCTCCTTTGAGCCGCTTTTCCGGGATTTAAATATTAAAATCCGACATTTCACTTGGCGACGGAACTCCCATCTTTACTTATTCACTTGTTGTACGAAGGGCGTGTATTCACAGACGATGTTTACTCTGTGATTGTATCTGAGTTGCTTAGAAAGCTTCGTGGTACAGTCGTGCGTTTACGAAGAGTTTTTCATTTCCTTTGTGCAGGATACTCTCGTTATATTTTCCCTCAGATGATGTAACTGGAAGAGTATAATCAGAATACTTTATTTTTCATAAATGTTTGCAATTATTTTGCTGATTATTTGCTATATTGTTTTCTTGGTTTGTAGTTATTTGGGGATGCGAACCACAGCTGTTGTAGCTTGCGCCATGATATATATCTAAATGTATGCAGTACCCTGCAAACCACCTCAATGATGTATGGCAGAATTGCGTTTCCACCAACATGTATTACATATATGCCTTAAAAATGTTATTGAAACTACGATCGTTAATAATTAGAAAAAAAACCCTGCAAATACCTGTCAGTAGGTGAAATGTCACAAACATACACCACATTGTATACTACCAAGGTTATGGAAACTATGAGTACTATGTATTTTGCTACTACATAAATGCGCAGAGATACTAAAGGTATACAGAAACCATGCTGGACGTACTGTTATTGTGACGTTGAGAATTGTGACAAAAGTATTAGAAAACAAAACAAATAATTAGCCACAGTAACTATCATGAAGTCTAATCATAGTCTCAAAGTACATCTTATCGTTCGCGGAAAAAATTACATTTTAACCCTGTCCATTCTGCAGGGTATTTCCCTAATTTTATGCTCGTGATCAAATTTCCCTTTAGTATCAAATTTCCCTTTGGTGTCAAATTTCGTTTTATGTTTTACATTTTTTTCGTAAATATCTGGGAACATACTTAAAATATTGTCTAAATTTTAACCGAAGAATATATGCATAAATATGTGATTGGTGATGGAAGAATAAAATGGAGAATGGGGTAAGGCTGGAGAGAAACCCTGTGTCGGGATTAGCCTACTCTAAATGGAAGTCGTCAAGGTGAAAACAGCTCGTCTATAATGACAGAATTTAACCTGTTACAGTTTTCCACTAATAAAAGATTTAATACCGACTAGTTTCGATGATGTTATGCTGCATTACCTTCAAGTTGAAATAAAGAAAACTTGAAGGTGATGTAGTAACCTCAAAACTATTCGGAATAAAATGTTTTATCAGTGGAAAACTGCAAGTGTTTTGTTAATGTCATTATGAAACAGTTCAACCCCATCACCTCTGAATCTGTATATTATTATTAAAAAGTCCCATCCGACGGATGGAGTACGTACTCTCCGCACACTACTCAAGTAGGGATCAGAATTCACACTGAAAAACTCCACTGTTGCTGCTTCCGAAACTCGAACCCATACCCTCTGAATGGGAATCCGGTACTTCAACCACCACACCAACCCGATGGCGCTGGCTGTAATCTGACGACAGAAATGTGCTTTTTAAGCTTGCACTCCATATTGAAAAAATTTAAAGCCCTATTGTACGGGTCAGAAACGTGGACACCGAGAAAAGAGAACTGGGACGGAGGTAGGAAAATAAAAGGGGTAATAGTCAGCAGGCGTTAGAGATGTGGGTGTGAAGGAGGATGGAGAAGGTGAGGTGGACGAAAACGAAGACGAGAGAGGAAGTGCTTGGTGAAGTGGGTGATAGGAAACTCCTGGAGGAGATTAGGAAGAGGTAAAGTTGGTGTTTGGAGCAGGTGATGAGGAGAAAGGGTATGCCGAAGTCCGTAATGGAGGAGATGCTGTTAGGTTCCCCAGCCTAGTTGTTGCAGTATGCTCTGAATGATACTCATGATCGCAGTTAGGTTCACATGGGTATCTGTTCAGCTCAACGCCCGTAAATACATTCATGTCTCAGTCATGGCACTACTGATACAAGGTGACCATGACCAAATTGTCTACAAATGGTTGTCTTGAGTGAGAACCAAATATTTAATATATGATTTATGTAACAGTTATAAGTTAAATTGGGAATTAATATATCACACTGCAGAGTGTACTGATGTTAACTGTGAAAAATGTGTTGTTATTGGACGTGTAACTCACTTCAAGTACCTTGGGGTACATTTGGACCACGCGCTGAAGTGGAATGAGCAAATAAGCGGTGTAGCTTCGGTTCTGAGACAATGTCTGATCAATTTGTATTTTCTGCGTAACAAATGTCCTACACCCTTTCTAAAACAAATAAACTATGAACTTGTTAATTCAAAATTAAGCTATGGAATCCTTTGCTGGGGAGGTGCATATAAGTGCACTATCAAACCTATTGTGGTCCTCCATAAAAGAATAATAAGAACAATTACTTCTAAAAATCGATTCCATCACACTCTTCCACTTTTTTGCGACCTGTAAATTTTGCGTTTACGATATTTATTTGTTTATAAAAAAATTGAAACATTTTAACATGCGGAGTGGTAATTTGTTTGGCATAGTGGCAAGACAATACAAATGGAACTTACATATTCAATCCAATGCTTTGCCCCCGAGATTACCACATTCCAGAGAAATTTTGTTTATTTAGCACAAAAAATCTTTAACTTACTTCCATAGTATGAAAAAATGAAAAAAAAGGCTATGTTGTTTTTAAGACAAGTCAAAATATTGCTCTTCAAATTGGATGATATTGAAATATTGTTCAATAGTTCCAAGGAAATTGTATCTTTGACCTGAAACAGCTTTGTAAATAGTTTTATTGTGTAGTGTAGCAGTGATGTCAATTTGGTACATATATTCTTTCTGTTAACTTTCTATTTTGCACGGTAGATTTTGGTTACAAACCACACAGGTATTTATCTTTTGGGTAACCTAAAGCTTCCATCTATTGTTTAACATGTGTTGAAAAATACTTGATAAAAAGGAAGCAATACAAATTATTATTATTATTGATTCCGTTCAGCACATGACGTCATCCGGATGACACGAGCAGCAGACGACTCGAGAATTAACGTAGGAATAATGGGTGAAAGTTCTGATAATTTATTTTGAGCAACGGCTGAATGGAGCAAAGTAGATATTCGCAATCTTTGAGTACTGAATTACAGTTTTATCGGTTACAATCAGCAAATGTGTAATTTGATTATGCAATCTTGTTTGCAGCGGAAACAACCGTGGCAACCATTTATCCACTAACGAAAGTTGAAGTTATAACCATTTTCAACAATAATTGTCCGGTCTCCGGCAAACCTAAACCCGCTTCTCCCGTTCTGATTCATCAATGGGATGTCTGAAAAGTCTCTTCCCTCGTATATTTCCTCGCATTGCTGTTGCATTCAAATACCACGCTAGCATAAAATAGACAATGCTCTCCGCACCTATTAGATAGCGCTTGGTGTAATCCAAAGTACGTCACAGCGTTCGACCCAAACGATGCTGCCTTGTATTAGTGGCACCACGGACTCAGTTGTACCCGTACAGTGCATTCTCATGTCAAGATTAGCCGCGTGAAGGAGCGAGTCACGGCGAGTACGCGGCTTCAGTCGAAAGGTGGGTGGGTGGGCCGTGCCGGAGAGAGATGAGGTCACTGGTGACCGAGAGAGACGGGGGCGGTGAGGAGGGGATTGCAGACTGCCACCGCCCATGGAGGCGAAAGGGGCGGCAGTAGGGGCTGGGGGGGGGGGGGGAGGGGATAGAGCGCGGAGAACGCGTGCATGCGGTGGTGTGGTTCCAATCCATATTCACTCTTGCAGCTGCAGCTGCGGAGGGCACGAAAGCAACGCATGGAGTTGCGCGTATAGCTTCTTTCGGCCGAATGCTTCGCCTCTGCTTTCTACGTCCTTTATTTCCTTTTATGCCTCGTAGACTGCATCTACGTAATACCCTGCGAGCCACCTCCAGGGTGTGTGGCAGGGGGTGAGCTTTCACCAACATGCACTAAAATGTACCGTAGTAAAGTTAATTAAACTACGACTGTTGGTGCATCAGCGAAAACTTGCAAATACTCGCCAGCAGGTGAAATTTCACTAACATCCACTTCACTTTTTTAACTAGGTTTAACGAGACTTTTAAATAAGTTTTTCGATATGTAGTGTAGCTGCTTAGTTGATTTACTCCACAATGCTTCTACCCTTATCTGCCACCTAGTACTAGCAGCACGTCGTGAATGTTTCCGGTATAGCTCATGTGTCTCTGTCCATTTATGAATTTGGAAAATACATTAATACTATTATTTTTCTAGCATTTTTGGCATGTCTATAGTGCGATGCATGCCAGTGAAATGTCTACTCCTGACAAGTATTTTCAGTTTTTTCTAATTCACCAATAGTGGTAGCTTGATTAAGTCCATATGAGTACAGTGTAGTTCATGACATGTTAAACCAGTCTGTACTACAGTCTATTTCCTAAATTTTATTCTCACGATCTGATCTACCGTATTATGTCGGGTTTCATTAAATGTTATTGACGTCGTCGGAAAATAAATCGGTGACGAACTTACGGAAAAGATTAAGTCTAAATTTTAACCGACGGCCTTTTTTATTTATGCGTTGATTTTATTGGTTATCTTTGATTCATACGTCGATTTTCTGGGAAAAGTAGAAGGGGTACGGTAAGGTATGAGTGGGCCATGAAAGAATGTGGGATGACGGCTCGTGTGATAAACACATATGGATGGAGTGTGCTTTGTTGGTTTGGCCATGCCGAGAGAATATGAGAGATTGGAATAAGGAAAAGGATAGGTGGTTGTGGAGTGAATGGTGAGAGAGGAAAGAGTAGACCGGGAAACTCATGTGTGGATGTGTTGGAAGAGAGTATTAAGAGGAGGAATAAGTGAATGAGACAGCGTGTATGAAGCATGAAAGCATGTAATAGAAACGAAGGATTGGGAATCATGGAGGACATTATTGAAAGAGATCCAGTTTCTCTATTCATACAGCAATAACTGGGAATATTTCAAGACGAGAATATTTAGGAAGGCTTTGGAAATTTAAAAAAAAACAAAAACAGCTTTAATCGAGACGAAGTACAAATGATTAGTGAGTCGTTACTTTCTAGAAAAAGGAATAATATCCTGAAGGCTCCACTCCCTATCTCACCCCCACCCCCCTTTCGCCTCCTTGAGAATGTACGTATATTGTGATGCGCAAAGAGGAAACATTTATTATCGTTAAAGAGGTCTCCGGCAAATGAGAAGAAACGTTTTTTTTTAAATCCTGAAGTGAGTAATTGCAAAAAACAGTACTTTAATAACTGTCTTTCACCTTGCGTACCCCGAAAGAGATGATTATTGTTTTTGGGAAGGGATGATAATTATGAATGGGATGTAATATGCTGATTTAATTCGTCACATATCAGTTACAACAGTTATTGTTGTAGTGGCTGATACGAGATGCAGAAGTGATTTCTGCGATGTAACGAAAATGTCGTAAATGGCGGTACTTACGGTAAGTCGTATTAAATTAATAAGGACTTTGACATACTGCTCTCATATCCATTTAATTTCTAATTAGAATCATCAATTATATCATAAATAAACATGCACAGTTTTGGCATGAAAATGTGATTTAATTCACACAGCTGATCGAATGCACATGCAGTCTTGATTCGATTATCGTTGATGGATTTCCATTTCTGGCAATCAATGATAAAAATTCTTTACGAGTCTTGCAACGTAAATATTTTGCCTCTAAAATTATATTGCGTGGAGTCGTGGAAAGAAGGAGGAAGTGCTATTCAATTGAACGTGTGATTTTCTTGTGCAGCGAAAAGCCTCGTGCGTACGAAATTGACCTTTTATTGCCCTTCTATCGGCTCGGGAAAATCAATTCGCCCTCATCCCTTTTGGAGTGTCGCTCTGTTTGTCGTTAACTGGCCTTTCAAGTCCATCAACATTAAGCCTCCAATCACGCTGGTGTTGCATCACTCAAATCGTGAGCTGCACTCTCCTCCCTGTCAACTCCACAATGGAGATCGTGCATAAAAATATTTTACCAATAGTTGAGTTGTGAACATGAAGTTAAACGTTTTTAAAATAATCAAATATATACGTAACCCATGAGAATGCATCAACCGTAGGCATTTAGGAATGCCTATAAAATTTTGCAAACAATTGTTAAGAATTCACTTGATCCTAAACGACATCTCGAATGATTTGACGCCATCACACATTGTTGCTTCTCCATTTCACATTGTTTTTTAAACAATTTTATTGGTATTTATAATATCAAAAATATTTTCTTAAATACTATTTTAAATACCTATTCTTAGATCCGGTTTTGATGATTCTGGTAAAATATTTTCTTAAGTTAATTACGTTCCCCCTTTGAGAACGCTCACTTCAACTAACCGTCAGTCTATAACTGGGTAAACGTTTGTTTAAAAGGTTTTTTTAGTTAATATTTTTCCGGTTAGGTACGCTCATGCGATTTTACTTTAAACACCAGCAAAATTAGCCGCTAATGGCGCCTTTCCGTTAGTAAACCTTATCCAGAAACTACTGCAATTATTTTTAATTTTAGAGTCACCACAATAATGCCAGACGCGAGATTGATTTTAATGATTAATTTGCTTATTTAGCATTGACTATCTAGGCATTATCGACAACATTAACGAATGTGATGTCACTCTCCTGGGTGTTGCTCAGACAATTTTCCCCGTATACAGCGTCTCTATTGTGTACATGCTCCAAGTTGGTTAATGAGATGAAATTGAAATTCAAATAGTTTTTCAAATGCAACATTTCTTATGCATTCGGGGGTTATCCCGCGAAAGCCTTGCGTCACGCGACACCCTACTCCCGGAAATCTCGAACCCAATCGTTGAGTCGATGCGTGGTTTTGTAAATAAGTTAAGTTAAACTTTGGTAATTTCGTGACAATTTCAGTTTTTGATGAAAATTTGTCAAAAAACATTCACATTGTTTAACATGTGAATATACAAAGTAAAAGTAAAAATTAACATAAATATTTCTTAATTTCGTTTAAGAAATTACTTCCAGTCATTGTTATTCCGTGATAACCTTGATAATTTCGTGATAATACATTGGTAAGTTTGTGATAATCAATATAATTACCAATTACTTCTGGTAATGTCATATGAAATTCACTTTTTATTTGTAAAAAAATTCTCAAATAAAAAATTTAAAAAATAATACTAAATTTTTCCTTATATGCTTATGCATAATTATTTGGCTCTGTAAAAATTATAAATAATAAAACTTAATCGCTGGAACTTTGACAGCTGTCACACAAAAACACGTCTTCATCTTTTTCAAACGTCTTTTGACATCTCGTGTGGTACCATACCAAGCAGAAACGACTCTGTACCCATTGGGCTCCTGTTTTCTTTTTGGTATCTTCAAAATAACTATGACCACAAACACCACAGTCATAATAATCTTTCAACTTTGTTTTCCTTCCAGAAGTTCTGGGAAGATACCTTGACGTTCTATCGCGTCTTAGATGGCTTCGTTTAAGCACCTAGCTCTTGAGTCTCTTTTCTGTCTACGTTTGACATTACCGCCACTTCTTTGGAATTGACAAAATATTTCCAAATTCTTCAGCCTGGAAACCCTTCACTAAAGATGTTTCTTTGAGATGTGATTTTGTTAATGCATCATTTGACAAAGCATTTCTGTTGAATTGGGCAAATTACAGTCTTTCGGAAGCTTGAAGTGATATTTTCAGCACTGAATGCGCTGAAAAAGGCTGGTTTCAGCAATGTATGAAAGGTTGACCTGTTTGGTTTTTGATCTGGATATTTTACCATATGATTGCTTATGAACTTAGTCCATCCTTGCTTAAAAGGTCTATCAATTCCTACGTCTACAGGCCGTAGCTAATGAGTAATGTGTGAAGGGAAATTAAAGAGATATGTTCCATTCTTTTTAGCCGTCGCTATTACTTCTTCGGCTACATGAGATGCGTGAGAATCCATTAAGGCCGTTTTACACGGTACATTTATTTGTACAATCTATCTTGCGAACGCATGTGCAGCCAAGTGTGCAAGAAGATATTGTACGAACGACTGTATCAGACTGAATGTCGCTTTACACGATGAGTGCAAACGCAAAATTTTCCGTGCGGTAGAAATTTAGCGGTAGAAATCGATCGGAATTCGCGAGTGTTTTGTTTATCATGTTTATGCTTCACTCGTTAACTTATGTTTCACTCACGTATTTGACACCTTGAAAATCTGATCACCTGTAATTCGGAACCTCGACTCGACCATCTGCTTACCGATAATTCTCCCGGTTCAGAAAAAGCTCTCTTGGAATCTTCTCTTTATCCCGATCGAGTTATCTTTTATCGAGTCAAGTACATGGGGAGTTTCCAATGCGGCACATAAACATTCAATCTTAGATCAGTACATAAAGATGCCACTTGGCGTTTGGTATCAGAAAAAAATGCACGCTTATGCTGTCTATGCGGAAAAAATAGAACTAATACACCCAGTGGATAATCCGTGAGGATTCGTTGAAAAAGTATCACGAACATACCAGTATCACGAAATTGCCAATGCTTACCCTATATACAAGCGCTTAGAATAGCTTCACAATACGTTCACTACGCAAGTAAATCCCTTCCTGACATTCTCAAATTCAGACTCTCAATATTCCAGCACTCCCTATTCTACCGCATCCCAAAATTTTCAACTCCCTAATCTCGCAGTCACCCTCCCTTGACCTCTTCTCCACGCCCTCCGTTTTCAAATCAATCATCAGAAAACATATTGCCGTGTTGACTCGCTCTGTCCCATTTCCTTGTCCATAAATCCCAATTCCAAGCTTTCTTTCTTACGTTTTTTTTTATTTTTCTGATATGTAAATTAAACTTCTATGGTATATTTAGTCAAATATTATATTTATTTGTTTGATTGTCGACCAATATAATAAGCCTTTGTGCCTTTTTTGGAGAATTTTCAAATAAATAAATAAATAAATACTAGACATCACGAGAGGGATATGATGTAACTTCATACGACTATCATAAGTCTATGTGTATATTATGTGATTATCATCATTATATAAATATAATTTTAATTTTCATATTTTCAGAAATATTAATTGAATTACTTATGTTTATTTATATGTAATACTGTGTACTCCCCTCTGCCAGACTTATCCATACTCACTGAGTATTTATTGTGTGAGTATTACTCAGTGCTCCACTTCTGGCGGCCGTCCCGCGACGGCAACATCTTTTTTTCTGAGTAAATGCATTTTCTCCGGTATGGGTCCCACTTTTGCTTTTGAATTCATTGCGTTTGCTCTCATCAGCCTAGCGATCGCTTATAAACGGCATTTCCATGGTGTTAGTGGGATGGAGCGTGGAGCATAATTAATGCATTGAGCGCTTTTGTGTGATTGTGCGGGACACAGCTCATATCTCGCTTAAACTAATGAACCTTGTGATCCAATTAACTGCGGATAATAGTTTAGGGGATCATTCGTTGGTTCTCTTGCAGAATGGGAGTGGAATGTACGTGAGTGGAGAGTTTCTTTGTCCAGCTTGCGGTTGAAATGAGACGAGTTGCAACTGGTGGGCTCATTGCGTACCGAATAAAATAAAATACTTGTTTGAACATTACATGAATAGAGCGTCAGCAGTATGTCAAGTGAATTTAATTTCACGTGGGTAACTGGTGGCTGGAGCGATTTTTGTTTATGTACAGATTTGCGTGAAACTTTGAACACGTGTGCTTATTAGTAATGCTTGTCGATAAAAGTGAAAAAACTGTATGCTACCGATTTGGTTTCCTGGCAATTCAATGATATTTTAACAAGTACTCTTATGGCACACGACATATATTTTGAAACAATTCGATTACTTATTTACAGATTTTCTCATAAATGCGAAATAATACGTTTCATATTATTATAATAGCTGCTAAAAAATATCAAGGTATCATGCCGAGTAAGAAAAGCGTATTTAGATCTGATTTTCTCGTAAATTTCGAATTTCGCGCCGAAAATCCAGGTCAAAACAATGCTTTAATTAAGTCGAAAATTTGAAATATAACTCTTGCATCATATAAATTACTGCATGTATGGTTATTTCCAACGTATAAACAGGTGTACTTGAGTGAAATGTGGTCCAAGAATTTTTTATTTTACTTGAAAAGTTATTAGAATGTGCCTTCAACGACACGATTACCGCTCCAGCCACCTTAATTTAACCTACAAGTGTTTGTAGTGAAATAACATTATTGACGAGATTCCTTCAGGCGTCACTATGTGGAAGGTTTCCATAACATAATGAAAATAACTATACTTATGAGGTATATTCCTCACTTTTTTATTAAAAAAACCGACCGTGGTTTTAACGTCTAAGCGTCATTTTCAAGGTTCACAAAATTATGGATTCCATAATATTGTGAACCTTGAAAATGACGCTTAGGCGTTGAAACTGCGGTTGGTTGTTTAAATAAAAAAGTGTGGACAAAACCAGGTACAGTTATTTTAATTATAAATAACACTATGATTGTTTGTTTGGCAGTTGGTGCATGCCCGTTGTTGAATGAACCCTCTGCCACACGCCCTTGAGGTGGCATACAGATTACCACGTAGACGTAAACTAAAGCGAGCGAAATTTACTAGTTTTTCTGTATTCACAAGATATATTCTTCCAGTGATTGATTCTGGGATTGAGCTGTAACTGTATTTATTGTGTGAGCTAGATGCCTTTTGGCCATGCAACATTTTCATTATCAATTCTTGTATGTATGCACGTTGAGGTAAATCAAATATGCGTAAGAACGGCGTGCTATTCTTTATATTCCTCCTGCTGCGTTTCAGTCTGATTATTCTTACTTGTATCGTATATTGCCACAGTAGAGCGATAAAGCGTTTTACTAGGGCCATAGATGAGACGTTAAGCCGTTCATACCCTCATTAACGTCGAGTTTTGCTGCTCAAGCAATATATGGGGTTATGGTATCCATTAGCATTCACTTCTATAATCTTCATTCAAATGCTATAATTATTGCAATTAAAGCATCGTTTATAATTTTCAGATGAACGTTTTCGCGATTTGCGAACCGCCAAAAATATGCTGTTTTTTATTTTCTTTCAAGTCAAGTAACCCACCGGTTTGTTCGTTTGAAAAAGGCATAAATTTCATTGATAGCTCCATTAACTTCTTAAACTTATGAAATAGTTTTTACTCTGGCTATGCCGAATGTAACACTTTTAGGCATGAATTTTCAGCTATATGATCAACGCTCTTCTTATTTCCTACCTACTCTCTCGTATGGGCGTTGGGTACAGATGGCCCTGCGCATAGATTTAAGAAGAGATTTCCTGGAACCATATGGTACTGTGGAACAGGAGAATAATGAAGCCACTAAAATGCGCAATCGGCCATATGGAATGGATCAGTTTTGCAGTTTAATACGCAAGAAACATACCCACATATAAGTAGCGGAATTGTCGCGTTACCGAGATAATTTATCTAGAGAAAGGAAAAATGGAAAGCACTGCATTATTCATTTTACTTATGGACGAATTGTCCGCCGATAGCCACATAGGTTCGATCTATTTTGCAAATAAAATACAGGTTTCACTTGTGTTCGTCAACACGCCATCTACCCTCCTCTTTGATCTATGGTTGGCTGTTTACTTTGGGGGAGCGATCGGCAGTCACTTGTCAGGTCAGGAAGGTCATTTGGGCCTCCGTGAATATATAGGTAGATCGGTAAGGGCAGGGTTGTTTGGGGTATGAAGGAAGAGTTGAGGAGAAAAACCCGGCGTAGACATTGGAAGCTTTCCAATCAATGTTTTTATGTTGGTGCTCATCGGAACACGTCAGCGAACACGAACGACGTTGAATGGAACGATGTGCGCTGGCAAAACGTTGGTAGCCTACAGGTAGGTCATTTGCGACTCACATTGGAGGTCGGAATCAGCATGCACCTGCCCCAAGGACAACCCACCGGGAAGAACATAAACCGATTTTCCATTATGCACGAAAATATATATAGGTAGGTTATAGGTTATACTGAAATAGATAAGGGTTTGTCTTCGTTGTGGAAGAAGCGTAGAAGAAAAAATGTTATGGTCATTTATGGCCAATTAAAAAAAAAAACTAAGTGTGAATTTGATAGAAATGCTGAAGATGGCGACGTTAATTCATTTTGGGAGTATGTTGTTAGAGATAGTGCGGGAGCATATCCTTTCGATTTAAGTTTGTTCAGTTCGTGTTAAGTGAACAGTGGTCAATTTTTTTCATTTGTTAATGGTGGTTATTTGTTTTATGAGCCTCCTAAAGAGAACTATGATGATTATTTTTATGATTGTGAAAATGCTAGAATTTTCAAGGGTGTGTCAAAGAAGATAGTGTTTAAGTATTACCCAGATTTTAATAAGACCAGTCATTTTTAGTGTATAGATATCCATTCTGTTTTAAATAATTATTTGAAAACGTAAGCTTTTTTCCACGGACTAACTAAACACTTTGCAATATCCATGTTTGACTCCTTTAAGGAAAATCGACACAAAAATGACTATTGCGACTGTAGACGTTCTTTTGTTGTTTTTAGCGCACATCAACTCTGCTTTCGATCTGTTATGAAGTACAATACCTATTACGCAGGGTCTGAAATGAATGGAAAGCTTGTGCGCTGTTGTACTACGAAGTGAGTAGCAAACAAGAGCGAATGGAAAGCTCCGATTAGGCCCTGGCTTAACGTCCCAATCGACGGACAGAGCACTGCCCTTGAAATGGTCTCTTTATAGCACCCTTGGTGAGAGTACCCATTCCGCTGAGAAACCTCTATAACTTACGAGATTCGAACCTGGGCCCTGAGGGAAGGGAAGCCAGTAGGTACTCACGGTACTCACCGACACCATCTTCACGTGAAGAGCGAGTCTAGCTGGCGCCGTCAGTGTCCTTGCTTTCCCTACGGGCCACGCCAATTACTGGAAAAAGTGTTACGACGCTGTAATTGGGCTCTAATTATAGGGGCTGAAATGTTTTTTTTTTTTAAGTTGCGGGTTTAAAAAAATGTATGGTCCTCTCTTTTTTTTAACGGAAACTGTGCTTTGAGCTGGGGAATGTTTACTGGTGCTTGCTTGACCCTCTTTAGGAAGTGTCTGCATCCGGCGAAGCTCAAAGAGTTCTTAAGTTTGATATGCGACGCGGGACTTGGAAAAAACTTGAATCTTGGAGACTTTATATTTACATTTACTTGATACATAAAATTATATATGATAAATGTAATTGAAATCTATCGAATTGATGTTTTGTGGATTTTCGTACTTGCAATGACAAATGTCTGTGTAAAAAATAACAATGGTTAAATATAATTGATATTTATTTAATTTGTGCGTAAATTTTTGGAATTGATGAATTTTATCGATATTTGTCTGCAATTGTGTAGGATAATATACCGTTTTGTATCCTTACTTTTTTATGTTCATTCATTAGGTATTTGATATTTATTGTATATCTGATAAAAAATTATAAAAAAGTCTGAGAAAGGATTTTTCGAAGTAATGACTACTATAAAAATTTTATTTTGTATGTAAATATTTGGAATTGATGAATTTCATCGATATTTGTCTGCAATTGTGTAGAATAATATACCGTTTTGTATCCTTATTTTTTTTATGTTCATTCATCAGGTATATTGATCAGGTTGATATTTATTGTATGTCTGATAAAAAATTATAAAAAAGTCTGAGAAAAGATTTTTCGAGGTAATGACTACTATAAAAAACACACACCAATCCATATCACACTATACGACAAAGGCGGTGAAATTCGCCATGAAAAAAATCATACAAGTCAAATGAGTTTTTCATGACGAATTTCACCGTCTTTGGTGTATAACTTCACACCCGTGCGCGTGACTACGTGCCACATCATTTGTGCAAACGCAATTATTGGAAACCATATCACACTATTCTTCCTTTCCTCGTACTAATTCCTTTTTCCCTATTCCCTCACTTTTTCATTGCGCCTGTGCTAAAGCCCCTTAACTCACATCCACATGTTGGCTAATGGGCTAGTATTTAGATGTGGAATATTTCCCTTTGCTATCGTGCCTTACCGTTTCATATTTTTTCTTCTTCATAATCTGCGTGAAGACTTAGATGCGTCGAATGTTTCGAAATTGGCTATGGGTTTTTCTTTTCAGCACACAATAAAAAAAACAGTTTTTCGGAGAGACTATGACTTGTAATTATGGTCGTCATAAAACTTCTGTATTCCCAATTATCTCAGGGATAATGTGAGTCACACGTTAGCAGTTTTCTCGTCAATGTACGTAGGCGTTTGTTTTTAAGTAATTGTCTGACTCATTTTAACGAGCCGAGTTTGTTTCTGAAGGGCTACCTCTTGGGAACGCTCCTTATTCATCCAGATTACAGTCACGCAATGCAGCAATAACAATTGCGTATTCTACTGAGTTCTGTAAAAATACCACGCGCTGCAAAACCCGCGATGACGTTTTATTTCAGGGTCATTAGTAGACGGGTTATCTTCAGTTATTGCTAAAACAATTATAATCGTTGTAGTCATAGGTGTCGATCGATGTAAGTATCAATAGTTAGCAATAATTTTTTCACTTTAATTTTCAGATGGTAAAGTATTCCTACCTGTTTTAGCTAGTAATTTTAACTTAAGGAGGTTCCGCCGCGACTGTGTGAGTTAAAACAAATAGGTACTAAATTCCACATTTTTGATATTTCGTCCAAAAAATCCTGCTTTCGCTGATGAAATGCGTTACCTATAGAAACCCAAAAGTAAGGTAGAAAAAATGTGGATTATTCCACGAATGTATTTTTAATGAGCACTTTTTTCCAGCCATTGGAGCCGACTGCAGCACCATTGCCTGCGAATTACCGCATTTTGACTTCAATGACGGCAGTAATTCCTTAATAACTAAAACAATAAGGTGGTAAGATGTCTGTATTATTTTTATTCAATTTGTCTGGATTATTTCCTTTTTATAAATAGTTTTCCGCAAAAATGGCATTTATATTTGATGGAAAAATACTATTTTCCCCGTGTTTCTCGCAATCGCCCATTGAACACCATGTAATTTCAAGTTCAATTATAGAATAAAATAGCGCGGAAAGGTATTATTTTGTTGTTCATATCAGATAGAGGACAACTTTTTCTGCAGGCAGACAGAATATGAATAAAATGACATTTAAGTCATTTGACGGTGGAACCACCTTTACTGGGAGTTTACATATTTTGTGATATGCTTATTGAGAGTTATTGTGGTACTCATGAAATGCTAAGATGGATGAAGTCACTTCATATACCACTGCCCGTTTGCTTGTATATTTACTCGGCTGTGCTACACGAAAACGTCACTGCGGGATTTGAACCCGTAAATTATACAGTAGTTGTACGAGCTCATCGTTAAAGAATCTAAAATAGCATTTCTTAAACTTTTTGTAATTTTTTACAATATTGCGTGCTTAAGCACTAATTATATACATACGTACGGAAAATTCGATTTGAGAGACATTTAATAACCGAAGAGAATCATTTCGTAATTGGCTAGAAAAACCGTCAACACCTACTGCTTCAGCCTCATCGGAGCCCGTTTTCCCAGAATAAATGTTATACACAATAAAACATGGTGGTCATCCCAGTCTTATGGCCTTATTTGATTCATTATTATGAAGTAAAGTGGTGGTGAAAATGGTGTAATCGGTAGTTTTCGCCGGGACGCGGTTCAGAAGATAATGCATTTCCATCAGCTGTTTAACGATGGCTAAATGGATAATGATAATATTGTGTAATTTGTGTACTTGCAAAGGCTTTATCTGCAGAGTGAATGCGGAAAATTTTGCTCGCGCACACTATTTTGTTATAATGAAGCACCAAACTCACTGCATTCATTTAGGAGCTCAAAAAATTGGTAGATTTTTTCGTTCTAAGCAGAACAATATTATACAAAATCGATATTTAACATAATTATTTGCAATCAATCAACGCATGAAATAATAAGCATTAATTTGATATGCAATGAACTGAAATAGCTTTTCCCGGTTTCGAGATTGCACGTTTCAATCTCTGGTAATACAATTTTGAAACGGACAGATACTGCATATTAGATTTCCTTTTGAAGTGTTCATCGGAGTTATTCTGCTATCAGTTTTGATAATTCGAGTCTGTCGTTCTCTTTATTATCGTATTTGAGTGCACTTGTAAACTGTGGGTTATTAACTCGAATTATGCGTACACTTTTTCCTAAATCGACCCAAAAGAAGTTAAAATTTAATGAAAAATTCATCGTGAAGAATGAAAGAAATGAACAATACGCGGTCGAGAGAAAAATATATAGCTCCTAGTATGTACATGAAAATCAACCGTGACAAAAACATGATGTGATCCGGGTCGATTCGAGTGAAATTCTCACGGTGAATTCACGCTCAGTGCATTCAAAATTTATAAAATTTGTGGATGATTTTATACGTCGGTCCCGTTAATAGATAAAAACAATCCTCACGATTCTGTTGAACACATCCTCAAATTCGTTTTGCTGTCACCGCACTCATGCAGCACGAAACATCGCCTGCGTTTGTTGCAATGAAAAATTGAATAGTCTAGTGGAGAGTGTTGTCCTCGTGTCGGAAACCGTTTCGTAATGAATAAAAACTGGGCGACGTCAGCACTTCATTAAAGACGAAAACAGCGACTGCTGATGTCACCGTTTCCGCTCGTGCATTTCATACTTCTTTTTTTTCTCCCCAACCATTTTACAGTTTTGCCGGACGGGTCAAACCCATTGATTAAAAGAAGAGAATAGATGGAACCTTATGGTGAGATGGCTCAGGGGAATATTGAAGCCATTAAAATGTGTATGCGGCCATATATGTACAACGGATCGGTTGTGCAGTTTAATACGCCGAAAGTATAGGTATAAGTAGTGGAATCGTAGCGGTGCCGTAATGATTTATTTGTAGAAAATGCAAAATGATAATAATTTCCGAAAAAAACACGGCATTAGTTATTAAACGTGTGTTAAGTGTGTTGTGTTTTAAGTTACTAGTAATTTGCATATCCAAATGCATAACAAAATAGATTTCGCGTACCTGTCATTATAGTATACTTTATATACTAGATATATTATAGATTATACATAATGAAATATTTTGAATGGGAATATATTCTGAAGTGTTTAAAAACATTCTGAAGGCCAGAACCCTACATGGGCTGTAGCGCCAATGATGATGATGATGATGATGTTTAAAAAAATCAGAACTTTTTCAGAGTTTTTACAAATTCAGCGAGAGCGCTCGCTCAAGCTTTAGCTCAAGACGATGATCAGGGTCATCTTTCCTCCTATAATCAGTATCATTTTTAATTGGTTTCTGTTATATTTTACGTTTTTTAACGTAAACATTTTATAGGCGTTCCGGGAACGATTTTCCGACCGATTTTTTTTCTGGATTCGGGATCAGGAAATCGTGAAAAGTTCCCTCGAACCAGCGCGGGAAGGACTATTCCCGCACAGATTACTTTGGCTCCGATAAACAGTATAATATTGGATTGATTTCTGCTATATTTCACGTTTTTTAATATGAACAATTTACGGAATAATTAAAATAACGTAGTTAACTCCACTAATTATTTATCACGACCCGGGTTTCAACACTTGGGGTCATCTTCAGGTGACACCAAGATGACACCAAGATGTCACCTTAGTGTCACCTGAAGATGACACCAAGTGTTAAAACCCAGGTCGTGATAATAAATAATTAGTGGAGTTTCCTAAGTTATTTTAATTTTTGCGTGATTGATAGCTTCCGCATGATCAAGCCTACAACCGTTTCCTTTATAAACAATTTAATTGGAATCATTGGCTTCAGAGACTGATTTTTCGGCCGACTTTTCTCGGGAATTGAAAATGGGTAATTGAGTAAAATTCCCGGGTATGGACGCGGGAAGAGATATATTCCCGCGCCCGCGAATATCACAGCTCAAAACTATTGCGAACAAAAGGATTTCGGATTCAATCAATCTTTTCCGCAGCACCGTCTCTCGACTGTGTCTGTATGCGTTTTGTGTGTGGGCGGGTGTGAGAGAACGAGGGAGTGCGCGCGCCGGCCATCTTCCCAGTCGATACGTCACCCTCCCCTCCATGGCCGCTTTCTTCCCTTCCCCTCTCTCGCCGCGAGCACCGCATATGTGTCCTGCTTCCCGGAGTCCGAGCCGTAGTCTTGCTTGCGCCAGCGCTGACTCAGGTTGGTTTCCGTCGGAAATCTCCCACTCCTGCTTGTTAGAGAGTCCGCGTCTGGCCAACCAGCTGTTCGCCCGAAAAGGTCCGCCTTCTTTTCCTCCACCGTCGCGCCCCGTCGATAAGGAATTACAGAATAGGTACACAGGATACTGCTTTCTGGAGCCTCCATTAGTGATTTACGTGCGCGAAAAAAAGGATTACTTTAGGAAAGAAAGTTGAGGTAAGATCGTGCATTTTTATATTTTCGCACCTTACTATTCAATCCTTTTCTTTTTTTCGGGCTCAGCACACCCGTGAACACGCCTCCCTTGCTTTTTTTCTTGTTAATCTACTTAAACATGGTCTCCTGTGGGTTTACGCTAATCTGAACCCCATCATTACGCGCTCAGACTTCTTTAAGGCGTTCGGATTTTTGGAAGTGAACTTCGGAAGATTTTTGATACACTTATTGCTGCTAACCTCTCCATGCTTTATTCTTTCGCCCGTGATTTTTCGTGCATAACGCCTCAATAACGATTCCTCATTTGTTTTTTTTTGTTTTTTTTTTTAATTGTTTTAACCTAGCCTCACCCTGCTAAAATCTGACATAAAACAAAATGTATAATCGGTCGTATTTAATAACGTCTTCTAAAGAAAGTGGGGTCAAGCCCACTTCTCATTATATGTCTCGCCACTTATTTTTTAGCCTATCACCTCCCAGATTCCTCCTGTTTCGCTTATTAAAATTTATTTGTGTAGCTTGCTCTCGTTTTTCGCCGGTCTGCATTCAAAAGACACTCGCTTGGTTTTTTTTAACGGTCTGCGGATTATAGGGAAGAGATTTGAAGTTAGGTCATAGTTATATGCGCGTACCGTTACATTTCAATCCTTGTCCACCTAGTGATTTTTCGTTCAGCACCCCTGCGACCGTTCCATCATCGCTTTATTGTTTGCCATTTACTTTAACGGGGTCTACTATGGCTTTACACTGACCTAGAGGGACCTCTGTAACTCTTGTGGCACGTCAAAAAAGGTTTATCGCCTCCCATTGACTTTGGCGAGTCAATAAAACCCTCATATTTCGCGGCGGGCGACTGTATGGGTGTCGTCGATTGTTAAGCTTAAGATCTAAGCCTGCTAATTGTCGACTTTCGGACAGTAGCGTAGTTAGGGGTGGTCAGAGGGGGCCGCCTCAAGTGGCCCTTTATTTACGGGCGACATTTTTGGCATTAAAATATAATTAACGCTTTTTCATAACAAGAGTAAAATTATTTGGAATTCCGACATTTAAGAATAAAAAAATGTATGACTGTGGTTCAAAAAATGTTATTCCAGGTCTCTTATCCGATCGAACAAAATACTGTTGAATGTTAAAATACAAAAATGTATAATTTTAACCGAAAACGTTAATTGATATAACCGCGTTCTATACATGGGCGTCATCCTTCAGATGCCTATGTGTTGAAATCGGCAGTACCAAATAAAAAATTCGAAGAAAATTACTCGTGTATTCTCATTCAATATAAATGTTGAGACCGACCTGTGCGGCTCAAATCGTCTCTGCTTCCGACAGCCAATCAAACGACTTAGGTTGCTAATTTCTATTACGCCCAGCCACTTGCTCAGGTCACCATAACTGTATTCTGTCGACCAAGATGGGGTGTTTAGACTCTCCAAAGTGGATAAAGACCCCGCAGCTGGAGACAATTAATGTTCGTCGACGGGCGATATAAGTTACAGAATAACTCTAATATAAGTTGGCTGCTATAGTGTGTTCCACATTTAGTTGATAATGTGGGCCTTATGGAAAGCGCTTTTGCCAAATTTACCCTCCGTGTGCTCACGTCTATGCCACGCAGGCTACCGTTTGCAGCACCGCTCTAAATTTAAGGAAGTAGCTTTATTGAATAGTATTTGCACAGTGTGCAAATACTATTCAATAGTAGTAGATGTGCTGTTTAGTTTAGTGTGCCGTGTGTTAGTGCAGTAGCATTGTGTCACATTTTTTGCCAATTCCCGTCGAGTGTTCCTCCACAATCTGGGAGAGTTCTGATGTTGCCGTAAAAATCGTTTAAGAAATCGAGGTGTGCGTATTTTTATGTCGCTTTTACTCGGTGATTTTCCTTCAAAGAATCATCTTAGGAGGACGCACGTTTTTTTTCCCGTTTCTTGGCCTAAATATGCGTCGGTAACGTCTTTGCCTCTACCCATACGGGCACGCCCCTTTTTCGGAGCGAAGGATGACTAGGTAAATGCTGAATTCGATTTCATATTGTTCAACAGGTATAGTTTGAGGGCAGCGATTGGTACGATCGGTAAACTAATGGATTGTGTTTGCATTAATAACTGCAATAAAGAGACAAGTTATCGTTGTATACCTAAGCTCCTCAGATGTATTGGATCATAGGTAGAGCTCTCCACTATCAATGCTTCATTCCTTGTCTGCTCTTTCTTTTCGTCAAAATTTTGCTCTCATTTGGCTGCTTGTTTTTGCTTTGCCACTTCACCATTAGTCGGATACGCGACTGCTAAATTTTGTTGCTCATTAGCGTAATAATAACATGCTATTTTTTAATTGAATAGATACGTCATACTCAAGTGTAATCCTTCATCTCACTTATTTATAATCTCTTAGTTATTTTCCCGGCAGTACTGAGGGATCGTAATGCTTTGATACTTTCGTGTACATTACCCTTTAGTGGGAATGTTGCAAGGTTTCATTGATCATCAACTTCCTTTCGAAGCAGCCCTGATCCATTTCGAAAGTTGGGCCGATTTCCGTTCTAGTTGTGATTTATGACTGCAAAGCAATTCTTTTTAATTTCGGATAAAAAACCCTTGAGACTAATAAAGTGAACGGTCGTTAGTAAATGCAGGTATACTACCACGCAATACCACCAATTATTTTCCTTGATACCTCGTTGGTTTCCGTATTTCCTTCACGCTTGAAATATATAAGGATTGTTAGTATAGAATTTTGGTTTCCGCGAGCGAGCTCCATCAAAAGATAAATGTTATATTTAAGAGAATTCCTTTGTACTGTTTCTTTGTACTTTCTAGATATATCTATTTGTGTTTGCTAGATAATGCTACCTCTGAATAGTTCTGAGTTTTGTCTAAAGGATAATATCGCGTGGGTGTTGAAGTTTATGCATCAATTAGTTTCACCAGGAAATTTGCAGTAGTGACAACTATTTTTCCCTCGATATGTCTTGCGTAAATATTTACTCAATGTGAAGGTCGTTAATTAATTCACATGATTTTCAATCAGTGAAGCAGCCTTTTTTCATATAAAAGCAGCACAGAATACGCAAGTTTCAAACAATGACGCTTATGAGTTATCTTTTTTTAATTTGAAGCAAAAAACCCTGGAGAGTTGAATAAATTATTAATATTAACAAAAAAAAATGAAACGATCGTAATGGGTCTTGTTATTTGAAAGCAGGGATTGGGGAATTTCCACGAACCACTTTATTCTTTATCCGAAAAATCGCGTATTGTTTCGGAGCCTGCTCATGATGAACTCAATAAATCACTAGCGGTAAAGTTCCCTTTTTAAGCTACTTAAAAATGTGATTATATTTGACAATGGTTCTCATTGGTTATCATTTACCGTTGAAATCGAGTATCCGAATTAAAAATATGCACGGAAATGAATTTTTGCAGATTCTATATTATTTCGTTTTTCTTTCTCTAACTTTTCCTATTTATTTGACGTTGATTTTTGTGGCAGCTATCATCAAAGTATATTGATTTTTCTTTAGCAAAAAGAGATATATCACTGACGAATTCAGGTTGATTTCCGGAAAAGCAAATAATGTGCTGAGGTCTGGCATTGTTTATTGTATGTTACAATAAATTTGGTATTTTCATTCTTGGCATTCGCAGCGTTGGTATGACTATCTATGCATTTTTACGGGTTTTGTCCGCGTTATGTGTGGTGATTGAATAATATTATTTTCCTGGAGAACGTTACTAAACTGTTAGAAGTAGATTCTTAAGAGAATGAATTTTAGGAATCTTAAGCACAGGAGGGCGTGCATGACGGAATGCATGGAGGTAATTTAGGCAAAGCGAGGGTGCAAGGATAGTACAGTGCAAAGGGAATTATTAAATGAAAATCGGCTTTACAAGCCTATCACCGACAATTTCATTTTTTTACTGTTCCTTCCCCGGAAGGGAGTGGCGGTTATGTTTGTAGAAACAGAACGTCAATCGTAGGGTAGCTAGGGTATAGCTGGGGAGGTAGGTAACCATCTCTGACAGCTAAGCGACAAGATGGTGGGAAAAAAACACATATACCCCCGTGCCAATTCATGTGAGCGAATGCCTATTTACTGTGAGGAGCAAGTGACTGGAAAAAGGCCGTTCTACGCTTGTGAAAAATGGTTGAAAAGACGGCGCCGACCGCAGGCTCCGCTGCTGAAAAAATATCAAAAGAAAAAACAACAAGCTTTTTCCTTCATTTTTTTGTGCTGCGACCCTTTCCATACCCTTTCACCTCGTTCGCTCGCCTTCCGAGTGATCGCCCCTGCAGTCTCTCATCCCATCCTTCCCCTTCTCTTTCACCGGTCTGTCTTTCCTGTCCGAGCCCCGGTGGTCGGTGGCAATATCGATACGATAATATTGACTGACTTGTATTAGAAAAAAGTCGTGGGGTAAATATTACGTATAGGTACTCGTCCCTTTATGCTAATGCCCGAACCAAAGATTGTTGTTCCAACATACAAACCGTTGTGTTTTCCGCGCATAAATTTAAATCGACGAGCAGAGTTTTTTTAGGAATGTTTGTCTTTACCGGTGAACCGATATTCGGTTCATACGTGCTCCTTTGGGGCAATTTCTTGGGTGGTACATGATGTAAACGTTCGACATTACCTTATTTTGCCAACGCAAACTCAAGACCACGCGACTTTCAAGTGACACGGCGGATATTCTTATACTCCACGCACTTCATATCTTCATCTGCTGAAAGCACATTAATTGCACAAACATTTTGTTGTGAGATCCATAAAGTTATCGGCCTCATTACTCTTTACGCAGGTTGCAGGAATTATCGCTGTCATTACATATCTCAAAATATTTATTTATTCGATCATTGTATTCATTTTCTCACCACTGGCTAAAATTCATTTATCATTTTTTTTTTCAATTACCACCGAAAACAGCAGCTATGGTCTTTTACATCGGGGTATTTAATATTAAACAACGTTCGACACGCACGCAACCATGCCCTTGTGGTGAAAAATCCACCCAGGCGGAACTTGAACCCGCGACCCTAGGGCCAGCAATTACTCTTTAGTTATGCTACTTGTTATGCTTGGTTGTTTGGTTTGTGTTGGGCCTGGGTGGTTTGGTTGCTGGGTCATTATATCATATGCTACTTTTACACTTACAAGTTGTAAATATGAGTAAATAAACTCGTTCATGGTTGCATTAATTCTCTTTTATCATGAAATTACACTATCAAACGGTTCATTACCAATCCGCCATCTTGGTTATCTACGGAGCTCGTAAGTTAGTATCAGGTTCATTAAGTTATGAGACCATTTATTGACCAATAAATCTATTGAAAGTGTCTTCTACACGTATAGAACGGCTGCCGTGACTTATAGATGCCATAACTTTATTGGATGCTGTGTATTATTTCCGCAATATGTCATTAAGCCCGTTTCACGCGATGCATGATCCATCACAAGACCTAATATACTACCCTCACCCAATAGATATTGAGGACTGAATCCAGTATGATTGGTATCTTCCTAGAAGGGTTCACACGATCATTGAACTTTTACGGGCGGGGAAGCGGCATTTTCTCTTAACGCCTGTATACTAAAATATTTAAACTAACCAATCAATGACAGCAGGCGTCATAAACCACTATGGGGACATTTTTATTTATTGTTGATTTTGTAGTCTGAAAATTGCTGATAGCCAAAAGGAAGTATAGATGGCGCTGATGTCAGAAAGTAAAGATAGTACAGAGTCTGTAATAGCTGACGTGATTGGTCGATTGCTACTGGGTCCTGCTGGGAGCTAGTAGCAAACTAGTACCGCATCAATTATGACATCAAGTAACAAGGCCAGTTTGATGGCGATGATGCTTGTTAGCCCATATAGTGGTTCTATGTCACACGATACTGGAAAGCTATCATACTAGCGAGTATACTCACACTAGTAGGATCTGAGTCTTTCTCGGCGAATGCTCAACATGAAGAGCTCTCGGGTTTCCAACCGGGTTATGGTTTTGAACTGCACCGACGTTTCGATGGCGTAGTCTACCATCGTTATTCACCTTGAAGACGATGGCAGACTAAGCCATCGAAACGTTGGTGCAGTTCAAAACCATTACCCGGTCGGAAACCCGCGGGCTTTTCATATCCTCGAACTTTTGCTGGATCAACGGGCCCAAGTTAGACTCATGAATATACATATGGATCTAAATCTTCGGCACCTCTGTACGGGCAGCTGTGTTGCCTAGCTTTCCGCAAAAGATAGGTAGCGCTGCAATTGGCATAGTTCCGCTTGTGTGTGTCAAAAAAGTCCGGTTTAATTGGGAGGCCAATTCCAGTACCTTTATTTTCAGTATCTTCATTTGATTCACGGCCTTTCCTTCGGCATGGTTCACTTGGGTGTGTAAAAAATGGTCTCTGTTAATAGGGAGGCTAATTCCGGTACCCTTTTTTCCAGTATCTCCATTTGAATCACGGCCTTTCCTTATTAAAACCACCTTCTCTGGAGTGGTGGCGCTACAATCTGTTAGGTCCTGATTTTTCGGTGCATGCGGAATGTTTGGCAACACCCACTGAGGGCAAGTTTAGGATCCATATGTATATTCATGGTTACACTGTCCAACAGATTTCCATTAAAATATCAACTGAAGTAGATCGAGACACGAATGTACCTCCCCCCTATCGTCATTTCCCTCTTACTATACCTTTTCCCTTCATTCCCTCCCCTTTACTTTTCTGGTGTCACACTCGCCTCTGTGGCATTTCCTAGGGTAGTAAGTAGGCGAAGATTGATAGATGCTCTACGTTGAGCACACTTCACTTATTTAACCGGCCGAGGTGCATGTTGGAACGCACTCCTCCTGGAGTCAAATGTCAGGTGAGGTCACGGGTGTGATATTGGAACCGACCCCTTTGGTGAGTTTCGCGCGTGCTTAGGCGTACGAGTGTCACGCGTGGGTCTCATGTCCCGTTTCTTCCCGAGGGCGTGCCTCCCTCCCGGATGAAGTGAAGAGGCGTTGCAGAGGGGGTTGGGGCAAGTTGGGGCAAGATTTCTTTCTCAGACTATAGTGGATACTTTATTCTTTAATATGGCATAAACATATATTCGCCAAGCGATATCGAAAACGTAATGTTTTTCTCCTTACACTGCGAAAAACGGTGCTTTTTTTAGAGTTTTAATAAAACGTTGTACAAATAATATGAAATACAATAAATTATCTCTTAACCTTTTATTTAAAGTCCACAATTTTATTTAATGTGTTTGAAAAACTCGTATGTGACTTTAAAACAAGTCAAGAGAAAAATAAAAATGTATCGCAAAAAATGGGCAGTTGAAGTTTGTGACTTTTATTTCTAAACGTTAATGATGCCTGATGTCGTCCAGAAAGTACTTATAGCTGAATTGGCTTTAGACTATTGTAGTTTGGCTGTTGTACATCCACATAATGCTATTGCCTCATTAAAAAAAAGTGAAAAAATAATTTTCGGCCAGCTTTTTTCGATTCCAGCCCACTGTGCTGCTGAGAAAGAAAGAAGTTACACAAGGTTGTGTGAGGGTGTCATCTGTGTGCGCCGAATTTCTTTGGAATCCTCCGAGGGAAGTAAAGAGGGAAAGAGAGTGAGTTTGTGTGGAGACAAGGAGTCGTAAGAGGAGGGAAGGACGAGCCCTTCCCCCCTATTGAATCGAACGTAAACAATACGTTTGGGTTGCCGGAGGAGGACGGAGGAATCGACCCCTCCTCCTCTCCTCCCTGAACCCTATCTGCCGCCGGGCTGGCACTTTTCAAGACCCTGTCCCTGTCCTCCCTCCAACTCGTCGTCGTCCCGCCAGAGGCGCCGCCTCCTTCCGACAGGGGAGGACATCCGTCAGTTCGGGAGCTGGAGGTGAACAGCCGGGGGGAGGTGCGTTACGATGCGGCGCTCCTGCCCTTCCTCAGGTGGGAGAGGTAAATGGGAGTCTCGCGCTCCTCTCTTCTTTGTACGTTGTTGTTTTTCTCATCTCGCATCGCCCTGTTTGTGCCCGAAAAATATCTGTCTTTTGGTAGACCCTGCGCCCTTTGGGAGCTGATCATGGATCTTTCCTGAAGCATTATACTGCAACTCTTTAACCCTTATAGTCCTGAATGAATTTCGTTCATCTTTTAAAAGAATTCGATGCATTAGGTATGAAAGTATGCAGAAAACGAATGCATGCTTAAAATTGTATTCTCTCCTTCCAACGCTCGAGACCCAGTGCACAGTATGGTGTACTTCGTATTCAAAGCAAAAATGTGATATAATACAGTAAATATCGTGGTTGTTATTTGTGAAAATGTTAAATAATCCTTTATTTTTAAAATAAGAATCAAATGGATGCTCAGATGAGTTTATTGTTTATTATAACTGTGCATAAATAGGTCCTTTGCACAACATGGATTAATTTATTTCGGCTATCTTCTTCGTTTTCACATTTAATTTAAATACGGCAACGCGTAAGGAAATAGTTCTCACGTATGACGATAAAAATAACAAAGTGCAAGTATCTAAACTTTTTGTAGATTTTCGCAGCTCATTGTTTTAATGAATTATTTCACTAAATAATTAATCGCAGAACCAAAAGCCTGAATACCATGCAAGTATCTAAAGTTTAAATGAATGTAACCACTGAAGTTGAAGTGATCAACAAAAAATTCCATTTAGCAACAGTAAGCTGTACTAGAGGACTGAAAGAGTTTAGTTAGGCTAGCGACATATTGAAGGCTCATTGTTAAGTCCATTTTTTTTTACCATTTCTTAACTAATAAATATTATGAGATATCTAGAGTCGTATATTTTTTATTACAAGTGAGAACCAAATCCGAATTTTGAATATTTACCTCTATATGGCAGCCTCGAGAGCACTGAGCACAGCTGAGTTACGGGAGGAATATAGGGAATTTCATACGCGTTTCCGTCATAACTTGCGTCAATTTAGTTTTCCGATATCAGGAACGTATATGGTTGGACAGAGTTCGCAGTCACAGTTCTTGCGACTCGCTCTGCATTGGAAGAACTGCGACTTTAATGACCAGGCGTGATTAGAAGAACGTTGATCGCGTTTTCCCAATCAATCTGAGTTGTAAACAAATTACGACAATGCTCAGGGTCGCGTTAAAATAGATCCATGATCACTCCCATATTTCACTTCCTCTTATCCTTCCCTCTCCTTGCGAAGGTATGTTAAACCTCTCTGTCGGTTTGCATGGATGGTACGCTCGATGCGTTTCGGCTGTTCTTTTTTTTTCGTTTTTATTTTGTTCCATGCAAGGAATAATTCCCCTTTTATTGAACTGATGGACTGACTGAGAGCTTCGCTTTGTCGCCGCAAGTTGCATGTTTGTTTGAGTGGTCTTCTGTTCGATATTCTTATCTCCTGGATTATTCGCCTCAATTTTTTATTTATTGCACCAGTGCAGGGGTCTGATATTTTTTTGACGATGTATGCAGTGCCTATCTAGGTTTAACGCAAGTGTGGAATGATTCTTTTTTCATTTTTCTTGTGTTCCATGTCAGGAAGAATTCCCATTTCTTCTTTTATTGAACTGATGGAACTCTTCAACTGAGAGGCGCCGTGAAATTCCGTAATTGGCTCGCTTTGGTTGCTGTTCTGACGAATCCAAATACTTATTTTGTTTTCTAGGAATTCAACTTATTAAGAGTGGATTCGTTTCAGTCCAGTTAATCTTCTTTCTCTCCAGTACTTCACTGTTAGCTTTGGTAACTCAACCAATTTGAGTAGTGAATTTCAGGAAAAATAATTGGTCGAACGCAAAATTCTACTCTAAAAAAACTTTACTTAAACGTATGATATTACGATGCAATCGACTGAATGTTCACCGTATTTTTCTTTGCTTCAAATATGGTAAACGATAACCGTAGTGCTTCAGTCTGCACGTTATTCGTCGGAATGAGTTTTGCATGCACATTGTGAATTTGTTTGGTTTATTTGTATTTCTGAGTAAAGAAGTGTTCCTTCTTTGTGACTCAGCTTGGGATCAGTGAGGGCTTAATTGCACCTTACGGTGACGTTAAACCCAGCGAAGCAGTAATGGAAGTTGCCTCTGTACATCGAGTCCGGACGAAGACTGATTTCGTTTCAGGAGTATATTCGTATCGTTTCGTGGGAAGGAGCTGGACGTGTAATCAGAATTTGATTGCGGTCAACAATTTAGGGGAAATGTGGCTTAAAACTCGAGGCGCCATTTCTCTTATACGTCCTGTTTGAATGTAAGATGTACCTACCTACCTACCCTTTGCGTGTTTCGTACCCGGAACAATTAATGGTTTCAAAACTTTCAGTCACCTTCAAAGTTTAAACTTTTCCTTGAAGATATTGTAAAATGGGGATTGGGTTGGCGTTATTACTGTTAGACAATAATATCAGTTCATTAAAAATATTCTTGAGAGAGTTGAGTACATTTAAAAAAATATTAAGTTGCCTGTTTGTTCCGGACCACAAACAAAACATCATAAACGTTATTCAGGATGGAGTGTTCGCCGTTAGCGTTGATTCACAATGGCGTAATAATTTAACCTACTATCACACGCTCCCCCTTCTCGTTACTTAAGGTAATTTGAGCGAAAAATCACTTCACCGAGAATTTGACCCCAAAAGAAAAAGAAAAAACTTTAAAAAAATTTAAAAGAAAAAACTCCCATCTTTCCAATGATACCAAAATATAAACCCCTTGCCGAACTATTTTTCGAGCAATTTTCCTGAAAATACAATCTGTTTTACATGGGATGAATTACGGATGTGCGCTCCAGAGGGAGGTTATTGAAAAAATTAGGAATTTATTACTCATAGATTTCGACAGGAAACTGTGTGTAGTTTTTATGTTTTTTCAAATATTTATAAAAATTAATCTATTACTCACCGTAGTAATTTATATGGAATCGCAAAAAAATCCTGCTGTGTTGAAGGCTTTTTAGCCGTAAGATGTGAAAAAATTAGTCAAGTTAGAGGGTCAAGTCGATATATTTATTTTATTACTGCGAATATTTGTCATTTATAACTATATTATAGCGCCATTAATGTTACAATGTTTACTTCATACTTCTTACAGACGCTGAAGTTAAAAAATAGAATTCGAATTTGGTCTTCATTATGACTAGGGAAATATGTCGCTCAAACTACCTTAAATCCTTCTGTCTCTTTGTTTTCTGGAATTTTTCCGATAAGTTGCCCTCTCTTATTTCCTCTTGTGGTACCTACCCAATGCGCATGTCGCACTCGGCAGCATCTTTCCCCACACCCCGTGAGAAATTGTTCTCTATTTTTACCCCGGGGTCAAACTTGGGTCAACGGCTTCGCAGCGAGACCCCACGGTCGATGTTTTATTTGGTAACCCCCGAGTTCCCCTACGAGAAAATACCCGGCGTTCACCTACGCCGCACGAATTGCTCGAGGCGTTACAAAGTGTGAATTTTTTATTTAGAAACCGCTTTGGAGTCACTTCGCGTGCTAGAAGTGGGATCAATGCCTCACGAACGATTCTCTCGCGTGAATCCTGCATGTTTTTGAACTTCATTTGTATCTGTTAATGACCTCGGGAGTTTCTTTATAGTGTCCACAGGTTGCCGGAGTCCTTGTTTGTGCTGGGTTTAAATCTTTTGTTCTTTTACATTTGGAAAAGAACCTCTAAATAAAATTTTTCCTGCTCTTTTGGATATTATAATTAGGTGATAGAAATATTAGGAGTTTAGGTAAAATGAAAATGCAAAACTTCCGCCGTTTCGGATATATTATATATACTTCCTCAGGGCTATAATGAATGATGCTAAATAATAACCATAGCAATAAAAAATTCAAAGCACTAAGTTTATGTGATAACGTTTTTCACGATAAAAATTTAAAAATAATTGAGGGTATTTTAGAAGAAAAAACATTTTAAAAAACTAATCAATTCCATAGTTTACTCGAATAAAAAATAATCTTCATATACACACAAATCAATAAATAAAACACATTTATCAAACACTACTACACATCACTATCGGGGAGTTATTTATATACTTAAATGGATTATCAGAGTAAATTACCAAAGTACCAAAGTATTTTTTAAAAATATTATAAAATATCACATCAAAACCATAAAACTCAGTATAAACTCATATATTCAAAACTTAAGTCAGAAACCCCTATACAGCTAATAAGTAATATAATTTATTCCATACCATGTAACGATTGTGTCAATAGCTATATAGGCCAAACATCTGTAGACTAAAAAAACATGATTTCCCAATATATAAATGAAAAACTTAAACTTTGTGGTTACACAATGATAATTTTATTTGCACGACCCGTGTTTCGACGTACTACAACGTCATCTTCAGGATCTTCATGATTTCCCAAAACAAATCATCGCTTAAAACTAAAGTTCAACTTTGTGCATTAGCAAATCATGCTATTATCAATAGTCACACATTCAATTTTGAAGAAGCTAAAATTATAGATTCGGAACAAAATCTATCAAAAAGTTTAAAAGTTCAAAGAAATGATCCATATCTCCAAAAACAAAAAAGTTGTAATAAAAGGACGGACATCTCCAATCTAAGTAAAATTTACTATAATCAAATAAATGAAACAATATTGTTCAACAAAGAAATAAACTAAGCAACTAAATTACAAATGTAAATAAACTATCAAAAAACCTAAAAGGTAATTTAATCTTGAAGATGTCTATATATTTTTCTTTTTAATGACTCTTTATTTTGTATTTTAAACCATACTATTTTCAAAAAAGGATTGTAGACAAAAATATTTTCATCATGTAACGTCATTCATCATAGCCCTGATAATGGATATATAATATATCCGAAACGTTGGCGGAAGTTTTGCATTTTTATCTGACCTAAAGTCCTGATATTTATATCATTTAATAAAAGTGGTCTATAAATCACATCATAAGAATTATTATTAGGGCAATCTACCGATTTAGGTAGGCTTAAATGGAAGAGAGTGAAATATCCTTAGAGAGATTTTTACTGGCACAGGCAACTATCTCCTTACACGATTTCTTTTTACATATAGGCATTCGTCTTACCTCTCCTAATCCTGCCCGTAAAGCCTATTCTTTACAAGATAAACGGATTGAAAATCAGGTTTGATGTAGTGGAAGGAATCCGTATTAAAGCAAGCATAATTCGCATTTTTCCACAGAATGTTTTATTATATTACGCGTTTGAACTCACAGAGTTATCTTCATGTACAAGATAATGTGGACTGACCGGCGTCGTTGAATTTAAAATCCTGCGGAAAAGTGCGAATTCTGTTTGATTTAATACCTATTCTCTATGTTAGCTTCCTCGCTAACCCAACATGCTCGAATCTATTACGGCATTCAGCATATCCTCTCATTACTTACTCCAACTTACTGCTCTGTTTCCTCCTAATCTCCTCCGACAATTTCCTCTCCATAACCACCATACCAAGAACATCCTCGTTTGTCTTACTTTCCGTCCAACTAACTTTCTCCATTCTCCTTCTCACCGTCAGATTCTGAGATAATGGACTTATTTGGCGAAACATTTATTCGGTTCTAGTTTATGTCGAATGAGTGATTGAGTGTTGTATTCGTAACTGCAGTTTTGTTGTCTATTTTTCTCGAGGAAATCCACATTTGCAATTTATTTCAGTAACTCATTCGTAGAATGTGAAATTCCGTTTTAAAAATAATTGGAATTTTTTTACCACCTCAAGAAATTAGCCAAACCAGGGCTTAATTCTTTCCCTATATGCTCGTTTTGGGATTTCAATGCTAAGATTGCACTTTCTCGCATGAATGAAAAAATGATAGTTGAATGTTTTTTCTGGAGCTTTGGTCTACAATTCAATTGGAAACCACCATTTCACCAACGTTTTGCTTTTTTATAAAAACTTCATCAGGGCTAAATTCATCATGTAAGTCATTCATCAAACATGTGCTTGTATATACATAAATAATTAATAAATACACAGTACAACCTTCACGTGAAATTAGAAAAAGAGAGTAACCCAGAATGGTTAGCAATATGTAACAACAATATTCTTCTTCTTAGTAATAAACATTTTATATCAACAAAAAAATTTTAAAAATGAAAAAATAAATAAAAACATTTGTAGACCAAAGCTCCAGAAAAAAACATTCTATTATAATTAAAATGTTCAAGATTAAAACTCCAGAATAAACATTTAATTGTAATTTAAATCGTCAAGATTAACCTATATACAAGTTAAAAAAAAATGATGTTAACCAACAGGAAACCAATATTAGTGTTCTCCCATAGGTCCCACAATATCTTCCCGGCACTACGATAATCGAAAGACGTCGAAGGAAATATAATCGATCAGTCAATAAAATGAAAAAGTAAAATTATTTCCACCCAAAATATGTATACCTCAGGCTTTGGGCTTGAAGGCACGGGAGAGTTATAAATTCTCCCTAGCAGCGATGAGTGAGAGCAGATAAGGAGGGTCTTGGAAATGAATAAAGGGAAATTCGGAGTAGCGGCTCTGACGAAAATATGCGTGTGTTTGAAAGGTATTCTTGGCCGTGGAAGTCGGGAAATGTGGTCATTTGCTCCTGCCACGGTTTTCAATGTCAATTTCTAGGAAATGAGTGCACAGGAAGCCGAGTCCCCTTCCTATTTTCACTCACTCCATTCCACGTCGCTTTGTATACATTTTTTTCGCGTGTCCCACGGCTATCTCTCCTCCTGCCACGAATTCCCGAAGATTCGCGTGATCAGGGACAGTTTTGAAATCCCCCACTGGTCGATTCACTCGTCTGGGAAATGAGAAATGTGGAAATTTTATTTTTGCTTTCGTTCTCATCTTCTTCTATCTACCCTCCATATTTGTTTTGAATGTAAAAAACATATTCCTCATTCATCCTCTTGCCTGTCATTAGATTTGTCGACATTCTGAATTCCAAATTTTTCCGAGAAAATTATATTTGCTTATATTTTTAACCCTGAGACATTCCATGGTGAAAAAATATAAATGGCGAAACTTTCTTTAACAGCATCTCTTGAGATCAGGATAGTTTTTGGTTTAGAGACTTTTTTCTTAATTCAGGGTGGAAAATAAAAAGAAATCCTGTATGTAACGTCTAAAAAATCGTATGCCTAGGTGGTTTGGCTGAAAGAAAAAACGCAAGCAAAGCAAGCCGAATGGCATTCATGAGAAGTAATTGTAAGGGAAAAGGGAATTGTTATATTTTGTGTATAAAGATTTTATTATATCATCAGAATAATATCATATCTTATAAATTTTGCGCCGTTTCTGGTTTTTGTGTTTTCTCTCCTATTACGTATAATAATAATAGCCTTGCATTTAATAAGT